>CM035848.1:209087721-211487721 GCA_020510985.1 Pholidichthys leucotaenia
GCAATTTTTGATCGTATCATCTAAAATATTTAAAAAGGCCAATCTTTCTGTGCCTACGGTTGGAGCATACACATTTATAAAAACAACTTTCACATTCTCAAAAACAGCTCAAACTTTTAAAATGTGGCCTGCAATTATCTCATCAATGTCATAAGAAAGTGGAATAAAATCTCGAGAAAATAAAATACCCACCCCACCACATTTGCTGCTTCTATGACTAAAAATAATTTCACCCTGAAATTCCCTCCTCCAGTCAGCAGCATTGTCCTCAGAACTATGAGTCTCCTGAACAAACAGAACATTAATTTTCTTGCATTCTGCAAGAGTAAAAACACTCGCTCGCTTGGACATTTCTCTTGCCCCATTGATGTTGAGTGTGCCAAAATTAAAACTACACATGTATATAAGAGGGCAAAGCCAATATAAAAACAGGAAAGAAAGAATGAGCGATAAAAGACTAATCATCCTGGGCAATTTGGTTCTTAACTTTTAGTACAAGCTTTTTTAGTCTGTAGATCTCCTGATCAGTAAAACTTTCCTGCTCAAGCTCTCCCCTATTTTTCATGTAGGCCCGAGCAGAGTCAACAAAACGTTTTAGATCAGGGAAGAAGCTTTCAACTTTAACCATTCTGACCCCCTTAGTGTCTTGCAAAAACTTCTGTATTTTTGTGAAGGGGTAACCGCCTCCACTGGCCACATCATCACTGCTTTCACCATCACTCTCTATCTCAGACCCAGCATAAGAATCTGGCTGAGATAGAGAAACCTCAGAACTGTCTTTGACAACCCTTTTTACTTTGACCCTCTGCTGTTTGGTTTCCAAATTCTTCCGCTTGATGGGGATTTTACATAACTCTTCATCTATTTCGATGTCATTCTCATCCTCCAACACTGACTCAGCCACCCTAGTAGCTGTCTCTTCCTGTCTTTCACTCACCCTGTGCTGTGCTTTTATATTCATTTTTCTAGTCCCACCATCTACCTGGGCCTCATTTGGCTCCTCTGTCTGACCCTCAGCGCGATCCCTCTCGGTAATCTCACCCTTGTCTGCAATGTTGGTCTGTGCAGCAGCCCCGCGATGTGCTTTAACTGTTGTTGCTGTTTCAGTTATGATCGACAGGCCGACTGCGGAGGGCGGCAAAGCCGCCCCGCCGGCAGACAGCCTCGCGGCCTCGGCCGAAGCGCCGCTGCCAGACGGCCCCGCGGCTTCGGTCGAAATGCCCAACGGCGCGGCAGCGCCGTCAGCCTCGGAGGGCAGTGAAGCCGCTCCGTCACCAGACGGCCCCGAGGCCGCACTAGCGGCCTCCCCCGAGTGATCACCCCCCACTCCCTGATGGCATGATCGAATCAAATGTCCCTCCATTCCGCAGCCGAAACACTTCATATTATCGGAGGTGACGTGGATGGTATAATCAAAGCCGTCAATCCGGTATTTAAACACGAGGTTGAGGCTTTCCTCGCTATTCTTTAAAATCATGAGCACCTGTCACCTAAAAGACATGACATGCTTTAAACGCGGGGACTTACAACCGAGAGGGATGTGCTTAATCGGGGACAAAAGCTGCCCGTGTCTCGACAGCTCCTTCTCCAACAGCTCGTTCTTTAAAAATGGTGGGACATTTGAGATGGTAATTCTCTTCGCGGGATTCACCAGAGACAGAACAGGAACCAGTGTGTCTTTAATCACAACCCCGCTCTCCACTACCCGGTTAACTTTTTCAATACTATCCAGGAAAATCACCACGGCACTATTCATTCTAGAAGCTGATCTAATGCTTTCATAACCGACCAGCTCCCCCACAGCCAGACTACACTCCTCCACCGAGCAGCTGACAGCCGGTGTCAGTTTGACAGCATGTCGGCGTGTCAGCTGCTCAAAACCGGAGCCTCGCTCCAAAACCATGCTGACCAGCAGAGCTGGCAGCAGAAACCCCCCTCCCAGAACGCCTACCCCACCCCAGCTACGGAAGACAACAAAAATTAAGATTATTTAGCAGAAAAAAAACCCTTTAACACAAAAAGACAGAGAAAAATTTGAGATAAATCACTCACGCTGTCACACGCTCTCAGCTCGCACTCACGACCACACCCACTCAGAGAGAGAGAGAGAGAGAGAGAGAGAGAGAGAGAGAGAGGGGGAGAGAGAGAGAGAGAGAGAGAGATTTTTTGATTTTTGATTTTTGATTTTTAAAAGATCTTTAATAAACACACTTGTCCATCAGTCAATACAATTTCTATATCATGCTATGTTACACAGAAAATTAATCCCCCAAAAAACGCCCCAAAAAAAGCTGTCCATCATGAACTGAACAGAGGACATTCTCCAGGGACCAGAGGGTCCTGAAACCTTCCACATCCCCATTCCCCATAAAAAACTGAAAGTCCAGCCTGATTCTGGCTTTAAGTAGCCTCACAAATAAAATTTTGACATCAACATCACTCTCAACATTCTCAAGTTTTCTTCTCCGGCTTACATAAATAGCCAACTTTGCCTGCCCTAAAACAAAGTTCAGTAGTTGACACTTCTGCTTAAAACGACGATTGTACATAAAACCACAAATGAAAACCTGCTTAGAGAAAACTTCCTTAAAAATATGAAAAAGTTTTGTGAGAAGTTCAAAGAGGCCACTCAGGCGCTGACATTCAATAAAACAATGAAAAACAGTCTCCCTAGAGGAACAAAAAACACACTGATCACTGACACTGCTGTTAATCACAGAAACAAAAGCATTGACAGCTATAATACCATGCAGGACCCTCCACTGTAAGTCTCCATGCCTCTTAGGGAGAGGGGCTTTGTAAAGAGCCCTCCAGGCAGGCCGATGCCCTTTTCCTAGTTTAAAATAGGCTCTCCAAGGAGTGTCCACACAGGTGTTCAATCGGTCCTTGTTGAGTGCCATCACCACCAGTCTGTAGAGTGCCTTACCACTGGCTCCTCCAAAGTCCACACCAGTGGGAGCACAGAATGCCAGTAAGGAGCAAGGAGCGACGTCAAAGTCCATATAGAGCGTGAGAGAGGGAAAGGGGTCAGTGCTTTCTGGCTGCAGCGTGCCATTGCTAAAGTCCAAGAGTAGGGAGTGCTCAAGTCCATGAAGCTCCTGTTTCCAGTGTGCAAGAAGACCATCGATGAAACGATTCGATCTGACACCAAGATGAGCTCCTAAAGCTGAGGCGTTGTTGAGGCCAGGACCAGCCAGTTCCACCACTTGCTTCAGAGTGAGAATGTTCCTGGAACACAGCCTATCAAGGAAGGTCCTTCCAACTCCCGGCAGGACACCAAGGCGACCACCAAAAACCAGCGGCTCCCTCAACAACCAGTAGAGGGAATCGCATGGCCCTCTTTGTTTTTTAAAAAGAGTCCACACTGAAAAGAGACTGCGGTAAAAACTGGGTAAAGACAGTGCATTAGAGTTCTTAAAATCCATTAAAAACACAGGGAGGTCTAGCCCAACCCCAAGGACTCTCTGTAAAATAACACAGGCCAAAGGCCTCCATACCAGGTCCTGGGGGCCCGTCAGCAGTCTCTGTATGAAAGTCAGTCTAAAAGCAGCACCTCTACTAGCTAAATGAATCACTCCTTGCCCCCCCTCCTCTTTGGGAAGAAATAACAGGGCTTGAGGAACCCAGTGGAGTCCACCCCCCCAAAAAAAGTCCACCAAAACAGACTGAATTTTGGACAACAAACCAGCAGGGGGGTCCATGCACATGAGGCAGTGCCACAGGGATGAGGAAACAAGATTATTTAAAATGAGCACTCTTCCTCTAAAAGATATTCTTGGCATTAGCCACTTCCACTTGTTTAGTCTCCCGTTAATCTTCTCTATGACCCCATCCCAATTTTTTTGCTCAAACTGCTGATTTCCAATAAAGACACCAAGATACTTTAAACCTCCTTTTTTCCAAATCAACCCACCCGGCAGCGTAAGCTGATTTTCTAGTTTCTCCCCCACCATCAGAGCCTCGCTTTTTCCCCAGTTTATCTTTGCAGAGGAAAGTTGGCCAAAAAGATTGACACTCCTAACCAGAACGTCAATGTCACTCTGCTTGTTTAGCAGAATGACTACATCATCTGCATAGGCCGACAGCTTGAACGTGGTGTCACAGCCAGGAAAAGTAACTCCTGATAGATCCCTTCTCAGGCAGTGAAGCAAAGGCTCTATGGCGAGGGAGTACAGCATCCCTGAGAGAGGGCAGCCCTGCCGAACCCCCCTCTGGACTTTTAAAGGGGCAGACAGGCCCCCATTTATCTTCAGCACACTCTCAATGTCACTGTACAAGACCCGTATCCTGGCTATGAAGCCTGGGCTGAACCCAAAAGCTGTTAAAACTGTCCATAAATATTGGTGTTCAACCCGATCAAACGCCTTTTCCTGGTCAATTGAAGATAAGATAAGATAAGCCTTTATTAGTCCCACAACGGGGAAATTCCAGGATTGCAACAGCACAGGGATAGCAACACTCAGAGCAACAATCAGAAGGCAAGAAAAAACAAGCAAGCAAGAGCAGCTAATATACATATGTACATATTACTATAAAATATATATATACACACACACACACAGACACACAGTGCAGAGCATTGTAGCTGGATGGAATAAATATATGAATATATGAACACACAGTGCAGAGCATTGTAGCTAGATGGAATAAATATGTAAATATATAAACACCCACAGTACGGAGCATTGCAGCTAGGTGGAATAAATATGCAAGTATATAAACACACACAGTGCGGAGCAATGTAGCTAGATGGAATAATATGTAGATATATAAAAACACAGTGCGGAGCATTGTAGCTAGATGGAATAAATATATAGATATATAAATATAAACACACCCAGTGCAGAGCATTGTAGCTAGATGGAATAAATATATAAATATATAAACACACACAGTGCAGAGCATTGTTGCTAGGTGGGATGAAACAGCATAACCGTCTATTTAGTTATCCTACATGGTATGATTATGTGCCCATACATATTCTCACCCTCCATAGCGACCGGTATGTTCCTAGTTGTATGCCGGAGAGGACCATTGTGTAAGTCTATTGCATCTTTTGCATTCAAAAAAAAAAAAAAAAAAAAAAAAATCAAACCAGTTTCTACCGCCAATGAACCAGAGACCTCCAAAATATCCCGAATTAAAGTGACGTTGTCACTAATCAGCCTGCCAGGCACACAGTAAGTCTGGTCTACATGAATGAGCTCGCTCATCACCTTTCTCAGTCTTCGGGCCAGAGCTTTTGAGAGAATCTTGTAGTCTGTGCAGAGCAGAGAGACTGGCCTCCAGTTCTTTAGGCTCTGGAGGTCCCCCTTTTTCGGCAACAGTGTGATGATGGCCCTCCTGCAGGTCGTGGGTAGGGTCCCCCTTTCCAAGCTATCTTGGAGAACCTCCAGCAGGTCTGGACCAAGCAGGGGCCAGAATTCCTTAAAAAAGTCCACAGAGAGACCATCTATGCCTGGTGATTTTCCATTCTGGAGGCTCATTAGCGCCGTATGCAGCTCAGACAGAGACAGTGGAGCATCCAAGCCGGCAACAAGGTCCTCTGAGAGCACTGGAAGACCATCAAGGAAAACCTGGCCCAGTGACGTGTCCTCCCTCCACTCTGCTCTAAACAATTCACTGTAAAAGCTAGCAGCGTGTTTCCTGATCTCTGCTGCTGTGGAGATTGTTCTCCCGTCATCGCCCAACAAGGAGTGAATGAGCTTTCTCTGTCCATTTTTCCCCTCCAGTCCAAAAAAGTACTGGGAGGGCGAGTCCATCAGAGCTACATCCATGTAGTGTGAGCGGACCAGAGCACCCTGTGCGGTGACCCCTAGCAAGCTAGCCAAGGCTGACCTTTTTGACTTGAGAGCCTCTAAGTGCTCCTGTTTTCCTGTAGAACTGAGTAACTCCTCTAGCTCTACCACCTCAGTCTCCAGAACTTTCAAGGATTGGGTCAAGCTACGAGTGACATTTTGAGTGTACTGTTGGCAGAATTGTTTTATCTGTGCCTTACCAAAATCCCACCACATTTGGAGAGAACTAAAAGAAGATTTTTGTTCCCTGTGTGACTTCCATACATCATGAAAAACTCCCTTAAAAAACACATCATTTAAAAGTGTATTATTAAAATGCCAAAAAGCACTCTTACACTTTACATTTTCAATGAAAACAGAACAAATCAGCAGGCAGTGATCAGTGAAACCAACAGGACAGATACAACTATTTTTAAAAACACTCATTTGGTGTTTAAAACCATAGAAACGGTCTAACCTAGCCATAGATAAGAGGTTATCTTTAGCATGGCTCCAGGTGTACTGCCTCTGGTCCCCATGATGTGATCTCCACACATCGGCCATTTCATGTGCCTTCACTAGTTCCCTCAGCCTATTGGCAGAAGCAGGGTGAGGTTCCTGATGGTTCCTGTCCAGTCTGTGGTTTAATGTACAGTTAAAATCACCCCCCAGAAATAAAAAACTATTTGGATTACAGGATCTAACCGTATCTGATAGCATATTAAAGACCCTGATCCTTTCTGCTCTCTGGGTTGGCACATACACGTTTATAAGAACCAAGTTTACGTTTTCAAACTGTACCTTTAGCAAGAGTACATGTCCTTTCACCACCTCTTCTACCTCATAAGAGACAGGCACACAACCCCTAGAGAAAAGTACAGCCACCCCTCCACTATTATTGGATTTGTGGCTAAAAAAAAAGCAGCCATCCCACTCTTTTCTCCACTGGCACTCAATGTCTCTACAGTGCTGTGAGTCTCCTGGACCATCAGCACGTCAAGTGCCTTTAAATTAAAAAGCTTGTATAAAGAGGCCCTTTTTACATCATCCCTGGCCCCGTTTATATTAAGAGTGCTAATTCTAAGGTGGGGCATTAAAAAGGATAAAAATAAGGTACAGTAAAAAAACACACACATAGCATAAAAGGGAAGAAACAAACTAAGAGTCAACATGACTGTTAGTAATTTGTGATTTCAGTTTGACAACCAGTTTCTTTAAACGAAAAATTTCCTGATCAGTAAAAGTCTCATTCCCATCATTCAGTTTCATCAGCTTGCGAGCTGATGCCACAAATAACTCCAGATCTGGAAAGTAATTTTCCACTTTCACAGCTCTGCTCCCCTTGGTCACCTGGAGAAATTGCCTAATTTTGGTAAAACAATAGGAGCTTTGCTCCTCCTGCGTCTGCATCATTTCAGACTCAGCTCCACTTTCGTCAGAGACGCTCTCATCTAGTAAATCTAACTTCCCAACCCTACTAGATTTAGCAGAGCTCTGCAAGTTTTCAGCACTTTTTCTTTTTTGTGCAGCTTTAAAAGGATCCTCTTCAGCAAAACTACATTCCTGCATTTCTTCATGAACTGCAACGTTTGTCATGCAGTGTTTGCTCTGTGTGTCCCCTACAGCCTCAAACCGCTCCTCCCCCGCCTGCAAAGTCTGTTCATTCACGTTCCTTCGTTTAACTGCACTTTTACTTACACCCTCCACCTGTTTACCCCGGGCGACAGGCTCGTCACAATGATCAGAGCTGCCGCCAGACAGAAATTCCCCACCATCACTGTTTGGGGGGGCAACTACCGCGCCCGCCGCGGCCACCCCAGCAGAGGCGGCCGCGGCCGCCCCAGCACAAGCGGACGCGGACGCGGACGCCCCCGCAGAAGTAGAAGCGGCCGCGGCCGCGACCGCCCCAGCAGAGGCGGGCGCCGCAGCGGCATCCGCCGCACCACATGTAGCACTACCCTCCGGACCACCAGAAACAGCGGCGTCACCTTTCTTACCGCCAGTGCTCTTTGTGTTCGCCTTTTCAGGACATGACCTAATAAGATGGCCTTCTGCGCCACACGCAAAACACTTCATGGTTTTAGATGTTGCAAACACCAAGTAGCTAAAGCCGTCAATCCTGAAATTAAAAGACGCGTTCAGTTCAGCAGAGCTGTCTTTCAACACCATGAAACACTGCCTCCTGTGACATACAACATGCTTCAGCAGGGGTGATTTACTACCCAGAGAGACCATTCTGATAGGGGACACAACCTGGCCAAAACGGGACAACTCTCTAATCAGCTGATCATTTTTAACGAAAGGAGGAGCGTTTGAGATGGTGATCCTCCTAGACGGGTTCGCCAGCGGTAAAACGGGAGTAAAAGTGTCACCTATGACCACTCCCTGTGCCACCACCTGATCAGCTTTTTCAGTCGAATCCAGAAAGATCACAATTGCGCTGTTCATCCTCGATGCTGATTTTATGCTGCCATGCCCAACCACCTGTCCTACAGCGAGGCTGGCCTCCTCCACAGAACAGGGAACTGTCGGGAGGATTCTCACACCATGACGCCGGGTTAAGCGCTCAAACTCCACACCACCATCAATCACCGGCATGATGCCGGCCGGGAAAAACCGGCAGCAGAAGCTACCGTTCCCCAACACACTCACTCCAACACTCACACCCCAGCACACACACACTCAACCCACTATATTAAACACACACACCTCAAACACACAAGATAGAGAAAAAGTTAGAAAATACAAAGTTTAAAGTACTCACTCGACACCACTCCACACCCCTGCTCCCACAAACGCCCACGCATGCGCACGAGAGAGAGAGAGAGAGAGAGAGAGAGAGAGAGAGAGGTGGCACAGGAAGGACACGTGACCAGGGTAAACTGAAAGAGAGCGAGCGAGAGAGGGCACAGGTGACCGAGGGAGAGGGAGGGAGAGAGAGACCTTTAAAATAAGCCTTTATTGCACACTTCAAAAAAGTAAGCACACCAACATCATTCCACCAAGTGTGTCACATTGGAAAAAGTGCAAACTGAAATGCCCCCCCCCCCCCCACCACACAGAGCATTCCTTGCAGCCCACCTAGTCAAAGATCCAGTTCTGTGACAGTCAATTACAGTCAATTAAATGTCATATACAAGTGTGTTCAAACAATATCCCAAAAATGTGTGAAACAGGCAGAGGAACGACCGCCATTCATTCCTCCTGTCGGGCGCGCTTGACCGGCGTTCCCCCTGCTGCTTTACGCAGGGCCGTCAGGTGTTTCTTGAGGCGAAAACTTTTCCTTTCATCCAGGAGGTCCAGACCAACCTGCCTTCTTAGCACATCCACAGACTTAATGAATTTATCAGTGTCACTGAAGTAGTCGGCGACCCTAATGGCTTTGTTATAGGTTTCATCCAGAAAAGCATTGATTTCGTCCAGTGAGTACAAACTCGTGTTTGTACTGCATTTTGCCTCAATAGACCCAGTATGAGACACAGTGTCGTTATCAGATTCCATTTCCTCAGCAGCACAACTCAGCTGACTGCTTGGTTCTCCCGGGCCAGTGGATTCATCATGGGCCACATTTTCCTGGACGCCACCCTCAGCAGCTGACTGTCGCTGTTCCATTCCCCGCTGTGTAACGGTAGCAGCCTCTGGAAGCACAGCCGCCGATGTCACACAGCAAGATTCTGACGCACCATCAGGTCGGTGCTCCGTCCCCTCCACCAAAGCGGCAGCAGCTGGCGGAGGCAAGGCCGCTGACGTCACACAGCGAGATGATTGTGACGCACCATCAGGTCGGTGCTCCGTCCCCTCCTCCGAAGCGGGAGCGGCCCCATCAGGGCCCTCCACCCGCTGCCTGTGCGGACAAACGAACCGTTTATGGCCCACGTCTCCACATTCAAAACACTTCATCTGTCCCGAGCTCGCATACACCATATAAGATCCGTCCCCGTGCTTGACCCTGAAGGAGACTTCCAGAGTCTGAGTGGGCGAGTTGAGAAACATGAACACCTGTCGCCTGAGTGATTTCACATGTCTGAACTTGGTGGCCTTGCATCCCAAAGGCAGAGTTGTAAACGGGCCTGCAAACTTCCCAAATCTGCGGAGCTCCGTCGCCAACTGCTCATCAGTGATGAAAGGTGGAACACCTGAGACGGTGATTCTCGTTGATGGGACAGATAAGGGGGACACCTGTACATACGTTTCCCCGACAACCACACCGCTTACAATCAGGGTGTGGACATCGTCTTCAGCCGCCAGAAACACAACCACAGCTCTATTCATTCGGGAAGCAAAGCAGACCGCGTCAGGGCCCACCTGCTTGGCCACAGCCTTCAGGACCTCCTCCACAGTAACAGCGCTGTCCGGGGGAACGATCCTCACCCCCTGGTGGATAGATGGAGGTGGCTTTTCCAAGGCCGCCATCCTCCACCCAAAAAACAAAATCTGGAAAAGCGGCCAGCAGTAGAAAACCGAAAAAAAGTCCAAACAAGCCACGGAGTTCCCTATTTCCACCCTCCTCCTTCGGCCGCCGAGAAAGAGAGAGAGAGAGAGAGAGAGATTTTTTTTTTTTTTTTTCAACACACCTTTATTGTCACAAGTTCAACAGAAAAACACAACAACTCAAACAACTAAAAGAAGCAATGGAAAAGTAAAATGACTCACTGACAAGAAATCAAAGACACAAGTGACCAAACCAGGAAAACTAAAACAAAAACTTGCTTCTTACATCAGGACCATACGGTACAGACCCTCCCTTCCATCTGTTGTCATGGGAAATGTACGGTCGATACTGGGAAAGTTAGATGAGCTAGCGGCTATCTCCCGTTATGATAGCACTTACCGGGAGTGCTCTCTCCTTTTGTTTACTGAGACGTGGCTAACTGAACTAGCAGCAGATGCTAACATTGAGCTGGAGGGTTTTCACACGATACGAGCTGACCGAACACCAGAGAGTGGCAAAACTAGGGGCGGTGGAGTGATCATGTATGTTAACAACAACTGGTGCAGACCGGGACATATCACTGTTAAACAACGACACTGCAGCAAAGACATTGAGTTGCTAGCTGTTAGCATGAGGCCTACATATCTCCCGAGAGAACACTCACACGTGATCTGCATTGTTGTTTATGCAAATCCGACGGCGAACGCTGGGACAGCGCGTGACGTCATCCATTCAGTAACCAGCAGGCTGCAGACAGAACACCCAGATGCTCTTCTCCTCATCTCAGGCGATTTCAACCACGTTTCACTGTCTCCCATTCTGCCCACTTTCACCCAGTATGTCACATGCCACACTAGAGACAATAAAACACTGGATTTGTTCTACGCAAACACTAAGGAGGCGTACACCTCATCACAACTCCCCCCACTTGGGAGATCGGATCACAACTTGGTTCATCTCCGACCGGTGTACAAACCCCTAGTGCACAGACAACCTCCGGCCATGCACACTGTGGAGTTATGGTCTGAGGAGACAATGGACACTCTAAAGGACTGTTTTGAAGCCACTGCCTGGAAGCAGCTCTGCGATCCACATGGTGAGGACATCGATGGCCTCATTCACACCTTCACGGGCTACCTCAGCTTCTGTGTGGACAAATCCGTTCCCACCAAGACCATACGGCGTCACTCAAACAACAAACCCTGGATCAACCCTGAGATAAAAACACTTCTGAGAGAGAAGAAGAGGATCTTCAGGTCGGGGAACAGGGAGATGCTGAAGTCCGTACAGAGGGAGCTGAGGAGAAAGATCAGAGAAGGCAAGGACAGCTTCAGGAAGAAGATGGAGGACAAGCTGCAACAGAGCGACATCAGCGGGGTCTGGAGAAACCTCAAAACCATCTCGGGGCTCCAGAATACCTCCCCCCAGGCCACGGGGGGCAGGGAGTGGGCGAACAACCTGAATCTGTTTTTCAATAGATTTGACCAACCGCCCTCCCCCCTGTCTGCACAACAACCACTGCTGCCTCTAAGAAATCAAGTCCTGCTACCCACTCCCCACTCCACCGACACCCCCCCCACTCCCAACACACAGCCCCCCATCCTGACCCTGACCAAGACCCAGGTGAGGACGGAGCTGAGGAAGATCAAGGCGAGGAAGGCGTCGGGACCAGACGGCATCAGCGCAAAGCTCCTCAAGTCCTGTGCAGACCAGCTGTGTGGGATTGTGACGTATATCTTCAACATGAGCCTGAAACTGGGGAGGGTACCACAGCTGTGGAAAACATCTTGTGTGGTACCTGTACCAAAAACTTCCCACCCCAAAGACCTGAACAGCTTCAGACCGGTGGCCTTGACGTCCCACTTGATGAAGACCCTGGAGAGACTGCTCCTTGCTCATCTCCGCCCCCTGGTGGAACCAGCGATGGATCCACTCCAGTTCGCCTACCAGCATGGCATTGGGGTGGAGGATGCGGTGATCTTCCTCCTTCACCGTTCTCTGTCCCACCTGGAGAAGCCCGGGAATATGGTGAGGATCATGTTCTTTGACTTCTCCAGTGCTTTCAACACCATCCAACCGATGATCCTGAAGGACAAGCTGCTGCGCGCAGGGGTGGACCAGCACCTGTCATCATGGATCCTGGACTACCTCACGAACCGGCCTCAGTTTGTGAGAACCCGGGACTGTGTTTCCGACACGATCATCAGTAGCACGGGGGCCCCCCAGGGAACGGTGCTGGCTCCCTTCTTGTTCACTCTTTATACTGCGGACTTCTCACACAACACAACACATTGCCATCTACAGAAGTTCTCTGATGACTCTGCGATCGTTGGTCTCATCTCCAGCGGAGATGAAGCTGAGTACAGAGGGCTTATCCAGGACTTTGTGGACTGGTGCCATCGGAACTGCCTCCAGATCAACGCGAGGAAAACTAAGGAGCTGGTGGTGGACTGCCGCAGGCATGGGCAGCCCCTCACAGCACCAGTAAATATACAGGGAACAGACATCGAGATGGTGACATCCTACAAGTACCTGGGTATTCATCTGAACAATAAACTAGACTGGTCACACAATACTGACGCACTCTACAAGAAGGGACAGCGCAGGCTGTTCCTGCTGAGGAGACTCAGGTCTTTTGGTGTACAAGGGGCGCTGCTGAAGTCATTCTATGACACGGTGGTGGCATCAGCCATCACTTTTGGAGTGGTCTGCTGGGGCAGTGGCATTACTGCAGCCGATAGGAAGAGACTGAACAAACTGATTAAGAAAGCTAGCTCTGTCCTGGGGCAACGCCTTGATCCGATGGAGGAGATAGGAGAGAGAAGGACGGTGGCTAAACTGTCATCTCTGCTGGAGTCCGAGTTCCACCCTATGCAGGACATACTGGATGCACTGAGGAGCTCATTTAGCAGCAGACTACATCATCCCAGGTGCACAACCGAGAGGTTTCGTAGGTCCTTCCTACCAGCGGCTGTCAGACTGTACAACCTAAGCAGGGCTGCTCGCAGAGATAGCAAAAAGACGTAACAAACTAATAGTTTTTTTTTTGTTTTTTTTTGAATGCAAAAGATGCAATAGACTTACACAATGGTCCTCTCCGGCATACAACTAGGAACATACCGGTCGCTATGGAGGGTGAGAATATGTATGGGCACATAATCATACCATGTAGGATAACTAAATAGACGGTTATGCTGTCTCATCCCACCTAGCAACAATGCTCTGCACTGTGTGTGTTTATATATTTACATATTTATTCCATCTAGCTACAATGCTCTGCACTGGGTGTGTTTATATTTATATATCTATATATTTATTCCATCTAGCTACAATGCTCCGCACTGTGTTTTTATATATCTACATATTATTCCATCTAGCTACATTGCTCCGCACTGTGTGTGTTTATATACTTGCATATTTATTCCACCTAGCTGCAATGCTCCATACTGTGGGTGTTTATATATTTACATATTTATTCCATCTAGCTACAATGCTCTGCACTGTGTGTTCATATATTCATATATTTATTCCATCCAGCTACAATGCTCTGCACTGTGTGTCTGTGTGTGTGTGTGTGTGTATATATATATTTTATAGTAATATGTACATATGTATATTAGCTGCTCTTGCTTGCTTGTTTTTTCTTGCCTTCTGATTGTTGCTCTGAGTGTTGCTATCCCTGTGCTGTTGCAATCCTGGAATTTCCCCGTTGTGGGACTAATAAAGGCTTATCTTATCTTATCTTATCTTATACCATAGGTAATTTTCCCCTCCTTAACACAACACAGGATGTGCTTAAAGCACCACATAGCCTCAAAGGTTTCAACATTTTGCATCAGATGATAGTAATTGTAATCAATCATTATTCGAGCCTTAATCATGTCAATCAGCATGTCTTTTACGTTACAATCCAGCATTTGTTCAATTTTTCTTTTCCTACTAACATAAATAGCCATTTTAGCCTGACCCAGGATGAAATTTAAAAGTTCACTCTTTTTCTTAGTTCTCTGCCTATATGGAAAGCCCAAGACAAAAATGTGCAGGGAAAAGACTTCTCCAAACAGATAAAACAGCTTCCCCAAAAAAACAAACAACAAATGCAGTCTGTTACAGTCCAGAAAACAATGAAACACAGTCTCTTTCTGAGGACAAAATGGACAAAACTCAACAACATTTGGGTTTAAAATAGAGATAAAAGCATTTACAGCCACAGCACCATGTAAAACTCGCCATTGTAGGTCTCCAACCTTCTTAGTTAATGGTGGTTTATAGAGTGCTCTCCAGGCAGGCCTCACCTCTGAACCAAAACCCAAGTGTTTCCTCCATGGTGTATCAGCTCGACCTTTTAACTTATTTACATTTAAAACTTTCACCAAAAGTCCATACATTTTTTTACCAGGAGAGTCACAAATGTTAATGTGTTCAGAGTTTAAAAACACACCAGTGCCATCTTTAAAATAAGGAGATAAAACACTAAAAGGAAAAGGCTCATCAGCAGTTTGCACAGAGTTTTTGCAGTGTAAAACAATAGCAGAGTGTTCTTCTGCAGACAGGCAGTCTCTCCAATCTTTCAGCAAGTTCATTATAGTTCTGACTGAAGAAACGCCAAGAGCCGAGCACAGGGCAACAGCATTGCCCAAGCTAGGACCACATAAATCCACCAAGTGTCCCAGTGTTGTGACCTTTGCAGAAATGAACTTTTTTAAAACAGAAGGTCCTAAAGCATTGCCCACATCAAAACGGGTCCCGAACACAAGTGGTTCCTTTAAAAGCCAGAAAGGTGACAAGGAAGCCTGGGGAGAGTTCTTTTTAAAAAGTCCCCAGATCTTAAAAGCACTTTGGTAAAACTGGGGAAGTTCTGGGAGTTTTGGGCTCCTTAAGTCCATTAAAAACAGCGACTCCTCTAGTCCAAGCCCTCCACAGCGAGCCAGGACAGCCCTGGCAATAGGTCTCCACACAAGGTCGAGGGGGCCACTCAGCAGTCGCTGAATGAACTGCAGGCGGAAGACAGCCCCCCTGCTGGCCAGATGGATGAGCCCTTGACCACCTTCTTCCCTTGGTAAAAAAAGGATGCTCTGTGGAACCCAGTGAAGACGGTCCCAGAAAAAGTCCACGACTATATACTGCACTCTGGCCAGCAAATTGGGTGGAGGGTCCAGACAAGACAGTCGATGCCACAGCATCAAAGCAATCAAGTTGTTAATGATTAAAACACGACCTCTGAAGGACAAGTTTGGTAGAATCCATTTCCATTTTTTTAGTCTTCCTTCAACTTTTTCTAAAAAACACTCCCAATTTTTCCCAGAAAAAGTCTGATTTCCTAAGAACACACCAAGATATTTAAAACCACCTTGTGTCCACGAGAGGCCACCAGGTAGGGCAATTTTTTGTGGTCTCCCCCCCACCACAACAGCTTCACTCTTACCCCAATTCACTCTCGCTGAGGAGCACTCACCAAAAAGATTGACAGTTCTTAAAAGGTAGTCTATGTAGAAGAGCTTGAAATGATGAGGCGATTTGATATATAAACCAAAGTTTATTTATCAGCTCTCCTAACAAGTCTCATTCTAGTGCAGAGGTAGCAGAAGGAAAAGAGACCGAATATCTCCGGCTCACTGACTTTATACTTGCACATAACAAAAGACATGCATAACAAAGGCTGACATCCCTCATTATCTTAATCCCCCCATTGTCTTGGTATTTCCTCTCCTCGCCCAGGGGGTGAGGGTAGCTCCTCCGGTCTCCACCGCAGTGTCTGGGAACGTCTTTGTTCTTCACTTGGTGGTTGAGAGCCTTTGTCCTTTCAGAGGTGTAAGTTGCTTTACATATGTAATTACCAAACATTTCCACATGCTTCAACATATGTAGGTTATGGAATATATGATTAATATAGCCCACAGTCTACATCATTTTGATTTCTTGTAAAAACAACAACGTCATCAGCATAGGCAGACACTTTAAAAACAGAGTCAGAGTTGGGGACTTTAAAACCAGTGAGGCCTTGCCTTAGTTTACAAAGGAGGGGCTCAATGGCAAGAGAGTACAGCATACCTGAGAGGGGGCAGCCCTGTCGGACACCCCTCTCAACTTTGAAAGGAGCACTCAAACCACCATTAATCTTAAGAATACTCTCAATGTCTCTATACAAAGCCTGGATCTTGGCGATGAACCCTGAGCTGAAACCAAAGGCCTCTAATGTCTGCCAAATGGGCTGCCATGGGCTGCACGGTGGCGCAGTGGTTTAGCACTGTGGCAGCACAGTTTTACCCTTGGCCGGGGGATCACGGGGATCATGAGATCGTGGGTTCGATTCCAGCCCCCGACCAACAGTGAGCTGTGTGGAGTTTGCATGTTCTCCCCGTGTTGCGTGGGTTTACTCCGGGATTTCTCCGGTTTCCTCCCGCATACCAAAAACATGTAGGTTTAGGGCGCTTGCGCACGCAGCGACCAGCAGCCGGTGGCTTGTCACCAGACTGCAAACCAAATCTACCTACGGGTACAAATAAGTAACAAAAAAAAAAAAAAAAAAAAAAGGTATGAATGTTCAACTCGGTCAAACGCCTTTTCTTGGTCTATTGAAATAAGACCAAGTTCTTTGACCAATGAGCTGGAGAGGTCTAAAACATCACGAATTAAAAAAATGTTGTCTGTAACCAACCTACCAGGTACACAGTAGGTCTGGTCTACATGGATGACCTGCTCCATCGCCTTCCTCAGTCTGGTAGCCAACACTTTGGAGAGAATTTTGTAGTCAGTACAGAGGAGGGCCACCGGACGCCAGTTTTTAATGTCTTTCAAGTCGCCTTTCTTTGGTAGGAGGGTGAGGACTGCTCTCCTACAACTTAGGGGCAGGTGACCCTTCCGCAGACTGTCAGACAGTACTTCCAGTAAGTCCTCACAGATCTCAGACCAGAACGCCTTGTAGAACTCCGATGGTAGACCATCTATCCCTGGGGCTTTTCCACACTGAAGAGACTGGACAGCCACTGCTAGTTCTTGCAGAGTGATCCCGCTCTCCAGCTCCGCATTCATGCGAGCCATCACCTTTGGCAAGTCCGTCAAAAAATGACTCAGTGCATGTGGATTCTCAACAAATTCTTTCTTAAAGAGATCCTTGTAGAAAGCAGCTGCAAAGCGACGGATCTCCGCAGACTCATGGATCGGCCGCCCGTCCTCGGAGCTAAGAGAGTGGATCATCCTCCTCTGACCATTCTTCCTCTCCAGACCAAAGAAAAAATGAGATGGAGCATCCATTAGTGCGATGTTCTGGAACCTACTGCGTACCACAGCGCCCCTGGCAGCCACACCTAGTAGGTCAGTTAAAACAGACTTTTTGCCATTGAGGGCCTCAAAATGTCCTCTTTCTCCTGTGGAGCCTGCCAAAGACTGCAGCTCCACTACTTCTCTCTCCAGGTCCCTGACAGACCTGGCCAAGTCTCCAGAGACATTGCGAGTATACTGTAGGCACAGATTCTTTATTTGGCTCTTCCCTACATCCCACCACTGCTGCAAAGAACTAAAATTTGATTTTGTTAATTTAAAATTACTCCAAAAAAAGCATAAAAGCAGTTTTAAAACTGTTATCTGATAAAAGTGACGTGTTAAAATGCCAGTATGCACTACTGCACTTTATATTCTTGATAAAAACACAACACTGAACCAGGGAATGATCTGTGAAGCCAACAGGGACTATAAAAGCACTTTTAAAAATGCTAAAATGGTGCTTAAAACTGTAAACCCTATCCAGTCTAGCTAAGGACAGAATATTGTCCTTTCTATGGCTCCATGTGTACTGTCTAGCCTTGCCATGAAAATTTCTCCACTCATCACACAGATCATGAGCTTCTATGAGACCTTTTAAAACTCTCTTGGATGCAGCATGTGGCTCTGGGTGATTCCTATCCATAAGAGGATTTTCTGTAAAATTAAAATCACCTCCCACAAATAAAAAGTCATCATTACTGCAATTTTTAATTGTGTCATCTAAAATATTTAAAAAGGCCAATCTTTCTGTGCCTACGGTTGGAGCATACACATTTATAAAAACAACTTTCACATTCTCAAAAACAGCTCGAACTTTTAAAATGTGGCCTGCAATTATCTCATCAATGTCATAAGAAAGTGGAATAAAATCTCGAGAAAATAAAATACCCACTCCACCACTGCTGCTGCTTTTATGACTAAGAAAAATTTCCCCTCGAAATTCCCTCCTCCAGTCAGCAGCATTGTCCTCAGAACTATGAGTCTCCTGAACAAACAGAACATTAATTTTCTTGCATTCTGCAAGAGTAAAAACACACGCTCGTTTGGACATTTCTCTTGCCCCATTGATGTTGAGTGTGCCAAAATTAAAACTACACGTGTATAAGAGGGCAAAACCAATACAAAAACAGAAAAGAAAGAATGAGCGATAAAAGACTAATCATCCTGGGCAATTTGGTTCTTAACTTTTAGTACAAGCTTTTTAAGTCTGTAGATCTCCTGATCAGTAAAACTTTCCTGCTCAAGCTCTCCCCTATTTTTCATGTAGGCCCGAGCAGAGTCAACAAAACGTTTTAGATCGGGGAAGAGGTTTTCAACTTTAACCATTCTGGATCCCTTAGTGTCCTGCAAAAACTTCTGTATTTTTGTGAAGGGGTAACCGCCTCCACTGGCCACATCATCACTGCTTTCACCATCACTCTCTATCTCAGACCCAGCATAAGAATCTGGCTGAGATAGAGAAACCTCAGAACTGTCTTTGACAACCCTTTTTACTTTGCTCCTCTGCTGTTTGGTTTCCAAATTCTTCCGCTTGATTGAGATTTTAGATAACTCTTCATCTATTTCGATGTCATCCTCATCCTCCAACACTGACTCAGCCACCCTGGTAGCTGTCTCTTCCTGCTTCTCGCTCACCCTGTGCTGTGCTTTTATATTCATCTTTCTGGTCCCACCATCTACCTGGGCCTCATTTGGCTCATCTGTCTGACCCTCAGCATGATCCCTCTCGGTAATCTCACCCTTGTCCGCAATGTTGGTCTGTGCAGCAGCCCTGCGATGTACTTTAACTTTTGCTGCTGTTTCATTTATGATCGACAGGCCGGCTGCGGAGGGCGGCAAAGCCGCCCCGCCGCCAGACGGCCCCGCAGCCTCGGCTGAAGCGCCCGATGGCGCGACAGCGCCGTCAGTTTCAGAAAGCAGCGACGCCGCTCCGTCGCCAGATGGCCCCAAGGCCGCACTAGTGGCCTCCCCCAAGTGATCACCCCCCACTCCCTGAGGGCATGATCGAATCAAATGTCCCTCCATTCCGCAGCCGAAACACTTCATATTATCGGAGGTGACGTGGATGGTGTAATCAAAGCCGTCAATCCGGTATTTAAATACGAGGTTGAGGCTTTCCTCGCTATTCTTTAAAATCATGAGCACCTGTCGCCTAAAAGACATGACATGCTTTAAACGCGGGGACTTACAACCGAGAGGGATGTGCTTAATCGGGGACAAAAGCTGCCCGTGTCTCGACAGCTCCTTCTCCAACAGCTCATTCTTTAAAAATGGTGGGACATTTGAGATCGTAATTCTCTTCGCGGGATTCACCAGAGACAGAACAGGAACCAGTGTGTCTTTAATCACAACCCCGCTCTCCACTACCTGGTTAACTTTTTCAACACTATCAAGGAAAATCCCCACGGCACTATTCATTCTCGAAGCTGATCTAATGCTTTCATAACCGACCAGCTCCCCCACAGCCAGACTACACTCCTCCACTGAGCAGCTGACAGCCGGAGTCAGTTTGACAGCATGCCGGCGTGTCAGCTTCTCGAACCCGGAGCCTCGCTCCAAAACCATGCTGACCAGCAGAGCTGTCAGCAGAAACCCCCCTCCCAGAACGCCTACCCCACCCCAGCTACAGAAAACAACAAAAATTAAGATTATTTAGCAGAAAAAAACCCTTAAACACAAAAAGATAGAGAAAAGTTTTAGATAAATCACTCACGCTGTCACACGCTCTCAGCTCGCACTCATGACCACGCCCACTCAGAGAGAGAGAGAGAGAGAGAGAGAGAGAGAGAGAGTTTGAGTTTTAAAAAATCCCTTTATTGTACAATTCAAAAATGTAAGATCACCAATACCATCATTTCACCAAGTGTCTCACATTTCAAAAGTGCAAACATAACTCATCCCCCTCTCCCACAGAACACAAAATATTCCCTACAGTCCATCTATTGGTGAATACCTCCAAATTGTCTACCATTTTATAGTAAGAGTACTCTACCTGGAGTCTGGCTTTTAACAAAGCCTTGAAAACAAACACAGGATCCACATTGCCAGTGTTAGTAGTCCGATTTTTCCTTGTCAGCCAGATGGCAAGTTTAGCAGTACCAGATAGGAAGTTCATCAAAGTGTGCACAGACCTCTTTGCCACTTTATACTTTGGACCGTAAATGAAAAAACCAAAAGAGAAACATTCACCCAAATTATGAAACCACACTTTCAGAAGATCAAAAAGGCCAGATAAACAAAAACATTGAACAAACAAATGCTCCAGGGTCTCAACTTGGGAACAAAACAAACATTCCTCCACCACATTAGGATCCAGGTGTGCTCTGTATTTATTCGTAGCTATTGCCCCATGTACAATCCTCCACTGGAGATCTGCCGTCCGTTTCTCAATAGGGAGCTTGTACATGGACCACCAGCTGCCTTTCGGGGAGAATACCGGCCCCAAAAACCCCGCCCACTTTGACTCTTTCACCTCCGTCAGACAGCGCAGATTCAGAACTTTCACACAGATGTGATACACCGTCTTCTTCCCTACAAACTGGAACTTGCCCAGACGAGGAGGTCTGAAGGACAGCAGGTGATCCTCTCCCTGACCAAGCTTGGTACAGCCTGCCTCTCTTAAACAAGTTCACAGACTAACAGATTGCAGCACTTGAGTGTCCATGAATTGATTGAAAAACAGAGGTTCCTCGAACAGCCACATGCCCGGTGTCTCCTCAGGAATGCAGGCCACGGTGAAGACTTGCCATGCATGCAAGACAGATGTATAAAAAGCAGAAAGTCCAGTAAGGTCCACCTCCCCGGACTTCACGAGGAAAAGCTGCTTATCATAGCCCAAGCAGCCAACTCGCCTCAGGAGCAGTTTTGCAGTGTCCATCCAGCAGGGGCCTCATCCATAAAGGAGCTGTTGCACAGTCTGAAGCCTAAAACAGGTGATCTTGGACTGTATGTCCACCAGGCCCTGTCCTCCCTTGGCAACAGGCAGGTAGAGAACAGCCGCACGAATCCAGTGTCGACCAGACCAAAAGAAATCCACGATGATCTTCTGAACCTCCTCAACCCGGCTCCTGGGCGGTGTTAAAGCAATAAGCCTATGCCAAAGAACCGAAGCGACCAGATTATTGGCGACCAGAACCCTTCCCCTATATGACAGCTGTGGTGGCAACCATTTCCATGTAGAAAAGCGAGCACACACCTTCTCCTTAATTCCCTCCCAGTTCTTGCGTTCAAAGTCCTCAGAACCCAAAAATACCCCCAACACTTTGAGACCGGCTTTCCCCCACAGAAGACCTCCAGGTAGCTGAGGAATGTCCTGATGTGACCACTGCCCCACCAATAAACCCTCACTCTTGGCCCAGTTTACCCGTGCAGAAGATGCTCTTTCATAAATAGATAAAGTGTCCACCAGACGCTGTACATCCCTGTGCAATGTGATGAAAATATTGACGTCATCCGCATAAGCAGACAAGACGATTGGACGACAACTACTGGAAGGCCCTTGCAGGATTAAACCACCCAGCTGAGTGCGCAACCTGCACAGCAAAGGCTCAATAGCCAAGCTATACAGTTGACCCGAGATTGGACAACCCTGCCTTATTCCCCGACGTACGGGGATTGGCCGACTCAGCCCTGCCCCCATCTTTACCAAACACTCAGCTCCAGTATATAACAGATTGACCCACCTCAAAAACATATTGCCAAAACCAAACCCCTTCAGTGTGGAAAACAAATAAGAATGGTCAACCCTATCAAAAGCCTTTTCTTGGTCCAAAGACATAATATCAAACTCTAAATCATAACATTTACTGAGATGAAGAATGTCACGTATGAGAAAAATATTGTCCATAATGGTTCGGTCAGGAATACAATATGTTCGATCTCTATCTATGATTAAATCCAATACATTTTTCAGTCTATTTGACAGGGCTTTAGAAAGCACCTTGTAGTCCCTGCAAAGAAGAGCCACAGGCCTCCAGTTCTGAAGCAAGGCCAAGTCCCCTTCCTTATGTAGCAGAGATAGTACTGCACACCGGCAGGAGACAGGTAAAGTTCCAGTTCTGTAACAGGCAATTAGAACGTCATAAAAGTCTCATCCGATAATATCCCAAAAATGCTTAAAAAAGTCAGAAGAAAGACCGTCAAGTCCAGGTGTATGTCCCAGAACCATTTGATTAACTGCTACAGTTAACTCATCCAAAGTCAATTCACAGTCCAGAGCAGCCCTGTCCTCTGGGCTGAGCTTGGAAAAACCTTCAAAGAGTTGGTTTTGAGATTCTATGCAACATGGTTCTGCACCAAACAGGGCCCCGTAAAAATCCACTGCATGGCTCCTCATCTCAGATGGATTTGTAGTCATTTGACCATGTGGGAGTTTTAAGCAAGTCATCAACTTCTTTTTTGCAGAAGACTTCTCCAGATTGAAGAAAAAAGATGTCGGGGCATCCATGTCCTGCAGGTGAGTAAACCGTGACCTAACAAGTGCCCCCTTCACTCTTTCCTGCAGGAAAGAGCTCAGGGCTGATCTCTTCTCCTGCAACAGAGGACCTGCGGCACAATCCTGATCCCTAACCAAACTGTTCTCCAGCCTCTTGACAGCGTCCACAAGTTCACCGACTTTGGTTTTGATGATGGCAGTCGAGTTGACAGTATACTGTTGACAAAAAATTCGAATCTGCACCTTGCCAACCTCCCACCACTGTTCCAGGGAACTAAAACGAGGCTTTGTAATCCTCCAGTGTTCCCAGAAACACACAAAATATTGACAAAAAGTGGTGTCCTGAAGGAGCTTGTTATTGAAGTGCCAATAAGATTTAGTTCTTTCCCCTGGTGAGCTAATTAACACCACAGAGGCCAGATGATGATCTGTAAAACCGACAGGACTTATGTTACTGTGGAGGATTCCCGGGGCAAAAGTTCGAGAAACATATATTCTGTCTAATCTAGCAGCACTGACCATATCATCTGTGACTCTGACCCAGGTATACTGTCTAGTGTTTGCATGTTTAACTCTCCATGTATCCAAGAGGTCGAACTGTACAGTGATATTTTTTAAAACTTGAGAAGACTGCAGATGAGGTTCTGCATTAGTGCGATCCAGAGTGAAATCCAAGGTACAGCTGAAATCAAGAGCAATAATAAGTTGGTCTTGGTGATAGCTCTGCAATGCTTTTGTGAGTGTATTAAAAAAGGCAACTCTTTCAGAACTGTGATTTGGAGCATAAACGTTGATCAAATAAAACACGGAATTCCCTATTTCGGCCCTAACAAGGAACAGTCTGCCGTTCACTACCTCCACCACAGATAAAACTGTTGCATTTGCAGATTCCCCAAACAAAATGGCTACTCCTGCACTAAAATTTGTACCATGACTGAGTGAAAAAGGACCCTTCCACCACAAGCCCCAGTCCACTTCATCTGCTGAAGTGGTATGAGTTTCTTGCAAAAACAAAATGTTTAGATTTTTTTGTCTAAACAGGTCACCAATTAATCCCCTCTTATGATTGGCCCTCCCACCATTGATGTTTAAGGATCCTAATTGTATGTTTTGCATAGAGAGATAGATCTAAGGAACACCGTACCGTGCTGTGCCCATGTAAGTTATTTCATCTGTCGGCTGCCCTTGACCTTTTGTCCTCCTGCTGATTTAAGCAGGGCTGTCAGGTGCTTTTTAAGGCGAAAACGTTTTCTTTCATCCAGGAGGTCAAGACCAACCTGCCTCTTTAGCACATTAACAGACCTAATAAATTTATCAATGTCACTGAAGTAATCAGTGACTTTAATGGCTCTGTTATAGGTTTCATCCAGAAAAACATTTATTTCTTCCAGTGAATACAAACTCGTGTTTCTACTGCAAGTTTCCCCAGTAGACACAGTGTTAGACACAGTGTCAGAATCAGAATCCATTCCCTCGTTAGCACAACGTGGCTGACTGATTGATTCAGTTGGCCCAGCTGATTCACCATGAGCTACATTTTCCTGAACGCCACCTACAACAGCTGACTGGCGTTGTTCCGTTGGTTGCTCTGAAATGGAAGCAGCCACTGGAACCACAGCCGCTGATGTCACAAGCTTTTTCTCACAGCTAGATTGTGATGCATCATCAGTGACTGTTTGGGTGTCATCACCAGCCACGCTCGCAACCATAAGCTGGGCTGCGGGCGCCACAGCCGGGCTGTCCACAGACACAGCAGCAGGTTCCGGAGCAGGACCGGCGGAAGGCCCCGCAACGTTGTCTGTAGTAGCGCCGTGAGCGGAGGCCACACCGCCGGTTCCAGCTGCGGCTTCATCAGAGCCTCCCGCCCGCTGCTTGTGCGGACAAGCGAACCGTTTATGGCCCACTTCTCCACATTCAAAACACTTCATCTGTCCTGAGCTCGCATACACCATGTAGGAGCCGTCCCCATGTTTGACCCGGAAGGACACTTCTAGTATTTGAGTGGGCGAGTCCAAAAACATGAACACCTGTCGCCTGAGTGACTTTACATGTTTCAATTTGGTATCCTTGCATCCCAAACCCACAGTTCTAAATGGGCCCGCAAACTTCCCAAATCTGCGAAGCTCCGTCTCCAACTGCTCGTCAGTGATGAAAGGAGGAACATCTGAGATGGTGATACGCGTTGATGGGACAGATAAGGGGGACACCTGTACATACGTATCCCCGATAACAACACCACTTCCAATCAGACTGTGGACACACTCCTCCCCACCCAGAAACACAACTACAGCTTTATTCATTCGGGACGCAAAGCAGATCGCATCATGTTCCACCTTCTCACCCACAGCAAGAAGGACCTCCTCCACAGTAACGCTGCTATCCGGGGGAATGATCCTCACTCCCTCCTGGATAGACGGAGATGGCATTTCAAAGGTCGCCATCCTCCAGCAAAAAAACCCCAAAAACTGAACATGCGACCAGTAATAAAAAATAGAAAAAAAGTCCAAACAAAACACGGAGACCCCTATTTCGGCCCTCCTCCCTCGGAGAGAGAGCGAGAGAGAGAAGGCACATGTGACTAGAGGGAAAGCGAGAGAAGTCACAGCGGACTAGAGGGAGAGTGATTGAAGGCACAGGTGACTAGAGGTAGAGAGAGAGAATGCACAGGTGACTAGAGAAAGAGATAGAAGGCAAGGTGACGAGAGGGGGGGAGAGACAGAAAGGGGGAGTGAGGGAAGAGCGAGAAGGCACAGGTGACTAGAGGGAGAGAGAAGGCACAGGTGACCAGAGGAAGAGAGAGAGAAAGCACAGGTGACTAGAGGGAGAGAGAAGGCACAGGTGACTAGAGGGAGAAAGAGAGAAAGCACAGGAGCTGCTGACCAAATAGTGTGATGATATACTATATATATCTATATATATCTTCAATCTATATCAGATATACAGTGATGTACGTGGTGGTAATGCACCTGTTAGCTGGTTGACAACCGCCAAACAAATCTAAAAGAAGAAGAAGAAGAGAGAAGGCACGTGACCAGAGGGAGAGAGCAAGAAGGCACAGGTGACTCAAGGGAGAGAGAGAAGGCACAGGTGATCAGAGGGAGAGAGAAGCCACAGGTGACGGGAGGGAGAGAGAGAGAGAGAGAGAGAGAGAGAGAGAGAGAGAGAGAGAGAGAGAGAGAGAGTTTTGAGTTTTAAAAAATGCCTTTATTGCACAATTCAAAAAATGTAAGGGCACCAATATCATTCCACCGTCTCACATTGGAAAAGTGCAAACATAAGTCACCCCCCCACACACACAACACAAAGTATTCCCTGCAGTCCACCTATTCCACAGTGCCAGTGGCAGTAGTCCGAGTCTTCCTTGTAGTCCGTGCAAAGACGAGCCACAGGCCTCCAGTTCTTAAGCAAGGCCAAGTCCCCGTCCTCCGGCAGCAGAGATAGCGCTGCGCGCCCACAGCCAGTTCCATTGTACGTCCCAGAGACATTGTCCTCATCTCAGATGGATTGTAGTCCTTAGACCATGCGGGATTTTTAAGCAAGTCATCGTTGCAGCAGGCTCGTCCAGATTGTAGAAAGAAAACTTTGGGGCATCCATGCCCTGCAGGCAAGTAAACCATCACCTTGTAGTCCGTGCAAAGAAGAGCCACAGGCCTCCCGTTTTCAAGCCAGACCAAGTTCCCATCCTCAGGCAGCAAAGATGGTGCTGTGCGCCGGCAGGAGACCAGTAAAGATCCAGTTCTGTGACAGTCAATTACAGTCAATTAGAAACGTCATAAAAGTCTGATCGAGCAATATCCCAAAAATGCGTAAAACAGGCAGAGGAACGACCGCCATTTATTCCTTCTGTCGGGCGCGCTTGACCCCTGTTCCCCCTGCTGCTTCACGCAGGGCCGTCAGGTGTTTTTTGAGACGAAAACATTTCCTTTCATCCAGGAGGTCAAGACCAACCTGCCTTCTTAGCACATTAACAGACTTGATGAATTTATCAGTGTCACTGAAGTAGTCAGTGACTTTAATGGCCTTGTTATAGGTTTCATCCAGAAAAGCATTTATTTCTTCCAGTGAATACAAACTCGTGTTTGTACTGCATTTTGCCTCAATAGACTCAGTATTAGACACAGTGTCGGGATCAGATTCCATTTCCTCGTCAGCACAACTCAGCTGACTGTTTGGTTCATCTGGCCCAGCGGAATCATCATGGGCCACATTTTCCTGGACGCCACCCACAGCAGCTGACTGTCGCTGTTCCGTCCCCTGCCCTGAAACGGTAGCAGCCTCCGGAAGCACAGCCACTGATGTCACACAGCGAGATTCTGACGCACCATCAGTTTGGTGCTCCGTCTCCTGCCATGGTCGCCATCCTCCACCCAAAAAAACAAAAACTGAAAATGCGGCCAGTAGTAGAAAATCGAAAAAAAAAAGTCCAAACAAACCACGGAGTTCCCTATTTCCGCCCTTCTCCTTCGGCCGCCGGGGAAGAGAGAGAGAGAGAGTTGAGTTTTAAAAAATGCCTTTATTGCACAATTCAAAAATGTAAGAGCACCAATATCATTCCACCAAGTGTCTCACATTGCAAAAGTGCAAACATAACTCATCCCCCTCCCCCACAGAACACAAAGTATTCCCTGCAGTCCATCTATTCCACATTGCCAGTGTTAGTAGTCCGATTCTTTCTTGTAGTCCGTGCAAAGAAGAGCCACAGGCCTCCAGTTGTCAAGCAAGGCCAAGTCCCCTTCCTTCGGCAGCAGAGATAGCACTGCGCGCCAGCAGCCAGTTCCGTAACAGTCAATTCGAACGTCATAAAAGTCCGATCCAATAATATCCCACAAGTGCTTAAAAAAGTCAGAAGAAAGACCGTCAAGTCCAGGTGCAGGCGAGTAAACCGTGACCTTGTAGGCCGTCCTCCAGTTTTTAAGCCAGGCCAAGTCCCTGTCCTTGGGCAGCAGAGATAGTACTGCGTGCCGGCAGGAGACCGGTAAAGATCCAGTTCTGTAACAGTCAATTAGAAACGTCATAAAAGTCTGATCCAACAATATCCCAAAAATGCGTGAAACAGGCAGAGGAACGACCGTCATTTATTCCTTCAGTCGGGTGCGCTTGACCTTTTGTCCCCCTGCTGCTTTACGCAGGGCTGTTAGGTGCTTTTTGAGGCGAAAACGTTTCCTTTCATCCAGGAGGTCAAGACCAACCTGCCTTCTTAGCACATTAACGGACTTAATAAATTTATCAGTGTCACTGAAGTAATCAGTGACTTTAATGGCCTTGTTATAGGTTTCATCCAGAAAAGCATTTATTTCTTCCAGTGAATACAAACTCATGTTTGTACTGCAAGTTGCCCCAATAGACTCAGTATTAGACACAGTGTCGGAATCAGATTCCATTTCCTTGTCAGCACAACTCAGCTGACTGTTTGATTCAGCTGGCCCAGCGGATTCATCATGAGTCACATTTTCCTGGACACCACCCACAGCAGCTGACTGGCGTTGTTCCGTCTCCTGCTCTGAAACGGTAGCAGCCCCCGGAAACACAGCCGCTGATGTCACACAGCGAGATTCTGACGTACCATCAGTGACTGTTTGGGCGCTGTCACCAGCGACGCTCCCAGCCGTAAGCTGGGCTGCGGGCACCACAGCCCGGCTGTCCACAGACACAGCGGCAGGCTCCGGAGCAGGACCGGCGGAAGGCCCCGCAACGTTGTCCGTAGTAGCGGCGGGAGCGGAGGCCGCACCACTGGCCTCAGTTGCGGCGGAAGGCCCCGCCACGCCGTCCGCAGCAGCAGCGTGAGCGGAGGGCGCACAGCCGGCTTCAGCCGCAGCTCCATCAGAGCCCCCCGCCCGCTGCCTGTACGGACAAGCGAACCGTTTATGGCCCACGTCTCCACATTCAAAACACTTCAACTGTCCTGAGCTCGCATACACCATATAGGAGCCGTCCCCATGTTTGACCCGGACGGACACTTCCAGAGTCACAGTTGGCGAGTCCAGAAACATGAACACCTGTCGCCTGAGTGACTTCACATGTTTTAACTTAGTATCCTTGCACCCCAAAGTCACAGTTCTAAACGGGCCCGCAAACTTCCCAAATCTGCAGAGCTCCGTCTGCAACTGCTCATCAGTGATGAAAGGAGGAACACCTGAGACGGTGATACGCGTTGATGGGACAGATAAGGGGGACACCTGTACATATGTATCCCCGATAACAACATCGCTTCCAATCAGAGTGTGGACATCCTCCTCAGCAGCCAGAAACACAACTACAGCTCTATTCATTTGGAATGCAAAGCAGATCGCATCATGGCCCACCTGCTCACCCACAGCCAGAAGCACCTCCTCCACAGTAACGCTGCTGTCCGGGGGAACGGTCCGCACCCCCTGGCGGATAGACGGAGATGGCATGTCCAAGGTCACCATCCTCGCCCCAAAAAAACAAAAAATGAATATGCGGCCAGTAATAGAAAATCGAAAAAAAAAGTCAGAGAGAGAGAGAGAGAGAGAGAGAGAGAGAGTTTGAGTTTTAAAAAATCCCTTCATTGTACAATTCAAAAATGTAAGATCACCAATACCATCATCCCACCACGTGTCTCACATTTCAAAAGTGCAAACATAACTCATCGCTATGGAGGGTGAAAATATGTATGGGTACATAATCATACCATGTAGGATAACTAAGTAGACGGTTGTGCCATTTCATCCCATCTAGCAACAATGCTCTGCACTGCGTGTGTTTATATATTTACATATTTATTCCATCTAGCTACAATGCTCCGCACTAGGTGTGTTTATATATCTACATACTTATTCCATCTTGCTACAATGCGCTGCACTGTGTTTTTATATATCTACATATTATTCCATCTAGCTACAATGCTCCACACTGTGTGTGTTTATATATTTACATATTTATTCCATCTAGCTACAATGCTCCGCATTGTATGTATATATATATATATATATATATATATATATATATATATATATATATATATATATATATATATATATGTGTGTGTGTGTGTGTGTGTGTGTGTGTGTGTGTGTGTGTGTGTGTGTGTTTATATGTACATATGTATACTTGCTGCTCTTGTTTCTTTTTTTTTTCTCTTGCCTTCTGATTGTGCTGTTGCAATCCTGGAATTTGGAATTTAAAAAGTTTTAAAAAATCCCTTTATTGTAGAAGGGGGGAGAGAAGGCACAGGTGACTAGAAGGAGCGAGAGAGGGAGCGAGGGGGGCACAGGTGACTAGAGGGAGGGAGAGAGAGAAGGCACTGATGACCAAAGAGCGAGAGAGAGACAGCATTGATGACTAGAGGGAGAGAGAGAGAGGGGTGGTGCAGGAGGGACACGTGACCAAGTAACAGTAGCCAAAGAGTGAAGTACGTGGTGGTGACAACACTTAGCAATGACTGACAGAGATTTCTTTAATTTGACTACAGCTCCTGACCAGACAGAGTGATGATATAGACTCTATATTATAGAGTCTATATCATCTATAATATATAGATGATATAGACTCTATATTATAGAGTGAAGTACGTGGCGGTAATGCACCTGTAAGCTGGTTGTCAACGCCAATCAAATCTAAAATTAGAAGAAGACACTTAACAATGATGATATAGAGTGAATTACGTGGTGGTAATGCACCTATAAGCTGGTTGCCAACCGCCAATCAAATCTAAAAGAAGAAAAACTTGATTTTTGCTAGTGCAGAAATACCACATAATAGGTATTAAGGAAACCTGCTGCTTCACAGTAGCATAAACAGGCCATTACAAGACTGAAGATATACAGCGGGGAAAATAAGTATTGAACACAACATTTTCAAGATTCAGTTCAATTCAAAGATTCAAAGATTTTATTTGTCAAACTATACGTACAGAACATACAGGAGAATTGAAATGGTGTTTCTCTCTCTTCAGTGGTGTGCACAATATAAAAAAGAAAAAGGAATATGACTGGAAAAACAACAACAGCAGTCTGTGTACAGTAACGGAACCTATAGTGCAAACGGAGACAAAAGATAGACCCAGACCTCCCATAGTGCAAATAAATATAAACGATTAACAATGATGAAACCTAGGAATCCTATATACATAAAAGTAGAGCTGTAATACCCATAGTTGCAGGTTCAATGCAGTAGTGTAGGTGCAGACAGTGACAGATAGGACTGCACATGATCAGTATTGCAATGACAGACAGCAGCAGATATGGCATTTGTGCAAATGGTTGCAGAGACATACAGCAGCAAAAGTATTACTGTTGTTGTGCCAGTCTCTCTTTGGGACTGATATTATGGTAGCAGTTTTGAAATGTGGGGACAATAGCTTGACTCAGGGAGATGTTGAAGACGTCAGCCAGGACATTCATGAGCTCCTCCCCACAGTCCTTCAGAACACGATCTGGTATGTTGTCTGGTCTAGCTGCCTTGCGTGGGTTGATTCCGGAGAGGGTTCTCTTCACGCTAGCTGGATCCAGACTTATAGCTTGCTCATCTGAAGAAGGGGTGGTCTTCTGTGTTGATGTGCTGTTTTATGCTTCAAAGCAGCCAAAGAAGTCATTTAAGTTGTTAAGCAGTGTGATGTCGTTCGCACAGGTCTGAGGAGGAGATTTGTAGTTGGTGAGGGTCTGTATCAGAATCAGAATCAGAATCAGAATCAGAATCAGAAAGCTTTATTGCCAAGCATGTTTACAGTGTAAACAAACGAGGAATTTGACTTGACATTGGACGCGCTCGATAAGCGCCTTCCAATGACGCGGCAGCCATGAAGGCGCCTGTCATCAGTGGAGGGTAAAGAGGGGAATGGGGGAGGGAATGACACAATGGGCAGAGAGAAAAAACATAGTTAATCAAAATAAAGCTCGTATTTTGTGAGCAAAATTGTGATTACATAGAAAAAAAACCTCTAAGCACAATTAGCAGACCAATACAGATCACACAATACAAAAGAGAGAGACCAGTGTGTGTGTAGTCAGCATGTAATCAGCATGAGTGCTGTGTTGATGTATCAGTTGCTGGTGCACAACAAAGGGGCGCCTCCTGGCAATGGATGGGTGTTATGTTCATGTATTCAAAACACAGATAAGCATGTCCCAGAGTTTATCTCTCTTCGTGCATGCCAGATGGCAAAGTTCTGTATTAGACACATGATACCGCTGTCCTTGAAGAGTCCAGCTTGCTGAACAACAGCAATTGTTGCTATTGTTTGGGTTAAAGAGAAGCCAAACACCTTCCTGCAAAATCTCTGCACCTGAAGGAATGAGTTCCCAAGGACGCCGAATCAAGGCCAGATGAGCACAGTCACTTGGAGCATAGTAATTTCCACTCTCTTGCGATTCTGTGCATCACAATTAATTCAGTTCACAGGCTTAAAATCGCTGGTCGAATTGTTGAAGGAGCTTCGCCGGGATCCGCATTTTGACCAGCTTTTCCAACTTTTTTAATTTCCGATACACTAGGAAACTCCGGAGCCAAACAGTAGAAATCCTGTGATCATATCCAAACAGATAGATGTCTTCTGCATCTTCAGTCGAATCACACAGACACATGAGATCCAATTAACCCATGAGTCATACATTTGGGCTCCCCCGGGCCCGATTTTCTGTTGAAGGTGGTGTCAATTGCATTTAAAGCCCGAAATTCCATTTTTCCCGTTTTTCCATTTGGATTGAGATCCGCAAGAAGGAGCAAGACACAGACACAGACAAAGCAAGCTGGGATGAGTCAGGGAGGCGGGAGGAGGAGAGGAGTGAAAATGCGACTGCTCTCTCTGAAAGCTGGAAGAAGAAGGGCCTGTATGCCACACCAGAGCGACTGTGCATCTCTGGTGTTGCTGAAGTGTCTGGATTTTTTTCTTGCTCTACTGCCGTTTTTCTTCCTTGATGCCACGGGATAGGTTGGCCCTAGCTATTGTTAGTCCTGCAGTGTCACCAGCCTTGAAGACTGCGTCATGAGCCCCCTCAGGAGCCTGTCAACCTCTGCTGTCATCCATGGCTTCTGGTTAGCATGAACAGTGATGGTTTTGCAGTGAATGACATCATCATTGCATTTAGCTATGTATGCTACAACAATCTCAGTGTACTCCTCTATGTTTGCATGTTCTTCGTGAGTGGCTGCATGCTTGAAAGTGTCCCAGTTTGTAGTGCTAAACTAACTGAACTAAACTTCTTCTTCTTCTAGATTTGATTGGCGGTTGACAATCAGCCTACAGGTGCATTACCGCCACATACTTTATTTATCACTCTATATATCCACCACACACTCTATATAAAACTATTCATGAATTAATATTAGTGCATACCTGTGCATGCCCGTGCATACCTGTGCATGCCTGTAGAAACCAAGTATAAGCAAGTATTTCTGCATGCCCGTAGAAAGCAGGTGTAAGCAAGGGTGTAAGCAAGCACGTCAGCACTCGTTCAGTGATGCCTACCTTTGATATTTGATGGTGTCATAGGGAGTCCTATGATCTTTGATGATGTCATAGCGAGTCCTATGATCGTGAGTCATGCCTGCTTTTGATCTTTGATGATGTCATAGTGAGTCCTATGATCTTTGATGTTGGCATAGCGAGTCCTATGATTCCTGCATTTGATCTTTGATGATGTCATAGCGAGTCCTATGATCTTTGAAGATGTCATAGGGAGCCCTATGTTCATAAGTGAATGCCTGCCTTTGATCTTTGATGATGTCATAGCGAGTCCTATGTCATGGCGAGCCCTATGATCGTGAGTGATGCCTGCCTTTGATCTTTGATGTCCTATGATCGTGAGTGATGCCTGCCTTTGATCTTTGATGATGTCATAGCAAGTCCTATGATCATGAGTGATGCTTGCCTTTGATCTTTGATGTCCTATGATTCATCATATAGACACCATAGTCATAGACACTGTGACACACACACACAGATTTTCTTCAATCACTCTATACTATGGTGTCTATCATGTAGGCATCATAGGAACATCATAGGTGATTCTATGATCTTTTAGCAAGTCCTATGGTCCATATGATGTCATATAGACATCATGTAGACATCATAGGAGCATCATAGGCGATCCTATGATCTTTTAGCAAGTCCTATGGTCCATGTGACGTCATATAGACATCATGTAGACATGATAGGAACATCATAGGGGGGACAGACACACAGACAGACACACAGACATACAGAAATTTCTTGAATTATACTGTACTGTATATAGAGTGATGATTCTGGGGGCTGAATAGAAACTTCCAGCAGGTCGGATGTGGCCTGCGGGCTACCAGTTGACATTCACTGGTGTAAAGCAGTATATAAAAGGCTACATCAGCCTATATAACTGTGTCAACACAGTGTCAGTGAGGAGCAGACACTAGAACAGAGATGATAATGCTGGGTTACGTATGTACTGTAGCTAAAGCAGCATCATGAACACTAGAGTGTAGCAACCCACAAACAGTGCTTATCCAAACCACTCTTAGATTAAAAAGCATCTGAAGACCACATTTATGTGTAGCAGCAAGCATTTACACCAGAGCAGCTCACAATGTTTTTGTTCCCTTTTTTCACTCATATTTACTCCATAGTAGGTAATTAGTGAGCTGATCAGAAATCATATTTATTCCCATGTGGTCAACCACAGCACTCTTTCCACTCTGAAGTGTTTGCTGAGCTAAAACAACATCTAAATGCTTCCAGATATTAAGAGCTATTCTCAGATTACTGGGATGTAACTCGTTCTTTTCAATGGGTGGAAAATATGGTTGACTAAAGTAATTCATATGTACACATGTGAAATGCATAAGAACAGATACCATCTCTGTGGTGTTCCACTCCATTTATTTGTTTATATATTATTCTTAATTACAGCCAATTGTTATTATGATTGCTAAGTGTGGTAAAGATTACTCTGTGTAAAAACATGTTTAAATTTTATAACCGAGATGGGGAAGAATGTGGATCCTACCAAACGACAAATTAAAAACAAATATCCATTTAAAATGTTTTAGACAGCAATTTAGCAGACTTCTGCTTTCCGAAATGTTATAGCTGACTTGAACTGATGCTGATCTTGTGCAAATAAAGTTGATTTTTTTATTTTGTTATGCAGCTTTTGTAACAAAGGCTAATGTGGAATAGCCACATCATAGCACAGTAATTAGGCCTGAGCACCAAAGGCAGTGCAAAGGCCTATTGAAACGCTAAAGTTTTTTACTTTTATTGTTCCGGAAAATGAATTGGCAATTTGGGGGCCTAAAATATAGTCATGAAATTTTGCAGATGCATCAAGGCTAGTGGAAAATGTCTGTATTTGTCCTGCGAAAAACCATTAATAGCTCTCTAGCGCCCCCTAAAGTACAGCTCTGCCCACCAGTATCATTGAAAACTATGAAATTCCATAGACATGTATGAACACAAAATCCTGTTGAAGCAATCACCTAAATGCAACAGGAAGTCAATTTTGGTGATTTGCACATGTTACGTTTGATCAAATTCCTCCAACAGTTTTCATCATATTGACCTCAAAACTCATTCATTGTACTCTTAAGGCATGTGGGTTTAAAGATTATCAAAAGCTTGAGTTTTCATCAATGAGCATGGCCTGAACAGGCTCTTAAAGATTGATGTTTCGCCATGAAACAGGAAGTTGTTTTATTTCAGACACAAAAGGTCTGATCTGCACCATACGTCACAGGTATGATGACAGTCCCCCCTCTCAACATATCTGCATGTCAGTATTTGGTCATTGCAATTGCTCCGCCCACTCAGAACAGGAAGTGACATATCTTTACATTTGGACTTCAAACGTGGTCAGAACACGTTTATCTTTGTGTATTTGAGTGTGTGTGTGTGTGTGTGTGATTGTGTGTGTTTGTCCGACCGTCTTCCGTATGGATGATGGTTTGTCTATGTCTATTTCTCCAAGTGTGTATTGTTGCTGTGTGATCCCAGTAAATTTTATCAACTATCGTGCATAATGATCTTCAATGAATCTAATGAAGAAGGAGTGGATGTGACACAATTTATGGACTATAATAGGAATATAAGCTGTGATCAGTATATTCCTGAGCAATTAACATATTTTAAAAACCAATACAATTATTCTTTCATGCATTTAAACATCAGGAGCTTGAATAAACATCATCATGATCTACTGTAGCTACTTTACTTACCAGTACAGGCTGCAGCTTTGATGTAATTAGTTGTAGTGAAACTTGGCTCAACAACAAGTCATACATAGACATCTTAAACCTTGATGATTATAAACTGTTCACGAAGAACAGATGTGGCAAATCTGGTGGTGGTGTCTGTCTGTATATCTCTTGTAGACATGATGTCAGTGTTTATGATGATATTGTTAAGGAAGACTGTCATATTGACTCTCTTTTTGTTGAGATACATGTCAAAAATGGGAAAAATTTAATTGTAGTTGTGATTTATCGCCCCCCGGACACCGACCTTAATATGTTCACAACCAAACTGGAAGAAATTTTATTCTCAATCAACAACAAAAATAAAAGTTGTATTCTCCTTGGAGACTTCAACATTGACCTCTCCAGGGATGATGCAGCTAAAAATGACTTTATGAATACACTACACTCCTCTTCTTTCTTCCCTACCATTAATACCTATACTAGAATCACTCACTCCACCAAGTCCATTATTGATAATATCATTACTAACATTTGCAATTCCACACTGGTATGTGGAGTCATGCTCTCCGAGATTTCTGATCACTTCCCCATTGTTCTGTTTCTTGCCCTTGCCATTAAGCCCTCAATTTTGCGACATAAACTAAAAATAAAAATACTTAATGAAGAAACCTTACAACGACTGAGTGAGGACTTGCATGTCAAGGCATGGGATAGGATCTACAATTGTAGTGATGCTGATGCTGCGTTTGACGCCTTGACCAAGGAAATAACAGAATCCATCCAGAGGACAATTCCTGTCAAGACTATCACATGTAATCGTACTATTCAACATCCATGACTTTCTAAGGGCATACTAAAATCTATTAAGTACAAAAATAAATTATATAAACGCTACATAAAAAAATCCAAATATTAACAATAAAAATGTATATACTAATTATAGAAATAAATTAACACATATTATTAGAAAGAGTAAGAGTAATTACTATGCAGAACTTATAAATACATCACAGGGTGATTCCAAGAAATCCTGGAGAGTACTAAATAAGGTTCTAAATAAGGACCAAAAAGCCCCCACACTTCCAAACAATAACGTGGTCAGTAATCTCACCAGTAATGCCATTCTCGCTGACAAATTTAATAATCATTTTGTCTCTATTGGAGAACATTTATCTAGTAAAATTAACCAACCCCAGGCTGCCTCTTTCAAACACTATCTATCAGGAAACTACCGGAATTCTTTCTTCCTGAAGCCAACTGATTGTGAGGAAGTCTGGAAAATCATCAAGGACATGAAGAACTCAAACTCTGCTGGAGCTGATGAAATTTCCAGCAAAATTTTGAAAAATATCATTAATCTAATACTGGAACCCCTTACCTACTGCATTAATCTGTCTCTAATCTCCGGAGTAGTGCCATAAATAGCAAAAATTGCACAAATTATGCCAATTTATAAATCAGGTGATAAGAATGATTTGACTAATTATCATCCAATATCCATTCTGCCTACTCTTTCAAATGTTTTGGAAAGAGTAGTTTATAACAGACTTACCAGTTACCTTGATAAGTTCAACATTATCCCATCTCAGTATGGCTTCAGAAAGAAACACACTATAGCGGGTTGAATTCAACCCCCCCCCACAACACACAGAGACAGTCAGCTCGCACTCCTGGGTTTTTTCCGCTGCATGCTGCGTTTACAGCTGTGAGGTTAAAGCGTCATCCATGCATTGTGTTCATGCATCCTGTCTGTACCTCTGATATGCAAATGCCCAGATTGACTGCTGTGAATGTCTTTGATGTATTGTCTGAGTTGAGTATATATGCTGCACTGTTCTGTAAATCTGCCTCTCATTCTGATTCTGCAACTGCTACTGCTGGACACACACACCGTGTGTCTCCTCTCCTCTGAGAGCCTGAGGACATCACCTCAGCCCGCAGCACGAGGGCTGGGGAGGTGTTCCGATGAAGGCGGTATGATTCAATAAACCAACTTAAAACTCCATCGCTGCCTTTATTTTATCATGCCCCTTTACTGGTGACCCCAAGAACGCACACGTTTTGTGCAAACGCAACCTTCTGGTCTGGACAGCCACGCTGGCGACCCGACGCTGAAGAAAACGAGCTGCCGGCGAACGCAGCACCCGGCAGTGATGCTCCGCCGACGAGCGAACGCAGCAGCCTGACTGATCTGCCCTCCCTGCGGCTTCAGGGAGGCCTCAACGCAGAGCTCACGGCAGGCGAGCTACTCTCCGGACATCGCCCAAGACCGGGTAAACGGCAGTAAACATCATGGCGCGACCCTCGCCGAGATCGGGGCGTCCAAGCGGGACAGCCTGAGGGACAAAGATCGTCTATCTCCCCTCATCGCTCCAACGCACCATGACTAATCTGCAGCCACGGCTCATCTAGATGTTTTTCGGCGCCGACTGCGCCGATCTCCACCAGGTTTCCGACCCTGGTTCCTCTCCAGCGGGCCCACCCACGCAAGGAGCCCCAGCACACGCACCGGGGGTGACGGGGACGGAGCAACACGCACGGAACAAGAATGGCTCCAGAGACCACCATCGTCCTGCGCAGCTGCACGCAGAACCTTCAAGGCTGTGCGCTCACCTGAAGCAAGCACGCGCGCAGCGCGCCCACAGGATTCACTGATGGTTTCAGCCACGGCGCACAACGGATTCAGCCGTCTGCTTTTCCCGAGGACTTTAGGGCTGCGCACGCAACTAAAGTCAACACGCCAAGTTCCTCTGCTTTTGTTTACGCAACCCCGCCGCTCCTGTTTTTTCTTCACGGCCACGAGAGGAGTCAGAGACTAATTTTTCTTCTGGTGATCTCCACAAGTTCAACGGGACAGCCCCTTGGCATCGCGGAGCAGCAAACAATTTTTGGCGCGCCCGGTCAGCTCTTACTACCCCCCTTCCCCCCCCCCTCCACCTGCACAGAGCTTTTCCCTGCTCGCTGCCCAAACTGCAACATCGAGGTCTCAGCCCCCTGCCGTGCCCTCAGGGGGGAGCGGTGTAGCGGGTTGAATTCAACCCCCCCACAACACACAGAGACAGTCAGCTCGCACTCCTGGGTTTTTTCCGCTGCATGCTGCGTTTACAGCTGTGAGGTTAAAGTGTCGTCCATGCATTGTGTTCATGCATCCTGTCTGTACCTCTGATATGCAAATGCCCAGATTGACTGCTGTGAATGTCTTTGATGTATTGTCTGAGTTGAGTATATATGCTGCACTGTTCTGTAAATCTGCCTCTCATTCTGATTCTGCAACTGCTACTGCTGGACACACACACCGTGTGTCTCCTCTCCTCTGAGAGCCTGAGGACATCACCTCAGCCCGCAGCACGAGGGCTGGGGAGGTGTTCCGATGAAGGCGGTATGATTCAATAAACCAACTTAAAACTCCATCGCTGCCTTTATTTTATCATGCCGCTTTAACACTACCTATATGGCAATACTTGACCTAACTGAAAAAATCAATGATGCAATTGAAAGAGGCAACTATAGTATTGGCAATTTTTTTAGACCTGTCTAAAGCATTTGATACCATTAACCATGACATCCTAATTAATAAATTACAACATTACGGTATCAGAGGCCTTGCACTATATTGGCTTATTAATTATTGTCAAACGGTGGCCCTCGCGGGCCACCATAAGGCACCAAAAGTCGCCAGTGAGGTTTGCATGATGTTTTATTAATCAACACGAACACAAGCTAATACACAAAGTAACAGAAAGTAATGAGCCATGGTGGGGCTAAAACACACAACACTTGACACAGATAATCATAAGGCTATAACGAGGCACACTTAGGATCAGGACATGAACGACGATCAGGAATAGTTGACGTCTGAGGTGAGGGACGCTCGCTCAACGTCTGACAAGGGAATAATCGACGACACTGCTGCATTGTACTGTTCTTCAGTGCCTGCTTAAATGCCGGGCTGCTGATGAGCCGTAAATGCAGCACAGCTGTTAGGTTTTGACAGCAGGAAGCTCCTCCGAGCGCTGTCACAATAAGAGCTCGGGGAGCCAGAAGGTAACCCTGCTGTCAAACCTGGCGGAGATGAAGCATGGCCCGAGCGCGGACGACATCAGCGCTCAGACCATGACAGTACCTCCCCTCCGAGGGCGGATTCCGAATGCCCCAATGACATCCAAGCCCCCCCCCCCCCCCCCAGGGCAGGCGGATGGAGGAACAGGCCTGGAGGGAGAGGACCAGCCATAGACCAAAAATCGTGATGGACACAGAAGCACAGAGACAACCAGAAAAAAAAAAACAAAACTCCCAAATACATGAAATACACTGAACACAGGGCACGATAACAGAAAATCCAATATTCCCCAAATGCGAAACCCATGATTAAGGCAGACTCCAAATGAAACAATTACAGTGCACGATAACAGAAGACACAATATTCCCAAATGCAAAAATCAAAATTAAGGCAGACTACGAATGAAACAATTACAGGGCACAATAACAGAAAATACAATATTCCCAAATGCAAAAACCATGATTAAGGCAGACAACAAATGAAACAATTACAGGGTAAGATAACAGAAAATACAACATTCCCCAAACGCACAAAAACACACAGGACGGCCAAGACAGGGAAAAAACCCATACTAACACGGGCAAAAAACACGAAGCGAGATTATCACCCCGCATGACCTTAAATCCAGACAATTCAGGAAAATGGTGACAGACAGAGACCAAAACCCACGGGGACAGTTCCAGCAGTCTCCCTGCGTCCCAAGGCCAACAGGTGAAAATGGGGGACAGTACATGATCGGGCAGCCTACCCCAGTCCCAGGCCCGGAAAGTCCAATCCTCCGGCGGACACACAGAGTGTCGGGTGGCCGACCCAAGGTGCTGAACTGGCAAAACAGTTCCTCGGGTGGTCAACCCGCGTCCCTCAGCCACCAGAACCATGTGACGACGGCCCGCGGCAGCCTCCCTGGCGGGGGAAAAACGTGGGAGAGCCGGGCCCAGCGTAGAAGGCCCCCAACGGCCCCCGGCGATGATGAGCAGGGGCGGTGACTCGGAAGAGGGAAATGATGACGATGATGAGCCCGCACCATGTCAGGCGGCGAAGGGTCTGCAGCTCCTCCTCCGTCCTTGACCCATACCGATGCTGCAGACATGGCTGCACAAGCGTCGGACCCCGATTGGATCTCATCGGACCCTGACTGGATCTCGGATACACCCGTGTCGGACCCCGATTGGATCTCGTCGGACCCCGACTGGGTCTCAGATGCACCTGCGTCGGACCCCGATTGGGTCAGTGCAGCACCGGCGACAACCTCCGACCCTGATCCTGGAACCTCCAGCACAGCAACCACGACTGGCTCTGCACCGGTGACTCTGCAACAAGGCTCAGAAGACAAGAGAGAACCGGGATCAGAATCACCGGTAGCAACAGAACCCGGCGAAACGGGCTCGGATGCAGCGGACGGCTGCACCCGGCTCGTCTCCCCGAGAGACAGGCAAAAATGCTCCAGAGTAGAAAGAAGAAAGATAAGGTAGAGCACTTGACTGATCTCTGGTTCTGTCGCCGTCCAGGACGTCGGCGATCCGGGCTCAGGGCGAAGAAGTTCGTCCTCAGGCTCCCACTCAGCTACGGCGGGTTCTGCAGCCGGCATGATGTTCTCCGCAGCCTGCGGATCCTCCAGCGCAGGCATCCACGCCGATAACCTGCACGGCGTGGTGACAGGGGACCCTCGACCTGCTGGCTCGGACCGTTCCAGCGTGGAGACCCGGGGACGCTTTGTCATCGGCGCAGGCTCCAGGCTGCAGTCCGCTCTTCTCCTCTGCCCACGACGTGGCTGCGGAGCTGGAACCAGGCTCTCCAGAACCGCAGCCCCCCCCCCCTCTCGTCCGGCAACATGGACCTCTCAGCGGAGGGAGATACAGAGGCAGCGAGATTAGTAATTAGTGCTACAGCAGGTGATGGGAGCTCGGGGGACTGCGAACCCCAAACTCCGCCCCCAGGAGTCAAACAAGGCAAATCATAGCAACGAGGAGAAGAATGAACTTGCACTTGCCTGCTTCCTGGGGGCCCGATGGTGTCTGCTGCAGTGGACGTCATTCCTCCTTTTCCCCGCTGAATGGTGATGGAGGGCCCCCTGGGAGGACGAGGAGGAGCCGCTCGCGATGGATCCATGATGGGTGTCGCCGAAGCAGGACTCATTACACTCACTGCAGCTGAAGGAGACGTCGAAGAGGAGGGAGCGACAGCCGAGACGAACCGGGCACAGAGCACTGATGGAACAGCAGGAGAAGATGGCCCGGGGGGAGAGGCTGCGGGGATGCCCTCCTGGCGAGACGCCAAAGAGGCAGCTGACTGTGCGAGAGAGTCTTTCTGGCGGCCTGGAACAGGATCCGGATGGGGTTCTTGCTGAGGTTGACCTTGGCCGTGGCGCAGATGTCTTCGATGGGCCCCGGATGGTGTGAACTCCTGGACTGGATCGAGGACAGGAACGGGATCCCAAAGTGGGGAGCGGGGATGCCTCCTCCTCTGCTTCCTGCCGTAGTCCTCCTCCAACATACGGAGTATCTCGCGCTGAGCGGCGATGTCATCCCTCCTTGCGCTGACTTCAGGGTGGTCGGCGTAGCGGGGGAGATGATTTAAGACATCCTCAGCGCAGTCCAGGTACCAACGTACGTCGCTGTGATAGTCGAGGAGGGAGGTGGCGATGAGCGTTTCATCAACGAATTCCAAAGCGTCCACCAGACTCCGAGTGCAGCCCCTCCGCAACGGCATTCTCTCAGCACGTAGTACCCAGACAGTGAAGAACAATGTCCAATGCAAACTCACCGGGAACGGCGTCTCGGTTTGGCGCCTCTGTTTAGGCGCCCTGGCAGCAGTCTACTGTCAAACGGTGGCCCTCGCGGGCCACCACAAGACACCAAAAGTCGCCAGTGAAGTTTGCATGATGTTTTATTAATGAACACCAACACAAGATAATACACAAAGTAACAGAAAGTAATGAGCCACGGTGGGCTAAAACACACAACACTTGACACAGACGATCATAAGGCTATAACGAGGCACACTTAGGATCAGGACATGAATGGCGATCAGGAATAGTTGACGTCTGAGGTGAGGGACGCTCGCTCAACGTCTGACAAGGGAATAATCGACGAGACTGCTGCATTGTACTGCTCTTCAGCGCCTGCTTAAATGCCGGGCTGCTGATGAGCCGTAAATGCAGCACAGCTGTTAGGTTTTGACAGCAGGAAGCTCCTCTGAGCGCTGTCACAATAAGAGCTCGGGGAGCCAGAAGGTAACCCTGCTGTCAAACCTGGTGGAGATGAAGCATGGCCCGAGTGCGGACGACATCGGCGCTCAGACCATGACAATTATCTGTCTGGAAGACTTCAGTATGTTTATATAAATAACCACAAGTCATCAAATAAATCCATCGTTCATGGGGTTCCCCAGAGTTCCATCTTAGGACCAGTTCTATTCATTTTGTATATAAATGACATTGCTAACTCCTCGTCTCTACTACATAAAGTACTGTTTGCTGATGACACTAATTTATTTTTTGCTCACCAGAATCCAAATGAACTTGAACAGATAACAAATGGTGAACTTATGAAAATAGACACCTGGCTTCAGTGTAACAAACTTTCACTTAATATTAGTAAAACTAATTATATTGTATTCCGTTCCAATAAAAAGCCAGACACCAAAGAACTTTGCCCCAAAATTAATGGGACAGAATAATACAAGAGTTAGCTCTATAAAATTCTTGGGGGTCCTCATTGATGAATTTCTCAATTGCAAATGTCACATTGACGATCCAACCAAGAAACTGGCCAAATACGCTGCTCTGTTCCTTAAAGTGAGACATTTTCTACCACTTTCAGCACTTCTCACTCTATATAAAACTTTATTTGAGCCTCACTTACATTACTGCAATATCATATGGGGTACCGGTAACACATTTCCAACTCACCTAAAAAAGCTAGCAATTCTCCAAAAGAAAGTCATACGTGCCTTATCATGGTCTGAATATAATTCTCCTACTAGTCATCTTTTCCATCATTATAATCTTCTAAGACTTGCTGAGCGTAATTACTTCCAGAATGTCTGTATAATGTATCACGTTGTCCACAAACTCAACTATAAATTATGTGAACTCATTCCAACCTTCCTCACAATTGCACACTTATACCACTAGAAATAAAAACCAAATTACTGGGAAAAAACGAAGACTAAAATCCACCAGATTTAGTATTGTGTGCAGAGGACCGCAGATTTGGAATGAGCTTGATGAGAATTTAAAAATGTCATCTTCCATCTCTATCTTCAAAAAAAAATGAAAAACGCAACTCCTATCATTATATAATTAATCTGCTATTTGTTACACAAACTTGCTTACTGATGAGTTGTTTTGCCATTGTAATTTTGTTTTTTATGTTGATTCACTCCAATAGTATTTAATTACTTGACTATATATCTTGAACTCACCTACTATTTCAGTGTAAACAAATGCTGGGATTATGTGTTATGTCTGTCATATATTTGTTTGTTCTTTCACACAAAGACATTAGACTGACTTCCGTCATTATTTCGTTGTAGAATTGGCTCCCTACTAAAAGCTTTAAATAGCTTATTTGGGATGAACCATTCACACTCCAAAACAATGTAAAAAAAAAAAAAGCCTATTGTATACTGGTAATCATGCTGTTGATAACTCATATTGTAATTCATTCATGCTGTTGATAATGTGTGATGTGTGTGTGTGAATAAACTAAACTAAACTGAAAACTAAACACAAGCAGACAAGTTGACAATGCTTGATTTTCAACACTCTGAAGTTCTGTTGCGGGGCGTGTCCATAGCACCATGGCAAATTTTGGTTTCTTGTCATAATAGTAAAAATTGCTATAAATCACACACATGTGATCTAATCTTCATCAAACTCTCTAGGGTCAGATGCAGTCCTGCCCTGAACACATCTCCCCCCCCCCCCCGTCCTGTCAGGCAGGTAGGCAAGCAGAACAGGGATATGTCACCCTTATTGTGCCAAAATAGATTTACTTTGCCAAGAGGAGCTTATACAGTACCTAACTATGTACTGTATATTGTTGTAAACTCTTCCTGTGTTAACTTTAATACTTTATTTTAATTATTTTACCCATGGAAGACCCAACAGGATGGGGAAGAGGGAAAGGAAGTGCATGGGGGGGAAGGGAGGGGAACAGACAAAAAGACAAACAAACCAACAACTAAAACAAACAGGAGACAAACTGCTTCTTACACCGAAGACGTCTCAACACGAGTCTGGTTTCCGCACCTGTTAAAGGAGAGACACTTGTGCGTGTGCGTCTGTGTGCGTATATATACTGCACTGCTGTCCTTTGCACTTCTGATTGGATGCTAAACTGTGTTTCGTTACCTTGTATTCATACATGTGTAATGACAATAAAGTTGAATCTAATCTAATCTAATCTAATCTAATATGAAAGTATGCACAAAATAAGTGTGTGCATGTGAGTGGTTTGTCAGGAAACATATGAAGCGGGGGGCTGGTTGCAGCAGCTCTCCCCCCGGGAACCCTGAGCAGGCAAGGCAGCACCACCAACTCCCACAGGGCACAAACGTCCGAGATCAGCAAGCCCCAGGAAAGCCAGGCATCCGCCTCCAGAGGGACGATCGAGGGAGGCCAGGTTGCCAGGCAGCTGGTGCGGCAAGCCCACGCCTCCGGACCCACCAGCCCCCTACCCCCCCAGTGGGGCCAACGCCTTCCCCCGGGCCCCAGGCGCCAGGAGGCCAGCAACCCCACCCCCCAGGCCAGAGACCAGCCCGCACCCCCCGGTGCAAGCCCCCCCAGGCACCCCCCCCAGTGCACCCCCCCCAGCGCCACCGCCACACACCCCGGAGACTCCCATGTCCAAAGAAGTCCCCCCAACCCCCCGCCCAGAGAAGCCCACATTGCCAAGAGGTACTACCCCCTTAATCCAGCACCTCCCGACTCGCAGACACACCCCTCCCCACACCTTCACACCCACATGCTCCCATGCGCACCCATATACACTCCCTCACTCTCACTCACCTGGACCCACCCATTCTCTTTCACTCCTGTACCTGTTCAATCTCACCCCTCATTCACCTTTGTTTCTAAAGGCGGCTTTGACGCCGATGCAGCAAGTCTGAACGCGCACCAGGACCAGGCAACGGTCGGGAGACCGCTGGCGCAGGCCACAGAAGCAGACCCCCACCCCCGGTGCCCACCCGAGCGACTGATCAGCAGACCACCGTAGGCACCCCGAGATGCCACCCGACACGCAAAGCGCCACACAAAACCGACCCACCATCACCACCTCCATTCATCACCCCCTCACTCTTACTTACTCATATTCAGTCCCGCTCTCACTCCCTTGGTTACATTCAGTAGCACCCAGGGATTTTGACAACATGACGGGTCCCAGGCTCCCCACCAGGCCCCCACGCCCCCAGTGGCAACTGCCATGGCCAAGATGTAGGCCACCCAGACCGGTGCCTTTGGTAGTTTAGGCTTAAGCTGAAATCATTTAAATTGTTCATTTTCTGATGTTGCCAACAGGTACAGTACAAAGTGTTTTTTTTTTCTCCTGGTGCTAAGGAGAAACTTGAACAATGAGCGGTTTTGTGTAAACCTTAAAAATAATCAGAAAACACTGTATCACAAATTTAACTTGGGGACCCTTAGCAGGGGCTCATCCACTGTGTGGCATGCTTTATCACACGCTAATCCCATGTTTTTGTTAACAATTTAAAATAAGATAAGATAAGATAAGCCTTTATTAGTCCTACAATGGGGAAATTCCAGGATTGCAACAGCACAGGGATAGCAACACTCAGAGCAACAATCAGAAGACAAGAAAAAACAAGAGCAGCGAGTATACATGTGTACATATAAATATATAAATATATAGACACACAGTGCGGAGCATTGTAGCTAGATGGAATGAAACAGCATAACCGTCTACTTAGTTATCCTACATGGTATGATTATGTACCCATACATATTGTCACCCTCCATAGTGACCGGCATTTTCCTAGTTGTATACCGGAGGGGACCGGTGTGTAAGTCTATTGCATCTTTTGCATTCAATACTATTAGGTTGTCACGTCTTTTTGCTATCTCTGCGAGCAGCCCTGCTTAGGTTGTACAGTCTGACAGCCGTAGGTAGGAAGGACCTGCGAAACCTCTCGGTTGTGCACCTAGGATGATGTAGTCTACTGCTAAATGAGCTCCTCAGTGCATTCAGTATGTCCTGCATAGGATGGAACTCGGACTCCAGCAGAGATGACAGTTTAGCCACCATCCTTCTCTCTCCCATCTCCTCCACTGGGTCAAGGCGTTGCCCCAGGACAGAGCTAGCTTTCTTGATCAGTTTGTTCAGTCTCTTCCTATCGGCTGCTGCAACGCCACTGCCCCAGCAGACCACTCCAAAAGTGATGGCTGATGCCACCACCGTGTCGTAGAATGTCTTCAGCAGCGCCCCTTGTACACCAAAAGACCTGAGTCTCCTCAGTAGGAACAGCCTGCGCTGTCCCTTCTTGTAGAGAGCGTCAGTATTGTGTGACCAGTCTAGTTTATTGTTCAGATGAACACCCAGGTACTTGTAGGATGTCACCATCTCGATGTCAGTTCCTTGTATATTTACTGGTGCTGTGAGGGGTTGTCCTTGCCTGCGGCAGTCCACCACCAGCTCCTTAGTTTTCCTCGCGTTGATCTGGAGGCAGTTCCGATGGCACCAGTCCACAAAGTCCTGGATAAGCCCTCTGTACTCAGTACTCAGTACTCTGTACTCAGCTTCATCTCCGTTGGAGATGAGGCCAACGATCGCAGAGTCGTCAGAGAACTTCTGTAGATGGCAGTGTGTTGTGTTGTGTGAGAAGTCCGCAGTATAGAGGGTGAACAGGAAGGGAGCCAAAACCGTTCCCTGGGGGGCCCCCGTGCTACCGATGATCATGTCGGACACACAGTCCCGGGTTCTCACAAACTGTGGCCGGTTTGTGAGGTAGTCCAGGATCCATAATGACAGGTGCTGGTCCACCCCTGCGCACAGCAGCTTGTCCTTCAGGTTCATCGGTTGGATGGTGTTGAAAGCACTGGAGAGAAGTCAAAGAACATGATCCTCACCGCATTCCCAGGCTTCTCCAGGTGGGACAGAGAACGGTGAAGGAGGAAGATCACCGCATCCTCCACCCCAATGCCATGCTGGTAGGCAAACTGGAGTGGATCCATCGCTGGTCCCACCAGGGGGCGGAGGTGAGCAAGGAGCAGTCTCTCCAGGGTCTTCATCATGTGGGACGTCAGGGCCACTGGTCTGTAGCTGTTCAGATCTTTGGGGTGGGAAGTCTTTGGTACAGGTACCACACAAGATGTTTTCCACAACTGTGGTACCCTCCCCAGCTTCAGGCTCAGGTTGAAGATGTGCTCCACAATCCCACACAGCTGGTCTGCACAGGACTTGAGGAGCTTTGCGCTGATGCCGTCCGGTCCCAACGCCTTCCTTGCCTTGATCTTCCTCAGCGCCGTCCTCACCTGGGTCTTAGTGAGGGTCATGTTGGGGGGCTGTGTGTTGGGAGTGGTGGGGTGATGGTGGAGTGGGGTGTGGGCAGCAGGACTCGATGTCTTCAGGGGCAGCAGTGGTTGTTGTGCAGTCAGGGGGGGGGGGGGGGCGGTTGGTCAAACCTATTGAAAAACAGGTTCAGATTGTTCGCCCACTCCTTGCCCCCCGTGGCCTGGGGGGAGGTATTCTGGAGCCCAGAGATGGTTTTAAGGTTTCTCCAGACCCCACCGATGTCATGTTAGGGTGTCATGTTAGGTGTCATGTTAGGGGTTGTCCACCCTGTCCATGACCTGTGGCTGTAGGTTTTGATTACTTCTTATTATTTCCAGTTGGCAGATTGAGCTTTGCTCTCTGACAGTCCTACAGCCACGCCTCCTCCTCTTACCAGGCATTCACCAGATGCATCTCATCATCACATACACACTCACACACTCATGCATGCACACACACTCTCACATGCACATACACACACATTGCCAATCATTCACGCACCTGCTTGCCACACGGCTGTGTCCACTTGCCTTCATTAGTATATTGAGTACTTATTGGGAGGCAGTGGACTCAGCCAATGTGGCAGCTTAAGTCAACCTTGGACATCCTGGCTTGCAACTGATGGCTTTTCCTGGACTAAATTGTGTTGTTCCCTCAGAGCCTTTCCGCTCCAACATGAGTGTAAGTCTTCCCTAATTACGCCTTCCTTTCCGCTCCCGCGCTGCCTGGAGCGCGCTTGGAATTTCCTCTACTCCAGCTCAGCTTGTAGCCGGTTGTCCCATTGTTCCTCTACTCACAGTGACTGTTATTTGTACATTTTGTACATTTTTCCACTGTAAATAAACACGTTACTTACACTGCGTTTTGGGCTTGCTGCCAGTTTATATGTTCGCTGCGAAATTACACAGCAGACATAACATTAGGGCTGTGCAATATGACCAAAATTTCATATCACGATATAAGTAATCTTCCATCCATCCATCCATCTTCTACCGCTTTTCCGGAGGTCCGGGTCACGGAGCAGCAGTTCAAGCAGAGAAGCCCAGACTTCCCTCTCCCCAGCCACCTGCTCCAGCTCTTCAGAGGGGATACCAAGGCGTTCCCAGACCAGCTGGGAGACATAGTCTCTCCACCGAGTCCTGGGTCTGCCCCGGGGTCTCCTCCCAGTGGGACGTGCCTGAAACACCTCAAGTGGGAGGCGTCCAGGAGGCATCCTAATCAGATGCCCATACCACCTCAACTGACTCCTTTCAATGTGGAGGAGCAGCGGTAATCTTACCGCCCGACGATAAAATAAGTAATCTTATTTGATGATAACAATATATATCACGATATACATTTTTTTGGAAATTCTATAGTTTAGATATAATAATCACATTAAAAGACCATCACATGTGTCAGAGTGCATGTGCACACATCCATATACACGTCACAGAGCATGGCTTAACACAATAATTTTGCACCCCAGAGTCCTCAGTTGTGAAAAGCATCTTACCTCTCCACAATACATCCCACACCTGGCACAGCGGGGCCGAAGGCGCATCTTTATTCAGTTTAATACCCCCTAGCGCTCTGGCACCCATCTCACTTCTTCCCCTCATTACCATCTCTCCTTTTCCTTCCCCCAATACCCCAAAGTCCTGAGTGGAGTGCCATCTTATATTGAGTCACCGCACAGCCCACACACCCCCAGTCTAACACAAAATGTTTTGCCCCCGTTTCCAACACTCTGAACGGGCTGTCATCGGCCGTAGCAGTGTTCTGTGGGCATTGTGCCTCACGAAAATGAATTTGGCGTTTTCCAAACGTTTTGGAACGAAAGTACAGGGAAAACAATGGTGCACCAGCCCCGGGACGTGGCCAGCCTCTGCCCCGGAAAAAAGGTGCATGGGTGGGTCAAAACCAGGTGCGGAGCTCTCTGGCAAAAATTCCCCCGGGATCCACAACAGCTGAGAAAAAACAAGTTCTGCCAGGAAGCTGCCAAATCTTCCTTAGGTGCGGACCGCAAACCCAATAGGATCCAAGGCACACAGTCGACCCAACTTACGTCTGTTAGCAAGGCTCTTAGCGCTGCTTTAAGCGACCTGTGAAAACGCTTGCACAAACCATTAGCCTGCGGGTTGTACGCAGTGATGTGGTGGATTTTGACCCCCAGGCTGCCGACCATCGTGGACCAGAGTTCCGAAAAAAATTGTGGACCCCTGTCGGACGTGATGTCTGACGGCGATCCGAACCACGCGACCCAAGCCGACAAAAACGCGCGGGCTACCTCGCCAGACATGGTGGAACTCAGTGGAACAACCTCCGGCCAATGAGTAGTGCAGTCCTTGATTGTTAAAAGGTGCATGAACCCCTGCAACAGCGGAAGGGGACCCACTAAATCCATGTGTACGTTGTCAAACCTCCTGGCTGGAATTTGAGAAGGCTCGAGGGGAGCTTTGGTGTGCTTGTGCACCTTAGCCCATTGGCACGCGATGCATGCTGCAGCCCATTCTTTCACATCCCTGCATAAGCGAGGCCAGACAAATTTGGACCCCACCAGTTTAACCAAAGCTCACATGCTGGGATGTGAAAGGGAGTGGACGGACTCGAAAATGCAGTGGCACCAAGAGCTCGGAGCCACCAGGCAGGGGCGGCCTGTGGAGACATTGCAGAGCAAGGGAGGGGGCACCCTTCTTGTACCACCTTGGTCTCTAGTTTTAATCTGGTCCCTGCGGAATGTAGCATGTGAATGTCTGTCTCCCTGGTTTGGTCTGCGGCCATTGCAGAGACCCACGTAGATCGGAGAGACCAGTGCACGTGACAGCCCAGTCTGCCACAACATTAAATTGACTGGCTACGTGATGAATGTGTGTCGTGAACTCGGAAATTGTGGCCAAGTGCCGTTGTTGTGGAGCCTACCACGGTTCTGAGACTTTGGACATCGTGTAGGTCAGTGGTTTGTGATTGACAAACGTGGTGAACTCGCGACCTTAAAGTCAGAACTGAAAATGACACGTAGCCAGGTGGAGAGCCAACAACTCCCTGTTGAAAGTGCTATACTTACACTCGTTGCCGCGCAAAGTACGACTGAAAAAGGCAAGAGGCTGCCACGAACCAGAGACATACTACTCAACCACAGCTCCTACTGCGACATCCAGTGCGTCTGTGGTGAGCACTATCCACACTGACAGGGCTGGGTGAGTCAGCAAAGCCACGTTGGTGAGCGCTGTTTTGGCACCTGTGAAAGCCTGGACCCGATCGGGGGTCCAGTCAATGCTATCTGTGGGTTTCTTCTTTTTGAGCGCGCCATACATCAGTTGCAACAGCTGGGCTGCACAGGGGAGGAAGCGGTTGTAAAAACTGACCATCCCCCCAAATTCCTGCAGCGCCCTCACAGTCTGTGGACACAGAAAATCTGACACTCCGCATACCTTATCCGGCAGCGGGATCGCGCCCTCTGGCGAGATGCGATGGCCCAAGAAGTCGATTACCGGCAGCCCGAACTGACACTTCGCCGGATTAACAATCAGTCCGTGCGCTTCCAACCATTGGAAAACTTGTTTAAGATGGGCGAGGTGCTCCTCCTCTGACACGCTAGCCACCAAAATGTCATCTAAGTAGATGAAAATGAACAGCAAATCATGGAGCACGGCGACCATCATCCTTTGGAAAGTTTGTGCCACACTCTTTAACCCGAACGGCATGCGTAAAAACTCGAAAAGACCGAAGGGAGTTATTACCGTCGTTTTGAGAACATCCTCTGCGCAAACCGGGACCTGGTGTTAACCGCGGACCAGATCCACTTTTGAGAAAATGCGTGTCCCGGCCAGGTGCACGGAAAAATCCTGGATGTGCAGGATGGGGCAACGGTTGTGTTCCGTGGCTTTGTTCAAGCATCAGAAATCGCCGCATGGCTGCCACGACCCATCGGACATGGGCACCATGCGCAGTGAGGATGCCCAAGGGTTGTTGGAGCACGTAACGATGCCTAAGCATTCTAAGTTAGCAAACTCCTCACGCGCGATGGCTAGTTTGGCCAAATCCAGGCGGTGAGGGCGCGCAAAAACGGGCAGACCGTTCGTGGTGATAAAATGCCCAACCCCATGCTTGCTTACTGTAGCGGAAAAAGTGGGCACCGTGAGTGCTGGGAAGTCGGACAGCAAACGCTGGTACTTACCCCCCTGGAGCTAGAACATTAGCATGTGTTGGTGGCCCAACTCCCCAAGCTATGCAGGGCAAGGAGGGAAAAGATACAGCATCCACTAAACATCTGTTGGCAACATCAACAAGGAGACCGTAAGCACACTGAAAGTCAGCACCAAAGATGGGGACCAAACATGCAGCTACCACAAAGTCCCACTGGTAATTGCGTCCATACAAACAAACAGTCACCGTCCTTTCTCTAAAGGCCCTTTTCCACTAGCCCCACTCAGCCCCGGTTTGAAAACCCGGCTCTACTCACTTCAGTTCGGTTCGGCCTCAGTTGCTTTTCAACTACTGCTGGCGCACCTGCTGGCACACCTGCTGTGGGTGGGATTTGTTGAACAGCAGGCGGCGCCACACCCTCGTGACGTGAAACACACGCGACTGAATCCTCCACAACAAACATGGCTGATGACGAGGAGAGAAGGAAGGAGGAATGACTGTGACATGAAACTGGTTAAATCTATGGTGCTGACTTGTTGTGCTCTGCACAATCTGTGTGAGAGTCATGGAGAGACGTTTGACACTACATTGGATGATGCAGTAGATGAACCAGTGGGGGCAGCGGCACAGAGAGCAGAGGAGCAGGGTGGTGATATTGTAGCGAACTCAATATAAGCACCCTACTTGGCTTGACAAGTGGGTTGACCCTATTGGTGACACAGGTAGAGTGTGGGACTCCGGAGCGGGAGGCGTGAGTTCAAACCTCCCGGTGGGACGTCACCATGTTGAGCTGCACGTTACAATATAATACGTGATGCAATACTTGTCTATTTTGTCCACATTTATGGGCATACATATTTCAAAAATGTTTTTTGTAAATAAAATGTTGTGCATGGTCCATCTACCTGTCCTCTTGTTCATAACGCTTATCTGTTAAGAAGGTGCAAAGCCATCAGCCTAATGATGAGTCCACACTTCTCACTGTTGTGATAATTGCTCACGCTGAGCGCTCTGCCCACCCGTACGCTGTGGGGGTCACACACGACGTGTTCCTCCCCACACTCTCAATTTTTTTTCCCGTATATTTTTCTCTTTGGCGTACAGAAATGGCAATACGCCCGTATTTGCTAAAATTGCATTTTCCCCGTATTAAAATACGGCAAAACCGTATCACTTGACAGATATGTAATTACATGCAGAAACACCGCACAGGCCATCTTCACAAAAATCCAGCTCGACAAGCCACTTTTGCTTAGGTGGAAATGCAAATTGAACTATAAATCATAAGATAAGATAAGATAAGATAAGATAAGCCTTTATTAGTCCCACAACGGGGAAATTCCAGGATTGCAACAGCACAGGGATAGCAACACTCAGAGCAACAATCAGAAGGCAAGAAAAAACAAGCAAGCAAGAGCAGCTAATATACATATGTACATATTACTATAAAATATATATATACACACACACACACACAGACACACAGTGCAGAGCATTGTAGCTGGATGGAATAAATATATGAATATATGAACACACAGTGCAGAGCATTGTAGCTAGATGGAATAAATATGTATCATGTGCTGATACATGTCATATTTTCCCATGTAAAGGTCTCCCACTTTTACTTACAAATTGATTTTTAATTTTTGGGAAAAGGGAATATAAATTTTGCACTTGTTGGTAACAACAGTTGTGTGCAACAAAAACACAGTTGTGTATCCTTGTCCGATCTGTCTACTGTTATTAGTGCCAAATTTTTGCTAGATTCCTTCTTAATTTATTAAATTTGGACTGGCGATGCAACATTCAACTTACATGTACTTACCTTTATCAGTGTCTACAAGTTCAAGCACACCTGTACAACTGCTTATAACCTAAAAAATGTACCCGTTCAAGAGAAATGGATTCCGCATTGCAAATGTTTAAAATAAAAAAAAAAAAACTACCAAGACATTACGTTTCGTTGTGTTGTTAAAAATTAAATTACCATTAGAAGGCTATACACCTGACCTGATGAACAGCAGCATGTGGAGTGAACAGAGAATGGAATGTGTATGTAATTATTGGCTTTTCTCATACAGTGTCATAACAGATAAACCAGACTTTTGATGCAAACAATACAATTTTATTCCCGAAGCAAAATTTACAAACAAAAAAACAGACTGGGCGATGACATCTCTGCGAGCTCTTCCCTTCATAACGCAGCGTCCTGTTCCAGGGCTTCACGCGCATCTGCCCGCACATCTGCGGCCACCTGTCGCAAATGCTGCATGTACTCCTGATTCTTGCCGCTGGTCATGTTGCCGTTCCAAGAGCCGCATCTCTTCGTCATGCATGTTGACCATCGCTAATGTAAGGTCAGCGATGGGAGTTGTCTGTTTTCGTCTTGCCTAGATGGAAAGACAGAAAGGCATGGTCGTTAAAGCTGGATCACTACATATATTATGGAATTACACAGGTGAAAGTCTGAGGTGGAATGTCACTATTATATTATGCTTCATTGCTGTATATATGCTGAACTGTCATGTTGCTGCCCCTCAGTAGAGCAGATTTTGCAACACGCAGGGTGCTGTCTTCGGCTGCAGCCCCCCTGCAAAACTAAAAAGGATTAAGATTAAGAATATGGATGGATGGATGGGTAATGTTTAAACTAGTTGCTTGTAGTGTGGCCGCAGAAATCTGAATGGGTTAATACAGTCATCTGACGCGAAGCATTTCAATGAAGCATGTTGATTTCAACGGCAGTTCATGCACTTTGTTTGTCTAAAACAGGAGTTACAACAGCACCAATCACCACACCTAAAAATGGTTGTGGAACACCGATAAGTGAAGACCAAAGAATAAACTTTTTGTACATTTAAAAAGACATTTTCAATTAATTAATATGCAGCTACAGGAAATTGCATTAATCAATTTGGTACATAACTTGTTAGGCTCCAGCCCCCCCGCGACCTGTAAAGGATTAAGCGGTAGAAGATGGATGGATGGATGGATTTTCGACCCTGTTTTCCGCTGCTGGACCTGTTTCAACCAAAAAAAAAAATTGCGGTTATTGTGCCTTACCGGCACTTGAACGTGATCCAGATGGAGCTGGTGATGTGGAGCTGATCCAGCTGGCGCTCAGCCAGACGCACACGCAGACGCAGCGCCAGGAGAGTCCGCTGTGTCAGTCATCTCCACTGAGGTGGACCCCTGTGATATGAAATGCGATTCTAGAAAAAAAATGCACGCAATTTAAAACTTAACACCAAAGTGCAACATGTACACAACACTCAAGCTTTTAACCGGAATACAATAAGCGTAATTCAGCGTTTTGTTCGCGCTAATACTTAACACAAAGCAAGCGTGAATCTGCAGTTGGCTGCAAAACAATACGCAAGCCTCAGTAACAACCATTACTCACAATCTAACAACCTTCTTATTTCTTAAAAACAGTGAGCTTGGCACAGAAGGAATCAAGTGGCGAACAGATGCGCAATATCAAATAAACACTCACCATCCACTGTTTCCAAGGGCCGTGACCGTGACCGTGACCGTGTGGAGCCCAATGTCTCTCAGCGAACCACTTCCACTCCTTCCATCCGCTGAACTTCGAGCATTGTGGTCCTTCACTGCTCGGTAATCGCTTTTCAGCTTTTTCAGCTTCTCCCGACACTGTTTGGCAGTACGGATGTGCCACTGGGAAGCCATCTGCTCGGACACCTGCATTTCGAGTAGATCCGTCCAACTCGCGCTGGATGCGATCGTCGCCTAATATAGAAAGAAAATTGTGCACCTCCCAATATATAATATTAGGAGTATATTATTATATAAGTATATTATACAGTATATTAATATAATATACCGTATTAAAGGGGCGCACTGTGTTCACTGCTGAACAATTACAAATCGCGGTCTTGGAGTAAATTCAGCAGAAAAAGTCGCTTTCGTGACGTTACAACCTGACCAATCAGCGGCGACCAGTCTCTTAAAGTCATATCACAGCCCTACTCAGCCCTACTCGGCCCGGTTAGACCCTGCCCTGGATCAGGTACGAAAAAAGTACCTGCTTAACCGGTGCTGGGGCTAATGGAAAAGCGCCTAAAGCGGGCTGAGTGGTGCGGTGTAGGGCCAAGTGAGGCTAGTGGAAAAGGGCCTTAAATGTCCTGATGTGGGATCCGTTGGCGGCCGTTAAAGCTGGGCCGCAGCCTTCTGCCAGCATGTCTGCACTGACTGGCAAAATGAGGCTCTTCTGGGAACCAGAGTCTACCAGAAAGCGTTTCCCTGAACGTGTGTCTTCGATGAAGAGCAGCTTCTCCCTGTCACCAGCGGTCACAGCTGCTACTGACCGCTGGCTGTCCCATTTCCCGGCTTCTTGAAGTGGCATGGCGGCAGAAAATGTTGCGCTTCTGCACCAAAACGGTAGTGATAAAAGCACAGCGTCCCGTTCCTGTGTCTTCTGGTGGCTGTCCTGGCCACTACCATCGACTCCTCAACCTCGCTGGGTTTCACCGGAAATCCCAGTCTCACTGCCTGAACGCTGAGAGCCTTGTTTGCCAGGATGATGCGGTCTGCCTCCTCTGCCAGCGCGTGGTAGTCCCTGGCCACCAGCAGCGGTGAGTTAGCAAGGATCGCTCGCACCACAACCGGTAGGTTTCTGAGGAAAAGGTGGGCAAACAGGAAAGATCCGTCGTCCGTGCCCATTAGCGCGAACATGCTCTCCATCAGTTCCACAGCCGATCTGTCTCCTAACTCCAAGCAGGTGAGGAGCTTTTCCACCTTCTCTCCATCCGAAAGGGTATAACAGCACAGCAGCAGCCGCTTGAGAGTGTTGTATTTTCCTTGGGCTGGCGGGGCTTGGAGTAGACTCATTGCTTGTTTTGTGGAGCGCGCGTCGAGCGCAGCCACCACATGATGGTACTTTGTGTCGTCTGCTGTGTGTCGTCCGGGTCGTGGAGCCAAAAGTCTATGAGTCTGACTGCAATGGCGCATGCAGCGGTGGGAGACCCCAGCGGGAGTGTCTCCACAAAGGAGCTCGGTCCGTTTTCCATTTCATGTCTCTAGGTCACCAAGGTGGAGGATGGAATCAGACGAGACACAAGCTGACGACACAGAACTTTATTCACCTCCAACAACAGAACAGACTAAATCTGGGTGCCAAAGCAAACTCCTTTATACCACTTTATTCCTGCCTTTGGCACCCAGGGTGAACACATTGACGCATGCGTCAGAGAGCATGTACACACATCCATATACACATCACAGAGCATGGCTTAACACAATTCTTTCATGCCCCGGAGTCCTCGGATGTGAAAAGTGTCTTACCTCTCCACAATACATCCCACACCTGGCACAGCGGGGGTGAAGGCACATCTTTATTCAGTTTAATGCCCCCTAGCGCTCTGGTGCCCGTCTCACTTCTTCCCTCCATTACCATCTCTCCTTTTCCTTCCCCCAATACCCAAAAGTCCTGGGTGGAGTGCCATCTCCTATTGTGTCACCACAATACATTAATAATATTAAAGTGAAGGTGTGATCATGTTATATCACGGTAAAGGAGCATGCCAAATTCTGTCAAGGGTAGCCAAAGGAAGTGTGTAGCGCATCAACAGCTGCTGCTTTTCCAGCTCGGAGGCTGGAAGACGCTAAAAGTGAAACTAAACAAGAATGAAACTGAAAGTACAAGCCAGATGGGAGCATGGAAAATAACATGGGTTTTCCTTTCTGCGGAGAACAAGGAACAGCTGATGAGTTAGGTAGCAGAAACGTAAACAGCAAATTATAACGGTGAACTGGAAGCAGGACTACAAAGCTACAGGAAATGGAACAGGTATAACTTTAAATAAGAGCAAACCTAAAAACTAAGAATCACTCAGAAACATTACTAATTAAACTGAGGACCAGGAGAATACTTATGATAATAATAAGGGATGACTAGAATACAACTTAAAGGGTTAGTTCCTTTATTTTCAGATCTACAGCATTTTTTACCTCATGTATAAAGTGGCACTTTAAATTTCATCTGAATGTTTACTTAAATACTCAGCCTTAAAGTTTTGCATAAACTTGGACTTAATACTTCAAAATGCATGTTTACATTGCCCTGACCAGCGAAATGCTGCCAATGTTACAAAGTTTAAAATAAAAAAAAGCAGCAGCGTTGCTGAGCTGAGTCAAATTTGTAATATATTCTTTGACTTTTAGATTTATGTTTTTATATCTGTGCAAAATGCAACCAGTCATTACCAAAGTATGTTCTGTATTTTTGTTGTTTAAATAAGAGTGCCAGTATCGGATCGGTATCGGCTGATACTCAGTCACAGTATCGTATTGGACTTGAAAAAGTAGTATTGGCTCATCCCTATTTGCTTCTGCGACACGTTTTAATTTGGTTATTATTTATTTAGTGTGTATGCGGCCACTGTCACACACTTTTGTAACTTTAGTAATATTTTTTGAGACAAAATTAAGAAACTCAGCAGTAATTTAAACCAAAGGAACGATGGTCTGATACACGATAATGTTTCCTATTAGCATCATCATTTAGCATTTGCTCTTTTATAATGAGAGTGAGATGGTGTTAATGTTACTTAACTCCAATTAAAACGAGGTTAGAGGACTATCCTCTCTGACGCAGCACGGTGGGAAACAGTCTCTCATCCCTGGCAAACAGAAGTCGTGGCTACTTGACCAAAACATTAGTTTGGAGTTAGCTGGTGTGTTAACCACCAGAAACCACACACCTGGCACACTGTGGAGGAGAGGCAAGGCGATGACAAGTAGAAACAGGGTATGTGTCTTTTAAATCCTGATATAAGCGTCGAGTTTTATATGAAACGATAGACGTTTTTATCGTCTATTTAGGTAGACCACACCTCACACGTCACTTTCACCCTTGGGCAAGGTAGACCACACCTCATCACCCAGGCTGGGAATTGAACTCATGCCACCAGGGTCCCAACCACCTCCTGCTCTACCACTGAGCCAAAGAGGAATTCCTCCCTAGTACCTTGGCTAAGAGTGGGGGTATACCCTAATGGTTCATGACCCGCACCACTGACTAATTTCCAATGGAGGGGATCGTCACACCTCCCCCCTTAAGGAAGTGGTGCAGGGGTCCTATCCCGGACAAGCCCCCACATGTTACAAGCATAACTTGGAACTATCCCGGGTGATTTAACCAGGTGGTTAATTGATCACTCCCGGGACAAGTTTCCAATTCTTATTATTATCTCAGCCTGGCATCACAAAGTCCGTTTTGACTTTTTTAACGTCAAGGTCGACTGACCTCGTCATTTTCGCTCTTAGGAAAGATAAACCACACCTCGCCATCCAGGCTGGGAACTGAATTCATGCCATCAGGGTCCCAGCCACCTCCTGCTCTACCACTGAGCCAAAGAGGAATTCCACGTTTTTTATCATGTCACCTGATATATATCTGTTACATATGAATTTTAGCATTAGCAGTAGTAAGATGGCGGCAGGGTTGGCGGACTGCCTTTTCCGGTAGTGACGCCACCCGAGGTATAAAGGGCACGGGCGGAAGAGGCTCGTGCTCTTTGCGTTGTCGAGCCTTGGACCATGGAGCGCTGCACACCTGTTGTATGTATTATTTTATTATTATAATAAAGTTACGTTCAGTGCACCTCTGCCCTGCTCATTATTATAATAAGTATGGACACAACAATATCATATCGCACAGCCTTAATTTAAATCACAGTATTGGAAACAATTTTGCCTCAGAAGCTCTTGTTAAACTTCCATTTATTTGATTTACTTTTAGTTCTTCGTTTGTTTTCTTTTTGCTATTTGTCTTGCTAACTTTTTTCTTAAAACAAAAGTTAAACCAAAGCTTGTAATAATCTACACTTAAGCACCACTCTATAGATGAGAACATTTACAACCACTTGTCAGTGGCCTGTGGTTAGAGTCAGACAGCATGATGAAGTGTGAGGAGGAAGGAAAGCACTTTCTGAGCAGCGATGGGTGACAGGGGATATCAGAGAACTGGTGCAGGGTCAACCGTCACTGATAGCCACCACACCTCTTGACATCCAACCAAGACCCTGGGAGTTGTGCTCAGCACACATGGGTCAGTGGAGATCTGAGAAGCAATGGTCCATCACTCAAACAGTGTGTGACCATCATTTTGTTTGTGTGTGTGTGTGTGTGTGTGTGTGTGTGAGAGAGAGAGAGAGAGAGAGAGAGAGAGAGAGAGAGAGAGAGAGACAGACAGACAGACAGAGAGAGAGAGAGAGAGACAGAGAGAGCGAGCGTGTGTGTATGTGCAATCGCTCCCTGCTTGCGTCCACGCTATATGATTCCAGCAGTGCTGGCTACCCAGGTGGTCCGAGTCATGGGGAGAAGAGACAGGGTGTTCAGACAGGGAGCAGGTAACCTAAACCTTCACACCCCTTGCCTGCAGCTGCTTGCAGTCATCCCTCAGGAACCCAGGCTTCTTCTTACGTGCTCTATGCTTTGTTCACCACCCCACGAAACCTTAGCACTGCTATGACCTCGGCAAAGAAAAGTCCATAAAAACGTGGAGTACGATCAGGGAGGTGGGAGGGAGTTAATTTGTCAAGCCAGTATTCCTCACTCACACAGACCTTTCAGGAGGTTTAATTTTTAAGTGCTACAGTTTACAATGATAATTTTTTCAAAGTAAAATTTTAGGGGAGATAGACTGGGACAGGCCGTAAGATGTAATAATGAACTGTCGTTTTTCATCTGCATTCCTTACAAAGCATGACCCAGACTGGAGCCAGGACATGCACGCACGCACACACACATGCACGCACACACACACACACACACACACACACACACACACACACTGGAAGTGACACATTACATGTCTGAGGCATAACATCCCTTAGGTCAGAGGGTCAACCATCATGCTTACTGGGATCAAAGAACCTGTATATTAGTTGTGGGCTATTCTCCCAAATAAGGGGATTCCTCTGTACACTGTTCAAAAAAAAAAAAAAAAAAAAAGGAAGCCCTTGAGCTGTAATTTTGCAGGTACATTTTTCTCTGTAACATCTGAGTGTATGTCTTGGGAGAAAGCCCTCGAGCTGAGAATCCTCTGGGAGAAGATGGCTGTACTGCATGGATTGCCATGCCTCAAAACCTCCCCTTAGCCCCTTCTCAAATTAGATCCCAGGCCTAATCAGAGACAGCTTGGCATTGTGGGTGGAAACTAGCCACAAACCTCATCTCCAAATGACTGTTGGTTGCTATGAGAGGCCCCCCTGTTCTGTTGACAGGGCAGGATGTAGTGCTGTACGAGGCACTCTCAATTCTCTTGACCACACAATGGAAAATGAAGGAGAGACCACACAACAATGAGTGATTTCCAACACAGCGGCTGACCTAAACCCAGATTTAAAGTGAAAAACATACTAGAATAATAACCCAGAAGAAGAAAACCATTCAGTGCTGTATAGTGTCATACTTTTTTTTTTTCCTGTTGAATGTCAGGCGAACACCAAGGAGAGGCAAGGAGCTGAATGTTCAGAGAGAGTAAAATAATATCACCTTATGTAGTTGTAGACAACTTGAGATAAGCCTTTATTAGTACCACAATGGGGAAATTCCAGGATTACACCAGCAAAAGGATAGCAGCACTCAGAGCAATAGTTAATAGGATATTAAGAACTGGTTAGCCAAAGCAGTAGTTGAATACACATACAGTCATGTGAAAAAATTAGGACATTCCATTAAATATTCAGTTCCTTATTAATAAATGTTCACGTATCTATGTCTAACCTTGTTTTTGTTTTTATTTGCATTTTTTAACATTTATTTTAGCCATTTTAAGTGGAAATAAATGTGGGGGGTCTCCTAAAAAAGATTGTGTGGGGGGGGGGGGGTCCTTATTCCTGGCTATTTGTTTAGAATTATATTTTACAGAAAATTTGAAAAAAGTCTTTAATTCATTTTTAATTGTTTAGTTGTATTATGTGAATCTCCCAGTATTTTTAACATTGATATTAAATATCCATATCTCCAAATATGTTAAAAAAACACAGGCTTATAGAGGGTGTCCTAATTTTTTCACATGACTGTATGTACACAGATATATACACAGTGCAGGAGCTTTGCAGCTAGATGGAAAAACAGGATTACAGTTTGTTAAATCACCCTGCAGAATATGAATATATACCCAGACAGTATATTTTGCATTTGAATCAACAGTGTTGTTGCCACCCTTAGTAATGATTGTTATTGTCCTAGTTGTGGATTGGAGGGAACGATCTCTATTGTGCACAGCTGTTACATTTAATACATTTAATACGACCTCTACAAGCAGCCCTGGTTAGGTTATAAAGTCTGACAGCCATAAGACCTGCGGAACCTCTCCATCGTGCACCTAGGATGGCACAGCCTATTGCTAAATGAGCTCCTCAGTGCGTTCAGCGTGTCCCGCACGGGGTGGGACTCAGACTCCAGCAGAGATGACAGCTTAGCCACCATCCTCCTCTCTCCTATCTCCTCCACTGGGTCGAGGCGTCACCCCAGAACAGAGCTAGCTTTTTTAATCGGCCTGTTCAGTCTCTTCCTGTCGGCGGCCGTGATACCACTGCCCCAGCAGACCACTCCAAATGTGATGGCTGATGCCACCACTGAATCATAGAAGGTCTTCAGTTGTGCCCCTTGCACTCCAAAAGACCTGTCTCCTCAGGAGGAACAACCTGCACTGCCCCTTCTTATAGAGCGCGTTGGTGTTGTGTGACCAGTCCAGCTTATTGTTCAGGTGAACACCCAGGTACTTGTAAGATGTCACAATCTCAATGTCTGTTCCCTGGATGTTTACTGGTGTTGTGGGGAGTTGTTCTTGCCTGCGGCAGTCCACCACCAGTTCCTCCTCAAGCGCTTTTACATCAAACCTTATATGACAAAACTTGTACAGAGGGCACCAATGTAAAACTGGCCACACCAGTTTTTTTTTTTTTCCGGTTCCGGTTCCGCCGGACCGGTGGCGCCACACGAGTAGGCTGCCCGTTGCAACAGCCTTTTTTTTAGCTTCCTTCTTCTTTCTACACCTTTCACTCTGTATATATATCACGGACGCACGGATCGCCCCGGGGGTCTCCCGGGTCGGCGGACGGAGCCACGGTTTGCAGTGGGAGACGTTACAGCGGGGAGAAGCTAGTGCTAGCTAGCACTTGGCCGCCGCCCGGTGCTGATGGGAAACTCGACATACCGGGAGCTGTAGCGAAAACGACGCGGGTGCCGGGCTGGAGTTTAGGCGGCGTGCAAGAAATATAAGACAGAATAATAAAGAGCGATGGCAAGAACCAAGCAGACCGCCCGTAAAATCTACTGGAGGAAGAAGCCCCCCAGGAGACAGCTAGCCACCAGGGCTGCTCGGAGAGGCACTCCAGCCACCGGCAGAGTGAAGAGGCCTCGCTGTCACAGGCCCGTGGCTCTGAGAGAGATCCGTCGCTGCCAGAAATCCATGGAGCTGCTCATCCGTAAGCTGCCCGTCCAGCGCCTGGTGAGGGAGATCGCTCAGGACTTCACGACCGTCCTGCGTTTCCTGAGCTTCGCCGTCATGGCTCTGCAGGAGACCAGCGAGGCCCACCTGGTGGTCTCTTCTTCGCTAAGGGGGTCACCATCATGCCCAAAGACTTCCAGCTGGCCCACCGCATCCGCGGAGAGAGAGCTTAGACTTTCTGCTGCACATTCACCAACCAACCATAATGCTCTGCACTGTGTGTCTATATACAGTATATACATTTATAGTAATATGGACATATGTTTACTAGATGTTGTTTTTTCTTGCCTTTTGATTGTTGCTCTGAGTGTTGCTATCCCTGTGCTGTTGCAATCCTGGAATTTCCCCATTGTGGGACTAATAAAGGCTTATCTTATCTTATCTTATCTTACCTTCATGTAGAGATCATCATTTGTGTTGAATGCAGGGTTTTTGTTGATGATCCTGAAACTAAACATCAGTTTTTAAAGGTAGTGTATGGGTATAAAAATTTGAAGTTTGCAGATCAGGTGAAGAGCATGACCAGTCGCATAAATCAGTGCTCCCCTACCTTTTTTACCTCAGGGCCCACAGACATGTAAAAAAAAAAAACTTTGTGACTCCAAAAAACAGAATACATCAGCATAAACGAAATGGAGTGTTGGTGTAGTAACCTTCAAGATTTGCTTTTTTTGCCCTCAGAGAACTCCAAAGGCTTGTCTTTCAGTGTGGCATGTTTGGCTTCTACATTTTGAAGCAGTTTTGAAGGCCTCATGGACTCATTTGATAGCTTGTTGCTGCAAATTTCTGACACATGACTGAGATGCACAGACATGACAGGCAGGAAGTCAGTCAGGTCAAGAATAGCTGGTAAAAATATAAATATTATATTTCTGTCATGTCACTTTGGTGTAGTCAGTGGCCTTCAAGCTCAAGCGTGGCATCTGGAATCCTGGGGTGTACCCAGCTTTCAGTGACGATCATCACAGAACTGTCTCTTATGGTTGGTCGGGTTGATATGTCCAGTTTTAGTTTTTCAACCTTATTTCCAAGGAACCGGGCCTTTGCGACAAAAAACCAAGGCAGTGGTGGTCTGTTTGAAGCCCTCTTTAGCCGAGCCAGACTAACACTCCCGCTTTTGTTTACACTGACACCTCCGTCCCTGGGGCTTACCACTTGTTGTAGCAATCCATGGAGATGTCAGTGCTCTGGCTATTCATGGTGGTATTCTGAACAACTATTGGAAGACACTCGTCATTGGAACTTTGTGTATTCTCCTGATGTGCAGTAATTCCTCTCTGCTGTAGAAGATGTTTGACATACGCCATACTTATGGAAGGCCTCATCATCGTGGCGCAGTGTGGTGCAGAATTGTACGGGACATCTCAGCCACAGCTGCAAGATGATGATGATTGATAAACACCAACAGAGCTTAACCTCAAAAACTAGTACAAACAGCAACCACAGAGCATTCATTGAGGGAGCACTGAGTGTCTGTGTGTGCCGCCATCTTTTTTTGGGATGCCGTGGACGCAGGCATGCTTGTTTTGATACTTTCATCCAACATGATGACATCATTTCCTTGCGCTGCATGAAAAGTGTAATGTCACCACGAAAGCATCACTCCTAAACTATGCTGTTACATCTTATCGGTTGTAAATATTCATTTGTGCCGATGCTGATAAATAATTTAAAATGCTTTGCTGGCCGATACGATAATGTGCCGATATTTTTGTTACATAACCTAAATATTTTCAGTGCCTACCCCTACCCTGACTGTAACCCCCTAAAAAATTATATTTGCTGTCTAAAAGAAGGTGTTCATCAACTGATTATCAACAAGAATGTAACAGTAAACACAGACAGGAGTGACAAAAAGTCAGAAGGGGACCAATCAAACTCGAGTCTCCAGGATGGAAGCATATTTTTCAGTGGTCCATTCGCCATCTCCCTCCCACTTCTGTATTAGAATTTAAGCAGTACATACAGTTAAAACTAGAAGTATACATACACTGTATAAAAAGATACATAACCTTTTTTCTCACTGTCTGACATTAAATCAGACTAACCTTTTCCTGTTTTAGGTCAGTTTGTCATAAACCCTTCCTTGCGCTTTTCCAATGCGCACAGCGAGGGGTGAAATAATGAGGATTTACGTGCTGGAGTTACACCATACACATTTATTAAACACGGCGATACAGATGCACAGTTTCAACAATAGTTTCCAAAGAAGATTAAGGAGTCCTCAAGGACACTCAACAGTCTACAAATGAGATTGACCAGGGAAAACACACGCAGCTGATACTCACAGAACTGGAGTTGTCCGAGTAAGTCCAAACAAGCATCAATAGAAACACAGTCCTTTAGCGACTTAGACTTTCATACGGCGATTAACGACCGTATGTCAGGTGCAATGGCCCAGCAATGCATGACTGGAAAAAGGCTCCTTAAGTACACGCATTGCTGGGGATGGTAGATTGGACACACCTGGGTGAGGCCCCGTGATCAACGGGGCTGGAAACAGCTGATGGTAATCATTGAGGGGGCGTGGTCAGACCGGCAGACTGTCAGCAAACACACAGCTGCCGGTCCCAGAGCAGTGGCTATGGATACGGTAACACCCAGGAAATACATACTAAACATGCATACACCACGGCACCGAGACCCACAGAGAGATCAGGACCGAGCCGGGGGGGAACCAAGCCAGCTCGGCTCCTGACAGAGCCCCCCCCTTTAAGGGGTGGATTCCCAGACACACAAGGTAACATCCCAGAGCCCCCACCCCCCACCCCAACAGGAACAAACAACACGAACCTGGGTGGGAGGTAGGGGGAACAGGAAAGGTGGGAACACAACACCCCGCCCAGGGTCCACAATTCGCCCCCCTAAGTCCAAAGATGTGGAGGTTCAGGATGCTGGCCAAAGTCCCAGTCTGGTGTCTGCCGGAATGCACGGACCATCTGGCCCCAAACCCCAGGCCCTCAGGCGGTTGACCAGACCGCAGAGACGAACCCCCCACGGCATCGGACAGAGAGGAGAAGGGAGCCATGGGGTCCTCAGGCAGGTCCACAACACCCTTGATGGTCCCGGCTTGGGCCACAGCTGCACCCACAGTGGACCCCAACCGGGCCGGCTCCGCTGCACCGGCGGTAACCTCCGGCTGGGCCGGCTCCACTGCACCTGTGGTGAACTCTGGCTGGAGCTTAGCTGCACCTGCGATGAACTCCGGCTGGAGCTTAGTTGCGCCCATAGTAAACTCCGGCTGGCAGCCACACCTGGCTCTCCTCCCCGAGAGCCAGACAAGATCCCTCCATCATTGAGAGATGAACTACTGGAGAGGTCCAGGACTCCGACGATGCCAACGATGACATTCCGGGTCCCATCGGCTGGAGGTCTGGTCCGGGGGATGATTCTGCGGCGTGATGGTGGTAGCAGTTCTGGTGCTCCGGTGCGCCGTCTTCCATGCCACTGGCTCCTCTGGCATAGTGGTCGAAGACGACCTCTCCACTGACCCAAGAGCTGGACCCTTCCGGGCCTCTGGTTCCTCTCGCCTTGAGCGACCTGGATCCAGCGCCGGCAAGCTCATGGGGGTACACAGAAAGGGTTTGGTGAGGTCAGGTATGGGGGCACTACATGCCGCTGGGGTGGAGTACTCAGGGGGCTGCTCACCCCGAGTCTCCTCGTCAGAAGGCAGGCAAAATTGTTCATTAGACATAAAAGTTAAATGAGAAATAACTTGCCTGTCCTCCTGACACGAGATGTCCTCAACGGCCTCCAAGACATCTCCCCCCTCCGAGCGTTCCTCCTTGTGCAGCGCCGACAAGACAGGAGGCCTCCTCCGGTGAGGGTTCCTTCGCCTCTTCTTCTCGGATGGCTCAGGGACCAGATAGTCCGGGATGCAAAGAGCCGCGCTGGACAGTGAGTCAGTCGTGCCAAGAAGCTCCGTATTCTCCAGAAAGGAAAGCAGAGTGGTCATGAGGAGCTCGAGCGCTGGGGGACCCTCATCTGACTCCTCCTCGACTTGGCAGTTGAGTGCAGCAAGCAGGTTTGACCAATCCTCATCTGTTGGCAAGCCCGGAGATTGAGCAGGCGCAGGGGGATGGAACCTTCACAGTCGGGGAAGCGCATCCTCGGGCCTCCCTCTCATGGCACTCCTCCCTCTCATGATGATCCTCCTCGACCCGGCAGTTGAGCTCAGCGAGCAGGTTCGACCACTCTTCGTCTGTCGGCAAGCCCGGGGATTGAGCAGGTGCGGGGGTTGGAACCTTCACAGCCAGGAAAGCGCATCCTCGGGCCTCCCTCTCGCAGTGGTCCTCCATCTCATGATGCTCCTCCTTGACCTGGCGATTGAGTGCGGCGAGCAGGTTCGACCACTACTCATCCGTCGGCATGCCCGGGGATTGAGCAGGTGTCGGTCCGGGAGAAGAAGCAGGGGACTCCACCAGCATGGCCAAAGGGAAACACCTCAGTGCTGGCTCTGGAGCAGGGTCCCCCAAAGCCACTGGCTCTTCCACTGTCCGACGGCTCCGATCCCGGACCAACAGATGCTCAGAAGAAGATGGAGGAGACACAAGAAGATGGAGGAGACACAGAGGGGGTAGGAAAAGAGTTATAAACTACAGCTGCTGGAGGGAGCCCAGCGGACTGCTGAAACTGGGGCCCTCCCTCAGGAGACAGACAAGGTTTATTATTCTCAAAATGAGTTGAATGAAAAGACACTTGCCTGTCCTCCTGGTCTTTGATGTTTACTGCTGCAGCTGGCAGGCTGTCATCCCTCTCCGTGTCTACGGTGATTTGGCCCTCTTCAACGGGAGGAGAAGGAGCCGTCTCCGTGGCTACGGAGGAGGGCGTTCCCGAGGCGGCCCAGGCAGGCCTCTCGGCAGATGATGACTGCCGAAGACGAGGAGGGCCTCTCCTGGTGTCCCTTCGCAGGATGACACCGCATCTTGGCGACCAATGCTGATGGCAAAGCAGGTGAAAGAACGGCTGCAGGCTGTGGGGCGTGTTCCCGCTCAGGCTCCGCGAGGAACGCCTCTCTTCCCACACTAGGAAACATGCACTGGAGTGTGTGGACCGAAGAAATCAGGTCTGCATACTGAGGGTAATCCCAGAGACCAGGATGCACTTCCAGGATTCCCTCCGCTGCGTCCAGGCTGCTCTACTTCACCTTGGGTCCCGGGCTTTATGGGCCTCATCCATAAAGTCCTGGATAAAGGTCGCTGCCCATTCTTCCTCCACCGTGGGATGCCTCGCCGCTGATTTCCTCCGGCTGGCGTGGGAGCAGCGCGCCAAAGGCATAGTGGGGCAAACCGGAGGGTGAAAAACAGTTCAAAAATAGAAAAAGAGTGATGTGTGGGTGTACCCACTAAATCCTCTTTCTGGGCTGGGTCATTCTGTCATAAACCTTCCCGTGCACTTTTCCAATGCGCACAGCGAGGGGTGAAATAATGAGGATTTACGTGCTGGAGTTACACCATACACATTTATTAAACACGGCAATACAGATGCACAGTTTCAACAATAGTTTCCAAAGAAGCTTAAGGAGTCCTCAAGGATGCTCAACAGTCTACAAATGAGATTGACCGGGGAAAACACACGCAGCTGATACTCACAGAATTGGAGTTGTCCGAGTAAGTCCAAACAAGCATCAATAGAAACACAGTCCTTTAGCGACTTAGACTTTCATACGGCGATTAACGACCATATGTCAAGTGCAATGACCCAGCAATGCATGACTGGAAAAAGGCTCCTTAAGTACACGCATTGCTGGGGATGGTAGATTGGATGCGCCTGGGCGAGGCCCGGGAAAGATGATCAACGGGGCTGGAAACAGCTGATGGTAATCATTGAGGGGGCATGGTCGGACCGGCAGACTGTCAGCAAACACACAGCTGCCGGCCCCAGAGCAGTGGCTATGGATACGGTAACACCCAGGAAATACATACTAAACATGCATACACCATTGCACCGAGACCCACAGAGAGATCAGGACCGAGCCGGGGGGAAACCAAGCCGGCTCGGCTCCTGACACAGTTAGGATTACTAAAATGATTTCTATTTGCTAAATAATTTTTTACATTTGCTAAATAATCTGTTGGAGAATTTTTTTTATTACTTCAAAGTCAGAAGTTTACATACACTGAGATTACTATGCCTTTAAACAATCTTAGAAAGTCAAGGTGATGTTGTCATGACTTTGGAAACTTCTAATAGGTTAATTGAAAACACTTGAGTTAATTGGAGGGACACCAGTGGATGTATTTTAAGGCACACCTCAAATACACCGCTTCCTTGTGTGACATATAGGAAAATCAAAAGAAATCAGCCAAGATATCGGTAAGAGAATTGTGGACATCCACAAATCTGGTTCATCCTTGAGTATAATTTCCAGATGCCTGAAAGTACCGCATTCATCTGTTCAATTATATATTAATAATGGATTGCATTTATATAGCACCATTCAAGATACCCAAAGCACTTCACAATGAGTCCATTATTCATTCACTCCACTGACAGACAATGGTAAGCTACTGCTGAAGCCACAGCTGCACTGGGGCAGATTGACGGAAACGTGGCTGCCAATCTCCACCCACTACAGAACATTCATACATTCATACCCAGTGTCATGGACACTGGAGGCAAGGTAGGTCAAGTGTCTTGCCCAGAGACACAATGGCAGGATGGCTGGGGAGAGTGGGATTCAAACCACCAGCCCTCTGGTTATTGGATGACCTTCTGAGCCATTGCCGCCCTAAACATTTCCCTCCTCCGTTCCATTATATATATACAAGTATAAACACCATGGGAATGTCCAGCCATCAGGGACAAATACTTTAATTTTTGGAGACATGTCCTGTGGTCTGACGAAACTAAAATTGAATGGTTTGGCCATAATGAGCAGCATTACATTTTGATGGAAAAGAGGGAAGCTTACAAGTCTGAGAACATCATCCCACATGTGAAGTATGGGGGTGGCAGCATCATGTTGTTGAGGTGTTTTGCTGCAGCAGGGACTGGTGTACTTCACAAAATAGATGGCATCATGAGGAAAGAACATTATGTGGCAATATTGAAGCAACATCTCAAGACATCAGGCAGGAAGTTAAAGTTTGGGTGCAAATGGGTCTTCCAAATGAACAATGACCCTAAGCATACTGCCAAATTAGTTACAAAGTGGCTTAAGGACAACAAAGTCAATTATTTGGAGTGGTCATCACAAAGCCCTGATCTCAATCCCACTGAAAAAATTTGTGGGCAAAGCTGAAAAGACGTGTGAGAGCAAGGCGGCCTACAAACCTGACTCAGTTACACCAGTTCTGTCAGGAGGAATGTGCCAAAATTCCAGCAAAATATTGTGAGAAGCTTATGGAAGAATACCCAAAATATTTGACCCAAGTCATACAATTTAAAGGCAATGCTACCAAATACAAAGGAAATGTAAGTTCAATTCAATTCAACTTTATTTATATAGCACCATTTCACATCAACAGTCATCTCATAGCACTTTCAAACTGTAGGGGAAAACCCCACAATTGCAGAAAGACCCTAACAATCAGGCGATCCCGTGAGCAAGCACTTGGTGATGGTGGAGAGGAAAAGCTCTCTTTTAGCAGGAAGAAACCTCCAGCAGAACAGGGCTCAGGGAGGGGCAGTCATCTGCTGTGACTGGCTGGGGAGTGAGGGGGATAGAGAAGAAGAAGAAGAAAAGAACAGACATGTAGAGAGCAAACAGCACAACAGGGACTCAATCTAAGGAAGAGGGCAAACAGATGACCAGCAAAAATATTACACTGAGAGTGAAGAAAGGAGTGAAGCCCAGTGCATTGTGGGAGGTCCCTCGGCTTTCTAAACCTATTGGCAGCATAACTAAGGGAAGGTTCAGGGTTACCTGATCCAACCCTAACTATAGACTTTGTCAAAAAGGAAAGTTTTAACCCCATTCTTAAAAACAGAGATCGAGTCTGTCTCCAGAATCCAAATTGGCAGCTGGTTCGAACATAGAGGAGCCTGATAACTGAAAGCTCTGCCTCCTATTGTACTTTTAGAGATTATAGGTATTAGACTCTATAATATTAGAAAATAAACCTGCATTTTGGGAGCATAGTGCTCTGTTAGGATGATAAGGAACTACCAGCAAGTGCCCTGATCAATTTGAGCTTTGAGTGAGGAGAAGGAGTTTAAACTTAATTCTAAATTCTATGGGAAGCCAATAATGGGAGGCCAGAACCGGAGAGATAAGATTGGACCTATTAAAACTCTAGCTGCAGCATTTTGGATCAACTGAAGACATTTTAGCGATGTTTTAGGACAGCCTGATAATAAAGAGTTACAATAATCTAATCTAGAGCTGACAAAAGTGTAGATTTGTTATGATCTGAGCATGGGGGATTCCGCCATGCTCAGTCTCATGGTCTTTTTCTCATATTTGCATATTTGTTGTACTTTGTATTCTTTCTTTTTATCCATGGTTGGTTTTCGTATATCTTGCATTGTTTCGTATTCCCCTTGTTTATGTTATCATAGTTCTGCTACTCTTTTATTTGGTATTAATTAGTATTTATTTCTCAGCTCCGAATTTCTTGGCATTTAATTCTTTATAATCATGTTGTTGTGTTCTCTCTCTGGAGTGAGAGCTGTCAGTGGCGCTTCCGGGTTTTTGCTCCGTTGTGGGCGGTGTCCTTGTCAGCTGTCAGTCCCGTCTTCTCCCATTACACTCAGCTGACCCCAGTTGGTAATCATTGTCATCTCCTACCCGCTCATGTGATCCACACCTGGAACCATTTATGTCCATTGGTTTTGTTTCTTTCACTTTTTGCTGGAGTCTTAAGGAATCATTTGCGGCAGAACCCTGCTCCCGTTCTGATGTTTGTTATCCTTGTGTATCCTGTTTTCTCCCTGCCGTTTGTAAGTTTTGCTTTGTACACTATTTGGATTCTTGTGTTTGTGCACTATTTGGACTCTGTGTTTTTGTTAATAAATACCACAAGCTACAGTTCAGCATCTGGGCCTCTCCTCTCTGCCCCGAGGGGCAATTCTCGACAGTAGACTTCAGCCAGTTGAAGACCCAGCTGCTGTAGGTTGTGGTTTTTGTTTTTTCACTCACCTGTTGTTTCGGAGCATTCATCATGTCCCCAGCGTGCTGGCCTTCAGCCATCAAAGGGAGATCGGCAGCTGGGTCCCGAGCCTGGAGGAGGAATGGGCCACCAAATTCACCCAAGGCTTTGTGGATGAGGCTCTCGCCACCCACGGACCTAAGAAGATCTGGGAAAGCGTAAATAGAGCAGTGGTGATTGAGGAGGCACATCCCGGAGGAGGTCTCCAATCCCCAATTTGCGGAGCTGTTGTCCACAGTTGCCTTGCTTCAGTGGTTATTCCCCTGGCTGACGATGGGCCCACCTCCAGCAGGACCAAAGTGGATGCGGAAGCGCTCTTCGCGGTGGACGTCATCCACCTTCCTCAGTTTGCCTGCTCCTGCTCCTGCTTCACCTGCCCCAAAACACTGCTTCCCCGGGTCAGCTTCTGCCCATCCTCCGGTCGCAGCAGGACCGGACTCCCCAAGAGAGAACCATCTGGGTCAGCCGCCTCCCATTTCCCGTCACTGCCCAGAAAAATCCCGCTGGATGAATGCCTCCACCTCCTTGTCAGCAGCCCCTCCTTCGCCGAGGTCGAAAATTCCCACAGCAGTTCCTGTGCCCAGTTTTTCTTCTCCAGCTGTCCTGTCAGCCTCCTCCTCTACTGCTGCTACCTCTCCCTCCCCCTCAGCGATTCCTCCCACTGCTGAAGGACTGGTCGCCTCCTTCCCAGCTCTGCCTGTTACCACGTCTGCCGGGGTGGCTCCTCTATACTCCTCTGAGGGGGCCAGGACAACTGTAGCCACGGAGAGGGTGGATTCAACACCTGCTGCAGCAGGAACCACTGTGCCCCAGGAACTCAGGCAAGTGTCTTTTCATTTTCCAACATGTTATGATGATACACCTTGCCTGACTGCATTGAATGAGGCTCAATGTTTGCAGTCTCCTGGGTCCTCACCACCTACTGCAGCCCACACCATCTTATCTGCTCTCTCCGTGTCTCCTCCTATTCTCCCCGAGTGTCCGCTGGTCCCAGGGTTGAGCTGCCGGGCGATGGAGGAGCCTGAGGTCCTGGAGGACCTGGTACCAATCCCGCAGCCATGGTCTGGACAGAGGGAGAGCGCTGCCAGTGATCTGGAGCCTAAGCCGATGACTGAGCATCCCCGGGCTTCAGCTGAGCAGAATCCAGTGCCAGCAGGAATCTGACCTCCTGTATCCACGCCGGATGAGCCACCTGCGTGGGTCACTTCACTGAGGGGTCCCGGGACTACACCAACCACCATGCCTGCTGTAGGGGCTGCCGCAGCAGAACCAACATTGGACATTGGAGGGCTGAGCCCAAGACATCGCCGCCTGGATCAACGGAGTCCTGGATGGCGCTGGAGCTTGAGCTCAGGCAAGTGCTCTCCTTTGTTTTTGTTGTTTCTATGTTGGAGAGATCTTGTCTGGCTCTTGGTGGGAAGAGCCAAGTGCAGCCGTCAGCTGCACCTGAGCTCACCTCACTGGGCTCTACTGCTGCTGGTGACCCTGACCCTGCCTCTTTGTCTCTCCTATCAGAGTCTTTCCCCAGGGTGCTGCTTCCCAGCTAGCTGAGGTTGTTGCGGGTGCTCCGTCCCAGCCTGGGGTCTCTACGGGTGCTGCTTCCCCATCAGCTGGGATCATTGCAGGTGCTCCGTCCCGGCCCAGGACCTCCGTGAGTGCTGCTCCTCCTCCAGTAGAGGTCGTTGTGGGTGCTCCATCCCAGCCTGGGACCTCCATGGGTGCAGCTCCTCCTCAGTCCTCAGTCCGAGTCTTCGTGGGTGCTATGTCCCAGTTGGGAGCCGTCATGGGTGCTGCACCCTAGCCTTAATCCAACGTGGGTGTTGCGCTCCAGCTTGGGTCTGCCGTGGGCGTTATGCTTCAGCCCGGGGGCCACCATGGGTGCAGCTCTGGCCCAGTCTGGGTCCGCCGTGGGTGCAGCTTTGCTCCAGCCTGGAGCCACCGCAGGTGTTGATTTGCTCGAGCCCAGAGCCACCGCGGGTGCTGCTGTGCCCTGGTCCAGGACCTCCGAGGGTGCTGCAGGGCAGTCTGGGGGTGTCGGGGTTCCCTCTCCTCTGCCAGACACCGGTGTGGTCCCCTCTCCTCTGCCAGATGCTGTCGTGGTCCCCTCTTCTCTGCCAGACCCCGTCATGGTCCCCTCTCCTCTGCCTGAGGCTGTTGTGGTCCCCTCTCCTCTGCCCGAGGCCGTTGTGGTCCTCTCTCCTCTGCCCAAAGCCATCGTGGTTCCCTCGCCTCCGCCTAACATCATCATGATTTCCCCAACTCCTCTGTCCTCTTCTTCATTGGTCTTCCCCATGGGGCAGTCGCCTCCTGGGCCACCCCTTCTGTTTTGGTAGCTAAAAAACTCTGGCCGGCCGCCTGACAGACTGTGCCGCTGGGTTGGGTGACCCATGTTCTCCGGCAGGCCACCCGACTCTTACCACCATACCATCTGCCAGGTCTGGGAGTTTAGCCAGCCACCTGAACTGTCTAGCTCTTTGGTCCAGAGGGCCTAGGTGCCTGGTTTTGCGTGGGTGTGGGTCCTGAGCAGGGTTTTTGTATTGTTCCCTCCTAGCCTGCTCCCCCCACCACCCACCTGGGGTGGTTTATTGTTATGCTCTTTTTTTTCGGGGGGGGAGGGGGTCTTCTTCTTTTTTGATGTTACTCTGGGTGTCTGGTATCCATCCCTTGAGAGAGGGGCTCTGTTATGATCTGATCATGGGGGATACCCGACATACTCAGATCATTGTCTTTTTCTCATGTTTGCATATTTGTTGTACTTTGTGTTCTTTGGTTCCTGTCTTTATATCTTGCATTGTTTCTTATTCCCCTTGTTTATGTTATTATAGTTTTGCTACTCTTTTATTTGGTATTAATTTGTATTTATTTCTCAGCTCCGTATTTGTTGGTATTTAATTCTTTACAATTGTGTAGTTGTGTTCTCTCTCTGGAGTGACAGCTGTCAGTGGCACTTCCGGGTTTTTGCTCCGTTGTGGGCAGTGTCCCTGTCAGCTGTCAGTCCCATCTTCTCCCCTCTTATTACACTCAGCTGACCCCAGTTGGTAATCATTGTCATCTCCTACCCACTCATGTAATCCACATCTGCAACCGTTTATGTCCATTGGTTTTGTGTCCAACTTAAGGTGATTGTTTCTTTCACTTTTTGCTGGAGTCTTAAGGAATCATTTACATCAGAGCTCTGCTCCCGTTCTGACGTTTGTTATCCTTGTGTATGCTGTTTTCTCCCTTGTAAGTTTTGCTTTGTACACTATTTTTATTGTTGCATTTGTGCACTATTTGGACTCTGTGTTTTGTTAATAAATACCACAAGCTAAAGTTCACGCCTGGGTCTCTCCTCTCTGCCCCAAGGGCAATTCTTGACAAGATATAGTTTCTTAGCATCACTCTGAGACAAGATGTTCCTAATCTCGGCAATATTACACAAATGATAAAAAGCAGTCTTAGAAACAAGTTTACTATGTGAATTAACCCTTTAACTGCCCTAGGTGCCATGTGGCGCCTGGGGCAATGCAAGGCAACTCAAGCCCCCCACCCCCCCATTGGTCAAGAGTGGTAAAAAATTTTCTCAATAAAATAGTTCAGATTTCCAAGGCTATAACTTGAAAGTTACAAGAGATAATGGCTTACTGTCAATTAGAAAGATGTAGAATATGATCCAAAGTTTCAGATAGGAATAAAGTTACTCATCTAATTTGCATAATGTCACGGCAGCTATATAAATTACATAACTCGGTCAAAAGTGGACTTTGGACACATTTACATAAAGAATGGTCCGGGGTTTTTTTTTTTACGCTGATTTGTTTACAGGGGTATGTTTTTATCTAATCTTCAAAGTATATGAACCAGAAAATCAATAAAATGTCAGAAAAAACCCACATATATTTATCTTACCTGTTGCTGGGTGGGGGGCTCGCCCGCCCACGTGACCGGTCCATTTTCGTCCATCATAGTCGATGTTTGTGTGTTTGCTCAGCCATTTATACTGTGTACCACATCTACAAACTCTTATGATTACCCCATGTGAATTTTGTTTGTATTACATGGCTGTTTTTTCTCTTTGGTGCATTATTCCTGTGGGAATCCATGCCGCCCATGGGCACTGCCATATTGGTACTGGTAGCTCAGTTTTTCGTCCATCGTGGTCGATGTAACACGTTTACTAAGTAATTCACACCCGTGTGCTACATCTACAAACTCTTACAACTATCCCACATGAATTTCATTTGTATTACGTGGCTATTTTTCCCGTTTCATGCAGTTTCAGTCATCATTGCGGCAGCGATGACCAAGCATGACGGCATCCACATTGGTGTGCGAGCTCAAAGCAGAAAAAGGAAGAAGAATAATGAGGATTTCTTCTTCTTTGCTATATTCCATGTCAGCCATGATTCCTTTGGCGCGTGTCTGCCACCTTCTAAACTGTCAGATCAATAGAGATTAGTACAAATTCTCAGTATAGCAAGGATATGTCAATAAGTTGACACGTGCAGTTGCTGCACTGTGCCACTGGGGGCGCATGACCCGTCCATTTAATCTGGGCAGTTAAAGGGTTAAAGGACAGATCTCGATCAAAAATAACCCCAAGGTTCCTCACAGAACTGTTAGGAGATAAAGTAACCCCATCCAAACTAAGAGTCTGATTTGGAAAGTATTTCTAAGGTTTTTTGGGCCAACTAGAATGACTTCAGTCTTATCTGAATTTAATAGCAAGAAATTACAAGTCATCCACGCTCTGATTTTCTTAAGACAAGCCTCTAATTTGGTTAGCGGCTCAAGGGGTCAGGACACACTGGACAACTTGCTGCCACACCGTGCGATTTTCCATGGCTGTCACCAAGTCCTCACTTGCTATCCCCGGACCCCTCAACAGAACCTCTGGGATTGTAAGTTTCTGGGACTAGACTGCGCCAATGGGCTTCCAAAGGAGCAGGGAGTGTATAATCTCCCCAGTGGCCCGATGGCAATGGCCAGCAAATCTGAGTCTCCGTTTGGTGAGCCTCTGAGACAGGGGCGGAATGTCACCATATAGTCGCTCGAGAGTGACGTGCTCGGACCAATGGTTGTTTTGTATACGCCTCAGTAAGTTCAATATGTCCCGTCCAGTCATTTTTCTTGACATGCAGTTAGAGTCCACATCTCTGAGCCATAGAGCAAAATTGGCTGTATCAGCGTCCTGAATATGTGAATTTTCTTTTTGCTGTTGAGAGTTGAGTGTCATATCTTGTTAAGCTTATTACACGCTGCCCATGCTAGAGCTTTATGAGACTTCATATCCTTTTGATAGTCCATTATATATGAGCCAAGGTATTTGAAGTCTTCGACCTGGGTGATGTTTGTGCCAGCCAGCGAAAGCAGGCTACAGTTCGGTGTTGTAGAAATGAACTCTGTTTTGCTTTCATTGCAGTAAAGCTCTACCAGGTTTGCTGCTTTTTCTAGCAACTGGAGAAATGATTCTGCATTCACAACAAGGTCTGATACTAAGGCTATATCATCAGCAAAATCAAGATCTGTAACATACTTAGCAGGATGCCTCTGGCTAAGTCTTGGTTGGAGTTGTAGACCCTTGTCATTTATGGTGTCTAAGGAGAGGCATAGAACATAATCTAGCACAATAATAAATAAGAATGGTGCTAGAGTGTTGCCTTGAAGAACCCCTGCTTCACTGTCAAAGAATGCTGTTTCACCATCAGCTGTTATGACTGTAGCCTTGGTGTTGATATAGAGTGCTTGAATGGCTGCAACAATAGGTTGTAGGATACCATAAAAAGGTAAGATATTAAACATCGTATCCCGATTGATGTAATCGAATGCCTTCTGAAAGTCTACAAAACAGATAGTGAAATCCTTGTTAAGTGTCTTCATTTCTTCTATTATGAGATGCAAGGACAGTATTTGAGAGATTGTTGACCACCCTATCCTGAAACCATTTTGGTTATTGCACAGCAGGGGGTCCACAGCCGGTGCTAGATGATTTAGAAGGAGCTTATTGTAGATTTTGGCAGCAACAGGCATTAGGGAGATGCCACTGTAATTTGAAGTCAGCGTCAAGTCACCCTTTTTTGAGATAGGTACAATCCCAGATTTCTTCCAAGCAGATGGTGGCAGCAAGTCGGAAAAGGTGTGATTGCAAATCTTCAGCAGGAGGTCGTAGAACAAAGGATCTTTCCAGACAAGACTTGGGATGTTATCAAGGCCAGTTGATTTATTGGCCCTCAAAGACCTAACCGCATCATGCAGCTCTTGTATAGTGAACGGAGATGTACTTATGTCTAGCGTTTCGGCAATCTAGATAAGGGGTAGATCTATGCTTCCCTGAGTAACCAATTCTCTTTCTGCTTTTCAGCCAATCCTCCTTTAATGCGGACCAATGGTCTGCCTTTCCATCCAGCAAGGTTGTTGATAATAGGCCACGCAGCTGCATGTTGGTTTGAGGAATTGAAGTAATTGATTTGGTTGATTTTCTTTTCTATACATTCTGCTTCAGGTTGTGTATAGGGTTCATCAAGTTGTTTCTGTGCTTTGGTCATATTTCTAAGAGTGATTCTTGCTGGCTTGTTTTCATGATGTTGTGTGGCTCGTGAATAGCCTTGCAAACATCGTTAACTAGGGCATGAGCACTGAGTGACTTGTCCTTCTCCTTCTTCTTTTTAGGAAGCGTTTCCAAAGCAACTTCCTCAGTGACAGAGATGAGCAGCAGCCGATAGGAAGAGACTGAACAAACTAATCAAGAAAGCTAGCTCTGTCCTGGGGCAACGCCTTGACCCAGTGGAGGAGATAGGAGAGAGAAGGATGGTGGATAAACTGTCATCTCTGCTGGAGTCTGAGTCCCACCCTATGCGGGACATACTGAACGCACTGAGGAGCTCATTTAGCAGTAGACTACATCATCCTAGGTGCACGACCGAGAGGTTTCGCAGGTCCTTCCTACCTACGGCTGCCAGACTGTATGACCTAAGCAGGGCTGCTCGCAGAGATAGCAAAAAAAAACGTGACGACCTAATAGTATTGAATGCAAAAGACGCAACAGACTTACAGTATACAAATGGTCCCCTCCAGCATACAACTAGGACAATATCAGTCGCTACGGAGGGTGACAATATGTATGGGTACATATTCATACCATGTAGGGTAACTAAATAGACGGTTATGCTGTTTATTCCATCTAGCTACAATGCTCCGCATTGTGTATATATATTTATATATTTATTCAATTCAACTTTATTTATATAGCGCCATTTCACAACAACAGTCATCTCATAGCACTATCAACTGTAGGGGGGAACCCCCACAGTTGCAGAAAGACCCCAGCAATCAGGTGATCCCCTGTGAGCAAGCACTTGGCGACGGTGGAGAGGAAAAACTCCCTTTTAACAGGAAGAAACCTCCAGCAGAACCAGGCTCAGGGAGGGGCAGTCATCTGCTGCGACTGGCTGGGGGGTGAGGGGACAGAGAAGATGAAAAGAACAGACATGTAGAGAGCAAACAGCACGATGGGGACTCAATCTATGGGAGAGAGCAAACAAATGTTAATGACCAGCAAAAAAAAATATTTCATAGAGAGTGAGGAAAGGAGTGAGGCCCAGTGCATTACTGGAGGTCCCCCGGCTGACTAAACCTATTAGCAGCATAGCTAAGGGAGGGTTCAGAAACACATGATCCCTCCCTAATTGTAGGCTATATCAAAAAGGTAGGTTTTAACCCTAATCTTAAAAACAGAGATCGAGTCTGACTCCCGAATCCAGATTGGCAGCTGATTCCACAGGAGAGGCGCTTGATAACTGAAGGCTCTGCCTCCCATTGTACTTTTGGAGATTCTAGGTATTACAAGTAGTCCTGCATTTTGGGAGCGTAGTGCTCTGTTAGGATAATACGGTACTATCAGATCTTTTAAATAAAAAGGAGCCTGATTGTTTAGAGCTTTGTAAGTAAGAAGAAGGATTTTAAACTTAATTCTAAACTCTATGGGAAGCCAATGAAGGGAGGCCAGAACCGGAGAGATATGATCTCTCTTTCTAGTACCTGTTAAAACTCTTGCTGCAGCATTTTGGATCAGCTGAAGACTTTTTAAAGATGTTTTAGGACAACCTGATAATAAAGAATTACAATAATCTAATCTCGAGCTAACAAAAGCGTGGATCAGTTTCTCAGCATCACTCTGAGACAAGATGCTCCTAATTTTGGCAATATTACGCAAATGATAGAAGGCAGTCTTAGAAACAAATTTAATATGTGAATTGAAGGACAAATCCTGACAAATCCTGATCAAAATTTATGTGTACATATGTATATTCACTGCTCTTATTTTATTTTCTTATCTTCTTAATTATTGCTCTGAGTGTTGCTATCCCTGTGCTGTTGCAATCCTGGAATTTCCCCATTGTGGGACTAATAAAGGCGTATCTTATCTTATCTTATGATGTTATTATAGGATGTTTCAATGTCATCATCAGGTTGTGAGAGTGCGTCATAGCGATTTCGAACTTCCAGGGTGAACTCTGAGGAAACCTCTGGGGTAGCGCACACAAGCTTCCAGTCAGCTTCCTTCATAGGATTTAGAGTGGGCTTTTTGGACTGCCTGAGGCTCAGCCGTATGGTACACAAGACAACTCAGTGGTCCGAGCCAACACTTGAAAATGATGAATAGGCTTGACAGTTCATAGTACTGTTCCTCCACTTATTGCGGACAAGGATATAATTGATCTGGGATTGCTTTCCCGTAGGCAGTTGGAATGTCCATAATTTGTGCTTGGGTTTCATGAATTTGGTATTAAAAAGGTAAAGCCAACTTTATTGTTATTCAATCCATACAGCCAATCATGTACAGTAGAACGAAATTATGTTTCTCTTATCTACGATGTTAATCACATCTAGAATCAGAGAGATCGCTGCCATGCAAGGCGCTGCCACACAAATTTCCCTCCTCCATTCCGTTATTGCTGAGCACCAAGCTGGATGGCAGGAAGTACCACTTTTATATGGTCTTTGGCATGACCCGGCCAGGATTCGAACCCCGGCCTCCCGGGTGTGGGGCGGATGCTCTATCAACTAGGCCACCACTCCGGTGCCAAAAGCTAGAACTCTTCAGCATAGTCAAGCAGTTTCTCTCCATTGCGATTTGTTTCTTGGTTCAAAGTGAATGGTATGTCCTCTGGGCCAATTTATGCATTAACATCACCTGCCACAACCAAGAGGTTGTGAGCTGGAACATTTTTTGGTGACACTTTTTAAATCTTCATAAAACTGATCTACAGGCAGTTCATCACTGACATTAGTTGGACTGTAACATACTATGGTGGTAGTTTGGGGGTTACCGTAGAATTGTGCCACTAATGTGTGTGGAGGAATATTCTCAATAGATGTCAGCTGTTGAGCGGCGTGAGGGGATAGCAAAAAGCGTACTTTACCAATAGTAGAGCCTTGGGAGCCTCGCCATGCCGACGATGTAATCAGATGATAGCCATCACTTGTCTTGCGCTCAATTGCAGTATCTGGGTGGTGTAATCTGTGCTCTTTAATGCTCAGGATGTCAATCCTATGTTGTTTTGCACAGTTGACAAGTTCTAGGAGTCTGCTGTCCTTTGACAAAGTATGGGCATTGAAAGCACTAAAGAGTGTTTGTTTCTTACATTTCAGTAAGTATTTTGATCCATTCCCGCCTCCGTCACAAGATACCCGTCCAGATGGATTTATGGTATTTTGGTCATTGATACCTGAGGATACGAGGGTAGGACTTGAATCCTGAGTAGCAGGGACTGGGACCCTGGTGTGGATTTTAGTGGTTGTCATGTGTCCTTTCACTTGCTAGATCGGAGTGTAGTTCGCAACGCCTGCATTCGGGTTTTCCATTCAGAGTGGATGATGAATATAATTGAGTGTCATCTGCATAAAAATGGAAATTTATGAAATGTTTTCTAATAATATTACCTAACAGAAGCATATATAAACTAAAAAGAGTAGGATCTGACATAGGTCCCTGTGGAAATCCATGACTGAGCTTTGAATTGAAGAAAACTCATTATATACATGAACAAACTGGAACCTATCGGATAATTAAGTAATATTACACGAGAGAGAGTATGGTATCAATGAATATAGTAACTGCGGGTGTGATGCATCTAATGCCCTCCACGTTATCACACCCATAGTGAGTATATTCATGATACTGTAATGACCTTGAATGTAATATTGCTTTTATACAACAGTTCCGGCACACACAATTTATGAAATGAAAGCAATACTGGACAAAATATGATTCGTTTGTTTAACCAGTTATTTTGCGCAGCTGAAAAAAACAGACCCTTTTAAATATAGCCAGTAACTGTTGCTAAACATCTCAGTCAGCATGAAGACGTCTATTGTCATTTCACACACATTTAAAAAATTTTTCAAGTGCAAGTATTTTCAAGTGCAAAAGTAAGTTTACATACCAATCACCTGCTGAATCGTTATGGCAGAAGACCCAAGACGAAGATGCTGGTAGCTAGCAAGTGGCTAGTAGTTAGCATGCTATTGAGCGCATGTTTCGCTCGCTTTTCCTTGGCATCCTCGATGAAATAAAGCGGCCATCATCACAAAGGTATTGTGGTTTGTTAATCGAGACAATGAATCCAACGCTTGCACTGCCTATTTTTTTAAACAGACGTGATATAGCTTAATGACATTTATACAAGGGCAGAAGTTGCAAGCAATGTTTTGTTTTGGGTTTTTTTTCATAACGGTGGGACTTCTGGGTCATGGATGTATAATTTCTTATCAAACAGTGCCTCAATGTGGAAATGAAGGTATCCAAAACAGTATTGTAATTCTCACTGAGAGTTGACAGTAAATTACTGTTCGTAATTAACAGTTACATGAACACCTTTGAAGCAGAGTGGTACATATCCAGTGAAATGTTGGAGTGCAATTATCATGGATTTTAGTAGTAACCCCTGGAATCCCTATTGTCCAAATTGCTTGGTCAGAAGTACAGTGGGGCAAAAAAGTATTTAGTCAGCCACCAATTGTGCAAGTTCTCCCACTTTAAAGATGAGAGACGTCTCCAATTTTCATCATAGGTATACCTCAACTATGAGAGACAAAATGAGAAAAAAAAATCCAGAAAATCACATTGAAGGATTTTTAATGAATTAATTGGTAAATTCCTCAGTAAAATAAGTATTTGGTCACCTACAAGCAAGCAAGATTTCTGGCTCTCACAGACCTGTAACTTCTTCTTTAAGAGGCTCCTCTGTCCTCCACTCGTTACCTGTATTAATGGCACCTGTTTGAACTCGTTATCAGTATAAAAGACACCTGTCCACAACCTCAAACAGTCAGACGCCAAACTCCACTATGGCCAAGACCAAAGAGCTGTCAAAGGACATCAGAAACAAAATTGTAGACCTGCACCAGGCTGGGAAGACTGAATCTGCAATAGGTAAGCAGCTTGGTGTGAAGAAATCAACTGTGGGAGCAATTATTAGAAAATGGAAGACATACAAGACCACTGATAATCTCCCTCGATCTGGGGCTCCACACAAGATCTCACCCCGTGGGGTCAAAATTATCACAAGAACGGTGAGCAAAAATCCCAGAACCACATGGGGGGACCTAGTGAATGACCTACAGAGAGCTGGGACCAAAGTAACAAAGGCTAAATCAGAAACACACTACGCCGCCAGGGACTCAAATCCTGCAGTGCCAGACGTGTCCCCCTGCTTAAGCCAGTACATGTCCAGGCCCATCTGAAGTTTGCTAGAGAGCATTTGGATGATCCAGAAGAGGATTGGGAGAATGTCATATGGTCAGATGAAACCAAAATAGAACTTTTTGGTAAAAACTCAACTTGTCGTGTTTGGAGGAGAAAGAACACCATACCTACTGTGAAGCATGGGGTGGAAACATCATACTTTGGGGCTGTTTTTCTGCAAATGGACCAGGACGACTGATCCGTGTAAAGGAAAGAATGAATGGGGCCATGTATCGTGAGATTTTGAGTGAAAACCTCCTTCCACCAGCAAGGGCATTGAAGAAGAAATGTGGCTGGGTCTTTCAGCATGACAATGATCCCAAACACACCACCCGGGCAATGAAGGAGTGGCTTCGTAAGAAGCATTTCAAGGTCCTGGAGTGGCCTAGCCAGTCTCCAGATCTTAACCCCATAGAAAATCTTTGGATGGAGTTGAAAGTCTGTGTTGCCCAGCAACAGCCCCAAAACATCATTGCTCTAGAGGAGATCTGCATGGAGGAATGGGTCAAAATACCAGCAACAGTGTGTGAAAACCTTGTGAAAACTTACAGAAGACGTTTGACCTCTGTCATTGCCAGCAAAGGGTATATAACAAAGTATTGAGATGAACTTTTGTTATTGACCAAATACTTATTTTACCAAGGAATCTACCAATTAATTCATTAAAAATCCTTCAATGTGATTTTCTGGATTTTTTTTTCTTATTTTGTCTCTCATAGTTGAGGTATACCTATGATGAAAATTGGAGACCTCTCTCATCTTTTAAGTGGGAGAACTTGCACAAGTGGTGGCTGACTAAATACTTTTTTGCCCCACTGTAATTGTTGTATAAATATGATTTAAACCACTACAAAGAAGCTCCTGTCATGTTCTGAGTGCAGGGGGATTCCACCGGGCTCAGGTTGTCTGCCTTTTTTCTCTTCATATTGTACTGTGTTGTTATTTTTGTAACGTACTCTATATTGTTTCTCAGGAAGGTTTGCGTTCTCGTTTTGTTATAGTTTGTTTATTGTAATTTCGAGTTTGCCTGTCATCATTTTTTGCCTTATCATTATTTGTATTCTGTTATGTTCTTTCTCTCGGGTTTGACAGCTGTCAGTAGCTTGATGGGGTTTTGCTCTGCGTGGGCGTGGCCCTGTCAGCTGTCAGCTCCGATGATTCCCTCATTATTCCCTGCTGGTCCAAGTTATATCTTTGTTTTCTCCTGCCCACTCAGATTGCCCACACCTGTGGCTACTTATTTTAGTTTGGTTGTAGCTTTATTTAAGGGGTTGTGCACCATCGTTGGGCGCAGCACCCTACTATCAACTATCACAGTCACATGTAAGTGTCTTTAAAACTGTTCCTGTTTTTTTCTCCTAGCGTGTGCTCCACGGCTAGTATTTCCAGGTTCAGCCGGCGACTTCCCTCGCCTTAGCTTTCACTGTTTTTGGGCTTACCTGTGTCTCTGTTTTCTGCCAGTTTTTGGTTTAGTATTGTTTGTTCTTTTGTGCATTTTTTTCTAATAAATTCACAAACTCACAGCTGGCACGTGGTGCCTTTTATCCTGCCCTGAAAGGCAATTATGACAGATGGGTGCTGCCAGCGTGGGCGCCAGGAGCTGTGAGTTTTGCCTTTTTTTCATCTGTGTTTTTTCTAAAATCTGTGTTTTTCCGCTGGCATGGTAGCGTTTTCCGACTATAGTCGGTGTGGGTTTAATGAGGAGGAGTGTTGGACTCTTAATGTTATACACAACATCTTATCGGAGGTTCATTTTTCCCACACTCCTGAGGTGGCCCAGGAGTGCTGGGTTAGATCCCCACAGGTGCTGGAAGCATGCCCCTGCCTGTGGAGCCATCCGGAGCTCACAGACCTTCTCCTCTCCATAATCAACCCATCATCCATGCCCCATGGGCTGGGGGAAATCTCCTCCAAAGCCCTGCCTGTGCCCACGAGGAAGCGGCCCCGGAAGCCTCAAGCCTCCCGTCACTCTCCAGCAGCAGCAGCCCCACCATCTACTCCTGAACTGTGACCCGAACCATCGACGGAAGAGCTGGAGGAACGCCAACGGGTTTTGGCGGCAGAGGCGGATCGGCTTTTGGATTATAAACCATGGTTCCTCCCTGAACTCGCAGCCCAAGCAGAGAGAGGATGTCCAGCTCTGCCTGTAAATGTGCATGCAGGGCTGGATCGGCCAGCGCCTGCATCTGTGCCCCCGCCCCCCCACAGCCAGTTGTGAGGAACCTTCTGGGCCATTTACAGCAGCCACCACCACACCTAGGGAGCACAGGCAAGTATCTTTTCATTCTTTTACAGCTGAAAATGAATTGTCTTGCCTTGTTTCTGGTAGGGGGCCTCAGCAACAGTCACCCATTTTTGCTGAGCCTTCCCTGCCTGCCGCTGCAGCCATATCCTCATCTTCACCTGCATCTCCTGTTTACTTCCCTTTTCCCCTGTTTGTCCACCGGTCCCAGGAGGGCGCCATCGGGCGAGAAGGAGGTCAGTGGTTCCAGAGGACCCGATGACAATCGTACAGTCATACCCCAGAAGGGAGAGAAGCGCCTCCCGTGGGCCAAAGTCTGAGCCGATGAGGAGTCCCCTGATTTCGGCATTGTGGGACCTGGTACCATCAGTGAGGTGAGTTCTGGGCCCCCCCAGCATTAACCTTCATGCCTGGAGGTCCACCAGCGCCCGTCGCTTCATCCGGGGTCCCGCCAGCAGCAGCCGTCATGCCTGGAGGATCGCCAGCTTCCTCAGTCACCTTGCCTGTTGCCAGGGCCGCCGCAGCAGAGTTGCCGGAGTCCTGGACGGTGGTGGAGCTCGAGTCCAGGTTAGTGCTCTGTTCTGATTTAATATCATCAGACTCAGAGAATCCTTGTCTGGCTCAAGGTGGGGAGAATCAGATGCAGACGTCCTCTGCTCCTGAGCTCTCCTCACCAGGCTCCACTGCTGCTGGTGATTCTTTCCCAGTGTTTGTCTTTTTTGCTTCTCCCGAGGTGGCTGCATCGGGGAAGGTAGCCCAGATGATGGAGGCCAAGACGTCTCAGCTGGAGTCGCTGGAGTCCTGGACAGCAGTGGAGCTCAAGCTCAGGCAAATTTTCTCATTTAGTCTAGAGAGATCTTGCCTGGCTCTTGTTTGGGGGAACCAAGTGCAGCCGTCATTCACACTTGAGCTTCCCCCACTGGGTTCCACTGCTGCCGGTGACTCTGACCCAGTGTGTGTCTATTCTTTTTCTGACGCTTCTCCTGAGGTCTCCGAGGGTCCCACCTACCTGCCTGAGACCACTGCGGGTGTGATGCCTTTGCCTGAGGCCACTGTGGGTGCTACATTGTCATCTGAGGCCACTGTGAGTGCTTTGCCCCAGCCCGGGGTCTTTGTGGGAGCTTCGCCTGAGCCCGGGGCCTCCGAGGGTGCAGCCCTGGCACAGTCCGGGTCCTCCATGGGTGCTGCTTCCTTTCCTGCTGAGGTCGTCGCAGGTGCTCGATCTCAGTCCTGGGCCGCCGAGGGTACAGCATCGCTCCAGCCCGGAGCCACCGTGGGTGCAGCCTTGGCCCAGTCCGGGCCCACCGAGGGTGCAGCTCTGCTCCTGCCCGGAGCCACTGAGGGTGCAGCTAAGCTCCAGCCTGGAGCCACCGAGGGTGCAGCTCTGCTCCAACCCAGAACCACCGAGGGTACAGCTCTGCTCCAGTCCTGAGCCACCATGGGTGCAACTTTGTTCCAGTCCGGAGCCACCGCAGGTGCTGCTATGCTGCAGCTCGGAGCCACTACGGGTGCAACTCTGCTTCAGTCCGGAGCCACTGCGGGTGCAACTTCGCTCCAGTCCGGAGCCACTGCGGGCGCAACTTCGCTCCAGTCTGGAGCCACTGCGGGTGCTGCTGTGCTCCAGACCGGAGCCACCGCCGGTGCTGCTGTGCTCCAACCCGGAGTCACCATGGGTGCAACTTCGCTTCAGTCCGGAGCCACCGTGGGTGCAACTTTGCTCCAGTCTGGAGCCACCACGGGTGCTGCTGTGCTCCAGACCGGAGCCACCGTGGGTGCTGCTGTGCTCCATATCTGGAGCCACCGTGGGTGCAACTTTGCTTCAGTCCGGAGCCACCATGGGTGTAACTTCGCTCCAGTCCGGACCCAATGTGGGTGCAATCCTGTCCCAGTCCGGGACCTCTGAGGGTGCTGCTGGCCAGTCTGCGGGCATCGTGGTCCCCTTTCCTTTGCCAGACACCATTGTGGTCCTCCATCCTCTGCCTGGCGCCATCATGGTCCCCCTTCCTTTGCCTGGTGCTATCCTTGTTACCCCTCCTCTGCCAGACACCGTCATGGTTGTGGTTTCCCATCCTCTGCCTGATGCCGTCATGGTTCCCCTTCCTCTGCCAGTTGTCGTCGTGGTGCCTTGTTGTCTGGTCATCCCGGTTGGGCAGCCACCCCCTGGACCACGGGGAGATTCCACCATGCTCAGGTTGTCTGCCTTTTTTCTCTTCATATTTGTACTGTGTTGTTATTTTTGTCATATACACTGTATTGTTTCTCAGGATGGTTTACTTTCCCGTTTTGTTATAGTTTGTTTATTGTAATTTTGAGTCTGCCTGTCTTCATTTTTTGCCTTGTCAATATTTGTATTCTGTTATGTTCTTTCTCTCGGGGTTAACAGCTGTCAGCGGCTTGATGGGGTTTTGCTCTGTGTGGGCGTGGCCCTGTCAAATCCAATGATTCCCTCATTATTCCCAGCTGGTCCGAGTAGTTCTTTGTTTTCTCCTGCCCACTCAGATTGCCCACACCTGTGGCTACTTATTTTAGTTTGTTTGTAGCCTTATTTAAGGGTCTGTGCACCATTGTTGGGCGCAGCACCCTACTATCAACTATCACCATCACATGTAAGTGTCTTTAAAACTTTTCCTGTTTTTTCTCCAAGTGTGCGCTCCACGGCTAGTATTTCCAGGTTCAGCCGGCGACTTCCCTCACCTTAGCTTTCGCTATTTTTGGGCTTACCTGTGTCTCCAGTTTTTGGTTTAGTATTGTTTGTTCTGTTGTGCATTTTAATCCTAATAAATTCGCAAACTCACAGCCAGCGCGTGGTGCTTTTTATCCTGCCCTAAAAGGCAATTATGACAGTTCCATTAAGTCCAACAAGGTGTTCTCACCTATCAAGTAAGGCTGCGTGTCCACCAAACGTGGTTTTTGTAACCTGACCACCCTGAATGTCTTTTATTCAGCATTTGTGCGCTGCGTTCTGGAAAACAAAAGTCTGTGCCCTGTATCCCAGCAACAGCTTTTCACTCACAGCACAGCACTTCCGCTTTTCCTATGGTCAGACTTTCTACTTTCTACTTATTTTTTAATAGCAGTCTCTAAATAACAATGGACAGGTAATGTATTCTAGCATTGGTAGCAGCTCTGAATGCAAAATATGATGACAAAGAAAACAGGAGTCTGAGTACAGACTGTACCGGCATCTCACCGTTACAGGCCCGGTACCGTGGCTCTGATAGAGATCCGTTGCTACCAGAAATCCACGGAGCTGCTCATCCGTAGGCTGCCCTTCCAGCGCCTGGTGAGGGAGATCGCTCAGGACTTCAAGACCGACCTGCGCTTCCAGAGCTCCACCGTCATGGCTCTGCAGGAGGCCAGCGAGGCCTACCTGGTGGGTCTCTTCGTGGACACCAACCCACCCACGCCAAGAGGGTCACCACCATCATGCCCAAAGACATCCAGCTGGCCCACCGCACCCGCGGAGGGAGAGAGAGCTTAGACTTTCTGCTGCACATTCACCAACCACAATGCTCGGCACTGTGTGTCTATATATATATATATATATACAGTATATATATATATACAGTATATATACGTATATACAGTATATATATATATATATATATATAGTAATATGTACATATGTATACTAGCTGTTCTTGTTTTTTTTCTTGCCTTCTGATTGTTGCTCTGAGTGTTGCCATCCCTGTGCTGTTGCAATCCTGGAATTTCCCCATTGTGGGACTAATAAAGGCTTATCTTATCTTATCTTATCTTATCTTATGTCCCGCCCTTCCTTAATTCTGATTGGCTGCTTAGAATGGTCTGACATTGACAAGCTCAGCTGCAGTCTGAAAAGTTGAATTTTTTTTAACTCTCAGTGCGCGAAAAAAAGCAGCCACCGCTGAGAGTGTTTCAGTGCCAAGGGTGCTCAGCGCTGTAGACACTGGACTACATGAATGAATGAATGAATTTATTCGGTAATGAACATACATACAATAAGAACAACAAAATATGTAGAATACAAAAGAACAACCGAAAGGGTGTAGGCTGAAGCAGGTGCTTATATAGTGCCTACCCCGTTACAATTTTAAAATCAATAACATAAAAATTTAAGTCATACCCAAAATCAACAAAGAAAATCAAATAGAACAAATAGAAAAAAGCAAAACAAAGACTTTTAAGTTATTACAAATTTATCTCCTAGCATTTACAGTGAGATACTGAGAGATTATTTCATCTTTGTACAATTTTTTGAATTGCTTCAGAGTCGAACATGTCTTAATATTTTCAGAGCAACAGTTCCACAGTTTAACTCCAGTGATAGACATGCAATGATACTTTGTATTTGTTCTAACCTTTGGTTTATTAAAAACAGTTACTTCTTAGCTCATATTTGCTTTCCCTTTTTTTAAACAGTCTCTGAATATTAACAGGTAATTGGTTATTATTTGCTTTGTACATGATTTGAATGGGGCGGCGCGGTGGTGGAGTGGTTAGCACTGCGGCAGCACAGCAACTCACCCTTGGCCGGGGGATCCTGGGTTCGATCCCAGCCCCCATCCAACAGTAATCTGTGTGGAGTTTGCATGTTCTCCCCGTGTCTGCGTGGGTTTACTCCGGGATTTCTCCGGTTTCCTCCCACATGCCAAAAACATGCAAGTTAGGTTAACTGGCATCAAAGCTGGGGGATTCTAAATTGTCCTTAGGTATGAATGTGAGAGTGAATGGTTGTCTGTCTCTCTGTGTTGGCCCTGCGATGGACTGGCGATCTGTCCAGGGTGTACCCTGCCTCTCGCCCAAAGATGCTGGGATAGGCTCCAGCCCCCCCGCGACCCGAAAAAGGATTAAGCGGAAGAAGATGAATGATTTGAATGACATTATAATCTACTAGATCTCTAAATTTAAGAGCACGTAATTGAATGAATATTGGATTTGTTGGTTCACGGTAAGGTTTCTTTGATATAATGCGTACAACTTTTTTCTGTAGTAAAAAGAAAGTTTGTGTTTGTTTTGTATGTGTTTCCCCAGATCTCCACACAGTATGTCATATAAGGGGCTATCAGTGATATTATATAAAATGCAAAGAGATTTCTGACACAGGAGATCCTTAACTTTATACAGTACAGCAATGGATTTAGACATTTTCGTTTTGACATAATTTATGTGTGATTTCCAATTTAGTTTATTATTAACAATGACCCCTAGGAACTTGGTTTCCAAAACTGAGTCAATTTCAACATTGTTTATTTTAATTTTTCTGTGATTATATAATTTGCGGTTTCCAAATATTATATTTTGTTTTTCCATGGTGAATAGATAATTTATTGGCAGTGAGCCATTGATTGATTTGTTTAAGTTCATTTTCTACTGAATACAGAAGCTGCTTAAGATTTTCTCCACTACAAAAAAAAGTTGTGTCATCTGCAAATAAAATACACTTGAGCAATTTAGACACAGAACATAAATCATTACTATACAAAATAAAAAATATAGAGAATGAATAGAAAAATAGTTGTCCACAGCGGAAAAAATGCATTTGGTGGACATGCAGCCTAAAACATTGTAGCATCATCTCACTTTGGCTCAGCAACAATTATTTTTCTGCTTAAAGACATTTTTGTTTCATCCAGGAATAATGCAAAGAAATGGATTTTCTTCCCCCAGGCCACAGCTGAAATCCCCTTTCTTTTGTTAAAACCAGCCTAAGGAATTCCCCCGATGTCCGGCTTCACTTTTATTGCCCCCATAAAACATGCAACAGATCCATGACTCAGTTAATTTCCTTAAACTCTGGAAACGCTGGATTTAAACAACTTTAAAGTACATTATTACAAACTCAATTCTAAACCTTCATTCTTTTCAGAACTATGAAAATGCAGATGGACTCAGATGTTTTTGATGTGGAAAATATGTGTGAAATGCATTAATCTGTGATTTTATATATATGCATGCTAATGTTTTAAATGAATGTTTATTCCTGCATGTTGATTTAGAAGCACTGCTTATAAGATACACTAAGGTTAGTTTAGTTATACATAAGTGTGTAACAGTACATTCCAATGTATTTAAAACTGTGTATTCCTGTGGACTGATATCATGTGTCACCAGTCTTCATAGAACCCCAGCTTCTTCATCCTATTGGTCTCTCACAGACAAGGCCTGTTATTGGACTAAAGGTTCATCGAGCCCGCCCACGAAGGACTCTCATTGGCTGAGATCCCGGAAGCCCGCGGAACATAAATAGCAGAGAGATCCCGGCTTCAGTCTCTTTTTCGCCTGCTCTTTTTCGTCAGCCCTCTCTTCTGCTCCGGACCCTCTTTCCCCCCGGATTTCTTTCCGGCTGCTCGTTTTTTTCTGATCTCCTCCATTGTCTACACACAGCAAGAGAGAACAAAGGACCGTCTGACCACGCGTCGCTTTTCTGAACACAGAGCAGATAACTCGTAATTTATGTAACTTTGTATTTTCTTTTTCTCTTAAATGCCTAGGAATTCCTATTTCTTTGAGCTCAATTCTTAATCGGAGTTAAACTCCAAATTTTATTTATCACTTTTTCTTTGTTAAACTTTCTGTAAAACCACCGTTTGTTTGATTTTAATGTAAACTTAATCTTGACTTTATTTTTATATTTTTCTTGACCAAGCACCCACCAGAAGCTATTTTTATCTAAAGTCCGAAAGTTTTTTTTTTAATTTGAGATCGGATTAGATACCTTTAATTATTCCCGAAAACCTCTGCAGCTGCTTGTCTACCAGGAAGAAAAGACGCAGCTGAGGAATCAACGCGCAGCTGTCCCACATCGCGCTGAAGAAGCATTGGCACCATCTGGCTAGGACCCGTTTCAACTGTGGGTCATACGGCCAAGATCCAGCCCCGTTCGACCGTTTGAATTTAAAGGTCAAACTGTGGACCCTGAAATATCTGCGGGCAGATATTTCCCCTAACATCCACGAAATCTTGGGCTGAGGACGACGACCGAACCATCGACCGAGGAGCACGTGAGCTGCAAACTTTAATTCCACTGCTGAATAAACTTCTGAGGTTCGGTAATAATTTGTATATCTAATCAGATGCAAATTAAGAAGCCCTTAACATAACTCTTCTTTTCATTAAAATTCCGTTTTTATTTTCTTAAGATTAATTTAGGACTTCTTCATGTAAGTAATAAACTTTCTCCATAAATTTGCGTTGTTTTTAATAATCCGTTAACTCAAACTGATAGAAATTCATCTCTCAGTTTAACCCTGGTTCCGAAAATATTGACATTGTTAATCTATCATTTACAAGATTGATTTTATAATTATTAATGAAATTACTACCATGTCTGTTAATCATTTCGTTTAATAAATATTTAAAAATGAGAAGTTGTTGGGAATTTATTTCATTCTGAGTCTGTTTCAAGCCCAGGTATCGAATTCACGGAAAATTTTTGAGACTGATTATTGATTAATTTATTGAGTGATCAAACAGGTATAAAGTGAAATTAAAGATCAAATTGCTTCTTAAAGATAGAAGCTGGTGCCCCTTACGAGTGTTATTAACTTTTCTGATGTATATGAAATGAGATTTGAGCTCAGATTCCAATACATCAATATAAATTAAATAATTCATACCTGATCATATTTATTATTTATTAATATTCCATATTTCCGTTACAACATTATGATCGATCGTATCAAAAGCTGCACTAAGGTCTAAAAGGACAAGTACGGAAACAAGTCCATTGTCAGATGCTATAAAGAGGTCGTTAGTGACCTTCACTAAAGCTGTTTCAGGACTGTGATGAATTCTAAACCCTGACTGAAACTCTTCAAATAAACTCTTTCCCTGCAAGTTGTCAAATACGTAGTTGCATAGCAACAACTTTTTCTAAGATTTTTGAAATAAAAGGCAGATTAGAAATCAGTCTACAGCTAAAACTCTTGGATCCAGTGTTGGCTTTTTAAGTAACAGTTTAATTACAGCAGTTTTAAAAGCCTACAGTACGTGGCCTAATGTTAATAGAAAATTATTTATTTGAAGAATAGAGCTACCAATAAATGGGAAGACTTCTTTAAATAACCTGGTAGGAATAGTGTCTAGCAGACAAGTTGAGAGTTTGGATGAGGAAATTATTTTATCTAACTCTAAAAGGTCAGTTGGAGTAAACTCATCCAAATGAATATCAGTTGAAGGAGTTGTAATTGTTACTGTATTTAAATTAATGATGGGAAGGATCTGACTGATACTCTGATAGATGAAATTTTTATTACTGAAGAAGTTCATAAAGTCCTGACTAGTAAGCTCTAAGGGAATGCTAGGTTTGAAAGAGTCCTGACTCTTTGTCAACCTGGCTACAGTGCTGAAAAGAAACCAGGGTTATTCTTGTTCTCTTCTATTAATATGGAATAATAAGTTGCTCTGGCTTTCCTAAGAGATTTTTTTTTTATAAATTAGAAGTTGATTTCTCCAAGCTAGATAAATTTCATCTAATTTAATGGAGCACCATTTTCTTTCTAATTGACAAGTCTCCTGTTTTAAGCTGCAAGTTTCTGTGTTGAACCAAGGAGTTAGAAATCTCTGATTAGACTTTCTTTTTTTTTTTTTTTTTTTTAAAAAGGGGGCCACCATGTCTACAGTCTGATGCAGAGAAGCTGTAACACTATCTACCATGCTATCAATTACAAAAGGAGTAAAATCTCCATAACTTATCTCCGTTGTATTGACACATGGCATTGAGGAAACCATCTGCCTAAATCTGTAGTATGTAAACTACTGACTTTGAAGAAAGTAATATCAAATTCTGTAAAAAAAAATATTTAGCAAATATAAAAATTATTTAGCAAACAGAAGTAATTTTAGTAATCCTAAATGACCTATAAACAGGAAAAGTTTAGTCTGATCTGATGTCAGACAGTGAGGGGGAAAAAGTTGTGTCTTTTTATACTGTGTGTATAAATTTCTGGTTTTTAACTGTATAGAAGTATTATAGGGTGAGGAACTTATAATCATTTTTATGTATTAGATGGAGGACTTGTTGAGTTTTTTGGTGTTTTTTCATTTTTATTACCTCAGATGACTGAAAGTTTGGATCTTGACATCTTAAAATAAAGTAGCAGCAGCACTATTCAGAGCTCAAACAAGCTCTGAATAGTGCTCAAACAAGATTTTTACCTTGTCTCTTGGACTAAGTCCAGTCCCACCATGTATGATGCTCAAATTGACCACTTTCAATCCACAATTCCCTTCCTTTTATTAAACCTATAAATATAGCCGCAGATATTGGACCTTGGACGACTTGAGTTGACAGGGTCATCTCTAAATTAGACAGCAATCAGCCAACAATGAGCCCTCTTGCCACTGGGATAAAACAGAAAGCTGTGGCGTATATCTGGCAACCTTTCTTTTGGCAGTCCTTCATGATTATCACTTTGTGTGGAAGCATTCATTTTGCTCTCAATTGTACAACAGAAAAAAGTCAGTTCCCCTTATTACACTGGTAATGATAGATTGCTCTGGCTGAAACCACGTTCTGCCAGCAGTCCTGGTTCTTTGCTACCTACATCACTTATGCCAGAGCAAATGGGTCCTTATTTATATCTTGTCAAGGGTAAAATTGGGGCCTTAGCTACTCATTACAACAGTGGGACATAGTCTAATTTGGGTCATGCTGTGGTGGTTTAAAAGCAGTGTGAGTATAGTTCTTAGTGCTCCCTTTGTGTCTTCATGAAAATGAAACAAATGTTCCTATTTTACATCAGTGACAAATGGAAATTTGTAATGGCCAGCACTCCATCCCTAAGGATGTTTTTCTATTCTCCAACCAATAAACATTAAGAAATGAAGTACTCCCACCAGTCAGATTGCTCTTGATCGTTGTGGGTATTTTCATATGATTAAATGAGTTCTGTGAACAATAACTTTATGTAGAAATGACACAAACACTGAGCTAAGTCTCCTGTAGATCCCATATTAACATCTGCTATAGATTAAATTGTGGTGTTAAAATTATGTAAACCACAAAGAGCAATTCCTTTTCCATTAATAAAGACCTCATTTAAAGCCAGTTTCTCTCTCTCCTCTCCTTCTCTCTCCATAGTGAATTACAAATATTGAAAGCTCATTTCAGCTGTTCAAACATTAAACAGCAAATGAACCATGTTTCAAGAAAACTCAGTGATCTGCACTGTTCAAATCATGTGAAATAGAGCATAATAACATTTATCACAAGTCAGAGGACAAGGAGGACCTGTCGCAAGAGGCCTTCAAACCCAAACACTTTGAATGTTTGTGCGTATGACACAAACTTAAACAGGCAGCTGTTCTCACCATGCCAGCCAACAGAGGACCAAGTCCAGTGAAAGAGGCCCTCCTTGACGTGCTTGTTTCATCTTTTGAGGAGGTCTGCAGATCAGAGGGACAGAGAGAGGTGGACGAGGAGGGGAAAGTCTCTTATGGGGCCAATGTCAGGGGCCAAAAATAGCAGAGAACATATTTTGCTCTGTCCCTTCCTCTGTGACTCATCTAGAGTGTGGTAATTAGCAAGAGCCGGTTCACCACCATCGTAGCTGGAATCACACAGATCCTGATGGTGACAAGACCCAAAACAAACGGCCCTTAAAGAGGGACAGGGTGGCAGAGTGGGGGGGGGGCAGGAGCAAGAGGATATGTCACACTTGGAACCGACTGGTATGACCAAATCCTTCCATGAAGCAGGAGGAAGTCAGAAGGAGGGAGAAGGAAACCAGAATGACAAGAGGTGAGCCTGGGGAGAAAAAAAGAGGAGACAGACAGGACTTGTCTCACTGCCTGGATGTGCATCTGTGCCACATTTTTCCCCTGGATTTTCCGATTATAACTAAGTAAATTCAAAATGGAAGTTTCTACTTTTTTCTTGTTGAATGTTCTCTCCATGGCATGCAGCATTGGAGGTCTATTCACAACCCCCCCCCCCCAAAAAAAATCCCTACTCAACTATAATCGGCTCACTAGGCCCCTGGGCATGAAATTACACTGCCTGCACATCAATTAATTCAACTCTCATTTTCTCTGCAAACAAAAGGGTTCATTCACATATCCGCACAAGTCCCACTGAGCAAATAAATGCCTTCATCATTGCTTTATGTTTATGTGTTTTCTTTGCACTTTGAGTCATACTGATTTATGTCTGGGTCTTGTAGTGCGAGTGTGCATTCGTCACAGAAAAGAAAAATTAGACGGCAAACAAGCAGGCAGACAGAGTATGTGTACTGTACGTCTGTGTGTAGAGCTATAAAGCTTTTTTACCTGCCATAGTTTGTGGGAGAGATTATTAGGGATCAAAGACAGAGGAGAAGATATTAGTTTTTGTTCCTGGCTAGTCGTACAGTGGGGTTGTCATACCAGACATGGTGAGCACATACTTTTCCTTGGGCCCTGGGCGTGTGCTCAGGTTCTGCTGGATGGACTCATTACTGACTGTGAGCCCTGAGCACTGGGTTGACGGAGAAGCCTGTGTCACACCCACTACGTGCTGACCGTTGTGTAATCCCTCATGGGGTTTCGGAATAGACTTGTAATGGGGGCCGCATGGTTTGATAGGGTTTCACTCTCTGACATACAAACAGATGATTGGGACACAGTCCTGCAGACACTAAAACCCGCTGTAAGGGCAATATATATAAATATTAATAAGTAATAAATATGATCAGGTATGAATTATTTAATTTATATTGATGTATTGGAATCTGAGCTCAAATCTCATGTCATATACATCAGAAAAGTTAATAACACTCGTAAGGGGCACCAGCTTCTGTCTTTAAGAAGCAATTTAATCTTTAATTTCACTTTATACCTGTTTGATCACTCAATAAATTAATCAATAATCAGTCTCAAAAATTCTCCGTGAATTCGATACCTGGGCTTGAAACAGACTCGGAATGAAATAAATTCCCAACAACTTCTCTCATTTTTAAATATTTATTAAATGAAATGATTAACAGACATTGCAGTAATTTCCTTAATCACAAAATCAATCTTGTAAATGATAGATTAACAATGTCAATATTTTCGGAACCAGGGTTAAACTGAGAAATGAATTTCTATCAGTTTGAGTTAACAGATTATATAAAAAAAACGCAAATTTATGAAGAAAGTTTATTAATTATATGAAAAAGTCCTTGATTGATCTTAAGAAAATAAAAACGGAATTTTAATGAAAAGAAGAGTTATGTTAAGGGCTTCTTAATTTGCATCTGATTAGATATACAAATTATTACCGAACCTCAAAAATTTAATTCAGCAGAGGAATTAAAGTTTTTGCAGCTCACGTGCTCCTTGGTGATGATAGTTCTGTCGTCGTCCACAGCCCAAGATTTCGTGGATGTTAGGGGAAATATCTGCCCGCAGATATTTCAGGGTCCACAGTTCGACCTTTAAATTCAAGCGGTCGAAGGGGGCTGGATCTTGGCCGTATGACCCATAGTTGAAACTGGGTTCTAGCCAGATGGTGCCGATGCTTCTTCAGCGTGTGATGGACAGCTGCGCGTTGATTCTTCAGCTGCGTCTTTTCTTCCTGGTAGACAAGCAGCTGTAGAGGTTTTCGGGAATAATTAAAGATATCTAATCCGATCTCAAATTTTAAAAAAAACAAACTTTCGGACTTTAGATAAAAATAGTAGCTTCTGGTGGGTGCTTGGTCAAGAAAAATATTATAAAATAAAGTCAAGATTAAAGTTTACATTAAAATTAAACAAACGGTGGTTTTACAGAAAGTTTAACAAAAAAAAGTGATGAATAAAAATTGGAGTTTAACTCCGATTAAGAATTGAGCTCAAAGAAATAGGAATTCCTAGGTATTTAAGAGAAAAAGAAAAAGGCATTAAAATACAATTGCATAAACGAATTACGAGTTATCTGCTCTGTGTTCAGAAAAGCGACACATGGTCGAAGTCCTTGTTCAGACGGTCCTTTTTCTTCCTTGCTGTGTGTAGACAATGGAGGAGATCAGAAAAAAAAAGGAGCAGCCGAAAAGAAATCCGGGGGAGCGGAGCAAAAGAGGGCTGACGAAAAGAAGTGATGAAAAAAGCAGGCGAAAAGAGGTGTGAAGCAGGGGTCCCTCTCCTTTATATAAGCTCTGTTGAGTTTCGCGGGCTTCCGGCCTGACCGGAATCTCAGCCAATGAGCGTCCTTCGTGGGCGGGCTCAATGAACTTTTAGTCCAATGAACAAACAGTCTATTGTGTTGAGTCCTTTGGGATGAAGAGTTGTCATGCAGAGATTGGCTGTGGGAGTCACATGGTTTTAGAGGCAAAACTTTGATACATACTGGAAGTTAATATTTCCCTTTATGTATTAAACTAAGATAACTTTAGTGATTAGTATAAATTATAAGCAGTGCTTCTAAATCAACATGCAGGAATAAACATTCATTTAAACATTAGCATGAATATATATAAAACCACAGATTAATGCATTTCACACATATTGATTTTCCACATCAAAAACATCAGAGTCCATCTGCATTTTCATAGTTCTGAAAAGAATGAAGGTTTAGAATTGAGTTTGTAATAATGCACTTTAAAGTTCACTGTTTAAATCCAGCATGTCCAGAGTTTAAGGAAATTAGCTGAGTCGTGGATCTGTTGCATGTTTTATGGGGGCAATAAAAGTGAAGCCGGACATTGGGGAAATTCCTTAGGCTGGTTTTAACAAAAGAAGGGGGATTTCAGCTGTGGGCTGGAGGAAGAAAATCCATTTTTTTGTTTTATTCCTGGATGAAACAAAATGTCTTTAAGCAGAAAAATAATTGTTGCTGAGCCAAAGTGAGATGATGCTACAGTCCCCCCTCTGGTATCAATGGTGACGTTGATTCAGCGTTGATAGCAATCCTAGGCATCAAATCCCAATTTGGCGAGGCTTGATCCAAATGCTGAACTGAAGTTCTGATGTCGATAAGTCTTAAGCTTGTAAACAGTATCTATTCCAAAGTGTAGGTCCTTAAATTTGGTTTTCTGAAAAACATCTGGAAATTTCAAAAATAATTTTGGCATGACCAAATATAAACATTGTATAATTGTCTAGGATATACTAAAGTTCTGTATAAGCCTGTAAAGACTGTGAAAAAAAAGTGAACTAGAAGTATGTGGGTTTTGACATACTTGATATAAATGTTTTGGGTTTGCTGAAAAATATCTAGTCAAAATTTCACAAACTGTTTAAATGTGCATAAAATCTAAATAAAGTAAAAAGGATTATTTGTATATACACAAGCATGTATCCAAAAATCTTAGTCAAAAGCAAAAATAAAATTCTTTCATACTTGAGGTAGATTCAGACTAATCAATATTGAGGTGACTCAAGGAGGTTCAAATTGAATTTGTTTAGTTAGACTAAACCATGGTTCCACAAATGTCCAAATCATAGGGTGTTTGAGGCTTTTGTTCAGAAAAACTGAGTGGGCATAGGATGTCGTTATCATTCTTTGGATGGCAATGAAAAGTAAATTTGGATTTACTGCAAAAAGGATAGGATGAGAGAGCATATTCATTGCTAAAGCATTAACTGAAAAGCTAATATTTCTAGCTACTTCTGAGAGTAACATAGACATTGGCTGTGTGTGAGCATAGTCAACCTTTAATACAAAGAGCAAAGAGTTCAAGACCTTGTTGAATTTGACTGAAGCTTCGGAGCAAGCATTCAAAACCAACACAGTGTCTTGTAAGATTTTGGTAACCATTTGTGGTTCGACAACCTGGCGTTTCGGTTTAGCGGTGTCGACAGAGTTAATAGTGGGCATGCTAAGGTTAACAAGAGGCTCTAACAATGAGGCTGTTATTAAGAATCCACCCGAGGATCTTTGACCTTTCGTTTTGGCTTGGCCCAATTCTGACTGGGTAACAGTAGGTGTGATTGCTAGGCAGATGGCTAAACTGATAAACAGGAGGGCCATCATCTTGGCAAACATAAAAGTGAGTGGTTTTGGATCTTAATCTTCTTGTTGATCTTTCTTTAGATACCTGGTTGGCAAATGAAAATTCCTCTTAGAGGTGGAATGATTTCTTTTAGATGGATGTACTTTATTGATCCCAAAACTGGGAAATTACAGAATAGAGCTTAAGAGATTGAACTCTAAACCTTGTGCTTGTTTTTCTCACCTTTGATGGGAGTTTTAAGATTATTAGCTCAAGCTAATGGTGTTGAATGTCTTGTGTATACTATTTGGTAATAGTAAGTTGATTGAAGTTTATTAGATTTTACAGAGGTCTTTGAAATTTAGTTTAAGGGCTAATTTGGTTTTAATATACCCTTTCCTTTCTGGAGGTTTGGATGCAGTTAACTGATTGGAGAAATTTGACTGAGTGTACCTGAGTCTAGTAGTTAGCTACAGTTATTTCTCAGATGTAAGTTTGATTTTAATCTTATTTATGGACTTACTTTGACAGTGTTGTACCCGACAAGTCCCATGGGGTTTTGGTAAAGGTTACTCTGATTTTGGTGAGCCCATTTGAAAATGGGGTCCTGGATTTGGCTCTTGGGTGGCCAAAGATTGTTGTTGACAATGTGTGGATTCATCCACTTGGGCAGGAATTTAGGAGTGATTTCCCTTTCCTGTAAATTTATTTCAGGTGTCTGTGGTACAAATGTGGGGTGGAAGATCTTGTCCCCCCCTTCGCAGTTCGTCATGCAGGAGTTTTTGATCGTTGTACGCTTTGTGTCTTTTAGCGAGTCGGTCTGAATGGTTTTGAAATACAGCCTTGGGAGCTTTGTATGTCGTTTTGATGCTTTTGTGTTCTGCAGCTGGAATGTTATAGGCATTGGCAGTCATCACCCCCCTCTGGTTTCGAGGAACTTTGAGCGGTGGCGATGATGGTTCGTCGGAAGCATGATCAGGAGTGCCATTGCATAGCTGCAGAGAAGATTGTGTCGCATGAAGTGGTTTCAATTTTGGTATGTTATAGGGTTTAGATGCGGGTAGCGCATGTACTGTTTTATCCAACCGGTGTTTGACGGTTTTATGGATCATTTGGTTGCACGGTTGAGTGACTGGGTGCCCTGCGTTTGCAAAAGTTGGTTTAATTGTTGCAAAAACTTGAGATTTCAGAGGGTCTAGAGAGCCGGTTGGTGCGGCTCTTGTGACCATGCAGGCCTCATGGGTGGGTGGGTGGGTTTCAAAATGTGACACCACCATAGAATCATGGGTATCAAGGGTTTTAAGAGGGCCGTTTGGGGTTTTCTGCTCGGCCGTTGAGTTTTCAAGATCATTTGATTCCTTGGTGTGACCTTGTATTTGAAGGTGCCTTTTGACTTCTCGTGGACAGTACTCACCTTGGTCTTGGCGGTTGCTTTCAATCGGTTGCAGTTGTTCCAACAGTGCTAGTTGTGTGAGACTTGGGGTGTCCAAAGTGTTTAGAATAAAGCACTGTGATTCAGTTGTTCTTGTTGGGTCAAATGGGTGAGGGTGTTGCGTTTGAGCCCATAGTTTGAGGTTCTTGAAATCAATCAGTGGCTCAAAACGGTTCAGTAGGTCTTTGCCAACAAGTAATGGAATGGCGTCAAGTTTGGACACGTAGATCGGATGTGTCAAGGTCATGGGTCCAATGGACATGTTTAGTAGTGATACGCCCAACAGGGTTATTTTAGTGAGCGCATATGGTCGCACGGCTAATGAACAGGGTTCCAGTTTCAAATGTTTGTTAGCGCGGTTAGCGGCTACACGTAGTTTGGCAAAAAGGGTGTGTGACATGAGCGTGATGTCAGCAGCGGTGTCTAAAACAGCGTCCTGACACACCATGTCTTCAAGGGTCAGTGGAAGGTAGAATTTCCGTGCCACCCCCCTCTCGTTTAAGTCGCATAGGAATTGTGGAACCGGCGGTTCGACACAGAGTTGCGACATGTTAGAGGAGTGGTCTGTGACCTGTGGTTGGGCTGCCATGACAGCACTGGGCTGTGTTGAGTCCTTTGGTCCTTCCTCATTTGCATGAGGGATTTTCCTCTTGCGTTTCCTTCGTTTGGAACGCTTGTTTTGAGTTGGCACAGCTGATATAGCTAGAATGTTAGCAGTTTTATTCTCTTTGTAGTTTTGAATCTCTGCTAGGAGGTGTTGAACAATTTCAATAGCTTCTCTACTGAATGTAGGAGTTTCTTCTTCCTTCCAAGATTTGTGATAGGTCTCTGCTTCTGAGCTTCTGTGATGGGATGGAGACAATTTGTCGCGGTTACGCGTGTCTTCGTATCGGTATCTGTCATCATGGTAGTCCGTATCGCGTTCTCGTGACCTATCCCGTGGATATGGTCTACGATGGTAGTCGGGTTTTCATAAAGTTGGTCCAAAGTGATATCCAGAGGACCTAGTGTGGTTTTGACCTTGATGAGGTCGCTTGGGAAAATGCGTCGGCTGTTGATGTACTCGTGGTGTAAGAGGTGGAGAAGAGCGAGGGGCTCCTTCCAACTCCAAGGTGTTAGATGCATCACTAATAGCTAGCACAGTGGCAAGCTCAGCGTGCTTGTTGCGACTTTGTTGCTGTTTTTGGAACGCATAGTGTGCAAACTCTCTCAGCTGACTTATTGAGTTTGACCTTGGGTTAGCTGTAACTCCCAGGTAATGACTCACAGTGGGATGGAGGTTTTGGATGAAGAGGGTCTTGAAATTGTGGTCTTCTTCCATCCCTGGTGTATTTTGAGATCCAAAATATGCAAGTAGGAGTCTCTGGTAGTAGGCTTGTGTTGGCTCTGAGCGTCCTTGCTTCACGGCTAGGGCTGCGGTTAGCCCTGCGTGTAGGCAGTCGTCAGAGAACTCCTTTTCGATGGCTTCGCGGAGCAGCGTGTAATCTGCTTTGATGTTTGTCGGCTGTCTATGAATTTTGATACTGACCTGTTAGATGTTAGCTTAATCAGATAGATGCAATCGTCTGTCATAGCATCAGGATACTTGCGCAGGTAGTAATCAATGTCCTGTAAATAGACTTTGGCATCAGGTGAACCCGTAGGTCCTGGATAAAATTTGGTGATATTTCGCGCGATCTTGTCAAGGTCGCGGTCTGAAGGGGCACACGCACGCTGTCCATGCGGTCGTTCGTATTCGAAATGGGAATCGGGCGAGGGAGCGCGGTGGATGTCCCAGTGTTCATGTCTTTCCTTTAGGATCAGTTGACATTCCTTGTAGTCCTTCTTCACATTTTCAAGTTGACCTTCAACTCTTCTGAGTTCCTTCTTTGTGTCTTGAAGGGCATCTTCAAGTTCATTGTTGTCTTGGTGAAGCACGTCATTGTTATGCATCAACCGTTCCTTTTCTGACTCTGCACGGTCCAAATCTTGTAATGCTTCATCCAGTTGGTTTTGAGTTTTGTCATTCTCCTCTTGAGATTGTTCCAAATTTTCTCTCAGTGTTTCATTCTCTTCTTGGAGAGATAGGATCGTTGTTTGTCGATTTGCTAGCTCGTTCTCGGCTACCTTTAATCTTGCGACTAATGTTAGTGCAAACTTACCTAACACACTGGTGAGGTCCTTGCCTTCCGGTGGTTTTTCAGTGTGTTCATTCAAAAGTTCTTCAGCGAGTTGCTCCAATTCTTCGGGCGGTGTTTCCTTGACCCGTGTTGTGAAGCTAGAAATTAAATTAGAAGTCCATGCTTCCAATGTTGTTTGAAGGTCATCCAGTTTGGTAAATTGGTTGGTTGTCTGATGACTCGTCATGTTTAACCGCTGTTATTATTTAGCCTTTCAAAAAAAAAAAAAATTCAACTTGTTGATTATTCTTAAATGTGTTCAACAAGGTTTAGCCTTGAGTGTTTTATTTTACGACCGTGATAGTTGAAAGTTCCTTTAGAATTTGTTTCAACTTGTAGGCTTGCAGGATGGGAAATAGAATTTTGAAATTATTTAGAAATGTAGTGATGCTTCAATTAATTCGTTCGTTGAAACTGTATTGATAAATAAAGTTGAATTGAAATTGGATTGAATTTGTTTCGCAAAACAAAACTGAAATTTCAATTGTGTGGATTGACTTCCTTCCTTTGATTTTCAAGTCTAGTATTGGAATTTGTCATCAATAACTAGCTTTGGGATTTTGCAAAATGTCACTTTGAAAGTGAGGATTTTATTTACAAAAGAAATCCAAAAGCAAAACAGGCTAAATGCTTTAAAGATTTAGGATTATAAGTTTCCACTTTCTTTTAAAGTTAAGGCTTTCCTTTGGTATTGTTTGTTAAAGCCTATTTCCATTTGAAGCATTAAATGTTTAAAATATTTACAAATTAGAAACAAGTGAATTGTTTGAGTATTTGATATCCAAGGATTTCTTAGGATTGAAGCCAATAGTGATCTTTCTTGATTGTGATCTATAAATTTCTTATTCACAGAATAATCAATGTTTGCACCTTTTTGACTTTTCTTTTAAATCCTGGGAAAAATTTGAAAATTATGCTGGTTGGTTAAATGTTTTTCTTTTCCTGTAGAGAAAGCATGAATCAGAAATGACACAATGAGTTTAAATAACACCTAGAGCTTCTCTTAAGTGTTAATTGCTTGATGTGGTTTCCTAAATTTGAGAAAGAGGAAAAATTATAAATATTCACTAAGTCTGTAAATTTGTCAAAATGCACAGGATTAATCTTACTTTAATGTTACTCTTGAGTAAACATCAGCATTAGAATCCTTACTAAACTGGGTTTCTGTGAGAAGGGAATCACACCCTATCACATTTAAAAACAGCAAAATAAGCACACATATAGCTTCAAAGTTTGCAACTTTTTGCTTACAAGTGTGTAAATATGTTTGCTTTTAGCTTAAAATATTATAATATGTGGTTATATAAGTGATTAAATACAATAGGAGTGTTTATATATGTTCCTGCTATATGTGTCTATGCAATGAGTGGGATTTCACCACTGAGAAAAAACTTTCAGAAGCCAACAGGTCCTTTTCCTTTTATTCTTGGCATAAAAGTTTGGATTAGTGTCAAATTTAGTTTATTCCGAATAATATGAATGGCTTTGAAGTTACTTTGAAGACTTAATTTGGTTATAAATCGTCTTTAAAGATTAGAAGTTTAAATAAAAATTGCAGTCCCTATGTTTCACCACAAGATGGAGGCAGTTTTCGTCTGCACTTCCAGCAGAGGAAACCCAATGACGTCACAAGGAGTCAAGGATCTCTACTCAAAATGGCGGCTACAGGGAACTCTACCTAGACTTAAGATGGCGTCGCTGAGCCGATCTACACATGCGCAGTTTTTTTCATGCACAGCTTGACGGTCGCGTGCACGTGCCACGTGGATGCAGCTCAAGCTTCAGTCCATAAAACCATGCCTTGCTTTCCAAAGGCGGGAAAACTTTAGTCTCCCTAAACTTTATTCAACAAGTTTATACAATGGTTAATTCAATTAAATCCCCCAAGGGTTTGCTTCGCCTGCGGGGTGTTGAAATAATGGGGGAAACAAATAGGATTTCTTCGCTATTTTGTTCCCAGGCCTATTTTAATTATTCAGCGTGTAGTCACGCTTAAGCATGCATTGAAAAAAACTAAACTGACTAGGGTGCAGTGGGGTCTCTTCACCCCCACCTTCTCTTGGTCAGCAGACACACACACACACACACAGTAGTAATCAGGGGGGCGAATTCACCCCCTCCCCCTCGTGACACAGAGACAGAGACAATAGACTGGCTGCAGACAATGAAACACCTTTGTGAGTTAAAATTGACCAAAATCACACACAGCCTATGTATTAATTTCTTTCACTCTGAGTCGTGTCAAGTTCAGCCAGGCCTCACACGGGGCACCAAAAATATGTAAGGGAAATATATATAAATATTAATAAGTAATAAATATGATCAGGTATGAATTATTTAATTTATATTGATGTATTGGAATCTGAGCTCAAATCTCATGTCATATACATCAGAAAAGTTAATAACACTCGTAAGGGGCACCAGCTTCTGTCTTTAAGAAGCAATTTAATCTTTAATTTCACTTTATACCTGTTTGATCACTCAATAAATTAATCAATAATCAGTCTCAAAAATTCTCCGTGAATTCGATACCTGGGCTTGAAACAGACTCGGAATGAAATAAATTCCCAACAACTTCTCTCATTTTTAAATATTTATTAAATGAAATGATTAACAGACATTGCAGTAATTTCCTTAATCACAAAATCAATCTTGTAAATAATAGATTAACAATGTCAATATTTTCGGAACCAGGGTTAAACTGAGAAATGAATTTCTATCAGTTTGAGTTAACAGATTATATAAAAAAAATGCAAATTTATGGAGAAAGTTTATTAATTATATGAAAAAGTCCTTGATTGATCTTAAGAAAATAAAAACGGAATTTTAATGAAAAGAAGAGTTATGTTAAGGGCTTCTTAATTTGCATCTGATTAGATATACAAATTATTACCGAACCTCAAAAATTTAATTCAGCAGAGGAATTAAAGTTTTTGCAGCTCACGTGCTCCTCGGTGATGATAGTTCTGTCGTCGTCCACAGCCCAAGATTTCATGGATGTTAGGGGAAATATCTGCCCGCAGATATTTCAGGGTCCACAGTTCGACCTTTAAATTCAAGCGGTCGAAGGGGGCTGGATCTTGGCCGTATGACCCATAGTTGAAACTGGGTTCTAGCCAGATGGTGCCGATGCTTCTTCAGCGTGTGATGGACAGCTGCGCGTTGATTCTTCAGCTGCGTCTTTTCTTCCTGGTAGACAAGCAGCTGTAGAGGTTTTCGGGAATAATTAAAGATATCTAATCCGATCTCAAATATAAAAAAAACAAACTTTCGGACTTTAGATAAAAATAGTAGCTTCTGGTGGGTGCTTGGTCAAGAAAAATATTATAAAATAAAGTCAAGATTAAAGTTTACATTAAAATTAAACAAACGGTGGTTTTACAGAAAGTTTAACAAAAAAAGTGATGAATAAAAATTGGAGTTTAACTCCGATTAAGAATTGAGCTCAAAGAAATAGGAATTCCTAGGTATTTAAGAGAAAAAGAAAGGCATTAAAATACAATTGCATAAACGAATTACGAGTTATCTGCTCTGTGTTCAGAAAAGCGACACATGGTCGAAGTCCTTGTTCAGACGGTCCTTTTTCTTCCTTGCTGTGTGTAGACAATGGAGGAGATCAGAAAAAAAAAGGAGCAGCCGAAAAGAAATCCGGGGGAGCGGAGCAAAAGAGGGCTGACGAAAAGAAGTGATGAAAAAAGCAGGCGAAAAGAGGTGTGAAGCAGGGGTCCCTCTCCTTTATATAAGCTCTGTTGAGTTTCGCGGGCTTCCGGCCTGACCGGAATCTCAGCCAATGAGCGTCCTTCATGGGCGGGCTCGATGAACTTTTAGTCCAATGAACAGTCTATTGTGTTGAGTCCTTTGGGATGAAGAGTTGTCATGCAGAGATTGGCTGTGGGAGTCACATGGTTTTAGAGGCAAAACTTTGATACATACTGGAAGTTAATATTTCCCTTTATGTATTAAACTAAGATAACTTTAGTGATTAGTATAAATTATAAGCAGTGCTTCTAAATCAACATGCAGGAATAAACATTCATTTAAACATTAGCATGAATATATATAAAATCACAGATTAATGCATTTCACACATATTGATTCTCCACATCAAAAACATCAAAGTCCATCTGCATTTTCATAGTTCTGAAAAGAATGAAGGTTTAGAATTGAGTTTGTAATAATGCACTTTAAAGTTCACTGTTTAAATCCAGCATGTCCAGAGTTTAAGGAAATTAGCTGAGTCGTGGATCTGTTGCATGTTTTATGGGGGCAATAAAAGTGAAGCCGGACATTGGGGAAATTCCTTAGGCTGGTTTTAACAAAAGAAGGGGGATTTCAGCTGTGGGCTGGAGGAAGAAAATCCATTTTTTTGTGTTATTCCTGGATGAAACAAAATGTCTTTAAGCAGAAAAATAATTGTTGCTGAGCCAAAGTGAGATGATGCTACACCGCTGTGATGTAAGAGTTGATCCATGGGAGCTCCTGTCCAGAGCAGGGAATATGAAAGATTGACATGTGCAACTAAACCTTTGAAGCAGTCCAATTTGAACTTTTGTACAGAAACGAATAAATTTATATGATATAGTCAACAGCACTGCATTTAAGGTAGCTTCCAGTTTGGTATATCACTGACAAAGCAAGCTGCAAAATGAAGAAAACGATTCTTGCCATGAAAGTGCAAGACTCTAAATCTTACTTAATTTATTCACTTATTAAGTATAGGCTAAGCTGCCCCACAAATCATAGTCATTTCCAATGCTAGGTCATCTATTTTTAGACCTTAACCATCTTCAAAGTCAAATGCAAGCTCAAGGTCATTGGGCATTCAAGAAGTGTCCCAGATCCCATTCTAGGTCGCGTGAAAGTGTGGTGGTTCTAGCTCTCATAATAAAATCACTATAAGACAAAATTGATTTTGACCTTTTATGACCCTGTGATCTTGACCCTTTGATCCCAAAAGCATAGCCAAATGCGGTGCTCTTATGATCAACCTGTGTGCCAAGTTTGGTCACCCTAACACCATTTCCTCTTGAGTTACAGTACAGATATGCAGAGAGACAGACAGATAGATGGATAGTTTCATTGGGGAATTGCCCACTTTGGTCTTCTGTGGTCACCCCTCAGTTGGCATAAAATTGTAAACTATAATATACAGTATATTAACCCTTTACAACACCATGACCTATTTTTAGACCTTACCAACCTTCAAGGTCAAATGCAGGGTCAAGGTCTTTGCACATTCAAGAGGTGTCCCAGGCCCCATTCTAGGTTGTGTGGAAATTTGATGGTTCCATCTGTCATAAAGTCACTATAAGCCAAAACTGATTTTGACCTGTTATGACTCTGTGACCTTGACATTTGGATCCCAAAAGCAAAGCCAAATGTGGTACTCCCTTGGTCAATCTGTGTGCCAAGTTTGGTCACCCTAGCATCATTTACTCTTGACTTAGAACACAGATATGCAGACAGACAGATACGCAGACTCATGGCTCAACTCCGCTGGTGTGGGTAATTAAAGGTCTAAAAACCTGCCACTATCCTCTAATTTCATATCTCAGACTTTGTAGCTTTATGAGACTGGATTGTAGTCTCTCAGGGGCCAATGTTAGCATACTGCTAACATTGGCCTTGACATTGCTTCAGCTCACCAGTGTAAACAGTGAGGCCTTTAAGGCCATTTCACACCAAGAGCAGATTTCTATCTTTTTCTAATATGATTTTTCTATCTTTTGCTAATATGATGGAGTGCCATCCTCAGCATCATGTATTGCTCTCTATTTCTTCAAAGCCCCAATTGATTCTTCTCCAGGTAGTTGTTGCCTCAAAGTCACCACAAAAAAACAAAAAAAACAAAAAACTTATTTAGCAATTCAAGCTAACAGTTAGCAAAATTGTTCAATTAGTTTTACAAGTCAGGAAGTCACCAATATGCATAAGATACATTTTAGGGCTCAAAACATTACCTCTGAAATAACAGTCATCAAAATTCATATGCGAAAATTGTATTTTGACAAGCAAAAAAGCTAGATAAAAGTAATGGTTCCTTCTTGAATTTATTATCACATGACATCAACTACATACGGTTTCCTATTGGCTCATCTTGCCCCACAGTCCCCAATCACTGCCACCTCCGGGTAGCGTAGCATGATACATATTACATTTCTCTAATAGAAAACATCCATCCATCCATCCATCTTCTACCGCTTATCCAGTGATCTGGGTCGCGAGGGCATCAGACCAGGCAGAGTAGCCCAAACTTCCGCCTGGTTCACACAGCACCATGATCCCCATGATCCCTCCTGCAGGTGGTGACCCCAACGGAGGGTGGACCCATGTACACTGGATCCTTGATGTAACATTTTTCATGGAGATCCACTGGACCACTCTTAGCCTGGCCCTTCACCGTAGCAATAGAAAACACCATTTTCAAAATTAATATGTATTCAGTAAGACATTTTACATGTATGTTGTTTTGCCTATTTGTGCTGGGGTTGATTTCTCGCTCTAGGTTTAATTTATTTATAAAGAGACAATGCATATTAATAAACATATATATGTAAATATGCAAGATTATAGCCAGAGCTAACTTTCATCTCCAGTCATCTGGTAAGCCAATACCAACCACATAAAAACAACCCAATATAATACAAGAATAACAACAGCAGGACATTTTATTTATTTAACGTTTATTTATACAGGGTAGTTCCATTGAGAGGGAACCTCTCTTTTCCAAGGATGCCCTGTTCACACTCACACAGTTGCACATTCACACCTGGAATCTGCCCAGTACAACCACAGACTGACCTGTGGCCACTGAGCAGCTCCACTGGAACAGTTGGGGTTAAGGGCCTTGCTTAAGGGCACAACAGTGGGGTTAGGGAGGGTGGTGTAAATACTGCTATGTTATCTGTCCCACCCAGATCTGATTTTTAGCTGATTTAGTGCTGAAATCCGATTGTATTGTAGGGGACTTTATATACATGTTGATGTAGAGAGTGACTGTCTTAATAAGGCATTCAATTCAATTTTAGACTCAATGGGGTTTTCCCAGAAAGTAAAAAATTCTACCCATCATTTCCACCATACATTGGACCTTGTTTTGACGTATGGTATAGATATCGAAAATCTGGTAGTGTCTCCTCATAATCCCGTACTGTCTGACCATTGTCTGTTAATTTTTGTTTCATTATCTCTGATCACTTGTTTCCTAAAGAAAAATACTACTACAGCAGATGTCTTTCTGATGACGTTGTTGCCAAATTTTTGCAGATTGTCTCCTCTGTGCCATGGGTCAACACAACAGAAACAACAGAAATAAATGATGGAGAGTCTGCTCCAATCGTGATTGATAGCATGGTTGATGGTGTTACTGCCTCTCTGCATCGGACTCTAGATTTGGTAGCCCCTTTAAAAAAGAAAGAGTCTAACCAGAGATTTCTAACCCCTTGGTTTAACTCAGAAACTCGTGGCTTAAAACAGAAAACTCGTCAACTGGAAAGGAAATGGTGTTCAACTAATTGAGATGAATTCTACTTAGCGTGGAGAAATAATTTCTTAATCTATAAAAAATCTCTTAGAAAAGCTAGATCAAGCTATTATTCTGCATTAATAGAAGCAAACAAGAATAACCCCAGGTTTCTCTTCAACACTATAGCCAGGCTTACAAAGAGCCAGGACTCGGTCAATCCTCGCATCCCCCCTGATCTTTCTAGTCAGGACTTTATGAACTTTTTCAATCTTAAAATTTTATCTATTAGAGATGAAATCAGTCAGATTCTTCCTACTGTAAACTCAAATACATTAACTACTACAACTCCCTCAATTGATATCTGCTTAGTTAAGTTTACTCCAATCGGCCTCTTAGAGTTGGATAAAATAATTTCCTCACCTAAGTCTTCATCCTGCCTTTTGGACCCTATTCCTTCCAGGTTTTTTAAAATTATCTTCCCAATTATTGGTAGCCGTATTCCTCTTATAATTAATTCTTCTTTAACTCTGGGTTATGTACCACTGGCTTTTAAAACTGCTGTAATTAAACCCTTACTCAAAAAAATGACACTCGATCCAGGAGTTTTGGCCAGTTATCGACCAATCTTAATTTGCCTTTCATTTCAAAAATCTTGGAAAGAGTTGTTGCTTATCTGACCATTTGCAGGGAGTTGGTTTGTTTGAGGTATTTCAATCTGGGTTCAGAGCTCATCACAGCACTGAAACTGCCTTAGTGAAGGTCAGTAATGACCTCCTGATCGCATCTGATAATGGACTTGTCTCTGTTCTTGTTCTTTTAGATCTCAGTGCAGCCTTTGACACTATCAATCATGCCATTCTACTTGATAGATTAGAACACTTTGTTGGACTGAGTGGAACTCCGTTGCAGTGGTTTAGATCTTATTTGTCCAATAGATTTCAGTTTGTTCACATCAATGATGAATTTTCTTCCAACTCTAAGCTCAGTCATGGAGTTCCACAGGGATCTGTGTTGGGCCCTACTCTTTTTAGTTTATATATGTGCCCGTTAGGCAATATCATCAGAAAGCACTGTATACATTTTCACTGTTACGCAGACGACACACAACTATACCTGTCAATGAAGCCCGATGATTGTAATCAATTAGCTTGGATGACTTGTAATTTTCTACTATTAAACTCTGATAAGACTGAAGTCATTCTTGTTGGCCCAAAACATCTTACAAATTCCTTTTCAAATTATGCCCTTAATTTAGATGCCGCCACTCTCACTCTGAACAGTTCTGTGAGGAACCTTGGAGTTATTTTTGATCAAGATATGTCCTTTAATTCACATATTAACCCCTTGAACTCTGGTCAATTTCCCTAAAAACTCCTAAAAATGCCACGTTTCCATCAGCCTGCCCCAGGGCAGCTGTGGCTGCAGAAGTAGCTTGCCACTACCATTGTCTGTTTGGAGTGAATGAATAATGTACCTATTTGTAAAGCGTCTTTGAGTATATATGATAAAGCGCTATATAAAATCGATGCATTATTATTATTATTATTATTATTATTATTATTATTATTATTATTAAAAATAACATACCCAAAGTAAATCAAAAGCTGTTCTTCAACCCTTTGCAGCATCTTCATGGGGTTGGTCTCATTTAAAAGAAAACACTTTGAATTTTTTGGCAAAACAGTCATAATCTCTCTAAGTGCTCCTGCCACTGAGTAACAGTCATCTTAACATACTGAATATGAAGAATATAAAGTTTGCCTGGGTGGTTTTTTTAGATACAAATGCTTGCAAATAACACACAGCTGTCAGATACTGGCTGGAAAATGCAACAGAAATGTAGAACCAAGTGTTATCAAGCTGAGGTCAAAATTTTGTAACAATACCACAAAAAATGAATATATTACACAGCTTTTTTCTCAGGTTGTTCCCAGGCGTTTTTGAACTGTGCCAAATTGTGCCAAATGGCACAGTTTGGAAAAACGTCTATAACTTTTGAATGCTTCAACATAGAAGCTTCATCTTGGGCTCTAATGAAAGGTGACACTCCGGGCTGTGTGTGTGTGTGTGGGGGGGGGGGGTTGTTTGTTCATTCAGGAATGAATGAATGAACAAACAAGCCCCCCACACACAAAGAAACATGCCACGTAAAAAATGTGTGGCCTTTTTTTACATGAAAAAATAACCTACAGTGCAATAAAAATTATACTAAAATATCTGCAATGTAGAGGATAACAACCCCCCCACCCCCACCCCTGCTACAGAGGAGCTCGGCGCACAAAAAAACTTGTGGCTATGACGGACCGTTGCAATTACCGATCGGTCAAAAGTCATTTTTATTACTATTTTCATTGATAAAGAATAATTTAGCTTATAACACTTACCTGTCCACAACAGCAGTGTCGTTGGCGAACATCTGTTCCTCATTGTCAGACGAACATGAAGTTGGTCCGGTTGTTACGGACTCGTGGTTCTGGTCACACGACCCGGTCAAACCATCTCCGCTTCCATGATTGCGGTTTTTGCGAACCATTTTTCAAAACAAATAAGAACAGTAGTAATAAAAAAAGACTGGCTAACGGCTGAGAGTGGCTAACGCTACTGTTACACACAGGTCTCAATGTGTGTCACCCAGCGGCTTAGACAAAAAAGATTTTACGCATGGCGACGCACACGTTGCAATCATCGAACTTCTCTGCTTCAATTGGCTCGTTGTATTCGCGGCCGTTGCTAGGCAGGTCCTTCTTGCTAGGTTTTCAGTCATTGGTTCTTCAAGGTTTCAGAAACCCAATTCAAGGCTCTCATTAGTCGAATGAGAGGTCAATCAAATCTAAACCAATCAAACACTCCTTTGGCTTTCTGTTCGTGGCTGTCTGTACTGGAAGAATGGAAATGCAGCTTTCTTTTTTTCAGTGCACACTGAGATGCACTATGACACAGAGAAGTGACCGCCCGCGGAATCCCGGAGTTCAACAGGTTAAAACTGTTTCTAAGACTGCCTTCTATCATCTGCGCAATATTGCTAAGATCAGGAGCATCTTGTCTCTGAATTATGCTGAGAAACTGATTCACGCCTTTGTCAGCTCTCGATTAGATTATTGTAATTCGTTATTATCTGGTTGTCCTAAAGTATCCTTAAAAAATCTTCAGTTGATTCAAAATGCTGCTGCTAGAGTTTTAACTGGTTCTAGAAAAAGAGATCATATCTCCCCGGTTCTGTCCTCCCTTCATTGACTTCCCATAGAATTTAGAATCAAGTTTAAAATCCTTCTTCTTACTTTCAAAGCTCTTAATAATCAGGCCCCCCAATATATAAAAGATCTGATATTACCTTACCATCCTAATAGAGCATTACGCTCCCAAAATGCTGGCTTACTTGTGGTGCCCAGAATCTCCAAAAGTACAGTGGGAGGCAGAGTCTTCTGCTACCAAGCTTCTTCTCTCTGGAACCAGTTACCACTCTGGGTCCGGGAGTCAGACTCGGTCTCTGTTTTTAAGAACAGGGTAAAATCCTTCCTTTTTAATATAGCTTACGTTTAAGGAGGGATTTTGTGTCTCTTAACCCCACTTTTGTTCTGTTGTTATTTGATCCATACTGCTGGTTGACCTCCAATAATGTACTTGGCATCTTATTGTTATGTTCTTTATGTCTGTCCTCTCCATCCTCCCTATCCCCTCACCCCCAGCCAGTCGCAGCAGATGACTGTCCCTCCCTGAGCCTGGTTCTGCTAGAGGTTTCTTCTTCCTGCCAAATGGGAGTTTTTCCTCTCCACTGTCACTTAGTGGTTGCTCATAGGGGATCGTCTGATTGCTGGGTTTTTCTGAGACTGTGTGTTTTTTTCTGCACTGTGGCGCCACGAGACGGCTTCTGTTGTGATGTGGCACAGTATAAATAAAGCTGAATTGAATCCTGCCAGTTCTGGGATTGAACCAGCGACCCTCTGCTCACCAGTTCACATCGCTAACCATTAGACCACCACTGCCTCCTGTCCAATAGATAGATAGATAGATAGATAGATAGATAGATAGATAGATAGATAGATAGATAGATAGATAGATAGATAGATAGATAGATAGATTTTATTAATCCCAAACTGGGAAATTACAGTGTAACAGCAGCATGACACAGACAACCCAACCAACCGAAAAACACACAGTAAAATAGAAAAGGAGTTACCCTGGGAAGTAAAGTAAAAATGCTTAGATAACTTTATATACAACATAGGCTACTAGTAGGTTAAATAGATGATGATCCTTATGAGTCAATGGATAGTACTGACTGTGCAGAGAAGGATTATAAGTTACAGGGTGAAACACAAGATTCAAGATTCAAAGGCTTTATTATCATGTACACAGTTATGAAATACATTTCCTGAGCAATGAAATCCTTACTCTGCATTCTGAACGAATGCCAAGGTAATAGATACACATCAATACTAATAATAAGGTAATAACACACCTAATACTAATGAATACTAATAACACACACTAAGAACACACATTAGGCAATTAGGACACCTTAAATACATCTTAATATCAAGTACTAATACTAAAGAATACTAATAACACACATTAGGCAATTAGGACAGTTAAAGCAGTTAAACTAGAGGAAACACGAAGAATGAAAATTGAAAATTCACTGGATTCAGGTTCAGGTTCAGGTTACTTTATTTGTACCCGTAGGTAGATTTGTTCTGCAGTCAGGTGACATCCATATTTACAAACCACAATTACATTCAACATAAACACAAACACAGGCACACATGAAGCTGACTATAAACATGATAATAATAATACTCAAGTCTCCATCAATCAGGATATAAGACAAAGAGATGAGAGAAAAACCAGAGATAAGAGAGAAGGGTCATATTAAAAAGTTAAAGATTAGTCAAAGAGGTTAAAAACTCAAAAGTCTAAAACCCAATAAAAGATTTAGAACCCACATAAAAATCCTACAAAAATAAGTAAATATAAAATGAAACTAATAAATAGGTAACTAAATTATGTGCAATATATTGTTACAACTTGTTCAACTCTTTGACAGCAGCAGGAACAAAGCTGTTTTTGTAGCGCTGGGTTTTACTTTTTGGGACAGCAAACATCCATCTTGAGGGAAGAAGCTGAAAGTGGCAGTGCAAAGGGTGGGAGTCATCATTTAAAATGGAGGTAGCAATCCTCTGTACCTGTCTGGTGTACAGGGATGTCAGGCTCAGCTGTGACTCACCAAGCAAACGACTGGACCATCTAACTACCTGATCCAAGGATTTCCTCTGTTTCAGTTTTATCTGACCAAACCATGACACTAAAGAAAAGGATAAAACAGATTCAATAAAAGCCCGATAAAACATTGTCATTATGGTTCGGTCAATTTGGAAGCGTGCAAGTTTCCTTAAACAATGCAAATGTTGCTGACCCTTTTTGCACACCCTTTCACAGTTCTTTTCAAAGTTTAAATTACTATCAATAATAGTCCCAAGATATTTGTAGGATTGTACACATTCAGTGGTCTGGCCTTTTAGTACGGTAACTTCGTGCCTGGGAGTTTTCCTCCTAAAGTCAATAATCATATCTTTAGTTTTTGTCGTATTCAGCTGCAGGTAGGAATCCTCACACCAGTGAACAAAATCATCAACTACTGGGCCGTGGCCACTCTCACCATCCTGGAGGAGACTGACAATAACTGAATCATCAGCATACTTTATAATCTGTCTGTTGTCATGTCTGCTCCGACACATGTTTGTGTACAGGATGAAGAGTAGTGGTGACAACACACACCCCTGAGGAGAGCCAGTAGAAGAGCACTTTTGGTCAGACAATGTACCATTGACCATTACTCTCTGTGTCCTGTTGATTAAAAAATCCAGAATCCAACCCACCAGATTATTGCTCAAATCAAATTGCTGCAGGAGCCTTTCAACTAAAATATGAGGTTGGATTGTATTAAAGGCGGAAGAAAAGTCCACAAATAAAAGCCTGGCGTGTGTCCCATTAAAATCCAGATGTTTAAAAAGCATGTTAAACAGAGTGACAGTAGTGTCCTCCACTCCTTTGTGAGGCCTATAGGCAAACTGCAGAGGATCCAATGCATGCTCAGTCTGCTTTAGGACCTCACATCTGATCAGTTTTTCAAAAATTTTCATTAAAATTGAAGTCAAAGCAACTGGTCTAAAGTCGTTTACCGTTTTAGGACAGCTGGATTTTGGAACGGGGACAACCATGGCATCTTTCCAGATCTTAGGCACATGTTGTGTCTGTAAGGACTTATTGAAAATGTAATGAAATACAGGACTCAATTCACGTGCACAGGACTTTACCAATCGCCCACATATATTATCAGGGCCCTGACTTTTGTTCACTTTTACAGCACAGAACGCCCTTTTAATATCCTGCACCTCAATATTAAAGTGCTGATTGTCTTTGAGTTTCTTTTTCAAATCTTGGGTTCCTGTGCTAAAATCAGAGGAATCAAAACGACCATAAAAACAATTAAGAGCATTAGCCAGCTGTGTGTCTGAATTAAAACCATCTAAAAACACATGATTACTGCGCTCTGTGCTCTGAAGGCCTGCAATAGTTTTCATACTGGCCCAGGCTGAACCAAGTCTCTTTGTTGCCATCTTGCTTTCCAGCTCTGATTTATAATTCTGTTTTGCTCTTAAGATTTCGGACTTCAGCTCTTTTGTGGCAACCTGCAGCTCAGAAACAACCCCCTGTTTAAAGGCAAGTGCTTTCCTCTGTAAGCAGGATTTAACTGATTTTGTAACCCATGGCTTGTTGTTGGGATATATTTTGACACGTTTACGTGAAACGATCATATCTCTACAGAAAGCCATGTATGAGCATGAAACGTCCACCAAAGAGTCCAACTCATCCCCGCAGGCCAGTGTGAAAACCTCCCAGTCTGTACAGTTAAAGCATTCCTGGAGGCAGTGCACTGAATCCTCTGTTCACACATCTATGTCTCTGGTCTTCGCCTTGCCTCTTCTGAGAGCAGTTTTATATGTGGGCAGCAAATGTACACAGTCGTGATCTGAGGATCCTAAAGGAGGAAGGGGAAGTGATTTATAGGCCCTCTTAAGTGTCTTCTTTAAAGAAACATGGTTAAAATCCCCAAGAATAAAGTTTGGAGCTTCTGGGGAAATTGACTGCAACCGCTGTACCACATCAAAGACGGTGCTGGAGGCGGAGGCAGCATCCGCTCTCGGGTGAATGTACACAGTCGATATGAAAAGTTGGGGAAACTCGCGGGGCAGATAAAAGGGGCATAGCGATACGGACAGAAGCTCCACATCGGGTGTACAGATGCACTCTCTGACCATGACAGATGTACAGTACTGTTTATTAATGTATAAACATACGCCACCCCCCGACGTTTCCCCGTTACCTCTTCCTGCCGATCCGAGCAAAGTGGAGCTCCAAAGCCGTCAATCCACAGGTCTGCATCTGGGTCATGCGCCGTAAGCCACGTCTCCGTATAAGCCATGACACAGCAGTTCTTGAAGTCCTTCTGATATCATACATTCCCTTGAATTTCATCCACTTTATTTCTCAGGGATTGTACGTTCCCCATAATCATGGAAGGAAGAGGAATGTGGTTAAACTGATGCCTCCTTAGGCTTAATTTTACGCCTCCACGTTTTCCGCGTTTCCTCCTCTTGTCTCTCTTTTCACCGCTGTGTCCATGAAAATCTCTTAAAATAAAGTCCGGCAGTTGCGGCACAGACTCAATCACAGATGCTACATTATCCATGTTTAAATACAGTAACATGTCTCTGGAATACTGTATTCTTCCCGGCATGATCGTGATTGCGCTGACCTCAGAAACAAAGAGCTGGTGGGAAAGAAACAACAGTGCAAAAATAAGGAGGAAATCCATACTGATGGAACCAGGGAGCTCTTCATTATATAGTCTGGATGACTATAATGGACAATGGTATATTAATATCAGAGATGATATGAACCTGAGATGGCATAAGCCTATATACATACACTACCGTTCAAAAGTTTGGGGTCACCCAGACAATTATTTTGTGTTTTCCATGAAAAGTCACACTTATTTACCACCATGAGTTGTAAAATGAATAGAAAATATAGTCAAGACATTGACAAGGTTAGAAATAATGATTTGTATTTGAAATAATAATTTTTTCCAGATACTCAACCTGCTCAAAGGAAGGTCAGTTTTATAGTTTCTCTAACCAGCTAAACTGTTTTCAGCTATGCTGACATGATTGCACAAGGGTTTTCTAATCATCCATTAGCCTTCTGACGCAATGAGCAAACACATTGTACCTTTAGAACACTGGAGTGATAGTTGCTGGAAATGGGCCTCTATACACCTATGTAGATATTGCACCAAAAACCAGACATTTGCAGCTAGAATAGTCATTTACCACATTAGCAATGTATATTAGATATTAGAGTGTATTTCTGATTAGTTTAAAGTTATCTTCATTGAAAAAACAGTGCTTTTCTTTCAAAAATAAGGAAATTTCTAAGTGACTCCAAACTTTTGAACGGTAGTGTATGTGTGTGCAAATGAGTAATGTACAAATTAGCACCCAGTGTGAGGATTTCTCTTTAATGATAATACCCAGCAGACTGTACAATGATAATTTAGCAGCAGAGATGATATGGACATGAGACGGGGTGAGACTATGTACACTGTGCAAGTGAGCAATGTGCAAATTTAGCAACCAGTGTGTGAATTCCGATTTACAAAGCTTTGTCTGGAGTTTATTATTTATTCAAGAGTCTGATGGCAGTGGGAAAGAAGGAGTTTTTTAGTCTGGATATCCTGCATTTCACACTTCTGGACCTCTGGCCTGAGGGTAGAAGTGTGAACATTCTGTGCTGGGGATGGGTGGGGTCCTGGAGAATGGCGGTAGCTCTCCTTTGGACTCTGCGGTACCAATTATACTGTAAGGTGCAGTATGGCAGCATTGTTATGACCAAATTCAACATCAGAGTGAGTTACTGTACAGTGAAATGGCATGTGGCAGAAAAGATTTCCTGTACCTAACCGTTCGGCAGCAAAGCTGTAGCAGTCTGCTGGAGAAAGTGCTCCGCTGACTGTCCAGTGTGTGGTGGAGAGGGTGATCAGGATTGTCTATGATGGATTGCAGTTTGTTCAGTGTCCTCCACTCCACCACAGATTCAAAGGTCTCCAGCCTGAGGCCAATTACAGAGCCAGCCTTCTTGATAATCTCGCCACGTCTATTGGTGTCGCTGGCTCTGATACTGCCATCCCAACAGACAGCAGCAAAGAAGATGGCACTGGCAACAACGGTCTGGTAGAGAAGCTCCAACATCTTGCTGCACACTTTGAAGGATCTCAACTTCCTCAGAAAATAGTCTGCTCATCCCCTTTTTGTGTCACAAACCGAGCCGGTGTTGTCCTTTAGGCTCAGTTCTGACCGTTCTCTGTGGCTCAGGTATTGGTTTATTTATGTATTGTGTTATCTTATGAGTTCTTGTTGTGTTTATGTCTTTGTTCCTTTTTTTTTCCATGCCTGTAGCCACCGCTCTGGCCGGCGGCTGTTAGGCAGCCTCTTTGACCTACATTTGTGTGGGCGTTGTCTAACACTCGCCGGTCCGACCACGCTCCCTCTCTCTTGACAGCCAGCTGTTTCCACTCCAGTAATTGTCTTTCCCGCGCCTCGCCCAGGTGTGCCCAATCTGCTGTCCAGCAGTACTTGTACTTAAGCGGCCTTTGCCAGTCAAGCATTGCTGGACCATTGTGCATCATCTTATGTGTACTTTGTCACTGGGATGTACTGTCGTATGAGGGAGTCTAGAGCTACACTGCCGCCTTTCCCCTCAGTGTAGTTCTTGGTTGTGTGGGCTCGTTGAAACACTTGGACTACTCGGGCTGCTCCTGTCTTGTGAGTACATACTGTTAGCATTTCTCCTTGCAGTGTGGCTGCTACGCCTTGGCTCTTTCCCAGTTACTGTCTCCAGCCAGTTGAGCCTCCTAGAGGACTCCAAGTTAATCCGAGTCGTTATATTGTTTTATACATTATTTGTTGTGTGGCCACGGTACACAGTGGTCTGCCCACTGCACGCTCGTCACGTGCACCATTTTGTGTACACTGTTACCCTTTTTGTATGTCTTTATTTTTGGAACTGTTACTTTTTGTGTTAATAAATGTGTTGTGGTGTAACCTGCGCGTAAATCCATTCATCCTTCCCCTCCCCCGTGCGCTGCATAAAAGCACACGAGGAGGTTCAAGACATTCTTGTACACAGCATTGGTGTTGGATTTCCAGTCCAGTCCACTGCTGATTGTGACACCCAGGTATTTGTAGTCCTCCACTACCCCCGCAACCTCCCCCCAATCCGCAATGGCTGTGAAGGTGTCCTCATCTTACTGAAGTCAATCACCATCTCTCTGGTCTTGCTGACGTTCAGTCTCAGGTGATTTTGCTCAGTCCAGTCCACAAATCTGTCTACCAGTGCCCTGTTCTCCCCCTCCTCTCCCCCTCTTATAGACCCAACAACAGCCGAGTCATCAGAGAATTTCTGCAGGTGGCATGACTCGGTGTTGTACTGAAAGTCGGTGGTGTATAAAGTGAAGAGAAAAGGAGAAAGCACAGTCCCCTGTGGAGCTCCCATATCACTAACCACCACATCAGTCAAAACACTGCCCAGCCGGACAAACTGTGGCCTGCCTGTCAGGTAGTTGGTAATCCAGGAGATCACAAAGCTGTTAACCCCCATCACCCGCAGCTTCTCACCCAGCAGCAGTGGCTGGATAGTGTTAAATTCACCAGAGAAATCAAAGAATGTGTTTCTCACAGTGTCTCCTCCTCCATCCAGGTGCAAGTGAGCTCGTTGCAGCAGGTAGATGACGGCATCTTCAACTCCTAAATGGAGCTGATATGCAAACTGCAGAGGGTCCAGTCACATCTTCACCTGCGGCCTCAGGTGGGCTAAAACAAGTCTCTCCAGGACCTTCATCACATGTGATGTGAGGGCAACTGGTCGATAGTCATTCAGGTTCAATGGCGATGACTTCTTGGAGACAGGAGCCAGGCAGGATGTCTTCCACAGCACCGATATTCTCTCCAGACTCAGGCTCAGGTTGTACAGGTGTTTCAGTACTGGAGCTAGCTGGTTGGCACAGGTCCTCAGGATCCAGGCGGAGATGCCATCAGGGCCCATAGCCTTCAACTGTCGTAGTCTCTCCAGCTGTTTCCTTACCTGGCCTGTAGTCACAGTGATGTGGGGGTTGGTGCTGATGTCATCAGTGGGAAGGAAGGGGGCTGAGAGGAGAGGGAGGTGCTGCACAGGGGAGTTGGGGGGGTTGTTTGGGGGGGGGTCTGGCTGTGTTGTGGTAGTGACGGACGGTGAGTTGAACCTATTAAAAAACAGATTCAGCTCATTGGCTCTCTCATGGCTCCCCGCTGTCTGTCAGTGATGTTTTTCATTCCAGACCACGTCTCTCTCATATTCTTCTGCTGTAGTTTATCCTCCAACTTCCTTCTGTAATTGTCTTTACACCTCCTCAGCATCTGCCTCTCAGAAGGCATTTACATCCAAATTGAATAAAAGAATTACAACTTTTACATACAGTCCCTTGTAACTTGTTTTGGTAAACAGCTCGAACAACAAATTCCTCCTCATCAGTTAGTTCCTGACCCAGCTGATCTGGAGCAAAACGTACCAAAGACAAGTGGTAATTTTTTTAATCCTGGAGTTCTTTATCAGTCTGCAACTCATGCTTGCTACTTTAAACTGCTACACACAAACAATATGATTCTGTTAGTGTAAAAAGCCAATATTACATAGATTAAAGTTCAATTCAAAGTTCAGTTTAATAATAATTAAAAAATGTTAAAAAAAAGAAATTGATCTCCGACCAGGTAAAAAAGTGTCACAGTGACCAGGATGTTAAAATATTAAAATTCAAGATGCTAAAACAGATTGTAAGATGTTAAAGTGCAAGGTGCTAAAGTGCATTAATTTAATAAAGTGCATTAATAAAAGTACACTATCCCCATATGCTGATGAACTTGCACATTGTCTGATTTCACAGAATTTTAAAGTCACTACTGTCAGTGACGACGCTAGTTTAAGAGGACATGAGGACTTGATTAACTGAAGTAAATTACATTTCAGTACTCATTTTAAATGTTATTATTTTCAAATACACATGCATGATTGTCAAAGAATGTAGGAAGTAAAAAATAAATAAATAAATAAATTCATCAAGCTGGACAGATCTACCATGAGTCATAAAAAAGCAGGTGTATCGTTCTCCGACCTGTTCTCACTTGGTCGACATAATTGGACTCGCCCCTGTGATTTTGACTCTTCATCAAGAATGTTCACAAATCCCTGTGAATGACATCATCTTGTTCTGGGGAGCTGTAGCCAAACAGACACAGAGAGAAGCAGCACCGAGCACAGCATCCAGATCCAAACCCTCAGCAGTCACTCTCTTGAGCCAGCAGACTTGGACACAGCAGAGGAAAATATGCCAAATACCCCCCCCCCCCACACACACACACACACACAAACACTACCATCCCACCCTGACATTGCTCCCCTATTATTCCTACCCGTCTCTCTGTTCTTGAAAGCTTGGTTACATCATCCTTAGTGTCCACATTTCAATAATGCCTCTGAAATCTCCCACTGGCTGCAAGACAGAAGGGGTTGCATGGAGTAAGAAAAATAGGGGAGTGTGTTTTAACAAAACATAGATACATCTATGACCCATGAAAAATGAAGATGCTAAACATTTAGAACTTGCTGGTCAGATGTAGATTTTTGTCAGTCTGCTTCTTCACTCATATTCCCAGAGAGAAGAAAAGTAATAGGAAGCTCGGATAGACTCAGGGACGGTCAGCCGAGTCCCCCTCCCCAACTGAGCTCAGAGCAGGCCCTGCCATAGCAGACATTTTTGTGGTGAAATCATTAAACCCACGTGCAGCTCTCTCTCTGTGGTCACTGGGGGTCGTGCTCCTCTGCCTTTAGCTGAATAAATCATAAAGTTTGCCGGAGACCACACAAGAAGCCAGCCCAGTGCAGCCAGAGCATCTAGTCTATGCAGCCAGTGCAAAACACATGCGCACGCACAGCCCCAGACCTTGTTATTTTTCAGAAAAACACCAGCAGTGAAACAGAGACAGAGGGAGCAAGACAGAAAGTGACGAGGAGGCGAAATGGCAGAGGCTCAAAAAACAAGAGAGAGAACACTGCAGGGAAAAGTCCTCTGCTGAAACAGAAAAGCATGGGGGAAGGTACAGCATGGTGAAAACCCACAAACTGGCAGATTTTAAAAAGATGTCAACATACGCGAGTAACATCAGTTAGGAAGGAATAGATTTTTTTTTCTTTCAACATGGGGCTTAGGAACATCATAAAAGAAAAGATTCTCTCCCCCTCTCCATCTGGATGACCTCCCCAGACCGATCCTTCAGATATGTGACTGCTACAGAGGAAATACTGTCCCGTCTGAAGATCACATATTGTCTGGGCCCATATTTGTGGGATGTAAAAATTTGTATTTTAAAAACAGAATAAATATCTAATGAAACTGTGACAGGGAGAGGAACTTTTTATCTGTTTGCGCCTAAAATATACACTACCGTTCAAAAGTTTGGGTTCACTTAGAAATTTCCTTATTTTTGAAAGAAAAGCACTTTTTTTCAATGAAGATAACTTTAAACTAATCAGAAATACACTCTATACATTGCTAATGTGGTAAATGACCATTATAGCTGCAAATGTCTGGTTTTTGGTGCAATATCTACATAGGTGTATAGAGGCCCATTTCCAGCAAATATCACTCCAGTGTTCTAATGGTACAATGTGTTTGCTCATTGCGTCAGAAGGCTAATGGATGATTAGAAAACCCTTGTGCAATCATGTTAGGTCTGCAATGCTGTAATTGCTGCAAATGGAGGATTCTATGACGAAAGCAAAGTTTGAAGGGAAAAATTATTATTTCAAATACAAATCATTATTTCTAACCTTGTCAATGTCTTGACTATATTTTCTATTCATTTTACAACCCATGGTGGTAAATAAGTGTGACTTTTCATGGAAAACACAAAATAATTGTCTGGGTGACCCCAAACTTTTGAACGGTAGTGTATAAGAATGTATTTTCTCAAGGATGCATTTGCTGTAGGAGTCAGTAGCGGCTTGTGGGTGATCCCACTGAGGAGACAAATTACTCATGAACAGACACACACCTATACAGGTTCACCTCAATACATTAGAATGTCATTGAAAACTTAATTTATTTCAGTAATTCAATTTAAAAAGTGAAAGTAATATAGATTTGTTGTACACAGATAGGGATGAACGATATAGCTCAAAAAATGTATTGCAATATAATTTCTCTATACCGTGATATGTATTTTGTGTACTGAATGTCCTTTAAAGTTTGGTTTTACTTACATTTTATTAGAGATGGGGGTTTTTTGTCTTTCGGCTGCTCCCTTTCGGGGTCACCACAGTGTATCATCAACGTATATCACGATGACCCGCATGTTGATTTGGCAAGGATTTTTACACCGGATGCCCATCCTGATGCCCATTTATCTGGGCTTGGGACCGGCACAGGGAGTACACTGGCTTGTGCGCCACCTCCATTCTATTTTTGATGAGCACCAAGCTAGAATGCAGGAAGTACCATTTTTATATGGTCTTTGGTATGACCTGGCCAGGACTTGAAACCACGACCGCCCGGTCGTGGGGTGGATGCTCTACCACTAGGCTTTTTACCTTTTAAACTTACTCCCTGCTTGTTTCAGGGTCAGCAGTTTCTGAAACCCGACCTGAATTGCTTTCTATATGTGCTGTTTTTCATTTAATATCTTCCTGCCTGCCTCAGGGAATACAGATGGAAAGTAGTGAGAATGCTATAATCTGGTACAGAGCATCTCTATCCTGTGTTTAATGTTTTTTCTGTACATGGTCCCTGACAAATAAACCAATAAACTAAACTAAACACACACACACACTCTCTCTCTCTCTCTCTCTCTCTCTCTCTCTCTCTCTCTCTCTCGCTCTCTCTCTCTCTCCCTCTGTGTGTGTGTGTGTGTGTGTGTGTGTGTACTGTATAAAACTCCAAGCAGATTTTATATTATGACAGCTCAAGCCAGACCCAGACATTATGTCCTCTCGGGACTGCTGGCACCTTTTTTCATATGATCTGGGAAGGCCCCAGAGTTTTGGCTTTTTGGCAAATGGTCGGGGATATTCTGTCTGTCATATTACATATTTCTGTTTCACTGTCCGCATCACCTCTGACTGATGATAGATTGTAAAGTCGACCAATGGGACCTCCCCCAGGGTCCGGCTCACCGCACTGTGCCCTCCTCACCTTGTCTACGATCTACCAGGTGAGGGCTCCCACGATGCACAGTGACTGTTTGATTGCTATTAAGATATTCAAATTAGATTGATGTGAAAATATGTAATTTGTTTGTTTTTGTAGTGATTCTCTATGTTCAGTGAGAAGATCAGACTTACTATATAAGCTTTAGTTTCAGTCTAAATCCTTTCTGTCTGTTAATTGGATTATTATCTTTTCTTTTATTAATGGATTTTATTGATCTTCTTCTGCGGCAGATGGAAATAAATTAAATAAATGAAAAATGAAATGAAATGAAATGAAATGGAACTGTTCGTTAGAAGGGGTGGCATCATCCTCGACCTGCCAGGAGAGGGTGTCAGGCTTGATGTTCTTGGACCCAGGCCTGTAGCCTGTAAGTAAGGACAAAATGAAAGCATTGAAAAAACAGGGCCCAACGGACCCGACAAGGGGTTAAGGTGCTTAGCAGTCTTAAGATAGATCAGTCCAAACCAAAAAGGACAATAGTGACCCTTCAAACCAGTGACGACCTCTGCCCTAGAGCCATTTTAACGGCCAGCAGCTCTTGGTCACCTACAGTGCAGCCGGAAAGTATTCACAGTGCTTCACTTTTTCCACATTTTGTTATGTTACAGCCTTATTCCAAAATGGAATAAATTCACTTTTTTCCTCAAAATTGTACAAACAACACCCCATAATGACGACATGAAAAAAGTTTTTGAGATTTTTGCAAATTTGTTAAAAATAAAAAACTAAGAAATCACATGTACATAAGTATTCACAGCCTTTGCTCAATGCTTTGCTGATGCACCTTTGGCAGCAATTACAACCTCAAGTCTTTTTGAATATGATGCCACAACCTTGGCACACCTATCTTTAGGCAGTTTTGGCAATTTCTCTTTGCAGCACCTCTCAAGCTCCATCAGGCTGGATGGGAAGCGTTGGTGCACAGCCATTTTCAGCTCTCTCCAGAGATGTTCAATTGGATTCAAGTCTGGGCTCTGGCTGGGCCACTCAAGGACATTGACACAGTTGTCCTGAAGCCATTCCTTTGATAGCTTGGCTGTGTGCTAAGGGTCGTTGTCCTGTTGAAAGATGAACTGTCACCCCAGTCTGAGGTCAAGAGCACTCTGGAGCAGGTTTTCATCCAGGATGTCTCTGTACATTGCTGCATTCATCTTTCCCTCTATCCTGACTAGTCTCCTAGTTCCTGCCACTGAAAAACATCCCCACAGTATGATGCTGCCACCACCATGCTTCACTGTAAGGATGGTATTGGCCTGGCGATGAGCGGTGCCTGGTTTCCTCCAAACATGACACCTTGCATTCACGCCAGAGTTCAATCTTTGTCTCATCAGAACAGAGAATTTTTTTTCTAATTCCCAATTAATCTAATTCCTTGACCCAAAAGTCTGGTCAAGAATTGTTTCCTTCACCTAAGGACCACCGTTTGAAAACACATTCCATGGTAAAAAGGACGATAAGGCTCCCATTTCGTGCCAGGAACGGATTTAGTCTGCAATCATAAATCCCTGAACTTCCTCCCAAGCAGACAGTTTTATACTTTAAGTACCAGTTTGAAACATCCCAGACCCCTTGAGTGCATTCCACGGTCTCTAGGAATTATCCACAGCTCAACATTACCCCCTGGTGGATAACTCTGGAATATGTTTGCTTTTGCCTCTACAAGCTGAACTGAGGTGAATGAATGAAATGACTTCCTTTTAACAAAAACACTCAATTCTCAGATTATTTTCTTTTTCAGGACACCCTGACATACCATTCTGGTTTGAAGTGTTTCATTAATCATTGATTTTAAATGTGCTGCATGTTTGAAAATGCTTAAATGAACCTTATTTTAATGCATGTTAATTATAGAAGGACAAGTTTATAAAAGTGCATGCTCACTGAAAGTTAGTCATGAATCACTGAAGTTAGCTTAGATTATATATATATATACAGTATATGTCACATGTCACCAAGTGCACACAAACTGTACTGGCCAGCTGCATCCCACTGGGAGGTTTGAACTCACACCTCCCGCTCTGGAGTCCCGCACTCTACCTGTGTCGCCAATAGGGTCAACCCCCTTGACAAGCCTACAACATATAGGTTTAGGGCGCTCGCGCACGCAGCGACCAGCAGCCGGTGGCTTGTCACCAGACTGCAAACCAAGTCTACCTACGGGTACAAATAAGTTTAAAAAAAAAAAAAGCCAAGTAGGGTGCTTATATTGACTCCGCTACACACTCCCCTCTGATTTTTGACATCATCCCCGATGTCAACACTGCATTACAGCTTGGGAACTGTTACACTGCCAGTACATCCCAGACAAGCCCCCAAATGTCACCGAGCACACACAAACTGGCCTACTGCATCCCACTGGAAGGTTTGAACTCACAACCTCCCACTTCAGAGTCCTGCACTCTACCTGTGTCGCCAATAGGGTCAACCCCCTTGGCAAGCCAAGTAGGGTGCTTATATTGACTCTGCTATATACATATATATATATATATATATATATATATATATATATATATATATATATATATATATATATATATATATATATATATATATATATATATATAGATAGATAGATAGATAGATAGATAGATAGATAGATATATAGATATATAGATAGATATAGATATATATAGATATACTGTAGATATATATAGATAGATAGATATATAGATATATAGATAGCCTGGTGAGGCTATATATATATATATAGCCTCCAGCGCCTGGTGAGGGAGATCGCTCAGGACTTCAAGACCGTCCTGCGTTTCCTGAGCTTCGCCGTCGTGGCTCTGCAGGAGACCAGCGAGGCCCACCTGATGGTCTCTTCTTCGCTAAGGGGGTCACCATCATGCCCAAAGACTTCCAGCTGGCCCGCTGCATTCGCGGAGAGAGAACTTAGACTTTCTGCTGCACATTCACTGGCCATAATGCTCTGCACTGTGTGTCTATATATATACATTTATAGTAATATGGACATATGTTTACTAGATGTTGTTTTTTCTTGCCTTCTGATTGTTGCTCTGAGTGTTGCTATCCCTATGCTGTTGCAATCCTGGAATTTCCCCATTGTGGGACTAATAAAGGCTTATCTTATCTTATCTTATCTTATATATATATATATATATATATATATATATATATATATATATATACACACTACCGTTCAAAAGTTTGGGGTCACTTAGAAATTTCCTTATTTTTGAAAGAAAAGCACTTTTTTTCAATGAAGATAACTTTAAACTAATCAGAAATACACTCTATACATTGGTAATGTGGTAAATGACTATTATAGCTGCAAATGTCTGGTTTTTGGTGCAATATCTACATAGGTGTATAGAGGCCCATTTCCAGCAACTATCACTCCAGTGTTCTAATGGTACAATGTGTTTGCTCATTGCGTCAGAAGGCTAATGGATGATTAGAAAACCCTTGTGCAATCATGTTAGGCCTGCAATGCTGTAATTGTTGCAAATGGAGGATTCTTTGACAAAAGCAAAGTTTGAAGGAAAAAATTATTATTTCAAATACAAATCATTATTTCTAACCTTGTCAATGTCTTGACTATATTTTCTATTCATTTTACAACTCATGATGGTAAATAAGTGTGACTTTTCATGGAAAACACAAAATAATTGTCTGGGTGACCCCAAACTTTTGAACGGTAGTGTATAAGCATAAAGTGAAGTTTTATATTAATCAAGATGTTTCATCTTGGAAAAGCTTACTCAAGTCATCTGACTGGCTCAGCCAATCACCAGCCAGCCTCTGTTGGACAACGGCCCCTTTCATTCTATTGGTCGGTTACAGACAAAGGACTGTTTTCTGATTGGACCAGAGTTCATTCAAACCTCCCGCGATGGGAGACAATTTTCATGTCAGTCAAGTTTTTCCCCAGAAACTTATTCAGTTTTAAGTGAGGAACACCCAAGTTTGAGAGAGAGTGAGAAAGAGTTGTTCTGCGTGAAAGTTTGTCTGTGTCCTGCCTTATTTTTTTTTCCTTCAAACATCTGAGAAAATTATTTTTTCTTCTTTTTGAGCTCAAACTTCTCTTTTATATGGAGTGAAACTCCGTGTTCACAGATGTTTTTCTATTTTATTCTGTTAGAGAGATCATATCTCTCCGGTTCTGGCCTCCCTTCATTGGCTTCCCATAGAGTTTAGAAAATCCTTCTTCTTACTTACAAAGCTCTAAACAATCAGGCTCCTTTTTATTTAAAAGATCTGATACTACCGTATTATCCTAATAGAGCACTACGCTCCCAAAATGCAGGATTACTTGTAATACCTAGAATCTCCAAAAGTACAATGGGAGGCAGAGCCTTCAGTTATCAAGCTCCTCTCCTGTGGAACCAGCTGCCAATCTGGATTCGGGAGTCAGACTTGATCTCTGTTTTTAAGAATAGAGTTAAAAACTTCCTTTTTGATATAGCCTACAATTAGGGAGGGATCATGTGTTTCTGAACCCTCCCTTAGTTATGCTGCTAATAGGTTTAGTCAGCCGGGGGACCTCCAATAATGCACTGGGCCTCACTCCTTTTTTCACTCTCAATGAAATATTTTTTTTTGCTGGTCATTAACATCTGTTTGTTCTCTCCCATAGATTGAGTCCCCATCGTGCTGTTTGCTCTCTACATGTCTGTTCTTTTCATCCTCTCTGTCCCCTCACCCCCAAGCCAGTCGCAGCAGATGACTGCCCCTCCCTGAGCCTGGTTCTGCTGGAGGTTTCTTCCTGTTAAAAGGGAGTTTTTCCTCTCCACCGTCGCCAAGTGCTTGCTCACAGGGGATCGCCTGATTGCTGGGGTCTTTCTGCAACTGTGGGGGTCCCCCCTACAGTTGTAAGTGCTATGAGATGACTGTTGTTGTGAAATGGCGCTATATAAATAAAGTTGAGTTGAATTGAATTGAATTAAACTTCTTCTATTAACTCACTGTGTCTTAAGGTGGACTGATCGTTTTTCTCACACTGGAAGCTGTTCTCACCAACCGCCACCACACCTGCAGAATTTGGATTTTGTGGCTTGAATTTTTTTTTATTAATCTTGTCTCTCCAATTCTGTGACTTTGATCAGACTGTGAACTATGTCCAATTTATTTGGACCCGAGGAAGCCGCTGAAAAATTCTCGTGTTGTCCGCATGGCATACTACGCGGCCAGCAGCCTCATTATTGCCGCCGGATCTCAGCTTCTGACTACTTGTCCCTGGGAAGAAATATCTGTTGACAGATATTCTCTGGTATAATCTTCAAATAAACCTTCAGCTCCTGAATCCAGCTAGAAGCCAACGCACCAAGGTCACGTGAGCAAGATTCATTTGTTTCATCTGCTGAGTAATGCGATGTCCATCGCCTTAAGTATGTCATAATTTGTCTCAGGTTTAAAACTAGTTCATAACTCTGATCGGAGCTATAGATTTAAAGAGAAATAGTATTCCTCTTTTCATTAAATTCCATTTTTATTTTTATTAGAGTAACTCCGAATTTTTTTTCATATAATCAGCTTTTATAATTTTCTTCATAAAATCTGCATCCAATTTCCTTAATGTTTTTGTTACAGTTATTTCAGTCTCCATTTTCATCACAGTTGCAAATTCATACTAAGGTTTCCTTGGTTTCACAAATGTGATTACACTCTGTTGCTCAATAATCAGTTACAAGTTGAATGTGATGCTTGATACATGATCATTTCACGTTACCAATAAATCCGTTGAATGGAATGTCATTTAATCTGAGTCTGATCAAATAAAACTGTAAACAGTAGATGGAAGTTTCTGTTGATTTCTTTTCCTGTGTTTGTTTCTAAAGTCACCCAGGAGAATTCACGAATATTTGAGACTGATTGATTGAAAGTATAAAGATTAGTTATTAATAAATTGTCCAAGTTTTGGACTGGTGCCCCTTTACGAGTGTTTTCCTCTTGGTTGTGAGTGTTGGTAGTAACGCAGTAAACCTCTGTTTCCACACACACCTCTAAGTCTAAATTAAATAATCTTTGTACCTTATAACCAATTAAATGTTACTACAGAGTCCTTCGGGTGCCTTTTGGCAAACTCTAGGCGGGCAGCCATATGCCTTTTACTAAGGAGTGGCTTCTGTCTGGCCACACTACCATACAGGCATGATTGGTGGATCGCTGCAGAGATGGTTGTCCTTCTGGAAGGTTCTCCTCTTTCACCAGAGGAATGCTAGAGCTCTGACAGAGTGGCCATTGGGTTCTTGGTCACCTCCCTGACGAAGGCCCTTCTCCCCCAGTTGCTCAGTTTAGATGGCCAGCCAGCTCTAGAAGAGTCCTGGTGGTTCCGAACTTCTTCCATTTATGGATGATGGAGGCCACTGTGCTCAATGGGACCTTCAAATCAGCAGAAATTTTTCTGTACCCTTCTCCAGATTTGTGCCTCAAGACAATCCTGTCTTGGAGGTCTACAGACAATTCCTTTGACTTCATGCTTGGTTTGTGCTCTGACATGCACTGTCAACTGTGGGACCTTATATCAGCAGGTGTGTGCCTTCCCAAATCATGTCCAATCAACTGTATTTACCACAGGTGGACTGAAATTAAGCTGTAGAAACATTTCAAGGATGATCAGTGGAAGCAGGATGCGCCTCAGCTCAATTCTGAGCTTCATGACAAAGGCTGTGAATTAGGCATGTTAATGATTAATTGACTTTCGATAACTGTCAATAAGAATTTAGTTGACTAAATTAAATTAGTTGTCAATTAATTGATAACTCAGCAGTCCTTTTCAATGGGAGCTTATTCTATGAAATGTAGCAGTGTCACCGTCCAGGCGGGGGTTCATGCAGTCACCCACTGCCGCATTTCAACCGAAAAAGCAGAAGAAGATGCCAAACTCCCAGAGTGCATACATGTGCTGTGCAGAACCAAAAAACTAGCCCTTCCGGGTTACGTCAGAGCGCAACAAGTTCTAATAGCACGCAAGTTTGAAGGTCCACCTGCTGCAAATTAACATAGCAGAGAAATGGACCGAAGCAAAGAAAAAAAACACGAGCGCAACAACCCATCCCCGCTGCTGCTGCCCCACGCCGCAAGACGGTAAAGCAGACCAGACTCAAGTTACCACTGAAGTAACAGACAACAGAGGAGCCCAGATCGTACTGGGTTTGTCTGGATTGCTGGGGTACTGTGATAATGCTTAATATGCAACAGATGAAGATTCAAGATTCAAAGATTCTGTCATGGCTGCCAATCATCGCACCTGCGCGCACACCTGCTCTCCATCCCAGCCTGGCTATATATTCTGTGAGGCCCTGAGATCAGCGCGGAGTCGTCTGCTTTCCTTCCACGGAACCTGCTCTCCCCATCTCTACACTGAGCTTCCAAGCCTTGTCTACTCTCCAGTACCACTCGTCATCTTCCGAGCCTACCAGCTCCTCCACTCAAGTAAGCCATCACCTTCTCCTCTCACTTCTCTGAGTCCCCTGTGCACAGGCGGAGATCTGTGGTGGCGGACTCCCTTCCTCCTGGCGGCCGGCGGACTCAGCTGCTCTGCTTCACCTGCCCATACCATCACCTCTGGGACTGCAAGCACTGTCCTCCTGGCCGTAGCCACTGAGCTAGACCTGTGCTCCACCTCACCATCAAAAACAGTAAGCACAGTACTATCGGGTGCATCTCTTGTCTGGTTTACCTCTAACTTGCCCTCTGTTGTGTGTCCATAGGGTTGCCAGGTTGTACGGTGCTCTGCACGCCCCAGCGGATACATCATTGCACTATACACATATACAGATATGCATACACGCATTCACACACTCACTTGATATTCAATAAAAGGTTAATTGTGTTATCCTCGAGTCGTGTCTGCTCATTGGGTCTGAAAACCATGTCAGTACGACTCCGCCATAACGACCCAGCAGACAGCGCTTTAGCGCACAAGGTTAACAACTTAGAGGCTCAAGTTGACCAGTTAGCCTACCAACAGCAGATTATTCTCACACAGCTAGCTCATGTGACTGACCGATTGGATCGTCTGATTAGCCCAAAGGCTTTTCCTTCAGCTCCCATTAACTCCTCTGCACCCGCTAGCACTGTCACTAGTCAGGTTACACCGGGTCCCCCGTCACGGCTTACTCCCGTCCCAACTCCCTCCCATTTTCGTGGCAAATTAGGAGAAGCTAGGGGATTCGTCATGCAGTGTGACACTGTGTTTCAGCAGGTGCCGGGGGATTTTCCCACTGACCATAGCCAAATAGGTTATGTGATTAATTTGTTAGAAGGGCGGGCTTTAGCTTGGGCATACGCCATTATGGCTAGGGCTAATTATGCTTCCCTAACCTACACACAGTTTGTTAGCAAGTTTAAGGAGGTTTTGACCACTCCAACTGGGATAGTGTGCTTACCTCCCGGTTGTTGAATCTAAAGCAAGGGGCTAGAGCCGTTGCCGATTATGCCGTGGACTTCCGGGTGGTGGCCACGGAGGTGGGGTGGGAAGACGCCTCGTTATGTAGCATCTTCATTAGGAGCCTGTGTCCTAGCCTGCAGAATGAGTTAGCCCATCTAGATAAGCCCACTAGCTTAACTGAGCTGATTTCACTGGCAATTAGTCTTGATAATAGACTAAGGGAGCGGGCGGCCGAGCTTAAAACTTCCAGTCGCTCGGGTAACCAGTCCCACCGCTCCCTACAGCCCCGCCGTTGGCTCTTCCCTCCGCTGATTCCCCGAATGATCCGGAACCTATGGTGATGGGCCGGTCCAAGTTGTCATTGGCGGAGAAACAGCGACACCATGAGTTGGGGTTGTGCCTTTACTGTGGGGGTGAGAAGCATGAAATTGAGTCTTGTCCCATACGGCCAAAAGGGGGAGTCCGTGCATCACAGTCGGGGGACTCACGGACTCTCCTCAATTAAATCCCCTCTCTCGTTTTCTCATTCCCATTCGCTTCAGTCACAATCACAGGGAGATGTCCACACATGCACTCATTGATTCAGGGGCAGAGCAGAGCTTTATTTCAGGGGAACTGGCAACCCGGTTGGGGCTTCCCGTTCAGTTATTGGCGATCCCCTTAAGACTTGTTGCCCTGTCTAAAGCCCCCTTGGCCACGGTTTCCCACCAGACCGCCCCGGTATCAATAATTGTATCAGGCAACCATCAGGAAGAGCTGAGACTGTATGTGTTGCCGGTTTCTTCCTCTCCTGTTATCCTCGGCTATCCCTGGCTTTGCCTCCATAATCCATCTATTGACTGGCGTTCCGGGAGTGTGGTAGCATGGAGCTCTTTTTGTATGAGTGCCTGTTTACAGTCCGCTGCATGCTCGCCATCTGTGCCTCTGGGTGTCACTCCTCCTCCCGATTTGTCTAGAATCCCGCCCGAATATCACAACTTAGGGGCTGCCTTTAGTAAGACTCAGGCCCTTCCATTTCCCCTCACCAGCCGTATGACTGTGCCATCAATCTCCGTGCCAGAGCCCCGCTGCCGTCTAGTAGACTCTTCAACCTGTCTGCCCCGGAGCGGGAGGTCATGTAAACTTACATCAAGGAGTCATTGAGCTCAGGTATAATCCGGCCGTCATCCTCAGCGGTGGGAGCGGGGTTCTTTTTCGTTGGCAAAAAGGATGGCTCGCTGAGGCCATGTATTGACTTTTGGGACCTCAATAACATAACCATCAGGGATAAATACACTCTCCCTCTCATTAACTCAGCGTTCAATTCCCTCCAGGGGGCCTCCTGGTTTATCAAATTGGATCTACGCAATGCCTACCATCTGGTGCGTATCCGGGAGGGTGATGAATGGGAGACGGCTTTCAGGACCCCTAGTGGACATTTTGAGTATCTGGTCATGCCATTCGGGTTAACCAATGCCCCCGCTGTCTTCCAGAGGTTGATCAACGATGTGCTGAGGGATTTTTTGGGAACGTTTGTATTTGTCTACTTGGATGATATTCTTATTTTTTCCCAGTCCCTGGAGGAGCACCGAGCGCACGTGAGGTGGGTACTGCAGCAACTGTTGGAGAATAAACTTTTTGTCAAGGCTGAGAAGTGTGAATTTCATACCTCCAGAACTTCCTTTCTCAGTTTTATAATCTCCCACAATGAGATCATCCCCGACCCTGATAAGGTAAGAGCTGTGGTAGAGTGGCCTACTTTGTCCTCCAGGAAGCAGCTCCAGCAGTTCCTGGGGTTTGCTAATTTCTACCGCCACTTCATCCAGATCTATAGTCTTATTGCTCTTCCCTTGACCAGTCTGACCTCTCCCAAGGTGCCTTTTCGTTGGACCGAGGAGGCGGCTGCGGCCTTTGCTCATCTGAAAGACAGGTTCTCATCCTCTCCTATATTGGCACAGGTGGATCCCGCTCTCCAATGCCTGGTGGAGGCGGACCTATCGGACTCGGGGGTTGGAGCCGTCTTATCCCAGCGCTCCCCGGCGGACGGCAAGATACGGCTCTGTGCGTTCTTCTCCCATCAACTATCCCCGGCTGAGCGCAATTATGACATCGGTGACAGAGAGCTGTTGGCCATTAAGCTGGCACTGGAGGAGTGGCATCACTGGCTGGAGGGCACTTCCCAGCCGTTCATCGTCTGGACTGACCATAAGAATCTGGAATACTTCCGGAAAGCCAAGCATCTGAATGCACGCCTCTGTCTCTGGTCTCTGTTTTTTGGGTGGTTCGATTTCACCATTACCTACCGGCCCAAATCTAAGAATACAAAGCTGGATGCCCTGTCCCAACAGTTTGCCCCGGAGGCGGCAGAGATGACCAAGGACCCTATTCTCCCCTCATTGTGTGTCGTGGGCGCCCTCTCCTGGGGTATAAAGGAAAAGGTCTTGAAGGTGCAGGAAAACGAGCCCAACCCGGGCGGGGTGCCAGTGGGTAGACTATTTGTTCCATCAGCCGTTCGGAGGGAGGTTATCCATTGGGGCCATTCTTCCAAGTTCGCTTGTCATCCTGGGAGGGCCCGTACAGAGGACCTCCTTCGGAGGACGTTTTGGTGGCCATCGCTCCAGAGGGACGTCGGGGAGTACGTATGAGCCTGTCCCCAGTGTGCCGCCGGTAAGACGTCCTCTTCCCCGCCAGCTGGGCTGCTCCACCCCCTTCCCATCCACGGCAGACCGTGGTCCCATGTGGCATTGGATTTTATCACCGGCCTCCCACCGTCCAACCAGCATACGGTAATTCTCACTCTAGTCAATAGGTTCTCCAAGGCTGTCCATTTCGTGCCCCTGCAGGGGCTGCCCACAGCAAGGGAGACGGCGGACCTTTTTGTCCAGCATGTTGTGAGGTTACATGGGATCCCCCTGGACATCGTCTCGGATCGGGTTCCCGGTTCGTTTCTCAAGTCTGGAGGTCATTCTGCAGCGCCCTGGGAGCTACGGTGAGTCTGTCATCTGGCTATCATCCGCAGAGCAATGGGCAGTGTGAACGAGCAAACCAAGAATTGGAGGCTGCACTGCGGTGTGTCGCCACCACCAGCCCAGCATCGCGGAGCTCCCACCTTCCCTGGATTGAGTATGCCCACAACACCACCATCTCCTCAGCAATCAGCATGTCTCCATTTGAGGCCTCGCTGGGTTACAACCCCCCGCTGTTCCCGGATGAAGAAGGGGACATCGCTGTTTCTTCTGTCCGTGCGCATCTGAAGCGCTGCCGTTGGATCTGGAAGATCACCCAGGCTGCACTGCGACGCACGGCAGAGCGCAATTCTTCAGTGGACAACAGCCACAGGGCTCCAGCTCCCACCTACCAGGTGGGTCAACAGGTATGGCTCTCTACAAAGCATATTAACTTGAAGGCTGAGAGGAAGAAGATGTTGCAGCAGTTTATTGGGCCTTTTCCTATCAGTCACATTATTAACCCTGTCTCTGTGCTCCTAGATCTCCCCCCCCCCTCCGCATTTGTCCAACTTTTCATGTCTCACAGGTCAAGTCCGTGTGCTCCAGCCCTCTGTGTCCCCCTCCCAGGGCTCCACCGCCACCGATGGTGATCGACGGCGACCCGGCTTGGAAGGTCAACGCCATCCTGGACGTACAATGCCCGGTTCGCAGCCTGCAGTATCTGGTGGACTGGGAGGGTTATGGACCGGAGTGGAAATCCTGGGTGCACCCCTCCTTCGTGCTGGACAAACAGCTTATCAGATTCTTCCACCAGGCGCACCCAGGGAGGTTGGAACAACTGCCAAGAGGCGTCTCGTAGGGGGGGAGTACTGTCATGGCTGCCAATCATCGCACCTGCGCGCACACCTGCTCTCCATCCCAGCCTGGCTATATATTCCATGAGGCCCTGAGATCAGCGCGGAGTCGTCTGCTTTCCTTCCATGGAACCTGCTCTCGCCATCTCTACGCTGAGCTTTCAAGCCTTGTCTACTCTCCAGTACCACTCGTCATCTTCCGAGCCTACCAGCTCCTCCACTCAAGTGAGCCATCACCTTCTCCTCTCACTTCTCTGAGTCCCCTGTGCACAGGCGGAGATCCGTGGCAGAGGACTCCCTTCCTCCTGGCGGCGGACTCAGCTGCTCTGCCTCACCTGCCCATACCATCACCTCTGGGACTGCAAGCACTGTCCTGGCCGTAGCCGCTGAGCTAGACCTGTGCTCCACCTCACCATCACAAACAGTAAGCGCAGTACTACCGGGTGCATCCCTTGTCTGGTTTACCTCTAACTTGCCCTCTGTTGTGTGTCCATAGGGTTGCCAGGTTGTACGGTGCTCTGCTCACCCCAGCGGATACATCATTGCACTATACACATATACAGATACGCATACACACACTCACACACTCACTGGATATTCAATAAAAGGTTAATTGCATTATCCTCGAGTCGTGTCTGCTCATTGGGTCTGAAAACCACGTCAGATTCAAAGATTTTATTTACCAATACTACTATATATACAGGACATGCAGGAGAAATGAAATGGCGTTTCTCTCTCTCTTCAGTGGTGTAATAATAATAATAATACATTTTATTTAAAAGCGCCTTTCAAGACACTCAATGACACTTTACAGAAATAGATAAAAACAAAGTATCAATAAACAACAAAAACACAAAAACCACAATCATAAAAACCATGGCAGTTACAATGAAAATGCTAATCTGAACAGGTGAGTTTTGAGAGCAGATTTAAACTGAGGGAGGGAGTCAATGTTTCTGATGGCAGGTGGGAGTGAGTTCCAGAGTTTGGGAGCAGAGCAGCTGAAGGCTCTACTCCCCATGGAGCTGAGTCGAGCAGGGGGGACAGCGAGGTAGACAGAGGAGGAGGATCTGAGGGAGCGGGTAGGGGTGACAATGTAAAGGATGTACAATATGTACATCCTATTGTACATACCTTTACATCCAATGTAAAGGTTTGTACAATATTAAAAAATGAAAAAGGAATATGGCTGGAAAAACAACAGCAGTGATGCTACTCGTGGTGCAAATGGCGACAAAAAATAGACCCAGACCTCCCTTAGTGCAAATAAAGATAAATGATAAATGATGATGAAACCCAGCAATCCTATATACAGAAAAGTAGAGCTGTAATACCTGTAGTTGCAAGTTCAATGCGGTAGTGTAGGTGCAGACAGTGAACGATAGGACTGCACATGATCAGTATTGCAATGACAGATAGCAGCAGATATGGCACTTGTGCAAATGGTCGCCATAAGGTACAGAGACATACAGCAGCAGATGTATTACTATTGGTGTGCCAGTCTTTCTGTGCCAACAGCTGAGGTATGTATTGTGAGGGTGAATGCGTTACAGTCTGGGGGGTGGGGGTGGGTGGGGGGTGGACAGAGTTCAGGGTCCTGGTGGCCTGATGAACAAAGCTGTTTAGCTGTCTTGTGGAGCGGGCCCGGAGGCTCCAGTACCCCGATGGCAGAGGGCTGAAGAGGGAGTGTGAGGGGTGGGAGGTGTCGCCTACAATGTTGATGGCTCTGCGGGTGAGGCGAGTGAGGTAGATGTCCGAGAGGGGGGACAGAGAGGCACCAATGATCTTGCTTGCTGCTTTTTCACTGTGTGTTGTTGTGTCTTCTGATAAGAAGCGGTGCAGCTTCCATACCACACCGTGATGCAGCTGGTGAGGATGCTCTCAATGGTGCCCTGATAGAAAGAACACATGATGGGGGGGTGGGACTCGTGCTCTCAGTTTGTGGAGGAAAGTTAAGGCAAGTTTGGGCCTTCTTGGCCAGTGATGTGGTGTTGTTGGAGCAGGAGAGGTCCTCAGACATGTGCACCTCCAGGAAATTGATGCTGCTCACCCTCTCCACAGCTGCACCATCGATGATCAGAGGGGGGTGCTGTGTGTGTCCTCTCCCGAAGTCGACCACAATCTCCTTGGTTTTTCCCATGCTCACAAAGAGGTTATTGTCTTTACACCACTGGACCAGTTGGCTCACCTCATTTCTGTAGTTGGCCTCCTCGTTGTTGGTGACGAGGCCCACCACCGTCGTGTCATCTGCAAATTTGATGATGTGGTTGGTGTTGTAGGCTGGTACACAGTCATGGGTCAGCAGGGTGAAGAGCAGCGGGCTGAGCACACACCCTTGTGGGGCCCCTGTGCTCAGAGTGATGGGCTTGGAGGTGTTGCTACCAACCCGCACATTCTGTGGCCTCCCTGTGAGAAAGTCCAGCACACAGTTACAGAGAGAGGTTTTGAGTCCCAGGTGTCTGAGTTTTTGTATTAAGTGCTGGGGGATGATTGTGTTGAATGCTGAACTGAAGTCCAAGAACAGCATTCGCACATAGAAGTCCTGTGAGTGCAGGTGGGTGAGGGCTGGATGGAGAGCAGCAGCGATGGCATCTTCTGTGGATCTGTTTGACCTGTATGCAAACTGAGATGTGTTGTGGGAGGGAGGGAGGATGGACTTGATGTTTTGCATGACCAGCCGCTCGAAGCACTTCATTATGATGGGACTAAGTGCTACAGGTCAGTAGTCATTGTAGCTGTATGGGACAGACTTCTCTGGGACTGGTATTATGGTGGCAGTTTTGAAACATGTGGGGACGACAGCTTGAGTTAGGGAGATGTTGAAGATGTCAGCCAGGACATTCTTGAGCTCCTCTGCACAGTCCTTCAGGACGCAACCTGGTATGTTGTCTGGTCCAGCTGTCTTGTGTGGGTTGATCCTGAAGAGGGTCCTCTTCACGCTAGCCAGATCCAGACTTATGACCTGCTCATCTGGAGGAGGAGTAGTCTTCTGTGCTGATGTGCTGTTTTGTGCTTCAAAGCGGCGGAAGAAGTCATTTAGGTTGTTGAGCAGTGTGGTGTCACTCGCACAGGTCTGAGGTGGAGGTTTATAGTTGGTGAGGGTCTGTATGCCACGCCAGGGGGAAAATGCATCTCTGGTGTTGCTGAAGTGGCCGGATATTTTCTTGCTGTACTGTCATTTTGCCTCCTTGATGCCACGGGATAGGTTGGACCTAGCTGTTGTTAGTCCTGTAGTGTCGCTGGCCCTGAAGGCTGCATCCCGAGCCCTCAAGAGCCTGTGGACCTCTGCTCTCATCCATGGCTTTTGGTTGGCATGAACAGTGATGGTTTTGCAGTGAATGGCATCATCAATGCATTTAGCTATGTATGCTACAACAACCTCAGTGTACTCCTCTTGGTTTGTGTGTCCATTTTAAGTGGCTACATGCTTGAAAGTGTCCCAGTCTGTAGTGCTAAAGCAGTCTTTCAGAGTATCAAAGGCCCCCTCTGGCCACGCACGTACCTGCTTTTTTGTTGGTCTGATTGTTTTCACTCTTGGTTTGTATGCCGGCCTTAACAAGATGGTGATGTGATCAGAGAGACCCAGGTGGGGAAGGGGGAGGCTCTGTATGCTTTCTTGTCAGTTGTGTACACCAGGTCCAGCAAATTGTCTCCTCTTGTTGCAAAGTCTACATGTTGGTGTAGATTTGGTAGGAGGGCCTTTAAATCTGCACGGTTGAAGTATCCTGCTGTGATGAGGAATCCATCTGGATGGGCCGTTTGTGTCTCGCTTATAGCCTGATAGAGTTCTTTTAGTGCTTTGCTCACTTGCCAATGCCAGGGGCGTACACTTTGACTAGTAGAACAGATGAAAATTCTCTTGGAATGTAAAAGGGTCGGCACTTGATGATCATAAACTCCACCAATGGACAACAGTGTTTGTGTACAACAGTTGCATCATGACACCAAGCATCACTGATGTAGACACACGCACCTCCGCCTCGCGTTTTCCCTCCTTCCGTGAACACTCTGCCACTGCGATAGCATGTTAGCTCTGCTAACTGAATGGCAGCTCACAATTTATTTTCCTGTTCAAACAGTCTATTAGTGCATCTCAGTACATCAGAACATGAAAGTTATTTTTTGTAACATAACTAAAAAAGACAAATTTATGATATTGGTAATAGTTTTTATCCATCCATCCATCTTCTACCACTTTTCCGGAGGTCCAGATCGTGGAGGCAGCAATTCAAGCAAAGAAGCCCAGACTTCCCTTTCCCCAGCCACCTGCTCCAGCTCTTCAGAGAGGATACCAAGGCGTTCCCAGACCAGCTGGGAGACATAGTCTCTCCAGCGAGTCCTGGATCTGTTAAGGACATGGCCTGAGCGACCCATACTTCTTCCCCAAAAAAAGAAGCCAGCTCCCAACACAGAGGTGGAAGGTCTAATAATCTCCACATTGAGAGATTTCTTAATATATTTCTCCATAGTCTCTCATTCAGGGCCAGAGAGACTATAGAGACAACTAGTGGGGGACGTGCGCCCCCCTGGTCGAGCTCAATAGCACAGTCCTATGGACTATGGGGAGGGAGAGACAGAGCCTTAGATTTGCTAAAGACAGCAGCTAGGCCATGGAACTCAGACAGAACTGAGGAAATAGGTTAGCTTAGTTTATACATAAGGGTATAGAGGAATATTCCAGTATTAAAATGTGTATTAGATTTGCAAAGCATATCTCAAATCATGTGACTGCCAGCAGCCAATCTTTGCTTGACAACAGCTCTCTCTAGGTTCAGACAAAAGACTGTTGGCTCATTGGACAAAAGTTCATAAAACCTGCCCACGAAGGAAACCTATTGGCTGGGGGCTCCTGTCAATCACGGAGGCCCGCGAAAGTTTCCCCAGATAAAAAGGAAACAACGCCCTTTTTTCAGTATCTTTCGGCTTTCACTTCTATTGTCTTCATGTCTATTCACACAGCAGAGAACTTTTCGGGAGAACAAAGGGACTTATCTCACGTCACGTGGTTCTTTTCTACCATCACAGAGCCTGAAGTATCCTGTTTTTTTTTTTTGTAACCTCTCTGTATCTTAATCTTTCTTTAAGTGCCTAGGAATTAATTCTTTTTCTTGAGCTCAATTCTAATTAGGAGTTAAAAATTCCCAATTCTAGGCGTCTATATTTCTATAATTTTTCACCTGTTGAACATTCTGTAAAAACCACCGTTTTAATTTTAATTCAAGTTTTAAGCTTGACTTTAAGTTTATAATTTTATCAACTATTCCCACACTAGCAGTTCTTGTATCTAAAGTCCAAAGATCTGTTAATTTTGCTATCGGATCAGATTTTTAATTATTGTTGAATTCCTCTGGAAAGCTGCTTGCCAACGAAGAAGAAAGAAGACGCAGCTCGCCATGATCACGCACAGCTGAAGAAATCAGCAAGCCACGAAGATTAGACGCCTCGGCTGGATTTCAACTATTGGGATCAAACATACCAATCTCATCCCTCGTCAAAGAATATTTGCTGGTGAAATATTCCGACTTTTGGAGCCATCTAAGAACTACAGGACAACGCAGAAGGATCTTCAACTTCAACCATCACGCCAGTCACGTGAGCTGCATTTTATTCATCTGCTGAGTTAAACGTCTGAGGTTTGATAATAATTTTGATATGTGATCAGATGCAAATCTAAAGAATAATTAATATAACTCCTCTTTTGATTAAAATCCCGTTTTCATTTTCTTAAGAGCAATCCAGAATTTTTCATATAATTAGTTAATTTCCCCATAAATTTGCATTGTTTTCCATAATCTGTTAACTTCAAACTGATCTAAATTCATTTCACAGTTAACCCTGGTTCTGCAAATGTTGACATTGTCAATCTATCATTTACAAGTTTAATTTCATGGTTAATGAAATCATTGCAATGTATTTTAATTATCATTTCATTTAACAAATATGTGAAAATGAAAGAAGTTGTTGAGAATTTATTTCATTCTGAGTCTGGTTTAAGTCCCCAGTATCGAATTCACTAAAATTTTGAGACTGATTATTAATTAATTTATTGAGTGATTAAACAGGTATAAAGTGAAATTAAAGATTAAATTGCTTCTTAGAGATAGAAGCTGGTGCCCCACGGGTGTTATTAATTTTTCCTGTGTATATGAACAGATTTGACAGATCTGCCAGGTTGGTCATGCCCCCCGCCATGCAATGGTTGATGATGACTTTCACCCCAAGGACAAAATACAACCAAACAAAAAATGCAACATCATTTATGAAATACTATGGAAATTGTGGACAAACATACATAGAAGAAATGGGGATGTTCATACAGAGAAGAAATGGGGAGGATGTTCACAACATAGAAAAGGGAACACATAAAAGAATGTGAAAAAGAAACAGTAGGGTGACTCACAAAAATGCAAAAAGAGAAGGCAGAACAGGAAAACCTCAAATCAGCAATATCAGACCACTGCAAGATACACAACCACATCATGGACTGGAACAACACAAAAATAATTGGATCAGAAGACAACAAACACAAAAGCTGGATCAAAGAAACAACTGAAATCAGGAAGCGAGCCAACAGCACCATAAACCGAGATGATGGAGCCTTCATGCTCTCACACATCTGGGACTCTCTCCTCCAGAGATCATACGGCATGGAGCGTGACCGACCTGGTAGATCTGTCAGGTCGGTCAGGTCGGTCACGCCTACAGAAAGGATAAAACAGCTGATGTGACATCCCACGGATGTCAGATGACATTTTCTAAAGAAGACTGCAGATGACAATCGAAACATGTCAAAGGTATGAGACATATCTTTGCTTTGTCTTGATAGAAGAACCAGATCAGTTTTAAACTCCAGACTTGATGCAATAACAAAGGACTTACAAGAAATCAAAATGAGTGCAGTTCACTGCAGAAAGCGGTTGACAACTTGAAGGCTGACAGCACCAAACAAGCTGAATGCTGAAACACCATGCAGTCTGATATATTTAAAGTCTGTGGCAGCTTGCTGACCATGGCAGCAGACAAGATGGAGTATCTGGAGGGACAGACAAAACTTGGGACCGAGACGGAGGAAAAAGTCAAGCACGTTGTGGTAGAGAACCTACAGCTGCATCGGGATGTGGAAGTGGAGAGGGCGCACCATACAGGAAAACCTGGAGGTGACAGACCAAGGCCCGTAGTTGTGAAACTCCTGAGGTACAAAGACAGCGAAGCCAAATTGCAATGCACCAAGTCTTTAAAAGGAACAAACATTTACATTGGTGAGGACTTTACAGACGCTGTCAGATGGAAGAGAAAAGAACTGATGCCAGAACTGTGAGCTGTGAAAGACAAGGGGTAGATTGTTTAATTGCACTATGACAAACTGGTAATTTATCCACATACCAGCACACCCAAAAAACTAAGACAGCAACTCGGCAAATGGTATGTTAAAGAGGTCACTGACTGAAAAATTGTGCGTTTGTAGGTTTTAACTGTCTGAAATGAGTCTACTGGTCACCTAATTATCCAAAATTTTTCAAAATAGTCAATTCTCTTAAAAAACAAACAAACAGCCTTTATCTCGTTTTTCTCTCCGAGAAATGCCAGAAATGGACAGAAAATGACTTTTCTGTCTAAATCGTTACCGTCATGAATAGAAAAAGCCAACCCACCGGGGTCCTTGAGACCAGCCCACTGCTCTATTATTGGCTCGCCTAGTTTATATAATGTATTCTTCTTTTTTACTTTATATAAACTAGGCGAGCCAATAATAGAGCAGTGGGCTGGTCTCAAGGACCCCGGTGTGTTGGCTTTTTCTATTCATGACAGTAACGATTTAGACAGAAAAGTCATTTTCTGTCCATTTCTGGCGTTTCTGGAAGAGAAAAACGAGATAAAGGCTGTTTGACAACGCCTAGTTGTTTGTCATGTAGATGGAAGGGGTGCTAAAGGTAGTCCTTGAGCTATTAGCCCCCAAGGTAATACCCGGAAACTCAAACCAAGCGCGGTTTATATTATTTTCTTCAGATCTTAGTCACCCTAATAACCATCCCTGTTACCACTTGGTTCACTGGTCCACAGTCCACAATATACCTTGCATCGCTAAGGCCCATCTCCCAGTGGTTTTGCTGTGATTCTGCAGCCAGCGTGCCAGTCATGGCAACCGCCTAAGGCGTGACCCAAGACTGCTCCCCCGAGCTCCCCCACCATCTTCCAGGGCTCCGCGCGACTTCACTCTACTCTTGCAGACAACGTAAGGGAGCAGCTTCATGACGGCACATCCCCCAGCTGGCTGTGTTAGAAGAGTGGAGTCCCATGGAGTGAGACACTGCGCTTTGAAAGCCTGTGGTTCAGCAGCTCTGCTCAGCCAGCAGGGTCGGGTTGTGGTGATTGTGGGGTGGGCAGTGCTGGCGATTTGTTGTGACATCCTGGCAAGGTTGCTGGGAGATGGGCTGAAATGATGTGAGACACACAATCAACTGTGGATCAGTGAACCAGCACTGATCATCCAAGCTAGAAGGAGGCTAGAAGCTACTCAGCTAATGGCTAACTGACGTAAGAGGGAGGGCGGAGTGTAACAGCTGAAGGATGTTTCTAAAAGTGATAGGCTTTAAATCAGAGCGTTTCAAGAAAGCCAGAAAAAATACAAAACAAATTTGCTTCAATAATTAAAAAAAATAAAGAAAATGTGAACAAAATATGTCACAAACACTTCATTAATAACACTTCATTGATATGAATCAAATTACTATTTCTGTCACGTTTAAAGGTTCCTTTTTACTCCTACGTGAAATGTGAAGTTATAACAAGTTTAATTTTAAATATTTATTTTCTGTCAGAAGTTGAACTTTACAAATGTAGTGTAGAACATTATACAACTGTATTTCAAATAATTATAAACATAAAATAATTATAAAACATAAAATATAAATATGTTATAATATTCTGCTCATCAACTTACCCATAGCTGAGTGAAGTACCATGCCCAATGCACTGCAGCCTTTGTCCAACTGTCTGTCGTGATGCAGACTTGTTTGTCTTCACTCAGTCTCCAGGATACAAGTGCTTTGGTCACTCCTAAATTACTTCACCTGTATGGTCTTCAGGAAAGTTTGAAGACATTTGCTTTTCAAATTCCAATCTTGATCAATGAAGTGGGCAGTTAGGCTCATATGGTTCAGATATGCAACTTGACCACAAATCTGAAGTAGTAGCGAAGTATGACAGACTTTGCAGCTCCTTTTCAACCATTTCTCTACATTCCATGTACAGCTGGGAAAGTGCCATCTGGGAGAATTATCTACGGTCAGGGAGTTGGTAACGAGGGTCAATTACTTAGTAATCAGCCACTTAAATCATTCTGTCCGCAGTACTGAATTCCTCAGACCCTTCTTTTCAACAATCTCGTCTATTGAAGATTGGGTGGTGTCCGTTTCGGTGTCTTCTTTGGTAACGCTGTCACTGGACTTTTCATTGTTTTCTGTTGTTTTCTTTTTAACCGTGCACCAACTTCAACACGGCTGCGCTACCCAAATATTAGCAGATGTGCTAAGTCTCGGCTATTGGTCCTATACACCTATGCACACTGTTGTGTGCATCAATCCAACGTGACTTCCAGCCACATGATTGGTTCGGTGTGGTGTATTCTCATTTTCGTTGGCTTTTCATGCTTGTTATGTCTGAGAACTGGAGGGACTCACAGAGAGTGGTGTCTGCTTTGAACACAAACTTTATTTAGACAAGATAAATAATATATGGTGCAGATCTGCTGTATACTGAGCCAGCCAGGAAAGAGGCGCCAATTTCAGCAGGCCCGGGTGCCATCTTGCTGGAGCCGCGGCACACTTGTCAACAATGTACCAGCATGGATCCCACACCAGCTGGGTTGGCGCCAATGCTGCGTCTTGATCCGCAGCCGCCACTCTCACCTTCCGCAGACGGCTGGCCTGCCATCTCGATCTGCACACCGGCTGGTCTCCACTGCATGACGATCTTCATAAGCATTGGTGGTGGTGACGATGTTAAGGCCGACTGTGAGCCCGGCCGCTTGGTTCTGCGGACCCAAACCCAGTTCATCACTGTGAGTGATGCTCTGTTCGGCTGTGTTCGGCATCATGGTTGTAAAGTTATAACTCTCACATCTGCTGCGGGGCATCCACATCCACCAGGCTGTGGTGGTTCTGCTACGTCCTGTTGGGTCACGTACTCTTCATCCTGCGTCTCAGTGGCGGCTCCTAGATGCTGATGCCGGTCATGGACTCGGAAGATGTCCGGTGGTCCTGTTGTGCTCTGCTCAGTTGTGGACTCTTCATTCTGCAGCTCAGCTGCGGTTTCTGGGGTTCGGTGTCGATCGTGGATTTGGAAGATGTCCGGTGACTCTCCTGCTTTCTGTATGATCACGGATTCTTCATCCAGTGGCTCGGCGGTGGCTTTTGCAAGCTGGTGCTGTGTGTGGATTTGGAAGCAGTCCGGTTCCTTCTCTCTTTTACCTGGTGCTGGTTAAGGTCGGGGTGATGTGTCGCTGTTGTCAGTAACGGGACGCGTGCCAGGCAATCCTCAGTCACCGGAGTCCCCTTTCTCCATGAACTTCATCTCCTGCGGCTTCACAGCGGCTGTCTGAAGCTCATGCCTGGCGAGGATCGAAGGTGTTCCCCCCTTCTCCTGGGAAATCTGGTCGTGGTGATATGCCACTATCGCTGTTGTCAGAATCTGTGCTGGGTTGTTGTATCCTGGAGTTCCCAATAGACACGGGCTCCCTCTCCTGCAGCTCTGCAGCGGCTCCCTGAGGCTCACGCTGGGCGAGGAACTGAGGCGAGTCCGGTCGCTGCTCTCCCTCCGTGTTTTGTTCATTCTCTGTGCTGTGGTCATTCTCTGTGCAGTATTCCCCAATTAGCTTGACACTAATTAACTCGTCTGCTAAGGGCCCGAAGGTGCACATGAGGTCCCTTGGAGGTCCGAGTCTTGCTAAGACTCGGACCTCCAAGACATAACGTTGAGTTGACTCTCCCGCCATTTTTTTGTTTCTGAAGAAAGTGACTCTTCAGGCCGTAATGTTGGTCCAACCATAGTAATGTTTCTCTATCAGAATCACACATTTGCCAAATGAGTCCGCCTGACCCAAAGTACGGAGTATGCACCGTCCTTCCTCACCTAGACCGAGAACCAGTATGCTCTTTAGCTTCTTGTTGTCAGCACCATTCAGGCCAGCCGCATCGATGTAATCCTTAAACATGTCAAACCAGCGGTACCACGAGATGGGCAGCTCACCTGGGGCTTCCAGAAGCAGTCGTAGTGACCCCAAGCACGCTTCCATGGTTTTACTCTCATCACCAAATGTTATGTCTGAAAACTGGAGATTCTCACAAAGAGTGGTGTCTGCTTTGAACACAAACTTTATTACAACAAGCTAACTAATATACAGTAGAGGTCTGCTGTATACTGAGCTAGCCGGGAAAGAGGCCGCAAGATGGCCGACTCTCCCCTTAAGACAGTTCAGCGTGATGACGTCACTGTACGGCTGCATCATCACGCCGATGCTGATTAGCCCCTTGTGGTATCCCAGTACCACAGTGCTGTCTGTCAAAACACAGAACGAACGACTTCTATCAACATTCTATCGAAAATGTATTATGTCTCTATCAAGAAAAAGTTATTGCCCAGCCCTAGCTACACTATTACATATGTGAACATCTGAATAATGGGAACATCCCCCTGCAGCACGCAGTTTGGATTCCGTGCCCACCATTCAACAGCATCTGCAATAAGCTTGTTTTTAGAGAAAACTAATCCTTTTTTAGGTAAGTGCTGTTGTGTAGGTGCTGTGTTTTTAGATATGAAGAAGGCATTTGACACCATTAACCACAACATCCTTTTAACCAAACTTACTCAGTTTAATTTTTCAGAACACGCTATCAAATGGATGAAATCCTATTTAACCAACAGACAGCAATGTGTAATGGTCAACAGTGTCAAATCGCCATATTTGAAATGTCAAATGGGGGTCCCACAAGGCTCCATACTTGGACCAATATTATTCTCCTTATACATAAATGATTTACCAAATGCATGCAGAAACATTCATATACAAATGTATGCAGATGACACGATAATATTCACACCTGCAAAAAACACACAAGAAGCCACCTGTATTTTTACAACAGCAATGACCCAAATCCATGACTGGCTTAATAATTCGTATCTTCTACTTAACACTAAAAAAAACTGTGCATGATGTTTATGAAACAACGATCAAATATAACAAACTCAAACATTTTCCTAAAAGGGGAGGAGCTACAATTAGTCGAGAAATTTAAGTACTTTGGCGTGATTATAAATTCCTCATTAATCTTTATAGAACATAAAAAAATCAAGCATAATCACATTCAATCTGAGAAATTTTAAACAAATTAGACCATCGCTGACAGTTAGTGTGGCAAAAATGTTTCTGCATGCAATGATCTTCTCACACATCGATTACTGTTTTACCAACTGGTCTCTCACTGGTGTAACAATCAAATCCATTGAATCTTTATACAAAAAAGCCATAAAAACCTTTGATAAGAAATATCCCACATATCATTGTTGTCACATTTACAACTTTCTCTTTTGAAAATTATAAAACTCTTAAATTTGCCTGTTCAATGTCATCATCGTCATAGCAGTCTGTCGGGGGTGACAATGACAGTTTCATTTAGGTCTGATCAGATTCCTCCAAGCAGCTCTGTCCTTCGCCTTCTGCTGCCAGGAACTCCTGACCTTGTTAACCCGGGCGACGTCCGAGCCAGTATGAGTTGCTTTGTGACTGACCATTTCATGAAACTGCTTGCAAAGTATTTGAGTACTGCTAGCTTTTGCTGGACTAGCAGCACATTCTTGGCAGATAGAGATATTATCAATGGCAAGGACAGGCCAAGACAAACTGACTCCAGTATCTGTTGCAGTGACTGACCAGATGATAGGTTTGTTTATCTCTGCTCTTTGTGTAGTGCATGTCACGATGCATGGACTGGCAAAAGTCCACCACAGACCTTGCAACAGATGTGCTTATCTGCCAGGATGTCCAATCTCACCCCATGTAACTGTGAGTGGTCCACCACAGACCTGTGACAGATATTGTTTTTAGTTCTGCCATGATGCCCAGTTTCACCCTCCATGCCCTCGGAAGGGCGGGGTTGCTGGTTGAGTCGCCGACGGCCCGACCCATGAGACAGGTAGTACCAGTTTTCATGATTATCCGGTAGCACGCAAACCAGTGCCTGACCTGACATGAAGGTCAGGCACTGAAATTGATCAGGCCTGTTCAATTTCAGTGCCTGAAAGGAACTGATGAGCAACTGATTAGGAATCTGCATAGCCATTTATAAAATATTAAATGGCTATGCACCCCCCCCCCCCCCCATCCCTGGGAGAATATGTTAAACTGAGCATTGTCACCAGTACAACCACCAGAGCAATCACTAGAGGAGACTGTGAGGTCCCCCACAGACGCACCACATTTGCTCAATCTGTGCTATCAGTGAGGGGCACCAAGATCTGGAATAACATACCACCTGCAATCAGAGAATGTACCACACTAAACACTTTTAAGATTCATTGTAAAAACTGGCTTTTAAACAACCAATACTGTATGCATAATTAGTTGTTGCTCTGCAGCATGCGCATATATATATGTGCCCATGTGTCACACACATATGCCCCGCCTCTTGTTTGTTGCTGTTGTTTGTTGTTGTTGTGAGGTACCTCGGTGTAAGTGTGTGTGCATGTATACACAGCACTTCACTTGTGTGACATTTGAACATTTGAATATTTTGTTTTGTAGCACCTTAATTCTTGCATTTTTCCATATCTGCTTTGTACTGCAGATGTTCTTCTCATGTATGATTGTGTGTTTTTGTGAACCGCCGGGGGACTACAGATGCAAATTAGCAGTATTGCTAAATCTGGCATACTTACATTTGCATTAATGTTCATTAGTATGTAATAACTTTTTCAAATAAACATTAAACTTAAACTAGAGCTGAGCACATTTCATTATGCTGCGCATAAACCACAGGACTTTGAAAATGAAGTTAATCCAGAAAACAGCTTCCTTTTGAATATGGTGACTGTGGTGAGTAGAAATTGTGTGTTCTTACGGTATAGTTTTAGTTTGAAATTAAATCTGGCAAGAAATCATATCTGTAGGCAAGTCATTTTCTTCCTGAGTGTGTGGGCAAAAGTGACCCCCCCCCATTTACTGAATTTATTTTTTTCTCATATGATGCAATATATCATTTAGTACACTGATATTATCTGTGCAAGATAGGCCATATTTGCAAGTGTGTTGTAAGTTCCACTTCAGTGTGATTCCAAGTGAAAATTCTCGTTAATCTCCAACTAGTAACAAGCTATCACACCCCAATGATATACAGGCTATACTTCACCTCCCTCAAGCCACTATCACCTGACTAAAAAGAGGGGGTCGTCACACGTGTCACAGTGAGAAATGTCAGTGGCAGAAGTGCCTGGAGAAAAAGATGAGGGTGCGGGTGGAGGTTGAAACTCTACCCTCACCGTTAACGGAGGCCTTAGCACCTCATGACCCCTGGCCACACATTTCTGAGTGAACTTTGGCCTTGTGACCACACCAGTGGTGTTGGATACCTCTTTGAGTTAGACACACGCATACATAGACACACATTATATCCTGAGATACCCCCTGGCCTGCAGTCGGGCAACCATTACCTGGAGATTGTATCAGTGTCAATTTGTGGGGAATTCTTACTCCCTGGGGTAAAGCACAGAGGGTGGGCGTCTGATCTCTCAGAGAAATGTTAATGTGGAGCAAAACATGCTTAACTCACAATGAAGCAATATTTGTAGCTCTGCTTATTGGTCAAGGAATTCTTTTATGTTGTATCATCAATTGGGAGGCAAACCAGCTGAAACCAAATCAGCTGTGGATGCTTTGGAAAGAACACAGGGTACTACCCCAATTGGATTAGGGAGGTATGCTTTACATCAAAAGTGCTGTGGCTTCATTAAAAAGATACAAAAATCTCTCATTTAAGCTACAATATGTGTGCCCATTAGTACTGGCATTTCAATCTGAAGACAGCGAATTGGTCAAGCAATGTAGCTTTTTGCTTTATCAAAGTTGAGAAGCTGTACCTTGCTTTGTTGAGCATGTAGTTTATCTGTCCCGTAATTGCACATTGTAAAATTGTCTCACTGGGTTTCTCACTATCCCCAGTGGCCAATGCAACCATCTGGCCCTCGCAAAGATCTGAGCAGGAAGTTATGCAAGACGTCAGAGGATAGGAACTCTGATAATGGATACTTAGCCTCACATGGAGTTGGCTGACTCTTTAGCATTCCCATCATTATCTGAAATACCTGACAGAGCGTGTTTGGCAGTACTGTCTAAGCCGTCAGTCTTCATAATTTTTTTCAGTGAAATGTTCAACAAAAAGTTAAAAAACTCTCAAGACCCCATCCCCCCACCCCAAAAAAACTCTCAGAGGTAGTGTGCAGGTGGAAGGTTGCTCAGCCTTGAATAAATGGTTCATTGAATTAGAAATTCTGGCATCTCTTTGTAGAAGTAAAGGTGAATGGAGCACACAGCTAAGTCTTTGTGCACACTAACATTGCAATTTCACTTTGGTGAGCACCTGCTGTATTCCTGCACAAATACTTCCTGTGTGACTCTTATGAGTTTATGCATCAATTATGTCTTCTTCTTTTGGCTGCTCCCCTTAGGGTTGGTCACAGCGGAGCATCTGCCTCCATCTCACCCAATCCCTTGGATCTTCCTCTGTAACATCAATCCTCTCCATGTCCTCCTTCATGACATCCATGAATCTTCCCTATGGTCTCCTTCTTTTCCTCCTCCCTGGCTGCTCCATCTTCAACATCCTTTGTCCAATACGTCCATTATCCCTCCTCTGCACATGTCCAAACCATCTCAGCCTTGCCTTTCTTACTTTGTCTCCAAACCGCTCAACCTGAGCTGTCCCTCTGATATACTCATTTCTAATCCTGTCCCTCATAGTCACTCCCAATGAAAATCTTAGCATCTTCAACTCTGCCACATCCAGCTCTGCCTCCTGTCTTTTTGTCAGCACCACCATCTCCAAACCATACATCATAGCAGGTCTCACTACCATCTTGTAAATCTTCCCTTTCACTCTAGCTGCTATCCTTCTGTCACAAATCACCCCTGACACTCGTCTCCAGACATTCCACCCTACCTACGTTCTCTTCTTCACTTCTCTTGTGCATTTCCATTGCTTTGGATGATTGACCCCAGGTATTTAAACTCATCTACTTTCACTACCTCTACTCCTTCTATCTTGACCGTTGCACATGCCTCCCTCTCATTCACACTCATGTATTCTGTCTTGCTTCTACTGACTTTAATTCCTCTTCTCTTCAGAGCATACCTCCACCTCTCAAAGTTCTCTTCCACCTGCTCCATACTCTCACTACAGATCACAGTGTCGTCTGCAAACATCATGGTCCACGGAGACTCCTGCCTGACCTTGTCTGTCAGCCTGTCCATCACCATGGCAAACAAGAAGAGGCTCAGAGCCGATCCCTGATGTAATCCTACCCCCACCTTGAATCCATCTGTCACTCCTACACCACAACTAACCACCATCTCGCTGTCCTCATACATGTCCTGCACCACCCTCACATACTTCTCTGCCACTCCTGACTTTCTCATACAGTACCACACTTCCTCTCTTGACATCCTATCATATGCTTTCTCTAGATCCACAAAGACACAGTACAACTCCTTCTGACCTCCTCTATACTTCTCCATCAGTACTCTTAGAGCAAACATTACATCTGTAGTACTCTTTCTTGGCATGAAACCATACTGCTGGTCACTGATTGACACCTCTCCTCTTAACCTGGATTCAACAACTCTTTCCCATATCTTCATAGTGTGGCTGATCAACTTTATGCCTCTGTAGTTACTACAGCTCTGAGTATCACCTTTGTTCTTGAAAACTGGTACCAAAACACTTCTCCACTCCACAGGTATCTTCTCACTCTCCAAGATTGTGTTAAACAATCTGGTTAAAATATCAACTGCCATATCTCCTAAGCATCTCCATACCTCCACAAGTACACTACCGTTCAAAAGTTTGGGGTCACTTAGAAATTTCCTTATTTTTGAAAGAAAAGCACTGTTTTTTTCAATGAAGATAACTTTAAACTAATCAGAAATACACTCTAATATCTAATATACATTGCTAATGTGGTAAATGACTATTCTAGCTGCAAATGTCTGGTTTTTGGTGCAATATCTACATAGGTGTATAGAGGCCAATTTCCAGCAACTATCACTCCAGTGTTCTAATGGTACAATGTGTTTGCTCATTGCGTCAGAAGGCTAATGGATGATTAGAAAACCCTTGTGCAATCATGTTAGCATAGCTGAAAACAGTTTAGCTGGTTAGAGAAACTATAAAACTGACCTTCCTTTGAGCAGGTTGAGTATCTGGAAAAAATTATTATTTCAAATACAAATCATTATTTCTAACCTTGTCAATGTCTTGACTATATTTTCTATTCATTTTACAACTCATGGTGGTAAATAAGTGTGACTTTTCATGGAAAACACAAAATAATTGTCTGGGTGACCCCAAACTTTTGAACGGTAGTGTATGTCATTTAGACCAACCGCCTTTCCATTCTTCATTATCTTCAAAGCTGCCCTTGTCATGAATCGCTGCCTTCCCGAGGCAGCAGGAACGAGATAAACCCAAATGCAGGAGGATGTGGTGTTTATTGATATGAAAGTCCAAACCATGAAACAAACCAACAACCTGGTGAGCGTGTTCAGTCCAAGGTAATTGTCCCCAAACGAAATGGCACGGACAATGACATACAAATGTACCCAAACACTCCCATGCATAAATGGTGAGTGGGGGAAAAGAGAAAGAGTAAACCAAGGACGCTCCTGTAACAAAAGTGCAGACCGGAGCCAGCAACCCCAGGCTCGACAGGCTGCACCAAGGTAGTGCTGGCAAACACAGAGAAAAAAACTGGACACAGCAACAGCTGACAGGTGAAGGTACTTGCAGAGGTGAAACGCCAGAGCATGGGCTGCTTTGGCGGTGGGCTGACAATACAATGCATTGACAATTCCCAAGTACACAGACAGAGCTTAAATAATACGAGACATAATGACCCAAGTGATTGCCGGTGTGAGTGAGTGTGTGAGTGCAAGTGGGCGTGTATTGAGCTGAGTGAGTGCAGGTGTGAAGGAGAGTGTGTGTGTATGTGTGCATGTGTGTGCGCGAGTGTGGGTATGTGGACCTGAGCAGGGAGAGGAACAGACAACGACAGATTGGAATCACCTGTCAGGAACTGACAGGAGAGGGGGGAGTGGCTGACAACAGACAGGAGGCACACAGGACCCAAAGAAGCCTCCTGCCAGCCACAAAATAAATAAACACAGAACCAAAAATACAACAGAACTAACTAGACAATGAAATACAATATGGAACTCAAAAGATAACATAAAACACAGATAACTAAGGAAACAGCCATGAAGCCGAGCTCAGGAGAATCCCCAGCTCAGTTCATGACAGCCCTCACTTCTGCTTTGTTAATCCTCTGGACTAGCTTGTTCACCATCTTTCCTTCATCTATCCTCCTCTCTCTCATTTTCTTTATTCATCAACTCTTCAAAGTACTCCTTCCACCTTCTCAACACACACTTGTCATTTGTTAGTACATTACCATTTCTGTCCTTAATCAACCTAACCTGTTGCACATCTTTTCCAGCTCAATGCAAGTCCTTTTTTCCTTCTTTAGTTTTCTTTTGCCTTTTCCACCTTTCTTTGCCATGTGCCTTAATTCCAAATACTCTTGTTTACTTTCTTCATCTCCCTGACTATCCCACTTTTTCTTTGCTAACATCTTCCTTTGAATACTTTCCTCTGAATACTTCCTTCTTCTGTCCAGAGGATACACCACATACAATGGCGTGAAAAAGTGTTTGCCCCCTTCCTGATTTCTCATTTTTTTTGTATGTTTGTCACACTTAAATGTTTCAGATCATCAAACAAAGTTAAATATTAGACAAAGATAACACAAGTAAACACAAAATGCAGTTTTGAAATGAAGGTGTTTTATTATTAAGGGAAAAAAAATCCAAACCTACATGGCCTTGTGTGAAAAAGTGATTGCCCCCTAAACCTAATAACTGGTTGGGCCACCCTTAGCAGCAACAACTGCAATCAGGCATTTGCGATAACTGGCAGTGAGTCTTTTACAGCGCTGTGGAGGAATTCTGGCCCACTTATCTTTGCAGAGTTGTTATAATTCAGCCACATTTGTCACGATCTGAGCACGGGGGGGGGGGGGGGGGTTCCACCGTGCTTTGTCTCTTTACTTTTTTGTTTTTGCTTATTTGTACAATATTGTATTTTGGAGTTATTTGCCTGTGACGTTATTTCTAGCTTGTTTTCACAATTGTTTCTTTGTATGATTTATTTTCCTGTTTACGCTCAGTGTAGTTTTGTTTACATATTTGGGTTTAGTTGTCTTTATTTGTTTCCACTTTAATTTTGCCAGTGTCTTCTCTTTATTTCTCTCTCAGGAGCTGCAGTTGTCAGGGGCACCCCCTGGTTGTGGACGGTGCTCCTGTAAAACTGTCAGCTCCACCTCCTCTTCTCATGACTCACAGCTGATTGTCATTTTCTCCCCAGCCTGCTCATGTCATTCACACCGGGTACTATTTGTGTTTGATTGTTTCTAGTCTTATTTAAGGGCTGTTATTTTCATTTCTCTTTGCTAGAGTCTCAGTTATTGTCTCCACCAGAATCCTGGCCCTGTTCTGGTGTGCTGTAAGTCTGCTTGTATTTCAGTTTGGATTTTCTGTTTTTGCACTGTTTGGGACTTTGTGTTCTGGTTAATAAATATCACAAACTACAGTCCAGGGTCTGGATCTCTCCTCTCTGCCCTGAAGGGTGATTAATGACAGTAGACTCTAGCCAGTTAGAGATCCAGCGGCTGCAGTTTGTGGATTTTTTTGTTTGTTTGTTTCTGTTGTCTGTGGGTTGGCGATTTCTGGGAGTTGACGTGGCCAGACACTAACCAGTCAACTTTATTCACCAGCGGCGTGGAAGGTAATCTTTTCCTTCTTCTTCCCCCCAGTTTTTGTTTTTTTACCTGGGGTTTGGTTATGTCTACAGCCTTAGATTTTTCAGCTCTGGGGCTGAGCGAGGAGGAGTGTGTGGCAGCTACGCTTGTCGCCAGTTTCGCCTCAGGGGCTGGAGCCTCCCACTGTCCCGAGGAGGTTTGGAGGTTTGTGGACGGCACGGGTGATTGAGGATCATCCCAGTCTCTGGAGCTAACCGGGCCTCACAGTTTTTCTCCCCTCGGTGGTCGACACATACCGCCAACTCTGTGCCCAGGCAGGGATCTTCCCTTCGGCACCACCGGGGCTCAAGAAGAAGTGCACCCGGGGGCGGAAGACTCGCTCATCCTGTCCGGAACCTGAACCCTTGTCTATTCATCAGACGGTCCCCGGAAGTCCCGAATGGACACCGTCCAGCCCCGACACACCAGCCCGGCCTTCTCCTTTCAACCTCCACCCTCCCCCTCCATCAGCCAAGGAGCTGGAGGAGTGCAGGCAGGTCCAATTAGTGGAGACAGAGCTCCTACTAGAATATAAACCATGGCTCCTCCCGGATCTCGCCCAGGAGCTGGAGGAGGGTTCACCGGATCCTCTTCCACCACACCATGAGCCAACATCTCTGCCTCCCGCTCCCTGCCATCACCCGGGAGATCTCACCGGAAGAATGCCTCCAACTCTCTGCCAGTAGTTCCTCTTCCGCCGTGTCAAAAAATTTCCACAGCAGCCTCCCCTTCTCGTCCGAGCTCCTCTGTGCCGGCTGTCCCGTCAACATCCTCTTCCTCCATTGATGCTGCTTCCCTCATCTCCATGCGTTTCCCCCTGCTGCTGACAGTTCAGCCATTTATCCCCAGCTCCTCCCGCCATTGAGTCTGCAGGGGCGGCTCCTCCACACTCTTCTGAGGGGCCCATTACCGCTGCAGCCACTGAGAGGGAAGACGTTGGGCCTGTTGCAGCAGAAGCCATCATGCCCCGGGAATTCAGACAAGTGTCTTTTCATTTCTAATTATCTAAAAATGTATTATCTTGCCTGATTCCCGGTGGTGAAGCTCAGCCGGTGCAGTCCACTGAGTCATCCCCGCCTGCTGCAGACATTAATTGTTCACCTGCTACCTCCGTGTTTCTTCCTCTCCCCCCGAGTATCCGCCGGCCCTGGGATTAAGCCACCGGATGATGGAGGAGCCTGCAGTCCTGGAGGGCCTGGTCCCAGCCCTGCAGTCACAGTCTGGATGGAGGGAGAGCGCTGCGACCGAACTGAAGCCTGTGTGGATGATGGAGAGTCCCCTGGCCCCAGCAGAACAGGATCCAGTGCCAGCAGGAAGCTGACCTCCTGTGTCCATGTAGGGTGAGCCACCTGCATGGGTCACATCGCTAGGGGGTCCCAGGACTGCATTGACCAACATGCCTGCTGCTGGGGCCACAGCAGCAGAGTCTGAGCTGAACCTCCAAAGAGCTGGGCCCGAGGAGTCGTCGTCTGGATTGATGGAGTCCTGGATGGCGGTGGAGCTTGAGCCCAGGCAAGTGCTCTCCTTTGTCTCTGTTGTCTCTCTTTTGGAGAAATCTTGCCTGGCTCTTGGTGAGGAGAGCCAAGTGCAGCCATCAGCTGCACCTGAGCTCACCTCGCCGAGCTCCACTGCCGCTGGTGACCCTGACCCTGTATCTTTGCATCTCTTGCCTGAGCTTTTCCCAGGGTCGCCAAGGATATTCCAGATCTGCCAGATGTCTCCGTGGGTCCAGGTTCGTCACCCGAGATCATCGTGGCTTCAGTTCCTCCCACTGAGGTCATCGTGGGCGCTCTGTCCCAGCCCAGGACCTATGTGGGTGCTGCTCCCCCTCCGGCTGAGGTCTTCGAGGGTGCTGCTTCCTTTTCTGCGGAGGTCGTTGTGAGTGCCCCGTTCCAGCCCGGGGCCTCCGAGGGTGCAGCCGTGGCCCAGTCCGGGTCCACCGATGGTGCAGCCGTGGCCCAGGCCGGGCCCACTGAGGATGCTGCTTCCCTTCCAGTGGAGGTTGTTGCAGGTGCTCCGTTCCAGCCTGGGGCCTCCAAGGGTGCAGCATTGGCCCAGTCCAGGTCCTCTGTGGGTGCAGTTTTAGCCCAGTCCGGGTCCTCTGTGGGTGCAGTTTTGGCCCAGTCCAGGTCCACCGAGGGTGCAGCTTTGGCCCAGTCCGAGCCCTCCGTGGGTGCAGGTTTGCTCCAGCCCAGAGCCACCGTGGGTGCAGCTTTGGTCCAGCCTGGTGCCACCGCGTGTGCAGGTTTGCTCCAGTCCGGAGCCATCGAGGGTGCAGCTTTGCTCCAGCCTGGAGTCACCGCGGGTCCAGCTTTGCTCCTGTGTTGTGATGTTCCAGTCCAGGACCACTGGAGGGTGCTGCAGGGTGGTCTGAAAGCGTTGTGGTTCCCTCTCCTCTGCCCGAGGCTGTCGTGGTTCCCTCTCCTCTGCCCAACATCATCGTGATTCCCCCTCCTCTGCTCGAGGCTGTCATGGTTCCCCCTCCTCTGCCCGAGGCCGTTGTGGTTCCCTCTCCTTTTCCCAATGTTACAACTCGCCGCTCATTAGCGGCGCCAGCTGAGCGCACACCTGCACCTCGTCAGCGGCGGGGCATATAAGCTGCTCTGCCCTGAGCTTCGGCCTGAAGCCGTCTGTTCCCTTCGGCTACTTGCTTCAGAGGAACCCCCTCGGCAAACAGCAAGATCGCTCACGTAAGCAAACCTCTACTTGTGTTCCAGTCTTTCCCCTGTGCACAGGTGGACCTCTCCCGGCGGCGGACTTCGCCCCCGCATCACCACCTCGCTGCTGCTGTCAGGTGCATCGTCAGGTCTCTGTCTTCTGGACTCTCCCTTGAGCGCGCCTGCCACCTGCCCTGCCAAGTAAGCCAACAAACCTCACATTACCTGTTGTACTGTTTTGGTGCCCGTCACCTTCTCCCTGTGCTCTCTCCCCAGGGTTGTCTGGCTGTACGGTTTCCTGCCTCCGCGCCTGACGCTGACGTCCGCCACCAGTACATCCACATTCCACAGACATGCATCCATTCATCCTTGTTGTTGAATAAAGCTATTAAATTCACTCTGAGCCTGCGTGTGTGTCTCCTGAGCCGTGCGTTATGTCACCCGAGGCCATCGCTGTACCCCATCCTCTGCCCAATGTCGTTGTGGTTTCCCCTCCTCTGCCCGACGTCGTCATGGTTCCCCCTCCTCCGCCTGATGTCATCGTGATTCCCCCTCCTTCGTCTGACGTTGTCATGGTTCCCCCATTCCTCCATCCTCCTTGTCTCTGGTCGTCCCGGTTGGGCAGCAGCCCCCTGGACCACCTTTCCTGTTTTAGTGGTTAAAGAACTCTGGCCGACTGCCTGACAGACTGTGCCGTTGGGTTGGACAGTTCATATTCTCTGGCAGGCCACCCAGCTCTTACCATCTTGCTGTCTGCCAGGTCTGGAACTTCGGCCGGCCACTGGAACTGTCTAGCTCTTTGGTCCAGGGGCCTAGGTCCCTGGTTCTGCCTGGTGTGGATCCTGAGTGTTTTTGTTTTTGTTTTTTTTTTTTTTTATCTTCTCCTAGCCTGGGTTCTGCTGGGATGTGAGTCATGGGAGTTCTTATTATTTTCTCTGGTTTGTTTCGGTCCCTCCGTGCCTGGGTCCCCCTCCTCCCGCCCAGGGTGGGGTTGTTTTCTTGTCTTTTGGTGGGGTGGGTTCTTAGTGTGGGTGGGTTCTTGTTCTCCTTTTGATGTTGCTCGGGGTGTCTGGTCTCCCCCCCTTGAAGGGGAGGGGGGGTTCCACCGTGCTTTGTCTCTTTGCCTTTTTGTTTTTCCTTATTTGTATAATATTGTATTTTGGAGTTATTTGTCCGTGATGTTATTTCTAGTTTGTTTTCACAATTGTTTCTTTGTATGATTTATTATCCTGTTTACGCTCAGTGTAGTTTTGTTTACATATTTGGGTTTAGTTGTCTTTATTTGTTTCCACTTTAATTTTGCCAGTGTCTTCTCTTTCTTTCTCTCTCAGAAGCTGCAGTTGTCAGGGGCACTCACCGGTTGTGGGCAGTGCTCTTGTCAAACTGTCAACTCTTCCTCCTCTCCTCATGACTCACAGCTGATTGTCATTTTCTCCCCAGCCTGCTCATGCCATTCACACCGGGTACTATTTGTGTTTGATTGTTTCTAGCCTTATTTAAGGGCTGTTATTTTCATTTCTCTTTGCTAGAGTCTCAGTTATCATCTCCACCAGAATCCTGGCCCTGTTCTGGTGTGCTGTAAGTCTGCTTGTATTTCAGTTTGGATTTTCTGTTTTTGCACTGTTTGGGATTTTGTGTTCTGGTTAATAAATATCACAAACTACAGTCCAGCGTGTGGATGTCTCCTCTCTGCCCTGAAGGGCGATTCATTACAACATTGGAGGGTTTTCGAGATTTTCAAGCATGAACCACCTTTTTAAGATCATGCCACAGCATCTCAATCGGATTCAGGTCAGGACTTTGACTAGGCCACTCCAAAGTCTTCATTTTTTTTTCTTGAGCCATTCAGAGGTGGACTTGCTGGTGTGTTTTGGATCATTGTCCTGCTGCAGAACCCAAATGTGCTTCAGCTTCAGGTCATGAACAGATGGCCAGACATTCTCCTTCAGGATTTTTTGGTAGACAGCAGAATTCATGGATCCATTTACCACAGCAAGTCTGCCACGCCCTGAAGCAGCAAAACAGCCCCAGACCATCACACTTCCACCACCATACTGTATTTTTCTGTTGGTATGATGTTCCTTCTCTGAATTGCTATGTTACGTTTATGCCGGATGTAATGTGACACACACCTTCCAAAAAGTTCAACTTTTGTCTCGTCAGTCCACAGAGTATTTTCCCAAAAGTCTTGGGGATCATCAAGATGTTTTCTGGCAAAACTGAGACGAGCCTGTTATGTCTGATATTACCTGGTGAACAGAAGAGGCGAGGTTACTTGGATACAGCTTTATTGGCTTTACTCACACCGACAGCTATTGACAGATCACCGGCTAAGCTCAGACGAGAGAAACTAATAAGATGGCCGATCCGGCCTTATATAGGGTGGGGCAGAGGCGCCACCTGGAGGTGCGTGTCCATCTTTCATATCTCTCGCCTTTAAAAAGTCCACAGCCACTCACTCAATTAAGACCCTCCCCAATTTGGGACCCGAATTACGCACTAATAAAAGAAAACTAATGTCTCTAAATGGCCTAAAGCATTCACACAACAAAACCTAAAATAGGGAGGATGGGTGGACTGCCGTCCTTCCCACACGGCAAGGTGGATTATTCTGCCACCTGCTAGGGTAAATTAGAGTCCATTACTAACTAAAATTGTGTGCCGTGCTCCTAAACTAGAACAAAAAACACCCCCAAAATAATCCCTTCTCTAACATTTTTTAAACAACAACACCAACACAACAACAACAGAACCTCAATATATACTATTTACACTCAGTTCTTTGGATGAAAGGGTAGCACTGGCATGGGGGCCCCGGGCACCCTCTCAGTAGATGTGCCCCTGGAAAAAGCCAGTCTTCGTGGTGATGGCTGGCCCCCCCGACGCTGAAGCTGCAGACCCCCTGTCATCTTTAATGGTGAAACCCAGTCCATAAAATAAATCACAGCCCATAATGTTATCGCCCCGTGCTGTCACATGAAACGGGAAGCCGGTCACCATTGCATACTTGTACCGAACAGTCAACTTCAAAGTCCCAACCGTGTCCAGCCTTCCACCTCCATAACCGTACAATGGCGCTGGGTTACCTCTAATCCTCTGGTGGGGAAAAAAACGTCTTCACCGTGGCCCAATTCAGCAGTGGACCCTCTGTTCCCGTGTCAATCAACAGTGGCACCTCCACGTCATCCAGCCTTACTGTGCCAAACGTGTACCCGTTCGTGCTGGGGGACACTGTGTGGATGGTTGTCTGGGGCAGGCAGAGCGATTTCTTCGGTGGGCTCTCCAGTTTAAATTCACGGTACATCCTGGCAAAATGGTCCAAGCGACCACATCTGTTACACCATGCTCCTCTCGCTGGGCAGTCCGTAGCCTTTTTCCGGTGCGTCTTAGACCCACAACCCATACAGAGGGACTTTCTTCGCCGTCCCAGCTATTGTCACTGTCCAGGTTTATGGCATTTGCCACGACAAGAGGCTCGAGCGGCTGCTGTGACTGGCGCCAGGTTTACTCTAGAGCTAGCTTGTCCACGGATTCCATTTGTAGCGCTAGCTTGATGGCTCTGGCTAACGTGAGCTCATTTGGCGCCGTAAGTAGCCTAGCTCGCAATGCGGCACTACAGGTGTGTTCCGCTAGCTGGTCACGGATCATTTCCTCTTCCAGGGTTCCAAAACGGCACTCGCTAGCCAGCTGCCTCAAGTTGGCAACAAACTGCTGGATGGGTTCACCTACCTGTTGATGTTGCTGCCGAAAACAGATCCTTCAGACCATCACATTATCCGGGATGATGAAATGGCTAGCTAGCAGCCCTGCTACCTCTTCATATGTGTCAGCAGCACCGAGCATTCCCAGGATTCGCTGGCCCTCTACACCCAAATTGTGAACCAACAGCACCCGGGTTCTCAGCTTGTCGAGCTCCCCGAGACCCTGCGCGGCAACATAGTTCCGAAAGGCCTCGAACCACCTAGGCCAGGGCACCGGCGGGTCTCCAGGTGCCTCGAGGAAAGGGCGGCTAGGGCCAATGCACGTTTCCATGGTTTAATCCGACGTCACCAGCTGATGGCCCAGCAGCTGCAAACAATAATGCAGCAATTTGGACACCATCAAGCAGCATTTGGCCTGGATGGCTCCTCCGGCTCCTCCTCCTCAGCCTGCTCCTATTTTTCAACCACCAGTATGCCGTACGACCTCCGTTCCCACACCTGCTCCATACGTGGGGGACGTGGGGAAATGTAAGGAATTTCTTCACCAGGTACAGATGTAGCTCAAGTAGGTTCATTTTGTCTTCTTTTAATTATTTATCTTTTGTTCATATAAAAGACAAATTTGGAGCAGGTCGGGGGGAGGGGGGGCAGTACCCGGGGGATGTGGCTAAAATTCAGTTCTTTACCCTACTGCTGCGGGACCGAGCCCTTAGTTGGGCTCAGGCCACAGTATATAGCCGGAAGGGCAATCCTACACATTTGAGCAATTCGTGGTCGCTTTTTCCAGTGTGTTTGACCACACAGAGAGTCAAGGAAACATTATGAGCCGCCTTATGACTCTCCAACAGGGTGCTCGGTTTGTAGCCGAGTACTCGGTGGAGTTTCGAGTCAAAGCGGCGGACTTGGGGTGGAACGAGGTTGCGTTACGCAGCACGTTCCTCCACGGGTTAAACGCCCACCTCCGTGACAACCTGGCGGTTTATGCTGTGCCCGACACTCTTGATGGTCTTATTGATCAGGCTGTGGGGTTGGATAACCGTTATCGTGAGCACGCAAAGGAGAGACAGGCCTCCTCTCGCTCGCCTGCCGAGCAGGTGCCCGCTGCGGAGACTAACACTGGAGGGGCTGGTCCTCCTCCCAAGCCGATGGACCTTAACCGGTTTCAACTAACCGATGCTGAGCGCCGGTGAAGGAGGAGGACTGGTATGTGCATGTACTGTGCTTCTCCGAAACACGGTCGGGACAAGTGCCCCCGGCGGCCAAAAAGACGCAGCCTGTCAGTAACCGTGGGGGGTCTGGTGGGCAAGACTAAATTAACTCCCCCCGGAAGTTTATCTATTCTGGCCCTCGTGCAGTTGCCGGGGGTTGAGAGGAGGGTCATGGCGTTAGTTGATTCAGGGGCAGAGGGCAATTTCGTGTCGGTCCAGCTTGTGTGGGACCTGGGTATTCCCACACATAAATTGCCCCATCCTCAACGTATCACCACCATATCTGCCCATGATGTTGCGGTAGCCGCCGAACGCACGTTGCTGGTCACCATCCTCCTTTCCAGGAATCATCGGAAAGAACTCACGTTCCTAGTTCTCCCAGTTTCATCATCCCCAATGATTCTAGGTTTTCCCTGGCTCCAGAGGCACAGCCCTATTATTAACTGGGCTCGTAATTCCATCTCCTCCTGGAGCCAATTTTGTTCGGCCAATTGTCTACATTCAGCTGAATGTGCTCAGGATCTCCTTGTCTCTCTTCCTCTGGTCGAGCTGCCGGACCTCATCCTCGTTCCCCGGGCATACCATGATTTGGGAGAGGTTTTTAGCAAGTCGAGAGCGTTGTCACTGCCGCCTTACCGCTCTTATGACTGTGCTGTAGACCTCATCCCGGGGGCAAAGCTGCTGTCCAGCCGGCTCATCAGCATTTCTGGCCCGGAGAGAGAGGCAATGGAGAAATATGTCAAGGAGTTACTGAACACCGGCCTTATTCGGACATCTTCGGCCCCTCTCGGGGCTGGGTTCTTCTTTGTCAGTAAGGATGGCTTGTTGCACCCGTGTATCGACTATCGCAAGCTCAGCGCTGTTACAGTTAAAGGGTACCTGTGGTGGTCGTCTAAACGCATTCAACTTGAAAACATTAGGCAAAGTATTCGTTATTTGGTTAAATAATTATTGTCAGCCATATACCACCAGAGAAATATGCAAATACGACCACAGGCATGACCAGCCAATGAAAACTCTGAGCGCAGCCATGACACATGCGGATGTGACGTCATATCGTTGCCAATACTCTGCCTGTATGAGCGACTAGGGTGCTGTTGTGAGTGTTTTTATTCTATTATGGCTGAACTGTCGGACTCTGAGGAAGAATTCGTCCAACATGGCTACAGGTTTGAGCCAGAAAGGTCTTCTGAGGGTTAAAGTGACGAAGTGGTCCTCACACACAACGCAATTTCGTCTGAAATTATTCGTCTGTGCCCTGTTTCCGCTCCGATCTTCTGACAAGGTGAGCTGGGTTTGGGTACACAAAAGAAGTGTTTATCTTTGTTTTTTCGCTTATTATTCAGACATCCAAAGGCTTTACATTCCGCCATGTTGCGATATCCATATCGCATTGTATGTTTTTGTTTTTACAAGAGCGCTGAGTGTCTGCTGCTCTGTATATAGTTTTAGAATCATCTTCCGTGTTGCGGCCGTTACGAGCTCAGATCACACGAGACAAGCCGCTGAATTTAAGCATTTATTTATTTATTTTCTACTCGTTTCAGTTCTGCATTTAATATGAACCCTGAGTTTGAAATAAACGTTTGAATTTGAATTTGAATATCCCGAAAGCCGCTGCACATCCGGGTACTCCAGGCTCAGCCAATATTGATCCAGATCGCATAGTTTTAGAATCATCGGCCATTACGAGCTCAGATCACACGAGACGGCCCGCTGAATTTAAGCATTTATTTATTTATTTTCTACTCGTTTCAGTTCTGCATTTAATATGAACCCTGAGTTTGAAATAAACGTTTGAATTTGAATTTGAATATCCCGAAAGCCGCTGCACATCCGCGTACTCCAGGCTCAGCCAATACTGATCCAGATCGCGGTAGCCACGATATTACGTCACAGGAAGCGTCCTGGAAGGCCATGTAGCCGCTAGTATGGCTGCACCCATGTTTTGCTGACATAGCTGAACCAGCACATCAGCAATGGATTTATATCAAATTGCTTTGAACGTGAATTTCAACTTAAACTTGAACTAGAACGTGAGACAGGGGCTCAATATAATATCTTTTTTTTCACAACCACCACAGGTACGCTTTAAGGATAAATATCCTCTGCCCTTGATGGACTCTGCGTTTGAGCTCCGTCAGCGCTCACGGGTTTTCACCAAATTAGACTTACACAACATGTACCACCTAATTCGCATTTGTGAGGGGGAAGAGTGGAAAACAGCGTTTAAAACCCACCTGGGACAGTACGAGTACTTTGTGACGCCGTTTGGGCTCACCAACGCCCCTACTGTCTTTCAACAGTTAATTAACGACATCCTCCGCGATACAGTATGCTTTACCAATTTGTGTTTGTCTAGCTGGATGACATTTTGATTTTCTCCCGCTCGTGAGAGGAACATGAGGTCCATGTAAGAGCAGTTCTACAATGGCTCTTGGAGAACTAGCTCTACGTTAAGGCCGAGAAGTGTGAGTTCTCCACAACATCTACCGTCTTCTTGGGCTTCATAGTGGCTGAATGGAGACTGATTGCCGACCCGGCCAAGGTGAGGGCAGTGCTTGATTGGCCAACTCCCCACTCCCGTAGGGAGCTTCATTGCTTCCTCGGGTTTGCAAACTTTTATCACTGGTTCATCCAGAACTATAGTGGGATAGCACTGCCCTTGACACAGCTGACCTCTGTTAAGGTCCCCTTTTGGTGGACCGAGGCAGCTGAACAGGCCTTTTCTAAATTAAAGGACCTGTTCACTAACACTCCTATCTTGGCCCAGGTTGACACGCAGCTCCAGTTTGTCCTCAAGATGGATGCATCTGATTCGGGGGTGGGCGCCGTCCTTTCACCGCGTGCATCCTCCGACCAGAAGCTCCACCCATGTGCGTATTTCTCTCATCGGCTTACGCCGGCCGAGAGGAATTACAACGTGGGGGACAGAGAGCTGCTCGCCATTAAACTGGCGCTGGAGGAATGGAGACATTGGTTAGAGGGGGCTATTCACCCCATTGTCATATGGACTGACCACAAAAACCTCGAGTATTTGCGGTCGGCCCGCCAACTTAACGCCAGGCAGGCCCGTTGGGCCCTGTTTTTTTCAGTAGTTTAATGTCACCATCACTTACCGGCCTGGTTCTCGGAACACCAAAAAGGACGCACTATCATGCCAGTTTGATTCTGAAGAGAGAGCGCCCCCTTCCCATCCCCAAACCATTCTTTCTTCTTCTTGCATCCTCAGTGCCCTTACGTGGGAAATCGAGCGAAGGGTCTGTCAGGCCCAGTCTCTGGAGCCTGTGCCAGCAGGGTGTCCCCGGAACCGCCTGTACGTCCCCGCTGCCCTCCGCAGTAACATCATCCAGTGGGGTCAGACCAGCCACTTCGCTTGCCATCCTGGGATCACCCGCACCACGGACCTGGTTCGGCGGGTGTTCTGGTGTGCAGGAGTATGTACAGACCTGCCAGACCTGCGTGCGGGGCAAGTCCGACTCTTCTCCCCCGGCTGGACTTCTCCATCCCCTTTCCATCCCCGGCTGCCCGTGGTCTCACATCGCCGTGGACATTATAACTGGTCTTCCCCCTCCCATGGAAAAACAGTTATTCTGACCATCGTGGACCACTTCTCCAAGGCCGTGCATCTGGTGGCTCTTTCCAAACTCCCCTCGGCCTTGGAGACGGCCAGCCTCCTGACCATGTGATCCGCCTCCATGGGATACCGATGCACATCGTGTCTGACCGTGGTCCGCAGTTCACCTCGCAGGTTTGGAGGCCTTCTATTTCTATGCTCCTGAATTTCCTCCTCCGTCTGCAATTTCAGTATTTCCAGCCATTGGTAGCGCCCATTTTGTTTTCTAATCTCAAAGATGAAGAAGAAGGATTTCTTCCTCTTTGGTGTGTTACGTGTCATCCATGAGTCCTCCAATGTGTGTCTGCCACCTTGTGAATTTGGACAGTGTTTCTGCATGTCATATCAGTTGACAGGTGCAGCGCCACACTGTGCCACTAGGGGCACAAGAAATCACACAGCTTAAAGGTTAATCTTTTTCTCTGCCTTTACTCTCTTCCTCTTCTTGCTTTCCAAAGTCACCCTACAGACTACCATCCGATGCTCTCTAGCTACATTCTCCCCTGCCACCACCTTGCAGTCTCCTATCGCTTTCAGATTTCTCCTTCTGCATAAGATGTAGTCCACCTGTGTGCAGCTTCCTCCAGTCTTGTAAGTCCACCAATGTTCCTTTCTTTTCTTGAAGTATGTGTTCACCACAGATATGTCCATCCTTTTAGCAAAATCCACAACTATCCGTCCTTCCACATTTTTCTCCTTAAAATCATACCTACCCAGCACCTCATCACCTTTGTTCGCTTCACCTACATGCCCATTAAAGTCCTCACCAGTCACCACTCTCTCCTCCCTGGGAACACTTCACTACCACTTCATCCAGCTTACTCCAGAATTCCTCTTTCTCTTCTACCTGGCATTCAATTTGTGGGACATAAGCACTGACAGCATTCAACATCACACCTTCGACTTCTAGACCAGGGGTCTCCAGAAACGGCTGTAGTGGCCTCAAGCAGGCCTCCATGGTTTAACTCTCATCGCCAAATGTTATGTCTGGAAACCCGGCGAGACTCACAGAGAGTGGTGCTGTTGTGAACACGAACTTTATTACACAAAGTAATAAATACATGCAGGTCTATTAAGCACTGAGCTCCTATGTTGTGTGAATGTTGAGAGAGACAGCAAAGTGACCTAACATGGCCGGCTCTTCCCTTATATAGGTCGGCGTGATGACGGTATCAGCCGGTTATGTCATCACGCCACTCTCTGTTATAAACCCCTTTGTAACAGGAATGTGAGAGACTGTCATAAATGCCCCTCTAGGGCAGATGAACAGACACATTCACAGGGTGAAGCTGAAACATAATTTAATGAAAATTAACTGCAGCATAAGAGCCGGACATAAAATAATCCAAAACAGCAGTAAACAGGAATGCTGGGGGACGAAACCCAAACAGCAAAACAGTGAGAGTATGTGTGAACTCAAACAGAACTACTCACAACCGCCCAGTTACGAGGAGTTATGACAAGGACCCAACAAAGGGATAAGGGAGTGAAACCCAATAAATAGAAATGAACGTAATGAAACTAATGAGCAACAGCCATGAACAGTAATGAGTAAAACAAGGATGAGCTGTGCTAGAAAGGAAGTACACAAACACTGTCAAAATAAAAGCCAACTCAGAAATGAATGGTGAGCAGGGAAAACTATACAACATACAAACGTAACTGAGGTGGTGGAAAATAACAATAATGAAACTGAGATGGAAGTAAAAACCCAGTGATGATAACAATGAAGACAAATAATAAATACTGAAAACAACATAAAGTGTGGACCGATCTGGCCCAGTCCAAACCACCACAGCACTCCCCCCCCACCCTTTAAGGGTCAGATCCCAGAAGACCCCAGGGAAACATCAAAAAAGGAAAAAGAAAAGAAAACTCAAAACCCTCGCAGGGTGGGTGGTGGGGGGACAGGCCAGGTGGGCCAAAATAGACCCCCTACCAAGCAAAATATGAAAAACAAAACGGTTCAGGTGGTCTCCCAGAGCCCCCGGACCCCTGAACTAGAGAGCCAGGCATATCAGGGACCTCACCCCCATCTAAGGGTCCCCAACCCGGGGCACAAGATGGGTCTGGCGGCCCTCCAACACCCACTGGCCATAGGAAGGGTGAACACGGGGCGTCAGCCAATCTACCAAAAATCATGGCCGCCAACCAGGAGAAAACACACCCCATGCTCAAGAAATAACACAAAACCGTTTTGCACCGAAAGCAACATAAGAATCCTTACAACTGAAAATAACACGTGCTCCAAACTCAGGGAAAAACAACATGAAAACTTGAGCCTGAGGAGCAGATAAAGAAACACACCCCCATGCTCAAGGAATAACACAAACCCGTTTAGCACAGAACATAACATAAGAACCCTTAGAACTAGGGCTGGGCGATAAATCAAATTAATTCGATTAATTCGCCTTTTTAAAAATTGATGATTTGAAAATTTGCTAAATCGTAAAATCGAGGTGACCTTAAATAAATAAAATACGGGTTCTTCTTCTGCCTTTTATGACTTGAGCATTGGCGTATGCTTCCGCCTCTTGTCTCCTTCCGCCTAAGCACTCATGCTCCGGCCATGGCGGACACAGCACAAGCCGAAGAGTTGGGTAGCGAGAAAAGGGACTCATGTTACCTCAATTATATGGAAGTGGTTCGGCTTTGACAAGACCAATGCAGAGCAAACTACAGTCGTGTGCAAGGTTTGCAGAAAAACTGTGAAAACGAAGAGCAGCAGCACAACTAACCTCTATCAGCACCTCCAGCAAAGGCACCCTAAAGAATGGGAGGAGTGCTCGCAGCTACGGGAGTGCAGCATGGCTAGCACTAGCCAAGGCAAACAAGGTTACGCCGCGAAGAAACAACAAACTTTAGCTGCATCATTTTCTAGTGTCGTGCCATACGATAAGTCAGGGGCACAGTGGAAGCAGATGACTGAAGCCGTTGCTGTTCATTTAGGAATGGATATGGCGCCTATTTACACCGTAGAGAAGCCTGGCTTTCTCCACATGCTAAAAGTTTGGGATCCAAAATACCAACCACCGAGTCGTAAATACTTTGCAGAGGTTGCACTACCAAAACTGTACAACGAAACACGACAAGTGCTTTATGAAAAGCTGGACACGGTTTTATTTTTTTCTGCTACTACAGACCTTTGGTCCAGTCGATCTCTTCAACCGTACTTGAGTTTAACAGTGCATTATATCGACGAGAACTGGAGTCTGAACAGCTGCTGTTTACAAACCACCTACTTTCCTGAAGATCACACTGGAGAGCTCATTGCACTGGGGCTCAAAGACTCCTTGGCACTGTGGAAGCTGGATGAGGAGAAAATGGTGTGTATGACTACTGACAGTGGCACAAATATGATAAAGGCCCTGAAGCTAAACCAGTGGACCCACCTCAGCTGCTTTGGACACAGGCTCCACAACGCAATAGGTAAGTAAAATGCAATGTGCACCATCATTTAAAATACAACATAAATCTATACTATTAAAATTTAAAGCAACACCTACTAAACATTATCAGGCATAATATTACTTGTTTAATTTACAGGGTTTTTTTTATTTATTTTCTCCTATAATACCACTTTTTTTTTAAGTGGTAGTATATTCTTACTACAACCACATACAAATTTAGGTAATATTGCATTAATAACAATATTTTTATTGACATTACTATACATCTGCAAGGAGTTGTTGATATTTTGTATACTCTAGTAATGCTAAGTGTATTAATCATTCTTTTTCTTTACAGGGAATGCTTGTAAGGATGCTTGCATCGAACGTGCCGTAGGAGTCTGCAAGAAAGTCATCAGTGCCTTCTCCTTTAGTTGGAAGAAGCGGAGAGACACGGCAGTGGTGCAAGCAGAACTTGGCCTCCCTGAACATCAGCTCATCTCAGAATCACCTACAAGATGGAGGTCACATCAGCAGATGATCGAGCGTATACTGGAGCAGGAGAAGGCAATGGGACAAACCTTGGGTGCAGATAAGAAAACAAGGCACTTAGTGCCAACCTGGCAGGACATTGATGTTTTAGAGTCAGTAAATAAAGCCATAAAGCCATTACATGACTTTACTGACACATTGTCTGGTGAGACATATGTGAGCATCTCCTTCATAAAACCAACCCTTCATCTGTTTAACAACAGTTTGCTGAAGTAGGATGATGACGATACTGAGCTCACAAAACAAATCAAAAAAGATGTGCTGAAATATCTTAACCAAAAATACAGCGATCAAACCACACAAGACCTCATTGACCTTGCCTCACTACTAGATCCCAGTTTCCGCACAACTTACATTGAGCCAGACAAGACTGAAAAACTAAGAGAGAGAACCATTGCAAAACTGTGTTCCACCATGCATTACAGAGGCATACCAGTTACTCATGCTGCAGATAAAGACAAATCTGAGAGTCAGGTTGTTGAACCCCCAACAAAGATGAAGAAATCCCTCAGTAGCTTCTTTAAAAAGACTCCAGTTGAGGCTGAAACAAAGACCTATGAAGCTAAAGTTAAGGGTGAGCTGTCAGCATACTTGTTGGCACCTGAAACTGATGCAGATTCAGACCCACTTACATGGTGGAAACAGCACGAAACACATTTTCCCAGACTTAGTAAACTGGCAAAAAAGTACCTCTCAATACCTGCAACAAGTGCCCCATCTGAAAGGGTATTTAGTACAGGGGGAAACATTGTAACGTGCACTAGAGCTTGTCTTAAGCCAGAGTCAGTTGACAGGCTTGTTTTTCTTGCAAGAAATCTAAGAGTTTAAAACAATCAAAGCTGATACAGTGTTTATGCACAGTATAAATAGGTGATGCTTCAAAGGTAAAACATCCAAAGTTTATGAAGTTGGTGCTGCTTAAGTTCCTTTTTTTGCACAAGAGGCAGTATTTCACATGTTTACAAGAACTAGTTTCATTGTAGTTTTAAGATATTAGTTTTTGACTTTGACAGTTGATTGTGACCTTCCAGCAAATTCTGCACTTTTTTGCACATGGTTCATGTTATTAATGTTTAAGTTTACATTTTTTCTTTTTATTCTAAAATATGTATAACATATTTATTTGCAGAATTGTAGCAAAAGTTGAGCCGTCATTTGTGTGATGTGTGAAGTGTTTGAGCTTTCGCCCATAATCCAAACAAGCTTTGTCAGCAACACTGACATATTTGTAGAATATTTTTGTTTGCACAAGATTTATTTTTTAATAAATCAAGCTCCTTTTGAAATACAGGTGTGTTGAGTTAATACTTCGATTAAAATCGATTAAAATCGTAATCGTCCAAGATGACCAAAAAAATTGAGATTTTATTTTTTGGCCATATCGCCCAGTCCTACTTAGAACTGAAAATAACACATGTGCTCCAAACTCAGGAAAAAACAACATGAAAACTTCAGCCTGGGGAGCAGATAAAGAACTATAAAATTCAGAAAATAATAACATGGGAACCTTGATCTCAGAAGATAAAGTCAGACACAATAACCTCTGAGGGTAACAACATCTGAATACTTCTGCCCAAAAAACAGATGACTGAGGCGTGCCGACCCTCAAATGAAACGGCTGGAGAGTGCTGACCTCTGGAGTAGATGACTGGGTGCACTGAATCCCCGGATGAAACGGCTGGAGAGTGCTGACCTCTGGAGAAGATGACTGGGTGCAATGACCTCATGTGCCGATGGTAGGAGCGTGCTGGCCTCTGGAGCAGATGACTGGGTACGATGACCTCATGCGCTGATGGTTGGAGCACACCGACCTCATGTGCTGACAGTTAGAGCATGCCGATTCCCGAATAAGACGGTTGGGGCGCACTGACCTCAGGATGAGATGGCTGAAACGCATCCGGCCGAGATGCCAGGAATCACTCTCCAATGCAGCCACCTTGGACAAGGAGGGAGAGGTACAGGTAGGAAAATGCACCACACCACAACAGTCAGCAGAGAACAATATATGAGAGCTCAGCAGCAATTGGAAACGACTGCTGAGTCTCCTCACTGGGGACAAGGCAGCACCTCCCATCATAGATGTTAACAGAAATGAGAAAAAAGTACTTCCTTGCCCCCCACTCCGTCGCCGCTGAAGCTGCTGTAAAATCCGCCACTGGTGAACCAGATGAATCCTTCCGGGGGGCTGTGGTGACTGTCTGGCCAGACGCTGTTGCACGGCAGTGAGGAGCTGATGTTGGAGCGCAGCGGAGGGGTCTTGTGGAAGCCACAGGACATTGGATCGTCTGCACAAGCTTCCAGGGTGCCGGGACTGGCAAGGAGGCACGATGACAAACGGAGCCAGGGAACGCTGAAATCGTCGGCACAGGCTGCAGAGTCTAGGGTGAATTCCTCCTCCACCCGCTGTAATCCTCAGCCCGGCAGATGACAAGAAGGAGGCTGGCGATGATGGTACAGAAGGGAGTGAGTGCTCCTGCAGCCAAGGAAGACAGCACAGATTCGGGCGAGCCTCCAGGAAGCTGCAGGCCGCTGAAACGAAACTCCACAGCATGACGACAGCCGGCTGCTCTCCTCCCTACTGCCTCGTCCTTGTACAGTTTCACTTCACCCGCTGAGTCTTGAGGGTTGGGTCCTACTGTCATAAATGCCCCTCTAGGGTAGATGAACAGACTCACTCGCAGGGCGAAGTTGAAACATAATTTAATGAAAAATTAACTGCAGCATGGGAGCTGGACATTAAATAAAACAAAACAGCAGTAAACAGGAATGCTGGGGGACGAAACCCAAACAGCAATAACAGTGAGAGTATGTGTGAACACAAACAGAATTACTTACAACCGCCCAGTTACGACGGGTTACGACGAGAACCCAACAAAGGGATAAGGGAGTGAAACCCAATAAATAGAAATGAACATAATGAAACTAATGAACAACAGCCGTGAACGATAATGAGTAAAACAAGGATGAGCTGTGCTAGAAAGGAAGTAAACAAACACTGTCAAAATAAAAGCCAACTCGGAACCGAATGGTGAGCAGGGAAAACTATACAACATACAAACGTAACTGAGATGGTGGAAAATAATAATGAAACTAAGACCCTGTGATGATAATAATGAAGACAAATAATAAATACTGAAAACACCATAAAGTGTGGACCAGTCTGGCCCAGCCCAGACCACCACAGAGACATAAACAGGATAGCTTTACTATGCTCAGCTAACTGGGTGAACAACAAAACAGTATGACTACAAAAACAATCAAAATGTAAAACACAAACTTTATAAAGAAAAAACAATCTACCAATACACAATTTCCAATATGTACAATGACAAGTGAAAGTGATAAAACTGATTTATTGACGAGAAAGCACTATGTAATGGGCAAATATAATGGAACTGGAACTGGACCTGCGGGTGGACCAGAAAGCAGAAGTGCGTCACTCTATATTGTGCAAGAGGTCCATAGCTTCACATTCATAGTTCTAGCCTCTACTAGTTTAGCTTTACATGATTCATTGTTCAATGTACCATAGAGATCATATATACTGTATACAGACTAGAGGTGACATGGCTAACATTTTCCAAGCAAATAAAGACTCCTTATTCTGTAGGTAATTGTCATTGCGACAACTCTTGCAGTATTCTGTAGGATATACAAACAATTGTTCATTGTATTTATTGCAGTCCTGTAAGTAAGCTACGTATGTGGAACATTATGGACACAAACACAGACTCTTTTATAGCAAGATAGGATGAGGAGGAGAGGAGGATGGTGGCTAAACTGTCATATCTGCTGAAGTCTGAGTCCCACCCCATGCGGGATACGCTGAATGCACTGAGGAGTTCATTTAGCGGCAAGCTGTGCTATCCTAAGTGCTCGAGGGAGAGGTTCCGCAGGTCCTTCCTACCTGCTGCTGTCAGACTTTACAATATAACCTGTGCTCTTCATAGAGGCCGTATTAAACATCACAACTTTGCACAATCGGGATTGTCCCCTCCAATACACAACTTATACAATTACAATTTTAATTTTATTTAGTAAATTGGAACAATATGGAATTAGGGGTACAGTGTTACAGTGGGTAAGGAGCTATTTGAATAACAGGAGACAATTTGTGAAGTTGGGTGATCACTGTTCCAAAGATTTGTGCACTACTTGTGGTATCGCCCAGGGATTGGTCTTGGGACCTAAATTATTTATTCTTTACATTAACAACTTATGCAAAGTATCAAATGTACTAAAACCGGTTTTATTTGCTGATGACACAAATCTGTTTTGCTCTGGTACTGATTTACAAAAACTCATCACTGATGTCACAACAGAATTGAGCAAATTAAAATTATGATTTACTGTTAACAAATTAACATTAAACACGAGTAAGACCAAAATGATGTATTTTGGCAATGGGAGTGTTGACATGCAGATAAAAGTTTCCTTGGATGGCTTAGATATTGAAAAAATAAAAGAAATCAGAATTCTTGGGGTGACAATGGATGAACAAATGAGCTGGAAACCACACATTAACCACCTACAAAAAAAAAGGTGTCTAAGAGTATTGCAGTGCAAAAAAGAGCAAAACAGGTTTTGGATCACAGAGCACTCCATATTTTATACCGTTCATTAGTTATTCCATACTTGACATACTGTGCAGAAGTTTGGGACATTAATTATAAAACCAGGTAACACTCATTAATCATACTACAAAAGAGCAATGCATCACATTCATAAGGTTGAATATCAAGATCACACAAATTCACTGTACTTACAATCAAAATTGCTAAAATTAATGGATCTAGTGGCATTTCAATCTGTTCTAGTGACATTTAAAACAAGAAATTGCTTGTTAACAAATAATATTCAGAAAGTATTAATTAGGAGGGAAGTGGAATATAACTTAAGGGAGATCCAAAACTTCAAATCTTTATACGTGTCATGAATTGCCCCTCGGGGGGGAGAGGAGAGACCCAGACACTGAACTGCAGTTTGTGATATTTATTAGCAAAACACAAAGTCCAGACAGTACGCAAACACAAAATCCACACTGTGCAAAAAGTAAACTTTAGAACAAAAATGTCAAAGGAGAAGACAGAAATCCAAAGGTAACAAAACATCAGAATGGGAACAGGGTTCTGACGCAAAACAAATCTTAAGACTCCAGCAATAACTGACAGGAACTACAGTCCTTAAATAGGGCATGTAAACAATAAACATAAATGATGTCTCTCTGTGTTGGCCCTGCAATGGACTGGCGATCTGTCCAGGGTGTACCCTTCCTCTCACCCAAAGATGCTGGGATAGGCTCCAGCCCCCCGCGACCTGAAAAGGATTAAGCGGAAGAAGATAGATGGATGGATGAATAGCAGGTGTGGATCACATGAGCGGGAAGGAGGTGAAGAAAAAATACAATGAGCTGTGAGCCATGAGGAGAGGAGACGGGACTGACAGCTTGACAGGGGCACCGCCCACAACCAGGGAAAAACCCGGAAGTGCCTCTGATAGCTGCAACCCCGGAGAGAGAGAGAAAAAACCGGTATGACACAAATATAATACAATGACAAACAAAGATACAAGTAAAACCAAATATGTAAATGACAAAACTACAAGGAACGTAAACAGGAAAATTAGTCACACTAAGAAACAATACAGAAAATGTGAAAACCAACCAAAGATAAAATCACAGGAACTCAAAAATACAACACTATACAAATACAAATATGAAGGCAAAGAGATAGAGCACGGCAGAATTCCCCTGTGCTCAGATCGTGACAGACCCCGCCCCACTCCCCACCCCAGGGGGTAGAACCAGATACCCCGGGTAGCATCGAAAGGGAGGAAAAAAGGACCCACCCACACAGAGAACCCACCCCACCAAAAAACAAGAAAACAACCCCATCCCAGGCGGGAGAAGGGAGACCCAGGCACAAACAAACCAAAGAAAATAAGAAAACCCCTCATGACTCACACCCCAGCACAACCCAGGCGAGGAGGGAACAAATAAAAAAAAAAAAAAAACACTCAGGGTCCACACCAGGCAGAACCAGGCACCTAGGCCCCCTGGACTGGGCAGCTGGACAGTTCAGGCGGCCGGCTAAAGTCCCAGACCTGGCAGATGGTGTGGTGGTAAGAGTCAGGTGGCCTGCCGGAGAATGTGGGCAACAGAATCCAATGGCAGTCTGTCAGGTGGTGTGCCAGAGTTCTTTAACCACCAAAACTGAAAAGGTGGTCCAGGAGGTGGCTGCCCAACAGGGACAACCAGGAAAGAAGAGTATGGAAGAATAGGGGAGACCATGTCGACCTCGGGCAGAGGAGACGGAACCACGACAGTCTTGGGCAGAGGAAAGGGAACCATGACGGTCTTGGGCAGAGGAGAGGGAACCACGATGGCCTTGGGCAGAGGAGAGGGACCCACGATGGCCTCAGGCAGAGGAGAGAGAACCATGATGGCCTTGAGCAGAGGAGAGGGAACCAAGACGGCGTCTGGCAGAAGCGAGGGAACCCCGACGCTTTCAGACAGCTCTGCAGCACCCTCGGTGGTCCTGGACTGGGACATCACAGCACCCGCGGTGGCCCTGGGCTAGAGCAGAGCAGCACCCGTGGTGGCTCCAGGCTGGAGCAAGGCTGCACCCGTAGTGGCTCCGGGCTGGAGCAAGGCAGCACCCGCAGTGACTCCGGGCTGGAGCAAAACAGCACCCGCGGTGGCTCCGGACTGGAGCAAAGCTGCACCTGCAGTGGCTCTGGGCTGGAGCAAAGCTGCACCCATGATGGGCCCGGACTGGGCCATAGCTACACCCATGATGGATCTGGACTAGGCCATAGCTGCACCCACGATGGACCCGGACTGAGGAAAAGCTGCCCCCTTGGAGGCCCCAGGCTGGAACGGAGCTCCCGCGATGACCTCGACCGGAGGAAGAGCAGCACCCAAGGAGGTCCCAGGCTGGGACAGAGCACCAGCAACAACCTCAGCTGACAGGGAAGCAGCACCCTCGGAGGCTCCTGGCTGGAACGAAGCACCCGCAAAAACCTCAACCGGAGGGGAAGCAGCACCTACGGAGGTCCCGGGCTGGGATGGAGCACCCGCAACAACCTCAGGTGGAGAGGGAGCAGCATCCATGGAGGTCCCGGACTGGGATGGAGCACCCGTGACGACCTCAGCTGGAGGAGCTGGACCCATGGAGTTCTCAGGTGGCGAGGCCGGACCCACGGAGACCTCTGTCAAAGATGAACACTCCTCGGTAACCCTGAGGAAATGCTCAGAAAGGGGGGACAAAGACACAGGGTCAGGGTCACCAGTGGCAGTGGAGCCCGGCGAGGTGAGCTCAGGTGCAGCTGGCGGCTGCACTTGGCTCTCCCCCTCAAAAGGAGAGCCAAGATCTCTCCAAAATGGAAACAATGAAAACAAAGGAGAGCACTTGTCTGAGCTCAAGCTCCACTACTGTCCAGGACTCCGTCAATCCAGGCAACAACGTCTCGGGCCCGGTCCTCTGAAGGTCCAGCTTCAACTCTGCTGCAGCAGCCTCTGCAGCAGGCATGGTGGTAGGTGCAGTCCCGGGACCCCGCAGCAAAGCTACCCACACAGGTGGCTCGTCCAGCATGTATACAGGAGGTCGGTTCCCCGCTGGCACTGGAACCTGCTCTGCTGAGGCCAGGGGAAGCTCCAACATCGGCTCAGGCTTCAGCTCAGTCACAGCACTCTCCCTCCATTTAAATTGTGGCTGTGGGACTGGAACCAGGTCCTCCAGGGCTGCAGGCTCCTCCATCATCCAGTGGCTCAGTCCTAGGACCGGTGGACACTCAAGGGGAAACGGAGGAAACATGGAGAGAGCAAGTGAACAGTCTATGGCTGCAGCAGACGGTGAGGACTCAGAGGACTGTCTAGTCTGAGCCTCACCACCAGGAATCAGGCAAGATAATTCATGTTTAATTGAATGAGAGTGAAGAAACAATTGCCTGATTTCCCGGGGTGCAACGTCTTCTGCTGCAGCTGGTTGGAAATCAGCTCTCTCCGTGACTTAAGTAGTTGTGGACCCCTCAGGGGAACATGGAGGAGCGGCCCCTGCAGACACATCGACAGGCAGAGTCGGGGAAGAAATGGCCGAACCCTCAGCAGCAGGAGGACACGTCGAGGGGACGGAAGTTGCAGCAGCAACGGAGGGACAGTAGGCTGATGGGACAGCCAGCGAAGGAGAAGTAGAAAGAGGAACTGCTGCAGAAATTGTCGGGCTCGGCGTGAGCAAAACTGCTGCCTGAGAGGTGGAGGCATTCCTCCGGTGGGATTTCCCTGGGCAACGGTGGGAAGCGGGAAGCAGAGACGTTAGCTCATGGCGAAGTGGGGGAGGCCCCAGAGCCAGGGGATGCTCACTCGTCGGCTGTAACTCCAGACCCCTCGGTGAAACCTTCTCCAGCTCCTGGGCAAAATCTGGGAGGAGCCATGGCTTATATTTTAACAGCAGCTCAGTCTCCGCTAATGTGACCCGCCTGCATTCCTCCAGCTCCTCGATCGATGGTACGGGCCAGTGCTTGGGAGGAGGAGGCAGATCTGCTGCCGGAGAGTGGCGAGAGGCTGGAGGCTTCCGCAGACGCTTGCTCTTCGTCGGTGAAGGCATGGACATTGGAGTGATTTCCCCCAGCCTGTGACTCATAGGTTGTCGGGCGACTATGGAGAGGAGTAGGTCAGCGAGCTCCGGGTGATCCCACAGGGTGGGGCATGCCTCGAGCACCTGCGCCGTGCCCTCCAGACACTCTCGGGCTGCTTGGAGGTACGGGAGGCATGAGCCTGCGTGAGGATGTCCTCCAAAATACTCACAGTCCACCGCTCTGCTTCACTCAGACCAGGAGTTGGTGAATCCAGGATGGCAGACATGGCAAAACCCCTGATGAAAAAACAAAAACTGGGGAGGAATAAAAGAAAAAGGCGAACCCTCGCTGCCGCTGGTGTTTTGAATAGTCTGGGTCCCCTTTTGGCCACGTCCTGCTGCCAAGATCGCCAAACCACAGGTGAGTAGAAAAAAAAAAAAGTAACCACAAACTGCAGCAGCTGGGTCTCTAACTGGCTGGAGTCTACTGTCATGAATTGCCCCTCGGGGCGAAGAGGAGAGACCCAGACGCTGAACTACAGTTTGTGATATTTGTTAAAACACAAAGTTCAGACAGTTCACAAACACAACATCCACACCGTGCAAAAAGTAAACTTATGAACAAAAACGGCAAAGGAGAAGACAGGAATCCACAGGTAACAAAACGTCAGAACGGGAACAGGGTTCTGACGCAAAATGAATCTTAAGACTCCAGCAATGACTGACAGGAACCACAGTCCTTAAATAGGGCATGCAAACAATAAACATAAATTATAGCAGGTGTGGATCACATGACCTGCAAGGAGGTGAAGATGATTACAATGAGCTGTGAGCCATGAGGAGGAGAGACGGGCAGCTTGACAGAGGCACCGCCCACAACCCGGGAAAATCCCGGAAGTGCCTCTGACAGCTGCCACCCCGGAGAGAGAAAGAAAAAAACGGTAAGACACAAATATAATACAATGACAAATAAAGATACAAGTAAACCCAAATAAGTAAATGACAAAACTACAAGGAACGTAAACAGGAAAATTAGTCACACTAAGAAACAATACAGAAAATGTGAAAACCAACCAAAGATAAAATAACAGGAATTAGAACTCAAAAATACAACACTATACAAATATGAAAAAAGGCAGAGACTGAGCACGGCGGAATCCCGCCGTGCTCAGATCATGACAATATGTGCATACAAGTAAAACAAGTTTTTTTGTGTATCAGTTTGTGGAATTAAACTGTGGAATAGTTTGAATGTGGATTTTAAAGAATGTAAAAATATAAAACAATTTAAAATAATATATAAAGAAATAGTTTATCTAAAGTATAAAAGTGAAGTCTGTGTCTAAAGATCACCAGCTCCTAATTGGTTGGTACTGATATTTGTTATGATTTTCCATGGTGCCTTTTTCATGGTGCCAAACTTAGTGCCAAACTTGGTGCCCTGTGTGAAAAAGTGATTGCCCCTTAAACCTAATAATTGGTTAACAGGGGGCAAACACTTTTTCACACCGCTGTAGTAAAGGTAAAGGTAAAGCCAACTTTATTGTCATTCAATCCATACAGCAGATCAAAATTATGTTTCTCTTATCTACAATGTTAATTACATCTAGAATCAGAGGGTCACTGCCATGCAAGGCGCCGCCACAAATTTCCTTCTTCCATTCCACTACTACTGAGCACCAAGCTGGATGGCAGGAAGTTCCACTTTTATATGGTCTTCAGCATGACCTGGCCAGAATTTGAACCCAGGCCTCCCGGGTGGGGGGTGGGGGGTGGATGCTGTACCAGATGAGCCACCACTCTGGTGTATAGTATATACACCGGAGTGTAGTATATATAGGCAGTGTAGTACATACTTATACTGTATGTATGTGTCTGTACTGTGTATGTGTATCGTATTTTTATTATATTTGTGTGTGTATGTGTGTATGTATGTATGTATACATACATAGATAGATAGATAGATAGATAGATAGATAGATAGATATACTTGAGTTACATTTTTTTAATCGGGGATATTAAGCAGGAAGCTAAACATAATTAGATAATTTATCCCGTGAGGGTGAGGGTGGGAATAAATCAGTCTGTGACTTCCTCCCACCCTTTTTTGAACATGGAATGGAAACATTACATGTGCTGATATTGTTTTTGCTTTTTTGTGTGTATTTTGTTGTGTTTATTTGTGGTGGAAAGCCCGCCTGCTTTGTTTTCTTTTCCTTTATTGTTTTTTATATGTTCAAATTGAACTTAAACGTAAACTAACTAACAATTATTATCGAGGGTGGCAACAACACTGTTCATTCAAATGTGAAATATACTCTCTGGGTCCATATTTCAGAATCAGAATCAGAATCAGAATCAGAATCAGGTTTATTGCCATTGTTCATGTAGTACACAAACTAGGAATTTGTCTCGGTACAATGCTGCAACATTAAACTGTATAAATTCTGTGGGAAATACAAGAATAATAAAGTCACCAGGATGTAATCAAAGGATGAGATCATTGGCATTAGAATCAGAATGCAACATTAAACATGATAAGATAAGAGAAATAAACTATACATGTATTTACATTTTGCCAGGTAATTTAACGAACTGTAATGCTGTTAATACCATCTAACTGCAATGCTCCTGCACTGTGTATATAGCTGTGTACATACGTATATCTATTTACTGCTTTGGCTAACCAATTCTTACCTTATTATCTTATTACTATTGCTCTGAGTGCTGCTATCCATTTGCTGGTGCAATTCTGTAATTTCCCCATTGTGGGACGAATAAAGGCCTATCTTATCTTATCTTATCTTATCTTATTGCATTCTCTAGTGCTTGTATAAAGCAATAATACCAATTGTAAGTAACCTCTTGCTTCTATTGCTCAACTTCTGGTTTCAACCAGCATGTCAGGAGTAGCCACTGGCAGACACTGGTGTTTGCTTCTTGAATGCCAATGATCTCATCCTTTGATTACATCCTGGTGACTTTATTATTCTTGTATTTCCCACAGAATTTATACAGTTTCCTTACTATTTATATTGCCATTCTTTTATTATTATACTATGGCGCATATTTAGGGCGCATATATGGTATTCATATTCCCCACATATACCTAGTAGGCATGACGGTGCATATTCTGGAAGCGTCACGTCTTAATGGCCAAAGAGGACCTGACCCTGCAGAGACCTACGGGAGGTGTGAAGTTGGTCTTGTAGGAGACGGGAAGTTGGAGAGAATGTCCCAGCAGGAGCCCCGGAGGCTAGAAGGATAAGAGACAATGGAGACGCCAAGGAGCCTCGGGGGCTGTATGTTTACTAAAGGACTGTGGGTTGGGAGTGTGTTATTTGATGTTGGGGGTTTGTGTCTTTGGAGAGTATAAGAACTGTGAAGGACGATTGTTCTGCTCTTTCTGAGATTCTGTGCTTGATAGAGGATGTAGCCTCTCAATAAACCAATCCTGAGAAATAAACTCAGTCTCGTCTGAGAAAGGCATCCTCTACAATACAGTATATTATATCAAAGAGGCACCGCCACACCTCTTTGATATGAGCCTCCACCTCTCAGCACAGAGTAAGCACACTTTCTACTGGTAATTTGATGCCGTGACGCAAAGCGTAAAAAGCAGACAATGCACTGACAGAAACTAACAAAAACATTGGTGTACAGCAGAAAGTCTGCCAGAAAAGTCAGCTGATGATCGTCAAAATAGGGCCCTATATATATCTTGTCTTTGTAGTGTATTCAGTTGAAAGGATATATATAAGGATGTATTTTGTTTTTATTTATGTTTTACAACACATCCCAACTTCAATGGAATCGGGGTTGTATTTATCAACACACTGAGGCATCTCCTCAGTTCACCTATTTTTTGAAACAAATCTAATTCTTTTTGGTCAATATCACCTTGGCTATAGAGGGGATGCATTGGAACAGAATTCTTGGCAGTTACAGGACATTTACCATAGCAATGCAGCACTGAGTGGCAGTCACATGTGACAGCTTTATTTTGTATGCAGCAAAACATAAATATCACAAAATATTTAGTCACAGAGTTTTTTTTTTTACTTTAGATGTTAATACCACACCATTCACTTGCCTGTAGTGATGTGTAGGTAAAGACCAGATAGATAGATAGATAGATAGATAGATAGATAGATAGTTTATTTCGAACACAAAAAATATAACAAAAAACAAGCAAATAGCAAATGCAATAAAGTTACAGTATACACTGTTCGAAAGGGAGAAGGAAGAAGTGAACACTTATTAATTCCAACTCCTCTTTTCCATCGATACACCCATGTGAATTTTATACAAATTACTACCTTTAATACCCCAAGTAAACAATTTACTGTATTTTTTACAGATCAACATTAACACCTGTCCATTCTAACATACAATGAAGTCTATATTTCAAAACCAGTCTCAAACGACACAGATACACACAGTGCTGTCCCACCCACCATTCCATAGTGTCCCATAATGTCCCAGAGTGAACATAATGAATCGTACATATAAATTCTACCCTTCTAACATATATCCTTTCAACAAATGGTGCTTATACCTCTTTTTAAATTGATTTCTGTTTGTACACAGTTTCAGTTCCGGCTCCAGACTGTTCCACAAATCCACCCCACAGACAGATATGCACATACTTTTCTTGGTTGTACGTATCTTGGGTTTTGTGAAGTTTAAGTCTCCTCTCAAATTATGATCATTGTCTCTTTTTTTAAATATTTTTTGTATATTAGTTGGGAGTTGATTGTTAATTGCCCTGTACATTACTTGTGCTGTCTTAAATTTAACTAAATCGATGAACTTTATGACATGTGACTTCAAGAACAATGAATTGGTATGGTCTCTATATCCTGCATTGTTTATTATCCTATTATAGCTCTTTTTTGTAATGTGCATATTGCTTGTAGGTTGGTCTTGTAGGTGTTTCCCCAGACTTCTACACAGTAGTTAAGATAAGGTAAAAACAGTGAATTGTACAATAAGACCAATGATTTATAGTCCACGATGTGTCTTGTCTTCCCCAGTATGCCTATACATTTTGCTAATTTAGCCCGGATGTGACTGATGTGAGGTTTCCAGCAGATTTTACTGTCTAGCGTCACCCCCAGAAACTTATTTTCCTGTACTGTTTGTATTCTGGTATCATCTATCGTTATCATTATTTCATGATTTATTTTATAATTTCCAAACAACATAATCTTTGGTTTTTTTAGATTTAGAGATAATTTATTTTTGTTGAACCACTGCGTTAATTTTTCCATTTCAGTTGTGACCACCTCTAAAACCTGCTGCAAATTCTCACCAGTGCAAAGGATATTTGTGTCATCCGCAAACAAAATAAATTTCAGAATTTTTGATACTTGGCATATGTCATTTATATACAAGATAAAGAGTTTGGGTCCCAAAACTGACCCCTGGGGCACACCACAAGTGATGTCCATGCAGGGTGATTTGTGCTCTCCAATTTGTACAAATTGTTGTCTGTTACTTAAATAACTTTCCACCCAACTCAGTCCTACCCCTCTTATCCCATACCTTTCCAGTTTCCTTAGAAGTATTCTGTGGTCAATGGTGTCAAAAGCTTTCTTTAAGTCTATAAATACTCCTACAGCAACCTTTTTTTTGTCTATACAACTAGTAATTTCTTCTATAAGTTCGATCAGTGCCAAAGATGTAGATTTATCTGCTCTAACACCATACTGGCTATCTGTGAGGAGGTTGTGTTTTTCAATGAAATCATCCAGTCTCTTAGTGAATATTTTTTCAAGTATTTTGGAGAATTGTGAGAGTAAAGAGACTGGCCTGTAATTTGTGAAACAATGACTGTCTCCTGTTTTGTAAAGAGGTATTACTTTTGCCATTTTCATTTTGTCTGGAAATGTACCAGTTTGAAATGACAGGTTACAGATGTGGGTGAGTGGCTTAACAATTCCCTCAATTACTTTTTTCACTATTGTCATGTCAATTTCATTCCAGTCCGTTGATTTTTTGTTCTTAAATTTACTCACAGTCTCGATAATTTCCTTTTCAGTAACTGCACCCAAAAAGATTGTGTTTGGGTTTCTATCCTCTATTTCATTCACAGACCCACTGTGGTTTGTTTCTGGAGTCACTATTGATTTTGCTAATTCAGGACCAACGTTTACAAAAAATTTATTGAAACCACTGACCACATCTTCCATATTATTAATCAAACTGTCGTTTTCGATAAAATATTCTGGATAATTTGCATACTTAGGACGATTACTAATAATCCCCTTGAGTACTTGCCATATTCCTCTCATGTTATTTTTGTTATCCTCTAGTATTCTGTTGTAATATTCTTTCTTACAGGTCCTCATTATAGTGGTAAGCTTATTTTTATATCTTTTATATTTGATCTCAGCTTCCACCATTCTGCATTTAATGAATTGTTTATATAATGTATTCTTCTTTTTACATGCATTTATTAACCCCTTGGTGATCCAAGGAATATTTTTTTGTTGTTGTCTGTCACTGTATTGTTTTATAGGACAGTATTTATTGTACAATGATTGAAATATTTGTAAAAATTTATCATATGCTCCATTTATGTCATTTTCATCATAAACTATCTTCCAATCTTGTATTAATAATTCCTTTGTCAGTAAATACATTGATTCTTCGGTTCTTATTCTTTTATATTTAATATTTTTGGTATACTTTTTCTTCCTATAATCACATTGATAGACAACAAAAATCGGCAGGTGGTCGCTGATATCATTCAATAAAAGCCCACTTCTGATATTATTTTCCATAATGTTTGTGAATATGTTATCTATTAGTGTGGCACTGTGCGACGTGATTCTGCTAGGTCCTGTAATTGTTGGATGTAAGCCCATACTGTACATTGTGTTGATAAATTCTTCTGTCAAACTATGTTGTTTTGAGTTCATCAGATCTATATTTAAATCACCACAGATGAACATAACTTTATGAGTTAGTTTTGCGTACATTTTTTCCATCCAGTCCTTAAATAAGTCAATGTTTGATCCAGGTGTTCTATATACACAGCTCACTACTACATTCTTCACATTGTCCAGACAGATTTCTATTGTAATACATTCAAATAAATCATCCACAGTTACTGACAGATTTTCAACAACCTTGTATTGCAAGCTCTTGTCAACATAAATTGCAACTCCTCCTCCTTTTTTCACTTTTCTATTTATATAATTTAATTCATAGCCATCCATGGTAAAATCCACTCCTTTCTCTTCACTGAGCCACGTCTCTGATATTGCCACAATATTGAAGGGCTCTTTAAACTGATTTAAATAATCTTTAATGTTATTAAAGTTTGCATAGAGACTTCTGCTGTTGAAGTGGATCATAGAAATATTGAAATCAGATGTGACCATTGTGTTAAACTGTTCATCTGTGTAATAATTACAGTCATTATTGATTGAGTTAAAAAGATTATTATCAGGGTCTATGTCGTATTCTACGTCCTGTGGGTTGTGCTCTGTGTATTCAAAAACTTTCAGTTCCTGTTGTTCCTGTTTGTTGATTTTTTGATTCATACTGTAGAATGTTTTGTTGCAGATGAGTAAAATCCTTCAGTGTCCTATATTTGTCTGAATTGTTGCTGTGCCTCCAGATCGTATTTGTCCAGTTCCATAATATTACGGATGTTAATGACCTTGGCTTCTTCAGGCGATCTGTTTAATTTGATGAATATTTTACAGTTTGATGTCCAGGTGTTTTTAATTTTTTTCTGCTTTTTCATGTATCTTGCTTTCCTGGCTATTTCTGCGTTCTCTTTCGTGAGGTGCTTGTTTATGAAGATGTTGGTTCCGTTCAGCTTCTTACCTTGTTTCATTAGCGCCATCTTGTGTTTTCTGTTTACAAACCTCATGATCACAGCAGGTTTGTCGCCGTTTTTCCTGGGCAGAGGGTGGCAGGACTTGATGTTGGTGCAGTCCAGCTGGATTCCTTTTGACTGCATGAAGGCCGTCACCTGTTGCTCAGCGGATTCCTCATCCAGCTGACTTCCACTGCTGTCTGCGGCCACTGCTCTCGCGTATGATCGGGGTTTGATGTGGAGCCCCGTGATGATCACGTCGTTTGCCCGAGTTCTCTGGTCCATCTCAGCCAATCTGCTTTCCAGATACGCCAGCCTCTTGTCTTTTTCAGCGTTCTGGCTGCGCAGCGCTTTAATTTCTTCCACGAGGTCCAGTATACCTCTTTGTTGTGATTTTAGAGCAGCCATTTCTTCTGCCAAGAAATCCAGCGCTTTTTTTTATCTCATCTTCATTTGGCAGAGCTCTTTTGGGACCCATTATTCCGGCCGATGATCTCTGATTTGGATAGCTCGGGAAAAAAAAAAAAAAAAACGCATGTGGGAGTAATCTCTTTGTTTGAGCGCGAGGTGCGGGGGGGCGCGGGGCCGCTTCACAAGTTTCACCAGCTACTACTTGCAAATTCCTCGTTACTCTACACGAGCAGGTTCACTCCTCAGCGGCAGCAGCAAAAAAAAGCTCAAAACGCCAGCTCTAAACTGCGTTCTAACTGCGTTTAACTGCGTTTAACTGCCTTTTAAAGAGTCACGAACAGGGAGCTCTTACCTGTGCATCCTCACCCGGAACCGGAAGTGTGTTTTACTTACTTGTTTTACATATGACCAAGGAGCATATGGTAAGTGAAGAACTGATTCAGAGCCTTTAATTATTTAATCTTTTGCCAATTAATCAAGATAGAATGATACGATTAACTCTCCACAATACAAGCAGGTACTCTGTGTACTGCTGTGACTGAATATTGTGTGTATTTTTTGTATTTTACTGCATACACCCTAATACTGCCACTCATTTTTGCCACTCAGTGTTTTTTAACTGACATGAGTTCTGTCAGGTGACATCATACACATACCCTCTATACACACAATTTTCCTTCTTATCGAAAGAATAAATATTAATGTCAAATTTGTTTTAAGGAATTTCAAGTTTGACCAATTGAAGCTTCCATCACTTAGCAGAACACACATGATAAGGAAAAGCTTTATTGCTTTATTGAATATTTTTTGTGACTGGCCATCCAGACTGGTCTCACCTAGAGTGTTACCATTTTTCTACATCACAGGGCAGATGTCATAATGCACCAGTTTCACGGGTGCAAATAGGACACCAAACACTCACTGTAGGTTGGCACATTTATTAACTGAAACACAAACAAGGAACGTTTCATATAAATACAACAAATGAAGTGCAAGACGATAATAAAGAAACGTAAACACAATGCTGGAGGAGAGTGGGACTCAATGTCCAAAAGTACAAAGTCAGGGAGCGCCTGACCAGGGTGAAGCTCAGCCGGAAGACCCCGAGGGCTGTGGGGCTCAACGGCTGAGACACCGGGAGAAAAAAGACACCAGGACAGAGCACTCCACTCACCTCGACAGCGGAACCTAAACCCACGGTAGTAGCAGTCTAGAGGGCAGGAATACATGGAAGAAGAAGGACACGACAACAGGCAGAGGTTGTCGTGTCCCTTAAATACCAACACATAATCAAAGACAGGTGTAATCCATGAGTAGCAGAATGGACAGCAGCTGTGAAGCCCCGAAGGAATTGACAGCCAGAAGCTGCACAGCTCTGTCAAAATAAACAAACTGGAAACCATAAGGATGCAAATACAACAGAACTCAAAACCACCATAATAATCTTATAGATAACAAACAGAAAAATGCTCGCTGGGCAGAGAAACTGGGCACGGCTCTAACCCGTACCCCAGGATCATGACAGAGCCCCTTCCTCAAGGGGTGGATTCCAGACACTCCAGGGTAATATCACAGAGAAAGATAAGAAAAACAAAACCTCCCACACACATAAATATGACCCACCCTGGGGGGGGGAGGAGGAGAAACCCAGGCACGAAGGGACCATTACCAGAGCAAACAACAAAAAGAAAACCAAAAGAAAACACTCATGAACCACATGCTGTCCACCAGGTGGCAACACGGGACTCTAAGCCCGACCGATCAGAGGACAGAGCAGTTTGGGTGGTCTTCCTGAGTCCCACGACCACCGGCATCTGTGCTGGAACATGTCGGGTGGCCTCCCCGTGCCCCAGAACCAACAAAGCAGCAGAGGCAGTTCAGGCAGTCTTCCTGAGTCCCACAACCACCAGCATCTGTGCTGGGACACGTTGGGAGGCCTTCCTGTGCCCAGAACCAACGAACAGAAGGAGCAGCCCGTGAGGCAGCCTCCCAGTATCCTTAGGCCAACGAGCCACGGGAGCTAGGAGGCGGCATCCTCCACCAAACGGTGGCCGTTCAGCTGGAATCTCTCGGGATGCACCCACAATGGCCCCGGGCTGGGGCGGAGCTGCTCCCATGATGGCCCTGGGCAGAAGCGAAGCTGCACCTTCGCCAGCTCCGGGCAAGAGCAGAGCTGCACCCTCAGTGGCTCCGCACCCTCGGTGGCTCTAGGCTGGAGCAACGTTGCACCCTCAGTGGCTCCGGGCTGGAACAACACTGCATCCTTGGTGGCTCCAGACTGGAGCAACGCTGCACCCTCTGTGGCCCTGGACTGGGGAAACGCTGCACCCTCGGAGGTCCCTGGGCTGGGGCGTAACACCTAGCAGGCTCCCACTGGAGCGCAACACCCAAGTTGGGTTAAGGCTGGGGCGCAGCACCCATAATGGTCCGTGGCTGGGACACAACACCCATGAAGACCAGGATAAGGGAGGAGCAGCACCCACAGTGGGCCCAGGCTGGGCCATGGCTGCACCCATGGTGGACCCAGACTGGGCCAATGCTGCACCCTCAGAGGCCCCGGGCTGGGACGGAACACCCGCGACAACCCCCACTGGACGAGAAGCAGCACCCTTAGGAACCTCAGCTGGAGGGGGAGCAGCATCCACGGAGTCCTCGGCGACCCTGTGTGGTGGCTTGGGCACAGAAACAGAGACATACACAGCGAGTCAGAGTCGCCGGCAGCGGTGGAGCCTGGTGAGGAGGACTCCGGCACAGCCATCAGCTGCGCCTGGGACTCCCCACTGAGAGCCAGGCAAGACCTCTCTAGGACTGAAAACGTGAAAACAAGAAAGAGCACTTGCCTTAGCTCTTGCTCCGTCGCCATCCAGGACTCTGGCAATCCAGGCTGGGGCTCCTCAATTCTCTCCACGTAGGTATCCAAATCAAACTCAGCTACCTCAGGTCAAGGGGGGGCAGGACCCACGGTGACAGATGGTGCAGACTTCTGTGCATCCGGATCCAGGGGACGCTCATCGGTCAGCTCAGGATCGGGTATTCTGGTGGCACTCTCCTCCCGTCCAAGGTGCGACTGCAGGGCAGGAGCTAAGTTCTCCAGAGCAGCAGGCTCCTCTGTCATCCAGTGGCTGCCACCCAGGACCAATGGAAACACAGACACAGCAGGAGTGACGGGAGAAGAAGAGGAATTCAATTCAGCAGCAGCAACGGGGGAGAGCTCAGCCGAACTATGTAATTGGAGCCGAGCCCCCCCACCAGGAATTAAGCAAGGCAAATCATCATTAGATGTCATAAAATGAGAAATTACTTTCCTCAATTCCCAGGCTGTGCTGGTAGCTGCTGCTGGTGTCCCTGAAGGTTTACCCCCAGGCAGAGCAGTGGGCAGGGGCAACATCACCACGGCAGGTGGAGCCTCCCTAGCAGACCTGGTAATGACGGGTCGGTCCGGCACTGCGGTGGAGAGGTCCTTCCGGCACTCAGCAGCTGAACGGCAGCAAGAGGCGGAGAGTGTCTGCTCCCGGTAACATCTCATCGTCTGCTTCACCCTGGGCGCTCATTGCGGCAGATCTCCCAGCAGGCTGCGGGGGTCCGTATGGAGGTCTGTGATGGAATAAAGTATCCCCGCATACCTGAGGTAGCACCCTATTCCAGGATGCGCCTTCATGATGCCTGCAGCTGCCTCCACGTTCTGTTGAACCTCCTCCAGCGAATGGGAGGAGAAGGCTGCATCCACAAACTGTTACGCAAAATCCACCACCCACTGTTCATCAATATTGGGGACAGCCGCTTTAAATTTCCTTGGATTAGCGGGGCCCCGGCGCGCTGAAGGCATGCTGAATACACGTGTGCTTGCCATCAAACAAGAGGAAAAACAGATAGATAGTTATGAAAAAGAAAAAACGCCAAAACCTACAGTGGCTGATGTCCACACTGGTCTTGTCCTTCTGTCATAACACGCCCGTTTCACAGGTACAAATAGGACACCAAACCCTCACTGTAGGTCGGCACATTTATTAACTGAAACACAAACAAGGAACGTTTCATACAAATACAACAAATGAAATGCAAGACAATAATAAAGAAACGTAAACGCAACGCTGGAGAAGAGTGGGACTCAACGTCCAAAAGTACAAAGTCAGGGAACGCCTGACCAGGGTGAAGCTCAGCCGGAGGACCCCGAGGGCTGTGGGGCTCAACGGCTGAGACACCAGAAGAAAAAAGACACCAGGACAGAGCACTCCACTCACCTCAACAGCAGAACCTCAACCCATGGTAGTAGCAGTCCAGAGGGCAGGAATACATGGAAGAAGGACACGACAACAGGCAGAGGTCGTCGTGTCCCTTAAATACCAACACATAATCAGAGACAGGTGTAATCCATTAGTAGCAGAATGGACAGCAGCTGTGCAGCCCCGAAGGAATTGACAGCCGGAAGCTGCACAGCGCTGTCAAAATAAATAAACCGGAAACCATAAGGATACAAATACAACAGAACTCAAAACCATCATAATAATCTTATAGATAATAGTAAACTTTGTTTATTTCGGATAGATTAAAAGTAAAGATTAAAAGAAACAGAATAATATAACAAAGGGGAAAAAAGAAAAAAATCCAACAAGGTCAAATTAAACAATAACTCCTCTGATTATACAGTTCAACATAAGTTATCCGAAATGGGTGATGGCTAAAGCCGCAGCTTATATTGCCCACCCATATTCCATCCAAGAATTCAAAAGAAAAAACAAAACAAGAGCGATTACAATTCGGAACAAAGCTAAGACAAATTGTGTCAAAAAAAACTAAGCAACAACACAACACAGACTGGATATGACAATCCTTATATGATTTTACATGTCATCTTGTATGTTTGGAGTATTTCTTCCTTTAGTTTTTGTTTAAATTGTCCAAGCGTTGTACATGATTTTAATTCGGGTCCAAAATCGTTCCATAATCTGACTCCTTGCACTGAAACACAGTGTTGCTTGGTGGTAGTTCTCACTGAAGGTTTTTGAAATATACATGATCCTCTGAAATGAAATTGTTTCTCCCTTATTTGGAACAACTTTTGGATATTTGCGGGCAGTGATAGATTCTTCACTTTAAACATTATTACTGCAATTTTAAAGTCCACCAGATCTTTCAGCTTGAGAGCTTTTAATTTAAGAAAAAGTGGGTTTGTTGGTTCCCTGTAAGCAGCTTTGTTTATTATTCTAATAGCTCTCTTCTGAAGCATAAAGACTGGATATATGTTTGTTTTATATGTATTTCCCCATACTTCAGTACAATATGTCATGTATGGGAGTATTAATTAATGATACAGAGTATATACGTAGTGTGGGTTGATTCAGCAAATATTTCACTCTGTGTAGTATTGCAATTGATTTAGATATTTTACCTTTAATATAATTAATATTTGACTTCCAACACAGTTTATTATCAATTATTACTCTAAGAAATTTAGTTTCGGATACCCTTTCAATCTCTACACCATTTACACTGAGTTTAGATACTAAGTTGTTGTGATGGTTGTTAAAAACAATAAATTTTGTCTTACTTAAATTGAGCGTTAATTTGTTTGAATCAATCCACAGTTTAAGCTTTCCTAATTCCTTTCCGAGTGTATCCAAAAGTTGTTCCAAATTGCTTCTACTGCATTACAGATTAGTGTCATCGGCAAACAATATTAAATCCATTTTTTCCGAAACTTTACATATATCATTTATATACATATTAAATAACAGTGGCCCCAAAACTGAACCCTGTGAGACTCCACAAGTAACCTTCAGTAACTGTGAGTTTTTGTTACCAACACATACATACTGATATCTATTCTTTAAGTAACTACATAACCAGGACAGTGCTACCCCCCTAATACCACAATTTTGTAGTTTCTTTAATAATAAATTATGATCCACTGTATCAAATTCTTTTTTAAGATCCAGGAATACCCCAGCTGAGTACTCTTTATTTTCAACGGCAGTTGATATTTTTTCTATAAATTCCATTAGAGCAAATGCAGTTGTCCTCTTGTGTCTGAACCCATATTGCTGCTCACACAATAAATTATTCTTCATTATGAAGTTGTCAGTTCTCTCACAGAATATTTTTTCAAGTATCTTGGAAAATTGTGGCAATAGTGAAATTGGTCTATAGTTTGAAAGTTCCCCTCTGTCACCCGTCTTGTATATCGGAATTACTTTAGCTATTTTCATTGCATTGAGAAATATACCTGTTTAGAGACAGGTTACAAATATACGTCAGTGGTTTCACTAAGCATTCAATAATAGTTTTGACTAAGAGCATGTCAATACCATCACAGTCTGTAGATGTTTTACTTTTAAACGATTTAACAATTTCAATAACCTCTCTCTCATCTGTGTTCTTTATGAAAATGGAGTCTTTTATAGCAGTGTTTTTGCTTATTGTATCACCCATAGGTGACATAATGGTTATTTCTCGAGCCAAATTAGGACCAATGTTAACAAAAAAGTTATTAAATTCATCTGCAGGTGAAACTGCATTCACACTCTGAGTCGTTTTATTATTTTTTTGAAAAATTGGTTGGGTAGCTTGTATTTCTGTTTTTATTTCCAAGAATATTGTTAAGTATTGTCCATGTATTTTTAATATTGTCTCTGTTTTTCTCCAGTTCTTTACTGTAATAGTCTCTTTTACTACATCTCATTATATACTGTAAGTTAACTTGTTTTTGTATGTTTTATACCGCTGCTCTGCTTCTTTTGTCCTTTTCTTTAGAAAAGCTTTATATAATGAATTTTTCTTTTTACACGCCTTTTGTAATCCTTTGGTTAACCATGGCTTATCGACAAATTTATGTTTAAGCTTTTTCTTTACTAATGGACAATTTTTTTCATAAAGAGTGGTTACAATGTTTATAAATGTGTCATAGGCTTCATTTACATCTGATACATAGACTTTTGTCCAGTCTTGCTTCAGCAAGTCTTCTATAAAAGAACTGATTGCTTTTTGTGATTTGTATCTGAAAGATTTTAAAATTTTTTCTGTATTGGCCCCCGCATGGCCATGGATAAGTGCAAAGATTGGCAAATGGTCACTTATATCATTTATCAATAATCCACTTTCTATTTTCTTATCAATAATATTAACAAACAGATTGTCAATAAGTGTAGCAGTGTGAACTGTGATTCTACTGGGATGTGTTATTGTGGGATATAGACTCATACTGTACATAGAATTCATGAACTCTGTAATTACATTTTGTTGAAATGGATTTAGTAAACAAACAGAAAAATGCTCACTGGGCAGGGAAACTGGGCATGGCTCTAACCTGTGCCCCAGGATCATGAAGGCAGAGGGGGAGGGAGCGCTTTGGCTTCAGCAAGTGAAGTCCTGAGCTGGGATGTTAGTGATGTAGTAGAGAAGTGTCATCAAACAAAGCAGTTATGTGACAAGGAGGTGGGTTATAACTCTAATATGTTTAAAGTACACCCTGATCTTTTCCAAACATTAACCCAAGCTAAACCAAAAGGTTTTAATACCTAACCATAAAAAATTATTTTATGCTTGAAGTAATAAGCAAGTGAAAGTGAAAATCGAGATAAAATGCACCAGTGAATGAATGAGAAAAAACGGGACTCAAACTTGCGTCTCCTGCAGGACCGTTCCTTTACTCATTCCCCATCCTCCACTCCCAAAGTCTTACATGGACTTTACAGCTTTTTAAAGCGTGTAAAGGCATTGTTCCCATCATTGTGTTGGATTGCATTACAATGTGACAGTAACAGCATTCCTACGCAGAAGGGCATCATGTGCCTCATCCCACAGCAACATACTGTACTATATGCCTGAATGAGAACACATAGGCCAACCTTTTACAAACTCAATCCATTTCTACACGATAAGAACATCATGTGATTTCATGCCATCTAATTTGTTGAATTATTTGGAAAAACAAGAGACAGACGCAGTAATATGAAGACCAGGAGTTCAAATGTGATTCCAACTTTGCAGGGCACCCCATCTCTACACAGATCCCTCTTTATGCTCCTGTTTATTATGGTCCCAAGTAGTCCATGCCTTGTGCATTACACCAGAGCTGCCATATGTCAACATCTTGCTGGTGGTTTCCAGGGTTCTAAACAACAGATAGGGTGCACTGAACCTACCATGTAAACTTTATAAAACACATTCAGCAGAACTATAATTATTTACAAAACCAGAGCATGGGAATATTTTCTTAATGGGATGGGGGTTATTTATTTATTTATTTATTTACAGAACAGAACACAAGTTCATTGCACATGGTTTATTGGGGAGAACCTTTTTTAGGAAATAAAAAATGTTCAGTGTGACAATAAATCTTTCTCAAGCAAAGATTATCTGAGGGACTGAAGATCTTGTGTTCTACTTTATTGTTTTATTTGCTCAGCTTTCCCCTGTATGGCAAACACACAAGCTTGGGCATGTCAACATTAGTGCCTTAATGATCTAATGAAGGGCTCTGCAAATTTGGTCTACCTTTCCATAAAGCAGGTGTGGCAAGAAAAAAAAAAAAAGGGGACAGCGAGAGGGGTTGTTGGTGTGGAGTGCGGGGGTTATTTTTGTGAGCACCCCTACAATGCTCCACCTGTGCCTCAGCCATACCCCACAGGACCACCCACTTAGGGAGAGAGAGAGAGAGAGAGAGAGGGCAGCCAAGAATCCCTGTAACCTCTTTGGGTGGGCAACAAGGCCTTGCGCTGAAGAGTTTAAGGTGAAAGACTCAGGAGAAACAACTCTCAGCATATATTATCACACCACCAGCAACGAAAAGTAAGTGATGGTGTAAATTAAAGTGTGGGACATTAGGGCAGCCCCTCTAGTGGTATGGGGATGTGTGAAGCTGACAGGGAATAAAAAAAAAACTAAACTGTGTATTTTGTTGTCAGTGTAAGGCTGAGTTAGAAATTGTCCTGTAATAAATTTCATTCACAAATTCTTTGCAGATGCTCATTTCATTCTCTTATCTTAAACTCCAGACAGAGGTGGGTGGAGCAAGGTGAAACTGTACTCAAGTAAAAGCAGTGTTGGCTTTTGATATTAATTACTCAAGTTCAAGTAAGAGTAATCAACAAAGACAATGAGTAAGACTGATAAAATATCTACTAAAAAGTTGCTTGAGTCATAAGTTACGACTTTGTGCCTTTTTTCTAGTAATGAATTTGTTTTGTCCTTGTAAACTTCTTGAACATTTTTTCTCATAAAATTGGAAGGTTTTGCTCACACATTTGAGACTTTTTCCTTTTAAGTTTAATATGTTTTTATGCTTTTCTTTTTTTCTTATAACTTTGTCACTTTTGCTAGAATAAATTGCCTAATTTTTAAAATAAATTTGTGACTTGATGAATTTCCAAAAATGTGACATATTTCATATTATTTTCTCATTCCTTTGGAACTTTTTTTTTACAACTTTTTTATTTGTAAATATGAAACTTTACCATACTCAAAGTAAATTAGAGAGAAATTTATCTTACATGTGTTAGTTTGAGGAAAATAAAATGTACAGTGCAAAATGCAACTACCTTACTTAGAAAAAGCATACTGATCAACTGCCTTAAAAAACTATGCGGAATAGAATCTGTATGTTATACAAACAAATACTTATTTACAAAATACAATTTCTATTCTGCTTAGTTTTTTTTTTTTTTTTTTTTTAAAGCAGCACAATGTAACTTTCTTGTTCTGGGCAGGAACACTGAAAGAACTATGGCAACTATGACCACGTATTGTGGGACACATATGCACAGATGTATATTACTTTATGCTTCATATGTATACCACTTTAAGCTTCACATCTTAGATTGAACAAAGGACTGAGTCTCTTTGGAGATGACAGGAGGATGTGAAAGTTTAGGCTTTGGTATGCAGAGAGATGGCCTTGGGGGATTTTCCTGGCTGCCAGAGATTATGGGTGTTAAGATCCGGAAGAAGATAAGATAAGATAAGCCTTTATAAGCCTTTATAAGATAAGCCTTTTTAAGCCTTTAAACACTGCCTCGTCACTTTCACATTTCCACACTGGTGACCCTAAGACGTATCATGAGTGAAATAAATTCCCCCAAGCCAGACTCGTCAGGAGCCAGCCAAGCGAATGCAGCCACAGTCCAGCTACCGGACTTCTGGCAGAACAATCCGCGCTCCTGGTTTAATGCGGTTGAAGCGCAGTTCAACCTCCGGGGGATTTCAGTAGACGCCACAAAGTTCTACCATGTGGTTGCAAAACTGGACAACCACACAGCCCAGCATGTGGAGAGCCTGATCGACCAGCCGCCGGACAGCGACAAGTACGGCGCGTTGAAGGCTGCACTCATCCGGTACTTCACCCCCTCAGCAGAGGAGCGAGCAGAGGGGCTCCTGGCGCTGACTGAATTTGAAAGCGACAGGCCCCCGGACCTGATGCAGAAGCTGTTGAGGTTGAAGGACTCTGACGATGATCACTTCATCTTCACCCACCTCTTCCTCAGGACCCTACCGTCAGCGGTGAGAGCGACCCTGGCCAGTTCACCATTGTTGGCCCAACGAGACTACCACGCGCTGGGCCAGGAGGCGCAACGAATCGTCAACGCCACCAAACGGCGCGCGGCCATGGCCGCTGCAGCGGAGCTCGGCGCAGCGTCCAGAGATGGCAGGGAGCCAGAGACAGCAGTACTAGACTCACCGACGATGGCGGCGGCAGGGGCCAAGAAACACGGATCACACGACGTCCTTTGTTTCTACCATCGCCGCTTCGCAGAGAGGGCATGCAAATGTGTACCACCGTGCCAGTTCGGGCGTTCAGGAAACGCCAAGACTGGGGGTCGGTAGCAGCTGCGGCCCTCGGGGAGGAGAACAAGCTGCTTTATTTGTTGGACGCCCGCTCGGGGAGGCATTTCCTCGTGGACACAGGCTCCCAGCTGAGTTTCATCACACCTTCCTACGCAGACAGGCTAACAGGTTCCAAAGGTCCCCGGGTGGTAGCAGCTAACGGCTCGGAGATTAAGACCTTTGGTGAGAAGACTATTTCTGTCTCTGCAGGGCCGTACATTTGAGTGGACTTTTATCATAGCAGCAGTGAATTTCAATATGTTGGGGGCCGATTTTCTGTGCTCACATGGTTTGTTGGTTGATCTTGCTAACAGGCGCCTGGTTAATGCACTTTCTTTTTATTCTATTCCCTGTGCAGCCCGAGTGACCCCGCCAACAGCACAAGCCAACGTCGCAATGGCAAACGGTAAGTTCCACACACTGCTCACTCAGTTCCCAGCACTCACGGTTCCCACATTTTCAGCAATCCCGCATATCCAAGATTTTTCCGTTCATTTGGCGGGGGTGCGCGTTTTTTCTAAGATAGACTTGGTCCGCGGTTAGCACCAAGTCCCAGTGTGCGCTGAGGACATACCCAAAACAGCGGTAATAACTCCGTTTGGCCTCTTCGAGTTTTTGCGCATGCCGTTTGGGCTTAAAGGCGCAGCACAGATGTTCCAACGCATGATGGACGCGGTGTTGCGCGATCTCCCCTTCGTGTTCGTCTACCTGGACGACATCTTAGTAGCCAGCGCGTCCGAAGACAAACACGAAAACCACCTCACGGCAGTTTTCCGGAGGTTGGGAGAGCACGGGTTAATAATCAACCCAGCGAAGTGACAGTTCGGGGTGACGCAGATTGATTTTTTGGGGCATCGCGTCTCCCCAGAAGGAGCGGTTCCGCTGCCTGACAAAGTGCGCGCGGTAACAAATTTTCCCCAGCCACAAACAGTCAAGGCGCTACAGGAGTTTTTGGGAATGGTGAATTTTTATAACCGTTTCCTCCCCCGCGCAGCGCAGCTCATGCAACCATTGTATGCTGCACTAAAAAAACAAAAACCCGCAAATAAGATGGAATGGTCTCCGGAGCGAGAGCGAGCATTCTCGGAGGTCAAAACAGCCCTGGCAAATGCTGCGTTGTTAGCACATCCAGACCCAACGGCCCACATAGCGCTCACTACTGACGCGTCAGATGTGGCCATAGGGGCGGTTGTGGAGCAGCATGTAGCTGGGGCTTGGCAACCACTCGCCTTTTTCAGCAGGACTTTGCGCAATAGTGAGCGAAAATACAGCGCATTCGACAGGGAGTTGTTAGCTCTCCACTTGGCCATTCGCCACTTCCAGTTCTGGCTGGAGGGACGCAGTTTCACCGCGTTCGTTGACCACAAGCCGCTGACATTCGCGATGGCCAAGGTTTCAGAATCGTGGTCAGGCCGGCAGCAGAGGCAGCTGGCCACAATCTCAGAGTTTACTACCGATATTCAGCACGTGACGGGTAAACTGAATGTAGTGGCAGACTGTCTCTCGCGAGCCGTGGTGGCCCCAGTCCGCGTAGGGATAGATTATGCAGCCATGGCCGCGGATCAGGGTAGTGATGCGGACATGCGCGCACTCCAGTCTGGACCAACAGGGTTAAGGCTGGAGAACAGGGTGCTGCAAGAAGGCATGCCCCCCCTAATCTGCGATGTCTCCACGGGGCGACCGCGTCCTGTGGTACCGGCCACGTGGCGCCGCCGCGTTTTTGACTCGATTCATTCTCTGGTGCACCCGGGAGTGCGCGCGTCGGTCAAAATGGTGGGAGAGAAATTTGTATGGCCGAGCCTGCGCAAACAAGTTAAAGAGTGGGCAGCAGCCTGCATGGCTTGTCAACGAGCCAAAGTACACAGACACACGAGAGCTCCCTTGGAGCCGTTTCACATCCCGGCTAAGAGGTTTGATCATGTTCACGTGGACCTCGTAGGCCCCCTCCCGCCGTCACAGGGGTGCACACACCTTCTGACAATGGTAGACCGCACCACGCGCTGGCCGGAAGTGGTCCCACTGTCGTCAACCACAGCCGAGGAGGTGGCGCGTGCGTTTTTAACGGCATGGGTAGCGCGCTTTGGAGTCCCGTCGGACATTACGTCTGACAGAGGTCCTCAATTTGTTTCCGAACTTTGGTCAGCAATGGCCCGCAGCCTGGGGGTAACGATCCACCACACAACCGCGTACAATCCGCAGGCTTATGGGTTATGCGAACGTTTTCATAGGTCATTGAAAGCGGCCCTCAGAGCGTCGCTTACGGATGCAAATTGGGTGGACAGGCTACCATGGGTTTTATTGGGGTTGCATTCTGCACCTAAAGAGGATTTGGAAGCCTCCCCGGCTGAGCTAGATTTTGCGCAGCCACTTCGGCTGCCTGGGGAATTTCTCCCAGATAATCCTGCGCCGGATTGCTCCCCGGCTCAGCGGTTGCAGAGTGGCACGGAATCAGGCACGCTGCCTGGCCCCGTTCACCACAGTTTTCCACGCGTTTTTGTGCCTAAGGCTTTAAAAAATGCGGAGTTTGTTTTTGTCAGACACGATGCACATCGCCCACCGTTGTGACCACCTTATGATGGACCATTTAGAGTGCTGGAAACAGGGGATAAACATTTTTTGCTAGATTTGGGGGGCAGGAAAGAAAAGATTGGCATAAACAGGCTCAAACCCACCTTTGTGCTGGCAGACGAGAATGTGCTGTTGGCCAGGGCTCCTCGGCGCGGCAGACCCCCTAAGGAACATTCCCCAGAACACCCACAGGGATTGACTAACAGTTCTCACCCCCAGACAGCAGCTCCCCAGCAGGATGGCGCCGCGGAAGTGGCAAAGCCCGCTTACAGCAGATACGGGAGGAGACTGAGGCCCAAGCAGCACGTGGGCTGATGTGTAATGATGTTATCATGACATGCAGACTGTTATTCCGTTGTTCCATCTTAGATGTTTGGGGGGGGTCATGTGGGACACATATGCACAGATGTAGATTACTTTATGCTTCATATGTATACCACTTTAGGCTTCACATCTTAGATTGAACAAAGGACTGAGTCTCTTTGGAGATGACAGGAGGATGTGAAAGTTTAGGCTTTGGTATGCAGAGAGACGGCCTTGGGGGATTTTCCTGGCTGCCAGAGATTATGGGTGGAGGTGTTAAGATCCGGAAGAAGATACATTGTTACTTGGGATTAAATACAATGTGACTGTGAGCTTTGATGTCCTGGGGTATAAAAAGGACGAATGTCTGGAATTCTTTCTCTTTCTGTTTTTGCTGATGTTGGAGAATGTGAATAAACCTGACTCGTGAGATAAACTCTGCCTCGCCACTTTCACATTTCCACAGTATGCATGTTTAGTTGTTGGTGAGTACAACTGTGCCCTGTGATTGGCTGTTGGGACTGAAGTCATAGATACCGTAGTTGCCTGTTCCTACCAAGAACAGAGCTGTTGCAGGTAATATGGGCCCACTCAGGCCATGAAGGAAGTGACACTCATCTGGTCAAAGGTTGATGTACCATCAAAATAATTTTGGAAACATAATTTTAAAGTGAAAATTTTACATAGTGTTGCTTTAAGGCAATCACTCAGCATGTGTTTTTTCCCCTAAGTACCTAATTAGATTTTTCAATTTTTAAACTACTCACATTTATCCTCCGATATAATCTTCTTTCAGCTGCTCCCTTCAGGGGTTAATTAAAAAGCAAGCTAATATTGCTAAAATAACTTAAAAAAACCTACTATTTCTTGTATGAGCAAATTATTACCAAAAAAAATTATCACAAGCACATTTTAATCAGTTTTCAAATTAGTGAAATCAAAAGTAACCCAAAAGAGTAAAAGTATATTTTTTTCTTGATAAATGTACTCAAGTAAAGTAAAAAGTGTCCAGCAAGTACGACTATTACTACTTACTTGGATACATGCATTTGAGCAAATGTAAATATTTACCAATTACTGGCATGAAGATGCTGTTTAGCCTTAGAAAAGCTAAGTCTTACAGTAATGTTATAATTTCTATACACTGGAGCGCACTACAAATAAAACAAACTCTTTTCCTTTCTTGTGTTTTCAAACAAAAGGCTGTATGTATTGGAAGCTGTCAAGTGCTTCTCATCCTTTTGGTGACTTTAATACATCTTCACCACCTATCTTATCTTTTACATTCCAGATGTTCAAGTGGTTGTTCTTTCTATTTGGTGACATGATGCTTTCATGCTTTATAAAAGCAGAACTTTGTTGCCCAAACCTGAACCATGGTTGTCATTTGAAACTTTACCGAAAGACAAGACAGCACATAAACAGAAGTTGTTTCATCTGTAAAGTCTGTGACATTTTGAGGGACTGAATTGCAATTAAAAGGAGAACTCTTTTAAAGTCAAGACGATGCATCATTTGGCACATTTGATGTAAAGATTTGGCGTAAATAATTAACTGCATGGTGTAAATTAAAATATGTTTCCTCTAGGTAATTCTGACTGAAGTTAATGTAAATTATACTTAATGTCAAGGTGTGAGGATGGGTGTCTGGTTGTGTTTGCTTGTATCTATCTTTGCTTATGTCTATGCGAGTGATTGATGGTGAAGGAAAGAAGGAAAGGCCTCCTCCCCGGTGGTCTAGTGAGGCTCTTAGCCACTGTGCAATGGCCACTGCTGCTGCTGCTATCCCTGACCCACATCACCACATCATTGACACTAAACCGACCGCCACTCTTCCGTTGGCCCGTTGCCTTTGGCACGGTCTGTGCTGAAGCTGTTTAGATTAGAACCCTTCTTCATAATGAAGACGGAACAATAATGAAGAGGAACACTGTGTCCACAAACGACAAGGTAAACTTTGTTTGTCTATCATTATTGTCAGGCTGAGTGATATTTTTCTTTTTTCTGAGTAAACCTCGCACACACAGCCGCACAGGCTAACACTGCGGTTCACGTGTTAAGTGGCAAACACAAGGAGGATAAAACAGTTCAGGAACACTATCCCATGTTCAAATAAACAGAGGTGTGTGGGGTCTGAAGAACAAGCACACATTCATTAGGTGTCTTGGTGCCTCTAGATCTGTGGTGTTTGAGCAGCAATGCACACACATACAAATGAGTCTATATATTCACTCAATCCCTCTCTTTTTATGCTGCTCGTTATAACACACAGTGTCCAGCAAACCCCTAATTAGACAATCAAACATCTCAGCTGACCCTTAGCTTCTCTGGGATTTGGAGTTTACACCCCAGTATGGGCTGCCCTCTCCTGTTTACCCAAGAAACCTGGCTGATGGATTGTATTGTTTGGCCTTTAGCAGCTATAATTGGCTCAGTTGTATAGGTTAAAGCTTGGGATATATTCTGCAGACTCTAAACATGCCACGTATGGCCTTGAGGTCAATAACACTCATATCAGTCCGACCCCCCCAATGGTAAAAGGGTCAGAAGTGAACATCACTGGCTCGCTAACGACATTAGATGGTGGCAATGACCTCACCATCTTAACCCTCCTTCATCTCTTTACTCCTTAACCAGAGACACAAGCTCAGCCAAGTATGCCTTCTAACCCCCCAGCACCCAGTAAATATTTAGCCAGGACTCTAGACTGTGATACAAAGCCAGTCCAAACAAAACTGCAAAACAATTATTATTGGCATAATCTGTATACTGCACAGCTTCCATCATGTATCCATGTGTCAATATAGTATTTGGCTGTAAAAGTCTGTGTGATATTTTGTTAGCTCGAAATGTCAAATTGAACCAGTTGTGTACTGACTGTGATTCTGACACCACAGAACAAGAAAACATGCTTTTCTAAACTGCAATGTCACTGCTGTAAATAATGTCCAGTGGCAAGATTTGGAGTGTAACTTCTGGAGTTGTAACATTTTCCAACATGTAAAAAAATAAACTTTGCTCAAAAATAAATTAAAATAAATCAAACTACTGCCCAACAGGATGGACAAACTGACTGCATGTCAAACAGTGAACTCTAGAGTCAAACAAAGATCACAATGAAGCTGATTTCAACCCAGTTTCAATTATATATGCTTTATAGGGCTTTTTTGTAAACTTAAAATGGGCCACATCGGATGATAGCCTTCCCATACATAATTTTTAATCATTTTAACATTTATTCATCTTTAACAACTGTCTAATCCTTTTTGGGTCATGGGATAATGGGGGTGGGGGTGGGGGGCTGGAGCCTATCCCAGCATCTTTTGGGCAAGAGGCAGGCTACACCCTGGACAGACTGCCAGTCAATTGCAGGGTCAACACAGAGAGACAGAGAGACAGACGACCATTCACTCTCCCATTCATACCTAAGGACAAATTAGAATCCCCAGTTGATGCCAATTAATCTAGCCTGCATGTCTTTGGCCTGTGGGAGGAAACCAGAGTACCCAGAGAAAACCCAAACAGACATGGGGAGAACATGCAAACTCCACACAGAAGGGTCACCGATGGTCAGGGGTGGGATCAAACCCGTGACCTTCTTGCTGTGCTGCCACAGTGCTAACCACTGCTCCACCGAGCTGCACGACAATTTAGACTTATGTTTCTGTGCTTATCATGGACCAAACTCTTTTCAGCTTAATCTGGGACTAAAGGGATTTTGGATTGTGGCCTTGTTCATGGACTGTTATCTTTGGGCTTCAAGCATATGTTTTAGGAACACTGACCAAAAGGTTTCAGACTAATAATTAGAGAGTTTAGACCTTTCCTACTTGGCGCACCTTGGAAGAAAATGAATTTGAGGCTACAATGATAGGCCTTTCAATATCAAAAGGATTCATTGAATATTAAAGATGAATTAACGATAAAAAAAATTAACGTTTCTTTTCTACTGACTGTTCTAAATGTGACAAGGATCCATCAGACTATATGCTATGTTGCAAAGTAATTAAGTCATGCAGATCTACGAGAGTCAAAAACATCTAAACCACTGGTTGCTAGGCATTCAACAAAGACATTTACAAACATATGACACCTCTGGGTTTGGCCACTGGTAAAGTTGTCACACTTGGCCATGCAAACATTTGCTAAAATATGGCTTCCTCCCCTCAGCAGCTTACTAATGAGGCTGCAGGCACAGTGATTTAAGGTTGTCCAAGGTTCTATAGTTGATCTTGGAGACCACACCATTAGTAATAAATGCAGCTATTCTCCTAGACATTTTATGTGCTCAAGTTTGTGTTACATTCCCAAGTGCATTTACAATCTATAATGGAGGGCCCCAAGAGTGATGACTCGACAAGGAGTCTACAGTAACTGTATTTGAACTACAGATGTTTGTGTGTTGTGACTGTGGATACCAGATGGTGTATTGAGGTAGAAATCCAAAGTCAGAAATGTGTTATCACAAAACTTTAATAGAAATATTTGCAGTTGACATTGATTTTATATATATTAGAAAAAATGTGGGTCTCCATTGTTTACTATGTTTGCAAAATGGGGCAATATTACCTATGGAAATAAAAAGCAATGATGCTTTATGCAGTACACTAATGCAAATTTATTCTCCATCTAATCTATCTAGCGGGGAGTGGCATTACTCTGGCCACACCATGAGCTGCAAGGCTTGCTAACGGTGATATTTTGTATTTTGTACATTGTTGTTTGATGTTTATATAGGGAAGTGTTAATTCATCCATCTACAGTGGTGTGAAAAAGTGTTTGCCCCTTCCTGATTTCTCATTTTTTTGTATGTTTGTCACACTTAAATGTTTCAGATCATCAAACAAATTTAAATATTAGACAAAGATAACACAAGTAAACACAAAATGCAGTTTTTAAATGAATGTGTTTATTATTAAGGAAAAAAAAATCCAAACCTATATGGTCATGTGAGAAAAAGTGATTGCCCCCAAAACCTAATAACTGGTTGGGCCACCCTTAGCAGCAACAACTGCAATCAAGCATTTGCGATAACTGGCAATGAGTCCTTTACAGCGCTGAGGAAGAATTTTGGCCCACCCATCTTTGCAGAATTGTTGTAATACAGCCACATTGGAGGGTTTTCAAGCATGAACCGCCTTTTTAAGGTCATGTCATGGCATTTTAATTGGATTCAGGTCAGGACTTTGACTAGGCCACTCCAAAGTATTCATTTTGTTTTTCTTAAGCCATTCAGAGGTGGACTTGCTGGTGTGTTTTGGATCATTGTCTTGTTGCAGAACCCAAGTGGGATTCAGTTTGAGGTCATGAACAGATGGCCGGACATTCTCCTTCAAGATTTTTTGGTAGACCATAGAATTCATGGTTCCATTTACCACAACAAGTCTTCCAGGTCCTGAAGCAGCAAAACAGCCCCAGACCACCACATTACCACCACCCTATTTAACTGTTGGTATGATGTTCCTCTTCTAAAATGCTGTGTTACTTTTACGCTGGATGTAATGGGACACACACCTTCCAAAAAGTTCAGCTTTTGTCTCGTTAGTCCACAGAGTATTTTCCCAAAAGTCTTGGGGATCATCAAGATGTTTTCTGGCAAAACTGAGACGAGCCTTTATGTTCTTTTTGCTCAGCAGTGGTTTTCGTCTTGGAAATCTGCCATGCAAGACGATTTTTGAGTCATGAACACTGTCCTTAAGTGAGGCAAGTGAGGCCTGCAGTTCTTTGGATGTTGTTGTGGGGTCTTTTGTGGCCTGGATGAGTCGTTGCTGTGCTCTTGGGGTAATTTTGGTCAGCCAGCCACTCTTGGGAAGGTTCACCACTGTTCCATGTTTTCACCATTTGTGGATAATGGCTCTCACTGTGGTTCGCTGGAGTCTCAAAGCTTTAGAAATGGCTTTATAACCTTTTCCAGACTGATAGCTCTCAGTTACTTTGTTTCTCATTTGTTCCTGAATTTCTTTGGATCTTAGCATGATGTCTAGCTTTTGAGGATCTTTTAGTCTACGTCACTTTGTCAAGCAGGTCCTGTTTAAGTGATTTCTTGATTGAGAACAGGTGTGGCAGTAATCAGGCCTGGGTGTGGCTAGAGAAATTGAACCCAGCTTCTCAAAGATGTGATAAACCACAGTAAATTTATGTTTTAACAGGGTGGGGGTAATCACTTTTTTCACACAGGGCCATGTAGGTTTGGATTTATTTATTTTTTTTACCCTTAATAAGAAACACCTTCATTTAAAAACTGAATTTTGTCGTTACTTGTGTTATCTTTGTCTAATATTTAAATTTGTTTGATAATCTGAAACTCTCTGTGTTGGCCCTGTGATGGACTGGCAATCTGTCCAGGGTGTACCCTGCCTCTCGCCCAAAGATGCTGGGATAGGCTCCAGCCCCCCCGCGACCCAAAAAGGATTAAGCGGAAGAAGATGAATGAATGAATGAATGAATCTGAAACATATAAGTGTGACAAACATACAAAAAAAAAGAGAAATCAGGAAGGGGGCAAACACTTTTTCACGCCACTGTATTCATGTATGGACTGGGTCACAGGGATAGCAGTTTAAGAGCAGAAAACAAAACCACCCTCTCCTCCTGACCACCAGTGGGACACTAAACTTACTTACGAGTACAATGTCTATTGCCATTTCTCTGTGACTGCACATGTGAGTGATGTAGATTTTCTTCATCTTTCAGTCCACCGAGGTCCATGTTGACCTTTTGGCAGACAGTCTTGTACTGCTTAGGGGTGGGAATCTCAAGGGACCTTATGGTTCAGATCGCAATACTTGGGTCACGATCCAATACTATCAAGATCTATCACAATCCCATCACTATTATGATCCATCACAATGCCATAAATCCCCCCTCTCATATCAATGTCAAATTTTGTCCTGAAAGTACAGCTGTCAATATCTCTTTCATGGGAAAGTTGTTAACTCTTTTCGAGTCACCATGGCCACTTTTGTTTGTGGTGCTGGTGGCTCTCAGTCCCTGCAGCCACTGCGGTCCTTTTCTGCTGCCCCCAGTCTCGAGCTTCATTTCCGTGGAGACGCATCTCTACAAACAGGGGTTGATAGTGGCAGGTCTCCAGAGTTTTCTGGTCAGAGCCGTTCGAAGACAAAGCAAGCTACATGCCGGTGGTGTTTTAGCTTAGCCGCTGCTAAAACTGCTCTGAGACATGTGCTGCCATGGTGCTGCGTGTTCGAGTGTTTTTTTTTTCGTGCTGCGCTCTTGCAGGGTGTGTATCATGTCAGGGGTCTTCCATTCCATCTTGTTATAAAATCCCAAAATGGCCCGACAGTTGAGCTAATATTGCTGCATTTAGATAGATAGATAGATAGATAGATAGATAGATTGTACTTTATTGATCCCAAACGGGGAAATTACAGTGTAACAACAGCATGACAGTTAAATAGGGCCAAAATGACAGAGAAACACACACAGCACAATAGACAGAGATTACCCATGGAAAGTTAAACTGCCTAAATAACTTAAATACATCATAAATGAATAGCTGATGACCCGTATAGATACATAAATCATACCCGCTGTACAGTGCAGGACTATCAGGTGCAGGGTGAAATGTGAGGCACCAATTAGACTGTAAGGCGCAGTATGGCAGCATAGTTATGACCAGAATTCAACATCAGTGAGTTATTGTACAGTGAAATGGCGTGTGGCAGGAAGAGATTTCCTTACCTTACCGTAGGAAGCTAAGCTGTAGTAGTCTGCTGGGAGAAAGAGCTCCACTGTCTGCCCAGTGTGTGGGTGGAGGGGGGGTGATCAGATTGTCCATGATGGATCACAGTTTGTTTAGCGTCCTCCTCTCCACCATAGTCTCAAAGGTCTCCGGCCTGAGACAATCACAGAGCCAGTCCGTCTTGATGATCTTGTGGAGTCTGTTGGTGTCGCTGACTCTGATACTGCTACCCCAACAGACAGCAGCAAAAAAAGATTGCACTGGGCGACAATGACCTGGTAGGAAAGCTCCAGCATGCTTTCTAACTTTCAAAGCTGGCTGCAAGTCTCGTGAGACAAGATATGACTTCACTGACTGGGTTGCTTGCTTTGCGCCATGCAGTGACTGAAAACGCAATTGGTTGATTAATACCCAAGATATCAACAGTACCTGAATATACATAAAGTCTTTTACAATTTAACAAATTTATTACAAAAGCTAAATGAATAGGACAAATCTGTGGAAAATGTTACAATATGAGTAGATATTGATTTTTTTTTGCCTCATTTAATACACCTCTATATGGACTATTAGGTTGCATGAATAGTTCCCATATAGAGGTGTATTAAATGAGGCAAAAAAAAAAAAAAAAAAAAAAAAAAGTTCCCTAATAGTAATAGTTCCCTCTATATGGGAACTATTAGTTGCATGAACCCCCACATGGATCTCACCTTAGCGGGTGGTGGGGTTTGCGTGCCCCAGTGATCCCAGGAGCTATGTTGTCCGGGGCAATTTGCCTCTGATAGGGTCTCCCAAGACAAACTGGTCCTGGGGTGAAGGGCCAGACTAAGAACGATCCAACAGACTCTCATGATAAATTGTATATCAAGGATTCAGTGTACCCCGCCCGGTATGGGGTTACCGGGGCCCCACCCTGGAGCAAGGGCCTGGGAGGGGCTCGAAGGCTAGCGTCTGGTGGCCAGGTTTCCACCCATGGGACCCAGCCGGGCTCAGCCCGAAGGAGTTACATGGGTCCGCCCTCCAGTAGGTTCACCACCTGCAGGAGGGATCATGGAAGTCCGGTGCTATGTGGATTAGGTGGCAGTCAAAGGCGGAGACCTTGGCGGACTGATCCCAAGCTTTCTAAACTGGCTTTTGGTACGTGGAATGTCACCTCTCTGGTGGGGAAGGAGCCTGAGCTGGTGTACGAGATTGAGCGATACCGGCTAGATATAGTCGCCTCACCTCAACACACAGCTCCGGTTCCGAACCAGTCTCCTGGAGAGGGGCTGGAGCTTGGCCTTTTCTGGAGTTGCCCCGGCGAGAGGCGACGAGCAGGGGTAGGTATTCTTGTATCGCCCCACCTTGCTGCCTCTATATTGGAGTTTTCCCCGGTGGACGAAAGGGTTGCTTCCCTGCGCCTTCGGGTTGGGAAACGGGTCCTGACCATCATTTGTGCCTATGCACCAAATGATGTTTCAGAGTACCCACCCTTTTTGGAGTCTGTGACTGGGGTGCTGGAGGGTGCTCCTCCTGGAGACTCCATTGTCCTACTGGGGGACTTCAATGCGCACGTGGGCAACGACAGTGAAACCTGGAGGGGGGTGATTGGGAGGAACGCCTGCCCGATCTGAACCCGAGTGGTGTTCAGTTATTGGACTTCTGTGCTAACCACAGTCTGTCCATAACGAACACCATGTTCAAGCATAAGGGTGTCCATATGTGCACCTGGCACCAGGACACCCTAGGCCGCAGGTCGATGATCGATTTTGTTATCGTATCATCAGACCTGCAACCGTATGTCTTGGACAACCCGAGTAAAGAGAGGTGCAGAGTCTGTCAACTGATCACCACCTGGTGGTGAGTTGGATTCCGAGTGGCAGGGGAGAAGCCATTCAGACCTGGTAGACCCAAACGTATAGTGAGGGTGTGCTGGGAGCGTCTGGCTTGAGGCCCCTGTCCGGGAGGTCTTCAACTCCCACCTCCGGAAGAACTTCAAACACATTCGAGGGAGTCTGGAGACATGGAGTCTGAATGGGCCATGTTCTCCACCTCTGTTGTTGAAGCGGCGGCCCAGAGCTGCGGCCGCAAGGTTGGTCGGTGCATCTCGTGGTGGCAACCCCCGAACCAAGTGGTGGACACCAGTGGTGAGGGGGGCCATTAAGCTGAAGAAGGGAGTCCTATCAAGCTTGGTTGGCTTGTGGGACTCCGAAGCAGCTGAGGGTACCGGCAGGCCAAGCGGAGTGCAGCTCGGGTGGTTGCTGAAGCAAAAACCCGGGTATGGAGGAGTTCGTGAGGCCATGGAACAAGACTTTCGGTCGCTTCAAAGAGATTCTGGCAAACTGTTCGGCGGCTCAGGAGGGGAAAGCAGCTCCCCGTCCACACTGTGTATGGTGCGGATGGGACACTGTTGACTTCAACTGGGGATATCGTCGGCGTGGAAGGAATACTTTGAGGATCTCCTCAATCCCACTGAGACGCCTTCCACAGAGGAAGCAGGGTTTGGGGGACAAGGGGGATGACTCGCCTATCACAGGGGCTGAGGTCGCCAAGGTGGTTAAAAATCTCCTTGTGGCCGGGCCCCGGGGGTGACGAGATTCGCCCCGAGTACCTCAAGGCCCTGGATGTTGTTGGGTTGTCATGGTTGACACGCCTCTGCAACATTGCGTGGAGGGTCGGGGGGCAGTGCCTTTGGCATGGCAAACCGGGGTGGTGGTTCCTCTCTTCAAAAAAAGGGGACCGGAGGGTGTGCTCCAACTTTAGAGGGATCACACTTCCTCAGCCTCCCTGGGAAGGTCTATGCCAAGGTACTGGAGAGGAGAGTCCGGCCGTTGGTCGAACCTCGGATTCAGGAGGAGCAATGTGGTTTTCGTCCTGGCCGTGGCACATCGGACCAGCTCTTTACCCTCTCGAGAATTCTTGAGGGTTCGTGGGAGTTTGCCCAACCAGTTTACATGTGTGTTTGTGGACTTGGAGAAGGCATTTGACCGCGTCCCCTCGTGGATTTTTGTGGGGGGTGCTTCGGAGTATGGGGTAGCGGGCTTGTTGTTACGAGCTATTCGGTCTCTGTACGACCGTTGTGAGAGTTTAGTTCGTATTGCCAACACTCGGTCGGAGTCATTCCCAGTGAGAGTTGGACTCCGCCAGGGCTGCCCTTGGTCACCGGTCCTGTTCATAATTTTTATGGACAGGATTTCTAGGCGCAGCCAGGGAATGGAGGGTGTCATGCTTGGTGACCACAGGATCTCATCTCTGTTGTTTGCAGATGATGTTGTCCTGTTGGCTTCATCCAGCAATGACCTACAGCTCTTGCTGGGACGGTTTGCCGCTGAGTGTGAAGCGGCTGGGAGATAATCAGCACCTCCAAGTCCGAGTCCATGGTCCTCAGCCGGAAAAAGGTGGAGTGTCCTCTCCGGGTTGTGGGACAGGCTCCTGCCCCAAGTGGAGAGTTTTAAGTATCTTGGGGTCGTGTTCACGAGTGAGGGAAAATGGAGCGAGAGATCGACAGACGATTGGGAGCAGCATCTGCAGTGATGCGGACGTTGTACCGTCTGGTTGTGGTGAAGAGGGAGCTTAGTTCTAAGGCAAAGCTGTCGATTGACCAGTCAATCGACGTTCCTACTCGCACCTATGGTCACGAGCTTTGGGGAATGACCGAAAGAACGAGATCGCGGATACAAGCGGCTGAAATGAGCTTTTCTCCGTAGGGATTGCTGGACTCACCCTCAGAGATAGGGTGAGGAGCTCAGTCCATCCGGAGAGGCTCAGAGTAGAACCGCTGCTCCTCCACATTGAAAGGAGTCAGTTGAGGTGGTATGGGCATCTGATTAGGATGCCACCTGGACGTCTCCCACTTGAGTGTTCAGGCACGTCCCACTGGGAGGAGACCCCCGGGGGCAGACCCAGGACTCGTGGAGAGACTATGTCTCCCGAGCTAGTCTGGGAACGCCTTGGTATCCCCTCTGAAGAGCTGGAGCAGGTGGCTGGGGAGAGGGAAGTCTGGGCTTCTCTGCTTGAACTGCTGCCTCCGCGACCCGGACCTCCAGAAAAGCGGTAGAAGATGGATGGATGGATGGATAGTTGCATGAAGCACATCAATACAGTACTCGATTTCTTGCCATGTTCGTTGTAGCATGGCGTCATCAGTGGTGGCAATGGCATCAGTGATCTTTTGCTTCAAGTCATTGATGTCCCATATCTTTGTTCGATACATGATATCTTGAACATAACCCCAGAGAAAGAAGTCCAGGGGAGTGATATCTGGTGAACGAGGTGGCCAGGGAATTGGGTTATCCTGTAGAGGATGCCTTTCACAAACGAGACTGAGTTTATTTCTCAGGGTTGGGTTGTAGTGAGAGGTCATATCTTCCAACAAGAACAGAATCTCAGAAAAGAGGTAGAACAATCATCCTTCACAGTTCTTAAACCCTCCAAAGACACAAAACCCCCAACATCAAATAACACACCCCCAACCCACAGTCCTTGAGTAAACATACAGCCCCCGAGGCTCCTTGGCGTCTCCATTGTCTCTCTCATCCTTCTAGCCTCCGGGGCTCCTGCTGGGACATTCTCTCCCACTTCCCGTCTCCTAAAAGACCAACTTCACACCTCCCGTAGGTCTCTGCAGGGTCAGGTCCTCTTTGGCCATTGAGACGTGAAGCTTCCAGAATATGCACCGTCTTGCCTACTAGGTATATGTGGGTGAATATGAATGTCATATATGCGCCCTAAATATGCGCCATAATCCTTTCCAATTCATCGGTCATGAAATGTTTGATTTAGGAACCCACGAACATTGAAATACGCAAATGCAATGTGATTGAAAACTTTGATAACCACTGAGTACATAGAACAAATCTGATTAACAAATCAGTTGCTTTTGTAATATTTTTTTTAATTGTAAAGAGACTTTGTGGACACCCTGTATATAAATAATAAAAGATCAATCCATGTGTTTAGGGACTGGTGGCTCGTCATTAGTGACAAGTATCATGATCCATCACTGAATCGATCTTTTGCCCCACCCCTAGTACTGCTAAAAAAACTGTAACTGCAAAGACAAATTACAAGAGGTTCACACTGAACTGCACAAGCACCAGGGTACTCAGATTCTCCAAGGTTAATGATAGTGTGCCTTTAGCACTGTGTGCCTGCCTTTGTGTTCTTCCTCTTCATTTTGCTTGAATCTGGGTAAATCCTTTTCAGATGTTAGTATCCATGATTGTCATCTTCCAGTTATCACTGACAGCTTGTGGTCATAAGTATGGGTATTAAGACTAATCAATACATTGAGAGTTTTCTTTTCATGCTCAGCTCTCTCTTGACCACAAGAAACTAGCTTAGCATTACTATTAATATGCCTGCACTATCTCATGAATAAGGCCTCAAGATACTTGGATGTCTTGCTTTGAGGCAGAAATTCATCCCCATCCCAAGGAGAACAAGCCATCTTTTTTGAGAACATAGGCTTTGGACTTGGAAGAACTAATTCTCATCCCAGCCACTACCCACTGTGTTCCAGAGGGTGCTGAACGTTTTCACTTGATGAAGTCAAGCAGATCACATCATGTGCAAACAACAGAGATGAGATCCTGAGAATACAGACGTGGACACCTTCTGCTGCATGGCTATGAGTAGAAATTGAAGTGATTACAATTATTTCATTGACAAAGGGCACCTTTACCCTAGGCCCAAGTTTCAATGATATTATCATGATAACTGAAGTAGTAGCAAGATTATTATGCTGCAAATGAAAGTATAATGTCATGCGGTGACCCTCGCGGATCACCATAAGACACCAAGAGTCCACCAGTGAGCTTTGCAATGATGGTGATTTATTAAAACAACAAGACAAGACAATACTGTGAGCCGCTCAGGGCAAAAACACACATTAAGCAATACAAGGGCTCGTAGGGCTAACCCCAGCCACTACGAGCTAAACTATGACATGACATGAAAAGCACGAACCTGACATGAAGGTCTAACAAAGTTTAGACCACCTGACGATGTCTGACGAGGATAGTTGACAATGTCTGACAAGGTTTTGACAATACTCCTGCAGTTTAACTGCCGCTAGTGCCCGCCCTATAAAGGCGAACACTAATGAGCAGTAATGACAAGCAGCTGACCAACCTTGACAGGCGGAAGCCCCACCGAGCACCTTCACAATAAGAGCCCGGTGAGGCCAGAATACCACCCACAACTGTCAAGGCCGACAGCGAGTTGTGCTTAGCCCGAGCGCGGACAGAACCCAGCGCTCGGGTCGTAACATATAATGTGACAAGTCATGCAACTGTTATGGTGTAATAGTGCTAACATACTGGATCTTGTCAAGTTGGATTTGGCACAAGACTACACTCTCAAAAGTGACACAATATTTAACTACATAATGCACTACATACAAGTGTATTAGTATTTGATCAGGGAGCAGTGTAGCAATTACTGGAAAAGTTAGAATATAGCAGACAGTTTGACGGCAATTATTTAATTTTTCTCCAAGTATCTCAGATTTGTTACGAAATGTAAACCAAATTTCATTTAAGTAAACCGAACCAAAAGCTTATTGTTAATTTTAGAAAACAGGAAAACCACTATCAAAGGCATATGCAACATTTGTAACTGGGTACACATCACAACTAAAGGGTTAGGAATCCAATTACACTGGGCTGAACATTTTCATCCAAACACCAAAATATATTTAGTCATTTCTAAATGACTTTTTTTAAAATGAGATATTAATCCAATAATTGGTCAGATCACAGAATGAGAGCTGTTGTTCAATTTCATATTTCTCAAATGTAATGTTCATTTCAAGTATTACTACATATGTCAATGTTCAGCAACAGAAAGACATCTTCATGGATCACCTGTCCTCTCTTATTTGCTGTATAACAAAATAAAAGCACAGCACTTCAAGTATAAAATGGCTTCAAGTGTTTCCGAACATTACTGAAGCAATCCAACCACACAGTATTATCCAGATGACTACACAAATATTTGGAGCACGCACTGATACTTGGCAGTCTCCCCCTTTTTGAAACAGCATGCAAGACACAGGTTGTGAAAGATTGGAAAGAAAATATTCACGTTCTCGAGGAAAGACAAGTGTGGAAATTCATCTGAATGTTGCACTGTGGTGAACAAATGTTTTACTATCAACACTCCCCTTGATTTGCTGGCTGGTTTATCATTCTAGCATCATCGAGTTCCTCGAATATCAAATCACAGAGCACTTTTGGTGGGCCCACTGCACCGCAAGAACATAAAGGCTCAGTTCATTTAGCATCTTAATATAAAACATGCCACGTGGCTTTTACAGCTCAGCATGTGGGATCATAACAACCTCAGACACAGTGTCTTTAATTACTAAGTGGGATTGAATCCAGTTGTGGCCTGATATTGGCAACCCACTCAGCTTGCTTTTTCATATTCCTCTGCCAGAGATTAAATAAAAAGACAGCAATTTATGAATATTTGCAAAAAAAACCAATAAAGTTTATCAGTTTGAACATTAAATATCTTGTCTTTGTAGTGTAGTCAATTGAATGTAGGTTAAAAAGGATTTCTAAATCATTGTAGTTTGCTTTTATTTATGTATGCTTTCCAGAACGTCCCAACTTCATTGGAATTGAGGTTTCTACTATTCACATATCTTCCGTTTTAATAATCTAAATAAAACAGCACATATGCTGTAAATTTTGTTCAGCATTTAACTCAGTTACACAGCATTATTCGTGCTTTTGAAGAATGACCATATGTAGAATTTCAACTTCTGCTTATAGATCTTCAAATAAGAGATGTCACCTTACAGACACAACACTCTCGGTCTGACAAGGAAAGGATGGATAAGCAACAGAAGGAATCGCTTTATCACAGTCTATGTACATATCAAGTCATGCAAGTATACTTAAAATCGTTGGTGGTCCAACACTGCTATCAGCATGTGGAATGTAGCACAGTGAGGATCGCACCATAAAAGTTCTGCTCTGTATCTTCGTAATTAGCTGTCATAATTACACTGCCCAATTTATCCTTCATTTCCTAAATTATTTACAAAATGATATTTCCCACAAGACAGCACAAGCATTTTGCCTGTGTTTATGGTCACTGACTTTAGTTAATTTATTGTCTGTGTTTTATGGCTGACAGGGAAGTATGGAAATGATGAAGCACTGTTTTTTTTGTTTTTTGCTCCTCTTCAGATTCGACTATGTAGATGTACGAATGGAGGACATCTGTGAGTTTAATCCCCAGAATGAGACACCCCATCCATCCTTATGTCAGTGTGATGGAAGGTTTGAGGAATGGGAGGCGGCATACAGTGGCAGACAGGGCAGTGACCCCATTCATCTGAGATGAGCCCTGCTGAGAGACGTCTGAGGCCGGGGTCACAACTTCTCAACCACACTCAACGCGTTTACATGCACTTTCATAATTGGGTTATTCTCAGATTTCAGTGCTAAATTGAGAAGAGAAGATTTATTTTGTTACTTATGTGTTTAGACTGTATTAAAGCTAAAGATCTATGGATGAAGGGATGTGGCCCATGGACTGACCAGTGTTGGTGGCTTTTGGAGTATTTTTACAGTGATAATCTGATTCAGGCAATAGTAAATTCTGAGTAACTTGATCAGACACAATGCCTTCCAAGAGTGTTCTTTAATGGGATTCTAATATAAGCTGCGATATAAGCAATATAAGCTGCGGCTTCAGCCATCACCCATTTCGGATAACTCACGTGGAATTGTATAGTAGAAGGAGTCTTTGTCTAATTTGACCTTGTTGTTATATTATACAGTTTCTTTTAACCTGTAATGTACTATCCGAAATAAATAAAATTCATTCATTCATTCATTAATGGGATTCTAATTAGAAATCTCAGCAATCAATAGTCCTTCACAACACTTAAAGGATTAAGTTGTTAAGAAAAACTTTTTGGTGAGCCTGGGCTGCTGTATTTTTACCGATGAAGTTACTGGAGACCATCTATTGAGAGCAGGAAACGATGGAGCAGAGTATTGATGTGGATCTAGCTCATAACACGCATCTCTTTTGCTACTCGTGGTTTGACAATATAAAGGTAAAAATTTACAAATTTATGAAAAAACTTGTACATTTTCAAGAAAAATAATTACATTTACAAAAAAAAATGCAAATTTAACAGAAAAATCTCAAAAGTTTCTAAAAAAAAAAAAGAGAAATTGTATGTTTATTAGAGAAAAAACATTTTAGAGAAAAGTCTCAAATTTATTAGAAAAAAACTGCAACTTTACAAGAAAAGTTGCAGATTTCTGTGAGAACAGAGGGGGAAAAACCCTTTTCTGTTAACAATGACTGGCAGGTTTTTATTTTAATTTTAAGTGGTCATTGACTGCATTTTTTTCCACTTTTTAACAGCTCATACATGTCTTAATGAAATGTTCATGACATATTTTGTTCACATTTTCTTTAATTATTTAATTATTGAAACAAATTTGTTTTGTATTTTTCCTGGCTTTCTTGGAATGCTCTGATTTCAAGCCTATCACTTTAAGAAACATCCTTCATCTATTCAACTCCACCCTCCCTCTTACATCAGTTGGCCATTAGCTGACTAGCCTTTAGCCTCCTCCTAGGTCGGATGAGCGACGCTGGTTCACTGAGCCACAGTTGATGGTGTATCTTGTATCATTCCGTCCATCTCCCAATAATTTTGCTATGATTCCACAACAAATCACTAGCACCTTGCGCCGAGCTGTCCCCTGATCACCGCAACTGACCTGGCCCGGGACTCGAGGCTGGTGGCCGAGCTGAGCTGCTGAGCCACGGGATCTCAAAGCGCAACGTCTCGCTCTGCGGGACTCCACTCTGCTCCCACAGCCAGCTGTGGGAAGCCCTGCCACAAGGCGATTCCCCTACGCTGCTGAGAGAGCAGAGCGGAGTCACACAGAGGCCCGGAGGATGGTGGGGGAGCTGGCCATGAGAGCCAGCAGCTTCCAGCCAGCAGCCTCAGGTCCCAGGTTGGTTGCCATGACCAGTGCACCGGTGCTGGTGATTTGCTGTGGAATCATGGCAAAATTACTGAAATTACTGGGAGATGGATGGAGTGATTCGAAATGTATTATTGACTTTGGGCTAATGAACCAGGTGGTAACAAAGATGGTTATTAAGGTGACTAAGATCTGAAGAAAATAACAATATAAGCCACACTTGGTGTGAGCCTCCTGATACCAGTATTAGCTGGGGGGCTAATAGCTCAGGGGCTAATAGACTACCTTTAGCACTCCTTCCATCTACATGACAGACAGCTAGGCGGGCCAATAATAGAGCAGTGGGCGAGTCCCAAGGGCAGTGGTGGGTTGGCTTTTTCTAATCATGACGTTGTGGGAAGCCACTCAGTAGTTTCCCTCAGACTGAAGCGCATTGCAGATCAAAGGTGCTGGGAGATAAGGGGAATTGTCATGGGGGGTTGATATGTTAATACAGCATCTCAGGTAGTGGAGGAGTGGTAATATAAAAGATAGTGCCTGCAACCTGACTTTTTCAATGTTTTGTATTCTGGTGGATGTGAGAGGGAGAAGAATAAAGTTTCATCTGCTCTGAACGCTCGGTCTGATTATTCCTCTCCCCACACTGGTGACCCTTGATGCACGATGGAACGTGAGGCGAACACCCCGGAAACGACCCGGACGGGAAGTGCCAGCAACGCGTGCACCATTTCAGTCAAACTCCCAGACTTTTGGCTACACGACCCGAAGTCTTGGTTCCTTCACATCGAGGCCCAGTTCACGCTCCGGGGAATAACAGCAGATGACACCAGATACTACTACGTGGTTGCAGCACTGGACACAAGCACAACCCAGCAGGTGGCGAGCCTGCTCAAACAGCCCCCAGCCTGCAACAAATATGGGGGGGCTGCACGCTGGCGCAGTGGTTTAGCACTGTGGCAGCACAGTTTTACCCTCGGCCGGGGGATAGCGGGGATCATGAGATCGTGGGTTCGATCCCAGCCCCCGACCAACAGTGAACTGTGTGGAGTTTGCATGTTCTCCCCGTGTTGCGTGGGTTTACTCCGGGATTTCTCCGGTTTCCTCCCGCATACCAAAAACATGTAGGTTTAGAGCGCTCGCGCACGCAGCGACCAGCAGCCTGTGGCTTGTCACCAGACTGCAAACCAAGTCTACCTACGGGTACAAATAAGTAACAGAAAAAAACAAAAAAAAAACAAAACAATATGATGCTCTCAAAACTGCGCTGACCTGGCGCTACACGCTCTCGGACTGTGAGAGAGTGGAGAGAATCCTGACGTCCTCCGACTTGGGAGATGGGTTGGTGGCTGAATTGATGGAGAAGATGTTGGCGTTGATGGGCACAGATGACGGCCATTTCCTCTTTGCCCACCTTTTCCTCCGGAACCTCCCGACAGCGGCCAGGGCGGTCCTTGCCAATTCGCCGCTGCTGGCCGCACGCAACTACCGGGCTCTTGCCCAAGAGGCAGATCGGATCATCCTCACCACCAGAGCCCTCACAGTGAACACAGCAGCGTCGGAACCCAGCGAGACAGCCAGCGGAAGTGAGGAGCCAGCAACAGTGGCTGCAGCGGAGGCCAAGAAGCACCGGAGAGACACGCTCTGTTTCTACCACTGCCGTTTTGGAGAGGACGCACGCCGATACGTGCCACCGTGCCAATTCAAGCACTCGGGAAACGCCAGGGGTGGCAGTCGGTAGCAGCTGCGACCGCCGGTGAAGCAAGCAAGCTGCTCTATGTGACAGACTCCCGCTCAGGGAGACGGTTCCTCCATCCATCCATCCATCTTCTACCACTTTTCCAGAGGTCCGGGTCGCGGAGGCAGCAGTTCAAGCAGAGAAGCCCAGACTTCCCTCTCCCCAGCCACCTGCTCCAGCTCTCCAGAGAGGATACCAAGGCGTTCCCAGACCAGCTGGGAGACATAGTCTCTCCACCGAGTCCTGGGTCTGCCCCGGGGTCTCCTCCCAGTGGGACGTGCCCGAAACACTTCAAGTGGGAGGCGTCCAGGAGACATCCTAATCAGATGCCCATACCACCTCAACTGACTCCTTTCAATGTGGAGGAGCAGTGGTTCTACTCTGAGCCTCTCCCAGATGACTGAGCTCCTCACCCTATCTCTGAGGGTGAGTACAGCAATCCTACGGAGAAAGCTCATTTCAGCCGCTTGTATCCGCGATCTTGTTCTTTCGGTCATTACCCAAAGCTCGTGACCATAGGTGAGGGTAGGAACGTAGATTGACTGGTAAATCGACAGCTTTGCCTTAGAACTAAGCTCCCTCTTCACCACAACAGACCAGTACAACGTCCGCATCACTGCAGATGCTGCTCCAATCCGTCTGTCAATCTCTCGCTCCATTTTCCCCTCACTCGTGAACAAGACCCCAAGATACTTAAACTCCTCCACTTGGGGCAGGAGCCTGTCCCCAACCCAGAGAGGACAATCCACTTTTTTCTGGCTGAGGACCATGAACTCGGACTTGGAGGTGCTGATTCTCATCCCAGCCGCTTCACACTCAGCGGAAAACTATTGCTGGATGAAGCCAACAGGACAACATCATCTGCAAACAACAGAGATGAGAACCTGTGGTCACCAAGCATGACACCCTCCATTCCCTGGCTGCGCCTAGAAATCCTGTCCATAAAAATTATGAACAGGATCGGTGACAAAGGGCAGCCCTGGCGGAGTCCCACTCTCACTGGGAATGAGTCCGACCGAGTGTTGGCAATACGAACAAAACTCTCACAACGGTCGTACAGAGACCGAATAGCTCGTAACAACAAGCCCGATACCCCACACTCCCGAAGCACCCCCCACAAAAAACCACGAGGGACGCGGTCAAATGCCTTCTCCAAGTCCACAAAACACATGTAAACTGGTGCCACGGCCAGGACAAAAACCACATTGCTCCTCCTGAATCCGAGGTTCGACCAACGGCCGGACTCTCCTCTCCAGTACCTTGGCATAGACCTTCCCAGGGAGGCTGAGGAGTGTGATCCCTCTAAAGTTGGAGCACACCCTCCGGTCCCCTTTTTTGAAGAGAGGAACCACCACCCCAGTTTGCCATGCCAAAGGCACTGCCCCCGACCTCCACGCAATGTTGCAGAGGCGTGTCAACCATGACAGCCCGACAACATCCAGGGCCTTGAGGTACTCAGGGCGAATCTCGTCCACCCCCGGGGCCCGGCCACCAAGGAGATTTTTAACCACCTTGGCGACCTCAGCCCCTGTGATAGGCGAGTCATCCCCCTCGTCCCCAAACCCTGCTTCCTCTGTGGAAGGTGTATCAGTGGGATTGAGGAGATCTTCGAAGTATTCCTTCCACCGCCCGAAGATATCCCCAGTCAAAGTCAACAGTGTCCCATCCGCACCATACACAGTGTGAACAGGGAGCTGCTTTCCCCTCCTGAGGTGCCGGACAGTTTGCCAGAATCTCTTCAAGGCCGACCAAAAGTCTTGCTCCATGGCCTCACCAAAACCCGGGTTTTTGCTTCAGCAACCACCCGAGCTGCACTCCGCTTGGCCTGCCGGCACACCTCAGCTGCTTCGGCAGTCCCACAAGCCAACCAAGCTTGATAGAACTCCTTCTTCAGCTTAATGGCCCCCCTCACCACTGGTGTCCACCACTTGGTTCGGGGGTTGCCACCACGAGATGCACCGACCACCTTGCGGCCACAGCTCTGGGCCGCCGCTTCAACAACAGAGGTGGAGAACATGGCCCATTTAGACTCCATGTCTCCAGACTCCCTCGGAATGTGGTTGAAGTTCTTCCGGAGGTGGGAGTTGAAGACCTCCCGGACAGGGGCCTCAGCCAGACGTTCCCAGCACACCCTCACAATACATTTGGGTCTACCAGGTCTGAATGGCTTCCTCCCCTGCCATCGGATCCAACTCACCACCAGGTGGTGATCAGTTGACAACTCTGCACCTCTCTTTACCCGGGTGTCCAAGACATACGGTCGCAGGTCTGATGACACAATAACAAAATCGATCATCGACCTGCGGCCTAGGGTGTCCTGGTGCCAAGTGCACATATGGACACCCTTATGCTTCAACATGGTGTTTGTTATGGACAAACTGTGGTTAGCACAGAAGTCCAGTAACTGAACACCACTCGGGTTCAGATCGGGCAGGCCGTTCCTCCCAATCACCCCCCTCCAGGTTTCACTGTCATTGCCCACGTGCACATTGAAGTCCCCCAGTAGAACAATGGAGTCTCCAAGTGGAGCACCCTCCAGCACCCCAGTCACAGACTCCAAAAAGGGTGGGTACTCTGAAACATCATTTGGTGCATAGGCACAAATGATGGTCAGGACCCGTTTCCCAACCCAAAGGCGCAGGGAAGCAACCCTTTCGTCCACCGGGAAAAACTCCAATATAGAGGCAGCAAGGTGGGGGGATACAAGAATACCCACCCCTGCTCATCGCCTCTCGCCCGGGGCAATTCCAGAAAAGGCCAAGCTCCAGCCCCTCTCCAGGAGACTGGTTCCGGAACCGGAGCTGTGTGTTGAGGTGAGGCCAACTATATCTAGCCAGTATCTCTCAACCTCGTACACCAGCTCAGGCTCCTTCCCCACCAGAGAGGTGACATTCCACGTACCAAAAGCCAGTTTAGAAAGCTTGGGATCAGTCCGCCAAGGTCTCCACCTTTGACTGCCACCTAATCCACATAGCACCGGACCCCCATGATCCCTCCTGCAGGTGGTGAGCCCACTGGAGGGCGGACCCACGTAACTCCTTCGGGCTGAGCCTGGCCGGGTCCCATCGGTGGAAACCCGACCACCAGACGCCAGCCTTCGAGCCCCTCCCCCAGGCCTGGCTCCAGGGTGGGGCCCCGGTAACCCCATACCGGGCGGGGTACACTGAATCCTTGATATAGAATTTATCATGACAGTCTGTTGGATCCTTCTTAGTCTGGCCTTTCACCCAGGACCAGTTTGTCTTGGGTGACCCTATCAGAGGCAAATTGCCCCGGACAACACAGCTCCTGGGATCACTGGGGTACACAACCCCCCCCCCCACTACGATAAGGTGACGATCCATGAGGGGGAGACAGTTCCTTCTGGCTCCCAAAAGAGCCTCATTCTGCTGTCCTACACCGACTGGCTGGTGGAAACGAGTGGCCCCAAACTGACGGCCGCAAACAGCTCAGACATTAAGACTTTTGGTGAGAGAACACTGACTGTATCCTTGCCCAGCCGTACATACCACTGGACATTCATCATAGCGGCATGCAGCTTCCCTATTTTAGGCGCTGATTTTTTGTGTGCACACGGACTACTAGTCGATGTGGCTAACAGACGCCTGATTAACGCAATGTCTTCTGATTCTCTCCCCTGTACAGCTCAAGGAGCCGGGCCCACAACACTAGCCAACGTCACAGCGCCAGGGGGTAAGTTCCACACACTACTCACCCAGTTCCCAGCAGTCACGGTTCCAACGTTTTCGGCAACCGTCACTAAACATGGGGTGGAGCACTTCAATACCACCATGGAGCCACCCGTTTTCGCACGACCTCGGCGCCTGGACGCAGCTAAACTGGCCATAGCACGCGAGGAGTTTGTCAACTTGGAAAAGTTGGGCATCATCAGATGCACAAACAGCCCATGGGCATCCCCGCTACATATGGTTCCTAAGGCCGAGGGATCGTGGCGACCTTGCAGTGATTAAATAACGCCACATCGCACGACCGCTACCCCATCCCCCATATTCAGGATTTTTCCGTTTACCTCACCGGGGCGCGCATTTTTTCCAAGATAGACCTGGTCCGCGGTTACCACCAGGTCCCAGTGCGTGCTGAGGACATACCTAAAACAGCAGTAATAACCCCGCTTGGTCTGTTTGAGTTTTTACGCATGCCTTTCGGGTTAAAGGGCGCGGCGCAGACATTCCAACGCATGATGGATGCGGTGTTGCGCGATCTAACGTTTGTGTTTGTCTACCTTTTTTTTTTTTACTGTGGTTCTTGCGTTAGCGCCCTTTGTGTTAGTGCCCTGCTTTTATGTTCTCTTGCTGTACAGCACTTTGTGTAGCAAGTGTTGCTTTTAAAGTGCTTTATAAATAAAGTTGATTGATTGATTGATTGATTGATACCTGGATGACATCCTAGTGGCCAGCGCGTACGAAGATGAACTCGTAGCACACCTCAGGACAGTTTCCCAGAGGTTGGAGGAGTACGGGTTAATAATCAACCCGGCGAAGTGCCAGTTCGGGGTGACAGGGATTTTTTGGGCCACCGCATCTCACCAGAGGGTGCGATACCTTTGCTGGACAAGGTGCGCACAGTGACGGATTTTCCCCGGCCTCAGATGGTCAGGGCGCTGCAGGAGTTTTTGGGGATGGTTACCTTTTATAACCGTTTCCTCCCCCGCACAGCCCAGCTCATGCAGCGGTTGTACACCGCGCTTAAGAAATGGAAACCGGCGGACAGAGTCGACTGGACTCCTGAGCGAGAGCAGGTGTTTTCCAAGGTTAAAACAGCTCTGGCAAACGCCGCACTGCTGGCGCACCCGGACCCGCGGCTCGGATAGCGCTCACTACCGACGCCTCAGACGTGGCCATAGGGGCCGTCGTGGAGCAGCACGTCGCTGGTTCTTGGCAGCCGTTCGCTTTTTTTTAGCAGGTCTTTGTGCGACAGTGAGCGTAAATACAGCGCGTTCAACAGAGAGTTACTGGCTCTCCACCTGGCCATATGCCATTTCCAGTTCTGGCTGGAAGGGCGCACCTTCACTGCGTTTGTGGACCACAAGCCGCTAGCGTATGCGATGGCCAAGGTTTCGGAACCATGGTCGGGCTGGCAGCAGAGACAGCTGGCCGCGATCTCGGAGTTTACGACCGACATTCAGCATGTGACCGGTAAACTCAGCGTGGTGGCAGACTGCCTCTTGCACGCATTAGTGGCCCCAGTCTACGTGGGGATAGAGTACACGGCCATGGCCGCTGAGCATATCGGCGATGCGGACGTTTGCGCGCTCCAGTCTGGACCAACAGGGTTAAGGCTGGAGAGCAAAGTACTGCAGGACGGCCCCCCCCCCAGTCTGTGACGTCTCCACGGGCCGCCCATGCCTGGTGGTCCCACGCGCTTGGCGACACCGCGTTTTTGAGTCAGTTCACTCCCTGGCGCACCCAGGAGTGTGCGCGTCAGTCAAAATGGTGGGAGCAAAGTTCGTCTGGCCGAGCCTGCGCAAACAGGTGAAACAGTGGGCGGCAGCCTGTGTAGCATGCCAACGAGCCAAAGTGCAGGCACACAAAGGCCCCCTTGGAGCCGTTCCATATCCCGGCTAAGTGGTTCGACCACGTTCACGTGGACCTCGTGGGCATCCTCCCGCCATCGCAGGGTTTCACACACCTCCTGACAGTGGTGGACCGCACCACACGGTGGCCAGAAGCAGTCCCGCTAGCTTCCACTGCATCCGCAGAAGTTGCACGCGCTTTTTTGACGACATGGGTGGCACGTTTCGGCGCCCCTTCGGACATCACGTCCGATCAAGGCCCGCAGTTTGTTTCCGACCTCTGGTCCACCATGGCCAGGGGCCTGGGCGTCACAATTCATCGCATGACCGCGTACAACCCCCAGGCCAATGGGTTATGCAAGTGTTTCCATAGATCACTTAAAGCAGCACTCAGAGCTTCACTTACGGATGCAAATTGGGTAGACCACTTGCCGTGGGTTCTATTAGGGTTGCGTTCAGCACTGAAGGAGGATTTGGCGGCCTCCCCAGCAGAGCTGTTTTTTTCCCAGCCACTGTGGCTCCCCGGGGAATTTTTGCTGGATAACCCTGCACTGAACACCAATCCGTCCTTCTGTGCACGGCATAGCGCAGGGGCAGGGACGCTACCCGGCCTGGCCCACCACTGTTTTCCCTGCGCTTTTGTGCCAAGGACCTTGAAGGACGTGTCGTTCGTATTTGTCAGTTACGATGCCCACCGGACCCCATTGCGCCCGCCCTACGATGGCCCGTTCAGAGTGCTGGAACCCGGGGACAAACATTTTGTGTTAGACTTGGGGGGTCGCCGGGAGACAATCTGTATAGACAGGCTTAAGCCCACCTTTGTTTTAGCAGACGAACAGGTGGTGTTGGCCCGAGCTCCTCGGCGCGGCAGACCCCCACTGAGAACTCCCCAGGTAAATGAATTGTCAGATCAGTCACACGAGCATGCTGAAGGTGCCCCCCCCCCATTGTCCCCCCACAGACGGACACACCCCCAGGAACCCCCCACCAGCACAGCAGCGCCTCGGAGCGGAAGATCCCCCGTTACAGCAGCTATGGACGGAGGCTGAAGCCCACAGGATATGAGGGTTAAGGCTCAGTCTGAGGGTCTGGGGGGGGGGGGGGGGCTGGTGTGGGAAGCCACTCAGTAGTTTTCCCTCAGACTGAAGAGCATGGCAGATCAAAGGTGCTGGGGGACAAGGGGAATTGTCATGGGGGGTTGATATGTTAATACAGCACTTCAGGTAGCGGAGGAGTGGTAATATAAAGGAGAGTGCCTGCAACCTGACTTTTTCAATGTTTTGTATTCTGGTGGATGTGAGAGGGAGAACAATAAAGTTTCATCTGCTCTGAACGCTCGGCCTGATTATTCCTCTTTCCACAACGTATATGATTTACCTGGAAGAGTCAAAAATGTTTCTGGTGTTTCTGGGAGAGAAAAAAAAAAGAGATAAAGGCTATGTTTTTTTAAGAGAATTGACTGTTTTGATATTTTTTGGGGGGATAGTTACGTGACCAGTAGACACATTTCAGATGGATAAACCCTACAATTTTTCAGTCAATGACCCCATTAAGGCTCAAGACTTTCATTGCTCTATTCAGATTTTGTTAGGCAAACAATTGCTCAAAATTGCCCTCAGTTGCAGAGGTTGTTGATCACTCTGTTAACCTGTAGGTGTGACTCTTTGAGTTCAGTGTAATTGGAGCAATAAAGAACCACAAAAAGCCTTCATTCACATCCTGTTTAGCAGCTCCAGTAAATTATGGCAATTCCTGTTTTAAATAAATATTAACTTGCATATAAACTGATTCTGTGACGGCCTACACTCGGTGATGTGTTTTCTTCCGTTGTGCTGACCCATTCTGATGTAAAAAAAAAAAAAACAGAGCCAAGAGGAAGCAAGCACATCTGACTAGTACCCCCTTTACACTTTACACAGGGGTGGAAGTCATTGAGAGATCGCTGAGTGATGACAAAATAGCTAGTGTCATGGATGGCCCTCGCGGGCCATTAATGAGACGCTATAGGCAGCCGATGAGTTTGCATATTTATTAATGAAAGGCACAAGTGACAAAATAAACAGCCACGTGGGGCAAAAACACGAACATAGACTAGACACTAGATAACAGACTCCGAGGAAAACACTTACTGAGACACGAAGAATTAAAGGGGTGACTGGAGCCGGGGTTAGGGACTCCAGCCGAACATTGTGTGAATACAATGTTATGCGAGGTTGCAGCCTGGAGTGACCTCAGCTGCTCCCTTAAATAAGGCACTAGATTAATCAGGATATGAGAATGTAATTAATGGAATGTGATTCAGCTGTCATGACGCAGCTCGGCTCTGACAGCCAGAAGTCCCGCCGTGACGCTGTCACAATAAAAGCCATGGAAGGCCATATGACATCACAGAATGGGGAAAATACCGGACAGCCCGAGCACAGACAGAATCAGCGCTCAGACCATGACAGTACTCCCCGCTCAAAATGCGCATTCCAGGGGCAAATATAACATCCAAGCCCCCCCCACCACCACCACCACCAACCCGAAGACTACCAGGGCCGACCCAGGGAGGGCGGAGGGGGAAACAGGCCAGGAGGGAGAGAATCAGAAAAAAAAAACCACACAATAGAGGACAACCATGATAACCAGAATGATGAGGCAAAAATACAGAAAAAACAAGGCAGAACATGCTACAAATAAGACTAGAGCACAGATGAAATACAAAAGGAACAAGGCAACAAGGAAACTAAAATACAGGTACCAAACAAAAATACATAGTACCCTAACACCAGGGGAAAAAAACTCAAAAGCTACACAGTAGAGCAGCAACACTACAGTTATAGTCCATTATTATCAACAGGTAAAGACAAAAAACAAAAACAGCATCCCTTCAAATTACAGAGAAAAAAAACTCCACAGGGATGTCGGCAGGCAGAGCACAGAGGGAAAAAAAAAAAAAAACAGTTCAGGAGGTCTACCCGCATCCATAGTCCAACTCACAGGCAGGGAAAAAAGAAACAGTTCGGGCGGTCTACCCCAGTCCCAGGCCCGGAGAAACAGTACCTCTGGCGGCCGGACCAGGTCGCCGAACAAATAGGGCAGTCTGTCGGGTGGCCAACTCAGAACGCTGAACCGGCGAAGCAGTCTCCCAGGCGTCCAACCCGCGTCCTTAGGCCACCAGAACTGGAGGGGAGAACTCGGTGGCGGCCTCCCTACCGAGAGGGATAGCGAGGGGAAGCCGAGACGAATCCGGGGAACCCCAGCGGCACCCGGTGGAGGAAGAATAGGATTGGGGGAAGGATGAGGGGCCAGTCCGGCGTTAGACGGCGGAGGATCTGCAGCTCCTTCTCCGAACTGAAACCAAACCGGCACTGCATCCTTGCTGGACTTGCTGCACCCACGACGGACCCTGACTGGGCCGGAACAGCACCCATGACGGACCCCGACTGGGCTAGAACAGCACACACGATGGACCCCGACTGGGCTGGAACAGCACTCACGACGGACCCCGACTGGGCCAGCGCAGCACCAGGGATGACCTCCGAGCATGAACCTGGAACCTCCAAAACGACGACCGGAACAGGCTCGTCACTAGTGACCCTGGGAGAAGGCTCAGAGGAAGAAAGAAAACCGGGATCAGAATCACCAGCAGCGGCAGAGCCCGGCGAGACAAGCTTGGATGCAGCGATCGGCAGCACCCGGCTCGCTTCTCTGACAGACAGGCAATAATGCTCCAGAATAGAGATGAGAAAAACAAAATAGAGCACTTGCCTGATCTTAGGCTCTACCGCCGTCCAGGACTTCGGCAATCCAGGTTCCACGAGCTGGAAGTCCACTCTTGGTCCCCACTCGACTGCAGCGGGCTCCGCAGCCGGCATGATGATCCTCACAGTCTGGGGATTGCCTGGCGCAGAAGTCCACACCGAAGGCCCACACGGCGTGGTGGCATTAGATCTGTGGCCTGCTGGGTCGAACTGCTCCTCCATGAAGACCCGGGGACGCTTAATCGTTGGCGCAGGCTCCAGCCGGCAGTCCGCCCTCCTCCTCTGCCTGTGACGTGGCTGCGGGGCTGGTACCAGGCTCTCCAGGGCCGCAGGCTCCTTCCTCGTCCGGCGGACTATTCCTGGCACCAGGGGACGCTCAGGGGAAGGAGACACAGAGGACGCAGGTTCACAATTAATGACTGCAGCAGGTGGAGGAAGCTCGGGGAACTGTGGGCCCTGAACTCAACCCCCAGGAGTCAGACAAGGCAATTCACAGTATGAAGGAAGAGAATGAAATAGCACTTGCCTGCTCAGCTGAGGGCCGATGGAAACTGCTGCAGCGGGCTTGGTTCTTTCCTTTCCCCTTTGGATGGTGATGGAGGGCTCCCCGGGAAGACGAAGAGGAGCCACTCGCACAGGATCAGGAACAGGAACAGCCGGAGTCAGACTCGTGGAGCTCACAGCAGCTGGGGAGAGCGTCGAAGAGGAGGGAGAAGCAGCCGAGGCAGTCCGGGGACGAGGAGCTGACGGAACAGCAGAAACAGAAGACTCAGAGGCGGAGGCTGCTGTCTTGCTGCCACATGGGGCAAAAACACGAACATAGACTAGACACTAGATAACAGACTCTGAGGAAAACACTTACTGAGACACGAAGATTCAAAGGGGTGACTGGAGCCGGGGTTAGGGACTGCAGCCGAACGTTGTGTGAATCCAACGTTATGTAAGGTCACAGCCGGAAGTAACTTCAGCTGCTCTCTTAAATAAGGCACTAGATTAATCAGGATATGAGAATGTAATTAATGGAATGTGATTCAGCTGTCACGGCGCAGCTCGGCTCTGACAGTCGGAAGTCTTGGCATGACGCTGTCACAATAAAAGCCCTGAAAGGCCATATGACAACACAGAATGGGGAAAATACCAGACAGCCCGAGCGCGGACAGAATCAGCACTCAAGACCATGACAGCTAGATCTCCAAATGATTTTTCAATTGTCTCTCAGTGATCGCCAAGATCTCTAAATGAGCTTCAGTGATCTCCATATTCCTCAAAGTTTTGACTCATTTGAAAACAATCTCTCAATGATCACCAAAGGGAAGTCATCTTTCAACAATCTCTCAATGATCTCATCGATCTCCCAATGATCTCTCAGCAATTTTCCGATGACTGTATATACTGTATATACTGTATATACAATGGTGTGAAAAAGTGTTTGCCCCCTTCCTGATTTCTCTTTTTTTTTGTATGTTTGTCACACTTAAATGTTTCAGATCATCAAACAAATTTAAATATTAGGGAAAGATAATACAAGTAAACACAAAATGCAGTCTTTAAATAAAGGTAGTAATTATAAAGGGTAAAAATAAATCCAAACCTATATGGCCCTGAGTGAAAAAATGATTGCACACCCCTGTTAAAACATAAATTAACTGTGGTTTATCACATCTTTAGAAAGCTGAGTTCAATTTCTCCAGCCACACCCAGGCCTGATTACTGCCACACCTGTTCTCAATCCAAGAAATCACTTAAATAGGACCTGCCTGAAAAAGTGAAGTAGACCAAAAGATCCTCAAAAGCTAGACATCATGCTAAGATCCAAAGAAATTCAGGAACCAATGAGAAACAAAGTAACTGAGATCTATCAGTCTGGAAAAGGTTATAAAGCCATTTCTAAAGTTTTGGGACTCCAGCGAACCACAGTGAGAGCCATTATCCACATATGGCGAAAACATGGAACAGTGGTGAACCTTCCTAGGAGTGGCAGGCCGACCAAAATTACCCCCAAGAGCACGGTGACGACTCATCCAAGAGGTCACAAAAGACCTCACAACAACATCCAAAGAACTGCAGGCCTCACTTGCCTCACTTAAGGTCAGTGTTCATGACTCCACCATAAGAAAGAGACTGGGCAAAAATGGGCTGCATGGCAGAGTTCCAAGACGAAAACCACTGATGAGCAAAAAGAACATAAAGGCTCGTCTCAGTTTTGCCAGAAAACATCTTGATGATCCCCAAGACTTTTGGGAAAATAGTCTGTGGACTGACAAGACAAAAATTGAACTTTTTGGAAGGTGTGTGTCCCATTACAACCAGCGTAAAAGTAACACAGCATTTCAAAAAAGGAACATCATACCAGAAGTAAAATATGGTGGTGGCAATGTGGTGGTCTGATGCTGTTTTGCTGCTTCAGGACCTGGAAGATTTGCTGTGATAAATGGAACCATGAATTCTGCTGTCTACCAAAAAATCTTGAAGGAGAATGTCCGGTCATCTGTTCGTGACCTCAAACTGAAGTGCACTTGGGTTCCGCAGCAGGACAATGATCCAAAACACACCAGCAAGTCCACCTCTGAATGGCTTAAGAAAAACAAAATGAAGACTTTGGAGTGGCCTAGTTGAAGTCCTGACCTGAATCCGACTGAGGTGCTGTGGCATGACCTTAAAAAGGCAGTTCATGCTCGAAAACCTTCCAATGTGGCTGAATTACAACAATTCTGCAAAGATGAGTGGACCAAAATTCCTCCACAGCACTGTAAAAGACTCATTGCCAGTTACTGCAAATGCTTGATTGCAGTTATTGCTGCTAAGGGTGGCCCAACAGTTATTAGGTTTAGGGGGCAATCACTTTTTCACACAGGGCCATGTAGGTTTAGATTTTTTTTTTACCCTTAATAATAAATACCTTCATTTAAAAACTGCATTTTGTGTTTACTCGTGTTATCTTTGTTGAATATTTAAATTTGTTTGATGATCTGAAACATTGAGGAGTGACAATCATACAAAAAAATGAGAAATCGGGAGGGGGCAAACACTTTTTCACACCACACTCTGTGTGTGTGTGTGTGTGTGTGTGTGTGTGTGTGTGTGTGTGCACGCACACACATAGTGAAGAAAATAAGTATTGAACTCATCAACATTTTTCTCATTAAACATACATAGAAATCAAGGCAATTGTATTCACAAAACAAGTTACATTTAATAAAGTGGATTCACAGAGGGAATAAGTATTGAACACGCTTGGTGAAATTCATTTAATATTTAGTAGAAAAGCCTTTATTGGTAATAACAGCTTCCACGTGCCTCCTGTATGGAGAAACTAGGTGCAGGTATTGCTCAGGAGTGATTTTTGCTAATTCTTCCACACAAACTGTCAAATCTTGAAGGTTCCATGGGTGTCTTCTATGAACTCTGATCTTCAGTTTGTTCCATAGATTTTCAATTGTATTCAGGTCAGGTGACTGACTGGGCCATTCTAGCAGCTTTATTTAGTTCTCTGGAGCCAGCTGAGAGTTTCCTTGGCTGTGTGTTTGGGATCATTGCCTTGCTGAAATGTCCACCCTCGTTTCATCTTCAGCATCTTGACAGATGGCAACAAGTTCTTATCAAGGATGTCTCTGTACATCTGTTAGTTCTGAGTGAGCAATTTAATTGGACAATAGGGATTCCAGGAGTTACTATGGTCCACGAAAATTGCACTCCAATTTCACTGGATATGTATCACTCTGCTTCAAAGATGTTTATGTAACCCTTAATTACTAACAGTAATTTACTATCAAGTCTCTGACAATTGCAGTACTTTTTGGATACCTTAATTTTCACACTGAGGCCCTGTTTGACAAGAAATTATACATCCGTGACCCAGAAGTCCCACCCTTTTGAAAAAAAAATGTTTCCTTCTACCAGTCTTCCCTTCCGTCATTAAGCTCATTAAGCGATTTCACATCTGTTTTAAAGAAAATAGGCAGTGCTACAGTGTGATTTATGTCTCGATTAACAAACCACAATACCTTTGTGGTGATGGACTCTTTGTTTCATCTGAAAATGTGAAGAAAAGCGAGCAAAGTGTGCTAAATCGCTAGCAAGCTAACTACTAGTTACCGGCTAGATGTCAGAACACTGGCATTGGATACATTTTGATCTGGGGTCTTCTGCAGTACCGACTAAATAAGTATATGTTTTTGAAACACTTATTACATTTGCATTTGACAATATTTAATTTGTTTACATGTGTGTGAAATGATAATAGATGTCTTCATGCTGACTGAGATGTTTAGCAACCGTTACTGGCTACATTTAGAAGGGACTATTTTTTTTTCTCAGCTCAGCAAAATAACTGGTTAAACAAACAAATCATAATAGTTTGTCCAATATTACTGTCATTTAATAAATTGTGCCTGCTGGAACTGTTGTATGAAAGCAAAATTACACTTGACGTTGTTACGGTATCAGTTTATATAGTGACTACAGGGGTGATACTCTTATGTGGAGGGTATTGCCACATCACAACCCGCAGTTATTATATAAATTGATGCTGTACTCTGTAACAGCAGCATATATACCCCACATACAGACAGAGACTGAAGCTCACAAAACCTGTTGTGAGCACTACGAGGAAATGGACCAGTGAAGCTGGGGAGAAGCTGAGCACGTGCTTGGAAATAACTGACTGGGGCATGTTTAAAGGAGCCACGCATGATCTGGATGAGTACACGGACACTGTGACCTCATATATCCACTTTTGTGAGGAGAGCATTCTTCCATCGCGCACCAAGGTGAGTTACTCTAATGACAAGCCCTGGTTCACAGCTAAGCTCAGACAGATCAGGAAGCAGAAGGAGGCAGCGTTGAAAAGTGGAGACAGGGACTGCTACAGGGAGGTCAAATACCGGTTTAGCAGAGAGCTGAGGAGAGCTAAATCTGTGTATTCTGAGAGACTCCAGCAACAGTTCACTGCTAAGGACTCTGCTTCTGTGTGGAGAGGACTGAGGCAAATCACCAACTATCGGCCTCAGGCTTCTAAGGGACAGGATGACAAAGCCCTTTGTCAAAGACTGTCCCAACACTATGCCCGTTTTGACACCTCGTCAGCTGTGTCCAACTCCCCCCTCCCCCCAGCGCCACTGCCTCCATTGTCCCCACTTCATCAAAGGCGCCCCCCTCCTCCCCCCCCTGCCCTTGCCATCAGTGAGCAGGACGTGCACAGACAGTTCTCCAGACTGAACCCGCGCAAGGCCCCCGGTCCGGACGGCGTGTCTCCCTCCACCCTGAGACACTGTGCGGAGAAGCTGACTCCTGTCTTCACAGACATTTTTAACACCTCCCTGAAGTCATGCCACGTGCCGGCCTGCCTCAAAACCTCTACCATCGTCCCTGTCCCCAAGAAGCCACGGATCACTGGACTTAACGACTACAGACCTGTAGCGCTCACCTCTGTAGTCATGAAGTCCTTTGAGCGCCTGGTCCTGCCCCACCTCAAGACCATCACCACTCCCCTCCTGGACCCGCTGCAGTTTGGCTACAGAGCCAACAGGTCTGTGGACGACGCAGTCAACCTGGCCCTCCACTCCATCCTGCAGCACCTGGACTCCCCGGGAACCTACGCCAGATCCTGTTTGTGGACTTAAGCTCTGCATTCAATACCATCCACCCCGCTCTGCTCCAGGACAAGCTGTCCCTGCTCAATGTGCCTGACTCCCTCTGCAGGTGGATCACCGACTTCCTGACGGACCGGAGGCAGCATGTGCGGCTGGGAAAGACTGTCTCAGACTCTGTTAGCATCAGCACCGGATCACCCCAGGGCTGTGTACTTTCCCCCCTGCTCTTCTCCCTGTACACCAACTCCTGCACCTCCAGCCACCAGTCTGTCAAGCTGATCGAGTTTGCGGACGACACCACCCTCATCGGGCTCATCTCCAATGGCGACGAGTCTGTCTACAGGAGAGAGGTGGCCCAGCTGGCATCCTGGTGCAGCCACAACAACCTGCAGCTGAACGCTCTGAAGACAGTGGAGATGATCGTGGACTTCAGAAAAGTCACAGCCCCTCTGCCCCCCCCTTACCCTCACAGACTCTCCCATCACCACTGCAGATTCCTTCCGCTTCCTGGGCACCACCATCACCCGGGACCTCAAGTGGGAGCCGACCATCAGCTCCCACATCAAAAAGGCCCAGCAGAGGATGTTCTTCCTGAGGCAGCTGAGGAAGCTCAAGCTACCCACCAAGATGTTGGTGCAGTTCTACACGGCCATCATCGAGTCCATCCTCACCACCTCCATCACCGTGTGGTACGCAGGAGCCACCACCAGGGACAGACTAAGACTGCAGCGCGTTGTGCGCGCCACTGAGAAGGTGATCGGCTGCAAGCTCCCATCCCTCCAGGACCTGTACATCTCCAGGACCTGGAGGCGTGCTGGTCGGATCATAGCCGACCCTTCACACCCTAGACACGCACTGTTTGCCCCCTCTCCTCAGGCAGAAGACTTCGGTCCATTCAGACTAAAACCTCCCGCTACATGAACAGCTTCTTCCCCTCTGCCATCAGACTGCTGAACACTAAGTGACTTATTAGACTCTCGTGCACTACGTACAGCAGCTCAACCAGACTCATGTTAATTATCACTGTTTTCTTTTGCACTACCAACTCACTATGTGGAACTCCAGAATATCTGCTGCTTGTTAATATATTTAAAAATTGCATAGATTAGTATTACTCATTCATATTCTAAATTTTATTGCATGCATAGTTTTCTATTTTTATCTTTAGTGCTACTCATGTTTAATGTTGCAGCATTGCACCGAGACAAATTCCTAGTTTGTGTACTACATGAACAATGGCAATAAATCTCATTCTGATTCTGATTCTGATTCTGACACAGTAGACAACCCAAAACCAACAGAAATACACAGCATAGTAGGGAAAGGAGTTACCCAGGGAAGCGCAAATGCTAAAATAACTTTATATACTACAAAGGCTACTACTAGGTTAAACAGATTATGATTCTTATGAATCTATGGCTAATACCGACTGTACAAAGAAGGATTATAAAGCACAGGCTGAAATGTGAGGTACCAATTAGTCTGTAAGGTGCAGTATAGCAGCATTGTTCTGACCAAAATTCAACATTAGAGTGAGTTACTGTACAGTGAAATGGCTTGTGGCAGAAAAGATATCCTGTACCTGATCGTTTGGCAGCCAAACTGTAGCAGTCTGCTGGAGAAAGTGCTCCACTGTCTGTTCAGTGTGTGGTGGAGGGGGTGATCAGGATTGACTGTGATGAATAACAGTTTGTTCAGTGTCCTCCACTCCACCACAGTCTCAAACTTGTGCTACTTGTGTTATCTTTGTGTAATATTTAAATTTTTTGATGATCTGAAATATTTAAGTTTGACAAACATACAAGAAAAGAGAAATCAGAAGGGAGCAAACACTTTTCACACTACTGTAATATACAGTATATATATATATATATAGATAGATAGATAGATAGATAGATAGATAGATAGATAGATAGATAGATAGATAGATAGATGTACTTTATTGATCCCAAACTGGGAAATTACAGTGTAACAGCAGCATGACAGTTGACAGCCAAACAACAGAAACACACACGACAGACAATGGGATTACCCATGGAAAGTAAAAACTAACACAACTATAGAACCTACTGTATATACATCATAGCTTAATATATGATGACCCATATAAACACATGAATCATCCCATTGCACAAAGAAGGACTATCAGGAGCAGAGTGAAAAGTGATGTATCAGTTAGTCTGTAAGATGCAGTGTGGCAGCATAGCTATGACCAGAATGCAACATCATAGTGAGTTATTGTACAGTGAAATTGCATGTGGCAGGAAAGATTTCCTGTACCTGGCCGTTCGACAACGAAGCTGTAGTAGTCTACTGGAAAAAGTGCTTCGCTGTCTATCTAGTGTGTGGTGGAGGGGGTGATCGGGATTGTCCATGATGGATCACAGTTTATTTAGTGTTCTCCTCTCCACCACTGTCTCAAAGGTCTCCGGTCTGAGACCAGTTACAGAGCCAGCCCTCTTGATAATCTTGTCAAGTCTGTTGGTATCTCTGGCCCTGATACTGCTACCCCAACAGACCACAGCAAAGAAGATGGCACTGGCGACAACAGTCTGGTAGAAAAGCTCCAGCATCCTGCTGCACACGTTGAAGGATCTCAGCTTTCTCATGAAGTAGAGCCTGCTCATCCCCTTCTTGTGCGCAGCATCGGTGTTGGATCTCCAGTCCAACCCGCTGCTGATCCTGACACTCAGATATTTGTAGTCCTCAACCACTCCCACATCCTCCCCCCTAATCTGCAGTGGCTGTAAAGGAGCCTTCCTCTTCCTGAAGTCAATCACCATCTCCCTGGTCTTGCTGACATTCAACCTCAGGTGATTCTGCTCCATCCACTCCACAAATCTGTCTACCAGTGCCCTGTACTTCCCCTCCTCTCCTCCTCTTATACACCCCACAACAGCTGAGTCATCAGAGAATTTTTGCAGGTGGCATGACTCAGTGTTGTACTGAAAGTCCGTGGTGTATAAGGTAAAAAGAAAAGGAGAGAGCACAGTCCCCCTGTGGCGCTCCCGTATCACTAGCCACCACTCCAGACAAGACACTGCCCAGCCTGACAAACTGTGGTCTGCCTGTCTGGTAGTCAGTAATCCAGGAGATTACAGAGCTGTCAACCCCCATCACCCGCAGCTTCTCGCCCAGCAGCAGTGGCTGGATGGTGTTAAAGGCACTGGAGAAATCAAAAAAGTGATTCTCACAGTATCTCCTCCACCATCCAGGTGCAGATGAGCTCGTTGCAGCAGGTAGATGACAGCATCTTCAACTCCTAAATGGGGCTGATATGCAAATTGCAGAGGGTCCAGCCACGTCTTTGTCTACCTTTTTTTTTTTTACTGTGGTTCTTGCGTTAGCGCCCTTTGTGTTAGTGCCCTGCTTTTATGTTCTCTTGCTGTACAGCACTTTGTGTAGCAAGTGTTGCTTTTAAAGTGCTTTATAAATAAAGTTGATTGATTGATTGATTGATTGATACCTGGATGACATCCTAGTGGCCAGCGCGTACGAAGATGAACTCGTAGCACACCTCAGGACAGTTTCCCAGAGGTTGGAGGAGTACGGGTTAATAATCAACCCGGCGAAGTGCCAGTTCGGGGTGACAGGGATTTTTTGGGCCACCGCATCTCACCAGAGGGTGCGATACCTTTGCTGGACAAGGTGCGCACAGTGGCGGATTTTCCCCGGCCTCAGATGGTCAGGGCGCTGCAGGAGTTTTTGGGGATGGTTACCTTTTATAACCGTTTCCTCCCCCGCACAGCCCAGCTCATGCAGCGGTTGTACACCGCGCTTAAGAAATGGAAACCGGCGGACAGAGTCGACTGGACTCCTGAGCGAGAGCAGGTGTTTTCCAAGGTTAAAACAGCTCTGGCAAACGCCGCACTGCTGGCGCACCCGGACCCGCGGCTCGGATAGCGCTCACTACCGACGCCTCAGACGTGGCCATAGGGGCCGTCGTGGAGCAGCACGTCGCTGGTTCTTGGCAGCCGTTCGCTTTTTTTTAGCAGGTCTTTGTGCGACAGTGAGCGTAAATACAGCGCGTTCAACAGAGAGTTACTGGCTCTCCACCTGGCCATATGCCCATTTCCAGTTCTGGCTGGAAGGGCGCACCTTCACTGCGTTCGTGGACCACAAGCCGCTAGCGTATGCGATGGCCAAGGTTTCGGAACCATGGTCGGGCTGGCAGCAGAGACAGCTGGCCGCGATCTCGGAGTTTACGACCGACATTCAGCATGTGACCGGTAAACTCAGCGTGGTGGCAGACTGCCTCTTGCACGCATTAGTGGCCCCAGTCTACGTGGGGATAGAGTACACGGCCATGGCCGCTGAGCATATCGGCGATGCGGACGTTTGCGCGCTCCAGTCTGGACCAACAGGGTTAAGGCTGGAGAGCAAAGTACTGCAGGACGGCCCCCCCCCCCAGTCTGTGACGTCTCCACGGGCCGCCCATGCCTGGTGGTCCCACGCGCTTGGCGACACCGCGTTTTTGAGTCAGTTCACTCCCTGGCGCACCCAGGAGTGTGCGCGTCAGTCAAAATGGTGGGAGCAAAGTTCGTCTGGCCGAGCCTGCGCAAACAGGTGAAACAGTGGGCGGCAGCCTGTGTAGCATGCCAACGAGCCAAAGTGCAGGCACACAAAGGCCCCCTTGGAGCCGTTCCATATCCCGGCTAAGTGGTTCGACCACGTTCACGTGGACCTCGTGGGCATCCTCCCGCCATCGCAGGGTTTCACACACCTCCTGACAGTGGTGGACTGCACCACACGGTGGCCAGAAGCAGTCCCGCTAGCTTCCACTGCATCCGCAGAAGTTGCACGCGCTTTTTTGACGACATGGGTGGCACGTTTCGGCGCCCCTTCGGACATCACGTCCGATCAAGGCCCGCAGTTTGTTTCCGACCTCTGGTCCACCATGGCCAGGGGCCTGGGCGTCACAATTCATCGCATGACCGCGTACAACCCCCAGGCCAATGGGTTATGCAAGTGTTTCCATAGATCACTTAAAGCAGCACTCAGAGCTTCACTTACGGATGCAAATTGGGTAGACCACTTGCCGTGGGTTCTATTAGGGTTGCGTTCAGCACTGAAGGAGGATTTGGCGGCCTCCCCAGCAGAGCTGTTTTTTTTCCCAGCCACTGTGGCTCCCCGGGGAATTTTTGCTGGATAACCCTGCACTGAACACCAATCCGTCCTTCTGTGCACGGCATAGCGCAGGGGCAGGGACGCTACCCGGCCTGGCCCACCACTGTTTTCCCTGCGCTTTTGTGCCAAGGACCTTGAAGGACGTGTCGTTCGTATTTGTCAGTTACGATGCCCACCGGACCCCATTGCGCCCGCCCTACGATGGCCCCGTTCAGAGTGCTGGAACCCGGGGACAAACATTTTGTGTTAGACTTGGGGGGTCGCCGGGTGAGACAATCTGTATAGACAGGCTTAAGCCCACCTTTGTTTTAGCAGACGAACAGGTGGTGTTGGCCCGAGCTCCTCGGCGCGGCAGACCCCCACTGAGAACTCCCCAGGTAAATGAATTGTCAGAATCAGTCACACGAGCATGCTGAAGGTGCCCCCCCCCCCATTGTCCCCCCACAGACGGACACACCCCCAGGAACCCCCCACCAGCACAGCAGCGCCTCGGAGCGGAAGATCCCCCGTTACAGCAGCTATGGACGGAGGCTGAAGCCCACAGGATATGAGGGTTAAGGCTCAGTCTGAGGGTCTGGGGGGGGGGGGGGGGGGCTGGTGTGGGAAGCCACTCAGTAGTTTTCCCTCAGACTGAAGAGCATGGCAGATCAAAGGTGCTGGGGGACAAGGGGAATTGTCATGGGGGGTTGATATGTTAATACAGCACTTCAGGTAGCGGAGGAGTGGTAATATAAAGGAGAGTGCCTGCAACCTGACTTTTTCAATGTTTTGTATTCTGGTGGATGTGAGAGGGAGAACAATAAAGTTTCATCTGCTCTGAACGCTCGGCCTGATTATTCCTCTTTCCACAACGTATATGATTTACCTGGAAGAGTCAAAAATGTTTCTGGTGTTTCTGGGAGAGAAAAAAAAAAAGAGATAAAGGCTATGTTTTTTTAAGAGAATTGACTGTTTTGATATTTTTTGGGGGGATAGTTACGTGACCAGTAGACACATTTCAGATGGATAAACCCTACAATTTTTCAGTCAATGACCCCATTAAGGCTCAAGACTTTCATTGCTCTATTCAGATTTTGTTAGGCAAACAATTGCTCAAAATTGCCCTCAGTTGCAGAGGTTGTTGATCACTCTGTTAACCTGTAGGTGTGACTCTTTGAGTTCAGTGTAATTGGAGCAATAAAGAACCACAAAAAGCCTTCATTCACATCCTGTTTAGCAGCTCCAGTAAATTATGGCAATTCCTGTTTTAAATAAATATTAACTTGCATATAAACTGATTCTGTGACGGCCTACACTCGGTGATGTGTTTTCTTCCGTTGTGCTGACCCATTCTGATGTAAAAAAAAAAAAAACAGAGCCAAGAGGAAGCAAGCACATCTGACTAGTACCCCCTTTACACTTTACACAGGGGTGGAAGTCATTGAGAGATCGCTGAGTGATGACAAAATAGCTAGTGTCATGGATGGCCCTCGCGGGCCATTAATGAGACGCTATAGGCAGCCGATGAGTTTGCATATTTATTAATGAAAGGCACAAGTGACAAAATAAACAGCCACGTGGGGCAAAAACACGAACATAGACTAGACACTAGATAACAGACTCCGAGGAAAACACTTACTGAGACACGAAGAATTAAAGGGGTGACTGGAGCCGGGGTTAGGGACTCCAGCCCGAACATTGTGTGAATACAATGTTATGCGAGGTTGCAGCCTGGAGTGACCTCAGCTGCTCCCTTAAATAAGGCACTAGATTAATCAGGATATGAGAATGTAATTAATGGAATGTGATTCAGCTGTCATGACGCAGCTCGGCTCTGACAGCCAGAAGTCCCGCCGTGACGCTGTCACAATAAAAGCCATGGAAGGCCATATGACATCACAGAATGGGGAAAATACCGGACAGCCCGAGCACAGACAGAATCAGCGCTCAGACCATGACAGTACTCCCCGCTCAAAATGCGCATTCCAGGGGCAAATATAACATCCAAGCCCCCACCACCACCACCACCACCAACCCGAAGACTACCAGGGCCGACCCAGGGAGGGCGGAGGGGGAAACAGGCCAGGAGGGAGAGAATCAGAAAAAAAAAACCACACAATAGAGGACAACCATGATAACCAGAATGATGAGGCAAAAATACAGAAAAAACAAGGCAGAACATGCTACAAATAAGACTAGAGCACAGATGAAATACAAAAGGAACAAGGCAACAAGGAAACTAAAATACAGGTACCAAACAAAAATACATAGTACCCTAACACCAGGGGAAAAAAACTCAAAAGCTACACAGTAGAGCAGCAACACTACAGTTATAGTCCATTATTATCAACAGGTAAAGACAAAAAACAAAAACAGCATCCCTTCAAATTACAGAGAAAAAAAACTCCACAGGGATGTCGGCAGGCAGAGCACAGAGGGAAAAAAAAAAAAAAAACAGTTCAGGAGGTCTACCCGCATCCATAGTCCAACTCACAGGCAGGGAAAAAAGAAACAGTTCGGGCGGTCTACCCCAGTCCCAGGCCCGGAGAAACAGTACCTCTGGCGGCCGGACCAGGTCGCCGAACAAATAGGGCAGTCTGTCGGGTGGCCAACTCAGAACGCTGAACCGGCGAAGCAGTCTCCCAGGCGTCCAACCCGCGTCCTTAGGCCACCAGAACTGGAGGGGAGAACTCGGTGGCGGCCTCCCTACCGAGAGGGATAGCGAGGGGAAGCCGAGACGAATCCGGGGAACCCCAGCGGCACCCGGTGGAGGAAGAATAGGATTGGGGGAAGGATGAGGGGCCAGTCCGGCGTTAGACGGCGGAGGATCTGCAGCTCCTTCTCCGAACTGAAACCAAACCGGCACTGCATCCTTGCTGGACTTGCTGCACCCACGACGGACCCTGACTGGGCCGGAACAGCACCCATGACGGACCCCGACTGGGCTAGAACAGCACACACGATGGGACCCCGACTGGGCTGGAACAGCACTCACGACGGACCCCGACTGGGCCAGCGCAGCACCAGGGATGACCTCCGAGCATGAACCTGGAACCTCCAAAACGACGACCGGAACAGGCTCGTCACTAGTGACCCTGGGAGAAGGCTCAGAGGAAGAAAGAAAACCGGGATCAGAATCACCAGCAGCGGCAGAGCCCGGCGAGACAAGCTTGGATGCAGCGATCGGCAGCACCCGGCTCGCTTCTCTGACAGACAGGCAATAATGCTCCAGAATAGAGATGAGAAAAACAAAATAGAGCACTTGCCTGATCTTAGGCTCTACCGCCGTCCAGGACTTCGGCAATCCAGGTTCCACGAGCTGGAAGTCCACTCTTGGTCCCCACTCGACTGCAGCGGGCTCCGCAGCCGGCCATGATGATCCTCACAGTCTGGGGATTGCCTGGCGCAGAAGTCCACACCGAAGGCCCACACGGCGTGGTGGCATTAGATCTGTGGCCTGCTGGGTCGAACTGCTCCTCCATGAAGACCCGGGGACGCTTAATCGTTGGCGCAGGCTCCAGCCGGCAGTCCGCCCTCCTCCTCTGCCTGTGACGTGGCTGCGGGGCTGGTACCAGGCTCTCCAGGGCCGCAGGCTCCTTCCTCGTCCGGCGGACTATTCCTGGCACCAGGGGACGCTCAGGGGAAGGAGACACAGAGGACGCAGGTTCACAATTAATGACTGCAGCAGGTGGAGGAAGCTCGGGGAACTGTGGGCCCTGAACTCAACCCCCAGGAGTCAGACAAGGCAATTCACAGTATGAAGGAAGAGAATGAAATAGCACTTGCCTGCTCAGCTGAGGGCCGATGGAAACTGCTGCAGCGGGCTTGGTTCTTTCCTTTCCCCTTTGGATGGTGATGGAGGGCTCCCCGGGAAGACGAAGAGGAGCCACTCGCACAGGATCAGGAACAGGAACAGCCGGAGTCAGACTCGTGGAGCTCACAGCAGCTGGGGAGAGCGTCGAAGAGGAGGGAGAAGCAGCCGAGGCAGTCCGGGGACGAGGAAGCTGACGGAACAGCAGAAACAGAAGACTCAGAGGCGGAGGCTGCTGTCTTGCTGCCACATGGGGCAAAAACACGAACATAGACTAGACACTAGATAACAGACTCTGAGGAAAACACTTACTGAGACACGAAGATTCAAAGGGGTGACTGGAGCCGGGGTTAGGGACTGCAGCCCGAACGTTGTGTGAATCCAACGTTATGTAAGGTCACAGCCGGAAGTAACTTCAGCTGCTCTCTTAAATAAGGCACTAGATTAATCAGGATATGAGAATGTAATTAATGGAATGTGATTCAGCTGTCACGGCGCAGCTCGGCTCTGACAGTCGGAAGTCTTGGCATGACGCTGTCACAATAAAAGCCCTGAAAGGCCATATGACAACACAGAATGGGGAAAATACCAGACAGCCCGAGCGCGGACAGAATCAGCACTCAAGACCATGACAGCTAGATCTCCAAATGATTTTTCAATTGTCTCTCAGTGATCGCCAAGATCTCTAAATGAGCTTCAGTGATCTCCATATTCCTCAAAGTTTTGACTCATTTGAAAACAATCTCTCAATGATCACCAAAGGGAAGTCATCTTTCAACAATCTCTCAATGATCTCATCGATCTCCCAATGATCTCTCAGCAATTTTCCGATGACTGTATATACTGTATATACTGTATATACAATGGTGTGAAAAAGTGTTTGCCCCCTTCCTGATTTCTCTTTTTTTTTGTATGTTTGTCACACTTAAATGTTTCAGATCATCAAACAAATTTAAATATTAGGGAAAGATAATACAAGTAAACACAAAATGCAGTCTTTAAATAAAGGTAGTAATTATAAAGGGTAAAAATAAATCCAAACCTATATGGCCCTGAGTGAAAAAATGATTGCACACCCCTGTTAAAACATAAATTAACTGTGGTTTATCACATCTTTAGAAAGCTGAGTTCAATTTCTCCAGCCACACCCAGGCCTGATTACTGCCACACCTGTTCTCAATCCAAGAAATCACTTAAATAGGACCTGCCTGAAAAAGTGAAGTAGACCAAAAGATCCTCAAAAGCTAGACATCATGCTAAGATCCAAAGAAATTCAGGAACCAATGAGAAACAAAGTAACTGAGATCTATCAGTCTGGAAAAGGTTATAAAGCCATTTCTAAAGTTTTGGGACTCCAGCGAACCACAGTGAGAGCCATTATCCACATATGGCGAAAACATGGAACAGTGGTGAACCTTCCTAGGAGTGGCAGGCCGACCAAAATTACCCCAAGAGCACGGTGACGACTCATCCAAGAGGTCACAAAAGACCTCACAACAACATCCAAAGAACTGCAGGCCTCACTTGCCTCACTTAAGGTCAGTGTTCATGACTCCACCATAAGAAAGAGACTGGGCAAAAATGGGCTGCATGGCAGAGTTCCAAGACGAAAACCACTGATGAGCAAAAAAGAACATAAAGGCTCGTCTCAGTTTTGCCAGAAAACATCTTGATGATCCCCAAGACTTTTGGGAAAATAGTCTGTGGACTGACAAGACAAAAATTGAACTTTTTGGAAGGTGTGTGTCCCATTACAACCAGCGTAAAAGTAACACAGCATTTCAAAAAAGGAACATCATACCAGAAGTAAAATATGGTGGTGGCAATGTGGTGGTCTGATGCTGTTTTGCTGCTTCAGGACCTGGAAGATTTGCTGTGATAAATGGAACCATGAATTCTGCTGTCTACCAAAAAATCTTGAAGGAGAATGTCCGGTCATCTGTTCGTGACCTCAAACTGAAGTGCACTTGGGTTCCGCAGCAGGACAATGATCCAAAAACACACCAGCAAGTCCACCTCTGAATGGCTTAAGAAAAACAAAATGAAGACTTTGGAGTGGCCTAGTTGAAGTCCTGACCTGAATCCGACTGAGGTGCTGTGGCATGACCTTAAAAAGGCAGTTCATGCTCGAAAACCTTCCAATGTGGCTGAATTACAACAATTCTGCAAAGATGAGTGGACCAAAATTCCTCCACAGCACTGTAAAAGACTCATTGCCAGTTACTGCAAATGCTTGATTGCAGTTATTGCTGCTAAGGGTGGCCCAACCAGTTATTAGGTTTAGGGGGCAATCACTTTTTCACACAGGGCCATGTAGGTTTAGATTTTTTTTTTACCCTTAATAATAAATACCTTCATTTAAAAACTGCATTTTGTGTTTACTCGTGTTATCTTTGTTGAATATTTAAATTTGTTTGATGATCTGAAACATTGAGGAGTGACAATCATACAAAAAAATGAGAAATCGGGAGGGGGCAAACACTTTTTCACACCACACTCTGTGTGTGTGTGTGTGTGTGTGTGTGTGTGTGTGTGTGTGTGCACGCACACACATAGTGAAGAAAATAAGTATTGAACTCATCAACATTTTTCTCATTAAACATACATAGAAATCAAGGCAATTGTATTCACAAAACAAGTTACATTTAATAAAGTGGATTCACAGAGGGAATAAGTATTGAACACGCTTGGTGAAATTCATTTAATATTTAGTAGAAAAGCCTTTATTGGTAATAACAGCTTCCACGTGCCTCCTGTATGGAGAAACTAGGTGCAGGTATTGCTCAGGAGTGATTTTTGCTAATTCTTCCACACAAACTGTCAAATCTTGAAGGTTCCATGGGTGTCTTCTATGAACTCTGATCTTCAGTTTGTTCCATAGATTTTCAATTGTATTCAGGTCAGGTGACTGACTGGGCCATTCTAGCAGCTTTATTTTAGTTCTCTGGAGCCAGCTGAGAGTTTCCTTGGCTGTGTGTTTGGGATCATTGCCTTGCTGAAATGTCCACCCTCGTTTCATCTTCAGCATCTTGACAGATGGCAACAAGTTCTTATCAAGGATGTCTCTGTACATCTGTTAGTTCTGAGTGAGCAATTTAATTGGACAATAGGGATTCCAGGAGTTACTATGGTCCACGAAAATTGCACTCCAATTTCACTGGATATGTATCACTCTGCTTCAAAGATGTTTATGTAACCCTTAATTACTAACAGTAATTTACTATCAAGTCTCTGACAATTGCAGTACTTTTTTGGATACCTTAATTTTCACACTGAGGCCCTGTTTGACAAGAAATTATACATCCGTGACCCAGAAGTCCCACCCTTTTGAAAAAAAAATGTTTCCTTCTACCAGTCTTCCCTTCCGTCATTAAGCTCATTAAGCGATTTCACATCTGTTTAAAGAAAATAGGCAGTGCTACAGTGTGATTTATTGTCTCGATTAACAAACCACAATACCTTTGTGGTGATGGACTCTTTGTTTCATCTGAAAATGTGAAGAAAAGCGAGCAAAGTGTGCTAAATCGCTAGCAAGCTAACTACTAGTTACCGGCTAGATGTCAGAACACTGGCATTGGATACATTTTGATCTGGGGTCTTCTGCAGTACCGACTAAATAAGTATATGTTTTTGAAACACTTATTACATTTGCATTTGACAATATTTAATTTGTTTACATGTGTGTGAAATGATAATAGATGTCTTCATGCTGACTGAGATGTTTAGCAACCGTTACTGGCTACATTTAGAAGGGACTATTTTTTTTTCTCAGCTCAGCAAAATAACTGGTTAAACAAACAAATCATAATAGTTTGTCCAATATTACTGTCATTTAATAAATTGTGCCTGCTGGAACTGTTGTATGAAAGCAAAATTACACTTGACGTTGTTACGGTATCAGTTTATATAGTGACTACAGGGGTGATACTCTTATGTGGAGGGTATTGCCACATCACAACCCGCAGTTATTATATAAATTGATGCTGTACTCTGTAACAGCAGCATATATACCCCACATACAGACAGAGACTGAAGCTCACAAAACCTGTTGTGAGCACTACGAGGAAATGGACCAGTGAAGCTGGGGAGAAGCTGAGCACGTGCTTGGAAATAACTGACTGGGGCATGTTTAAAGGAGCCACGCATGATCTGGATGAGTACACGGACACTGTGACCTCATATATCCACTTTTGTGAGGAGAGCATTCTTCCATCGCGCACCAAGGTGAGTTACTCTAATGACCAAGCCCTGGTTCACAGCTAAGCTCAGACAGATCAGGAAGCAGAAGGAGGCAGCGTTGAAAAGTGGAGACAGGGACTGCTACAGGGAGGTCAAATACCGGTTTAGCAGAGAGCTGAGGAGAGCTAAATCTGTGTATTCTGAGAGACTCCAGCAACAGTTCACTGCTAAGGACTCTGCTTCTGTGTGGAGAGGACTGAGGCAAATCACCAACTATCGGCCTCAGGCTTCTAAGGGACAGGATGACAAAGCCCTTTGTCAAAGACTGTCCCAACACTATGCCCGTTTTGACACCTCGTCAGCTGTGTCCAACTCCCCCCTCCCCCCCAGCGCCACTGCCTCCATGGTCCCCACTTCATCAAAGGCGCCCCCCTCCTCCCCCCCCTGCCCTTGCCATCAGTGAGCAGGACGTGCACAGACAGTTCTCCAGACTGAACCCGCGCAAGGCCCCCGGTCCGGACGGCGTGTCTCCCTCCACCCTGAGACACTGTGCGGAGAAGCTGACTCCTGTCTTCACAGACATTTTTAACACCTCCCTGAAGTCATGCCACGTGCCGGCCTGCCTCAAAACCTCTACCATCGTCCCTGTCCCCAAGAAGCCACGGATCACTGGACTTAACGACTACAGACCTGTAGCGCTCACCTCTGTAGTCATGAAGTCCTTTGAGCGCCTGGTCCTGCCCCACCTCAAGACCATCACCACTCCCCTCCTGGACCCGCTGCAGTTTGGCTACAGAGCCAACAGGTCTGTGGACGACGCAGTCAACCTGGCCCTCCACTCCATCCTGCAGCACCTGGACTCCCCGGGAAACCTACGCCAGGATCCTGTTTGTGGACTTAAGCTCTGCATTCAATACCATCCACCCCGCTCTGCTCCAGGACAAGCTGTCCCTGCTCAATGTGCCTGACTCCCTCTGCAGGTGGATCACCGACTTCCTGACGGACCGGAGGCAGCATGTGCGGCTGGGAAAGACTGTCTCAGACTCTGTTAGCATCAGCACCGGATCACCCCAGGGCTGTGTACTTTCCCCCCTGCTCTTCTCCCTGTACACCAACTCCTGCACCTCCAGCCACCAGTCTGTCAAGCTGATCGAGTTTGCGGACGACACCACCCTCATCGGGCTCATCTCCAATGGCGACGAGTCTGTCTACAGGAGAGAGGTGGCCCAGCTGGCATCCTGGTGCAGCCACAACAACCTGCAGCTGAACGCTCTGAAGACAGTGGAGATGATCGTGGACTTCAGAAAAGTCACAGCCCCTCTGCCCCCCCCTTACCCTCACAGACTCTCCCATCACCACTGCAGATTCCTTCCGCTTCCTGGGCACCACCATCACCCGGGACCTCAAGTGGGAGCCGACCATCAGCTCCCACATCAAAAAGGCCCAGCAGAGGATGTTCTTCCTGAGGCAGCTGAGGAAGCTCAAGCTACCCACCAAGATGTTGGTGCAGTTCTACACGGCCATCATCGAGTCCATCCTCACCACCTCCATCACCGTGTGGTACGCAGGAGCCACCACCAGGGACAGACTAAGACTGCAGCGCGTTGTGCGCGCCACTGAGAAGGTGATCGGCTGCAAGCTCCCATCCCTCCAGGACCTGTACATCTCCAGGACCTGGAGGCGTGCTGGTCGGATCATAGCCGACCCTTCACACCCTAGACACGCACTGTTTGCCCCCTCTCCTCAGGCAGAAGACTTCGGTCCATTCAGACTAAAACCTCCCGCTACATGAACAGCTTCTTCCCCTCTGCCATCAGACTGCTGAACACTAAGTGACTTATTAGACTCTCGTGCACTACGTACAGCAGCTCAACCAGACTCATGTTAATTATCACTGTTTTCTTTTGCACTACCAACTCACTATGTGGAACTCCAGAATATCTGCTGCTTGTTAATATATTTAAAAATTGCATAGATTAGTATTACTCATTCATATTCTAAATTTTATTGCATGCATAGTTTTCTATTTTTATCTTTAGTGCTACTCATGTTTAATGTTGCAGCATTGCACCGAGACAAATTCCTAGTTTGTGTACTACATGAACAATGGCAATAAATCTCATTCTGATTCTGATTCTGATTCTGACACAGTAGACAACCCAAAACCAACAGAAATACACAGCATAGTAGGAAAGGAGTTACCCAGGGAAGCGCAAATGCTAAAATAACTTTATATACTACAAAGGCTACTACTAGGTTAAACAGATTATGATTCTTATGAATCTATGGCTAATACCGACTGTACAAAGAAGGATTATAAAGCACAGGCTGAAATGTGAGGTACCAATTAGTCTGTAAGGTGCAGTATAGCAGCATTGTTCTGACCAAAATTCAACATTAGAGTGAGTTACTGTACAGTGAAATGGCTTGTGGCAGAAAAGATATCCTGTACCTGATCGTTTGGCAGCCAAACTGTAGCAGTCTGCTGGAGAAAGTGCTCCACTGTCTGTTCAGTGTGTGGTGGAGGGGGTGATCAGGATTGACTGTGATGAATAACAGTTTGTTCAGTGTCCTCCACTCCACCACAGTCTCAAACTTGTGCTACTTGTGTTATCTTTGTGTAATATTTAAATTTTTTGATGATCTGAAATATTTAAGTTTGACAAACATACAAGAAAAGAGAAATCAGAAGGGAGCAAACACTTTTCACACTACTGTAATATACAGTATATATATATATATATAGATAGATAGATAGATAGATAGATAGATAGATAGATAGATAGATAGATAGATGTACTTTATTGATCCCAAACTGGGAAATTACAGTGTAACAGCAGCATGACAGTTGACAGCCAAACAACAGAAACACACACGACAGACAATGGGATTACCCATGGAAAGTAAAAACTAACACAACTATAGAACCTACTGTATATACATCATAGCTTAATATATGATGACCCATATAAACACATGAATCATCCCATTGCACAAAGAAGGACTATCAGGAGCAGAGTGAAAAGTGATGTATCAGTTAGTCTGTAAGATGCAGTGTGGCAGCATAGCTATGACCAGAATGCAACATCATAGTGAGTTATTGTACAGTGAAATTGCATGTGGCAGGAAAGATTTCCTGTACCTGGCCGTTCGACAACGAAGCTGTAGTAGTCTACTGGAAAAAGTGCTTCGCTGTCTATCTAGTGTGTGGTGGAGGGGGTGATCGGGATTGTCCATGATGGATCACAGTTTATTTAGTGTTCTCCTCTCCACCACTGTCTCAAAGGTCTCCGGTCTGAGACCAGTTACAGAGCCAGCCCTCTTGATAATCTTGTCAAGTCTGTTGGTATCTCTGGCCCTGATACTGCTACCCCAACAGACCACAGCAAAGAAGATGGCACTGGCGACAACAGTCTGGTAGAAAAGCTCCAGCATCCTGCTGCACACGTTGAAGGATCTCAGCTTTCTCATGAAGTAGAGCCTGCTCATCCCCTTCTTGTGCGCAGCATCGGTGTTGGATCTCCAGTCCAACCCGCTGCTGATCCTGACACTCAGATATTTGTAGTCCTCAACCACTCCCACATCCTCCCCCCTAATCTGCAGTGGCTGTAAAGGAGCCTTCCTCTTCCTGAAGTCAATCACCATCTCCCTGGTCTTGCTGACATTCAACCTCAGGTGATTCTGCTCCATCCACTCCACAAATCTGTCTACCAGTGCCCTGTACTTCCCCTCCTCTCCTCCTCTTATACACCCCACAACAGCTGAGTCATCAGAGAATTTTTGCAGGTGGCATGACTCAGTGTTGTACTGAAAGTCCGTGGTGTATAAGGTAAAAAGAAAAGGAGAGAGCACAGTCCCCTGTGGCGCTCCCGTATCACTAGCCACCACTCCAGACAAGACACTGCCCAGCCTGACAAACTGTGGTCTGCCTGTCTGGTAGTCAGTAATCCAGGAGATTACAGAGCTGTCAACCCCCATCACCCGCAGCTTCTCGCCCAGCAGCAGTGGCTGGATGGTGTTAAAGGCACTGGAGAAATCAAAAAAGTGATTCTCACAGTATCTCCTCCACCATCCAGGTGCAGATGAGCTCGTTGCAGCAGGTAGATGACAGCATCTTCAACTCCTAAATGGGGCTGATATGCAAATTGCAGAGGGTCCAGCCACGTCTTTGTCTACCTTTTTTTTTTTTACTGTGGTTCTTGCGTTAGCGCCCTTTGTGTTAGTGCCCTGCTTTTATGTTCTCTTGCTGTACAGCACTTTGTGTAGCAAGTGTTGCTTTTAAAGTGCTTTATAAATAAAGTTGATTGATTGATTGATTGATTGATACCTGGATGACATCCTAGTGGCCAGCGCGTACGAAGATGAACTCGTAGCACACCTCAGGACAGTTTCCCAGAGGTTGGAGGAGTACGGGTTAATAATCAACCCGGCGAAGTGCCAGTTTGGGGTGACAGGGATTTTTTGGGCCACCGCATCTCACCAGAGGGTGCGATACCTTTGCTGGACAAGGTGCGCACAGTGGCGGATTTTCCCCGGCCTCAGATGGTCAGGGCGCTGCAGGAGTTTTTGGGGATGGTTACCTTTTATAACCGTTTCCTCCCCCGCACAGCCCAGCTCATGCAGCGGTTGTACACCGCGCTTAAGAAATGGAAACCGGCGGACAGAGTCGACTGGACTCCTGAGCGAGAGCAGGTGTTTTCCAAGGTTAAAACAGCTCTGGCAAACGCCGCACTGCTGGCGCACCCGGACCCGCGGCTCGGATAGCGCTCACTACCGACGCCTCAGACGTGGCCATAGGGGCCGTCGTGGAGCAGCACGTCGCTGGTTCTTGGCAGCCGTTCGCTTTTTTTTAGCAGGTCTTTGTGCGACAGTGAGCGTAAATACAGCGCGTTCAACAGAGAGTTACTGGCTCTCCACCTGGCCATATGCCATTTCCAGTTCTGGCTGGAAGGGCGCACCTTCACTGCGTTCGTGGACCACAAGCCGCTAGCGTATGCGATGGCCAAGGTTTCGGAACCATGGTCGGGCTGGCAGCAGAGACAGCTGGCCGCGATCTCGGAGTTTACGACCGACATTCAGCATGTGACCGGTAAACTCAGCGTGGTGGCAGACTGCCTCTTGCACGCATTAGTGGCCCCAGTCTACGTGGGGATAGAGTACACGGCCATGGCCGCTGAGCATATCGGCGATGCGGACGTTTGCGCGCTCCAGTCTGGACCAACAGGGTTAAGGCTGGAGAGCAAAGTACTGCAGGACGGCCCCCCCCCCCAGTCTGTGACGTCTCCACGGGCCGCCCATGCCTGGTGGTCCCACGCGCTTGGCGACACCGCGTTTTTGAGTCAGTTCACTCCCTGGCGCACCCAGGAGTGTGCGCGTCAGTCAAAATGGTGGGAGCAAAGTTCGTCTGGCCGAGCCTGCGCAAACAGGTGAAACAGTGGGCGGCAGCCTGTGTAGCATGCCAACGAGCCAAAGTGCAGGCACACAAAGGCCCCCTTGGAGCCGTTCCATATCCCGGCTAAGTGGTTCGACCACGTTCACGTGGACCTCGTGGGCATCCTCCCGCCATCGCAGGGTTTCACACACCTCCTGACAGTGGTGGACCGCACCACACGGTGGCCAGAAGCAGTCCCGCTAGCTTCCACTGCATCCGCAGAAGTTGCACGCGCTTTTTTGACGACATGGGTGGCACGTTTCGGCGCCCCTTCGGACATCACGTCCGATCAAGGCCCGCAGTTTGTTTCCGACCTCTGGTCCACCATGGCCAGGGGCCTGGGCGTCACAATTCATCGCATGACCGCGTACAACCCCCAGGCCAATGGGTTATGCAAGTGTTTCCATAGATCACTTAAAGCAGCACTCAGAGCTTCACTTACGGATGCAAATTGGGTAGACCACTTGCCGTGGGTTCTATTAGGGTTGCGTTCAGCACTGAAGGAGGATTTGGCGGCCTCCCCAGCAGAGCTGTTTTTTTCCCAGCCACTGTGGCTCCCCGGGGAATTTTTGCTGGATAACCCTGCACTGAACACCAATCCGTCCTTCTGTGCACGGCATAGCGCAGGGGCAGGGACGCTACCCGGCCTGGCCCACCACTGTTTTCCCTGCGCTTTTGTGCCAAGGACCTTGAAGGACGTGTCGTTCGTATTTGTCAGTTACGATGCCCACCGGACCCCATTGCGCCCGCCCTACGATGGCCCGTTCAGAGTGCTGGAACCCGGGGACAAACATTTTGTGTTAGACTTGGGGGGTCGCCGGGAGACAATCTGTATAGACAGGCTTAAGCCCACCTTTGTTTTAGCAGACGAACAGGTGGTGTTGGCCCGAGCTCCTCGGCGCGGCAGACCCCCACTGAGAACTCCCCAGGTAAATGAATTGTCAGATCAGTCACACGAGCATGCTGAAGGTGCCCCCCCCCATTGTCCCCCCACAGACGGACACACCCCCAGGAACCCCCCACCAGCACAGCAGCGCCTCGGAGCGGAAGATCCCCCGTTACAGCAGCTATGGACGGAGGCTGAAGCCCACAGGATATGAGGGTTAAGGCTCAGTCTGAGGGTCTGGGGGGGGGGGGGGGCTGGTGTGGGAAGCCACTCAGTAGTTTTCCCTCAGACTGAAGAGCATGGCAGATCAAAGGTGCTGGGGGACAAGGGGAATTGTCATGGGGGGTTGATATGTTAATACAGCACTTCAGGTAGCGGAGGAGTGGTAATATAAAAGAGAGTGCCTGCAACCTGACTTTTTCAATGTTTTGTATTCTGGTGGATGTGAGAGGGAGAACAATAAAGTTTCATCTGCTCTGAACGCTCGGCCTGATTATTCCTCTTTCCACAACGTATATGATTTACCTGGAAGAGTCAAAAATGTTTCTGGTGTTTCTGGGAGAGAAAAAAAAAAGAGATAAAGGCTATGTTTTTTTAAGAGAATTGACTGTTTTGATATTTTTGGGGGGATAGTTACGTGACCAGTAGACACATTTCAGATGGATAAACCCTACAATTTTTCAGTCAATGACCCCATTAAGGCTCAAGACTTTCATTGCTCTATTCAGATTTTGTTAGGCAAACAATTGCTCAAAATTGCCCTCAGTTGCAGAGGTTGTTGATCACTCTGTTAACCTGTAGGTGTGACTCTTTGAGTTCAGTGTAATTGGAGCAATAAAGAACCACAAAAAGCCTTCATTCACATCCTGTTTAGCAGCTCCAGTAAATTATGGCAATTCCTGTTTTAAATAAATATTAACTTGCATATAAACTGATTCTGTGACGGCCTACACTCGGTGATGTGTTTTCTTCCGTTGTGCTGACCCATTCTGATGTAAAAAAAAAAAAAACAGAGCCAAGAGGAAGCAAGCACATCTGACTAGTACCCCCTTTACACTTTACACAGGGGTGGAAGTCATTGAGAGATCGCTGAGTGATGACAAAATAGCTAGTGTCATGGATGGCCCTCGCGGGCCATTAATGAGACGCTATAGGCAGCCGATGAGTTTGCATATTTATTAATGAAAGGCACAAGTGACAAAATAAACAGCCACGTGGGGCAAAAACACGAACATAGACTAGACACTAGATAACAGACTCCGAGGAAAACACTTACTGAGACACGAAGAATTAAAGGGGTGACTGGAGCCGGGGTTAGGGACTCCAGCCGAACATTGTGTGAATACAATGTTATGCGAGGTTGCAGCCTGGAGTGACCTCAGCTGCTCCCTTAAATAAGGCACTAGATTAATCAGGATATGAGAATGTAATTAATGGAATGTGATTCAGCTGTCATGACGCAGCTCGGCTCTGACAGCCAGAAGTCCCGCCGTGACGCTGTCACAATAAAAGCCATGGAAGGCCATATGACATCACAGAATGGGGAAAATACCGGACAGCCCGAGCACAGACAGAATCAGCGCTCAGACCATGACAGTACTCCCCGCTCAAAATGCGCATTCCAGGGGCAAATATAACATCCAAGCCCCCCCCCACCACCACCACCACCAACCCGAAGACTACCAGGGCCGACCCAGGGAGGGCGGAGGGGGGAAACAGGCCAGGAGGGAGAGAATCAGAAAAAAAAAACCACACAATAGAGGACAACCATGATAACCAGAATGATGAGGCAAAAATACAGAAAAAACAAGGCAGAACATGCTACAAATAAGACTAGAGCACAGATGAAATACAAAAGGAACAAGGCAACAAGGAAACTAAAATACAGGTACCAAACAAAAATACATAGTACCCTAACACCAGGGGAAAAAAACTCAAAAGCTACACAGTAGAGCAGCAACACTACAGTTATAGTCCATTATTATCAACAGGTAAAGACAAAAAACAAAAACAGCATCCCTTCAAATTACAGAGAAAAAAAACTCCACAGGGATGTCGGCAGGCAGAGCACAGAGGGAAAAAAAAAAAAAAAACAGTTCAGGAGGTCTACCCGCATCCATAGTCCAACTCACAGGCAGGGAAAAAAGAAACAGTTCGGGCGGTCTACCCCAGTCCCAGGCCCGGAGAAACAGTACCTCTGGCGGCCGGACCAGGTCGCCGAACAAATAGGGCAGTCTGTCGGGTGGCCAACTCAGAACGCTGAACCGGCGAAGCAGTCTCCCAGGCGTCCAACCCGCGTCCTTAGGCCACCAGAACTGGAGGGGAGAACTCGGTGGCGGCCTCCCTACCGAGAGGGATAGCGAGGGGAAGCCGAGACGAATCCGGGGAACCCCAGCGGCACCCGGTGGAGGAAGAATAGGATTGGGGGAAGGATGAGGGGCCAGTCCGGCGTTAGACGGCGGAGGATCTGCAGCTCCTTCTCCGAACTGAAACCAAACCGGCACTGCATCCTTGCTGGACTTGCTGCACCCACGACGGACCCTGACTGGGCCGGAACAGCACCCATGACGGACCCCGACTGGGCTAGAACAGCACACACGATGGACCCCGACTGGGCTGGAACAGCACTCACGACGGACCCCGACTGGGCCAGCGCAGCACCAGGGATGACCTCCGAGCATGAACCTGGAACCTCCAAAACGACGACCGGAACAGGCTCGTCACTAGTGACCCTGGGAGAAGGCTCAGAGGAAGAAAGAAAACCGGGATCAGAATCACCAGCAGCGGCAGAGCCCGGCGAGACAAGCTTGGATGCAGCGATCGGCAGCACCCGGCTCGCTTCTCTGACAGACAGGCAATAATGCTCCAGAATAGAGATGAGAAAAACAAAATAGAGCACTTGCCTGATCTTAGGCTCTACCGCCGTCCAGGACTTCGGCAATCCAGGTTCCACGAGCTGGAAGTCCACTCTTGGTCCCCACTCGACTGCAGCGGGCTCCGCAGCCGGCATGATGATCCTCACAGTCTGGGGATTGCCTGGCGCAGAAGTCCACACCGAAGGCCCACACGGCGTGGTGGCATTAGATCTGTGGCCTGCTGGGTCGAACTGCTCCTCCATGAAGACCCGGGGACGCTTAATCGTTGGCGCAGGCTCCAGCCGGCAGTCCGCCCTCCTCCTCTGCCTGTGACGTGGCTGCGGGGCTGGTACCAGGCTCTCCAGGGCCGCAGGCTCCTTCCTCGTCCGGCGGACTATTCCTGGCACCAGGGGACGCTCAGGGGAAGGAGACACAGAGGACGCAGGTTCACAATTAATGACTGCAGCAGGTGGAGGAAGCTCGGGGAACTGTGGGCCCTGAACTCAACCCCCAGGAGTCAGACAAGGCAATTCACAGTATGAAGGAAGAGAATGAAATAGCACTTGCCTGCTCAGCTGAGGGCCGATGGAAACTGCTGCAGCGGGCTTGGTTCTTTCCTTTCCCCTTTGGATGGTGATGGAGGGCTCCCCGGGAAGACGAAGAGGAGCCACTCGCACAGGATCAGGAACAGGAACAGCCGGAGTCAGACTCGTGGAGCTCACAGCAGCTGGGGAGAGCGTCGAAGAGGAGGGAGAAGCAGCCGAGGCAGTCCGGGGACGAGGAGCTGACGGAACAGCAGAAACAGAAGACTCAGAGGCGGAGGCTGCTGTCTTGCTGCCACATGGGGCAAAAACACGAACATAGACTAGACACTAGATAACAGACTCTGAGGAAAACACTTACTGAGACACGAAGATTCAAAGGGGTGACTGGAGCCGGGGTTAGGGACTGCAGCCGAACGTTGTGTGAATCCAACGTTATGTAAGGTCACAGCCGGAAGTAACTTCAGCTGCTCTCTTAAATAAGGCACTAGATTAATCAGGATATGAGAATGTAATTAATGGAATGTGATTCAGCTGTCACGGCGCAGCTCGGCTCTGACAGTCGGAAGTCTTGGCATGACGCTGTCACAATAAAAGCCCTGAAAGGCCATATGACAACACAGAATGGGGAAAATACCAGACAGCCCGAGCGCGGACAGAATCAGCACTCAAGACCATGACAGCTAGATCTCCAAATGATTTTTCAATTGTCTCTCAGTGATCGCCAAGATCTCTAAATGAGCTTCAGTGATCTCCATATTCCTCAAAGTTTTGACTCATTTGAAAACAATCTCTCAATGATCACCAAAGGGAAGTCATCTTTCAACAATCTCTCAATGATCTCATCGATCTCCCAATGATCTCTCAGCAATTTTCCGATGACTGTATATACTGTATATACTGTATATACAATGGTGTGAAAAAGTGTTTGCCCCCTTCCTGATTTCTCTTTTTTTTTGTATGTTTGTCACACTTAAATGTTTCAGATCATCAAACAAATTTAAATATTAGGGAAAGATAATACAAGTAAACACAAAATGCAGTCTTTAAATAAAGGTAGTAATTATAAAGGGTAAAAATAAATCCAAACCTATATGGCCCTGAGTGAAAAAATGATTGCACACCCCTGTTAAAACATAAATTAACTGTGGTTTATCACATCTTTAGAAAGCTGAGTTCAATTTCTCCAGCCACACCCAGGCCTGATTACTGCCACACCTGTTCTCAATCCAAGAAATCACTTAAATAGGACCTGCCTGAAAAAGTGAAGTAGACCAAAAGATCCTCAAAAGCTAGACATCATGCTAAGATCCAAAGAAATTCAGGAACCAATGAGAAACAAAGTAACTGAGATCTATCAGTCTGGAAAAGGTTATAAAGCCATTTCTAAAGTTTTGGGACTCCAGCGAACCACAGTGAGAGCCATTATCCACAAATGGCGAAAACATGGAACAGTGGTGAACCTTCCTAGGAGTGGCAGGCCGACCAAAATTACCCCCAAGAGCACGGTGACGACTCATCCAAGAGGTCACAAAAGACCTCACAACAACATCCAAAGAACTGCAGGCCTCACTTGCCTCACTTAAGGTCAGTGTTCATGACTCCACCATAAGAAAGAGACTGGGCAAAAATGGGCTGCATGGCAGAGTTCCAAGACGAAAACCACTGATGAGCAAAAAGAACATAAAGGCTCGTCTCAGTTTTGCCAGAAAACATCTTGATGATCCCCAAGACTTTTGGGAAAATAGTCTGTGGACTGACAAGACAAAAATTGAACTTTTTGGAAGGTGTGTGTCCCATTACAACCAGCGTAAAAGTAACACAGCATTTCAAAAAAGGAACATCATACCAGAAGTAAAATATGGTGGTGGCAATGTGGTGGTCTGATGCTGTTTTGCTGCTTCAGGACCTGGAAGATTTGCTGTGATAAATGGAACCATGAATTCTGCTGTCTACCAAAAAATCTTGAAGGAGAATGTCCGGTCATCTGTTCGTGACCTCAAACTGAAGTGCACTTGGGTTCCGCAGCAGGACAATGATCCAAAACACACCAGCAAGTCCACCTCTGAATGGCTTAAGAAAAACAAAATGAAGACTTTGGAGTGGCCTAGTTGAAGTCCTGACCTGAATCCGACTGAGGTGCTGTGGCATGACCTTAAAAAGGCAGTTCATGCTCGAAAACCTTCCAATGTGGCTGAATTACAACAATTCTGCAAAGATGAGTGGACCAAAATTCCTCCACAGCACTGTAAAAGACTCATTGCCAGTTACTGCAAATGCTTGATTGCAGTTATTGCTGCTAAGGGTGGCCCAACCAGTTATTAGGTTTAGGGGGCAATCACTTTTTCACACAGGGCCATGTAGGTTTAGATTTTTTTTTTACCCTTAATAATAAATACCTTCATTTAAAAACTGCATTTTGTGTTTACTCGTGTTATCTTTGTTGAATATTTAAATTTGTTTGATGATCTGAAACATTGAGGAGTGACAATCATACAAAAAAATGAGAAATCGGGAGGGGGCAAACACTTTTTCACACCACACTCTGTGTGTGTGTGTGTGTGTGTGTGTGTGTGTGTGTGTGTGTGTGCACGCACACACATAGTGAAGAAAATAAGTATTGAACTCATCAACATTTTTCTCATTAAACATACATAGAAATCAAGGCAATTGTATTCACAAAACAAGTTACATTTAATAAAGTGGATTCACAGAGGGAATAAGTATTGAACACGCTTGGTGAAATTCATTTAATATTTAGTAGAAAAGCCTTTATTGGTAATAACAGCTTCCACGTGCCTCCTGTATGGAGAAACTAGGTGCAGGTATTGCTCAGGAGTGATTTTTGCTAATTCTTCCACACAAACTGTCAAATCTTGAAGGTTCCATGGGTGTCTTCTATGAACTCTGATCTTCAGTTTGTTCCATAGATTTTCAATTGTATTCAGGTCAGGTGACTGACTGGGCCATTCTAGCAGCTTTATTTTAGTTCTCTGGAGCCAGCTGAGAGTTTCCTTGGCTGTGTGTTTGGGATCATTGCCTTGCTGAAATGTCCACCCTCGTTTCATCTTCAGCATCTTGACAGATGGCAACAAGTTCTTATCAAGGATGTCTCTGTACATCTGTTAGTTCTGAGTGAGCAATTTAATTGGACAATAGGGATTCCAGGAGTTACTATGGTCCACGAAAATTGCACTCCAATTTCACTGGATATGTATCACTCTGCTTCAAAGATGTTTATGTAACCCTTAATTACTAACAGTAATTTACTATCAAGTCTCTGACAATTGCAGTACTTTTTTGGATACCTTAATTTTCACACTGAGGCCCTGTTTGACAAGAAATTATACATCCGTGACCCAGAAGTCCCACCCTTTTGAAAAAAAAATGTTTCCTTCTACCAGTCTTCCCTTCCGTCATTAAGCTCATTAAGCGATTTCACATCTGTTTAAAGAAAATAGGCAGTGCTACAGTGTGATTTATTGTCTCGATTAACAAACCACAATACCTTTGTGGTGATGGACTCTTTGTTTCATCTGAAAATGTGAAGAAAAGCGAGCAAAGTGTGCTAAATCGCTAGCAAGCTAACTACTAGTTACCGGCTAGATGTCAGAACACTGGCATTGGATACATTTTGATCTGGGGTCTTCTGCAGTACCGACTAAATAAGTATATGTTTTTGAAACACTTATTACATTTGCATTTGACAATATTTAATTTGTTTACATGTGTGTGAAATGATAATAGATGTCTTCATGCTGACTGAGATGTTTAGCAACCGTTACTGGCTACATTTAGAAGGGACTATTTTTTTTTCTCAGCTCAGCAAAATAACTGGTTAAACAAACAAATCATAATAGTTTGTCCAATATTACTGTCATTTAATAAATTGTGCCTGCTGGAACTGTTGTATGAAAGCAAAATTACACTTGACGTTGTTACGGTATCAGTTTATATAGTGACTACAGGGGTGATACTCTTATGTGGAGGGTATTGCCACATCACAACCCGCAGTTATTATATAAATTGATGCTGTACTCTGTAACAGCAGCATATATACCCCACATACAGACAGAGACTGAAGCTCACAAAACCTGTTGTGAGCACTACGAGGAAATGGACCAGTGAAGCTGGGGAGAAGCTGAGCACGTGCTTGGAAATAACTGACTGGGGCATGTTTAAAGGAGCCACGCATGATCTGGATGAGTACACGGACACTGTGACCTCATATATCCACTTTTGTGAGGAGAGCATTCTTCCATCGCGCACCAAGGTGAGTTACTCTAATGACAAGCCCTGGTTCACAGCTAAGCTCAGACAGATCAGGAAGCAGAAGGAGGCAGCGTTGAAAAGTGGAGACAGGGACTGCTACAGGGAGGTCAAATACCGGTTTAGCAGAGAGCTGAGGAGAGCTAAATCTGTGTATTCTGAGAGACTCCAGCAACAGTTCACTGCTAAGGACTCTGCTTCTGTGTGGAGAGGACTGAGGCAAATCACCAACTATCGGCCTCAGGCTTCTAAGGGACAGGATGACAAAGCCCTTTGTCAAAGACTGTCCCAACACTATGCCCGTTTTGACACCTCGTCAGCTGTGTCCAACTCCCCCCTCCCCCCAGCGCCACTGCCTCCATGGTCCCCACTTCATCAAAGGCGCCCCCCTCCTCCCCCCCCTGCCCTTGCCATCAGTGAGCAGGACGTGCACAGACAGTTCTCCAGACTGAACCCCCGCAAGGCCCCCGGTCCGGACGGCGTGTCTCCCTCCACCCTGAGACACTGTGCGGAGAAGCTGACTCCTGTCTTCACAGACATTTTTAACACCTCCCTGAAGTCATGCCACGTGCCGGCCTGCCTCAAAACCTCTACCATCGTCCCTGTCCCCAAGAAGCCACGGATCACTGGACTTAACGACTACAGACCTGTAGCGCTCACCTCTGTAGTCATGAAGTCCTTTGAGCGCCTGGTCCTGCCCCACCTCAAGACCATCACCACTCCCCTCCTGGACCCGCTGCAGTTTGGCTACAGAGCCAACAGGTCTGTGGACGACGCAGTCAACCTGGCCCTCCACTCCATCCTGCAGCACCTGGACTCCCCGGGAACCTACGCCAGGATCCTGTTTGTGGACTTAAGCTCTGCATTCAATACCATCCACCCCGCTCTGCTCCAGGACAAGCTGTCCCTGCTCAATGTGCCTGACTCCCTCTGCAGGTGGATCACCGACTTCCTGACGGACCGGAGGCAGCATGTGCGGCTGGGAAAGACTGTCTCAGACTCTGTTAGCATCAGCACCGGATCACCCCAGGGCTGTGTACTTTCCCCCCTGCTCTTCTCCCTGTACACCAACTCCTGCACCTCCAGCCACCAGTCTGTCAAGCTGATCGAGTTTGCGGACGACACCACCCTCATCGGGCTCATCTCCAATGGCGACGAGTCTGTCTACAGGAGAGAGGTGGCCCAGCTGGCATCCTGGTGCAGCCACAACAACCTGCAGCTGAACGCTCTGAAGACAGTGGAGATGATCGTGGACTTCAGAAAAGTCACAGCCCCTCTGCCCCCCCTTACCCTCACAGACTCTCCCATCACCACTGCAGATTCCTTCCGCTTCCTGGGCACCACCATCACCCGGGACCTCAAGTGGGAGCCGACCATCAGCTCCCACATCAAAAAGGCCCAGCAGAGGATGTTCTTCCTGAGGCAGCTGAGGAAGCTCAAGCTACTCACCAAGATGTTGGTGCAGTTCTACACGGCCATCATCGAGTCCATCCTCACCACCTCCATCACCGTGTGGTACGCAGGAGCCACCACCAGGGACAGACTAAGACTGCAGCGCGTTGTGCGCGCCACTGAGAAGGTGATCGGCTGCAAGCTCCCATCCCTCCAGGACCTGTACATCTCCAGGACCTGGAGGCGTGCTGGTCGGATCATAGCCGACCCTTCACACCCTAGACACGCACTGTTTGCCCCCTCTCCTCAGGCAGAAGACTTCGGTCCATTCAGACTAAAACCTCCCGCTACATGAACAGCTTCTTCCCCTCTGCCATCAGACTGCTGAACACTAAGTGACTTATTAGACTCTCGTGCACTACGTACAGCAGCTCAACCAGACTCATGTTAATTATCACTGTTTTCTTTTGCACTACCGACTCACTATGTGGAACTCCAGAATATCTGCTGCTTGTTAATATATTTAAAAATTGCATAGATTAGTATTACTCATTCATATTCTAAATTTTATTGCATGCATAGTTTTCTATTTTTATCTTTAGTGCTACTCATGTTTAATGTTGCAGCATTGCACCGAGACAAATTCCTAGTTTGTGTACTACATGAACAATGGCAATAAATCTCATTCTGATTCTGATTCTGATTCTGACACAGTAGACAACCCAAAACCAACAGAAATACACAGCATAGTAGGAAAGGAGTTACCCAGGGAAGCGCAAATGCTAAAATAACTTTATATACTACAAAGGCTACTACTAGGTTAAACAGATTATGATTCTTATGAATCTATGGCTAATACCGACTGTACAAAGAAGGATTATAAAGCACAGGCTGAAATGTGAGGTACCAATTAGTCTGTAAGGTGCAGTATAGCAGCATTGTTCTGACCAAAATTCAACATTAGAGTGAGTTACTGTACAGTGAAATGGCTTGTGGCAGAAAAGATATCCTGTACCTGATCGTTTGGCAGCCAAACTGTAGCAGTCTGCTGGAGAAAGTGCTCCACTGTCTGTTCAGTGTGTGGTGGAGGGGGTGATCAGGATTGACTGTGATGAATAACAGTTTGTTCAGTGTCCTCCACTCCACCACAGTCTCAAACTTGTGCTACTTGTGTTATCTTTGTGTAATATTTAAATTTTTTGATGATCTGAAATATTTAAGTTTGACAAACATACAAGAAAAGAGAAATCAGAAGGGAGCAAACACTTTTCACACTACTGTAATATACAGTATATATATATATATATAGATAGATAGATAGATAGATAGATAGATAGATAGATAGATAGATAGATAGATGTACTTTATTGATCCCAAACTGGGAAATTACAGTGTAACAGCAGCATGACAGTTGACAGCCAAACAACAGAAACACACACGACAGACAATGGGATTACCCATGGAAAGTAAAAACTAACACAACTATAGAACCTATATACATCATAGCTTAATATATGATGACCCATATAAACACATGAATCATCCCATTGCACAAAGAAGGACTATCAGGAGCAGAGTGAAAAGTGATGTATCAGTTAGTCTGTAAGATGCAGTGTGGCAGCATAGCTATGACCAGAATGCAACATCATAGTGAGTTATTGTACAGTGAAATTGCATGTGGCAGGAAAGATTTCCTGTACCTGGCCGTTCGACAACGAAGCTGTAGTAGTCTACTGGAAAAAGTGCTTCGCTGTCTATCTAGTGTGTGGTGGAGGGGGTGATCGGGATTGTCCATGATGGATCACAGTTTATTTAGTGTTCTCCTCTCCACCACTGTCTCAAAGGTCTCCGGTCTGAGACCAGTTACAGAGCCAGCCCTCTTGATAATCTTGTCAAGTCTGTTGGTATCTCTGGCCCTGATACTGCTACCCCAACAGACCACAGCAAAGAAGATGGCACTGGCGACAACAGTCTGGTAGAAAAGCTCCAGCATCCTGCTGCACACGTTGAAGGATCTCAGCTTTCTCATGAAGTAGAGCCTGCTCATCCCCTTCTTGTGCGCAGCATCGGTGTTGGATCTCCAGTCCAACCCGCTGCTGATCCTGACACTCAGATATTTGTAGTCCTCAACCACTCCCACATCCTCCCCCCTAATCTGCAGTGGCTGTAAAGGAGCCTTCCTCTTCCTGAAGTCAATCACCATCTCCCTGGTCTTGCTGACATTCAACCTCAGGTGATTCTGCTCCATCCACTCCACAAATCTGTCTACCAGTGCCCTGTACTTCCCCTCCTCTCCTCCTCTTATACACCCCACAACAGCTGAGTCATCAGAGAATTTTTGCAGGTGGCATGACTCAGTGTTGTACTGAAAGTCCGTGGTGTATAAGGTAAAAAGAAAAGGAGAGAGCACAGTCCCCTGTGGCGCTCCCGTATCACTAGCCACCACTCCAGACAAGACACTGCCCAGCCTGACAAACTGTGGTCTGCCTGTCTGGTAGTCAGTAATCCAGGAGATTACAGAGCTGTCAACCCCCATCACCCGCAGCTTCTCGCCCAGCAGCAGTGGCTGGATGGTGTTAAAGGCACTGGAGAAATCAAAAAAGTGATTCTCACAGTATCTCCTCCACCATCCAGGTGCAGATGAGCTCGTTGCAGCAGGTAGATGACAGCATCTTCAACTCCTAAATGGGGCTGATATGCAAATTGCAGAGGGTCCAGCCACGTCTTCACCTGCGGCCTCAGGTGGGCTAAGACCAGTCTCTCCAGGACCTTCATCACATGAGATGTGAGGGCAACTGGTCGGTAGTCATTCAGATCCGATGGAGATGACTTCTTGGGGACAGGAACCAGGCAGGATGTCTTCCACAGCACCGGTACTCTCTCCAGACTCAGGCTCAGGTTGTACAGGTGTTTCAGTACTGGAGCTAGTTGGTTGGCACAGGTCCTCAGGGTCCTTGCAGAGATGCCATCAGGGCCCGAAGCCTTCCGCTGATGGAGTCTCTCCAGCTGTTTCTCCACCTGATCTGTAGTCACCGTGAAGTGAGGGAGGGTCCCGGTGCCCCCTGGGGAGGAGGAGGGGGGAGATAGAGAGAGGTTCTCCACGGGAGCGTGGGTGGGGAGGGGTGCATGGGGGTCTGGTTGTGTTGCTCGGGTGACAGACTGTGAGTTGAACCTATTAAAACCAGATTCAGTTCCTCAGCTCTCTCCTGGCTCCCAGATGGCTGCCTGACTCTCCCCTTGTACCCAGTGAGTTGTTTCATTCCCTCCCACACATCTTTAGTGTTATTTTGCCTGAGTTTCTCTTCCAACTTCCTCCTATAATTGTCCTTGCACCTCCTCAGCATCTCTCTCAGCTCATGCTGCACTCCCCTCAGCTTCTCCTTGTCTCCAGCCCTAAAAGCTCTCTTCTTTTTGTCCAGAAGTGCTTTCAGGTCACTGGTGACCCATGGTCTGTTGTTGGAGAAGCAGTGTACATTCTGAGCTGGAATGGTCATGTCTTCACAGAATCTAATGTATCCTGTGATGCAGTCGGTCATATTGTCTATGTCCACCCCATGTGGTTCACAGAGTACGCTCCAGTCTGTCATCTCAAAGCAGTCCTGTAGTGCATCAGCAGCCTCCTGTGTCCACCTCCTCACAGTCCGTGTATAAGCAAGCTGCCTTTGCACAAGGGGGACGTACTTGGGTGTTAACATGACCATGCAGTGATCTGATTTACCAATGGGGGGTAGAGCTGTGGCACTATATGCATCCCTGACATTGGCATACAGTAGATCCAGTGTTTTGTTCTCTCTGGTGCGACAGTCAACAAACTGGTGAAAGTTTGGTAGTGTTTTTCCCACTGAGACATGGTTAAAATCACCCATGATGGCCATGAATGCATCCGGGTGCTTCTCCAGTAATGTAGCCGCAGTGGAGCTGATGACGTCACAGGCCACCGCTGCATCAGCTGACGGAGGGACATAGATGATAACAATTAAAGCGCACTTCATTTCTCGCGGCATATAATAAGGTCGCATACTCACAGCCAGCAGTTCAATGTCCGCGTTACAGAACTTCTCCTTCACATAAATGTGTTCCGGATGACACCATCACTCATTAACAAGAAGTGCCACTCCTCCTCCTCTCTTTTTCCTGCTGCTTTTCACGTCCCTGTCCCCCCTTATAGTCCTGAAGCCAGGTATCGCTACGTTTACATCCGGGATCTGTGAGTGTAACCACGTCACCGTAAAGCACATGAAACTACACTCACAATACTCCTTTTGCGTCCTGACCAGTGCTGTAAGCTCGTCTGTTTTATTTCCCAGCGATCGCACGTTCCCAGTGATGATCATCGGGACAGCCGGCTTATGCTTCCTCCTCCTCCTCCTCACCTTCGCTCCAGCCCTTCGCCCGCGGCATCTCCTCTTCAGCTCATCCGGGATGAGGGGCTTCACTGCCGGCCGCAGTGCTCCAGGCTCCAGCCTCCTCAGCGCATTCAGCTGTTCACATGTGTAAACAATGCGTCTGCCCCCACCTCTGTTGATCGCCATTGTCCGAGGAAGAGAAAAGATACGAAAACTAGAAAAAAGACCGGCTAAATAGAGAGAAAAGTTGGTCCAGTCTTAGTCCGAGTATTCCTACAGAGCCCTGGTTAGTAAGAGACACACTATATACAGGTATAAACAGATAGAAACACAAAAACACAAGAGAGATGCTGCTGGTATGGCTGCCCTGCCTCCGGCGCCATTTAAAAAAAAATATATATATATATACGTATATTGTGGAGAGTGCAAAATAACGGAGCCAGACTTGTGCAGCAGATGACTTTATTCACTCTCACACCAGTCATACACAGAAAAAGCATTACCCCAATACACCAGGGTCTCTCCTTTTATATAATCCGCCCATCTCACATCTGCATGACATCTCGCATCACAATGCATTCAACCCTTCTCCCCCCACTGTCCCCCAGCTACTCCTTCCTGCTACCTCACCATAATCTCTTCCATCTCAATACCTATTGTCCTCATCTGTTTACCCTCTGCATCCAGTCTGAGATGATTAACCCAGCGTCTACACCACTACCCCCAGAATCTCAGACCGAGTTTCAGTCCTCACGTCCTTTTGGCTTCAGTCTCCTCCTGTATCTGCTGTAACGGGGGTTCTCCGCCTCCGCGGCGCTGCTGTGCCGATGGGGGGCTCCTGGGGGTGTGTCTGTCTGCGGGTGGGCAATGGCGGGGGGGGGGGGACCTTAGACTTGCCCGTGTGGCTGCTCTGATGAATCGTTTACCTGGGGAGTTCTCCGTGGGGGTCTTCCACGCCAAGGGGCCCGAGCCAAAATCACTTGCTCGTCCACCACCACAAAGGCGGGCTTAAGTCTGTCTATACATATTTTCTCCCAACGACCCCACAAGTCTAACAAAAAATGTTTGTCCCCTGGTTCCAGCACTCTGAATGGGCCATCGTAGGGTGGGCGCAATGGGGGGCGGTGGGCATCGTGCCTGACAAACACAAATGCCGCGTTCTTCAAAGTTTTTGGCACAAAAGCGCGTGGAAAACAGTGGTGGGCTGGGCCCGGCAGCATGCCTGTATCTGCGCTATGCTGCAAACGCTCAGACGGACAGTTGTCCGGCACAGGATTATCTGGCAAAAATTCCCCGGGGAGCTGCAGTGGCTGAGAAAAAACAAGCTCAGCTGGGGAAGCCTCCAAATCCTTTTTTGGTGCGGAACGCAACCCCAACAAAACCCACAGCAACCGGTCTACCCAATTTGTATCCGTCAGCAAAGCCCTGAGCGCTGCTTTCAGTGACCTATGGAAATGCTCGCATAACCCATTAGCCTGTGGGTTGTACGCGGTTGTGCAATGAATTGCAGCACCCAGGCTACGGGCCATCGTGGACCAGAGGTCGGAAACAAACTGAGGGCCCCATCCGACGAGATGTCCAACGGGATGCCAAAACGTGCCACCCATGTTGTCAAAAAAGCGCGTGCCACGTCCACGGACGCAGTTGCCGCCAGCGGGACTGCTTCTGGACAGCGTGTGGTGTGGTCCACCACTGTCAGAAGGTGCGTACACCCCTGCGATGGCGGGAGGGGGCCTACAAGGTCACGTGAACATGGTCGAACCTCTTTGCCGGTATATGAAACGGCTCCAAAGGAGCCTTCGTGTGTCTGTGTACTTTGGCTCATTGGCACGCTACACAGGCTGCCGCCCACTCTTTCACGTGTTTGTGCAGGCCTGGCCAAACAAACTTCTCTCCCACCATTTTGACTGACACGCGCACTCCTGGGTGCGCCAGAACGTGAACTGACTCAAACACTCGGCAGCGCCAAGCAACTGGGACCACCGGGCGCGGGCATTCCGTGGAGACGTCACAGATTGGGGGGGCTGCCGTCTTGCAGTACTCTGCTCTCCAGCCTTAACCCTGTTGGTCCAGACTGGAGTGCGCACATGTCCGCATCGCCGATCTGCTCTGCGGCCATGGCTGTATAATCTATCCCTACGCAGACCGGGGCCACTACTGCACATGAGAGGCAGTCCGCCACCACATTCAGTTTACCCGACACATGCTGAATATCGGTCTGTATTTACGCTCACTGTCACGCAAAGCCCTGCTGAAAAAAGCGAGCGGCTGCCAAGAACCGGCGACGCATTGCTCCACGATGGCACCTATGGCCACATTCGAGGCGTCGGTAGTGAGTGCTATCCGGGCTGCCGTGTCCAGGTGCGCCAACAGTGCAGCATTTGCAAGAGCTGTTTTAACCTCTGAGAATGCCTGCTCCCGCTCTGGAGTCCATTCGACTCTGTCCGCCAGTTTCTGTTTCTGGAGCGCAGCGTACAATGACTGCATGAGCTGAGTTGTGCGGGGGAGGAACCGGTTATAAAAGTTAACCATCCCCAAAAACTCTGACCGTCTGAGGCCGGGGAAAATTCGCCACGGTGCACACCTTGTTGGGCAAGGGTATCGCTCCCTCCGGTGAGACGCGGTGCCCCAATAAGTCAATCCCCGTCACGCCGAACTGGCATTTCGCCGGGTTGATTATTAACTCGTGCTCTTCCAACCTCCGGAAAACCGTCCTGAGGCGGGTTACGTGTTCGTCCTCGGACACGCTGGCCACCAGGATATCATCCAGGTAGACAAACACAAATGGCAGATCACGCAACACCACATCCATCATGCGTTGGAATGTCTGTGCCGCGCCTTTCAATCCGAAGGTCATGCGTAAAAACTCAAACAAGCCAAATGGAGCTATTACCGCTGTTTTGGGTATGTCCTCTGTGCACACCGGGACCTGGTGGTAACCACGGACCAGGTCCGAAAATGCATGCCCCGGCGAGGTGAATGGAAAAATCCTGAATATGGGGGATTGGGTAGCGGTCATGCGCTGTGGCGTTATTCAAATCTCCACACGGTCGCCATGATCCATCGGCCTTAGGGACCATGTGTAGTGGGGATGCCCATGGGCTGTTTGAGTTCCTGATGATGCCCAACCTTTCCAAGTTGGCAAACTCCTCGCGCGCTATGGCCAGTTTAGCTGTATCCAGGCACCGAGGTCGTGCGAAAATGGGCGGCCCAGTGGTGGTGTTAAAGTGTTCCACCCCGTGTTTAGTGATGGCCGCCGAAAACGTTGGGACCGTGAGTGCTGGGAACTGAGTGAGCAGTGTGTGGAACTTACTGCTTGGAGCTGTGACGTTGGCTTGTGTTATTGGCACGGCCCCTCGAGCTGTACAGGGGAGAGAATCAAAAGACATTGCATTAACCAGGCGTCTGTTAGCAACATCGACTAGCAACCCATGTGCACACAGAAAATCAGCTCCCAAGATTGGGAAACTCAATGCCGCTATGACGAAAGTCCACTCGTACACACGGCCGTGTAGGGATAATGTCAGTGTTCTCTCACCAAAAGTCTTAATGTCCGGGCCGTTTACGGCTACCAGCTGGGGGCCGCTAGCTCCTGCTAGCCGGTCGGCGTAGGACGGCAGGATGAGGCTCTTTTGTGAGCTGGTGTCTATGAGGAACCGTCTCCCCGAGCACAAGTCCGTCACATAGAGCAGCTTGTTCTCTTCACCGGCGGTCGCAGCTGCTACTGACTGCCAGCCTTGGCATTTCCCGAACGCTTGAATTGGCACGGTGGCACACATCTGCGTGCGTTCTCTCCAAAGCGGCGGTGGTAGAAGCAGAGTGTGTCTCTCTGGAGTTTCCTGGCCCCCGCTGCTGCTACCAACGCCAGCTCCTCACCTCCGCTGGTCGTCTCGCTGGGTTCCGACACCGCCGCTTTCACTGTGAGGGCTCTAGTGGTGAGGATGATCCGATCTGCCTCCTGGGCTAGCACACAGTAGTCACGCGCGGCCAGCAACGGCAAATTGGCAAGGACCGCTCTTGCCTCTGTTGGGAGGTTCCGGAGGAAAAGGTGGGCAAACAGAAAATACCCGTCGTCCGTGCCCATCAACGCCAACATCTTCTCCATCAGTTCGACCGCCGACCCATCTCCTAACTCGGAGCGCCTCAGGAGCCTCTCTGCTCTCTCACAGTCCGAGAGCGTGTAATACCGGGTCAGCGCGGCCTTGAGAGCCCCATATTTGTTATGGGCTGGAGGTTGTTGGAGCAGGCTTGCTACTTGCTGAGACGTGCGTGCGTCCAACGCTGCAACCACATAGTAATATCTGGTGTCGTCTGCCGTTATTCCCCGAAGGGCGAACTGAGCCTCGGTGTGGTGGAACCAAGACCGCGGGTCGTGCAGCCAAAAGTCTGGTAGTTTGACCAAAACAGCGCACACGTTGCTGGGGCTTTCCGTCCGGGTCACCTCTAGGATGCTTGTCGCGTTGCTGGGGCTTCCCGACCGGGCCGACTCCGGGGTTCTTGCCTCGTGTTCCATAATTCGTCAAGGGTCACCAGTGTGGAGAGTGCAAAATAACGGAGCCAGACTCATGCAGCAGACGACTTTATTCACTCTCACATCAGTCATATACAGAAAAAGAATTACCCCAATACACCAGGGTCTCTCCTTTTATATCATCCGCCCATCTCACATCTGCATGACATCTCGCATCACAATACATTCAACCCTTCTCCCCCCAGCTACTCCTTCCTGCCATATCACCATAATCTCTCCCATCTCAATGCCTATTGTCCTCATCTGTTTACCCTCTGCATCCAGTCCGAGATGATTAACCCAGCGTCTGCAGTATATAGACGCTGGGTTATCATCGCTGGGTATATATATATATATATATACATATATACAGTGGTGCAAAAAAGTATTTAGTCAGCCACCAATTGTGCAAGTTCTCCCACTTAAAAGATGAGAGAGGTCTCCAATTTTCATCATAGGTATACCTCAACTATGAGAGACAAAATGAGAAAAAAAAAATCCAGAAAATCACAATGAAGGATTTTTAATGAATTAATTGGTAAATTCCTCGGTAAAATAAGTATTTGGTCAATCCCAAAAGTTCATGTCAATACTTTGTTATATACCCTTTGCTGGCAATGACAGAGGTAAAACGTTTTCTGTAAGTCTTCACAAGGTTTTCACACACTGTTGCTGGTATTTTGGTCCATTCCTCCATGCATATCTCCTCTAGAGCAATGATGTTTTGGGGCTGTCGCTGGGCAACACGGACTTTCAACTCCCTCCAAAGATTTTCTATGGGGTTGAGATCTGGAGACTGGCTAGGCCACTCCAGGACCTTGAAATGCTTCTTATGAAGCCACTCCTTTGTTGCCCGGGCGGTGTGTTTGGGATCATTGTCATGCTGAAAGACCCAGCCACGTTTCATCTTCAATGCCCTTGCTGATGGAAGGAGGTTTTCACTCAAAATCTCACCATACATGGCCCCATTCATTCTTTCCTTTACACGGATCAGTCGTCCTGGTCCCTTTGCAGAAAAACAGCCCCAAAGTATGACGTTTCCACCCCCATGCTTCACAGTAGGTATGGTGTTCTTTCTCCTCCAAACACGACAAGTTGAGTTTTCATCAAAAAGTTCTATTTTGGTTTCATCTGACCATATGACATTCTCCCAATCCTCTTCTGGATCATCCAAATGCTCTCTAGCAAACTTCAGACGGGCCTGGACATGTACTGGCTTAAGCAGGGGGACACGTCTGGCACTGCAGGATTTGAGTCCCTGGCGGCGTAGTGTGTTACTGATGGTAGCCTTTGTTACTTTGGTCCCAGCTCTCTGCAGGTCATTCACTAGGTCCCCCCGTGTGGTTCTGGAATTTTTGCTCACCGTTCTCGTGATCATTTTGACCCCACGGGGTGAGATATTGTGTGGAGCCCAGATCAAGGGAGATTATCAGTGGTCTTGTATGTCTTCCATTTTCTAATAATTACTCCCCCCAGTTGATTTCTTCACACCAAGCTGCTTACCTATTGCAGATTCAGTCTTCCCAGCCTGGTGCAGGTCTACAATTTTGTTTCTGGTGTCCTTCGACAGCTCTTTGGTCTTGGCCATAGTGGAGTTTGGAGTCTGACTGTTTGAGGTTGTGGACAGGTGTCTTTTATACTGATAACAAATTCAAACAGGTGCCATTAATACAGGTAACGAGTGGAGGACAGAGGAGCCTCTCAAAGAAGAAGTTACAGGTCTGTGAGAGCCAGAAATCTTGCTTGTTTGTAGGTGAACAAATACTTATTTTACCGAGGAATTTACCAATTAATTCATTAAAAATCCTTCAATGTGATTTTCTGGATTTTTTTTTCTCATTTTGTCTCTCATAGTTGAGGTATACCTATTATGAAAATTGGAGACCTCTCTCATCTTTTAAGTGGGAGAACTTGCACAATTGGTGGCAGACTAAATACTTTTTTGCCCCACTGTATATATATATATATATATACAGTATATACATATATATATATATATATATATATATATTGTGGGCCTCAGGTTATTTCACACCTTAGACAGAGACAATGAATACACATGGGAGAACAATGCCCAAGTGGGTGAGAGGGGGTTGAATGAAGTGTAGTGTAGATGTCATGCTGTGATGAGGAAGTGCCTTGAACCTTGTGAAGTGTGACTTTGACTTGAGATAGAGAGAGGAATGCTTGATGTGACCAGTCAGTCTGTTCCTTGCTTGTGAGATATGAGTGTGTAATAAATCGTCTGAAATGAATATGTCTCTTCATTTACACACTCCACACTGGTGACCCAAGACGTATTATGGAACACAAGGCAAGAACCCCGGAGCCGGCCCGGTCGGGAATCCCCAGAGACGCAGAAGCCAATCCGCAGACAGCCAGGACTGGAACCCCCAGCAACATGTGTGCAGTTTCAGTCAAGCTACCAGATTTCTGGCAGCACAACCCGCGCTCTTGGTTCCACCACACAGAGGCCCAGTTCGCCCTCCGTGGGGTAACAGCAAACAACACCAAGTTCTACCATGTGGTAGCAGCACTGGACTCCCGCACAGCCCAGCAGGTAGCGAGCCTGCTCGATCAGCCACCAGCCAGCAGCAAATATGAGGCACTCAAGGCTGCGCTCATCCGGCGATACACGCTCTCGGAATGTGAGAGAGCGGAGAGGCTCCTGGCGCGGACCGAGTTAGGAGATGGGTCGGCCGTAGACCTGATGGAAAAGATGCTGCCATTGATGGGCACGGGCGACGGGCACCTTCTGTTTGCCCACCTTTTCCTCCGGAACCTGCCAACAGAAGCAAGAGCGGTTTTGGCCAATTCGCTGTTGCTGGCCGCGCGAGACTACCGTGCGCTAGCCCAGGAGGCAGACCGGATCATCCTCACCACCAGGGTGATCACAGTCAACGTGGCGGCAGCGAAGCCCAGCAAGACGACCAGGGGAGGCGAGGAGCCACTGACGGTAGCGGCAACGGGGGCCAAGGAGCGCCAGAAAGACACGCTCTGCTTCTACCACCGCCGCTTCGGAGGGAACGCGCGCAGATGTGCGCCACCGTGCCACTTCAAGCGCTCGGGAAACGCCAAGGCCGGCAGTCGGTAGCAGCTGCGACCGCTGGTGAAGAGAACAAGCTGCTCTACGTGACGGACTCGCGCTCAGGGAGACTCTTCCTCGTCAACACCGGAGCCCAGAAGAGCATCATCCTACCGTCCTACGCTGACCGGCTGGCAGGATCTAGCGGCCCCGGAATGGTGGCAGAAAACGGCTCGGAGATTAAGACGTTCAGTGAGAGAACACTGACCTTATCTCTACATGGCCGCTCGTATGAGTGGACTTTTATCATAGCAGCACTGTGTTGCCCGCTCCTGGGCGCTGATTTTCTGTGTGCACATGGTTTACTTGTGGATGTTGCTAACAGGCGCCTGGTTAATGCACTGTCCTTTGAATCTCTCCCCTGTATAGCTCGAGGGACTCGGCCAACAGCACAAGCCAGCGTCACAACTCCAGGCGGTAAGTTCCACGCACTGCTCACTCAGTTCCCAGCACTCACGGTCCCAACGTTTTCGGCGGCCATCGCTAAACACGGGGTGGAGCACTTTATCACCACCACCGGGCCGCCCGTTTTTGCAAGACCTCGGCGCTTGGACGCAGCTAAACTGGCCATAACGCACGAGGAGTTCGCCAACCTGGAAAGGTTGGGCATCATCAGGCGATCAAACAGCCCATGGGCATCCCCGCTACACATGGTCCCTAAGGCTGAGGGAGCATGGCGACTGTGAGGTGATTTCCGCAGGTTGAACAACGCCACAGCACACGACTGCTACCCAATTCCCCACATACAGGATTTTTCCGCTCACATCGCCGGAGCACGCGTTTTTTCTAAAATAGACCTGGTCCGCGGTTACCACCAGGTCCCAGTGCGCGTGGAGGACGTACCCAAAACAGCGGTAATAACTCCGTTCGGTTTATTCGAGTTCCTGCGCATGCCATTCGGGTTAAAAGGCACAGCACAGACGTTCCAGCACATGATGGATGCAGTACTGCACGATCTCCCGTTCGTGTTCATCTACCTGGACGATATCCTGGTAGCCAGTACGTCCGAAGACGAACACAAAACCCACCTCAGGACAGTTTTCCGGAGGTTGGAGGAGCACGGGCTGATAATCAACCCGGCGAAATGCCAGTTCGGCGTGACGGAGATTGATTTTTTGGGGCACCGCGTCTCTCCGGAAGGAGCGATCCCATTGCCCGACAAAGTGTGCGCCATGGCAGATTTTCCCCGGCCTCAGACGGTCAGGGCGCTGCAGAAATTTTTGGGGATGGTGAATTTTTATAACCATTTCCTTCCCCGCGCAGCGCGGCTCATGCAACCATTGTACGCCACGCTCAAAAGACAGAAACCCGCGGATGGGGTCGAATGGACCCCGGAGCGAGAGCGGGCGTTCTCGGAAGTTAAAGCAGCCCTGGCAGACGCCGCACTGCTGGCACATCCGGACCCGACGGCCCGGATAGCGCTCACCACTGACGCTTCAGACGTGGCCATAGGGGTGGTCGTGGAGCAGCGCGTCGCCGGGGCTTGGCAGCCACTCGCATTTTTCAGCAGAACTTTGCGCGACAGCAAACATAAATACAGCGCGTTCGACAGAGAGTTGCTGGCTCTCCATCTGGCCATATGCCACTTCCAGTTCTGGCTGGAAGAGCGCAACTTCACCGCGTTCGTAGACCACAAGCCACTAACGTTTGCGATGGCCAAGGTTTCAGAACCGTGGTTGGGCCGGCAGCAGAGACAGCTGGCCACGATCTCAGAGTTTACTACTGATATTCAGCATGTGTCGGGTAAACTGAATGTGGTGGCGGACTGCCTCTCGCGCGCCGTGGTGGCCCCAGTCTACGTGGGGATAGATTACGCAGCCATGGCCGCGGAGCAGATTAGCGATGCAGACGTGCGCGCGCTCCATTCTGGACCAACAGGGTTTAGTCTGGAGAGCAGGGTGCTGCAAGATGGCGCCCCCCCCCCCCAATCTGCGACATCTCCACGGGACGTCCGCATCCGGTAGTCCCGGTCGCGTGGCGCCGCCACGTGTTTGAGTCGGTTCACACTCTGGCGCACCCAGGAGTGCACGCGTCTGTCAAAATGGTGGGAGAGAAGTTCGTGTGGCCGAGCCTACGCAAACAAGTAAAAGAGTGGGGTGCAGCCTGTGTGGCGTGCCAACGAACCAAGGTACACAGGCACACGAAGCCTCCCTTGGAGCCGTTTACGGTACCGGCTAAGAGGTTCGACCACGTTCACATGGACCTCATGGGCCCCCTCCCGCCATCACAGTGGTGCACGCACCTCCTGACAGTGGTGGACCGCACCACGTGCTGGCCAGAAGCAGTCCCGCTGGCAGCAACCACGTCCGCGGATGTAACACACGCTTTTTTAACAACATGGGTGGTGCGTTTTGGAGTCCCCTCGGACATTACGTCCGACAGGGGCCCGCAATTTGTTTCCGACTTCTGGTCCGCAATGGCCTTGGGTGCTGCAATTCATCGCACAACCGCGTACAACCCACAGGCCAATGGTTTATGCGAGCGTTTTCATCGATCACTGAAAGCAGCACTCAGGGCTTCACTGACAGATGCAAATTGGGTAGACAGGCTGCCGAGGGTTTTATTGGGGTTGCGCTCCGTGCCAAAAGAGGATTTGGAAGCTTCCCCGGCAGAGCTCGTTTTTGCGCAGCCCCTACGGCTGCCCGGGGAATTTCTACCGGACAATCCTGCGCCGGGCAGCTCCCCGTCTCAGCTTTTGCAGCGTAGCGCAAACACAGGCACGCTGCCGGGCCCTGCCCACCACAGTTTTCCGCGTGCCTTTGTGCCTAAAACTTTGAAGAACGCAGAGTTCGTGTTCGTCAGACACGACGCCCACCACCCTCCATTGCGCCCACCCTATGATGGACCGTTCAGAGTGTTGGAAACAGGGGATAAGCATTTTGTGCTAGACTTGGGGGGTAGACAGGAGATAATTGGCATAGACAGACTCAAACCAGCCTTTGTAGTGGCGGATGAGCAAGTGCTGTTAGCAAGGGCCCCTCGGCGTGGAAGACCCCCACGGAGACCTCCCCAGGAGAACGATTCATCAGAGCAGCCACACAGACAGAGTGACCCCCCCCCCCCCCCTCCACGGCTCACCCGCAGTCGGACACACTCCCAGCAGCTTCCCACCAGCACAGCAGCGCCACGGAGGCAGTAAACCCCAATTACAGCAGATATGGGAGGAGACTGAAGCCGAAACAGCATGTGGACTGATGTTCTATTGTTCTATCTAAGATGCTGGGGGGTGCGCTGTGGGCCTCAGGTTATTTCACACCTTAGACAGAGACAATGAATACACATGGGAGAACAATGCCCAAGTGGGTGAGAGGGGGTTGAATGAAGTGTAGTGTAGATGTCATGCTGTGATGAGGAAGTGCCTTGAACCTTGTGAAGTGTGACTTGAGATAGAGAGAGGAATGCTTGATGAGACCAGTCAGTCTGTTCCTTGCTTGTGAGATGTGAGTGTGTAATAAATTGTCAGAAATGAATATGCCTCTTCATTTACACACTCCACAATATACAGTATATATACAGTATATACAGTATATATATACATATTAGTGGTGTTGGATGATTACAATTTTGTAATCACTATTAATCTTTTGGAATGTTGAGTTAATAGCGATTAATTACGCGTTAATCACGTTTTTTCCATACAGATACAGTGTACCTTAAGTCAGTAATTTTTCAAGTTTGTCATACTGTTATAAACATGGGAGTGAACAAATATGCTTGCTGTCTTCACCTGCAGATTTATTATAGCTTTTAGCATATCCAAAATGACAAAAACTATCTAGAATATTCTCCAGAAAATTCTCAAAAGTAGACTGCATGTGCAAACAACGGAAAGCCAGGGCTCATAAATGTCACTGCAACACAACTCAGCATCTAACCAGCCAGCAGCCAAACTGGAGCTTGTTCTTTCTCCCATAGCAAACATTCACAACTTTTCAGCAGATCAATACAAAACAATGGACCTTGTGTGTCACAACAGACACAATTTCCCTTTTAGCAGAAAAATTGCAAACATAAGCAAACAACTATCTTGCCCGTGATGACACCCCACCATGCTGCAAAAACAGTGGGGGAGTGAATGGACATTTCGAATACAGCTTGAGAATTCTTTTAGACTGGTACTCACCAACAGTTGGACCCAAAGCTATGAGGATGAAGACAGGCGAATTTCTGTCCGTGTCAGCTGCTGGAGGTCAGCTACAATTTAGCATGTAGCTGCTAGCCAGCTAGCCAGCTTCCACAGAAGAAGAACAACCCAACAGCTAAGCAAAGTTTTGGAGGAGGCTGTAACAATTATCCAGGTGAGAGCTCCAACAGATAACATTGTAAACTTAAACATGATATCACTTTGGGGATTTCCACTACTGTAATCCAGCTTGTTTGATTTCACAATGTCTGCATGGCACGAACAGTGTCTGTGGCCAGAGCAGCTTTGGTATGGAGAGCCGCTAGGCCAAAAAGTACTGTTTGCACTTTCTGCCGTTAATCGCGATCACAAAATTTGTTGCGGTTAACGGGGGCAAAGCATTAATGGGTGATTAATGTGATAATGCCAACACCACTAATATATACGTATATACAGTACAGTGAATATAAAAAGTCTACGTACCCCTGTTCAAATGCCAGGTTTTTGTGATGTAAAAAAATGAGACCAAGATAAATCATTTCAAAACTTTTTCCACCATTAATGTGACCTATAACCTGTACAACCCAATTGAAAAACAAATTGAGGGCTTTTAAGGGGGAAAAATAAAAAATAAAGAACTTACAACTGTCATGGCCGCCAATCACGGCACCTGTGTGCGCACCTGCCGGTTATTTCCTGCGGCCTATTTATTCCCATCAGGACCAGTGCTGGGTGCGGAGTCGTCTGATTCCTTTGGTGAATCACGCCACAACCTGCCTCTGTGCTTCCCTGCACTGAATTCTCCTGCCTCCGGCTTCCAAGCCCAGCAGAAAGGCATCTGGGTCTATTTCGCCCGGACCAACAACCAAGTAAACTTTATAGCTTCTAACCTGTCCATTTCCCCTGTGCACAGACGGAGCCCGCCGCGGTGGACCTCCTTCTCCCTCCAGGCGGCGGACTTATCCCTTTCCTGCTAGTTAACCCGCAGACACTGTCTCCCTGGCTGCAGCTTCAGTGTGACCTGAAGACTCATCTACATCTGTTGACAGTAAGCCCAGTAACATCAGACGTGCTGCATAGGTGTACTGTTGCTAACGGCCCTTGTCTCTGTTTCAGGGTTGCCAGTCTATACGGTGCTCTGCCGGCCCAGCGGGAATACACGGATTGCACTACACTACATTACACTCATAACCGCACTCATGCATCCACTCACTCACGTTAACAAATAAAGTACGTTAATTGTGTTAATCCTGAGTCGTGTCTGTCTGTTGGTCACCTGAACCATGTCAACAATAACCTGGTTGCATAAATATGCACACTCTCTTATAACTGGGGATGTGGCTGTGTTCAGAATAAACCAATCACATTAAAACTTATGTTAAATGGGAGTCAGCACACCCCTGCCACCATTTAAAGTGCCTCTGATTAACCCCAAATAAAGTTCAGCTGTTCTAGTAGGCTTTTCCTGACATTTTTGTAGTCACATCTTACAGCATAAGCCATGGTCTGCAAAGAGCTTCCAAAGCATCAGAGGGATCTCATTGTTCAAAGGTATTAGTCAGGAGAAGGGTACAAAAGAACTACCAAGGCATTAAATATACAGTGCATCTGGAAAGTATTCACAGTGCGTCACTTTTTCCACATTTTGTTATGTTACAGCCTTATTCCAAAATGGATTAAATTCATTTTTTCCATCAATATTCTACACACAATACCCATAATGACAACATGAAAAAGTTTTTTTTTGAGATATTTGCAAATTTATTAAAAAGAAAAAACTCAGAAATCACATGTACATAAGTATTCACAGCCTTTGCCATGAAACTCAAAATTGAGCTCAGGTGCATCCTGTTTCCACTGATCATCCTTGAAATGTTTTAGCAGCTTAACTGTAGTGGACCTGTGGAAAATCCAGTTGATTGGACATGATTGGAAAGGCACACAACGGTCTATATACGGTTCTACAGTTGACAGTGCATGTCAGAGCACAAACCAAGCACGAAGTCAAAGGAATTGTCTGTAGACCTCCGAGACAGGATTGTCTTGAGGCACAAATCTGGAGAAGGGTACAGAAAAATTTCTGCTGCTTTGAAGGTCCCAATGAGCGCAGTGGCCTCCATCATCCCTAAATGGAAGAAGTTCAGAACCACCAGGACTCTTCCAAGAGCTGACCGGCCGTCTAAACTGAGCGATCGGGGTTGAAGAGCCTTAGTCAGGGAGGTGACCAAGAACCCGATGGTCACTCTGTCAGAGCTCCAGCATTCCTCTGTGGAGAGAGGGGAACCTTTCAGAAGGACAACAATCTCTGCAGCAATCCACCAATAATTCCTGAGTGGTAGAGAGGCCAGATGGAAAGCACTCCTTAGTAAAAGGCACATGGCAGTCTACCTGGAGTTTGCCAAAAGGCACCTGAAGGACTCTCAGACCATGAAAAATGAAATTTTCTGGTCTGATGAGACAAAGATTGAACTCTTTGGCGTGAATGCGAGGCATCATGCTTGGAGGAAACCAGGCACCACTCATCACCAGGTTGATACCATGCCTACAGTGAAACATGGTGGTGGCAGCATCATGCTCTGAGGATGTTTTTAAGTGGCAGGAACAGGGAGACTAGTCAGGATGGAGGGAAAGATGAATGCAGCAATGTACAGAGACATCCTGGATGAAAACCTATTCCAGACCGCTCATGACCTCAGACTGGAGTGACGGTTTATCTTTCAGCAGTACAGCGACCCTAAGCACACAGCCAAGATATCAAAGGAGTGGCTTCAGGACAACTCTGTGAATGTCCTTGAGTGGCCCAGTCAGAGCCCAGACTTGAATCCAATTGAACATCTCTGGAGAGATCTGAAAATGGCTGTGCAGCAATGCTTCCCATCCAACCTGATGGAGCTTGTCAGGTGCTGCAAAAAGGAATGGAGGAAACTGCCCACAGATGGATGAACCACGCTTGTGGCATCATATTCAAAAAGACTTAAGGCTGCAATTGCTACCAGAGGTGCATCAACAAAGTTTTGAGGAAAGGCTGTGAATACTTATGTACATGTGAATTCTTAGTTTTTTATTTTTAATAAATTTGCAAAAATCTAAAAAAAAAAAAAAAATTCCCATTGTCATTATGGGGTATTGTGTATAGAATTTTGAGCAAAAAAATGATTTTTTTTTCTCCATTTTGGAGTAAGGCTGGAACATGACAAAATGTGGAAAAAGTTCAGGTTCAGGTTACTTTATTTTTACCCGTAGGTAGATTTGTTTTGCAGTCTGGTGACATCCATATATACAAGCCACTAATTACATTCAACATAGACACAAACACAGGCACACATGAAGCTGACTATACACATGATAAAAATACTCAAGGCTCCATCAATCAGGGTATAAAAGGACAAAGAGATGAGGGAAAAACCAGAGGTAAGAGAGAAGGGTCATATTAAAAGTTAAAAACTAGTCAAAGAGGTTAAAAAACTCAAAGGTCTAAAACCCAGTAAAATATTTAGAACCCAAGTGACATTCTACAAAAATAAGTAAATATAAAATGAAGTTAATAAATAGGTACCTAAATTATGTACAATATATTTTACAGCTTGTTCAACTCTTTGACAGCAGCAGGGACAAAGCTGTTTTTGTAGCGCTGGGTTCTACTTTTTGGGACAGCAAACCTCCGTCTTGAGGGAAGAAGCTGAAAGTGGCAGTGCAAAGGGTGGGAGTCATCATTTAAAATGGAGGTAGCCATCCTCTGTACTTGTCTGGTGTACAGGGATGTCAGGCTCAGCTGTGGCTCACCAAGCAAACGACTGGACCATCTAACTACCTGATCCAAGGATTTCCTCTGTTTCAGTTTTATCTGACCAAACCATGACACTAAAGAAAAGGATAAAACAGATTCAATAAAAGCCCGATAAAACATTGTCATTATGGTTCGGTCAACTTGAAAGCATGCAAGTTTTCTCAAGCAATGCAAATGTTGCTGACCCTTTTTGCACACCCTTTCACAGTTCTCTTCAAAGTTTAAATTACTATCAATAATCGTCCCAAGATATTTGTAGGATTGTACACATTCGGTGGTCTGGCCTTTTAGTACGGTGACTTTGTACCTGGGATTTTTCCTTCTAAAGTCGATAATCATGTCTTTAGTTTTTGTCGTATTCAGCTGCAGGTAGGAATCCTCACACCAGTGAACAAATTCATCAACTACTGGGCCGTGGCCACTCTCACCCTCCTGGAGAAGACTGACAATAACTGAGTCATCAGCATACTTTATAATGTGTCTGTTGTCATGTCTGCTCCGACACATGTTTGTTTACAGGATGAAAAGTAGTGGTGACAACACACACCCCTGAGGAGAGCCAGTAGAAGAGCACTTTAGGTCCGACAATGTACCATTGACCCTTACTCTCTGCGTCCTGTTGGTTAAGAAATCCAGAATCCAACCCACCAGATTATTGCTCAAATCAAATTGTTGCAGGAGCCTTTCAACTAAGATATGAAGTTGGATTGTATTAAAGGCAGAAGAAAAGTCCACAAATAAAAGCCTGGCATGTGTCCCATTAAAATCCAGATGTTTAAAAAGCATGTTAAACAGAGTTACAGTGGCATCCTCCACTCCTTTGTGTGGCCTATAGGCAAACTGCAGAGGATCCAATGCCTGCTCAGTCTGCCTTAGGACCTCACATCTGACCAGTTTTTCAAAAATTTTCATTAAAATTGAAGTCAAAGCAACTGGTCTAAAGTCGTTTACCGTTTTAGGACAGCTGGATTTTGGAACGGGAACAACCACGGCTTCTTTCCAGATCTTAGGCACATGTTGTGTCTGTAAGGACTTATTGAAAATGTAATGAAATATAGGACTCAGTTCATGTGCACAGGACCTTACCAAGCGCCCACATATATTATCAGGGCCCTGACTTTTGTTCACTTTTACAGCGCAGAACTCCTTTTAACATCCTGCACCTCAATATTAAAGTGCTGATTGTCTTTGAGTTTCTGTTTCAAATCTTGGGTTTCTGTGCTAAAATCAAAGGAGTCAAAACAACCATAAAAATAATTAAGAGCATTAACCAGCTCTGTGTCTGAATTAAAACCATCTAAAAACACACGATTACTGCGTTCTGTGCTCTGAAGGCCTGCAATAGTTTTCATACAGGCCCAGGCTGAACCAAGTTTCTTTGTTTCCATCTTGCTTTCCAATTCTGATTTATAATTCTGTTTTGCTCTTAAAATTTCGGCCTTCAGCTCCTTTGTGGCAACCTGTAGCTCAGAAACAGACCCCTGTTTAAAGGCAAGTGCTTTCCTCTTTAAGCAGGATTTAACTGATTTTGTAACCCATGGTTTGTTGTTGGGATATATTTTGACACGTTTACGTGGAACAATCTTATTTTTACAGAAAGACATGTATGAGCATGTGACGTCAACCAGAGTCCAAATCATCCCCGCAGGCCAGTTTGAACATCTCCCAGTCTGTACAGTCAAAGCATTCCTGGAGGCTGTGCTCTGAATCTTCTGTCCACACATCAATGTCTCTCGTCTCCACCTTGCCTCTTCTGAGAGCAGTTTTATATGTGGGCAGCAAATGTACACAGTTGTGATCTGAGGATCCTAAAGGAGGAAGGGGGAGTGATTTATAGGCCCTCTCAATGGATCCATAGCACAGGTCCAATGTCTTTTTTCGCCTGGTTGGGCAGGAGACATACTGATAAAAGTTTTTAAGTGTCTTCTTTAAAGAAACATGGTTAAAATCCCCAAGAATGAAGTTTGGCGCTTCTGGAGAAATTGATTGCAGCTGCTGGATCACATCAAAGATGGTTCTGGAGGCGGAGTCAGTGTCTGCCCTCGGGTGAATGTACACAGTTGTGATGAAAAGTTGGGGGAACTCGCGAGGCAAATAAAAGCGGCGTAGTGACACAGACAGCAGCTCCACATCGGGTGTACAGATGCGCTCTCTGACCGTGACAGATGTGCAGTACTGCTTATTAATGTATAAACATACGCCACCCCCCTGACGTTTCCCCGTTACCTCTTCCTGCCGATCCGAGCGCAGCGGGGCTCCAAAGCCGTCAATCCACAGGTCTGCATCTCGATCATGCGCACTAAGCCAAGATTCGGTGAAGGCCATGATGCAGCAGTTCTTAAAGTCCTTCTGGTAGCGTACATTCCCTTGAATTGCATCCACCTTGTTTCTCACAGACTGTACGTTCCCAAAAATTATTGAAGGAAGAGGAATGTTACCAAACTGCCGTCTCCTAAGGCTCAATTTCACACCTCCACGCCTTCCGCGCTTCCTTCTGCCGCCTCTCCCGTCTCTCTTTTCACCGCTATGTTCGTCTCTCAAAATAAAGTCCGGCAGTTGCGGCTTAGGCTCAATCACAGCCGCTGCATCAGCCGTATTTAAATGCAGCAACATGTCCCTGGAATAATGTATTCTGCCCACCATTCTGCCCGCCATGGAGCCAAACGCGTTTACTTCAGAGACAAAGAGCCAGAGGACAGATAGCAGCAGTGCAAGAAAGGGGAGGAAATCCATGTTGTAGATACCAGGGAGCTCTTCGCCATATATTCCACAAACACTCCAGGGCAGAAACGACACAGAGGATTTTATGAAAACATATAAACGTACATAAAAACACACACACACACACACGCACTATTTCACCAGCTGCCGGTCGCTGCGTGTGCATGCGCCCTAGTGAAGCGCTGTGATTACTTTCCGGATGCACTGTACCATGGAACACAATGAAGACTGTCATCATCAAGTGGAGAAAATATGGCACAACAGTGACATTACCAAGAACTGGACAGTCCTCCAAAATTGATGAAAATACGTGAAGAAAACTGGTCAGGGAGGCTGCCAAGAGGCTGACAGCAACATTGAAGGAGCTGCAGGAATTTCTGGCAAGTACTGGCTGTTAAGTACTTGTGACAACAATCTCCCATCTTCTTCATATGACTCGGCTATGGGGTAGGATGGCAAGACAGAAGCCTTACCTTACAAAGGAAAACATCCAAGCTCGGCTACATTTTGCAAAAACGCATTTGAAATCTCCCAAACGTGGGAAAATGCATTATGGTCCAATGAAATCAAGGCTGGATTTTTTTGGCCATAATTCCAAAAGGTATATTTGGTGTAAACACAACATTGCTCATCACCAAAAGAACACCATACCTACAGTGAAACCTGGTGGTGGCAGCATCATGCTTTGGGGCTGTTTTTCTTCAACTGGAACTGGGGCCTTAGTCAAGATGGAAGTGTTGCTCCCCTGGGTAGCGGCCCAGGAGGAGGAGACGTGCATGTGGAAGTTAACTCTCCAACCTGTGATAGAGAATCGGCAGAACACGTTTCGTTATTTCACACAAGGAGTTTATTCTTCGTCCTCCAGTGCGTGAGTCTACTCTCTATCACTGTGCGACATGCGTCATATATTGGTCGGCGTATGGAACTGCACTCAACTCACATGAGTTATAATGGAACCAGGTGGATTACAAATGCATTGTAGAAAAATAAACAATTAAAGAATAACATAAAATTGTAGGGGTGCCTGTTTTTTTTTAATTTTCTTATCCAAATGTCTTTTTCACCTCTTACATAACTATTAACTATTTCCAACCCTCTACACTCTCCCCCACTTCAAATAAATGTCTCCCGACATTTCATGTTCTAGGGTGACTTAATGCATGAGAGTGTACCAATTATAACCATGGGACTGAGGTTGGGTGAGGTAGTGGAATGGCATGTAGTTTTGAGTTAGCGGCACAGGGGTAGGGAGTAGGACAGGTCTTACGTCTGCAGTCCAAGGCTGGTACGATGGCTGGTACGATGGCTGTCCCAGGACGTCGTAGGTCAGTCTCTCTACTGGCCTTGCTCTCCGCTGTGACCTTCTCAGTTCCTCCTGTTCTCCATCCATCACCTCCACTTGTCCTTGACATTCTTCCTGCAGCAAAGCTGGTCCATCCATTTGCTCCTCAGCATCCCGCTGAACAGGGACCGGTTTCTGCCTTACTGGTGGGCAGAACTCTCTAGCTGTCGCTCGAAGCCTTTGCTGATTTTGAGGATTTTGCTCTGGCATGACAAGTACTGGTTGCTGAGTGTTTTGGTCTGGGAGATTTGAGGCATTTTGCTGAGGATTTACGGGTCTGTAACATGGGATTTGGCTGCGGAGGTTGTAGCAGTAAGTATTTTCCTCTTCTTCCTCCGAGCTGTCATTGTCTGTGTTGTCACTGTTAGGATTTGTCTCTGTCCTCTTCTTCCGTTTCTGTTTTTTCTTTTCTTTTGCAGGCAGTTCTTCTTCTAAAGGCAAGTCATTTACAGGCAACAGCAGGTTTCTGTGTAACACTCGCATCACTTGGCTGCCTCTCTCTGCTTGTACTTTATAGACTGGTCCATCTCCCACTCTCTCAACTACGCGATGTACTGCTGACTCACAGTAAGCGCGCAGTTTCCCTGGGCCTCCTCTTTCAGAGAGGTTTCTGACCAACACCCTGTCGCCTGGTTGGAGTGTGATACCTTTTAAGCGTTTGTCGTACTGCTTTTTGCCTTTATCTGAAGACTTTTGACTGTTTTCTGCAGCGATTTTGTAAGCAACACGCATCCTATCAGCCCATTTTTTTAGCGTAGGTTTGATGGCTGTGTGTGTCAGTGTCTTTTGTCTGGTTCAATAGTAGATCTACAGGCAACCTTGGGACTCTGCCATATAAGAGGAAAAATGGAGAATAACCTGTTGACTCGTGTCTTGTACAATTGTAAGCATGTACAATTTGGGGTAGGTGATCCTTCCATTCACTTTTTTTCTCCTCCCGTAGGGTACGAAGCATTTGGAGTAGTGTACGATTCAGGCGCTCCACGGGGTTGCCCTGCGGATGGTATGGAGTGGTTCGTGAGTGAGAAATTCCAGACAGTTGTTGTAATCTGTGGAAGAGACTGTTTTCAAACTCACGTCCCTGATCGTGATGCAACTTCTCAGGGTACCCGAAATGAGGAATAAAATCCTGAAATATCTTTTCTGCAGCTGTTTTGCCTGATTTATTCCTTGTAGGGCATGCCTGTGCGAAACGAGTGAAATGGTCCACTAGTACGAGGATGTACTCATACCCTCCTTTACTTGGCTCAAGGTGTAAGTAGTCGATGGAGATTAACTCAAAGGGAGCACTGGTTGTGATAGATCCCATTGGAGCTCTCTAGGGAACATTTGGGCGTTTTTGTTTCATGCACGGACATTTTTTTGTTACATAACCTTCAACATCTTTTTTTTTTTTTTTTTGTTACTTATTTGTACCCGTAGGTAGACTTGGTTTGCAGTCTGGTGACAAGCCACCGGCTGCTGGTCGCTGCGTGCGCGAGCGCCCTAAACCTACATGTTTTTGGTGTGCGGGAGGAAACCGGAGAAATCCCGGAGTAAACCCACGCAACACGGGGAGAACATGCAAACTCCACACAGCTCACTGTTGGTCGGGGGCTGGGATCGAACCCACAATCTCATGATCCCCACGATCCCCCGGCCGAGGGTAAAACTGTGCTGCCACAGTGCTAAACCACTGCGCCACCGTGCATCCACCCATTCACGCACACATTCACACACTGATGGTGGCATGCTGCCTAACATGGCGCTTCCAGACCCACCAGGAGCAATTGGGGTGAAGTGTCTTGCCCAGGGACACAACGGCAGCATATCTGGGGAGAACGGGATTTGAACCGCCAACCATGTGGTTATTGGACGACCTGCTCTACCTCCTGAGCCACTGCGCCACCGTCTTGTTGCATATATGGCCAATAGAAACGCTCACGGGCCAGATGTATCACCTTATCACACCCTATGTGACCCATGTCATTGTGTAAACTCTTTAACACCATCGGCTTTAGCTGTTCAGGTAGGACAAGTTGTTTGCTGTGCTCTGTCTTTCTGTACAATAATCCATTGTCAACTTCCAACTTGTTCCACTCATACAGTAGTCTCCGTGTCCGTTTACTCATTGTCCGTTTATCTTTATCGTTTGGTGTCCATCCTTTGAGTTTGAGTGAGATTACTTCTCTAATTGACTCATCGTCTTGTTGAGCAGCGTTGATGTCTTTAGGTGTCATGCTCAAAACACTGTCAGTTGGCACATTGTTGTCATTAGAACTCAGTTGTAATGCAGCTATCCATGGCACATCACTGTTTTGTGCTGCCTTGCTCCCTTGCCACACTGCGGACACTATTTCCGGTAAAACTGTCTCTGTGAACTCATTCATTTGCTCTTGCAGATCTAATGGGTGTCTGGACAACATATCTGCATCTGCATTCCTTTTCCCTGGCCTATACTTGATATCAAAATGGAAGTCAGCCAACTCCCCGACCCACCTATGACCCACTGCATTCAACCTGGCTGAACTGAGGACATAGGTTAAAGGATTGTTAGCTGTATAGACAGTAAAAGTCGGTGCATAATACAGATAGTCACGGAATTTGTCGCAGATGGCCCACTTGAGAGCTAGAAACTCTAGTTTACCGGAATGTAAGTGATAATTCTTCTCGGCCGGTGTGAGAGTTCTGGATCCATAGCCAATCACCTTAAGTTTGTTTTCTTGTTTTTGATACAAGACGGCTCCCAGGCCTTTGTTTGACGCATCTGTATGCAATACAAATGGAAGGTCCAAATTGGGATAGGCTAGAATGGGAGGATTAGTCAGAATGTCCACAAATCTTGACACAACTTCCTGATGTTCACTGGTCCATATTATTGGTGTGCGAGAAGGAAGCTGGTTTCTGTCTCCTTTCTTTGTTTGTCCTTTACTCCTTTTTGGTGCTGGTTTATTGTCATTGTTTGTTTCATTAGCGCTCTGGAGGAGTTCGAACAAGGGTCTCGCCAGACGTGAAAAATCTTGAATAAATGATCGGTAATAACTGAGAAAACCCAGTAACGTTCTGAGTTCTCCGACTGTGCAAGGGTTCTTGTCTTTCAGAGCGAACACAGCATCCAAGTCTTTTGGGTCAATCTGGACTCCTTCTCCCGACACTAGCCTACCCAGGTAGCGTACTTGGTTTTTGAACAGTTCACATTTGGCTGGCCAAAGTTTTATGCCGTGTTGTCGCATTTTGCACAAAACCTGTTTAAGGTGTTCTACGTGCTCATCAAAGGTTTTGGAGTAACACAGTACATCGTCCAAGTAAGGCACGCAACACTCATCTCTGATCCCTTCTAACACCCCCTCCATACACCTTTGGAATGCGGCCGGTGCGTTTGACAACCCGAATGGAACCCGCACCCACTCGTATAGTCCCCAGGGTGTGCTAAAAGCAGTTAAATGTCTTGACTCCTCACTTACAAAACCCTGATGGTAGGCACTTCCCTGATCCAATATGGAAAACCAGGAGTTACCCCCAAGACTGTCCAGTAGATCTTGTATCCGTGGTAACGGATGCCTGTCAGGTATGGTTTTTTGGTTCAGCTCACGAAAATCAACACACAAGCACAAAGTATTGTCCTTTTTACGCACACACACTACTGGCAACGAGTTGTTTGACACTGATTTCCTGATCCAGCCCCTGCTTAAAAGGTTTTGAACATACTCCTTCACCTCTTTATACAGTGGTCTTGGAATGGAGTTGTAACTTTTCTGCACGGGTGTGTTGTCAGTGGTGTTGATTTTTAGCTGTAGTCCAGGAATACATCCAATGTCTCCTTCATCATGAGCAAACACATCAGACTGTTCATAGAGCATCTGCCGAACCACCTCCCGATCACCCTCTGAGAGATGGTCTAAATTGACATTAGGGTGCCATCTCAGGTGTGAGGGGGCAGTGCTTAATGTTTCTTCACCCTCACCTTGACTGTCACATGTCACTTGAGCAGAGTGACAAAATGGCTTGTCTGTAGTTTTGGTTGCATTTTCAGCACTGGAACAAACATTTACAGGTTTGTATTCAGTGATCTCTGAAATAACTCCTAAAACAGTCTTTGGATTTAGAAAAATGTTGTGCTTTGTTGAGTTTTGGATTGGGATTTTGACAGTTTTTGAAGTACCAGCGGGTACATCAATAAGAGCTGGGAATAACTCCAACCCATCAGGTAAGTTACATTTCACAGCTGGCTCGAACAACATTTCTCCTCCTCCGGGAAATGGTCTGATGTGACATTTTACCATACAGATTTGGCTACTGTGAACAGTGAGTCCTTTTTTTCCAACTCTCACCACTGGACTTTCTGGTTCATTTTCTGTTGACTTGGTGTGGACAACAGAGATGAGTGACTCAACATTACCTTTCTGGACCTTTAAAGTCTCCGACAGTAAGCCCACTAAGCTAATATCGTCACTTTGTTCACTGTTTGCCATTATTATCTCTTGGATCACGTTAAAGCCCAGCAGCGGAGTGCTTAAATGCTGCTGACTGACAAGCATTGGAACATACAAGGATACAGAACCATACTGTGAACTTGTGATCTCGAGCAGGACATCTATCCACCCCTCGAACGGAACATCCGTCCCATTGTCTGCTGTGATTTCGAGTGGATGGCCTGGGAGTAGGCTCTCGAGTGGCTGTATTCTCACATTTGGTAAGGCTGCTTGTACCCATGACTTTTCAACAATGCTTACTTGTGCCCCACTGTCCAATAACATCTGTAGGTTTACTCCATTTAACTGGCAACTGATCATACACCTACCGCCAATGAGCTGTGCCACATGCTTTGTGTTGGGTGACTTTTGGGACTTGGCAGTAGTCTGTTCGGAGTTCAGTCTTTTAGTGTTGTGGGACTCTGCTGGTGGTTCAGTCACTGGTGGTCCCTCCCCAGCGACCTCCTCCAGTTTCCCGACACATTGCTTTTCTGCAGGCACCCTATAGCTCTGTGCCCCTCCTCTCCACATCGAAAACAGTGTGTGCAGCACTCAGTGTCTTGGGCGATACACTTTTGGCATTTTCCTTTCACTGCGGGTTTCAGTGCTGGCTGTTTAGGGACAGGTGCTGTGGGACTGGTGTTTACTGTATTTACCATTGGGGTTAGGGCCTTTTCTAAACTCTTGGTTAGGGAGGAGACCTGTGCCATCAGCTCCTGGATAGCTACACGATTAGCTTGGACTTCAGTGTGCATTTTAATCGAGCTCTGATCTGTCTCTACCTGTGCCGCATTAACACTGGTGACTTTGTGTTTGTGGCTTTGTCCCAACCTACTCAATCTCTCTGTCTCTTCACTAACAAAATTTGCTATGAGCTCCAGGATGGAGTCATCTGTGACACTGGTGTTGGAGATGTGAGGTTTAAGGTCTCTCCTAACATAAGAGTATTTTTCATTCAAACCCTGATACAGTGAATGGATAAACACACCTTGTACCAACTTGTCGTCATAACGAAACCCACTACTGTTTTTAGATGCAACCAACACACGTTGTTTTAGCCCCATTAGTTTATACATAAACTGTTGTGGTGTTTCTTTGTCATTTTGCTTAGCATTACTCAGCTCCTGAAATAATTCAGTGCTGCTTTTCTCGCGTAGATGTGTCCTTAAGAGACGTTTTAACTCAGCTACAGTAAGGCTATCCTTGGTTACAAGCATATCTTTAAAGGTACCAGGCTTAATTATCTTAAACACCATTCTGATAATCTCAGCCTCTGTGAACCCTTCATTTAGCCCTTCATCAAGCTGTTTGCACAAGTTATTGTAACTCAAATCAGAATCAAAATCAGAGATTTGACTACCATAAATCTTGTACTCTCTACATGGCAACAGTGACGTAAGTTCAGTCAGTCTGACTAACCCTGGGTCAGGAACTACAGATGGTGATGTCGGATGGTTCTTCCCTGATGGTGCTGCAGCTCCAGTGGTCACAGGAACTACTATGACCGGATCATCGTCGGGTGACACCTCTGCATCCACTTCTCCAGCTGCTGTGGGCCGTTGTAGTTCAATGATGAGGTCACAGAAAGCAAGCAGGCGAGACATCCCCTGGTCTTCAAGGCTCTTCAGTTGTGGACTTCTCAGCGAGTCAACAATGAAGTCGAAGAGTTCCACTTCGGTCGATTCTGCGCCTGGCAAATCTTCTCCCACCTCATCCTTGAACGACTCAGCCAGCTTGTAAAGGACGTTTCTGCAGCGGGCAATGGTCAGCTGGCGAAGCTCTTGCTGGATTTCCCATCTCAGGTCATGTAGAGCAGACATGGCTGTGGTCTCCTGTAGTCAGTCGCTTAGGTCAATGGCTCAGGAACAGGTGGTCAGAATCCCTTGGTTCTTCAATGATTAGTGCCAGACCAGTAAGTGGCGCTAATCCCGGACGAGCCCCCAAAATTGTTGCTCCCCTGGGTAGCGGCCCAGGAGGAGGAAACGTGCATGTGGAAGTTAACTCTCCAACCTGTGATAGAGAATCGGCAGAACACGTTTCGTTATTTCACACAAGGAGTTTATTCTTCATCCTCCAGTGCGTGAGTCTACTCTCTATCACTGTGCGACATGCACCATCTATTGGTCGGCGTATGGAACTGCACTCAACTCACATGAGTTATAATGGAACCAGGTGGATTACAAATGCATTGTAGAAAAATAAACAATTAAAGAATAACATAAAATTGTAGGGGTGCCTGTTTTTTTTAAATTTTCTTATCCAAATGTCTTTTTCACCTCTTACATAACTATTAACTATTTCCAACCCTCTACAGAAGGAATTATGAACACTTCGAAATACCAGTTAGTATTGGCACAAAACCTTCAGGCTTCTGCTAGAAAGCTGAAGATGAAGAGGAACTTTATCTTTCAGTACGACAATGACCCAAAGCACACATCCAAATTGGGAATGGCCCAGACAGAGTCCAGACCTGAATCCGATCAAACATTGATGGAGTGATCTGAAGAGGGCTGTGCACAGGAGATACCCTCACAATCTGACAGATATGGAGCATTTTTGCAAAGAAGAGTGAGCAAATATTGCCATATCAAGATGTGCCAAGCTGATAGACTCTTATCCAAAAAGACTGAGCGCTGTAATAAAAGCCAAAGGTGCTGCAACAAACTATTAGTTTAAGAGTGTGCATATTTATGGAAACAAATTATTGTAAGTTTTTTATTTTTCCTCTTAAAAGATTGGGTTGTACAGGTTATAGGTCATATTAATGATGGAAAAAGTTTTGAAATGATTTATTTTGGTCTCATTTTCTACATCACAAAAACCTGGCATTTGAACAGGGGTGTGTAGTGTGTGTGTGTGTGTGTGTGTGTGTGTGTGTGTGTGCGCACACACGTGCGCAGTGGTGTGAAAAAGTGTTTGCCCCCTTCCTGATTTCTCACTTTTTTTGTATGTTTGTCACAATTAAATGTTTCAGATCATCAAACAAATTTAAATATTATACAAAGATAACACAAAAAAACACAAAATGCAGTTTTTAAATGAAGGTGTTTATTATTAAGGGGGAAAAAATCCAACTCTACATGGCCCTGTGTGAAAAAGTGATTGCCCCCAAACCTAATAACTGATTGGGCCACCCTTACCAGCAACAACTGCAATCAAGCCTGTGCAATCACTGGCAATGAGTCTTTTACAGTGCTGTGGAGGAGTTTTGGTCCACTCATCTTTGTGGAATTGTTGTATTTCAGCCACATTAGAGGGTTTTCGAGCATGAACCACTTTTTTAAGGTCATGCCACAGCGTCTCAATCAGATTCAGGTCAGGACTTTGACTAGGCCACTCCAAAGTCTTCATTTTGTTTTTCTTAAGCCATTCAGAGGTGGACTTGCTGGTGTGTTTTGGATCATTGTCCTGCTGCGCAACCCAAGTGCACTTCAGTTTGAGGTCACGAACAGATGGCCGGACATTCTCCTTCAGGATTTTTTGGTAGACAGCAGAATTCATGGTTCCATTTACCACAGCAAGTTTTCCAGGTCCTGAAGCAGCAAAACAGCCCCAGACCATCACACTACCACCACCATATTTTACTGTTGGTAGGATGTTCCTCTTCTGAAATGCTGTGTTACTTTTACGGCAGATGTAATGGGACACACACCTTCCAAAAAGTTCAACTTTTGTCTCGTTAGTCCACAGAGTATTTTCCCAAAAGTCTTGGGGATCATCAAGATGTTTTCTGACAAAACTGAGATGAGCCTTTATGTTCTTTTTGCTCAGCACTAGTTTTCATCTTGGAACTCTGCCATGCAGGCCATTTTTGCTCAGTCTCTTTCTTATGGTGGAGTCATGAACACTGACCTTAACTGAGGCAAGTGAGGCCTGCAGTTCTTTGGATGTTGTTGTGGGGTCTTTTGTGACCTCTTGGATGAGTCGTTGTTGCTAGGGATGTTATGCTCGACACCACCCACTTGACACCGACTCAAGCAATATAACGTGGAAGTGTCATGAGGAGAGTGTCGAGCACTGTGTCAACATGCCCACAGTCACGTGACCGTAGCAAGTGAGGCCTCATTATGTCGGTCACATAACGTGACTTGAGGGCTCACAGGAAGTTTGAGAGGGAATTAGGTTTTTTTGTTTGTGTTTTTTGTTCTTGCCATCCAATTTTGAATTTTGAATAGACCTCAGATGGCCAAATGCTCAAAAAAAAGTATTGAGATTTTTTTCAGGTTTTTCAACTCTGATGCAGTTCTGACAGTCAGTCACCAGATGACAGTCTTTATTAGATGTTTCACAACACTGTGTTGCTCATGAAGCAATTGTCTCAAAGTTGCTCATTGTTTCATGAGGCCTTGGTTTTAACATCACTAGTCGCTGCACTCTTGGTGTAATTTTGGTTGGCCGGCCACTCCTGGGAAGGTTCACCACTGTTCCATGTTTTCACCATTTGTGGATAATGGCTCTCACTGTGGTTTGCTGGAGTCCCAAAGCTTTAGAAATGGCTTTACAACCCTTTTCAGACTGATAGATCTCAATTACTTTGTTTCTCATTTGTTGCTGAATTTCTTTGGGTCGCAGCATGATGTCTAGCTTTTGAGGATCTTTTGGTCTACTTCATTTTGTCAGGCAAGTACTATTTAAGTGATTTCTTGATTGAGAACAGGTATGGCAGTAATCAGGCCTGGGTGTGGCTAGAGAAATTGAACTCAGCTTTCCAAAGATGTGATAAACCACACTTAAATTATGTTTTAACAGGGGGAAGAATCACTTTTTCACACGGGGTCATGTAGGTTTGGATTTTTTTTTTTACCCTTAATAATAAACACCTTCATTTAAAAACTGCATTTTGTGTTTATTTGTTTTATCTTTGTCCAAAATTTAAATTTGTTTGATGATCTGAAATATTTAAGTGTGACAAACATACAAAAAAATGAGAAATCTGAACGGGGCAAGCATTTTTTCACACCACTGTAACACACACACACACACACACACACACACACACACACACACACACATATATATATATACATATATATAATACTCCAAACATATTTACAAGACGACATGTAAACTCACATAAGGATTGACATTTCCAGCCTGTGTTGTGTTGTAGCTTAGTTTTTCTTTTTTTCTTTTTTTCTCTGTGACATTATGTCTTAGATTTGTTTTTGAATAGTAACCGCTTAACTTAGACTAGCTCAGTTTTCTTTTTTCTCTCAGTCACATTTTGTCTTAGCCTTGTTTTAAATTGTAATTGCTCTTGTCTTGTTTTTCTCTTTTTCTCCTTTGAATTCTTGGATGGAATATGGGTGGGCAATATAAGCTGCGGCTTCAGCCATCACCCATTTCGGATAACTCACGTGGAATTGTATAGTAGAAGGAGTCTTTGTCTAATTTGACCTTGTTGTTATGTTATACAGTTTCTTTTAACCTGTAATGTACTATCCGAAATAAATAAATTCATTCATTCATATATACACTACCGTTCAAAAGTTTGGGGTCACCCAGACAATTATTTTGTGTTTTCCATGAAAAGTCACACTTATTTACCACCATGAGTTGTAAAATGAATAGAAAATATAGTCAAGACATTGACAAGGTTAGAAATAATGATTTGTATTTGAAATAATAATTTTTTCCTTCAAACTTTGCTTTCGCCAAAGAATCCTCCATTTGCAGCAATTACAGCATTGCAGACCTAACATGATTGCACAAGGGTTTTCTAATCATCCATTAGCTTTCTGACGCAATGAGCAAACACATTGTACCATTAGAACACTGGAGTGATAGTTGCTGGAAATGGGCCTCTATACACCTATGTAGATATTGCACCAAAAACTAGACATTTGCAGCTATAATAGTCATTTACCACATTAGCAATGTATAGAGTGTATTTCTGATTAGTTTAAAGTTATCTTCATTGAAAAAAAGTGCTTTTCTTTCAAAAATATGTAAACTTCTAAGTGATCCCAAACTTTTGAATGGTAGTGTACAGTATATACATGTGTGTGTGCTTCATCCATCCACCTGGATGAATGAAGCAGCCACGGTACAGCACTTTCCCTTAACCATTCACACACACATTCACACATTCCCTTAGACATTCCCACATCCACACATTCACACATTCCCTTAACCATTCACACACATTCACACCTAGGACCACTTTAGAGTCTCCAATTAACCTAACCTGCATGTTTTTGGCCTGTGGTAGGAAACCGGAGAAATTCTGGAGTAAACCCACGCAGACACAGGAAGAACATGCAAACTCCACTCGAACATAAAGTGCACAAAATAACTCAAAAGCCTAACAGGGATAAACCCGGTAACAAGGAAAAAAGAGAACATAAAACACACTTCTGGGAGTAGAATACATCAGTCAAGACCGCCGCGAGGAATACAAAAAGCAGCAGTCTTAAATAAGGCATAAAACAATAGAACACAAGTGTGGATACCAGAGCGGGCAGGAGAAAACAATGATTAATAATCTGGACCAGCTGAGGGCAATGAGAGGGAGGAGATCAGAGCTGACAGCTGACAGAACACCTCCTACATGGAACACAGTCCCGGAAGTGCCAGTGACAGCTGTCAACCCAGAGGGAAAACACAACAGTAAAGAATAGAATATCAACAAGTACAGACTGAGAAATAAATACAAATTAATCCTAAATAATAGCATAACAAAACTAAGACATAAACAGGAAAATAGAAAACAGTACGAGAATAACAGAAACAAAAAAGCACAAAATACCACAAATATATACATATAAAAAAAAAAGCCATGAGAGTGAGCAGCGGAAACCTCCAGTGCTCAGCTCATGACAGAGCCCCCCTCTCAAGGAGTGGACCCCACACACCCCAGGGAAACATCAAAAGAAAAAGAAAGCCCCCCCCCCCCAATAAAAGCACAACAATAATCCACCCCGAGTGGGTGGTGGGGGGAACAGGCTAGGAGGGAACAAAACAAAACCCCACTCAAGACCCACACTAGGCAAAACCCAAACCCCCCTAAGCCCCCTGGACCAAAGAGCTGGACAGTTCAGATGGGCGACCAGAGTCCCAGGCCCACCAGATGGCATGATGGAACAAGTTGGGTGGCCTCCCAGAGAACATGGGCCACCCAACTCTGTGGCACAGTCTGTCGGGTGATCTGCCAGAGTTTTTCAATCACCTGAACAGAAGGGGTGGTCCAGGAGGCGGCTGCCCGACAGGAAGAGCTAATGGTGAGCACGATAGGGGAGTCGGGGAAACCATGACGGTGTCATGTGGAGGAGAGGGAACCATGATGACCTTGGGCAGAGGAGAGGGAACCATGATGGCCTCGGGCAGAGGAGAGGGAACCACAACGGTGTCTAGCAGTGGAGAAGGAACCACGACGACGTCTGGCAGAAGAGGGGGAACCACGACAATGTCTGGTATAGGAGGGAGGACCACAACGGTGTCAGGCAGAGGAGGGGGAACCTAGGATTGGCCTGTAGCACCCTCGGTGGCCCTGGACTGGGACATTGCAGCACCCACAGTGGCTCCAGGCTGGAGCGGAGCTGCACCCGTGGTGGTCTCGGACTGGGACATACAGTAGCTGCACCCATGGTGGGCCCGGACTGGGCCAAAGCTGCACCCTCATTGGATCCAGACTGGGCCAGAGCTGCAACCACGGTGGCCCCTGGGCTGGAGCATAATGCCCACAGCAGGCCCACACTGGAGCGCAGCACCCAAGTAGGTTTCAGGCTGGGGCGCAGCACCCACGACAGTCCCCGACTGGGACACAGCATCCACAGAGGCCCGGACTGAGGAGGAGCTGCACCCACGGAGATCCCAGGCTGGGACTGCGCACCCGCGACGAACTCAGCCAGAGGGGAAGCAGCACCCACGGAGGTCTTGGGCTGGGACGGAGCGCCTGCAACAACCTCAGTGGGAGGAGCTGGACCCATTGTGATCTCGGGTGCTGTGCCTGAACCCACGGAGACTTCTGGCAGAGCTGGACAATCCTCGGTGACCCTGGGGGAAAGCTCAGGCAAGAGAGGCATAGAAACAGGGTCAGGGTCACCGGCGGCAGTGGAGCCCAGCGAGGCGAACTCAGGTGCAGCTGACAGCTGCACTTGGCTCTCCCCACCAAGAGCCCGACAAGATCTCTCCAAAATTTAAACTATAAAAACAAATGAGAGCACTTGCCTGAGCTCAAGCTCCACTGCCATCCAGGACTCCCTCGATCCTGACAACGACGTCTCGGACCCGGCCCTCTGGAGATCCGGCTCTGCTGCAGCAGTCCCTGCAGCAGGCATGGTGGTTTGTGCAGTCCCGGGACCCCCCAGCGAGGTGACCCACGCAGGTGGCTCACCCTGCGTGGTGACAGGAGGTCGGCTTCCTGCTGGTGCTGGATCCTGCTCAGCTGAAGCCCGGGGACGGTCCTTCGTCGGCACAGGCATTAGCTTGGTCTCACTGCTCTCCCGCTGTCCAGAGCGTAGCTGCGGGGATGGAACCAAGTCCACCAGAGCCGCAGGCTCCTCCAATGTCCGGTGGCTCAAACCTGGGGCCGGTAGACACTCAGGGAGAACAGGAGGAGACACAGAGATGGCAGGTGAGAAATTGATGGCTGCAGCAGGAGGTGAGGGCTCATGGGACTGCAAACACTGAGCCTCACTACCGGGAATCAGGCAAGACATATATTCATAAAATGTTGGAAAATGAAAAGACACTTGCCTGTTTTCCCGGAGTACAATGTTTCCTGCTGCAGATGGTCAGAAGTCACCCCTCTCCGTGGCTATGGTAGACATGGGCCCCTCATAGAGGAGCCGCCCCTGCTGACACGGAAACGGGCGGAGCTGGGGAGGAAACAATAAATCCCTGAGCAGCAGGAGGAACCGCCGAGGACAAGGGAGAGGTTGCAACAGCAGAGGAGTAGGGACGAAACAGCCGGAGTGGAAAAACCAGAAGAGGGGGCTGCTACAGGAGTCCTCGACCTCGGTGAAAAGAAAACTGCAGTCTGAGAGGCGGGGATGTTCTTCTGGCGGTCTGGAGCTGGATGGTGCCATCGTGGAGCAGGAGCTGGAGATGAAGCTGGAGGCAGGTGAGGAGACGGTGGTACCGAGGACCAGGGAAGCCTTCCCGTAGGCGCTGACCTCTGCTTCTTCAGGGAGCTCCTCTCCCTACCTCCGTTCTCCCTTCGCAGCGCCACCATCAGCATGATCCTTTCTACCTCCTCAGCATGCTATGCGAGCTGAGTGCACTGGTGAGCAGCCGCCTCCATGAGGCCCAGGTACCAGAGACCATCTTCAGAGGTAAGAGCTCCATGAGCATTGGAGATGAGATCGTCCACTTTCATCAGTGTCCTACAAACCTCCCACCCCAGGCTCATTGGGTACGTATGCCCACCCATAGAACCTGAGTAGTCAGGGACCATACTGACAGCTTTGGAAAAATAGGAAAGTAACAAAAAGGCACAAACCCACAGCAGCTGGGTCTCTTAGCGGTCTGTCATGAATTGCCCCTCGGAGCAGAGAGGAAGACCCATGCGCTGAACTGTGAGTTTGTGATAATTTATTACGAACATAAAGTGCACAAAATAACTTAAAAGCCAAACAAGGATAAACCCGCTAACAAGGAAAAAACAGAACGTCAAACTTACTTCTGGGAGTAGAATACATCAGTCAAGACTGCCAAGAGGAATACAAAAAGCAGCGGTCTTAAATAAGGCATAAAACAATAGAACACAAGTGTGGATATCAGAGCGGGCAGGAAAAAACAATGATTAATAATCCAGACCAGCTGAGGGCAATGAGAGGGGAGAGATCAGAGCTGACAGCTGACAGGACATGTGTATATATATATATATATATATATATATATATATATATATATATATATATATATATATATATATATATATACCACTTTTTTCAAGACCGATACCGATACTGTGACTTTGAGTATCGGCCGATACTGATCCAAACTGTCTCTCTTATTTAAAACAACAAAAGTACAGACCACACTTTGTTAATGACTTTGTACACATATAAAAACAGAAATCAAAAAAATCCAAGAATATATTACAAATTTGACTCAGTTCAGCAATGCTGCTGCTTATTTTATTTTAAACTTTGCAACATTGGCAGCATTTCACTGGTCAGCACTATGAAAACATGCATTCTTAAGAATTAAGTGCAAATTTGTACAAAATATTGAAGCTGAGTTTTTAAGTAAACATTCAGATGAAATTGAAAGTGCCACTTTATGCATTAAGTAAAAAATGCTGAAGATCTGAAAATAAAGGAACTAACCCTATAAGTTGTATTTTTGTCATCCATTATTATTATTATAAGTATTCTCCTGGTCCTCGGTTTATTTATTAGTGTTTATGATATTATTCTCTGTCCATTCTTAGTTTTTAGGTTTGCTCTTATTTTGAAGTCATTCCTGCTCCATTTCATGTTCATGTAACATTGCACCCTCTGGGATTAATAAAGTATTGTGGAAATGCAAATTGTGGAGGAGTCTGCAGACAGCGTCTCAGTCAGGAGGCAGTGGTTAAACATAAGAGAATAATAGGCAAGGACGTCATGGGGAGTTGGCAGGAGAGGGAGCTGGGGGTTTAAGGGAGATGTATTGTGGGGTTAGATGTCATGCAGTGTGATGTGAAATGTCATGCAGATGTGAGATGATCTGTTGAGTTTATAAGGAGAACCTGGCTTTACTGATTCAGTACTTTCTGTGTATGGATGATGTGAGAGTGTTAATAAAGTTTCGTCTGTTCGTAAACTGGCCTCATCATTTCCCACACTCTCCACAGTATACAAAATACAAACAAAATAATTTGCTATTTATGTTTCTATTACCTACCTCTGGCCAATTCGCCGTTGCTGGTTGCGCGTGACTACCGTGCGCTAGCCCAGGAGGCAGACCGGATCATCCTCACCACCGGAGCGCTCACGGTGAACGCAGCGGCGTCGGAACCCAGCAAGATGACCAGAGGAGGCGAGGAGCCACCGACGGTAGTGGCAGCAGGGGCCAAGGAGCGCCAGAGAGACACGCTCTGCTTCTACCACCACCGTTTTGGAGGGAACGCATGCAGATGTGCGCCACTGTGCCAATTCAAGCACTCGGGAAATGCCAGGGCCGGCAGTCAGTTGCAGCTGCGACCGCCGGAGAAGAGAACAAGCTGCTCTACATGATGGACTCGCGCTCAGGGAGGCGTTTCCTCGTAGGCACCGGAGCCCAGAAGAGCATCATCCTGCCAACCTACGCCGACTGGCTGGCAGGACCTAGGGGCCCCGGGCTGGTAGCAGTAAACGGCTCGGACATTAAGACCTTTGGTGAGAGAACACTGGCTTTATCTCTACATGGCCGTACATGACTGGCGCCTAGCGGCTGCCCCGGCCTTGGGTGCACTCTGCAGAGCGTGCCCAAATGCCAAGTCACGTTTCGTTACCTTGTATTTATACATGTTGTAATAAGATAAGATAAGATAAGATAAGATAAGCCTTTATTAGTCCCACAATGGGGAAATTCCAGGATTGCAACAGCACAGGGATAGCAACACTCAGAGCAACAATCAGAAGGCAAGAAAAAACAACATCTAGTAAACATATGTCCATATTACTATAAATGTATATATATAGACACACAGTGCAGAGCATTATGGTTGGTTGGTGAATGTGCAGCAGAAAGTCTAAGTTCTCTCTCCGCGGATGCGGCGGGCCAACTGGAAGTCTTTGGGCATGATGGTGATCCCCTTAGCGAAGAAGAGACCACCAGGTGGGCCTCGCTGGTCTCCTGCAGAGCCATGACGGCGAAGCTCAGGAAACGCAGGACGGTCTTGAAGTCCTGAGCGATCTCCCTCACCAGGTGCTGGACGGGCAGCTTACGGATGAGCAGCTCCGTGGATTTCTGGTAGCGACGGATCTCTCTCAGAGCCACGGGCCTGTGACGGCGAGGCCTCTTCACTCTGCCGGTGGCCGGAGCGCCTCTCCGAGCAGCCCTGGTGGCTAGCTGTCTCCTGGGGGGCTTCTTCCTCCAGTAGATTTTACGGGCGGTCTGCTTGGTTCTTGCCATCGCTCTTTATTATTCTGTCTTATATTTCTTGCACGCCGCCTAAACTCCAGCCCGGCACCCGCGTCGTTTTCGCTACAGCTCCCAGTATGTTGAGTTTCCCATTAGCACCGGGCGGCAGCCAAGTGCTAGCTAGCACTAGCTCCTCCCCGCTGTAACGTCTCCCGCTGCAAACCATGGCTCTGTCCGCCGACCCGGGAGACCCCCGGGGCGATCCGTGCGTCCGTGATATATATACAGAGTGAAAGGTGTAGAAAGAAGAAGGAAGATTAAAAAAAAGGCTGTTGCAACGGGCAGCCTACTCGTGTGGCGCCACCGGTCCGGCGGAACCGGAACCGGATATGACATATAACCGATAATGACAATAAAGTTGAATCTCATCTCATCTCATCTCATATGAGTGGACTTTTGTCATAGCAGCACTGAGTTTCCCAATCCTGGGAGCTGATTTTCTGTGTGCACATGGTTTATTAGTTGATGTTGCTAACAGGCGCCTGGTTAATGCACTGTCCTTTGACTCTCTCCCCTGTACAGCTCGAGGGGCCGGGCCAGTAACACAAGCCAACGTCACAGCTCCAGGCGGTAAGTTCCACACACTGCTCACTCAGTTTCCAGCACTCACGGTCCCGACGTTTTCAGCGGCCATAGCTAAACACGGGGTGGAGCACTTTATCACCACCACCGGGCCGTCCATTTTTGCAAGACCTCGGCGCTTGGACGCAGCTAAACTGGCCATAGCGCGCGAGGAGTTTGCCAACCTGGAAAGGTTGGGCATCATCAGGCGCTCAAACAGCCCATGGGCATCCCCGCTACACATGGTCCCTAAGGCTGAGGGGTCGTGGCGACCATGCGGTGATTTCTGCAGGTTGAAAAACGCCACAGCACACAACCGCTACCCGATTCCCCACATTCAGGATTTTTCCATTCACATTGCAGGAGCACGCATTTTTTCTAAAATAGACCTGGTCCGCGGTTACCACCAGGTCCCAGTGCGCACGGAGGACATACCTGAAACAGCGGTAATAACTCCGTTCGGCTTGTTCAAGTTTCTGCACATGCCATTCGGATTAAAAGGAGCGGCACAGATGTTCCAGCACATGATGGACGCGGTGCTGCGCGATCTCCAGTTTGTGTTCATCTACCTGGATGATATCCTGGCAGCCAGTGCGTCCGAAGACGAACACGTAACCCACCTCAGGACGGTTTTCCAGAGGTTGGAGGAGCACGGGTTAATAATCAACCCGGCGAAGTGCCAGTTCGGTGTGATGGGGATTGATTTTTTTGGGGCACCACATCTCACCTGAGGGAGCGATACCTTTGCCCGACAAAGTGCGCGTAGTGGCGAACTTTCCCCGGCCTCAGACGGTCAGGGCGCTGCAGGAATTTTTGGGGATGGTTAACTTTTATAACCGTTTCCTCCCCCGTGCAGCTCAACTCATGCAGCCACTGTACGCCGCGCTTAAGAGACGGAAACCCGCGGATGGAGTCGAATGGACTCCGGAGCGAGAGCATGCGTTCTCTGAGGTTAAAACAGCCCTGGCAAACGCCGCACTGTTGGCGCACCCAGACCCGGCGGCCCGGATAGCGCTCACTACCGACGCCTCAGACGTGGCCATAGGGGCCGTCGTGAAGCAATGTGTCACCGGTTCTTGGCAGCTGCTCACTTTTTTCAGCAGGACTTTGCGCGACAGTGAGCGTAAATACAGCGCGTTTGACAGAGAGTTGCTGGCTCTCCATCTGGCCATACGCCTCTTCCAGTTCTGGCTGGAAGGGCGCAGCTTCACCGCGTTCGTGGACCACAAGCCTCTGACGTTCGCAATGGCCAAAGTTTCGGAACCATGGTCGGGCCGGTTGTGGCCCCAATCTGCCGATCTGCGTAGGGATAGATTATACAGCCATGGCCGCAGAGCAGATTAGCGATACGGACGTGCGCGCACTCCAGTCTGGACTAACAGGATTAAGGCTGGAGAGCAGGGTACTGCAAGACGGCAGCCCCCCCCCCAATCTGCGACGTCTCCACGGGACGCTCGTGCCCGGTGGTCCCGGTTGCGTGGCGCCGCCGTGTGTTTGAGTCAGTTCACGCTTTCGTGCACCCAGGAGTGCGCGCGTCAGTCAGAATGGTGGGAGCGAAATTCGTGTGGCCAGGCCTGCGCAAACAAGTGAAAGAGTGGGCTACAGCCTGTGTAGCGTGCCAACAAGCCAAAGTGCACAGACACATGAAGGCTCCTTTGGAGCCGTTTAGTATACCGGCTAAAAGATTCGACCATGTTCACGTGGACCTCGTGGGCCCCCTCCCGCCGTCGCAGGGGTGCAGGCACCTTCTGACAGTGGTGGACCGCACCACATGCTGGCCAGAAGCAGTCCTGCTGGCGGCAACCACGTCCGTGGACGTGGAGCGCGCTTTTTTGACAACATGGGTGGCGCGTTTTGGAGTCCCGTCGAACATCACGTCCGATAGGGGCCCTCAGTTTGTTTCCAAACTTTGGTCTGCGATGGCCCGCAGCCTGGGTGTTGCAATTCATCGCACAATCACGTACAACCCACAGGCAAATGGGTTATGCGAGCGTTTTCACAGGTCACTGAAAGCAGCACTCAGGGCTTCGTTGACGGATGCAAATTGGGTTGACCGGTTGCCATGGGTTTTATTGGGGTTGCGTTCTGCACCAAAAGAGGATTTGGAGGCTTCCCTGGCTGAGCTGGTTTTTTCTTAGCCACTGCGGCTGCCCAGGGAATTTTTGCCAGATAATCCCGCTCCAGATAGCTGCCCGTCTCAGCGTTTGCAGCGTAGTGCAGACACAGGCACGCTGCCGGGCCCGACCCACCACTGTTTTCCACGCGCTTTTGTACCAAAAACTTTGAAGAACGCGGAGTTCGTGTTCATCAGACACGATGCCCACCACCCGCCATTGCGCCCACCCTATGATGGCCTGTTCAGAGTGCTGGAAACAGGGGACAAGCATTTTTTGCTAGACTTGGGGGGGCGTCGGGAGAAAATATGCATAGACAGACTTAAGCCTGCCTTTGTAGTGGCGGACGAGCAAGTGCTGCAGACCCGGGCCCCCCGGCGTGGAAGACCCCCACGGAGAACTCCCCAGGCAAACGATTCACCAGAACAGCCACACGGGCAGAGCAAAGTTCCCCCCCCCCCCGCCTTGGCCCACCCGCAGTCAGACACACGTCCAGCAGCCCTCCGCCGGCACAGAGACCCCAGTTACAGCAGATATGGGAGGAGACTGAAGCCCAAAAGATGTAGTGACTGAAACTTTATCTGGGGGGGAAGGGAATGCATATTGTGCAGGAGTCTGCAGACAGCGTCTCAGTCAGGAGGCAGTGGTTAAACATAAGAGAATAATAGGCAAGAACGTCATGGGGAGTTGGCAGGAAGAGGGAGCTGGGGGTTTAAGGGAGATGTATTGTGGGGTTAGATGTCATGCAGTGTGATGTGAAATGTCATGCAGATGTGAGATGATCTGTTGAGTTTATAAGGAGAACCTGGCTTTACTGATTCAGTACTTTCTGTGTATGGATGATGTGAGAGTGTTAATAAAGCTTCGTCTGTTCGTAAACTGGCCTCATCATTTCCCACACTCTCCACAGTATACAAAATACAAACAAAATAATTTGCTATTTATGTTTCTGTTACCTACCTCTCATCAACTGTAAAACTCTCCCTCGAAAGGTACGCTCCAGTCTGGGTTTTACTTTCATTTTCATTCTTTTTAGGTTTCACTTTTAGCGTCCAGTCTCCCGAGCTGGAAAGCAGTACTGCAGCCTCTGCTGCTGCGCAACACACGTCCTTCTGCTCAGTTCTTGACAGAAGTCAGCATACTCCTTTGTCGTGATACTTTTGCAAGTGTTTTATCAAGTTGATGGTGTAAAATGCTGGTACCACACAGCAATATACTGAGGTGAGTCCCAAAGACAGGCTCCAGTGATGTGACACTCATTGCCTCTTTTTACAGAAGCCATGGGCAGCGCAACTGAGAACACGATCACGCTTTCATTTTAATATTATTAATGTATCGGATTGGTACCCCCACCCCCCAGTGTACCCCCAGCCACAGGGGATGCACAAGCCAGTGTACTCCTAGTGCCAGTTCCAAGTCTGGGTAAATGGGGAGGGTTGCGCCAGGAAGGGCATCCGTAAAACCTTTGCCAAATCAAACATGTGGATCACAACAAATGAAACTTTCATACCGGATCAACTGAGGCCCGGGTTAACAATGACTACCACCGGTGCTGTTAACCGACATAGTGCCGGTGGAAATTGGGCTACTGTCGGTCGAAGATCGAGGAGGAGGAGAGGGGGAAGGCGTGTTAGAAGGGAGAGAGAGAAAAGGAAATGTAGACGTGTGGAGGTGAGAGTAGGGACATTAAATGTAGGGACTATGACTGGTAAAGGCAGAGAGTTAGCTGATATAATGGAGAGGAGAAAGGTAGATATACTGTGTGTTCAAGAAATCAGATGGAAGGGAAGCAAGGATAGCATTGGAGGTGGATTTAAATTGTTCTACCATGCTGTAGATAGGAAGAGAAATGGAGTAGGAGTAATCTTGAAGGAAGAGTATGTGAAGAGTGTTCAGGAGGTAAAGAGGGAGTCAGACAGAATCATGAGTTTGAAGCTAGAAGTCAAAGGTGTAATGTTGAATGCTGTCAGTGCGAATGCCCAAGTTGGATTTCAGATAGAAGAGAAAGAGGAATTCTGGAGTAAGCTGGAAGAAATGATAGAGAGTGTTCCCAGAGGGGAGGGAGTGGTGATTGGAGCAGACGTTAACAGGCATGCAGGTGAAGGGAACAGAGAGGTGATGAGAAGGTTCTGGGTAGGTATGGTCTTAAGGAGAGAAATGTGGAAGGACAGATGGTTGTGAATTTTACTAAACGCATGGAAATGGCTGTGGTGAACACATACTTTATGAAGAGAGAAGAACATAGGGTGACTTACAAGAGTGGAGGAAGGTGCACACAGGTGGACTACATCCTATGCAGAAGGAGAAATCTGAAAGAGACAGGAGACTGCAAGGTGGTGGCAGGGGAAAATGTAGCTAGGCAGCATCAGATGGTAGTCAATAGGATGCCTTTGGAAAACAAGAAGAGGAAGCGAGTGAAGGCAGAGCCAAAGATTAAGTGGATTAAGTTACAGAAAGAAGAAGGTCATACAGAGTTCAGGAAGGAGTTGATACAGGCTCTGGGTGGTAGGGAAGAATTACCAGATGACTGGGAAAGCACAGCAAAAGTATTGAGGAAAATGGGTAGAAACTTACTGTATGTGGTGCATCCAGTGGTCAGAGCAAGGAAGACAAGGAGCCTTGGTGGTGGAATGAGGAGGTACAGGAAAGTATCCAAAGGAAGAGGTTAGCAAAGAAAAAGCAGGATAGTAAGGGAGATGAAGAAAGTAGACAGGGGTATTTGGAATCTAGTCACATGACAGAGAGGGGTGGCAAAGGCACAGGAAAATGCATATACTGAGTTGTATGAGAGATTAAACACTAAGGACGGAGAAAAGAACTTGTATCAACTGGCTAGACGGAGAGATTGAGCTGGAAAAGATGTGCAGCAGGTTAGATTGACTAAGGGCAGAAATGGTAATGTACTAACAAATGACAAGAGTGTGTTGAGAAGGTGGAAGGAGTACTCTGAAGAGTTGATGAATAAAGAAAATGAGATCGAGAGGAGGATGGATGAAGGAAAGATGGTGAACAAGGAGGTCCCGAGGATCAGCAGGATGGAAGTGAGGGCAGCTTTGAACAGGATGAAGCATAGTGATCTGCTCTGTGTGCCTGCTGGCCTAATTGCTTCCACAGCTGCGTGCACACCTGTTCCTCTCATTAGGCAGCCGTCTTAAGCCGTGCTGCCCTCCGGTCTGCACGGAGACGTCTACACTCCAACGGTCTGGCAAGACCTCCTCGTCCTTTCTCCTCGTCCTGCTCTGGAGTTTCACCTCCTCAGCTTCATCCAGCTCATCGAATCTCCTGGGAGTCTGTGCTCCCCACTGACAAGTAAGCCTTTGGGATTCCTTCCCATCTTCGCTACTCCTTTTTCTCCCCTGTGCACAGGTGGAAGCCTCCTGGCGGCGGACCTCCTCCTCCTGGCGGCGGACCTGGTCTCTAACCCGCACTCTGCACTCGCTCTGTTACTCACCTGCACCTCCTCACCTCATCATTGGCGGCAGCTTGAACATGGAGCAGCTGGCTCGGGACCTTGGAAGCTCTTCAGCGCTCCAGCCCTTCATCCAGCCCGTAAGCCTGAACATTCACTGGTTAAATCCTCCAAACCTCAGTGTACTCATCCACCTGTCTGTTCTCTCTCCTAGGGTTGCCAGTCTGAACTATGCTCTGCTCGCCCAGCAGTTCACTCCTTCATACACACACACACACACACACACACACACACAGTACAATAAAAGATAATTGTGTTTATTTCGAGTCCGAGTCTGCTTCTGGGTCAACCAAACATGTCATGAAGAATGGGAAGGCGGCTGGTCCAGATGACATACCTGGGGAGGTATGGAGATGTTTAGGAGAGATGGCAGTGGACTTTTTAACCAAATTGTTTAACACAATCTTGGAGAGTCAGAGGATGCTGGAGGAGTGGAGAAGAAGTGTTTTGGTACCAATTTTCAAGAATAAAGGTGACACTCAGAGCTGTAGTAACTATAGAGGCAAAAAGTTGATCAGTCACACTGTGAAGATATGGGAAAGAGTTGTTGAAGTCAGGTTAAGAGGAGAGGTGACAATCAGTGAGCTGTTATGACCCGAGCGTCGGTTCTGATCGCGCTCGGGTTAAAGTTATGTCTCGCTGCCGGCCTTGACAGCTGCGGGCGGTATTTTGGCCTCTCCGGGCTCTTATTGTGAAAGTGCTCGGAGGGGTTTCCGCCTGTCAATGGTCGGTCAGCTGTGTGTCATCTGTCATCAGTACCTGGGTTATTTAAGCTGACTGCTAGCGTCATGACGACGCAGCAGTGTCTGATCGCATGATCGTTATTTGATCGCTATTCTGTTCACCCATCGTCACGGATGCCTGGACTATCTCCACCTCGGCTGCCTAAGGGCTTGACCGTCTTTCACCGGGACCAGTAAGTGAGCTCGTTAGCCTTATTTCCCCCCGGGTGTTAACTGTTCTGTAAGTCCCTGCCTTAGCAGCCCGTGTGGCTAATTATTACCAAGCCTGACTGTGTGTGACTGTCTCCTGCTTTGGACCTGTAGTGTGCTGTATAGCCCTATGCTTCCTGTTCTGCGAAGACTCTGTCATTATCGCAGCAGCTTGTGTAAACACCTTTTTCACCGTAATAAACTCACTGTAAAACTCACTGGTGACTTGTGTGCGTCTTATAGGTGGCTCGCGAGGGCCACTGCATGACAGTACACTGCTGCTCAAACGGCGTTTACGGTGACGCCATTTTGAGACGCTTTTCACCGGTGAGTTTGAGTTTTGGACGTTGCTTGTCCCTGTCTGGGACCTGTGTATGTGAGGAATGCCGTCACCGAAGAGCCACGTGTTGACGAGTGTTTTGGAAGCTGTGGATGAGCTACTCATCTCCGCTTCCATGTTGGACTATAACCACGGCATACATTGGTACCTGGACCCCGCCGAAGATGTGCTCTGTAATCTCTCTCCCCGCTACGCCAACCACCCGGAAGTCGACACGAGGAGGGAGGACATCGCCGCACAACGCGAGCTGTTCCTGATGATGGAGGAGGAACGCGGCATGAAGCAGGTGAAGAGGCACTCCTGCTTTTCGCCTATGGATCCTGATCCTGCTTCCGATCCATTTCGGGAGTTCGCACCATCTGGGGGCCGGCGAAGGCGTCGGCGTCACGGCCGGGCACATCTTCGGCAAGCTCCAGCTCCGGATCCAGTTCCGGGCCGCCGGGATGACCCCCTCAACCAGCCAGCTGCTGAGAGTGAGCTGAGTCTTGTGCCGGTGGGCTCCGTTCTTGGATCCTTTTCCATCCAGCAAGCGAGGGAAGGAGCAACGCCCGCTACAGCTGACAACATCCTCCCCCCGGGAGACAGGCAAGTCCAAGTTCACTGTCCTAGTAATAATAGTGATCTGTCTTGTCTGACTCCTGGGGGTGAAGCTCAGGGTTCGCAGCTTCCTGAGTTTCTTTCCCCAGTTGTAGCCTGTTATATTAAACCTGCTGCCTCTGTGTCTCCTCCTGCGGAGCGGTCCTCGGCGTCAGTCCCACGCCGTCGAACGAGGGGGAGGCCTGCAGCTCTGGGAGATGTCCCGGTCCTGCAGCCTTGCTTTGGACAGAGGAGGAGAACGGACTGCTGTGAGGAGCCAGAGCCGACGAGAGAGCGTCCCCAGGGTTCCTCAGGGATGCAGCCCGAGTCAGCAGGTCCAGGGTCCTCTACCCCCACGCCATACGGGTTATTGGCGTGGATGCGAGTGCATGAGGATCCAGCTGCAGAGACCATCAGGCCGGCTGTGGAACCCGACACAGCCGAGTGGGAGCCCGACGACGAGTTCCTTCATGAACCTGGATCGGCGAAGTCCTGGACGGCTCCAGAGCCCGAGTGCAGGCAAGTGCTCTTTCTTGTTTTCCTGTATGGTGTGTTAGAGCATTTTTGCCTGCCTCATGGGGAGGCGAGTGAGGGGCAGCCGGCCGCTGCACTCGAGCTTGTCTCGCTGGGCTCTGGTGCTGCCGGTGGAACTGATCCCGGTTCTTCCTTGTGTTCTGAGCACCTCCACAGCGTTGCCGGTCCGGAGCCAGTCAAGGTTACGGGACCGGGGGTTCCAGGTTCGGAGATGGAGGTCGTCGCCGGAGCAGTCCTGACCCAGTCAGGGTCTGATGTGTGGGGCGAGGTGACCCGGTCGGGGTCCGACGTGTGGGGCGAGGTGACCCGGTCGGGGTCCGACGCGTGGGCCGAGGAGACCCAGTCGGGGTCCGACGCGTGGGCCGAGGAGACCCAGTCGGGGTCCAACGTGGGTGCAGCGGTGACCCAATCTGGGCCTGTCCTGACCCAGTCGGGGTCCGACGTATGGGCCGAGGTGACCCAGTCGGGGTCCAACGTGGGTGCAGCGGTGACCCAATCGGGGCTCGTCCTGACCCAGTCGGGGTCCGACGTATGGGCCGAGGTGACCCTGTCGGGGTCCAACGTGGGTGCAGCGGTGACCCAATCTGGGTCCGTCCTGACCCAATCGGGGTCCGACGAGGTCCAGTGGGGGTCCAGCGCAGGTGCGGCTGCGACCCAATCAGGATTCGAGGGGGCCCAGGGTTTTGGTTGTCCCCCTCTCAGGAGCCACCAGCTGGGGGCCATTAGTGGGTTTTGTTTGACAGATCGGCACTCTCCTGTGTTGTTGTTTTCAGGTGAGCGGCTGCACGCAATCCCTCCACGGTCCTGCTGGTTGTGGTATGCGGGTCGGCCACCCGAGGAACTGCTTGGAGCGTTCGGCATCTTGGGTTGGCCACCCAACAAACTGTGTGGGTTACGGGGTGACCTGGTTCGGCCACCAGAGGACATATTCCTGGGGGCATGGGACTGGGGCAGGCCACCTGACTGTTTCATGTACTGTGGGATTTTCTGTGGGCCCTTATGGTGCCAATTCTTGTCTTGTACATCTTGTAATTTTTTGTTGTGTTTCACAGTCATAGTCTTAGTCAGGTCAAGTTTGAGCAATTTTTTTTTAATTGTCTCGTGTTTCTTTGTTTGTCATAGTCTTAGTCTGGTCTGAGCAATTTTAGATTGCCTCTTGTTTTTGTTTTGTTTCCAAGTCATAGTCCTAGTCTGGTCTGAGCAATTTTAGATTGCCTCTTGTTTTTTTTTTTCTTGTTGTCAAAGTTATAGTCTTAGTCAGGTCAAGTTCGAGCAATTTTTTTTTAATTGTCTCGTGTTTCTTTGTTTGTCTTAGTCTTTGTCAGGTCTGTGCAATTTTTAGATTGCCTCTTGTTTTTTCTTGTTTTCAAAGTTATAGTCTTAGTCAGGTCAAGTTCGAGCAATTTTTTTTTAATTGTCTCGTGCTTCTTTGTTTGTCATAGTCTTAGTCTGGTCTGAGCAATTTTAGATTGCCTCTTGTTTTTGTTTTGTTTCCAAGTCATAGTCCTAGTCTGGTCTGAGCAATTTTAGATTGCCTCTTGTTTTTTTTTTTTCTTGTTGTCAAAGTTATAGTCTTAGTCAGGTCAAGTTCGAGCAATTTTTTTTTAATTGTCTCGTGTTTCTTTGTCTGTCATAGTCTTAGTCAGGTCTGTGCTATTTTGTTTGCCTCTTGTTTTTTTTTCTTGTTTCCAAAGTCTTAGTCAAGTCTGAGCAATGTAAGATTGCCTCTTGTTTTTTGTTGTAGCCAAAGTCACAGTCTTGTTCACGGTTTTGTCCGAGCAATTTTTGTTTACCCTTTGCTTCTTAGTATGTCTTAGTCTTAGTTAAGTCCGAGCTATTTTTGATTACCTCTTGTTTCCTTGTATGCCATTGTCTTAGTCAAGTTCGAGCATTTTTGTTACCTTGTAAATCATTGTCTTTGTCTAGTCTGAGCAATTTGTATTTGCCTCTTGTTACCTTGTGAGTCTTTGCCATTGTCTAGTTAGAGCATTTTTTTTGTCTCTTGTTTTTTTTTTTTCCCTTGTGAGTCTCAGTCTTGTCATAGCCTTGTTTAGTCATGTGTTTTCTTTTGTCTTTGTTTTTTTTCCCCCAGAATCATGTAGTTGTATGTATTTCTTGTCTGGTCTTTGTCTTGTTTTTTTCCCTAGAGTCATGTATTTCCTGTATGTTTTTTTTGTCTGGTCTTAGTCTTGTTTTTTTTTTTTTTCCTGAGTCATGTGTTTGTATGTATTTCTTGTTTTGGTCTTGTCTTGTTTTTGTTGGCTGGTTTCTCTCCCTCCGTACCTGTCCCCCTACCTCCCACCCTGGGGGGGCGGGGGGGGCAGGGTGGTCCCTTGGGGCGTCCGGAGTCCGCCCGTGGAGGGAGGGTACTGTTATGACCCGAGCGTCGGTTCTGATCGCGCTCGGGTTAAAGTTATGTCTCGCTGCCGGCCTTGACAGCTGCGGGCGGTATTTTGGCCTCTCCGGGCTCTTATTGTGAAAGTGCTCGGAGGGGTTTCCGCCTGTCAATGGTCGGTCAGCTGTGTGTCATCTGTCATCAGTACCTGGGTTATTTAAGCTGACTGCTAGCGTCATGACGACGCAGCAGTGTCTGATCGCATGATCGTTATTTGATCGCTATTCTGTTCACCCATCGTCACGGATGCCTGGACTATCTCCACCTCGGCTGCCTAAGGGCTTGACCGTCTTTCACCGGGACCAGTAAGTGAGCTCGTTAGCCTTATTTCCCCCCGGGTGTTAACTGTTCTGTAAGTCCCTGCCTTAGCAGCCCGTGTGGCTAATTATTACCAAGCCTGACTGTGTGTGACTGTCTCCTGCTTTGGACCTGTAGTGTGCTGTATAGCCCTATGCTTCCTGTTCTGCGAAGACTCTGTCATTATCGCAGCAGCTTGTGTAAACACCTTTTTCACCGTAATAAACTCACTGTAAAACTCACTGGTGACTTGTGTGCGTCTTATAGGTGGCTCGCGAGGGCCACTGCATGACAGTACACTGCTGCTCAAACGGCGTTTACGGTGACGCCATTTTGAGACGCTTTTCACCGGTGAGTTTGAGTTTTGGACGTTGCTTGTCCCTGTCTGGGACCTGTGTATGTGAGGAATGCCGTCACCGAAGAGCCACGTGTTGACGAGTGTTTTGGAAGCTGTGGATGAGCTACTCATCTCCGCTTCCATGTTGGACTATAACCACGGCATACATTGGTACCTGGACCCCGCCGAAGATGTGCTCTGTAATCTCTCTCCCCGCTACGCCAACCACCCGGAAGTCGACACGAGGAGGGAGGACATCGCCGCACAACGCGAGCTGTTCCTGATGATGGAGGAGGAACGCGGCATGAAGCAGGTGAAGAGGCACTCCTGCTTTTCGCCTATGGATCCTGATCCTGCTTCCGATCCATTTCGGGAGTTCGCACCATCTGGGGGCCGGCGAAGGCGTCGGCGTCACGGCCGGGCACATCTTCGGCAAGCTCCAGCTCCAGATCCAGTTCCGGGCCGCCGGGATGACCCCCTCAACCAGCCAGCTGCTGAGAGTGAGCTGAGTCTTGTGCCGGTGGGCTCCGTTCTTGGATCCTTTTCCATCCAGCAAGCGAGGGAAGGAGCAACGCCCGCTACAGCTGACAACATCCTCCCCCCGGGAGACAGGCAAGTCCAAGTTCACTGTCCTAGTAATAATAGTGATCTGTCTTGTCTGACTCCTGGGGGTGAAGCTCAGGGTTCGCAGCTTCCTGAGTTTCTTTCCCCAGTTGTAGCCTGTTATATTAAACCTGCTGCCTCTGTGTCTCCTCCTGCGGAGCGGTCCTCGGCGTCAGTCCCACGCCGTCGAACGAGGGGGAGGCCTGCAGCTCTGGGAGATGTCCCGGTCCTGCAGCCTTGCTTTGGACAGAGGAGGAGAACGGACTGCTGTGAGGAGCCAGAGCCGACGAGAGAGCGTCCCCAGGGTTCCTCAGGGATGCAGCCCGAGTCAGCAGGTCCAGGGTCCTCTACCCCCACGCCATACGGGTTATTGGCGTGGATGCGAGTGCATGAGGATCCAGCTGCAGAGACCATCAGGCCGGCTGTGGAACCCGACACAGCCGAGTGGGAGCCCGACGACGAGTTCCTTCATGAACCTGGATCGGCGAAGTCCTGGACGGCTCCAGAGCCCGAGTGCAGGCAAGTGCTCTTTCTTGTTTTCCTGTATGGTGTGTTAGAGCATTTTTGCCTGCCTCATGGGGAGGCGAGTGAGGGGCAGCCGGCCGCTGCACTCGAGCTTGTCTCGCTGGGCTCTGGTGCTGCCGGTGGAACTGATCCCGGTTCTTCCTTGTGTTCTGAGCACCTCCACAGCGTTGCCGGTCCGGAGCCAGTCAAGGTTACGGGACCGGGGGTTCCAGGTTCGGAGATGGAGGTCGTCGCCGGAGCAGTCCTGACCCAGTCAGGGTCTGATGTGTGGGGCGAGGTGACCCGGTCGGGGTCCGACGTGTGGGGCGAGGTGACCCGGTCGGGGTCCGACGCGTGGGCCGAGGAGACCCAGTCGGGGTCCGACGCGTGGGCCGAGGAGACCCAGTCGGGGTCCAACGTGGGTGCAGCGGTGACCCAATCTGGGCCTGTCCTGACCCAGTCGGGGTCCGACGTATGGGCCGAGGTGACCCAGTCGGGGTCCAACGTGGGTGCAGCGGTGACCCAATCGGGGCTCGTCCTGACCCAGTCGGGGTCCGACGTATGGGCCGAGGTGACCCTGTCGGGGTCCAACGTGGGTGCAGCGGTGACCCAATCTGGGTCCGTCCTGACCCAATCGGGGTCCGACGAGGTCCAGTGGGGGTCCAGCGCAGGTGCGGCTGCGACCCAATCAGGATTCGAGGGGGCCCAGGGTTTTGGTTGTCCCCCTCTCAGGAGCCACCAGCTGGGGGCCATTAGTGGGTTTTGTTTGACAGATCGGCACTCTCCTGTGTTGTTGTTTTCAGGTGAGCGGCTGCACGCAATCCCTCCACGGTCCTGCTGGTTGTGGTATGCGGGTCGGCCACCCGAGGAACTGCTTGGAGCGTTCGGCATCTTGGGTTGGCCACCCAACAAACTGTGTGGGTTACGGGGTGACCTGGTTCGGCCACCAGAGGACATATTCCTGGGGGCATGGGACTGGGGCAGGCCACCTGACTGTTTCATGTACTGTGGGATTTTCTGTGGGCCCTTATGGTGCCAATTCTTGTCTTGTACATCTTGTAATTTTTTGTTGTGTTTCACAGTCATAGTCTTAGTCAGGTCAAGTTTGAGCAATTTTTTTTTAATTGTCTCGTGTTTCTTTGTTTGTCATAGTCTTAGTCTGGTCTGAGCAATTTTAGATTGCCTCTTGTTTTTGTTTTGTTTCCAAGTCATAGTCCTAGTCTGGTCTGAGCAATTTTAGATTGCCTCTTGTTTTTTTTTTTCTTGTTGTCAAAGTTATAGTCTTAGTCAGGTCAAGTTCGAGCAATTTTTTTTTAATTGTCTCGTGTTTCTTTGTTTGTCTTAGTCTTTGTCAGGTCTGTGCAATTTTTAGATTGCCTCTTGTTTTTTCTTGTTTTCAAAGTTATAGTCTTAGTCAGGTCAAGTTCGAGCAATTTTTTTTTAATTGTCTCGTGCTTCTTTGTTTGTCATAGTCTTAGTCTGGTCTGAGCAATTTTAGATTGCCTCTTGTTTTTGTTTTGTTTCCAAGTCATAGTCCTAGTCTGGTCTGAGCAATTTTAGATTGCCTCTTGTTTTTTTTTTTTCTTGTTGTCAAAGTTATAGTCTTAGTCAGGTCAAGTTCGAGCAATTTTTTTTTAATTGTCTCGTGTTTCTTTGTCTGTCATAGTCTTAGTCAGGTCTGTGCTATTTTGTTTGCCTCTTGTTTTTTTTTCTTGTTTCCAAAGTCTTAGTCAAGTCTGAGCAATGTAAGATTGCCTCTTGTTTTTTGTTGTAGCCAAAGTCACAGTCTTGTTCACGGTTTTGTCCGAGCAATTTTTGTTTACCCTTTGCTTCTTAGTATGTCTTAGTCTTAGTTAAGTCCGAGCTATTTTTGATTACCTCTTGTTTCCTTGTATGCCATTGTCTTAGTCAAGTTCGAGCATTTTTGTTACCTTGTAAATCATTGTCTTTGTCTAGTCTGAGCAATTTGTATTTGCCTCTTGTTACCTTGTGAGTCTTTGCCATTGTCTAGTTAGAGCATTTTTTTTGTCTCTTGTTTTTTTTTTTTCCCTTGTGAGTCTCAGTCTTGTCATAGCCTTGTTTAGTCATGTGTTTTCTTTTGTCTTTGTTTTTTTTCCCCCAGAATCATGTAGTTGTATGTATTTCTTGTCTGGTCTTTGTCTTGTTTTTTTCCCTAGAGTCATGTATTTCCTGTATGTTTTTTTTGTCTGGTCTTAGTCTTGTTTTTTTTTTTTTTTCCTGAGTCATGTGTTTGTATGTATTTCTTGTTTTGGTCTTGTCTTGTTTTTGTTGGCTGGTTTCTCTCCCTCCGTACCTGTCCCCCTACCTCCCACCCTGGGGGGGCGGGGGGGGCAGGGTGGTCCCTTGGGGCGTCCGGAGTCCGCCCGTGGAGGGAGGGTACTGTTATGACCCGAGCGTCGGTTCTGATCGCGCTCGGGTTAAAGTTATGTCTCGCTGCCGGCCTTGACAGCTGCGGGCGGTATTTTGGCCTCTCCGGGCTCTTATTGTGAAAGTGCTCGGAGGGGTTTCCGCCTGTCAATGGTCGGTCAGCTGTGTGTCATCTGTCATCAGTACCTGGGTTATTTAAGCTGACTGCTAGCGTCATGACGACGCAGCAGTGTCTGATCGCATGATCGTTATTTGATCGCTATTCTGTTCACCCATCGTCACGGATGCCTGGACTATCTCCACCTCGGCTGCCTAAGGGCTTGACCGTCTTTCACCGGGACCAGTAAGTGAGCTCGTTAGCCTTATTTCCCCCCGGGTGTTAACTGTTCTGTAAGTCCCTGCCTTAGCAGCCCGTGTGGCTAATTATTACCAAGCCTGACTGTGTGTGACTGTCTCCTGCTTTGGACCTGTAGTGTGCTGTATAGCCCTATGCTTCCTGTTCTGCGAAGACTCTGTCATTATCGCAGCAGCTTGTGTAAACACCTTTTTCACCGTAATAAACTCACTGTAAAACTCACTGGTGACTTGTGTGCGTCTTATAGGTGGCTCGCGAGGGCCACCGCATGACATGAGCAGCAGTATGCATGCCAAGAAAGAGTACTACAGAGGCTTGATGTTTGCTCTAAGAGTACTGATGGAGAAGTATATAAGTCAGAAGGAGTTGCACTGCATTTTTGTGGATCTAGAGAAAGCATATGATAGAGTGCCAAGAGAGGAAGTGTGGTACTGTATGAGAAAGTCAGGAGTGGCAGAGAAGTATGTGAGGGTGGTGCAGGACATGTATGGGGACAGTGAGACAGTGGTGAGGTGTGCTGTAGGAATGACAGAAGGGTTCAAGGTGGGGGTTACACCAGAGATCAGCTCTGAGCCCCTTCTTGTTTGCCATGGTGATGAACAGGCTGACAGATGAGGTCAGGCAGGAGTCTCCGTGGACCATGATGTTTGCAGATGACATTGTGATCTGTAGTGAGGGTAGGGAGAAGGTGGAAGAGAACCTGGAGAGGTGGAGGTATGCTCTGGAGAGAAGAGGAATGAAAGTCAGTAGAAGCAAGACAGAATACATGAGTGTGAATGAGAGGGAGGTAGGTGTAACGGTGAAGATGGAAGGAGTAGAGGTAGTTAAAGTAGATGAGTTTAAATACCTGGGGTCAACCATCCAAAGCAAAGGAAAATGCACAAGAGAGTTGAAGATGAGAGTGCAGGCAAGGTGGAGTGGGTGGAGACGAGTGTCGGGGGTGATTTGTGACAGAAGGGTAGCAGCAAGAGTGAAAGGGAAGATTTTTAAGACGGTAGTGAGACCTGCTATGATGTATGGTTTGGAGACGGTCGCGCTAACAAAAAGACAAGAGGTGGAGCTGGAGGTGGCAGAGTTGAAGATGCTAAGATTTTCATTGGGAGTGACTATGAGGGACAGGACTAGAAATGAGTGTATCAGAGGGACAGCTCAGGTTGAGCGGTTTGGAGACAAAGTAAGAGAGGCAAGGCTGAGATAGTTTGGACATATGCAGAGGAGGGATAGTGGATATATTGGACAAAGGATGTTGAAGATGGAGATGCCAGGCAGGAAGAAAAGAGGAAGACCACAGAGAAGATTTATGGATGCAGTGAAGGAGGACATGGGGAGGATTGGTGTTACAAAGGAAGATGCAAGGGATAGGGTGAGATGGAGGCAGACGATCCGGTGTGGTTACCCCTAAAGGGAGCAGCTGAAAGAAGAAGAAGAAGAAGAAGAAGAAGAAGAAAAAGAAGAAGAAGAAGAACGTATCGGAAAGGTAAATCACTTTTATTCCTTACCGATACTGATCCAGCCATTTTGCCTGGATCGAACCCGATGCCAATACGGCGGATCGGATCAGCTCATCTCTAGTTATAACAGGGTGTGCATATTTATGCAACCAGGTTATTGTAAGTTTTTTATTTTTCCCCTTAAAAGATTTCAGTTTGTTTTCCAATTGGGTTGTACAGGTTATAGGTCACATTAATGGTCAAAAAAGTTTTGAAATGATTTATCTTGGTCTCATTTTTTTACATCACAAAAACTTGGTATTTGAACAGGGGTGTGTATACTTTTTATATCCACTGTATATATATATATATATATATATATGTGTGTGTGTGTGTGTGTGTGTGTGTGTGTGTGTGTGTGTGTGTGTGTGTGTGTGTATCTTTGGTTGCCCAACAAAGTCTCAGTGATCCATCAGCAATCTGTCTCCTGGTCTCACAGTGATATCTACTGGTCTCTCAAGGATCTTTCAAAGATCTCTATAGATCACCATGACAATTGTAAAATAATCTAATCATCTACACAAAAAAAGCTTTTTGAGGCTTTAGAAGACTGTTGAGAGATTGGGTTAATTTTTGATCTCTCAATAGTCACCCAACAATCTCCATCTTTATAAAGGGGCCCAATTGGTGTAGGTGACCAAGTTAGAGACTTTATGACTAATATTGTGCAAGGCTAGAGACACACCAAGAAGACAATTGGACATCTGGCAAGTCTGAGTTGTCACTGAGCCTAGTCTGTTTGGTGTGTTCCACACCGTCGGAACAAAACAAATTTTGTTGGTGTGTTTTTTTTTTTGCCAATTCATCGTGTTGGATTTATTGGTGCAAGAGAGCCTATGATTAGCTGTTGAATGAGGTGAATGAGTGAGCACATGTGCAGAACATACAGTACATGATTGTTTGCTGTTGGTTATAGTCTTCCCAGTGTGTACAGGTGGAACATTTTTTATGCCGATAGACTCGAAAAAAAAGGGATGCAGCAGGATGTCATTTGACAGGTTTTGTTGCAATGTCGGTTTGGCGTGTCTCTAGTCTAAGGTCATATGTTGATAATACTGAGAAGATGGAAATGCACCAAGACATAAATAATGAAATACACAGATGCCCAATGAGATTAGACTAGGCTACAATTTATAGTTTTCAAGATATAGATTTAATGCTTCTACCACATACCTCATAGTTTCTGTGAACCAAAATCACTAAGAGACCACAGCTTGAATTACATTTTGGTGAAAAAAATGAAAATGTATACTGTAATAACTGGGCAGTGTTTTCTAGCAGACATCTCTTGGACTAAGTGAAAGGGATTAGAACAAAACTATCCTGACAGGGGCCACTGGCTCGTTACAAAAATGACTCATGCCTGGTAATCGGATCCCAGACAAAGGGGAAGTTTTCATTTTGGCTTTCATATCAAAAAAAAAAAAGAAAAGTACTCCAAAATGAGACTTCAATGGAATTCCCTTGAACAATAAAACTGAATGTTGCATTGACTAATAATCTCCAAAGCAAGGGAACTCACTACAACTGTATGGGAAATGCAAATCACACATGCACATTGCTGAAGCAAAGCATCAAATCTAAAACAATCTTCATCTCGACTGACTGCAGGGGTTTGAAGAGGGGCTCACAGAGAAACTTCACAACCAGTGAAAGATCCCATGTTGGAATGTTAGAACACACTACAGACCTGAGCCAGTGAATTTCCTATAAAAAGCATATGGCTAATGGATGGGGTGCACGGTGAGATGCCACTGAATACAGAATGGCAAGCTGAGATGACTGCCAAATACACCTTCACCATGGAAAAAGGCCAGGTCTTTGTCTAGCAGGGTCTGCAGAAAGGAGAGGTTATCAGCGATGGGGCATTGTGAGAGGATCACCGAGTGAGACTTACACCAATGCATGAACATCATCCTCAGTATGCTGGCTCACTAGTTCCTCCTTCATATTCTCACTGCTGGCAGCTTGAGAGACTATCTGCTCTGCTAGGTGCTCATCCAGTGCAGACAGATCCAAACTCTCCATGTGCTTGGCCCAGTTTTTGGCCAAGGCCAAGGCACAGCGGACCTTGTGGCGGCCCGACTGTGCAATGTAATTACCGCATCCCATGGAGCAAGGACAAGAGGTCAACCGCATCCTCCTGAAGTTCATGATGCCAGGGTTCACGATCACTGGTATTCCATGGGTTGAACTTCAACCGTCGAACGATTAAGCTCGGCAGCGCAAGTGGGCCTTCTGGTCGGTCAAGTCAATCAGGAAGGTTCTGCTTCTCAAGGTGAAGAGCAACCAGGCTAAGATGGCACGTGATGATAGGGGGTTTGTATAGTAGAAGAAGAGGGTGGGAACCCACATTTCAGCAGGATCCAGGAGGATTTGAAGTGCTGTTTCAGCGACATGCACGTATGGTATACAGTGGTTGTATTGAGTGCAGAACAGGGATAGATTCCAAAAGCATGTCCTTTGGATGGAAGCATGAAGAATAAAACAACCTGAATCTATGCCTAACCTGTTCTCGTGCCCATCTTTCCCTTTCTTTGTGTTAATAAAAATACTGTAAAAATCCCATTGTGTAATTGACCTTAAGTCTTAGACAATCAAGATGTGCAGCAGACAAATCAAACCTGTGTTGAAGTCTATATTGATAGCTAGTTTTAAAGCAAAATCATTCAATTTTCATTATTGAAATGAGTGTGGAGTTAAGATCTGGTATTGTTTTTTGTTTGAAAGATTCCTGAGATGAAATTTTCACATTTAACGAAAATGGATGTCTTCCGTATTCATGTAAATAAAATAATTTAAGGTACAAACTTGGCATCTGTTCATTTAATACTAGCAAGTGAGCATTATATATAATAACATTTGTTAGTCCATGATCAGGCTGGCTCCTTCCCTACACTTGCACATTTCTAAATTTTGTGCCTTTTTTGATTTATAAAAAAGGAAAATTGTGGACAACACCCAATACTGTCACAGTACCTGTTTGAGAAGAAGTGACTGTTTAGATCTTTAACTGTCAAATTTTAATCTTGGCAAAAATATCAAAAAAAGTGAAAACATCTACACTTCTTCCATGTCGGTATTTGAAAGAATAACTTCACTAAAGCACACACTCTCTTTACTCTGAGTATTTTCACTCACACTGATATGCAAAAAGCTGATAACCAGCTAATGACTTTGGTGGGCCCTCATTTATCAAACATTTTAGGCAGTACATTAAGAAAACTTGCAGGTGTGCATGCACAAATACACACACACACACACACTCCTCTCCCTGGCTTATTCAGATGCCATTAGTTGAAGGAGCACTCAATAGCCCAAGCCTACCTGATAGAGAGCTTGAGAGGCCAAGCAGGAACAGATGGGCTGAGGACGACGGGGTACTGGGAATGAGGGAGTAAAGGGAGGGAAAGAAGGGATAGAGAGAATCGGCAGTCAGGGACCACCATCATTGCTGCCCACACCAGACTACACTTACCACCAGCCGCCTGCCCACCCCCATCCCACCAAATTCATTTTCAGCACAGTGATTCTCAGCTGTAATGAATCTGCAATTTGCACACATATGTAGTGCCTAACATGGTACTACTTTGGGATCTGTTTAACCCCGCTGGAAACATTTACAAACAAGTGACCACAAAGAGTCATCAATGTGCACATTAACCTCTTACTTGCCTTTGGGGGATTGTGCTATTTTCTATTACAGGGCCCATAGCGGCCCAAAAAAACTGGAAAAAGGGAGGAAATTAAAACAGACATCTTCAAAGGAGAGCACAGCGGAAATTAGAAAATTATTAACAGGATGCACACACAGAGTCGCTTCAAACATTGTCCATCTGCTTAATAATAAGAACACAAAGAGAGAGATTTGAGACCTCGGTGGTACCTGGTCTGAGGTCTCTGAATTTTAATCTGTCGCTATGAATGCTACTATGTTTCAAACATCTGCAAAAGGCATCTGACTAAAGGAGCAAAGGAAGCCAATAAGGGTGTAGTAATTTCCAAGGAGCTGTGTCACCACATTTGTGTGAATTTGTATGCATTGGGTACAGAGTTTCAACAGTTACAAGGCACTCTGTCTTCTTGACTTGAACAACTCGTGCCACCACGTTAGGGAGTCCTGGGTGGCTTCACTTACTCATGCCATGTGTATACTTTAGCCAAACAAGGCCTAAGGACACTCCAGGGTGGTACAGAGGAAGGAGGGGCAAGGAAGCTGAAGGCGAGGTGGTGTGGTCTTATGGTCGAAGCCCATGATTTAGAGGCTGTTGATACCGGGCAGACAGCCCAGACTCAGTCACTGACTCAGTGTGGATGACGCTGCATAAGTCACTACACTTAAAATGTCCTCATGTGTTTAGATCTGTTCAAGTGGAAATCAGACACACACACAGCTGGAAATTGCTACTGGATCTGATTTTCTTGTTTCTTTCATTTTTCCTCCAAAGCTTTTATAAACAAATCACAGTGGCTTAATAAGCTACTGTCAAAAGTATTAATGACAGTGCGAACACTCTCAGAGGTCTGTATCGCCTTTAGGAGCAAAAATGCCAATGCCTAGCCATGAAGGAAGGTGAGAGAGTAACACAGTGCTATTGTGTGCTACAAGGTGAGAGATGGATAGACGAACTGTACACACATGATCATGGCTGGGAATCAGTTAGCAGATGGCTGACATTTTTTTTTAATTTGTCTAAAAAAGATGGAGTAATATCATGTGACTCCAGTACTCTAGAGGTGTTCTGAATGCTTGACCCCACTCTGCTATACTACATAGTTGTTTACACAAATGAATACCAATGTCAGGAGAATCCTTTTCGGACAAGAGATTTTCAGCCGCTTATGATCCAATCACACTGCAAATGCACTGGCTTCACAGTGGAAACTGCAAAATAGAATGTACAGGAGGCAATACACAGCAACTACTTATTATAAGTAAATGCAAACAAATCAAAGAAACAATGTAGGAATTAGTGCGATTGGACTGCCAGTGAGAACTGAATTCTCACATCTATGACAGACTTCACTGTGCATGTTCAGAATGGACTCAAAGAGGGTGAAACCTCTGCTAAGACAGCTAATTTTCTCACTCATATTTAATGATGAACATTTTTGATTTAAAAAACAATTATAGATAGAGAAGAAAATAGGCTTTATTGTCATTGTACAGTTGTACAGTACAACAAAATTGTGGGTGCACCACCAGGCTACTGAACAATTAAGTATGAGAGAAGGATTAGATGAAACACAGTTATCAAACACACGATTAAACACACGACTGAAATAAAAATAAAAATGGTCCAGGATTAAGGAAATATACACAGGTATGGTAGCGGCAACATGGGTGGAACTATGTACCTAAGAGTGCAGAACACACAATTGAACACACAATTGAGTAAATTGGCCCACTGATTATGGAAAATATACATTGTAGTGGTTTAACGGATGGGTCAATATACAAGTGCGGAATGCAAAGACAGGTACAGTGGCGCTGCACGGTGGCGCAGTGATTTAGCACTGCGGCAGCACAGTTTACCCTCGGCCGGGGGATCGCGGGGATCATGAGATTGTGGGTTCGATCCCAGCCCCCGACCAACAGTGAGATGTGTGGAGTTTGCATGTTCTCCCCGTGTTGCATGGGTTTACTCTGGGATTTCTCCGGTTTCCTCCCGCGTACCAAAAACATGTAGGTTTAGGGCGCTCGCGCACGCAGCGACCGGCAGCCAGTGGCTTGTCACCAGACTGCAAACCAAGTCTACCTACGGGTACAAATAAGTAACAAAAAAAAAAAAAAAGACAGGTACAGTGGGGCAACAAAGTATTTAGTCAGCCACCAATTGTGCACGTTTTCCCACTTAAAAGATGAGAGAGGTCTCCAATTTTCATCGTAGGTATACCTCAACTATGAGAGACAAAATGAGAAAAAAAATCCACAAAATCACATTGTCTGATTTTTAAAGAATTTATTTGCAAATTATGGTGGAAAATAAGTATTTGGTCAAAAACAAAAGTTCATCTCAATACTTTGTTATATACCCTTTGTTGGCAATGACAGAGGTCAAACGCTTTTTGTAAGTTTTCACAAGGTTTTCACACACTGTTGCTGGTATTTTGGCCCATTCCTCCATGCAGATCTCCTCTAGAGCAGTGATGGTTTGGGGCTGTCGCTGGGCAACACGGACTTTCAACTCCCTCCAAAGATTTTCTATGGGGTTGAGATCTGGAGACTGGCTAGGCCACTCCAGGACCTTGAAATGCTTCTTACGAAGCCACTCCGTTGCCCGGGCGGTGTGTTTGGGATCATTGTCATGCTGAAAGACCCAGCCACGTTTCATCTTCAATGCCCTTGCTGATGGAAGGAGGTTTTCACTCAAAATCTCACAATACATGGCCCCATTCATTCTTTCCTTTACACGGATCAGTCGTCCTGGTCCCTTTGCAGAAAAACAGCCAAAGGCATGATGTTTCCACCCCCATGCTTCACAGTAGGTATGGTGTTCTTTGGATGCAACTCAGCATTCTTTCTCCTCCAAGCATGACAAGTTGAGTTTTTACCAAAAAGTTCTATTTTGGTTTCATCTGACCATATGACATTCTCCCAATCCTCTTCTGGATCATCCAAATGCTCTCTAGCAAACTTCAGACAGGCCTGGACATGTACTGGCTTAAGCAGGGGGACACGTCTGGCACTGCAGGATTTGAGTCCCTGGCGGCGTAGTGTGTTACTGATGGTAGCCTTTGTTACTTTGGTCCCAGCTCTCTGCAGGTCATTCACTAGGTCCCCCTGTGTGGTTCTGGGATTTCTGCTCACCGTTCTCGTGATCATTTTGACCCGACGGGGTGAGATCTTGCGTGGAGCCCCAGATTGAGGGAGATTATCAGTGGTCTTGTATGTCTTCCATTTTCTAATAATTGCTCCCACAGTTGATTTCTTCACACCAAGCTGCTTACCTATTGCAGATTCAGTCTTCCCAGCCTGGTGCAGGTCTACAATTTTGTTTCTGGTGTCCTTTGACAGCTCTTTGTTCTTGGCCACAGTGGAGTTTGGAGTCTGACTGTTTGAGGCTGTGGACAGGTGTCTTTTATACTGATAACGAGTTCAAACAGGTGCCATTAATACAGGTAACCAGTGGAGGACAGAGGAGCCTCTTAAAAGAAGAAGTTACAGGTCTGTGAGAGCCAGAAATCTTGCTTGTTTGTAGGTGACCAAATACTTATTTTCCACCATAATTTGCAAATAAATTCTTTAAAAATCAGACAATGTGATTTTCTGGATTTTTTTTTTCTCATTTTGTCTCTCATAGTTGAGGTATACCTATGATGAAAATTGGAGACCTCTCTCATCTTTTAAGTGGGAGAACTTGCACAATTGGTGGCTGACTAAATACTTTTTTACCCCACTGTATGTTACTGTGATAATTAAAAAGGTCCTCAGTTCTGTGCATGTGAGCGTTCGGACGGAGGGGGGTGGGGCCTCTGACTGTTTGCAGTTTGGATGGCCCAGGGGAAGAAACTGTCAGTCTGGAGGTGTGGGACCTGATTGATCTGAACCATCGTCCAGAGGGAAGCAGGTCAAACAGGTGGTGGGTGGGATGTGAGGGGTCTCCTGTGATGGCCTTGAGCTTTCTGAGACCAGAGGATCTAGAGGTGTTTTCCAGGGAGGGCAGAGGGTCGCCGATAATTTTTTGGGTGGTGTTGATGACCCTCTGCACAGCCTTCCTGTTTTCAGCCGTGGAGCCGGCGTACCACACACCCAGACAGTAGGTGAGCATGCACTCCACTGAGCAGCAATAGAAGGCCAGCAGCAGATTCTGGTCCAGGTTGTTCTTCCTCAGCACACAGAGGAAGTGCAGCCGCTGCTGGGCTTTCTTCATCAGGGCCTTGGTGCTGACAGTCTGTGAGAGGTCAGAGGAGATGTGGGTGCCCAGGAACCTGAAGGCGGGGACGTTTTCCACGTGGTTGCCATTTATGGGGGGGGGCTGTCTGTTCTTCTTGAAGTCCAGTATGAGTACTTTGGTTTTTTGGATGTTCAGTTTCAGGTTGTTTGCTTGGCACCACAGCAGCAGGTTCTCTCCCTCTGCCCTGTATGCCTTCTCATCGTCATTGGTGATGAGCCCAACCAAGGTGGTATCATCCGCGTACATCACGATGACGATGGTTGGATGGGTTGGAATACAGTCAAAGGTGTACAGGGAGTACAATAGAGGGCTTAGCACGCAGCCCTGGTGGGGGGAGCCAGTGCCAAGAGACGGTGTGAAGGAGTGGTAGTGGCCAAGTCTGACTGTTTGTGGGTGGTTGGTGAGAAAGTTTTTTTATCCAGGAGCGGGTGGGGAAGGGGGGGATCTGGAGGAGGTGCAGTTTGTTGATCAGGATGTCTGGGATGATGGTGTTGAAAGGTGAGCTGTAGTCCACAAAGAGCATCCTCACATAGCTCCTTGGGGTCTCCAGGTGGCTCAGTGCTCTCTGGAGAGTGGTGGCGATGGTGTCTTCTGTAGACCAGTTCTTCCTGTAGGCGAAGTGATGGGAGTTGAAGGAGGGGATGTGCTGGGACACCAGTCACTCAAAACACTTCATGACTACAGACGTGAGTGCTATGAGTCTGGAGTCATTCAGGCTGCCAATTGTGGACTTTTGGGGGATGGGGATGATGGTGGAGTCCTTGAGGCAGGAGGGGACAGTGACATGCATCAGAGAGAGGTTGACCAGTTTGATGAGGATCCCTGCCAGCTGGTCTGCACATGCTTTGACCACCACTCCTGGGATGCCGTCTGGACCAGCAGCTCTGTGGGGGTTCACTGCTCTCAGTTGCATCCTCACCTCGTGCACCTGTAGAGGGGAGGGAGGGGAGGAGGGGAGAGAGAGAAGGGGAGGAGGGGCGAGTTTGGGGGGGTGTGCAAACCGGGCAAAGAAGCTGTTAAGCTCCTCTGCCACAGTGAGGCTGCTGCCTGATGTTGGGGGGCCTTGGCCCCTGTAGTTGGTGAGGGCCTGGATGCCTCTCCACATCTGTTATGGGCTGTTGTCTGCAAGGATGCCCTTCACTTTCCTCCTATAGGTGTTCTTAGCGAGTTTTATGCTTCTCCTCTGATTGGCTCTGGCAGTGCTGTACTGAGAGCTGTCCCTCTGTCTGAAGGCTGAGTTGTGGGCTCTGATCAGAGCCTGGACTTCATTGATCATCCAGGGTTTGCAGTTTGGAAAGACCTGGATGTGTTTGGTGGCTGTCACATTCTCTACACAGCTTTTAATGTAGAAAAGGTTAGACTTGGTGTGGAAGTCCAGGTCCTGCTGTTCAAAGATACTCCAATCTGTGCAAGCAAAGCAGTCTTGTAGCTGGAGGAAAGCATTTTCAGGCCAGGTATTAATTGTTTGTTTGGTTGGGGGGGGGACTCTTCCTGAGGGGGGGTGTAGGCAGGTATTAAAAGCAGGGACAGATGGTCTAATTGTCCAAGGTGGGGGGGGGGGGGGGCTCTGTAAGCATGCTTAATATTGCTGTAAACATGATTCATTGTTATTTCCCCTCTTGTGTGACACTTAACGCGTTAGTGGAATTTGAGGAGTACAGTCTTTAAGCATGCTTTGTTAAAATTCCCTGCAATAATGTGGACTTCATCAGGGTGATCTCTTTGCTGCCTGCTGACAGTGTGCTGGAGATGGTTGAGTGCTAGCTAATGTTAGCGTCTGGAGGAACGTACACAGCTGTTACAATTACTGCCATTAGCTTGCGGGGAAGATAAAAAGGCCTGCACAGGAAGGACATGGTCTCTAAGTCTGGTGAACAGTGGCTTTGAATTATTCTGCTGTTATTACACCAAGTCTGAAGACACATAAATACAGAGCCCTCCACCCCTTCCCTTACCAGAATCAGAGTTGCGGTCGGAGCGGTGAGTAGTTCGGCTGGGTAATTCCACAGCGGCGTCAGGAATACGTGGGCTCAGCCATGACTCGGTCACAATCAGAATATAACAGTCCCGGACATAGCGATTGTAGGCAATCTCCCATTGCAGCTCATTTATTTTGTTGATGAGGGATCAGGCATTGGTGAGAAAAATTGAAGGTAATGGTTTGGTGCGTAGTTTGAGCAGTTGGGCACGTAGGCAAGTCCTGCAGCCTCGTTTCTGCTTTCTCTCTCATCATCTACACTGTTTGCGGGGCCCGATAACAAACAGCAGAGTGCCTGGAGGTCTGGTGATCTCCTCAGGGATGTGGTGGCGATTACTGGAATAAGCGCTGGAGATGTCGGAAGTAAGTTGTCGAACAATGTCTAGAAGTTCCTGGCGACTGAAGGTAATTAGTCCATCACAGAAGGAACAAAGAAAAAGGCAGAAAAAACACAAAAACGAGCGCAGTAGTCCGGCACATCTAGCCACAGCGTATGAATGCGCCGCCGCCATCTTGTCATGTCTCACCCTTGAGTGACAAATCAAATGATAAGTTGAATAATTCAAAAGAATCAACAGATTAATCTGTAACAAAAATTACTTGTTAGTTTCAGCCCTACTTGCTCATCATAAACTCATTCCTTACATCATGTGCCTTACCACTGAGCTACACAGTCTGAAGGCATAAAAACTTATCTGTAAATTACAGATGTTAAATGCAGTTTTCATGGCCGTATACGTTGAAAACAAGTTAAAAAGACATAACAGGGTTTCCGCTGGTAACATTTCTACATGGCAGTCTATATATATATATATATATATATATATATATATATAAAATATATAATGTTTATTTTAAAGAGCCGCACAGGAGCATATTAATATCCATCCATCCATCCATCCATCTTCTACCGCTTTTCTGGAGGTCCGGGTCACGGAGGCAGCAGTTCAAGCAGAGAAGCCCAGACTTCCCTCTCCCCAGCCACCTGCTCCAGCTCTTCAGAAAGGATACCAAGGCGTTCCCAGACCAGCTGGGAGACATAGTCTCTCCACCAAGTCCTGGGTCTACCCCGGGGTCTCCTCCCAGAGGGACGTGCCCGAAACACCTCAAGTGGGAGGCGTCCAGGAGGCATCCTAATCAGATGCCCAAACCACCTCAATTGACTCCTTTCAATGTGGAGGAGCAGCGGTTCTACTCTGAGCCTCTCCCGGATGACTGAGCTCCTCACCCTATCTCTGAGGGTGAGTCCAGCAATCCTACGGAGAAAGCTCATTTCGGCCGCTTGTATTTGCAATCTTGTTCTTTTGGACATTACCCAAAGCTCGTGACCATAGGTGAGAGTAGGAATGTAGATTGAATAGTAAATCGACAGCTTTGCCTTAGAACTCAGCTTCCCTTTCACCACAACAGACCGGTACAACGTCTGCATCACTGCAGATGCTGCTCCAATCCGTCTGTCAATCTCTCGCTCCATTTTCCCCTCACTAGTGAATAAGACCCCAAGATACTTAAACTCCTCCACTTGGGGTAGGAGCCTGTTTCCAACCCAGAGAGGACAATCCAACTTTTTCTGGCTGAGGACTATGGACTCGGACTTGGAGGTGCTGATTCTCATCCCAGCCGCTTCACACTCAGCGGCAAACCGTTCCAAAAAGAGCTGTAGGTCATTGCTGGATGAAGCTAACAGGACAACATCATCTGCAAACAACAGAGACGAGATCCTGTGGTCACCAAGCATGACACCCTCCATTCCCTGGCTGCGCCTAGAAATCCTGTCCATAAAAATTATGAACAGGATCGGTGACAAAGGGCAGCCCTGGCGGAGTCCAACTCTCACTGGGAATGAGTCCGACCGAGTGTTGGCAATACGAACCAAACTCTCACAACGGTTGTACAGAGACCGAATAGCTCGTAACAACAAGCCCGATACCCCATACTCCCGAAGCACCCCCCACAAAAAACCACGAGGGACGCAGTCGAATGCCTTCTCCACGTCCACAAAACACATGTAAACTGGTTGGGCAAACTCCCACGAACCCTCGAGAATTCTCGAGAGGGTAAAGAGCTGGTCCGATGTGCCACGGCCAGGACGAAAACCACATTGCTCCTCCTGAATCCGAGGTTTGACCAACGGCCGGACTCTCCTCTCCAGTACCTTGGCATAGACCTTCCCAGGAAGGCTGAGGAGTGTGATCCCTCTAAAGTTGGAGCACACCCTCCGGTCCCCTTCTTTGAAGAGAGGAACCACCACTCCGGTTTGCCATGCCAAAGGCACTGCCCCCGACCTCCACGCAATGTTGCAGAGGCGTGTCAACCATGACAGCCCTACAACATCCAGAGCCTTGAGGTACTCAGGGTAAATCTCGTCCACGCCTGGGGCCCGGCCACCAAGGAGATTTTTAACAACCTTGGTGACCTCAGCCCCTGTGATAGGCGAGTCATCCCCCTCGTCCACAAACCCTGCTTCCTCTGTGGAAGGCGTATCAGTGGGATTGAGGAGATCCTCGAAGTATTCCTTCCACCGCCCGACGATATCCCCAGTCGAAGTCAACAGCGCCCCATCTGCACCATACACAGTGTGGACAGGGAGCTGCTTTCCCCTCCTGAGCCGCCGGACAGTTTGCCAGAATCTCTTCGAGGCCGACCGAAAGTCTTGTTCCATGGCCTCACCAAACTCCTCCCATACCCGGGTTTTTGCTTCAGCAACCACCCGACCTGCACTCCGCTTGGCCTGCCGGTACACCTCAGCTGCTTCGGCAGTCCCACAAGCCAACCAAGCTTTATAGGACTCCTTCTTCAGCTTAATGGCCTCCCTCACCACTGGTGTCCACCACTTGGTTCGGGGGTTGCCACCACGAGATGCACCAACCACCTTGTGGCCGCAGCTCTGGGCCGCCGCTTCAACAACAGAGGTGGAGAACATGGCCCATTCAGACTCCATGTCTCCAGACTCCCTTGGAATGTGGTTGAAGTTCTTCCTGAGGTGGGAGTTGAAGACCTCCCGGACAGGGGCCTCAGCCAGACGTTCCCAGCATACCCTCGCTATACGTTTGGGTCTACCAGGTCTGAATGGCTTCCTCTCCTGCCATCGGATCCAACTCACCACCAGGTGGTGATCAGTTGACAGCTCTGCACCTCTCTTTACCCGAGTGTCCAAGACATACGGTCGCAGGTCTGATGACACAATAACAAAATCGATCATCGATCTGCGACCTAGGGTGTCCTGGTGCCAGGTGCACATATGGATACCCTTATGCTTGAACATGGTGTTCGTTATGGACAAACTGTGGTTAGCACAGAAGTCCAATAACTGAACACCACTCGGGTTCAGATCGCGCAGGCCGTTCCTCCCAATCACCCCCCTCCAGGTTTCACTGTCATTGCCCACATGCGCATTGAAGTCCCCCAGTAGGACAATGGCGTCTCCAAGAGGAGCACCCTCCAGCACCCCAGTCACAGACTCCAAAAAGGGTGGGTACTCTGAAACATCATTTGGCGCATAGGCACAAATGATGGTCAGGACTCGTTTCCCAACCCGAAGGCGCAGGGAAGCAACCCTTTCATCCACCGGGGAAAACTCCAACATAGAGGCAGCAAGGTGGGGGGATACAAGAATACCCACCCCTGCTCGTTGCCTCTCGTCCGGGGCAACTCCAGAAAAGGACAAGCTCCAGCTCCTCTCCAGGAGACTGGTTCCAGAAAAGGAGCTGTGTGTTGAGGTGAGGCCAACTATATCTAGCCGGTATCTCTCAACCTCGTACACCAGCTGAGGCTCCTTCCCCACCAGAGATGTGACATTCCACGTACCAAAAGCCAGTTTAGAAAGCTTGGGATCAGTCCGCCAAGGTCTCCGCATTTGACCGCCACCTAATCCACACACAGTGGGGCAAAAAAGTATTTAGTCAGCCACCAATTGTGCAAGTTCTCCCACTTAAAAGATGAGAGAGGTCTCCAATTTTCACCATAGGTATACCTCAACTATGAGAGACAAAATGAGAAAAAAAAAATCCAGAAAATCACATTGAAGGATTTTTAATGAATTAATTGGTAAATTCTTCGGTATAAAAGGATTTTATAACAGAGAGTGGTGTGATGACATAGCCGGCTGGTGCCTTCATCACGCCGACATACAATGTTAAATAGGACCTGCCTGACAAAGTGAAATAGACCAAAAGATCCTCAAAAGCTAGACATCATGCTGCGATCCAAAGAAATTCAGGAACAAATGAGAAACAAATGAGATCTATCAGTCTGGAAATATATTATTATAATGTGGAGAAAGGGAACAGGTGAGGCAACGAGCTGGACAACACACAAACTTTATTCCATCTCCAACATACAGTACAGTAAAAGATCTCCCGGGTCTCTTTGCATTCTCCTTTTATACGTTTAATTCCATGCATTGAGACCTGGAACTTCCAACCATAATACATTGTCTGGAACAAAGTCATGTGTGGCACATTAACGTAACATCATGCCGGCACGGCTACTCACACCCTTCTTCTTCCCACGGCTCTGGCGTTCTCTCCTCTCCCCGGGGGGGTGAATAGTCCTTACTGTCCCGTCTGGAGCCCCCTGGTGACACCGCCTCCTTCAGTCCATTGTTCCCCCTTTCAACAACTGCCTTCTCTGGGTGGAGAATCCCCCACCCGTACCACTACACAGCCCCCCCCGAACACCCAGAAGGGGCACTAACCCCCCCCCTCCCCGTCCTTTGGGCTTGAGCCGGTGCCCATAGCGGTTGTAGCGGGGGGTCGCCGATCCCATTGAAACATCCTGCTGGTGAGGTGTAGAGGAGGGCACGTCAGTCTGTGGAGGGAAAAAGGGAGGGGGGAAAACACATCAGCTTTGCAGGAACAGGTCCCTACCGAGGGAACACCAACTTGGGGAGAGACTAACGGTGGGCGTCCAGGGAACTTGGGCCAACACCACCTGCTCGTCTACTAACACAAAAGCAGGCTTCAGCCTGTCGATGCAGATGGTCTCCCTATGGCCCCCCAAGTCTAACACAAAATGCTTTGCCCTGGGTTCCAACACCCTGAATGGTCCGTCGCACGGTGGGCGCAGCGGGGTCCGGTGCGCATTGTACCTGACAAAAACAAAGTTGGCGTTCTGTAAACTCTTGGGGACTAAAGTGTGCGGAAAGCAATGGTGGGCTGGGCCCGGTACGTTAAAAGCCTCCGTACAGTGCAAAAATTGCACGGGCAGATTTTCATAGCAGGTATAATTTATTTTCTATTCTATTATTAGAGTGTTTGCGCAGCGAAGCTGGTGCATCTATCCGGTAATTACAAATATCAATAAATGTTGTTTCTCGCCACTCTGCTGGTTTGTTCTTCCACATAGTCGCTGGTAGATGGTAGGGACACTTTTCAAGATCACAGATTTCAAGTTTTTAATCATATCTGATCTGATCTTGCGCTGAAAGCTTGTCATAATATTGATATGACATATTGTTTCAATGGTAAACTGCCAGTTTCTATTACGCCCACACATTTTTCCCACAAGAGCGCACCCACCATGTACCTGAATGTATCCCTGAATGTATAGACAGCCTTATTGTCAGAAAATCATTTATCTGTAAATCTACCATTTTAAGGCTGCATTCACACCAGGATAGTCCGGGGGTCTCGGTTCGACACGGCAGGGGATGGCGAGAATTTTCACACCTTTGTTTGGTTCGGTTTGCATTCACACAGCACTTCACTCAAGCGGACCAAACTGCTTGGATAACGTCACGCAGTTACAACAACTGCTCATTTGTGACGCTGTAGTCAAAGCCACCACTGACCAGGAAGAAAAAATCTCAGCAAAGAACAGAAATCTGGCTCATCGATTGGCCAGGACCGGTGTTATGCCGAGAATTGCTCGCTTGCCAAGAATTGCATTCCATGCACCAAAACTATAAAATAAAACACTACAGCCAGGTTTGTAACCATTTGTGCATTTTTAGAAGTACCCATTATACATTTTAGAAGTAAAAATTGTTATTACCTCTTGTAAATTATCTTTAAATTATGTTTATTCAACAATGGGATGCAATTCTCGGCAAGCGAGCAATTCTCAGCATAACACCATTCCCTTCAGCTGAGGTGTTTATAGGATAAGATAAGATAAGATAAGCCTTTATTAGTCCCACAACGGGGAAATTCCAGGATTGCAACAGCACAGGGATAGCAACACTCAGAGCAACAATCAGAAGGCAAGAAAAAAAACAACAACAAAAAAAAAAACACAAGAGCAGCGAGTATACATATAAGATAAGATAAGATAAGATAAGATAAGCCTTTATTAGTCCCACAATGGGGATATTCCACGATTGCAACAGCACAGGGATAGCAACACTCAGAGCAACAATCAGAAGGCAAGAAAAAACAACATCTAGTAAACATATGTCCATATTACTATAAATGTATATATATAGACACACAGTGCAGAGCATTATGGTTGGTTGGTGAATGTGCAGCAGAAAGTCTAAGCTCTCTCTCTGCGGATGCGGCGGGCCAGCTGGAAGTCTTTGGGCATGATGGTGAACCCCTTAGCGAAGAAGAGACCACCAGGTGGGCCTATATGTACATATAAACATAAATATATAGACACACGATGCGGAGCATTGCAGCTAGATGGAATAAATATATAGATATATAAACACAGTGCGGAGCATTGTAGCTAGATGGAATAAATATATGAACATATAAACACACACAGTGCGGAGCATTGCAGCTAGATGGAACAAACATGCAAATATATAAACACACACAGTGCGGAGCATTGTAGCTAGATGGAACAAACATGTAAATATATAAACACACACACAGTGCGGAGCATTGTAGCTAGATGGAACAAATATGCAAACACATAAACACACACAGTGCGGAGCACCGTAGCTAGATGGAATAAATATGTAAATATATAAACACACAGTGCGGAGCACTGTAGCTAGATGGAATAAATATGAATATATATATAAACACACAGTGCGGAGCATTGTCGCTAGATGGAATAAATATATAAATATACAAACACACACAGTGCGGAGCATTGCAGCTAGATGGAATGAAACAGCATAACCGTCTACTTAGTTATCCTACATGGTATGATTATGTACCCATACATATTGTCACCCTCCGTAGCTACTGGTATTTTCCTAGTTGTATACCGGAGGGGACCATTGTGTAAGTCTATTGTGTCTTTTGCATTCAATACTATTAGGTTGCCAGGTCTTTTTGCTATCTCTGCGAGCAGCCCTGCTTAGGTTATACAGTCTGACAGCTGTTGGTAGGAAGGACCTGCGAAACCTCTCGGTTGTGCACCTAGGATGATGTAGTCTGCTGCTAAATGAGCTCCTCAGTGCATTCAGTGTGTCCTGCATAGGGTGGAACTCGGACTCCAGCAGAGATGACAGTTTAGCCACCATCCTTCTCTCTCTTATCTCCTCCACTGGGTCAAGGCGCTGCCCCAGGACAGAGCTAGCTTTCTTGATCAGTTTGTTCAGTCTCTTCCTATCGGCTGCTGTAATGCCACTGCCCCAGCAGACCACTCCAAAAGTGATGGCTGATGCCACCACCGTGTCGTAGAATGTCTTCAGCAGCGCCCCTTGTACACCAAAAGATCTGAGTCTCCTCAGTAGGAACATCCTGTGCTGTCCCTTCTTGAAGAGTGTGTCAGTATTGTGTGACCAGTCTAGTTTATTGTTCAGATGAACACCCAGGTACTTGTAGGATGTCGCCATCTCAATGTCTGTTCCCTGGATGTTTACTGGTGCTGTGAGGGGTTGTCCTTGCCTGCGGCAGTCCACCACCAGCTCCTTAGTTTTCCTCGCGTTGATCTGGAGGCAGTTCCGATGGCACCAGTCCACAAAGTCCTGGATAAGCCCTCTGTACTCAGCTTTATCTCCGTTGGAGATGAGGCCAACGATCGCAGAGTCGTCAGGGAACTTCTGTAGGTGGCAGTGTGTTGTGTTGTGTGAGAAGTCCGCAGTATAAAGGATGAACAGGAAGGGAGCCAAAACCGTTCCCTGTGGGGCTCCTGTGTTACCGATGATCGTGTCGGACACACAGTCCCGGGTTCTCACAAACTGTGGCCGGTTTGTGAGGTAGTCCAGGATCCATGATGACAGGTGCTGGTCCACCCCTGCGCACAGCAGCTTGTCCTTCAGGATCATCGGTTGGATGGTGTTGAAAGCACTGGAGAAGTCAAAGAACATGATCATCACTGTATTCCCGGGCTTCTCCAGGTGGAACAGAGAACGGTGAAGGAGGAAGATCACCGCATCCTCCACCCCAATACAATGCTGGTAGGCGAAATGGAGTGGATCCATCGCTGGACCCACCAGGGGGCGGAGGTGAGCAAGGAGCAGTCTCTCCACGGTCTTCATCATGTGGGACGTCAGGGCCACTGGTCTGTAGCTGTTCAGATCTTTGGGGTGGGAAGTCTTTGGTACAGGTACCACACAAGATGTTTTCCACAACTGTGGTACCCTCCCCAGCTTCAGGCTCAGGTTGAAGATGTCCTCCACAATCCCACACAGCTGGTCTGCACAGGACTTGAGGAGCTTTGCACTGATGCCGTCCGGTCCCACGATGCGCCACAAACTAATAAAAATGAAAAGCTCCACTGTCTGTATACCCCCCCCCCGTGCCGCTATCATGTCACTAAACATTTTAAAAACATCGGTATTCCTGTGTGTAGCCACAAGCAGCTGAGAAATCTGATCATCACACCAAATGTCTATCACAGCCTGCATCTCCTCCTCACTCCTCATTCCTCCAAGTCAAGAGACATTTTTTTAAACTTTCCTCCTCGGTTTTCTCCGGTAAAAGTATTTCTTGGATCCACACGGTTATCTGTTATTTTCTACCCAAAAGGGAGGCTGAAGAACCAGGAGCTCTTCAGCTGAATCGGGGTGTTGGATTTATTTTACCCACGGATTCCTGCCCCGGAAACACACATGGAGTTTTCAACAGGAATAACTTCTTCAGGTGAGTGCCAACTTTGTCTTTCTGCATCTCACCCAGACGGTGAATTCATGTCTTTTCATGTATTTACATTGAGTTATAATGTAATCGTGCTGTGCAAAAAATTTGCCCGTTCGTGTTTGATGTGAAGGCACCTTGACAGTAAACGCCACTTTCTCTTCTCACTGTGTGTTACTGTGGTAACACAAATGCAGAGGGGCAGGTCCACCCTTTGGTCCACTGGATACTCCATTTGCATTCACACGGCAAGTGAATTGCACCAGACTGCGTTTGCAAGCGAACCAAGACCCTTCGTTTTCAGGAGGACAAGAGTTCGCTTGTTTGGTGCTGCACCAGAGTTCTAGGCACATTCAGACGGTGCCAAATGAACCGAACTATCCACGGAATACACACTTTGGTCCTTTAGTCCGGACCAAACAGTGGCCCTGTGAATGCGCCCTTAAGAATATATCTGGTTGAGGCCTTTCATAATAAAAGCACATGAAGAAACCAATGCATTCTGATCACTGAAATGCTATAGAGCTTTTATTTTTTAATAATTTCAGGAATGTTGAGTTGTGTGATAGAAAAAAATACATTAACCTCAGAATGTGTATTTTTCTTTTTTTTTCTTCTCCTTTTTCTAATTGACAGAAATCCGTCACAGCAACAGAGAACTTTAATCCCTGTTTATACTAAATCTGATTGTGTAGATATATTCCAATACAGCCACTATTAGGGCCCTGTCAAGCTGTATTAGGCCCTTTGAGCCAAATTTAAGTTGCATTCAAGTTTAGTTTTCAAGCAGGTGAAAAATGGGCAATATTCACCATCTTTGTTAACTTAGCAGTAACCACATTAAACAATAACCACACATGCAGGTGATATTATGGGGGCATGATGTGGGACTTCTCCATCCAGAGAAGGCAGCTGGGGAAGGGAGGAACAATGGACTGAAGAGGAGGTGTCGGGGGGGGGGGTATCAGACGGGACAGCAAGGACTATGTACCCCCCGGGGAGAGGAGTAACTGCCGGAGCCGTGGGAAGAAGAAAGGGTGTGAGAGCGGCGCCTGCGTTATGTCATGTTAATGTGCCGCACAGGTCTCTGTTCTAAACAACAATGTATTATGGCCGGAAGTTCTGGGTCTCAATGTATGGTATTAAAGATATAAAAGAGGAATGCACAGAGACCCGGGAGCACTTTTACTGTACTGTATGTTGGAGAAGGAATAAAGTTCCTGTGTCGTTCAGCTCGTTGCCTCGCCTGCTTCCTTTCTCCACACTGGTGACCATAAGACGTGCCGTGGAAAGCGAGCCGAGCCCCACTCCGAAGACTACCTGGAGGGAGAGCACCAGCACCACGTGCACTGTCTCAGTCAAGCTCCCAGACTTCTGGCTTCACAACCCGACTGCGTGGTTCTTGCACATAAAAGCCCAGTTCACACTTCGCGGGACAACAACGAACGATACCAAATATTACTATGTGGTTGCTGCGCTGAATGCATGCGCCACGCAACAGGTGATGAGTCTGCTCCAGGAGCCGCTGGCCCAAGGAAAATATGAAGCGCTCAAGAGGATGCTTCTCCAGCACTATACCCTTTCTGACAGTGAGAGGGCAGAGAGACTCCTAACGTGATTGGAGTTAGGGGACAGATCAGCAGTGGAACTCAGGAAGAGCATGTTGGCGCTGAGGGGGAAGGACGATGAATCTATCCTGGTCGCCCAGGTGTTCCTCAGGAACCTACCGGCTACAGCGAGGGCGATCCTGGCCAACTTGCTGCGGCTGGTTGCTAAGGACTACCGCACCCTGGCACAGGAAGCAGACTGCATCATTTTAGTGACCAGAACTCTCAACGTGCAGGCAGTGGCACCGGCATCCATGAGGGACTCCAGCGAGGTCAAGGAGCCGTTCATGGTAGCCGGGATGGACACCAGGAGACGAAGGAACGGGGCAATCTGTTTTTATCATCACTGTTTCAGCTCAAATGCCCAACACTGCCTGTCGCCATGCAAATTCAAGAAACTGGGAAGACGGCACGTTCGGAATTCAGTGGCAGCTGCAACCGATGGCGACAGGAACAGACTGCTTTATGTCACAGACACACGTTCGGGGAGACGGTTTTTGGTGGACCCCAGCTCCCAGAAGAGCCTCATCCTGCCGGTCAACGCAGACAGGGTGGCAGGAGGCAGTGGTCCCGAGCTCACGGCCGCCAATGGATCCACCATCAGGTCATCTGGCAAGCGGACACTGACGATATGCTTACACAAACGCAACTTTTCAGTGGGACTTTGTGGCGCAGATTTTTTATGTGCTTATGGGTTGTTAGTCGATGTTGCTAATAGGAGATTAGTGGATGCTGTCTCTTTTACCTCAGTGCCCTGTACAGCTCGGGGAGCTGGGTCGACAACACTGGCTAATGTTATAGCTCCAGGGGGTAAGTACCAACATTTGCTCACACAGTTCCCAGCACTTACAGTCCCAACTTTTTCGGCTACGGTAACGAAACACAAGGTCGAACACTTCATAATGACAAAAGGCCCACCGGTGTTCGCGCAACCTCGGCACTTGCCGCAGCTAAACTGGCCAGCGCGCGAGAGGAGTTTGCCAACTTAGAGCAGCTGGGCATCGTCAGGCGCTCCAACAGCCCGTGGGCATCCCCGCTACACATGGTGCTTAAAGCTGATGGGTCGTGGCGACCGTGTTTCTGGTGCTTGAATAACACCACGGAACACAATCGTTATCCCATTCCGCACATCCAGGATTTTTCCATGCACCTGGCCGGGGCACAGGTTTTTTCAAAAGAGGATCTGGTCCACAAATACCATCAGGTCCTGGTGTGCGTGGAAGACGTTCCAAAAACAACGGTAATAACTCCTTTCGGCCTTTTCGAGTTTTTACGCATGCCGTTCGGATTAAAAGGCGCAGCACGGACTTTCCAGAAGATGATGGACGCAGTGCTTCGCAACTTGTCCTTCATTTTCATGTATTTAGACAACATTCTGGTAGCTAACACGTCCGAGGAGGAGCACATCGCCCATCTCAAGACAGTTTTCCAGAGGTTGGAAGCGCACGGGTTGATAGTTAACCCAGCAAAATGCCAGTTTGGTGTGCCAGTGATTGATTTTTCGGGCCACCGCAATTTGTCAGAGGATGCAATCCCATTACCAGATAAGGTGCGCGCTCTGTTGGACTTTCCGCGTCCACAGAACATGAGAGCACTACAGGAGTTTTTGAGAATGGTTAATTTTTATAACCGTTTCCTTCCCTGGGCAGCCCAGCTGATGCAGCCATTGTATGCCATGCTTAAAAAAAAAAGAAGTCCAGGGAAACCATCGACTGGACTCCCGAGCGGGTCCAAGCTTTTACAAACGCCAAAACAGCGCTTGCGAACGCCGCGTTGCTAGCCCACCCGGATCCGTCTGCACGGACAGCGCTCACTATGGACGCATCTGATGTTGCCATAGGGGCAGCGGTGGAGCAGTACGTCTCAGGTTTGTGGCAGCTACTCGCATTTTTCAGCCAAACTTTGCGCAACAACGAATGCAAATACAGCACGTTTGATAGAGAATTGCTGGCTCTACACCTGGCAATGTGCCATTTCCAGTTTTGGCTAGAGGGGTGCGAGTTCACCGTGTTCGTGGACCATAAGCCGCTGATGTACACAATGTCCAAGGTCTCGGAACCGTGGTCAGCCCGGCAGCAACAGCATTTGGCTGCGATTTCAGAGTTTTCTACCGACATTCAACACGTCGCCGGTAAGCTCAACGTTGTGGCCGATTGTTTGTTGTGCGTGTTAGTCTCCCCGGTCTACATGGGAATAGATTTCCCTGCGATGGCTGCGGAGCAAACCAGGGACGTGGACATTTCCGTGCTCCAGTCTGTGCCTACTGGGTTAAAGCTGGAGAGCAGGATGGTGCAAGAAGGGTGCCCTCCCTTGCTCTTCGACGTCTCCACCGGCCGCCAGCACCCAGTGGTTCTGAGCTCTTGGCGCCATCGTGTTTTTGAGTCGGTAGACTCCCTTTTGCATCCGGGAATGCGCGCTTTGGTGAAGCTAGTGGGGGCGAAATTCGTCTGGCCGCGTTTGCACAAGGATGTGAAAGAGTGGGCTGCAGCTTGCGTCATGTGCCAGCGTGCCAAAGTGCACAAGCACACCAGAGCCCCCCTTGAGCCATTCCAAATCCCGGCCAGGAGGTTCGACCACGTCCACGTGGATTTGGTGCCCCCCCCCCCCCCCGCAAGGTTTCACACACTTAACAATAATGGACCACACCACGCACTGGCCTGAAGTGGTCCCACTGGCTTCTACCACGTCTGCAGAAGTGGCTCGTGCTTTTTTGTCAGCTTGGGTTGCACGGTTCGGATCCCTGTCAGACATCACTTCCGACTGGGGTCCACAATTCATTTTGGAACTCTGGTCTGCGATGGCCCAGAGTCAAAATTCACCGCACTACTGCGTACAACCCCCAAGCTAATGCATTATGTGAGCATTTTTATAGATCGCTTAAAGCAGCGCTCAGAGCTTCGCTCACAGACACAAATTGGGTCGACTGCCTGCCCTGGGCTCTTTAAGGGTTGCGCTCCGCCCCTAAGGAGGATTTGGCAGCCTCCCCGGCAGAACTCATTTTTTCTCAGCCACTGCGGATCCCCGGAGAGTTTTTACCGGAAAACCCTGCACCCAAGGCTGAGCCGCCCGTGCAATTTTTGCACTGTACGGAGGCTTTTAACATACCGGGCCCGGCCCACCATTGCTTTCCCTGCACCTTCGTCCCAAAAAGCTTGCAGAACGCCAGTTTTGTTTTTGTCAGGCACAATGCGCACCGGACACTGCTGCGCCCACTGTACGACGGACCATTCAGGGTGTTGGAACCTGGGGCGAAGCATTTTGTGTTAGCCTTGGGGGGACATAGGGAGACTGTCTGCATCGACAGGCTGAAGCCCGCTTTTGTGTTGGCAGACGAGCAGGTGGTGTTGGCCCAAGCTCCCCGGCGGGTACGCCCACCGTTGGTGGCTCCGTGTTGGTGATCCCTCGGCAGGGACCTGCACTTGTGAAGCTAATGTGTTCCCCCCCCTCCCTTTTTCCCTCCACAGACTGACGTGCCCTCCTGTATACCTCGCCATTAGGGCGGTTCGACTGGATCAGCAACCCCCTGCTACAGCCGCTATGGGTGCCGGCTGAAGCCCAAAGGACGGGGGGTTAGTGCCTTTTCTGGGTGTTTGGGGGGGGCTGTATGGGGGCATGGTGTGGGACTTCTCCACCCAGAGAAGGCAGCTGGGGATGGGGGGAACAATGGACCGAAGAGGTGTCACGGGGGGTATCAGACAGGACAGTAAGGACTATGCACCCCCCGGGAAGAGGAGTAACTGCCGGAGCCGTGGGAAGAAGAAAGGGTGTGAGAGCAGTGTCTGCATTATGTCATGTTAATGTGCCACGTTAATGTGCCACACAGGTCTCTGTTCTAAACAACAATGTATTATGGTTGGAAGTTCTGGGTCTCAATGCATGGTAATGAAGATATAAAAGAGGAATGCACAGAGACCCGGGAGTGCTTTTACTGTACTGTATGTTGGAGAAGGAATAAATTTCCTGTGTCATCCAGCTCGTGCCTCGCCTGCTTCCTTTCTCCACAATATCAGTATTAAGTGCTTTAAGAGTAGTGCCATATCAAAGGAGAGCACAGAAGACTGAACAAAATTTTGCTGGTGTTCCTCCAACAAGATGAAAAAGCTCTTGAGATCAAAAAACATATTAATCTTTATCCCCTGACAAATGTCTGTCAAAAAATACATTCACTCACTGTCAGCATCTTTTAGAATTCCCCTTTTAAAGGTATTTAAAAATTAAAAACCAAGGTATTTAAAGAGCAACACAACAGAAGCTGAGAATGGACTGATTCCAGTTTTTACAGTTTTTTGGAAAGGACACAATGTTCTGTTCATTTTCATAGATTATTACTCAGCCAACAAATAAAAGTTACACTTTTTTTTCTGTAGCTCTGCAGATGAACCCTGCAGAACCTACAGATTAGTGTTGGCCACCACTAAAAACACTCAACAGGCATGTTTAGTTGGACTTAACCGTCAACAGTGAAGTAGTGGATTTGACTGCTTGGACTTCTGCCGCTACTCTTGTTGTGTACACTCATGATTAAGATGCTGAGTTATGAAACAAACAACGCGATAACAGACGGACCAAGAGAACAGAATAAACTTTCAACATCTCCTCAGTCTAGGAAATAGCAGAGGCGGCATTGGGAGCTCACTGCACCCTAGATTCATGTTGTTGATGCTTATGTGGTGAAACACAAACCTAACCATCATCCCCTGGGATATCCTTTCAGAGGGTAAGATGCTGAATGAATAAGAATTCCCCAACTGAAACTTCAGAAATAAAAGAGTGAAGCAGGTGGTGTCACATTAGGACGTTATCACTGACATTACACTATTATCAAGCATGCAACAATGATTCTAACCTGATGCACAGAGATGTCTGAACTGCAGCGGTATAAAATGAAAGAGACTGTGTGCTTGTGTGTGTCACCGTGTCAGCTTAGAGCTAAAGCTGTGGTTAGCTGAACTGCGATCCGTGGTCTATCTCTCACAGCAGATGTACTCCTCTGCTTCGCAGCTGCATCCCACATGTTTTCACGCTGATCGACACTGCAGTTATATTCTTCTCTGTGCTTGTGGCTCTTGTGTTAGTGGTGATAGGGATGTTTGCTGGTGGTAGCATATTCCTTCTCTTCTGCACTTCTTTTTACAAAAAATACCGCAGTACCACTTTGGGTGTACCCCGTTTTGAAACGTCTCCATTTGGATAATGTAAAGAATGCGGAGGGTGGGGCGGGGGTGGGGGTTGGGGGTCAGATCTGGCAGGGTCTGCCACAGCTTCATAGCATACAGAGTCATTTCCATAATTGCCCACAATCAAACCAACCCCTCCTGGATTCCACCCGCTCCAGATTCCTGTTGATAAGCTGAGCCGAGACACTGGTGAGTGCAGGAGACCCCCAAGTAAGAAGAGGTGTTGCCAGTGTAACTGATTTTAGGTTTTTTGTGTCTCCATAAAAAGGAGGGCTGCTGTTTCCCCAGTAATTGCCAGTCTGTTTTGGATTGCTATCATGTGACTTTTCCAAAGAGGGGAATGAAAAAGGATTTGCCAGACATTTGGTATTATTGGGACACTTTAACCAAATTACGATGCCTTACAGTAACCAGTGCACTGCAACAAATCACTGAACAACAGGTCATTAGTGATTGAGTCAGGCTGTAACCACTTTCAGCCTGAATACAACACACAAATTCACTGTGGATAGTGTAGACCAAAAACAAAGCCAAACCTGTACAATATGTGTTTTCCACATGTTAGAGTATCACATAAACATCTGAGCAACCACAAAAATGTATTCAATAACACAGACAAACTATTTGACATACTCCACTAGCTTGATATATATACCCACTGAGCAAGCATGCGTTGAAACGTCTTTTTTACGTCATGGTCAGACATACAAAAGACGTCTCCAGAGGGTACGGATGAAAGTTTTTACGATGTCTTTTTTGGACGTCTTCTGTACATTCAGGTTTTGTCATGACTTGTTAAGTTCTTTGACAGCTCACGCGCATGATGCCAAACACAGGATGAACCACACAGAGGGGCATGTTTGACAATTTACTAATAGCAAAAACACAGCAGTGCACAGCTACAGAAACAGTCACTCGCCAGAGGAGAGGACCTGTGGAGAGAAGACGAGAGCCGTGAGCTGAGGAGTGGAGTAAGGGGAAAATGGGCAGTGGGCGAGCCAAATTGCCACTTACTTGGGAAATCCAGGGATGACCGGCAGGACCCAGCGGGGAATAGACAAACCAGTAAGGTTGGGGGGGAGTAGTGGAGCTGATGGTGCCTGACCGGGGGAATGAAGTTGCTGATGGGTAGTGAGGTGGAGCAGGAGAGCGTGCGCAGTCCCGGGGACACACCTACACGGTGGCAGCAACCTGAAAAGAGAAAAGAAAAAGGAGGTTAACGGCGTGTTAATGATTCCAACAATATGTAGCTAGTCCGAAGGACGGGCAGTATACCCAGACGAGCCAGCGTTGACTGCGGGGAGGAGGCCTCCTTAAGTACGCTGGTTGATGAGCGGGCGCAGGTGTGTTTTCTGCCTCAGGTGCTGTGATGAGCTGGAGGAGATGGGACCAGAGGGGAGGGGTGCGCTCCTGCTGCTCATGACCGGGCCCCCCCTTCTAGGGACGCCTCCTGGCAGACCGGAGGGCTTGTCCGGGTGGGCACGGTGAAAAGCCCGGAGCATCTCCTTATCCAACACCCGTGATGAGGGAGTCCAGGGTTGCTCCTCCGGCCCATAGCCCTCCCAATCAATGAGATACCTGCAGGCCCCGCCCTCGGTGGCGAACATCCAGAATCCGCCGAACAGTGTGGGCGGGGTGGCCGTCAATGATACAGGGAGGAGGGGGAGGCTTGAGAGGGAGGAAAAGGGGAATGGTCGAGAGGGGTTTGATGTGGCTGACGTGGAAAGTGGGGTTCACCCTTAGGGACGAGGGTAGCTTAAGCTGGACCGATGCGTCGTTGATCACCCGGGAGATGGGATACGGCCCAAGGAAGCGGGGGGACAGCTTCTTGGATTTACCCTTGAGGGGGATCTGGCTAGATGCCAGCCAGACCTGCTGTCCCATGACGTACTTGGGGGCCGACACTCGCTTACCATCAGCAGCGGCCTGGGCGCATTCGGTGGTGCAGGTCAGGGCGGCCCAAGTGGACCTCCAGACACGCCGGCAGCGCCGAGCATGCGCCCCCTACGGATGGCATCAAAACCTCCCTCTCAGTCATAGGGAGAAGAGGCGGCATGTATCCCAACGACGCCTCAAAGGGGGTTAGTCCGATGGCCAAGGATACTGCAGAGTTCATGGAATATTCAACCCATGTCAGGTGTGTGCTCCAGGACGAGGGGTTGTCGGCTGCTTGTACCGCAAGGCAGCCTCCAGGGAGTGGTTGGTGCGCTCTGCCTGCCCATTGCTCTGAGGATGATTTCCTGATGAGAAGCTCACAGTTGTTCCCAGCGTCCAGCAAAAGGCCCTCCAAACCTGGGACGTGAATTGGGGACCACGGTCAGACACAATGTCCATAGGAATGCCGTGGATCCTGATGACGTATTCAGTGAGGAGGACTGCTGTCTCCAAGGCCGACGGGAGTTTGGGGAGGGCCACCAGATGGACCACCTTGGAGAAGCGATCCACGATGGTCAGAATGACCATTTTGCCGTGGAAGGAGGGCAACCCGGTAACAAAATCCACAGCAATGTGGGACCATGGCCGACCAGGGATGGGAAGGGGGTGAAGGAGTCCCAATGTGGGGAAGGAGTCAGCCTTACCCTGGACGCATGTCTGGCAGGCTCTGACGTACTCCTGGACATCCCGCCACAGCGTGGGCCACCAAAACACCCGTCTGACAAAATCAATGGTCAGGGCAATGCCAGGGTGGCAGGCAAAGCGACTGGTACGACCCCACTGGATAACGTCGCTGCGGAGGACGGCCAGGATGTACAGACGGTTCCAGGGGTACCCTACTGGCACAGGCTCCTGGGACTGGGTCTGGCGGACCCTCCGCTCAATATCCCAAGTAATGGCTCCAATGACGTATGCGGGTGGCACGATGGTTGGAGGGGGGGCTACGTCCTTGGAATCAAACTGGCACGAGAGCGCGTCCGGCTTGGTATTCTGGGTGCCAGGCCGGTAAGTGATAGTAAAGTTAAATCGCTGGAAGAATAGCGACCAGCGAGCCTGCCTGGCATTTAGTCAGCGGGCCAACCGCAAGTACTCAAGGTTCTTGTGGTCGGTCCACACGATGATGGGGTGAACAGCACCCTCTAACCAGCGCCTCCACTCCTCAAGTGCCAACTTAATGGCCAGCAGCTCTCTGTCCCCTACGTCATAGTTCCTCCCGGCCGGCGTAAGCCGCCAAGAGAAATATGCGCATGGGCGAAGCTTCTGATAGGGGTGTGTGCGCTGTGATAGCACAGTGCCAACCCCCGAATCAGACGCGTCCACCTCGAGGACAAAAGGAAGCTGCCTGTCGACCTGGGCCAAGATGGGTCTTTCTGTGAACTGGCGCTTTAATTTGTGAAAAACCAGTTCAGCTGCCTCAGTCCACCGAAAGGGAACTTTAACGGAGGTCAGCTGTGTTAAAGGCAGTCTGATCCCACTGTAGTTCCGGATGAACCTGCGATAGAAGTTCGCAAACCCGAGGAAGCGTTGGAGCTCCCTGCAGGAGTGGGATGTTGGCCAATCTAACACTGCCTTTACCTTGGCCGGGTCGGCAATCAGCTCCCCCTCTGCCACAATGAAGCCCAAGAAGGTGGTAGATGGTGTGGAGAACTCACACTTCTCGGCCTTCACGAACAGCTGGTTCTCCAAGAGCCGTTGTAAAACAGCCCTTACGTGGACCTCATGTTCCTCTGGCGAGTAGGAGAAAATCAAAATGTCATCAAGGTAGACAAACACGAATTGATAAACCATATCACGGAGGACGTCATTAATTAACCGCTGGAAGACAGTGGGGGGGTTAGTGAGCCCGAATGGCATCACTAAGTATTCGAATTGGCCCTGATGTGTTTTAAAGGCCGTCTTCCATTCATTGCCCTCGCGAATGCAGACCAAATGATACACGTTCCTAAGGACTAGCTTGGTGAACACCCGTGAACGCTGAAGGAGATCGAACGCTGAATTGATCAATGGCAAAGGGTACTTGTCCTTGATGGTAATAGCGTTGAGTTGACCCGGAATCTCTCATACACACTACTGCACCTACGGACATTTTGTATATTATTTGTATACTATAGTTAGTTAGTTTTTTTTCCCCCCCAAGTATGTCTCAGGGATGTGTGAATGGATGGGGGGGTGGGGGTGGGGGGTGGAGCTATGTGGGAGTGTGTCTTAAATCATGCTGCTTCTATTTATATGGATGCCGAGAGAAACACAATTTCATCTTGCCTGCACTACAGTTGTATGTACAACAATATGACAATAAAGTCTGATTTGATTTGATTTGATTTGATTTTGAGCTCCCAGTAGCCGATGCACAGGCGCAGCGAGCCATCCTCCTTCCCGACGAAGAAGAATCTGGCCCCGAGTGGGGCTGAGGATGGCCAAATGAGGTCGGTGTTTAGCAACTCCTTGATGTACTGCTCCATTGCCTCCCTCTCTGGGCTGGAAATGCTGTACAGCCGACTAGACGGCTGCCTCGCCCCCGGGATGACGTCTATAGCACAGTCATAAGAGCGGTGAGGTGGCAGCGACAGCGCTCTTGACTTGCTAAAGACCTCGTCCAAATCATGATAAGCCCGAGGGACGAGGCTGAAGTCTGGCGGCTCGGCCCGGGAGGGGGGAACAGAGAGCGATGGGGAGCATTCAGTGGAACGCATACAGTTGGCCATACAAAATGGGCTCCAGGCGGAGATGGTGCTTTTAGCCCAATTGATCATTGGGCTGTGTTTCTGGAGCCACGGAAAACCTAGGACCACCGGGGAAGATGACACTGGGAGAACCAGGAACAAGAGTTCCTCCCGGTGGTTCCTGGAAAGAAGGATGGGGATAGGCACCGTGCTATGGGTGACCATCGCGAGCTCGCTGCCGGATATGGCAGTGACTCTCTGATAGCGGGGCAATTTACGCGTGGGAATGCCCACCTGTTTGACGAAAGCAGTGGAAACAAAATTACCCTCTGACCCTGAGTCAATCAGCGCCCCAACCCTCTTCTCGACCCCCGGCAACTGAACAAGGGCCGAAATATAAAATTTGCCGGGGGGAGTAGATTTGGTCCCGCCCAACAGACCCCCCGCGGTTACTGATGGGCCATGTCTTTTGAACGCTCGCGGCATTCGTCAAGACTGTGGTTAAATGAACCACAGCACATGCAAGCGCCAGCCCTTCGCCTTCGCTCATCATCGGTTAGGCTCCGAGAGAGCTCCATCAGTTCGGACGAAGAACCGGCACCGCCAGCCCCAGTAACCACAGCGGATACGTGCTCGGCGCGCGGGCGAGGAATGGGGTCGCGCTCCTTCGCGCGTTCACGGTACTGATTATCCAGCCCTATCGCCTGATCTATAAGGTCGTCGAGCGTCTCCGGGACAGGATGAACCACCAGATCGTCACGGAGCTGGTCGTTCAACCCGTGGAGGAACGCGCTGCATAACGCAGTCTCATTCCACCCCGACTCGGACGCCACAACCCGGAACTCCACTGAGTACTCAGCCACCGACCGGGTACCCTGGCGGAGAGTCATTAGGCTGCTCATAACGTTGCCCTCAGGTTCAGGTTCCTTTATTTGTACCCGTAGGTAGATTTGTTTTGCAGTCTGGCGACATCCATATTTACAAGCCACAAATTACATTCAACATAGACACAAACACAGGCACACATGAAGCTGACTATAAACATGATAAAAAATACTCAAGGCTCCATCAATCAGGGTATAAAGACAAAGAGATGGGAGAAAAACCAGAGGTAAGAGAGAAGGGTCATATTAAAAAGTTAGAAACTAGTCAAAGAGGTTAAAAACTCAAAGGTCTAAAACCCAATAAAATATTTAGAACCCAAATAACATCCTGTAGAGGATGCGTTCAATGATGAGGCTGAGTTTTACTTCTCAGGTTCAGCTTTATTGACAGAACACATACTCTAGCATTCTCAAAGCAGGAAGAAGAGAAAGAACTATATCACATCACCTCTTTATATGTTTCCAGCATCAGAACCCAAGTCACAAGGTGCTTCAGTAAACATACAGTCACAGTGCAACCCTTTGAACTTTCACCATTGTCTCTTATTCATTGATGAACCGGAAATCTCTCTGGGGCATCTTCTCCGAGACAAAGGCCAAATCTCACACCTCCTCGTCATCTTCTGCAGATTCAAGCCTTTTGTCCTTCGAGACGTGAAGCCTCCAATAAACATGCAGTCATACCTTTGTGGAAAATGTGAGCCCAACATATGTGCTACATAACCCCCCCCCAAAAGTCTACCAAAGGACAAAACATGCATGGCATAAAAAAAAAACACTCCACATATCACAAATCAATCCACCAGATGCCTGGGTCTTAACCTTCTGCCGAATCTGCTGGAAACCGGCTTTGCTACCCCTGCAGCGTCTTTCTGCCTCTGTGGATTAAAGCTGTTAGCACGTCTCTGTGAAGGTTCTGGAGAATGTCTTCTCGGCGGCTTGCCACGGCGGGGGGGCCTCGCCAGCTGCACTTGGTCATCAGCCAAAACAAAAGCGGGTTTGAGTCTGTTTATGCAAGTCAACTCCTTTCTGCCCCCTAAATCTAGAAGAAAATGCTTCTCCCCGGTCTCCAGCACTCTGAACGGTCCGTCATAAAATGGTCGCAAACTTGGGCGCTGAGCATCATGTCTAACAAAAACAAACTCCGCATTTTTTAAAGCCTTCGGCACAAAAACGCATGGGAAACTGTGATGAACCGGGCCAGGGAGTGTGTTTGCTCCTGTGTCGCTCTGCAACGGCTGAGCGGGGGGGGCAATTTGGTGCGGGATTGTCGGGGAGAAATTCCCCCGGCAAACGGAGAGGTTGTGCAAAAACTAACTCAGCCGGGGAAGCCTGCAAATCTTCCTTAGGTGCAGAACGCAACCCCAATAAAACCCATGGAAGTTTGTCCACCCAATTTGTATCCGTCAGCGACGCTCTGAGGGCTGCTTTTAACGACCTGTGAAAGCGTTCGCATAAACCATTAGCCTGGGGGTTATACGAGGTAGTGCGATGAATCTTCACCCCTAAGCTGCGGGCCATCGATGACCATAGTTTGGAAATAAATTGGGGACCCCAGTCGGACGTTATGTCCGACGGGACTCCGAAACGCGCAACCCACGCTGTTAAAAATGCTCGCGCAACTTCTTCCGCTGTGGTTGATGTCAGAGGCATCGCCTCTGGCCAACGCGTGGTGCGATCCACCATCGTCAAAAGGTGTGAGTGCCCGTGTGATGGCGGAAGGGGGCCCACCAAGTCAACATGCACGTGATCAAAACGCTTAGCGGGGATGTGAAAAGGTTCCAACGGAGCCTTAGTGTGCTTGTGTATTTTGGCTCGCTGATACGCTATGCAGGCTGCTGCCCATTCCTTGACCTGTTTGCGCAACCCGGGCCAAACGAATTTCTCCCCCACCATCTTAATCGATGCGCGCACCCCCGGGTGCGCGAGAGAATGGACCAAGTCAAAAACGCGGCGACGCCACGCAGCTGGAACCACGGGGCGAGGCCGTCCCGTGGAGACATCGCAGATTGGGGGGGCATACCAATTTGCTGCACCCTGTACTCCAGCCTTAACCCTGTTGGTCCAGACTGGAGCGCGCGCACGTCCGCGTCATTAACCTGCTCCGCGGCCATGGCTGCATAAACTAAACCTACACGGACCGGGGCTGCGCGTGCTTCCGTGTCGCTGCCCCAGCCTGCGGCCACGGCTACAGAGTCTGCCCCCACGGGGCCTGGCGTTGCTACCGCACGCGAGAGACAGTCTGCCACTACATTGTGTTTACCCGCGACATGCTGGATATCGGTGGTGAACTCCGATATTGCGGCTAGCTGCCTTTGTTGCCGGCCTGACCAGGGTTCTGAAATCTTGGCCATCGCAAACGTTAGCGGTTTGTGATCCACAAACGCGGTGAAACGTCGCCCTTCCTGCCAGAACTGGAAATGGCGGATGGCCAAGTGTAGGGCCAAAAGCTCCCTGCCGAACGCGCTGTATTTACGCTCGCTATCGCGCAAGGTTTTGCTGAAAAACGCGAGGGGTTGCCAGGTACCTGCCACAAACTGTTCAACGACCGCCCCCACTGCTAAATCGGAAGCGTCAGTGGTGAGCGCCATGCGGGCCGTTGGAACTGGGTGCGCTAACAAAACTGCGTTTGCCAGGGCTGATTTGACCTGGGCAAAAGCGCGCTCCCGCTCCGGAGACCATTCAACATTATTTGCGGGCTTTTGTTTTTTTAACGCAGTGTATAATGGTTGCATGAGCCGCGCTGCGCTTGGGAGGAACCGGTTGTAAAAATTAACCATTCCCAAAAACTCCTGTAGCGCCTTGACCGTTTGAGGTTGCGGAAAATCTGTTATTGCGCGCACCTTATTGGGCAGAGGAACCGCTCCTTCTGGCGAGACGCGATGCCCCAAAAAATCAATTTGCGCCACCCCAAACTGGCACTTCGCAGGGTTAATTATTAACCCGTGCTCTGTCAGCCTCCGAAAAACTGCTGTGAGGTGACTTTCGTGTTCGCCTTCGGACGTGCTGGCTACTAAAATGTCATCCAAGTAAACGAACACGAAAGGGAGGTCACGTAAAACTGCATCCATCATGCGTTGGAAAGTCTGTGCGGCCCCCTTGAGACCAAACGGCATGCGCAAAAACACAAAAAGGCCGAAAGGAGTTATAACCGCTGTTTTGGGTATATCCTGAGCGCGCACTGGAACTTGGCGGTAACCGCGCACCAAATCTATTTTAGAAAAAATGTGCGCCCCCGCCAAATGAACTGAGAAATCCTGAATGTGCAGAATCGGGTAGCGGTCGTGTGCTGAAACGTTGTTCAACCTGCGGAAATCACCGCAAGGTCGCCACGAGCCATCAGCTTTTGGGACCATGTGTAGCGGCGAAGCCCAAGGGCTTTTGGAGCGTCTAATAATGCCCAGTTTTTCCAGGTTGGCGAACTCCTCGCGCGCGATGGCCAGTTTAGCTGAGTCCAAGCGCCGAGCTTTTGCAAAAACGGGTGGCCCGGTGGTGGTGATAAAATGCTCCACCCCATGCTTAGCTACTGTCGCCGAAAACGTGGGGACTGTGAGTGCTGGGAACTGAGCGAGCAATGCGTGAAACTTACCACCCGCAGCTGTGACACTGGCATGTGCAGTCGGCGGGGCCACCCGAGCTGTGCAGGGAATAGAATGGAAAGACAGTGCATTAACCAAACGTCTATTAGCAAGGTCAACCAATAAACCATGTGAGCACAAAAAATCAGCCCCTAACATGTTGAAACTAACTGCTGCTACAATAAAAGTCCACTCAAATGAACGGCCTTGTAAGGACAGAAGCATAGTCCTCTCACCGAAAGTTTTAATCGTTGAGCCGTTCGCTGCTGACACGACACCCAGGGAGCTTTAGACGGCATCAGCCGTTCCGCGTAGGTGGGTGTGACGAAACTCAGCTGGGAGCCCGTGTCCACGAGGAATTGTTTCCCCGAGTGTGCATCCGTCAGGTAAAGCAGCTTGTTCTCCTCGCCGAGGGTCGCAGCTGCTACCGGCCCTCGGTCTTGGCGTTTCCCGGGCGCTTGAAGTGGCACGGTGGGACACACTTGTGTGCTCTCTCTGCAAAACGGCGATGGTAAAAGCACAGGACATCATCCGCTCCGCACCGCCTGGTCCCCGTCGCCGCCGTCGTCGGTGCGTCTGGCGCCGCGACCACTGGCTCCAAGCCGTCTCCAGACGTCGTTCCTGGGCTAGCTGCCGCGGCCGAAACCGCGCTCCGCTTGTGGGCGTCGACAAGCCGCTGTGCCTCCTTGCTCAGCCCATGGTAGTCTCGCCTGGCCAATCGGGGCGACTCTGCCAGGGCTACTCTCACTGCTGGCGGCAGGGTCCGGAGGAAAAGGTGGGCGAAAATAAATTTGCCATCCTCGGAGTCTTTCAACCTCAGCATCTTCACCATCAGGTCCGCAGGTCTGTCGTTCTCCGACTCAGTCAACATTAGGAGCCCCTCTGCTCGCTGTTGGACCGAAGGGGTGAAATGACTGATCAGCGCGTCCTTCAATGCGCTGTACTTGTCGCTGTCCGGTGGATGATTAACCAGATCTTCCACCCTCTGGACCGTGTGGCTGTCCAGCTTCGCTACCATATGGTAGAATCTTGTGTCGTCGTTTGAGATTCTCCGGAGGTTGAACTGCGCCTCGACCGCGCTAAACCATGAGCGTGGGCTGTGCTGCCAGAAATCGGGCAGCCGGAGTGTGGAGGCGGCCATCAGGCTGGCTTCCGCCGAGCCCCGCTCGGGAGAATTCTGTCTGCTCATTCTTTGTCGTAGGTCACCAGTGTAGAGGATGCGTTCAATGATGAGGCTGAGTTTTACATCTCAGGTTCAGCTTTATTGACAGAACACATACTCTAGCATTCTCAAAGCAGGAAGAAGAGAAAGAACTATATCACATCACCTCTTTATATGTTTCCAGCATCAGAACTCAAGTCACATGGTGCTTCAGTAAACATACAGTCACAATGCAACCCTTTGAACTTTCACCATTGTCTCTTATTCATTGATGAACCGGAAATCTCTCTGGGGCATCTTCTCCGAGACAAAGGCCAAATCTCACACCTCCTCGTCATCTTCTGCAGATTCGAGCCTTTTGTCCTTCGAGACGTGAAGCCTCCAATAAACATGCAGTCATACCTTTGTGGAAAATGTGAGCCCAACATATGTGCCACAATCCTACAAAAATAAGTAAATATAAAATGGAGTTAATAAATAGGTACCTAAATTATGTGCAATATATTGTTACAACTTGTTCAACTCTTTGACAGCAGCAGGAACAAAGCTGTTTTTGTAGCGCTGGGTTTTACTTTTTGGGACAGCAAACCTCCGTCTTGAGGGAAGAAGCTGAAAGTTGCAGTGCAAAGGGTAGGAGTCATCATTTAAAATGGAGGTAGCCATCCTCTGTACTTGTCTGGTGTACAGGGATGTCAGGCTCAGCTGTGACTCACCAAGCAAACGACTGGACCATCTAACTACCTGATCCAAGGATTTCCTCTGTTTCAGTTTTATCTGACCAAACCATGACACTAAAGAAAAGGATAAAACAGGTCCAATAAAAGCCCGATAAAACATTGTCATTATGGTTCGGTCAGTTTGGAAGCGTGCAAGTTTTCTCAAGCAATGCAAATGTTGCTGACCCTTTTTGCACACCCTTTCACAGTTCTCTTCAAAGTTTAAATTACTATCAATAATCGTCCCAAGATATTTGTAGGATTGTACACATTCGGTGGTCTGGCCTTTTAGTACGGTGACTTTGTGCCTGGGAATTTTCCTCCTAAAGTCAATAATCATGTCTTTAGTTTTTGTCGTATTCAGCTGCAGGTAGGAATCCTCACACCAGTGAACAAAATCATCAACTACTGGGCCGTGGCCGCTCTCACCATCCTGGAGGAGACTGACAATAACTGAGTCATCAGCATACTTTATAATGTGTCTGTTGTCATGTCTGCTCCGACACATGTTTGTGTACAGGATGAAGAGTAGTGGTGACAACACACACACCCCTGAGGAGAGCCAGTAGAAGAGCACTTTAGGTCAGACAATGTACCATTGACCCTTACTCTCTGCGTCCCGTTGGTTAAGAAATCCAGAATCCAACCCACCAGACTATTGCTCAAATCAAATTGTTGCAGGAGCCTTTCAACTAAGATATGAGGTTGGATTGTATTAAAGGCGGAGGAAAAGTCCACAAATAAAAGCCTGGCATGTGTCCCATTAAAATCCAGATGTTTAAAAAGCATGTTAAACAGAGTGACAGTGGCATCCTCCACTCCTCTGTGAGGCCTATAGGCAAACTGCAGAGGATCCAATGCATGCTCAGTCTGCTTTAGGACCTCACATCTGACCAGTTTTTCAAAAATTTTCATTAAAATTGAAGTCAAAGCAACTGGTCTAAAGTCGTTTACCATTTTAGGACAGCTGGATTTTGGAACGGGAACAACCACGGCTTCTTTCCAGAGGCACATGTTGTGTCTGTAAGGACTTATTGAAAATGTAATGAAATATAGGACTCAGTTCATGTGCACAGGACTTTACCAAGCGCCCACATATATTATCAGGGCCCTGACTTTTGTTCACTTTTACAGTGCAGAACTCCCTTTTAACATCCTGCACCTCAATATTAAAGTGCTGATTGTCTTTGAGTTTCTGTTTCAAATCTTGGGTTTCTGTGCTAAAATCAAAGGAGTCAAAACAACCATAAAAACAATTAAGAGCATCAGCCAGCTCTGTGTCTGAATTAAAACCATCTAAAAACACACGATTGCTGCGTTTTGTGCTCTGAAGGCCTGCAATAGTTTTCATACTGGCTCAGGATGAACCAAGTTTCTTTGTTGCCATCTTGCTTTCCAGCTCTGATTTATAATTTTGTTTTGCTCTTAAAATTTCGGCCTTCAGCTCTTTTGTGGCAACCTGTAGCTCAGAAACAGACCCCTGTTTAAAGGCAAGTGCTTTCCTCTGTAAGCAGGATTTAACTGATTTTGTAACCCATGGCTTGTTGTTGGGATATATTTTGACACGTTTACGTGGAACGATCGTATTTTTACAGAAAGCCATGTATGAGCATGTGACGTCCACCAAAGAGTCCAAATCATCCCCGCAGGACAGTGTGAACATCTCCCAGTCTGTACAGTTAAAGCATTCCTGGAGGCTGTGCACTGAATCTTCTGTCCACACATCTATGTCTCTGGTCTCCACCTTGCCTCTTCTGAGAGCAGTTTTATATGTGGGCAGCAAATGTACACAGTTGTGATCTGAGGATCCTAAAGGAGGAAGGGGAAGTGATTTATAGGCCCTCTCTATGGATCCATAGCACAGGTCCAATGTCTTTTTTCGCCTAGTTGGCCAGGAGACATACTGATAAAAGTTTTTAAGTGTCTTCTTTAAAGAAACATGGTTAAAATCCCCAAGAATAAAGTTTGGCACCTCTGGAGAAATTGACTGCAGCCGCTGCACCACATCAAAGATGGTGCTGGAGGCGGAGTCAGCGTCTGCCCTCGGGTGGATGTACACAGTTGTGATGAAAAGCTGGGGGAACTCGCGAGGCAAATAAAAGGGGCGTAGTGACACAGACAGCAGCTCTACATCGGGTGTACAGATGCGCTCTCTGACCGTGACAGATGTGCAGTACTGCTTATTAATATATAAACATACGCCGCCCCCCTGACGTTTCCCCGTTACCTTTTCCTGCTGATCCGAGCGCAGTGGGGCTCCAAAGCCGTCAATCCACAGGTCTGCATCCCGGTCATGCGCAGTAAGCCAAGACTCGGTATAAGCCATGACACAGCAGTTCTTAAAGTCCTTCTGGTAGCATACATTCCCTTGAATTTCATCCACCTTGTTCCTCAGAGATTGTACGTTCCCAAAAATCATAGAAGGAAGAGGAATGTTACCAAACTGACGTCTTCTCAGGCGCAATTTCACGCCTCCACACTTTCCGCGTTTCCTTCTCCCGTCTCTCTTTTCACTGCTGTGTCCATGAACGTCTCTCAAAATAAAGTCCGGCAGTTGCGGCTTAGACTCAATCACAGACGCTGCATCAACCGTGTTTAAATGCAGCAACATCTCCCTGGAATAATGTATTCTGCCCGCCATGATCCCGATCGTGTTTAAATCAGAGACAAAGAGCCGGAGAAAAAGTAGCAGCAGTGCAAAAAAGGGGAGGAAATCCCTATTGATGGAACTAGGGAGCTCTTCGCCATACAGTCCACAAACATTCCAGGACAGAAACGACACAGAGAATTTATTAAAAACACATTAAAGTGCATTAAAGTGCCCTGACGCTCTGTCCGGCTAAACGCGCACTTAAATGCGGCCACATATTGGTCAAACATATATCGGCGCCCCTCAGGGTTATCTAGAGTGGACTGGGCCCACTCCAGGGCTCCATCCCTGAGCTACAGGGTGAAAAACTGGATCCGAGCTACATCTCCCGGATACTCCTCCCGGCCTGCTCCAGGTACATCTGAAGAAGGAATGGTTTACATTTCCCCACCTCCCCCGTGTACAGGGAAGGCATGGGAATGGAGAAAGTATGGTGCATGGTAGCACGCAGAGCAGGCTGGGGGGAACAGCCGCGGGATGTGCCACGGACCATAAAGTAAACATGTTGGACACCTGTTGCATCAACGCAGCGAGCTGCTGCTCGGTCACCGCTAGGCGGTCCATAGCGGATTGCTCCTGCGATGAGGCACCGGCTGAGCTACCTTCCTGGCTGGCTTGTTCTGTCGTGACGTGTTAAGTTCTTTGACAGCTCACGCGCATGATGCCAAGCACAGGATGAACCACACAGAGGGGCACGTTTGACAATTTATTAATAGCAAAAACACAGCAGTGCACAGCAACAGAAACAGTCACTCACCAGAGGAAAGGACCTGTGGAGAGAAGATGAGAGCTGTGAGCTGAGGAGTGGAGTAAGAGGAAAATGGGCGAGCCAAATTGCCACTTACTTGGGAAATCCAGGGATGACCGGCAAGACCCAGCGAGGAATAGACGAACCAGTAGGTTAGAGGGGAGTAGTGGAGCTGATGGTGCCTGACTGGGGAAATGAAGTTGCTAATGGGTAGTGAGATGGAGCAGGAGAGCGCGCGCAGTCCCGGGGACACACCTACATGGTGGCAGCAACCTGAAAAGAGAAAAGAAAAAGGAGGTTAACGACATGTTAACAATTCCAACAACATGCAGCTAGTCCGAAGGACGGGCAGTATACCCGGACGAGCCAGCGTTGACTGCGGGGAGGAGGCCTCCTTAAGTACGCTGGCTGATGAGCGGGCACAGGTGTGTCTTCTGCCTCAGGTTCCGTGATGAGCTGGAGGAGATGGGACCGGAGGGGAGGGGCATGCTCCCGCTGCTCATGACAGGTTTGACATCTACAGGATGTCTGTACAAGGTTAAACTATAGTTCAAATATAGTTGCTGTGGACGTCCATTCAACATTTTATAAGGGCCTAATTTCAACGTAATTTAAACATAAAAAATGTATTGTAGCTTATCATAGAGAGCTGAAGTCACGCCCCCTCTACTTCCTTAAATTGAAAAAAATTCTCCATTGAAATGAATGGCGAGAGTGAAATTATCCTTTGATCCTGATCAAATTTTGCCATACGTTTGTCAATATAAAAGAATTTTCCACGTAAATAGCACTAAACACAATTACAGTTTAGTGATGTGGAATGATGGGAGTTGTTGTCCACTAGTCGTTTAAACAAAATCTAAACATTACTCTGTCATTATATGACGCCCGATAGCTTTATTTACGTGGAAAATTATCTTTTAAATTGACAAACATCATATGTGTAACTCGTGGCAAAATTTGATCAGGATCAAAGCATAATTTTGCTCTTGCCATTCATTTCAATGGAGAATTTTTTCAATTTAAATAGAGGGGGTGTGACTTAGGGTCTCTATAAACAGCCAATACATGAAAAATGTGCTACATAAATATACTATGAACACTACACACATGCAAACATCCACATTATATTTCTCCAGATATGAGGTATGCAAGATAACCATAGCAAATTTCAACAGAAATGGACAAATTCTTATTTGTTCTTCAAAGCATGAACCCTCTGTGCTTAATATTCAAGCAAACCCACACTTGCTTCAAAGCAAATTAGAGTGCCATTTCATAACAGCACATACAAAATTCAATGAAAGTTATCCACCTGGCAGTGAAGTCAGAAAAGCAAGAAAAGTGGTCTTAACTGAAAATGTATTGGGTGAGATTTTTTTGTGGGATGACTAATTTATATGTAGAAACGCTCATCTGTGTGGCTGACTTGATATATTGTTGTAAAGGTGTCTGTCGCTTTGACTTTGCTCTGCCAATGTGGACCTTGTGTAAAAAATATATAGTGAGGATTGCTGCCTTACACAATGTATGGTCTATTTCCCACCTTGTTTTTCCACAGTGAAGTCCAACACAGCATTCAGAACACAAACATAATCTCTTGAAAGGACAGAGCATAGAAGGGTGTCATAAAATGTATATATAATGTTCAGGCATGAGCTTGGCCAAGGACAAAAAAGCAACAAGTAACAAGTAAACATATCTATTTATATTCCACAAACTTGAAATCCAGAATAATTTTTAAAAATCACACTCCTGAATGTTGTGTATGTCCACCCCCTCCTCTTCTTCCTGGAGCACGCTTCTAGTGCTCCGCAGCATGTCTTCGAACAGCATCCTCTGTTGCCTCTTTACATGACTTCAGTACAGCATCTGGAAAAGTTGGACGATAAAAAAATTTTAGCTGCGTAAAAATTAATTGTATGCCAGATTTGTTACAACTACAGCCAGCAGTCTATAGTTAACTGGCCCAGGCCTGCAGAGAAATCTAAATATTGGAATACAGCCCACATCACATGAAGTTTGCACTTGACTGTATTATACTTAGTCTCAACACCGGAGGTGCTGCCGTCTTGAACAAGGCAGCATTTTTATATTCAAAACAATAAGAATGAGCTGTCAAAAAGCAACGGCATATAAGCCACAGTTTTAGCCTATGTTGTCATGGGCAGTGAGAGCGTGCCCCTCCCCTCCTGCCGCACGTTCACTAATTCATCACTGCACCTGAAGCAGAGAACACACCTGCGCCCACTCATCAGCCAGCGTATTTAAGGAGTCCTCCTCTGCGCAGTCAACGCTGGCTTGTTTGGGTATACTGCCTTAATTCAGGCAAGCAGGTCGTTTTGAACTTGGCTTAGACACGTTGTCTAAACTGTTCTCTTTTCTCTCGCTGCAGGTTGCTGCCATCGTGCGGGTGTGCTTTCGGACTGCGTGCGCTCTCCTGCCACCTCATCATCTTCCCAGCAACAAATCTTCACCCGGTCAGGCACTTCTAGCTCATTCCCCTTTCCCTACTGGTTCGTCTATTCCCTGCTGAAGTCCTGCCGGTCCTCCCTCGGAGTCCCGAGTAAGTGGCCATTTGGCTCACCCATATTCCCTTCTCTGCTTCTCCACTGACAGCTCTCGCTTTCTCTCCACAGGTGGATTGACTCTTCTGGTGAGTGCCTGTTTATTTAACTGTGCACTGTTTTCTACATTTAATAAACTATTGTACGTTTCCCCCTTGTGTGGTTCCGTCCTGTGCTAGCATTGTGCACGTGAGCTGTCAGCTTAATCATGACAGAAAGAGCCAGCCTGGACGACAGCTCAGCCGGTGCTTCGTCACAGGAGCTGTCAGCGACCGAGCACCAGCTTGCTGTGCTGACACAATGGGTATCGAACGTCATCCAGCTTTGGTCTCGAACTTCTCCCCTGGCTCCGCCTCCTCAGCCTGCTCCCCGCGCTACGGTGTGGCGTACCACAACCATTCCCACGCCTACCCCGTATGCGGGGGAGGTGGGGAAATGTAAGAGCTTTTTAATTCAGGTACAGATGTACCTGGAGCAGGTCGGGGAGGAGTACCCGGGGGATACGGCCAAGATACAGTTTTTTATGCTGCTGTTGAAGGAGCCTCGATTGGGGCCCTCGAGGGCGCAGGCCCTCGATTGGACAAGCGCCACACTAGACAACCCCGAGGGGCGGTGGTATACGTTCAGCCAATTTGTAGATGCTTTCACTTGCACGTTTGATCGGTCAGAGAGTGAGGGCAATGTGATGAGCCGCCTACTGACGCTCCTCCAGGGCACCCAGTCAGCGGCCGGGTACTCGGTGGAGTTCCGAGTTGTTGCTGCAGACTCGGGGTGGAATGAAATTGCCTTGCGCAGTGCATTCCTCCACGGGTTGAACGAACAGCGGCGGGACAAACTGGCAGTTCACCCTGTCCCTAAAACCCTCGACGATCTTATTGCTCAAGCTGTTGCTTTGGACAACCGGCACTGTGAGCATGCGAAGGAGCGTGGGGCCTCCTCTCGCCCACGCGCGGACCCACCGTGACAACTGACACTGGCGGCGCTGTGTCTTCGCCCGAGCCGATGGAGCTCTCTCGGCATCTCACCGATGATGAGCGCTAACGAAGGCGAAGGGCCGGCACGTGCCCGCACTGTGGTTCACTGAACCACGGTTGGGACGAATGCCGCCAGCGGCCAAAAGGCACAGCCATCAGTAACCATGGGGGGGTCTGGAAGGCGGGACCAAAAACACTCCCCCCGGTAATTTGTCTATCTCTGCCCTCGTGCAGCTTCCGGTGGTCGAGGGGTCATTGCACTGGTTGACTCGGGGTCAGAGAGTAATTTCGTTTCTGCTGAATTTGTTAAGCAGGTGGGTATTCCCACACGTAAATTGCTCCGTGATCAGAGAATCACAACCATATCTGGGCGGGAGGTCGCGGTAGTCACACATAGCACGATGCCGATCTCCATCCTCCTTTCCGGGAACCACCGGGAGGAACTAACTTTCTTAGTTCTCCCTATTTCATCTTCCCCGGTGGTCCTTGGGTATCCATGGCTCCAAAGGCATAACCCTATGATCAATTGGGTCCAAAACACCATCTCCTCCTGGAACCCCTTTTGTATATCCCATTGTATGTGCTCAGCGGAGTGCTCCCCCTCTCTATCCATCTCTCTCCCTCCGGTCGAGCTGCAGGACCTCAGCCTCGTTCCCTGGGCTTATCACGATCTTAAAGAGGTCTTTAGCAAGTCTACAGCATTGTCGCGGCCACCTCACCACTCTTATGACTGTGCCATAGACCTCATCCCGGGGGCAAGGCTGCTGTCCAGTCGGCTATACAGCATTTCGGGGCTGGAGAGGGAGGCGATGGAGAGGTATATTAAGGAGTTCCTGAATACCGGCCTTATTCGGTCATCTTCGGCTCCTCTCGGAGCCGGGTTCTTTTTCGTTGGAAAGAAGGATGGCTCGCTGTGCCTGTGTGTCGTCTACCGGGAGCTTAACGCTATTACCATTAAGGACAAATACCCTCTACCCTTAATTCAGCGTTCGAGCTCCTTCAGCGTTCACGGGTATTTACCAAATTGGATCTCAGGAATGCGTATCATTTGGTCCGCATTTGCGAGGGCGATGAGTGGAAGACCACATTTAAGACACACCAGGGGCAGTTTGAGTACCTTGTGATGCCCTTTGGGCTCACTAACGCCCCCGCCGTCTTCCAGCGGTAAATAAGCAACATCCTCCGTGATATGCTGTATCAATTCATGTTTGTGTACCTTGATGACATTTTAATCTTCTCCCGCTCGCCAGAAGAACATGAAGCCCATGTAAGGGCCGTCCTGCAACGGCTCCTGGAGAACCGGCTCTATGTTAAAGCCGAAAAGTGTGAGTTCTCAACTACATCTACCACCTTTTTGGGCTTCATAGTAGTCGAGGGGAGACTGATTGCCGACCCGGCCAAGGTGAAGGCAGTGCTGGATTGGCCAACTCCCCACTCCAGTAGGGAGCTCCAACGCTTCCTCGGGTTCGGGAACTTTTATCGCCAGTTCATAAGGAACTATAGTGGGGTGGCACTGCCGACCTCCATTAAGGTCCCCTTTTGTTGGACCGAGGCAGCGGAGCAAGCATTTAACAAATTAAAATGCCTGTTCAATGACACACCCATTTTGGCACAGGTCGACACGAAGCTCCAGTTTGTCCTCGAGGTGGATGCATCTGACACGGGGGTTGGCGCTGTGCTTTCGCAGTGCACATCCTCGGATCAGAAGTTCCACCCATGCACATATTTCTCTCGTTGGCTTACGCCGGCTGAGAGCAATTATGACGTAGGGGACAGAGAGCTGCTGGCCATTAAGTTGGCATTGGAGGAGTGGAGACATTGGTTGGAGGGTGCCATTCTTCCTATCATTGTGTGGACCGACCACAAGAATCTCGAATACTTGTGGTCGGCCCGCCGATTGAATGCCAGGCAGGCTCGCTGGTCTTTATTTTTCCAGCAGTTTAATTTTACCATCACTTACCAGCCTGGCACCCGGAATGTCAAACTGGACGCGCTATCACGACAGTTTGACTCTGAGGAGGTAGACCCCCTTCCCCTCCACAAACCATCATCCCGCCTTTATGCGTCCTTGGTGCCCTTACTTGGGATATTGAGTGGAGGGCCCGTCAGGTCCAGTCCCTGGAGCCCGTGCCGGTAGGGTGCCCCCAGAATCGCCTCTACGTCCCAGCCGCCCTCCGCAGTGACCTCCTCCAGTGGGCCCATACCAGCCGTTTCGCCTGCCATCTGGGCATCACCCGCACTGTGGACTTTGTCCGGCGGGCATTCTGGCGGCCCACAGTGTGGCGGGACGTACAGGACTACGTCAGGGCCTGCCAGACCTGGGTCAGGGGGAAATCTGACTCATCTAACCCCTCGGGACTCTTCTATCTCCTTCCCACCCTGGGTCGTCTTTGGGCCCACATCGCCGGGGACTTTGTAACCGGACTCCCCCCCCCCTCCCGTGGGAAGACTGCAATCTTGACAATAGTAGACTGCTTCTCCAAGGCGGTGCATTTGGTGGCCCTCCCGAAGCTCCCCTCAGCCTTGGAGATGGCGGTCCTATCTATTGACTGACCACATGATCAAGATCCACGGCATCCCCATCGACAATGTGTCTGACCGGGGTCCACAGTTTATGTCCCAGGTCTGGAGGGCCTTTTGTTGGACTTTGGGCACCACAGTGAGTCTCTCTTCCGGGAATCATCCTCAAAGCAATGGGCAAGCAGATCACGCCAATCAGTCCCTGGAGGCCACCCTGCGGTGTGTAGCAGCCGAGAACCTGGGTTCGTGGAGCTCACACCTGACCTGGGTGGAGTATTCCCTCAACTTGGCCATTTCCATGGCCACCGGACTCACTCCATTTGAGGTGTCTCTGGGTTACACCCCGCCTCTTCTTCCCATGACCAAGAGGGAGGTGGCGGTTCCATCTGTAGAGGCCCATGCTCGTCGCTGCCGGCGTGTCTGGAGGGCTACCCGGGCTGCCCTGGCATGCACCACGGAACGCAGCCAGGCTGCCGCTGACAGGGGACGGGTCCCGGCTCCCAAATACACTGTGGAACAGCAAGTCTGGCTGGCGGCGAGTCAGATCCCTCTGAAAGAGAAGTCTAAGAAGCTGTCCCCCCACTTTCTGGGACCATACCCCATCTCCCGGATTGTAAATGGCACGTCGGTGCAGCTCCCTCCTTCTCTACGGGTGAACCCCACTTTCCACGTGTCTCACATCAAACCCCTCTCGGTCAGTCCTCTTACAAGGGGTCCACCCCTTGTGTGGGTCCGTCCTGTGCTAGCATCGTGCACGTGAGCTGTCACCTTAATCATGACATATGTCATGGACCAAACCCACCCTCTTCCCCGTTTCCTTCCAGAGACATTTATATTACAACCTTTTTATTAAAAAAAAAACCAACAAAAAACAAAAACGTTAATAGCATTAATGGTAAGCAGAGATGGAGGCTGATCAATCTTGTCTATAAAACTATTTAATACAGTGGTACCTCTACTTACGAAATTAATTGGTTCTGGAAGTCTAGCGGCTGCCCCGGCCTTGGATGCGCTCTGCAGAGCGTGCCCAAATGCCAAGTCACGTTTCGTTACCTTGTATTCATACATGTGTAATGACAATAAAGTTGAATCTCAATCTCAATCTCAATCTCAAGTAGTTTCGTAACCTGAAAATTCCGTAAATAGAGATGCGTTTTCCATGTAAATGCCCTAATCCGTTCCAAGCCCCCCAAAATCCGGACATAAATTTTTTATAAATCATAAAAATGCATCAAAATATGTAACAAATACATGTTACAATTAGATTACTGCACAATAAACATAAAATGAGAGTCGTACTTAATGTAAAAAACAAAGAATAAAGTAAAGAATAAAAATTATGTTCATTTACCTTTTAACTGCTGTCGTCGTCACCTTTTGCCTTCTTTGGTTCATGTTCTCTCTCAGCAGTGGTTTTTGCCTGATGTTTTGTAAAGAACCGATCCAAGGACGTTTGCTTTTGTCGGCTTTTAACAATCCTTCGAAAAAGTGCAAGGCAAACATCATCATAGTGAGCGATAGCCCGACTAGTGAGAGGCCTTTGGAAGGAGTCGTAGCTTTTAGGGCTTCCTTTTGTTTTAATACCGTGCCGATCGTAGATGTATTACGGCCATATTCTTTGGCGAGATCAACCAAACGCATCCCTTTTTCATACTTTTCTATTATCTCTTTCTTTGTTTGTATGGACAAAAAAACTCTCTTCTTCTTCTTTTCTTCTTTTCCACTTTTCTCCATCACTTTCTTGGGGTCCATAGTGAATAAAAGTTAATACACACACGTAAAACTGTCCGAACACTTCGTGGCCAATGGGATGCCAGGAAGATGCTAGGCGATAGCCAGTGGCAGAGCAGCTACAAGTATGTTTACGTTCGGTAAACTCTGGGAGCTGCGAGTAGCAGTGCGTACTGTATTTTTGCCTTTCGTATCCTGAAATTTCTTTCGTAACAAGAGGCCATATTTTCCCGTTGAGGCGTGTCGTAACCTGAAAATTCCGTATGTAGAGACGTTCGTAAGTAGAGGTACCACTGTACTCCACAAAAGGGTTTCAGTTTTCATTTTCCTTATTTAAGATAAGATAAGATAAGATAAGCCTTTATTAGTCCCACGACGGGGGAATTCCAGGATTGCAACAGCACAAGGATAGCAACACTCAGAGCAACAATCAGAAGGCAAGAAAAAAAAAAAAAAAAACAAGCAAGCAAGAGCAGCTAATATACATATGTACATATTACTATAAAATATATATATACACACAGACACACAGTGCAGAGCATTGTAGCATTGTAGCTGGATGGAATAAATATATGAGTATATAAACACACAGTGTGGAGCATTGTAGCTAGATGGAATAAATATGTAAATATATAAACACCCACAGTACGGAGCAATGTAGCCAGACGGAATAATATGTAGATATATAAACACACAGTGCGGAGCATTGTAGCTAGATGGAATAAATATATAGATATATAAATATAAACACCCCCAGTGCGGAGCATTGTAGCTAGATGGAATAAATATGTAAATATATAAACACACACAGTGCAGAGCATTGTTGCTAGATGGGATGAAACAGCATAACCGTCTACTTAGTTACCCTACATGGTATGATTATGTGCCCATACATATTCTCACCCTCCATAGTGACCGGTATTTTCCTAGTTGTATGCCGGAGGGGACCATTGTGTAAGTCTATTGCGTCTTTTGCATTCAAAAAACTATTAGTTTGTTACGTCTTTTTGCTATCTCTGCGAGCAGCCCTGCTTAGGTTGTACAGTCTGACAGCCGTTGGTAGGAAGGACCTGCGAAACCTCTTGGTTGTGCACCTGGGATGATGTAGTCTGCTGCTGAATGAGCTCCTCAGTGCATTCAGTATGTCCTGCATAGGGTGAAACTCGGACTCCAGCAGAGATGACAGTTTAGCCACCGTCCTTCTCTCTCCTATCTCCTCCACCGGATCAAGGCGCTGCCCCAGGACAGAGCTAGCTTTCTTGATCAGTTTGTTCAGTCTCTTCCTATCGGCTGCAGTAATGCCACTGCCCCAGCAGACCACTCCAAAAGTGATGGCTGATGCCACCACCGTGTCATAGAATGTCTTCAGCAGCGCCCCTTGTACACCAAAAGACCTGAGTCTCCTCAGCAGGAACAGCCTGCGCTGTCCCTTCTTGTAGAGTGCGTCAGTATTGTGTGACCAGTCTAGTTTATTGTTCAGATGAACACCCAGGTACTTATAGGATGTCACCATCTCGATGTCTGTTCCCTGTATATTTACTGGTGCTGTGAGGGGTTGTCCTTGCCTGCGGCAGTCCACCACCAGCTCCTTAGTTTTCCTCGCGTTGATCTGGAGGCAGTTCCGATGGCACCAGTCCACGAAGTCCTGGATAAGCCCTCTGTACTCAGCTTCATCTCCATTGGCGATGAGGCCAACGATTGCAGAGTCATCAGAGAACTTCTGTAGATGGCAGTGTGTTGTGTTGTGTGAGAAGTCCGCAGTATAAAGAGTGAACAGGAAGGGAGCCAGCACCGTTCCCTGGAGGGCCCCCGTGCTACCGATGATCGTGTCGGACACACAGTCCCGGGTTCTCACAAACTGAGGCCGGTTCGTGAGGTAGTCCAGGATCCATGATGACAGGTGCTGGTCCACCCCTGCGCGCAGCAGCTTGTCCTTCAGGATCATCGGTTGGATGGTGCTGAAAGCACTGGAGAAGTCAAAGAACATGATCCTCACCATATTCCCGGGCTTCTCCAGGTGGGACAGAGAACGGTGAAGGAGGAAGATCACCGCATCCTCCACCCCAATGCCATGCTGGTAGGCGAACTGGAGTGGATCCATCGCTGGTTTCACCAGGGGGCGGAGGTGAGCATGGAGCAGTCTCTCCAGGGTCTTCATCAAGTGGGACGTCAAGGCCACCGGTCTGTAGCTGTTCAGGTCTTTGGGGTGGGAAGTTTTTGGTACAGGTACAGGTACCACACAAGATGTTTTCCACAGCTGTGGTACCCTCCCCAGCTTCAGGCTCAGGTTGAAGATGTACGTCACAATCCCACACAGCTGGTCTGCACAGGACTTGAGGAGCTTTGCGCTGATGCCATCCGGTCCCGACGCCTTCCTCGCCTTGATCTTCCTCAGCTCCGTCCTCACCTGGGTCCTGGTCAGGGTCAGGATGGGGGGCTGTGTGTTGGGAGTGGGGGGGGTGTTGGTGGAGTGGGGAGTGGGCAGCAGGACTTGATTTCTTTAGAGGCAGCAGTGGTTGTTGTGCAGTCAGGGGGGAGGGCGGTTGGTCAAACCTATTGAAAAACAGATTCAGGTTGTTCGCCCACTCCCTGCCCCCCGTGGCCTGGGGGGAGGTATTCTGGAGCCCAGAGATGGTTTTGAGGTTTCTCCAGACCCCGCTGATGTCGCTCTGTTGCAGCTTGTCCTCCATCTTCTTCCTGAAGCTGTCCTTGCCTTCTCTGATCTTTCTCCTCAGCTCCCTCTGTACGGACTTCAACATCTCTCTGTTCCCCGACCTGAAGATCCTCTTCTTCTCTCTCAGAAGTGTTTTTATCTCAGGGTTGATCCAGGGTTTGTTGTTTGAGCAACACCGTATGGTCTTGGTGGGAACGGATTTGTCCACACAGAAGCTGAGGTAGTCTGTGAAGGTGTGAGTGAGGCCATCGATGTCCTCACCATGTGGATTGCAGAGCTGCTTCCAGGCGGTGGCTTCAAAACAGACCTTTAGATTGTCCATTGTCTCCTCAGACCATGACTCCACTGTGCGCATGGCCGGAGGTTGTCTGTGCACTAGGGGTTTGTACACCGGCCGGAGATGAACCAAGTTGTGATCCGATCTCCCGAGTGGGGGGAGTTGTGATGAGGTGTACGCCTCCTTAGTGTTTGCGTAGAATAAGTCCAGTGTTTTATTGTCTCTAGTGTGGCATGTGACATACTGGGTGAACGTGGGTAGAATGGGAGATAGTGAAACATGGTTGAAATCACCTGAGATGAGGAGAAGAGCATCTGGGTGTTCTGTCTGCAGCCTGCTGGTTACTGAATGGATGACGTCACGCGCTGTCCCAGCGTTCGCCGTCGGATTTGCATAAACAACAATGCAGATCACGTGTGAGTGTTCTCTCGGGAGATATGTAGGCCGCATGCTAACAGCTAGCAACTCAATGTCTTTGCTGCAGTGTCGTTGTTTAACAGTGATATGTCCCGGTCTGCACCAGTTGTTGTTAACATACATTATCACTCCACCGCCCCTTGCTTTGCCACTGTCTGGTGTTCGGTCAGCCTGTATCATGTGAAAACCCTCCAGCTCAATGTTAGCATCTGCTGCTAGTTCAGTTAGCCACGTCTCAGAAAACAAAAGGAGAGAGCACTCCCGATATGTGCTATCGTAGCGGCAGATAGCAGCTAGCTCATCTACCTTTCCCAGTAACGACCGTACATTTCCCATGACAACAGATGGAAGGGAGGGTCTGTACCTTATATTTTTTGTCCTCCGCCTTACTCCAGCCTGGCAGCCGCGGCGTTTTCGCCTCAGTTCTCTCGGTATGTCGAGTTTTTCCAATGGGACCAGGTGGCGGTTGAATGCTAGCAGCTCTTCCCAGCTGTATCGTATCCTGCTATAAACAGTGGCTCCGTCCACCGGCTCAGGAGACATTTGGGACGATCTGTGTGTCCGTCATATAAGTGGAATGAAAAAAAGACGGATCAAAAAGAGAGAGGAAGGGAAAAAGACTCGGAATCGAGCCGCTGTTGCAAAGGGCGGCCGACTCGTGTGGCGCCGAGAGAGGAAAAAAAAAAAAAAAAAAAAAAAAAAAAGCAGACACTTTAGCAGACACTTTTATCCAAAGCAATACAACTAGACATTCACATACTGATGGAGCCATCAAGAGCAGTTAGTATCTTGTCCAAGGTTACTTTGACATGCTTACCTTGCATGGCTTGATAGATTTTTGAGTTCTGCAGAGACATTTTGGCCTTCTTCCCCTTCATATTGAAATGGCTCATGAGAGCATTGCTGAAGAGCCTGAAGAAAAGAGAAATATCTTTTACAAATTTAAGTCCACCTTTAACAATTGTCTTCAGGGATAAAGCACAGTGTAAAATCATTGTTAGTTCATAGCCTACCGACCAAGAACTTTGTGGACTGTGTCTTTAAGGTCTTTCCCTCCAACCCGAGCTAGATGCTGCACCTGTTATACAAAAGAAAAAAAAGGTTAAAGTTTAGTTAGAGTTTGTGTCTTCAGTATACAGTACCTGTCAAATTTTCCCAATGTAGCGATTCGCAGGAAATTTAAGACATTAATATTTATTGTGAAATCTAGTATATGCAATAGCATGAATTGACATTTTGAATCAGTTGGCAATACTACACTTTCAAGCACTTGTTATTTCATTTTACAACATAACTTTTTAGACGCCTAGTATTACCATGATTTGCCTAAAGTGAAAATACCATACACATCCTGTACCATGCACATTTTACATATTATTTCCTCCTGCTGCATTTGCGTGCCTATTCATTGCTATACTGATAACACAGCATACAGTAAGATAAGATAAGCCTTTATTAGTCCCACAATGGGGAAATTCCAGGATTGCAACAGCACAGGGATAGCAACACTCAAAGCAACAATCAGAAGGCAAGAAAAAACAAGAGCAGCTAGTATACATATGTACATATTACTATAACTCACCGGCCACTTTATTAGGTACACCTGTCCAACTGCTCGTTAACACTTAATTTCTAATCAGCCAATCACATGGCGGCAACTCAGTGCATTTAGGCATGTAGACATGGTCAAGACAATCTCCTGCAGTTCAAACCGAGCATCAGTATGGGGAAGAAAGGTGATTTGACTGACTTTGAACGTGGCATGGTTGTTGGTGCCAGAAGGGCTGGTCTGAGTATTTCAGAAACTGCTGATCTACTGGGATTTTCACGCACAACCATCTCTAGGGTTTACAGAGAATGGTCCGAAAAAGAAAAAATATCCAGTGAGCGGCAGTTCTGTGGGCGGAAATGCCTTGTTGATGCCAGAGGTCAGAGGAGAATGGCCAGACTGGTTCGAGCTGATAGAAAGGCAACAGTGACTCAAATAACCACCCGTTACAACCAAGGTAGGCAGAAGAGCATCTCTGAACGCACAGTACGTCGAACTTTGAGGCAGATGGGCTACAGCAGCAGAAGACCACGCCGGGTGCCACTCCTTTCAGCTAAGAACAGGAAACTGAGGCTACAATTTGCACAAGCTCATCGAAATTGGACAATAGAAGATTGGAAAAACGTTGCCTGGTCTGATGAATCTCGATTTCTGCTGCGACATTCGGATGGTAGGGTCAGAATTTGGCGTCAACAACATGAAAGCATGGATCCATCCTGCCTTGTATCAATGGTTCAGGCTGGTGGTGGTGGTGTAATGGTGTGGGGAATATTTTCTTGCCACTCTTTGGGCCCCTTGGTACCAATTGAGCATCGTTGCAACGCTACAGCCTACCTGAGTATTGTTGCTGACCATGTCCATCCCTTTATGACCACAATGTACCCAACTTCTGATGGCTACTTTCAGCAGGATAATGCGCCATGTCATAAAGCTGGAATCATCTCAGACTGGTTTCTTGAACATGACAATGAGTTCACTGTACTCAAATGGCCTCCACAGTCACCAGATCTCAATCCAATAGAGCATCTTTGGGATGTGGTGGAACGGGAGATTCGCATCATGGATGTGCAGCCGACAAATCTGCGCCAACTGTGTGATGCCATCATGTCAATATGGACCAAACTCTCTGAGGAATGCTTCGAGCACCTTGTTGAATCTATGCCACGAAGAATTGAGGCAGTTCTGAAGGCAAAAGGGGGTCCAACCCGTTACTAGCATGGTGTACCTAATAAAGTGGCCGGTGAGTATATATATATATATATATATATATATATATATATATATATATATATATATATATATATATATATAGACACACAGTGCGGAGCATTGTGGTTGGTGGATGTGCAGCAGAAAGTCTAAGCTCTCTCTCCGCGGATGCGGCAGGCCAGCTGGATGTCTTTGGCCATGATGGTGACCCTCTTGGCGTGGATGGCGCACAGGTTGGTGTCCTCAAAGAGACCCACCAGGTAGGCCTCGCTGGCCTCCTGCAGAGCCATGACGGCGGAGCTCTGGAAGCGCAGGTCGGTCTTGAAGTCCTGAGCAATCTCCCTCACCAGGCGCTGGAAGGGCAGCTTACGGATGAGCAGCTCTGTGGATTTCTGGTAGCGACGGATCTCTCTCAGAGCCACGGTACCGGGCCTGTAACGGTGAGGCTTCTTCACCCCGCCGGTGGCCGGAGCGCTTTTCCGAGCAGCCTTAGTGGCCAGCTGCTTCCTGGGGGCTTTTCCTCCAGTAGATTTACGGGCGGTCTGCTTGGTTCTTGCCATCGCTCTTTATTATTCTGTCTTATATTTCTTTCAATGGGCTCAGTTTTAAAATGACAAGCACTCTGAAAACAGAATCTAATGTTGACACCCAAAAAATCATGCTTAATTTTGAATACAATATATATACTAATCATTATGATCCTGATGGAAATCCTACCAAGCTGTCAAAAGCTTCTTTGTCATTCATAAGTTGCTTTGCTCCCTGAAAGTCCTACGTGGTCTCCAACCTCTTCACGCTGGAAGCTGAAAGGGCAGGCTCACTTCGGTGAAGGTTTTTAATCTCAAACTGGAGGTCAATTAACTTGGCCAACACCTTTTTCTGAAACCCTGAAATAATAAAGAACTAGAATTACCACCTGGCTGTTGTATGCCTCCACGAAACAATGTAGCCACAGCTTACAGGCAAAGTTTGTCTTAATGCACTGTTGTCAATTAATTCTTGTGGTGAACTGAATGCAGAAATGTGCAAGACAGCCCCTCTTGGCATGTGCCTTGGGATGTACATATGGACAACCCAATAAAGTATGCCTGCAGATATCGCCTACACTGAGGCACACAGAGCAGTTAGCTATAGGGGCCAAAGGTGGGGGGGTCCTTTGGTGGCCATTTTTGGGGAAACTGTAATATATAACTAATATAACTGTAATATGTGTATCTTTCCAATTGAATGTGTATGGGTATTGTCAAAGCTGAGGGAAAAGAAGCGATTAGAAAATGGGACAGATGGACGTACGTATGTACAACCTGAAAATAGTATTGCCTCTGGCTACAGCTATTGCCAATGCGAAAGCATAATCTATTGCACTGATCTTGATCAATTTCACACCAATTCATTTAACATTTCCCAAAAATTTCAACTTACTTGTTGTGGACATTGGCTCGGCCGAGGTGAGATGGGGTAACAGTTCAGTCCAATAATTATGTGCACTTACAGGGAGGTGAAAGGAGAGTGGGAGCTCCCGATCGGGAGAGTTGGTCCTGGTCCGCAGATGGGAATGGTCCCAGTCCGCCAGGAGGATAGTCCACCTGTGCATAAGTCCTAGAACACACAGAGGTTAATCAGGAGCAGAGTAATAAATGGTGGGGTTGCTTACGAGATCCCACGTAGGAGGAGAGGGTCGTAGCAAGGTGCTGAAGAAGATGCACACGGTGGCAAGGAGCTCTCTAGGCTGCATGCAGAAGTTGACGTCTCCGTGCAGGAGTGAAGGGCCCATCTCAGTTTAAAGGCTGCTTAATTAGAGAGCGCGGGAGTGGATGAAGTCACAGCTGTGGGAAATGAGTAATGAGAGGAGAAAAACAGTGTGCAGCTTGGATCACTACAACTTTCACCAGTGTTTATTTCCAAATGTCGGCAAATTTTCAGCAGTCTGAAAATTTTCAAAGAACACAACTTTCACCAGCATTTGCCAACAAACACCAGTAATCATTAACCTTTGCCAGTAGAGCCAGACGTTTGCCAAAACATCAGTAAAAGTCTGTCCAAACGTTGTAGCGCAAATCCAACTTTACTCACGTTACACTTTCAAAGGCTCCAATCTGGTCATCAGTGGGCACAGAGCATCAACCTTTCAGACAAAGGCAACTGCAGTTTTTATTCCTTTGACATAAATACTTTTCAAAATACTTTTTGGACGACTCACCATGCTTGTGGTTGACGCCATCCCTGGACCTCATCACATCTTGCCACTGGACCCAACACCATCATTCCTGGAGTCATCACTTTACCTCAACCTTTCCCTGTGTCTGGAGCCATCACTGTCCTGGGACCCAACGTTGTGTTGGAACCTGTTGTCGTCCCTGGAGTCACGATCATGATGGAACCTGTCACTATGCCTGGAGCCATTGCTGTGCCAGGATCTGACACTGTCTCCAGAACAAATACATTTAGGTACATTTGGTAATTATCTCAACTACATGATAATCTTGCTCATCCAAAAATGACAATGTGCCCTGACCTGTCAATGTCGCTGGATTTAGGATCTCTGTCTTCGGAGCTGAACATTACAGGTCTGGAAAACAGAAAGAATTTTCATAGATTTATGATAGGGGTGGGAGTTGATAAGATTTTCTCAAGATCAATGCCATTGTCGATTCTGCCTATCAATCCAGTTCCTTATCAATTCTGTAGATTCCTGAGTAGTTTTTTGAGGGGGAAAAAGTAGTTCTAGTCTTCTGCAACAAAAGCAATTATTTTATTTTTCCCAAAATGATGTCTGCACGAGTCTGTACATGTTACAGTGAAAATACATAATAATTATTTATTGTCACATTTAATTGTTTATTTCATTATACAATTATTTCAGAATTGTTGGTAGTCTGTGGTCTGTGAAATTAAGTCTGTCAACTTCATCCACCACAGTCACAATTATTTCACAGAAAAGCAATCCTGAAATAATTATATAATAAAATGCATAAGTAAATGTGGATATAAATAATTACATTTGGATATAAATATATCAATAGTTATCTGTAGAAATTATTCAATATATAATTGAATAATTATTTATTAATTTTTAACCGACAAGTGGCGAAAAAAACGTAGTTAACTCATCACTTTAAAGTAGAACTGAACTGAACAGCATTGAACGGCACTGGGTGATAGTACATACAATTATAAAGATAATTTATCATTGGCACCCCCTCCACAAATCCCGGAATCTTGGAGAAAATCGCGATTTTGAATTTCCCGCCCTGAAAAATCAGACAAATCCGCCGATTAACCAGAAGTGCAGCCGGAGTTCCGCGTGACGTCACGAGTGTGACACAGTCCTCCATGTTTACCATTGTGAGCACGTCGACACTGGTTGTTTTTGGTGCATTTTGTCGTGATAGTCGACTACAAAACACTTCCAACACCTGGGAAGATCTGTTCAGTGGCCAAGGAAAGCTGTCATGGCAACGAAAGAAAAGAAAGGGGGAGGAAAAGCGACCGGGAAGCGATGTGTTTCAAGATATAGATATTACAGTGATCCCTCACTTATCGCGTTTAATGGGGACCAGAACCGACCGCGAAAAGTGAAAAACCGCGAAGTAGCGTCACCCCCCCCCCCCCCAAGGGCGTCACAAGCACTATTTTGCACAAAAAGGCACAAGAGAACAGCGAAAAGTGCCACTAAGCAACACGAGCGATAAAGAACAATGAATGCGGTCTTCCTTCGCTGGGTATGTGCGCTCTGCAGGGAGAGAAGCTGGGTAAAACGTCTCGGTCAATCAGCTTGCGAGGTAAAACGTCTCGGCCAATCAGCTTGCGAGATTCCCGAGCGGTGAAGAGGTGGGCGGAGAGGAGTGGAGCGGTGGTCAGAGAGGTGGATTTTGAGTTGTGCGGGCTCTCCGTGTTGATACCTGATGTTCTAGAACATCAGGTATCAACACGGAGACAACACATGTTCTAGAACATCAGGTATCAACACGGAGAGCCCGCACAACTCAAAATCAACACGGAGAGCCCGCACAACTCAAAATCCACCTCTCTGACCACCGCTCCACTCCTCTCCGCCCACCTCTTCACCGCTTGGGAATCTCGCAAGCTGATTGGCCGAGACGTTTTACCTCGCAAGCTGATTGGCCGAGACGTTTTACCCAGCTTCTCTCCCTGCAGAGTGCACATACCCAGCGAAGGAAGACCGCATTCATTGTTCTTTATCGCTCGTGTTGCTTAGTGGCACTTTTCGCTGTTCTCTTGTGCCTTTTTGTGCAAAATAGTGCTTGTGACGCCCTTGGGGGGGGGGGGGGTGACGCTACTTCGCGGTTTTTCACTTTTCGCGGTCGGTTCTGATCCTCATTAAACGTGATAAGTGAGGGATCACTGTATTCCCCGGCGGCGGACCTCGCCTCTGCATCGCCGTCTGCCAGCTGCTGTCACAGGTGCATTAGGTCGCTGTCTCCCGGACTCGTCCTTGTGCACGCCTGCCACCTGCCACACTCCTGCATCCTCCTCTGTCTTGTCACCGATCCTGAATGCCTCTTCACTCTGAAAACTCTGGTTTTCTTGACTGCTGGAACTGCTGGAACTGCTATCATCTGCCATTGTTGTTTTGTTTAGGGATCACACTCGTGACGTCACGCAGCATCATCTGCACTACTTCCGGTTTGTTTGGCACTGCCAGCCAGAGGCAAAAGTTTATCGGCTTATAGCTTGGCCATCGCACGGCCTAAAAATTTCTTTTATGTGTTGAAAAATACAATAGGTAATAAGGAATTAATCTGCTATTCTACTTTTTGCGCCAAAAGGTGGGTTCAGTTCTACTTTAACAATTCTAATACTCACAGACGTTGCTTGAGCAGATGGAGAATCGGAGAAGTGTCTGAGGAGCGTGCTCTGAAGGAGTAGCTAGCTACACTGATCACCACATGGCAAGTCACTTCCTGATACCCAGCATGCACCGCCACCATGTTTGTACTTTTTGTGGTATTTTTAACCGCAAGACTGAATAAACGTACCAAACTGTGATAATAACACATCTCCTAATAAAAACACACATTAAACGTGTTTTCTGGGGGTATAACACAGGGTCTTTGGCAGTCAGCCTATAGCCTGCTACTTGCCTGTATTAGCTTATTCATGTTCCACGTGTTGTGAGCTTAGGTTCATTAGCTATCCTTCAACACACAGCCAATGTGCCCACAGCTGTTTCTGTTATGGTTCGAGCGCTGATCTCGTCCGCGCTCAAGCCATGCACCATTTTCGGCCATCTGATGGCTGTGTGCCCCTTTTGGCTCCCCGAGCCTTTATTGTGACAGCGCTCGGAGGGGTTTCCGGCTGTCGGACTTGACAGCTGAGCCGCATTCGCCTCATCAGCGGCTCTCCACTTAAGAGGGCAGCTGAGATCGAAAAGGGTGGCAGTCTCATCAAAAACCTTTCAATTGTCGGACGTTAGTGAGCACTCCTTTGTTTGGATACTGACCATTATTCCTCTACAGTATATTCGTAAGTGTGTTTCCTTGAGTATCCATTTCCCATTGTTATTGTCTGTTTTTCATTGTAGTGTGTTTTAGCCCCCCATGGCTCGTTATTTTGTTCCTTTTCTGTTCTATTAATAAACTGTGCAAACTCACTGGCGATTTGTGGCATCTTATGATGGCTCGCGAGGGCCATCCATGACAGTAGACTGCCGCCAGACTGAGACACCTATTGCCGTGAGTTTGGCCTAATTGGACTTGTTCTTTCCTGTCTGGGTGCCCGCGTGCTGAGAGGATTATGTCGTCATTCAGGGGCCGCGCTCGGAACCTGGGCTACGAGCTGGCGGAGGCCCTAGACTACGTAGATGGAACGCTCGTCACCGCTACCTTCTACGACTCTCCCAGCGATGTACGCCGGCACCTGGACCTCGCTGAGGACATTATTCAGCGCCTTCCTCGCTACTCCAACCAGCCGGAAGTCATGGCGAGGAGGGCAGACATCGCTACACACCGTGAGAGACTCCTTGGGCTGGAGCGAAACTCCGGCAGGAAGCCGAAGGGAAGGCAGCCTCGCACCTCCTCTCGGGATCCCGTTCCTGTCCCTGATCCGGTCCAGGAGTTCGCACCACCCAGGGGCCATCCCCAAACGAGCGTGACGTCAGTCGGGATTCCCCCAGAAAGGTTGCAGCTGACAGCAATCTCCATCTGGGACCGAGTGGCTGCAGCTCGCTCCGCCGGCCACCCCACACAAATCATGAAGCATGTGATGGCAGCAGTCAGACTGGTAGAGAGGAATCCCGAGCTGAGTGATTATCCGGAATACGCTGACCTGCTCGCCTCCGTTTCCGCACAGGAACGGCGCTTTCCGAACCTCACCTTCGCCTCGCCATCAGCCTGTGAACGTCATTGCCACGCTCCCAACAAGCCTCAGCGAGAACCCCGTCTGGATCCAGTTCCGGGTCATCGGAAAGACTCCCCCTCTCAGACAGCTGTCACTCCTACGTCTCACCAGGAGGGAATCCCCGCAGCCTCTCCCCCCGGGTCACCTCGTCCTGCTGTTCCGTCAGCTCCTTGGGACCAGATCACCTCGGCTGTCCTCCTCTCCTCCTCGACGTCTTCCTCGGCAGCTGTGAGTGTATTGAGTCCTGCTCCGGCGAAGCCCATTATTAGACTATCGCGAGTGGCTCCTCCTCATCCTCCCAGGGGGCCCTCCGTCACCATCCAGCGGGGAAAGGGAGGAACAACGTCCGCTACAGCAGGCACCATCCATTCTCCGGGAAACAGGCAAGTGCAAGTTCATTTATCTCCCCGTAGTTGTGATTTGCCTTGTCTGATTCCTGGGGGTGGAGTTCGGGGTTCGCAGTCCCCCGAGCTCCCACCACCTGCTGTAGCTTCTGTTATTAAACGTGCTGCCTCTGTGTCTCCCTCCGCTGAGCGGTCCACGATGCCAGGCCTACGTTGCCGGACGAGGAGGGGGCCTGCGGTTCTGGAGAGCCTGGTTCCAGCCCCGCAGCCACGTCATGGGCAGAGGAGGAGAGCGGACTGCAGTGTGGAGCCGGCGCTGACAACGAAGCGTCCCCGGGTCTCCACAGATGAACGGTTCGGTCCAGCAGGTCGAGGGTCCCCTGCCACCACGCCGTGTGGGTCGTCGGCATGGACGTCAGTGCCGGAGGGTCCTCAGGCTGCGGAGACCATCATGCCGGCTGCGGAGCCCGCCGTAGCCGAGTGGGAGCCAGACGACGACCTTCTTTGTCCTGAGCCTGGATCATCGAAGTCCTGGACGGCAACAGAACCCGAGTGCAGGCAAGTGCTCTACCTTGTTTTCCTTCTTTCAATTTTGGAGCATTTTTGCCTGTCTCTCGGGGAGACGAGCCAGGGGCAGCCGTCCACTGCACCCGAGCTCGTCTTGCTGGGCTCTGTCGCTACTGGTGATTCTGATCCCGGATCTCTCCTTTCTCCTGAGCCTTCTCCCAGGGTCACCGGTGCGGAGCCAATCCCGGTCGCTGTACTGGAGGTTCCGGGTTCGGGGTTGGAGGTCGTCACTGGTACTGCGCCGACCCAGTCGGGGTCCATCGCGGGTGCAGCCAAGACCCAATCGGGGCCATTCGTGGGTACAGCACCGGTATGGTTCAAGGTCGGTGAAGGAGCTGCAGACCCTCTGCCGCCTGACATTGTACTGGCTCATCGTCATCATCATCCCCATCATCATCATCGTCACCATCCCAGCTCATCGCCACCGGGGGCCGTTGGGGTTCTCTACGTTCACCCCGGCTCTCCCACGTCTTTTCCCTCGCCAGGGAGGCCGTCGCCAATTGTTTCCCCACGGTTCTGGTGGCTGAGGGATGCGGGTCGGCCGCCTGAGGAACTTTTTTGCCGGTTCGGCGCCCTGGATCGGCCACCCGACGTACTGTGCTTTCAACTGGGTGACCTGGTTCAGCCGCCAGAGGTTCCGACTTTCCGGGCCTGAGACTGGGTTAGGCCCCCCGAACATGTCCTTTTCCCTTTAATCACCCTTTGGCCGTTGGACGCAGGGAGACTGCCGGAACTGCTCCTGTTTTATTGGACTCTGCCTGTCGTCATCCTCATTTGTTGTGTGGTCCCACTGAGGTATAAGGTCATTCTGTGTGCTTGTTCCCCTCTGTGTATTTGTCGTTGTTAGCATGTTTTTTTTCTCCTCTTCCCTCTCCTGTCTGAGGGATGAAACGTGCCTAACTCTTGGTGTTTTGCTTTTTGCCCTGCTCTGTGTGTGTTTGCTGTGCGTTGCGGAGTATTGTGTTTTCTGTTAACCATACTCAGTAATTGCCTCATTTGTGCCCTGTTCTAATTATCATTTGTGCATTATGGAGTATTGTGTTTTTCTTTTAACCTTACTCTGTATTGCCTCATTGGTCCCCTGTTGCTGTCATGGTTGCTTTTTTCCCTTGCCATGTTCTTAAGTAATGGAGTATTGTGTTTTCTTTTAACCTTACTCTGTAATTACCACGTGTTTCCGGTCATCGTTATGGTGGGGGGTTTTTTTTCCTCTCTCTTGCTGGCTCTCACCGTCCAGGCCTGTTCCCCCATCCTCCCACCCTGGGGGGGAGGGGGGGCTTGGGTGTCATAGGGCGCTCGTAGTTCGCCCTTGGGGGGGAGGTACTGTTACGGTTCGAGCGCCGATCTCGTCCGCGCTCGAGCCATGCACCATTTTCGGCCATCTGATGGCTGTGTGCCCCTTTTGGCTCCCCGAGCCTTTACTGTGACAGCGCTCGGAGGGGTTTCCGGTTGTCGGACTTGACAATTGAGCCGCATTCGCCTCATCAGCGGCTCTCCACTTAAGAGGGCAGCTGAGAACGAAAAGGGCGGCAGTCTCGTCAAAAACCTTTCCATTGTCGGACGTTAGCGAGCACTCCTTTGTTCAGACGCTGACCATTATTCCTCTACAGTATATTCGTAAGTGTGTTTCCTTGAGTATCCATTTCCCATTGTTATTGTCTGTTTTTCGTTGTTGTGTGTTTTAGCCCCCCATGGCTCGTTATTTTGTTCCTTTTCTGTTCTATTAATAAACTGTGCAAACTCACTGGCGATTTGTGGCATCTTATGATGGCTCGCGAGGGCCATCCATGACAGTTTCCAGACATAATACTACCTTGCAGCTAAGCCGTCAAACTTCACATATGCATTACCATTCATAGAGGGTACACATAACTATAAACTAATAAATACAACTACTTACCTAACAAGCTGCTCATCTATGAGCACGTGTGTGGCTCCAAAGCTCTTCTTCTTCTTCTTCTTTGGGTTTCAACGGCAGCTTACATCCAAATTGTTGTACTACTGCCAACTTCTGGCTACTTAGGTTCTATACTTTCCAGCTCCCAGCTCCAATATCCCTTTGCAACCCGCCCGCATTTCAGCTGAAGGCTGTGTAGATGACAGAGGCTGTTTTAATTTTATATTCAACAGAAAATAGTAATAATAATAATAATAATAATAAAATATGATAAAATAAATAAATAGAATAAAATAAAATAAATCGAATAAAATAAGAAAAATAAGAAAAAACTGTTTTTTATGCTAAACTGGTCTGGGCAGTATATTTGTACATATATACTGTACCTGACTTGCACGTCCAGAAGACATCAAAAAAATTAACTACATATTTGGTCTAATGCTGAACATTAGATCAATGACCAGAGGAGATCATAGTTTGACGTTCAGATCTACAACCTACTTTGGAGGTCATATAGACGTGCAGATATGGTGCTGGACCGACCAACACAATATGAACTTGATCTGGCGGCCCAAGGAACGTCGGATGTTTAGTGGGTAATTGCTGTATTTACCTTATTCCTAGTCCCCATGATGCCTTGCATGAATTATGGGCACAACTTCCAGTAGTACTATTTTGGAACATAAGATAAGATAAGATAAGATAAGATAAGCCTTTATTAGTCCCACAATGGGGAAATTCCAGGATTGCAACAGCACAGGGATAGCAACACTCAGAGCAACAATCAGAAGGCAAGAAAAAACAAGAGCAGCTAGTATACATATGTACATATTACTATATATATATACAGTGGGGCAAAAAAGTTTTTAGTCAGCCACCAATTGTGCAAGTTCTCCCACTTAAAAGATGAGAGAGGTCTTCAATTTTCATCATAGGTATACCTCAACTATGAGAGACAAAATGAGGAAAAAAAATCCAGAAAATCACATTGAAGGATTTTTAATGAATTAATTGGTAAATTCCTCGGTAAAGTAAGTATTTGGTCACCTACAAACAAGCAAGATTTCTGGCTCTCACAGACCTGTAACTTCTTCTTTAAGAGGCTCCTCTGTCCTCCACTCGTTACCTGTATTAATGGCACCTGTTTGAACTCATTATCAGTATAAAAGACACCTGTCCACAACCTCAAACAGTCAGACTCCAAACTCCACTATGGCAAAGGCCAAAGAGCTGTCAAAGGACACCAGAAACAAAATTGTAGCCCTGCACCAGCCTGGGAAGACTGAATCTGCAATAGGTAAGCAGCTTGGTGTGAAGAAATCAACTGTGAGAGCAATTATTAGAAAATGGAAGACATACAAGACCACTGATAATCTCCCTCGATCTGGGGCTCCATGCAAGATCTCACCCAGTGGGGTCAAAATGATCACGAGAACGTGAGCAAAAATCCCAGAACCACATGGGGGGACCTAGTGAATGACCTGCAGAGAGCTGGGACCAAAGTAACAAAGGCTACCATCAGTAACACACTACGCCGCCAGGGACTCAAATCCTACAGTGCCAGATGTGTCCCCCTGCTTAAGCCAGTACATGTCCAGGCCCGTCTGAAGTTTGCTAGAGAGCATTTGGATGATCCAGAAGAGGATTGGGAGAATGTCATATGGTCAGATGAAACCAAAATAGAACTTTTTGGTAAAAACTCAACTTGTCGTGTTTGGAGGAGAAAGAATGCTGAGTTGCATCCAAAGAACACCATACCTACTGTGAAGCATGGGGGTGGAAACATCATGCTTTGGGGCTGTTTTTCTGCAAGGGGACCAGGACGGCCCCAGGACGTGTAAAGGACAGAATGAATGGGGCCATGTATCGTGAGATTTTGAGTGAAAACCTCCTTCCATCAGCAAGGGCATTGAAGATGAAACGTGGCTGGGTCTTTCAGCATGACAATGATCCCAAACACACCGCCAGATCAATGAAGGAGTGGCTTCGTAAGAAGCATTTCAAGGTCCTGGAGTGGCCTAGCCAGTCTCCAGATCTCAACCCCATAGAAAATCTTTGGAGGGAGTTGAAAGACTGTGTTGCCCAGCGACAGCCCCAAAACATCACTGCTCTAGAGGAGATCTGCATGGAGGAATGGGCCAAAATACCAGCAACAGTGTGTGAAAACCTTATGAAAACTTACAGAAAATATTTGACCTCTGTCATTGCCAACAAAGGGTACATAACAAAGTACTGAGATGAACTTTTGTTATTGACCAAATACTTATTTTCCACCATAATTTGCAAATAAATTCTTTAAAAATCCTTCAGTGTGATTTTCTGGATTTTTTTTTTTCTCATTTTGTTACTCATAGTTGAGGTATACCTATGATGAAAATTGGAGACCTCTCTCATCTTTTAAGCGGGAGAATTTGCACAATTGGTGTCTGACTAAATACTTTTTTGCCCAACTGTATATATATAGACACACAGTGCGGAGCATTGTGGTTGGTGGATGTGCAGCAGAAAGTCTAAGCTCTCTCTCCGCGGATGCGGCAGGCCAGCTGGATATCTTTGGGCATGATGGTGACCCTCTTGGCGTGGATGGCGCACAGGTTGGTGTCCTCGAAGAGACCCACCAGGTAGGCCTCGCTGGCCTCCTGCAGAGCCATGACGGCGGAGCTCTGGAAGCGCAGGTCGGTCTTGAAGTCCTGAGCGATCTCCCTCACCAGGCGCTGGAAGGGCAGCTTACGGATGAGCAGCTCCGTGGATTTCTGGTAGCGACGGATCTCTCTCAGAGCCACGGTACCGGGCCTGTAACGGCTGTAACAACATGGAGTTGTCTTGGAAATGGGATGCTTCTCCTTATTAAAAAACAATGACTATGGTGTCAGAAATGTGGGAAAATTATCTTTTGCACATCAAAAAGAGTAATACACCACTTCCCATGACTATTGGGAGCTGGGAACATAACCTTAAAAAGTGGCCTCACATTACATAAAGTAGCTCCGTTAATTAGCTCTGTTGCTAAGATGGTAACACTGTAAACAAATAAAAGCTCTGAGATATATCAACATCTCCACCGCAATAAAGTTGGTTGCATTTTGGTAGAAGATGCTGAACATAATATAATTAATCTTAGAGCAGACGTAGAATTTTGTCAGAGCCACAAAGAACCACAACATCGTGCTTGTGTCATGGCCGCCAATTACGCGCACCTGCGCACACACATGTCTGCTATTTGGCTCTGCCTATATATTCTGTGAGACCCAGGGATCAGCGTGGAGTCGTCTGCTTCCTTCCTGAGGAATCTGTACTCGCCAATCTCTACACTGAGCTTCCAGCCTCATCATCCTCCAGCGCTTCTGCTCACCAAGGGTCTCCTAACTATCCGGCAGCCAAGTAAGCCTGAACCTTTCCTCTCACCCATCTTCTACCCCTGTGCACAGGCGGTGTCCTCCCGGCGGCGGACTCCCTTCCACCTGGCGGCGGACTCCCTTGCCTTGTTCACCTGCCTGCTACATCTCCAACAGGGCTCTGGCACTGTCCTCCTGGCCTGGGCCGATGTGCCAACCTGTGTGCTTCTCCAACTCAGCAGAAAGTAAGGACAGTTCTATCTGGCACTTCTCCTGTCAAGATAACTCCTAATTATCGCTCTGCTCTGTTCCTAGGGTTGCCAGGTTGTATAGTGCTCTGCTCACCCCAAGCTGATTCAAACACGTACTACACTCATTACAGACATTCACACACGCATCCATACACTCACACTATTATTAACCCCTTGCACTCCGGTCAATTTCCCTAAAAACGCCAAAAATTAACATGCCCAAATTAAATCAAAAGCTGTTCTTCAACCCTTTGCAGCATCTTCATGAGGTTGGTCTCATTTAAAAGAAAACACTTTGAATTTTTTGGCAAAACAGTCATAATGTCTCTAAGTGCTCCGGCCACTGAGTTACAGTCATCTAAACATAGTGAACTTGAAGAAAATAAATTTGGCCTGGGTGTTTTTTTGGATACAAATGCTTGCAAATAACACACAGCTTCAGATCCGGGCTGGAAAATGCAACAGAAATGTAGAACCAAGTGTTATCAAGCTGAGGTCCAAATTTTGTAACAATACCACAAAAAATGAATATATTACACAGCTTTGTTCTCATGTAGTTCCCAGGCGTTTTGGAACTGTGCCAAATTGTGCCAAATGGCACAGTTTGGAAAAACGTCTGTAACTTTTGAATGCTTCAATGTAGAAGCTTCATTTTGGGCTCTAATGAAAGGTCACACTCAGGGCTGTGTCTGTGTGTGCGTGTGTGGGGGGGTTGCCCCCCCCCTCGCTACAGAGGATGGACATCGGCCATCGCTACACAACGGATTAGCCTCATGTGGCGATGTGGGACAGCAGCGCAGTCACCGCGGCTCCCCCCCCCCCCCTCGCTACAGAAGAATAGCGGGGGTGGGGGGCGGCGTTCACGGTCTGGACGCGGCGACCAACCCCTTGTACCGCGGTGCACGAACTTCAGACTTCGTGCGCCACACAGTTGTAATTTACCGATCGGTCAAAAGTCATTTTGGATTACAATTTTCAGGAATAAAGAATAATTTAGCTTATAACACCTTACCTCTTCACAGCAGTGTCCTGGCGAACTTCTCTTCCCCATTGTCAGACGAACGCGACGCTGGTCCGCTCATGGTTCTGTTCTCGCGACCCGATCAAAACATAATTCCATTATTGCGGTTTTGTGCTTCCATGATTGCGGTTTTTGGCAAACGATTTTTCAAAACAAATAACAGTAGTAATTAAAAAAAGACTGGCGAAGGCGTGTGTGTCACTCAGCCTTCGTCGTCAGCCTCCGTCGGTCTATGACCATGGAAGAAATCATAACGTGTACTCTGCTGGAACAAAAACAAAATAAGCACCGCCTGTGGCCGAACATGCCGATGCGCGAATGGCACTCCCTGTCACACAGGTTGCATTTGTGGATGGTCTCCGTGCTGCTGGGTCTTTGGGGTTCTTCCTGCGGGTCCTTTTTTTTGATCCGCTGCAGCAGTCAGTCTTCACCCAGCCTTAAAAAAAACAGCTCGCAAACTTCTCTGCTTCAATTGGCTCACTGCATTCACAGCGTTGGGAGGCGGGTCCTTCTTGCTAGGTTTTCAGTCATTGGTTCTTCAAGGTTTCAGAAACCCAATTCAAGGCTCTTAATAGTCAAATGAGAGGTCAATCAGATGAACTAATCTGTTCGCGGCTGTGTCTGCAGCTTTTATTTTCAGTGCGCGCTTGGACGCCATACACCACCTACATCACAATCTCCATCATGCGTCCTAGAGAGCACGAGGGTGCTCTCGTGCGCCCTCGTGCGCTCTAGGACGCAGAGATTGCCCGTCTGCTGTACAACGGAGTGCAAGAGGTTAATAAAAGGTTAATTGTGCTTCCTGAGTTGTGTCTGCTTCTTGGGTCTGTACCATGTCAGCTTGGGTGTTTAAATGTCGGGGGAAATACAGACAGCAGGAGTTGTTTGTTTTACTCCCAACATTAAAATGCTCATGCTGCTGTCATGCCATGAAGCTTGTTATTTAACTTAACACGTACAGACATTTTCTGACAATTGTTCAAAATTTTATTGATCTATATTTTGTGATAATTTAAAAATTCATTAATGCATGCTTAAGCTGCTAATATCAAGTCCATTGCTGTACTGCAATATAGAGCAGTTGATAAACTGATGACTATGTAATATTGACCCATCACACTTTATTTTACATTAAGAACTTTGAGCTCAATCTTTTAACAGATTTCATTGTTATTTGCAAGTTAATTTGAAAAGTTTACAGATCATCTATTTATAAATGCAAGTAAAGTCTCTGTGTGTGTGTGTGTGTGTGTGTGTGTGTGTCTGTTCCTCACATATCTCTCAAACCATTCGTCAGATTGACCTAAGATTTTATAACCCCGAGTATGGACTTATTCAGACAAAACATGTAATTATCATCAATAAAAGTTTAACCATCACTCTGACCCTGTTTACATGGTCATGAGTAAACTGATTACTGGAGTAAACCGATTAAGGTAATAAACGGCTTATGGTATTTATATGCACCGAGTAAACAGTTTATTGGGCAAATAAACCAGGTGTGTTAATCCGTTTTCTCATAAACCAATAATGGCCTTTAACTGAAAAAGGTAATCGGATTACTCCGTTTACATGACAGTTTGAGTAATCAGGTAACTCCAGAAAGCTGATTATAATCGGTCACTGTCTCCTTATGCCCAGGCTTCTAGAAGTGTGGGTGGGGTTTCGGACTGACTCTGTGCTAATTGGATAATATGCAGCATCACCACCAGCCACTACAGCACTCTGTGAACAAAACAAGGAAGTGAAATGCGGCAAATTTGACCAAAAAAAAAAGATAATACTGAAGATTTAATGCTTAACAAATTATAATATAATGTTGCTGTGCTTGTGTAGGGTCTAAATGACAATTAGGCATATTTGGACAACACGAGGCACGCAAGCACACTGGTAGGAGTGCCAACAGGGACTCAGGGTCTGGCCAAAAACACCGATGCATCCAACACAGAACACACCGGGAGAAGCAGCAGCTGGACCGGCCAACCACGGTCCTTCACGTGGTGGCAAGCCCAGCCAGTCAGCGGTAGACGAGACTCCCAGCTGCTGCTTCACCCGTGTGCTACCACTGTCCTTTTCAGGGCCGCAAGTCCCCAATGGCGCACCTCCCAGTGTGCTTGTGCAAGTATCTAAAAATTACAAAGTTAACTAAAGGGCACTCAGAGAATGCATACCTCCACCAGGGCTCTGTCCCTCCTCCCCTCCGTCCCTTTGTCCATCCATATCCCCATCCATCTGTACATTGTGAGATAGGGCCTTGGTGGAGGTATGCACACATGCATCACCTCCAGCATCTAATGAGTTCATCTTTGGGCCAAGAGCCTCCTCTGGTGAAAATGTCATCCAAATTCATCTAGGAGTTTTTGCGTGATTCTGCTAACAGACAGAGGAATGGCAGCAAAAACAATATGACTACATTATAATAACAAGACTGTCCTAACTGTACTGACCATACACTGGGGCTGGGCAATTCAACCTGAAATCAGCATCATGGTTTACTGAATCTTTCAGGTCAGTTTTCTTTTTTTTTTCCTCCTCTCTTTTCCCTTACAGTCCACTGACAAGATTCATAATTATTAAGCAACATTACACAACAGTGAGGTATCATATCACTGCGGTGCATAGTAAACAAGCATAACAGAACGGGCCAATTGTGATTTTGCAAACAAAAAAATTAAGGACTTCCGGTCTGGACGCCATGGTGATAGCAACCTAACGCTGAAACTCCCAGACTCAATCCAAGGAAAACATCCTCAAAATCAGACCTAACGGATTTTTGGAAGATTAAAAATCAAAAGACAATAACACCATGCCTAACCACAAGCAGAGGAAACTGACATTCCCCAGGTCAGGACGCACAGCGGCTGCAGAATCTGAACCAGAGGACCTCCGTTCAGAAGACGAAGACCTGGGCCTAGCTAACAAAAGGATTAGCTTGAAATCGCTATTTGACGAAATACGACGATTTTGGGCTGAATTTCTTGAATTCAGAGAGGATCTAAAAAAGGCGAACAGCAGAATGGACCAGGCCGAAAACCGAATCTTGGAAGCTGAAGAAAGAGTAAAAGTGCTTGAAGATTCTGTGCTGGATTTACACAGAAAACAGTCATGGCTGGAGGCTAAGCTAACCGACCAAGAAGGAAGACAGAGACGAGATAACATCAGAATTCACGGTCTGAAAGAAGGAGCTGAAGATGGTTTCAACACAGTGGCGGAATGCGTGGAATCCTTATTGAGAGAGAAGTTGGATATTCCACAAACCACCGATTTGAAGATAGAAAAAGCCCATCGTACATTAGCCGCAAAGCCAGCCCCGGAAGCGCCCCCACATTCTGTGGTGGTAAGATTCGCCAATTTCAAAATAAAACAAGAGGTTGTAAGACGGGCTTGGCAGAAAAAAGGATTTATGCATCATGAGAGAAAAGTCTTCGTGGAGCACGATTACGCCCCTGAGGTTCTTAAAAAACGACGGGAATATAACGACGCCAAAAAGGTTTTACGGGAACAGAATCTAGGCTTTCAGACGCCATTTCCGGTGAAGCTAAGGGTCTTTTACGGTGAAGAGTCATGTCTCTATAATTCAGCGGAAGAAGCAACAACTGACATGGCAAGGAGAGGACTCCCGGTAACGGTGTTTAAACCCGCAGCGGATCTGAGCGAGAAAATCAGAGCTCAAACGTGGTCCACTCAGAGACCTTCAAAATCCACGGGCCAGCAGCGGGAAACCCAGCCCCAGAGCTACAAAGATAAGCTTTCCAGTTCCAGGAAGGAATAGCGACCTTTTTGTTTGTTTTTTTTTTTCTTTTCAGTCACTCTGCACTTCCACCCCCCCCCTCCTACAAGGTAACAAACATTAAAGGAGATGCAGAATCAGCATGTGGTAAAACCTTTCATGGAGCAGTTACAGCATTAGAAACAAATGTCTTCTTAATTTAAAGGGGGGAAAAAAAAATCATGTTAAAATAGAAATGTAACAATGACCCACATGTTCTCTCCATACTAACAAATACTGTATTAGAGTGAATGTTTGCTGTGATGGGGGTGGGAGGGCGCACACAATCTCATAGGTTATAGGCATAAAAAAAAAAAAAATCATTACAAATTCGGATTGGGATCTGAAATTCACGTTAAAAACATGGGACAACTTACAGGGGTAAGAGAGGGCCCTCAACACGTAACAGAGTTTGAGGAATTTCCCTCAGAGCCTACACTCCATCAGGGCTCTTACAGGGTCTTTAAAGAGACCCCAGCTCAGGAAGTTTTTTTGACAGTTTTTTGTTTTAAAGTTTCGTACACTATGTTCTTAATGTTTTTTATGTTCTTAATGTTCTTTCAGTTTCTGAGTAGCAAAAAAGAGGGCCACCACACTGTTATACTAAATAAGAAAATACAATGGAGAAACAGGGTGTAACCAAAATAGCCTCATATAATATAAAAGGGATCCTGAATCCAGTTAAAAGATCCAAGATTCTACGCAAAATGAAAAAAGACAAAGCAGAAATAATATTTTTACAAGAAACCCACCTAACAGACGTGGAACACACTAAACTCAATAGACAAGGGTTTAAAATGATCTCTTCATCTTCATATAAATCAGGGAGGAGGAGGGGAGTAGCGACATTGATATCAACCAAAATTACATTTGAAAAAAAATCAGAACACAAAGATAAAGAGGGGAGGTACAGTTTGGTAACTGGGCGGCTAGAGGGAGAAGATATCACCCTGCTGAATGTATATGCACCACCAGGGGCTAAATGGAAATTTTATAAAAATGTATTCGACCTAATGATAACTAAAGCCCAAGGTTTAGTGATATGTGGTGGAGACTTCAATCTAAGACTGAATCCATACTGGGATGCGACAGGTAATTCTTCACATCAAAATAACACCCAAACTAAGAATACTCGGATGCTACTAAAAGAAATGGGAATCTGTGACGTATGGAGGGAATTCAACCCCAATGTAAAAGATTATACTTTTTATTCAACGCCACATTCATCTTACTCAAGGATTGATTACTTTTTTATGTTTAATAGAGACATTGGAAGAGTAAAAACATGTAAAATAGGACTGATGGATCTCTCCGACCACAGTCCGATCTATATGGACTTAAACATCCAAAAATACACAAATAATACATTTTCCTGGAGGTTGAATTCAAGTGTCCTGAAAGGACCACTGAAAGATGAATTGGAATCAGATATTCTCAGATATTTGGAAGAAAACGATAATGGAGAAGTATCTCCTTTAATACTGTGGGATGCGTGCAAAGCTGTAATAAGGGGAAAAATTATTGCAAAACTGGCAACCCAAAAGAAACTGAGACAAGAAAAACTAATCACACTAGAGTCAGAACTCAAGAACCTAGAAAAAGAACACAAAGACAACACTCATTCTAATGGCTCGCTCAAGATTAAAGAAATTAAAAATCAAATAAATGAGATCTACACAATAGAAATCCAGAAGAAACTTACATTTCTGAAACAAAAACACTATGAAGCAGGCAGTAAATCGGCAAAATTACTAGCCTATAAATTGAGGAAACAACAAACGGAAAGAGCAATCTACAAAATCAGAGACCCAGTATCAAAGGAAATAAAATTCAGAATTCACGATATTCTTAAAAGCTTCGAGAATTACTACAAGAACTTACACTCCCACAAAAAACATAAAAACGCATCCGAGACATTACTAAACACATTAAACCTTCCCCAACTTACGGATTCACAAAATAAAACCCTACTGTCAGAAATACAACCTAAAGAATTGGAAAAAGCAATTATGAAACTTAAAGCTAACAAATCCCCAGGAGCAGATGGCTATACAGCGGAATGGTACAAAACCTTTAAACAGCAACTATCTCCTCTCCTCCTGAAAACATTTAACTACGTCCTCCACACAGGGGAAATCCCCCCCTCCTGGAGAGAAGGGGTCATTGCAGTTATACCTAAACCTGAAAAGGATAAACTAGAATGCTCCAACTACAGACCAATCAGTGTATTAAATCAGGACTATAAGCTTTTTACCACTATCCTTGCCAAAAGGTTAGAAAACATACTGACAGACTTAGTTCACTTAGACCAAACAGATTTTATAAGACAAAGACAGACACAAGACAACATTCGACGCACTTTACACATAATTCATCATATAAAAAAATATAACTTAAATGCAGTCGTATTGGGATTAGATGCTGAAAAAGCATTTGATTCGGTTGACTGGTCTTTCCTATATAGAATCTTATCCAGTTTCAATTTTCATAACAACTTCATTAGAACTATACAGGCATTATATAAAAAACCAACAACTAAAATAAGGATTAACGGTAATTTATCATCATCTTTTGAGCTGGAAAGAGGATGTCGTCAGGGCTGCCCCCTGTCTCCACTGCTCTTTGCAATCTTCATAGAACCTCTGAGCCAATGGATAAGACAAAATCAAGAAATTCAAGGTATTACACTTGGTCAGAAGGAACATAAAATAGCACTCTTTGCTGATGACATTTTAATATACCTAGGGCAGCCAGACACTTCTCTACCAGAACTAATCTCAGTTTTTTCAGACTATGGAGATTTATCAGGGTACAAATTAAACATGCATAAAACCCAAGTCTTAACATTCAACTATGACCCAAATCATTTTTCACTAAATGAACTCAAAACTAACTGGGAGTTGGAATCTATGAAATATCTGGGGGTCAATATCCCGAAACAACTCGACAAAATTATAACACTAAACTATGATCCACTGGTGACTAAAATAAAATCTGACCTAGCAAGATGGAATATGATACCATTCTTAGGTACTGCACAAAGAATTGAAGCAGTCAAAATGAATATACTTCCACGTCTTCTATACCTTTTCCAAACAATACCGGTAGAACCTCCCAAAAAAACATGGCAGGAGCTGGACAGAAGGATCTCAAGATTCATATGGCAGGGTAAGAGACCTAGAATCAGATATAGAACCCTACAGCTAAACAAAGACAAAGGTGGGCTTGCGCTGCCAAATATCAGGGACTATTTTATAGCTGCACAAATTAAAACTTTAGTAGAGATATGTAACCCAGTCTACACTGCACAATGGAAGGAGATGGAATGCCAAATAACAAGTGACATCCCCCTACAGGCAATAATAGGGAACAATGCCTTAACTAAACTCTTGAATAACACCAACCCGTGGATAGAGACCCCGCTAAAAATTTGGTTTAAGATAGTCAGAGAGAATCAAGCTAAAGAGCCCTATCGACTTCTGCAATGGATTGCCTATGATCAAGACTTTACCCCCAATAAAACAGACACTAGATTTAAAGAGTGGAAAGAGAAAGGGCTGATAAAATATTACGATTTTTTTAAGGGGCAAACTTTAAGAAGTTTTGAAGATTTGAAAAAACAAGGTCTAATAAATCAAGATCTTTACAGGTTATTTCAGCTTAGACACCACATAAACAATATACTTAAAAAGGAGGATTTGGAAAGGGCCCAGTCAGGTGTTCTGAAGGTCTTCTTAATGGCATATAAAGGGATCCCAGGGATCAGATACATTTCTAAAATATATCAAGGTCTTCAAGACTTAAAAGGAGACAACACATCATATATAAAAGAGAGATGGGAAAAAGAGGGGAATTTCACTTTACAATTGGAAATATGGGAAAAGCTAAATAAACAGCAATGGAAAAGTACCTCTTCCCTGCAGTGGAGAGAATTTGGATGGAAAAATTTGGTAAGATTTTTCAGAACACCTGCACAAAACAAATTTACCCATAAGGGGTTGAACTGTTGGCGCTTGTGTGGTGAAAAGACTGCAAATCATTTTCATGTGTTTTGGTCATGCCCAGTTATCCACCAATATTGGACCAACGTACAGACAATATTGGGGAAAATATTCAAAATAACAGTTCCCTTTTCTTTTGTAACTTTGTATTTGGGTTTACTATCGGACTCACTGGAAAGACGAGGAGATAAATACTTATTCAATGTTTTAATATTGGCAAGTAAAAAAGCCCTAACTAAAAAATGGATGCTGAAGGACTGTCCTACACCTGAAGATTGGATTAATGTGATTCAAGACATTTACTCGATGGAAAAGTTGACATTCGCACTGAGACAGGACATGGATGGGTTCATGAACTTTTGGCAACCCTGGATCGCATATGTGTCTTCCATTAGATCTAATCTTTGACAAATACCATTTCAATAATGGTCCCGCTCTTTGTTCCAACGCTACTCAGATGCTCTTTTACTTTTATTTACTTAATTTTTCTGTTTGTTTGTTTTTTGCTGTTCTGTTTGTTTGTTTTTGTTTGTTTTGTTTTTATTTAATTCTCCTTAATTTCACTTTTTCTTTCACTTTAAAAAAAAAAGGGGGGTGTTGTAATAACTATCCTACCAATGTTGTCAAATAGCAAAAAATAAGGGAACATGTGATGAAAATGTAAACAATGCAATGCTGTAATGACCTGTATACCCTTTACAAAAACTTAAATAAAAAAAAAAAATAAATAAAAAAAAATTAAACATTGTCCAGTGCTGAAGTTTACTGTGTTTACATACCGTGTTGGTCATGTGGCTCACATCCTTGTCTGCCGGGCAGAGTTACATCCACACGCACTCCAAACCCTGTCTTAAACCGCACACTTTGCTTGCTTTTTCTTGCCGTCTTCAGATGAAATGTCAACCTTCACATACTATGTGGATAGAGACTACCTTCCTTTTCATTCCAAGCCGTTTTACTTGTTCTGCAGTGTTTGATGGTAAGAGTGCACTGCATCCGGGCTGCAGAAGTGCGTGGCCATGCATATAACTCCACACATATCTCAGCGGACACGTCTTAAAGGGGAAGTACACGAAAAGAGCATTAATATACAACTTTTAAAAAAATTCCTGGATCCAGATCGTGATCCGGATCACCAACAAAATCTAATCATCTGTTCCCCGTGCCATTACACACCTTTTCTGAAAATTTAATCAAAATCCGTTCATAACTTTTAGAGTAATGTTGCTAACAAACAAACAAACCAACGCCAGCAAAAGCATTTGGTGAAGGTAATAATAATAATAATAATAATACCGCCATGATTGTGCAGCAGCTTGGCCATATCAATTGCATATCATATGTGACCACATATACACGGTTTGACTAAATGATGACCGGGACCAAACAGGACACAAAAACACCCAAATAATGAAATAAATGTTTTTTATTTAAATATTTACGGATAAATGGGCAACGTTGATGCACCAGTTGCAGGCAAACGGGTTCCTCAGCTGTGTATAATAATGTTGGGTGTTTTGTAGCTAATTCAATTGATTGTGTTTTTAAAAAGCTTTTAATAACCAAATATTGCAAAATTGCTAAAAACCTGTTTTAGACAAGAATACTTGCTTTCTATGGGCAATGCACTAGTATATCAAATTTTAAAAAATACGACAATTTTTGTCATACAAAAAACCATTTAATATCTTTCCTAAATCTTTAAGACTTAGGAAGCAAACTGGCAACTATTTTTAGGTCTTTATTATTTTATTTCATGTAGCGTTGCATTTGGCGAGATCCATATATGACACAAACATCAGATCTGCGCCATTCATACAAGTGAAAACATACCTGGTGCTCTTGTGTCTGTCCTGTGTCTGTACCACGGATCACACGAACAATCCTTTTTAGTTTTTGGTGCATGATCTATACATTGCTGTTGCAAGCGACAGAATTAGTTGTGCTTGGTTGTGAGGAGCCTCCATTTATACAGTCTATGGCACAACCATGAACAGCACAACAAGTACCAGAACTACACAAAAAGATTCAAAAATGCAAAAATGACAAGTGCAGAAATTAGCTGCCGCTTGATTGCAAGGCACATACAGTATGTGGACTACACATTAAATCTTATTTGAAAAACTTTTAAAAACACTATTTTCGGCCACCGGCGGAGTGAAGAAGCCTCACCGTCACAGGCCCGTGGCTCTGAGAGAGATCCGTCGCTACCAGAAATCCACGGAGCTGCTCATCCGTAAGCTGCCCATCCAGCGCCTGGCGAGGGAGATCGCTCAGGACTTCAAGACCGACCTGCGCTTCCTGAGCTTCGCCGTCATGGCTCTGCAGGAGGCCTACCTGGTGGGTCTCTTCTTCGCTAAGAGGGTCACCATCATGCCCAAAGACTTCCAGCTGGCCCGCCGCATCCGCGGAGAGAGAGCTTAGACTTTCTGCTGCACATTCACCAACCATAATGCTCCGCACTGTGTGTCTATATATATATTTATAGTAATATGTACATATGTTTACTAGCTGTTCTTGTTTTTTCTTGCCTTCTGATTGTTGCTCTGAGTGTTGCTATCCCTGTGCTGTTGCAATCCTGGAATTTCCCCATTGTGGGACTAATAAAGGCTTATCTTATCTTATAAAGGCTTATCTTATTTTAAATGACCCACTACTCCACTATTGCTGACTGATTTAACACTACTTCCGCCCGAAAGCAGAAGTTGCCCCCATAATCGTTTCTACAGCAGCCCCCTCAGGAATCGAGAGTCTAAGTCACACCCCCTCTTCTTCCGCTTATGGGACCTTAAATGGGAAAAAACCTTCACTGAAATGAATGGCTAGAGCAAAATTATCTTTTAATCCTGATCGAATTTTGCCACAAATTACACATATGTTTGTCAGTTTAAAATATAATTTTCTACATAATTTAAGTTGTCAGCTGTCATATAATAATAGAGTAATACTTGGTTTTTGTGAAAAAGCTTACCGGACTACATCTCCCATCATTCCACATCACCAAACACAATAATGGCAGTTTCCCTTTTAAAACACACTTCCTGTTTCCTGACGATGAAAGAAGAATCCAAAGAGGAGAAAAGCTACACTGTGGAGACTGGGGAAAGATGCGGCTGAGTTTACTTCTCAAGTCAGATGTATTCACATTCTCCAACATCATCCAAACACAGAAAGAGAAAAAGAGAATGAATCTTCCCACATCTGTCCCTTTTATACCCAGGACATCAAACATACAGTCACATGGTACTTAATCCCAGTCACAATGTAACTTCCCCCCGATCTTAACACACTCCACCTCTCAGTCTCTGGCCGCTGGGCGAAATCCCCCAAGGCTATCTCTTTGCATGCCAAAGACTAAACTTCACACCCTCGTGTTATCTCCAGAGCGGCTCAGTCCTTTGTTCCGTCTCAGATGTGAAGCCTAAGGTGGTATACGTATGAATCATGCAGTCATATACATATGTGCATATATGTGCCCCACATGACCCCCCCAAACGTCTAAGATGGAACAACCGTAATAACAGTCTGCAAGTCATGGTAAAATTATTATACATCATGATGTCCACATGTCGCTTGGGCCTCAGTTGCCTCCCACATCTGCTGTAAGCGGGCTTTACCACTCTCGCGGCGCCCTCCTGCTGGAGAGCTGCTGCCTGAGGATTAGAACTGTTAGTCAATCGCTGTGGGTGTCCTGATGAATGCTCCTTAGGGGGTCTGCCGCGCCGAGGAGCCGTAGCCAACAGCACATTTTGGTCGGCCAACACAAAGGCGGGTTTGAGTCTGTTTATGCCAATCTGTTCTTCCCTGCCCCCCAAATCTAGCAAAAAATGCTTATCCCCTGTTTCCAGCACTCTAAAAGGTCCATCATAAGGTGGCCGCAACGGGGGGGGGGCGATGCGCATCGTGTCTGACAAAAACAAACTCCGCATTTTTTAAAGCCTTAGGCACAAAAACGCGCGGAAAACTGTGATGAACGGGACCAGGAAGCGTGCTCGATCCCGTGTCGCTCTGCAACCGCTGAGCAGGGGGGCACTCTGGCACAGGATTATCTGGGAGAAATCCCCCGGGCAGCCGGAGTGGCTGTGCAAAAACTAACTCAGCTGGGGAGGCTTTTAAATCCTCTTTAGATGCAGAAAGCAACCCCAATAAAACCCATGGTAGCCTGTCCACCCAATTTGCATCCGTAAGCGACGCTCTGAGGGCTGCTTTCAATGACCTATGGAAACGTTCGCATAAACCATTAGCCTGCGGGTTGTACGCGGTAGTGCGGTGGATCGTTACCCCCAGGCTGCGGGCCATCGCTGACCAAAGCTCGGAAACAAATTGAGGACCTCTGTCAGACGTAATGTCCGACGGAACTCCAAAACGCGCTACCCATGCTGTTAAAAACGTGGGCGCTACCTCCTCGGCTGTGGTTGATGCCAGTGGGACCACTTCCGGCCAATGCATGGTGCGGTCTACCATTGTCAAAAGGTGTGTGCACCCCTGTGATGGCGGGAGGGGGCCTACGAGGTCGACATGCACATGATTGAACCTCTTAGACGGGATGTGAAACGGCTCCAAGGGAGCTCTAGTGTGTTTGTGTATTTTGGCTCATTGACAAGCCACGCAGGCTGCTGCCCACCCTTTAACTTGCTTGCGCAGGCTCGGCCATACAAATTTCTCTCCTACCATTTTGACCGATGCGCGCACCCCCGGGTGCGCCAGAGAATGAATCAAGTCAAAAACGCGGCGGCGCCACGCGGTCGGTACCACCGGGCGCGGTTGACCTGTGGAGACATCGCAGATTAGTGGGGGGCCTACCATCTTGTAACACCCTATTCTCCAGCCTTAACCCTGTTGGTCCAGACTGGAGCGTGCGCACATCCGCGTCACTAACCTGATCCGCGGCCATGGCTGCATAATCTATCCCCGTGCGGACTGCGGCGGCGCGCACTTCCGTGTCGCTAGCCTGCTCCACGGCCATGGTTGCACAATCTACCCCTACGTGGACTGGGGCCGCTACGGCGCACGAGAGACAGTCTGCCACCACATTAAGTTTACCCGCTACGTGCTGAATATCAGTAGCAAACTCTGAGATTGCAGCCAGCTGCCTCTGCTGCCGGCCCGACCACGGTTCTGAAACCTTGGCCATCGCGAATGTCAGCGGCTTGTGGTCAACGAACGCGGTGAAACGGCGTCCCTCCAGCCAGAACTGGAAGTGGCAAATGGCTAAGTGGAGAGCTAACAACTCCCTGTCGAATGCGCTGTATTTTCGCTCACTATCGCGCAACGTCCTGCTGAAAAAGGCAAGTGGCTGCCAAACCCCGGCGACCTGCTGCTCTACGACCGCTCCTATGGCCACATCTGACGCATCAGTAGTGAGCGCTATGCGGGCCGTGGGGTCTGGATGTGCTAACAACGCAGCGTTTGCCAGGGCTGTTTTGACCTCCGCGAATGCGCGCTCCCGCTCAGGAGACCATTCGATTTTGCTTGTGGGTTTTTGTTTTTTTAGCGCGGCGTACAATGGTTGCATGAGCTGCGCTGCGCGGGGGAGGAAGCGGTTATAAAAATTTACCATTCCTAAAAACTCTTGTAACGCTTTGACCGTTTGTGGCTGGGGAAAATTTGTTATTGCGCGCACTTTGTCAGGCAGAGGGACGGCTCCTTCTGGAGAGACGCGATGCCCCAAAAAATCAATCTGCGTCACCCCGAACTGACACTTCGCTGGGTTGATTATTAACCCGTGCTCCCCCAACCTCCGGAAAACTGCCGTGAGGTGATTTTCGTGTTCATCTTTGGACGCGCTGGCTACCAAGATGTCGTCCAGGTAGACGAACACGAAAGGGAGATCACGCAACACCGCGTCCATCATGCGCTGGAACGTCTGCGTGGCGCCTTTAAGCCCAAACGGCATGCGCAAAAACTCGAAAAGGCCAAACGGAGTTATTACCGCCGTTTTGGGGATGTCCTCAGCGCGTACTGGGACTTGATGGTACCCGCGGACCAAGTCTCAGTCGTCGGCCTCCGTCGGTCTATGATGACCATGGAAAAGAATCCTAAACGTCTACTCTGCTGGAACAGTACCGCCTGTGGCTGAACAGGCCGATGCGCGAATGGCAGTCCCTGTCACACAGGTCGCACTTGTGGGTGATCTCCGTGCTACTGGGTCTGTGGCGGTTCTTCCTGCGGGTCCTTTTTTCATCTGCTGCAGCAGTCAGTCTCTCTTCACCCGCCTTGAGCTGTCTGGTCAGGGTGCCTCTCCATTTGGAGCGGTCCGTTGCAAGGTCCTCCCAGTGCTCTGTGTTGATCTCCAGTGCCTTCATGTCTCTCTTGCAGACGTCTCTAAAGCGCAGCTGTGGGCGGCCAACGTCTCTCCTGCCAGTTGCCAGTTCTCCATAGAGGACGTCTTTGGGGATTCTGCCATCCTCCATACGGTGAACATGGCCTAGCCAGCGGAGCCTGCGCTGCCTGAGTATAATGAACATGGAGGGAAGGCCGGCGCGGGACAGAACTTCTGTGTTGGGCACTTTGTCCTGCCAGGATATGTCCAGGATGTGGCGAATGCAGCGCAAGTGGAAGGAGTTCAATCTCTTTTCCTGCCGCGCGTATGTTGTCCACGTCTCACTCCCATAGAGCAGTGCGCTGATGACGCAGGCGTTGTACACTGCCATCTTCGTCTTGACAGAGAGTTTGGGATTCTCCCACACTCGTGTGGTGAGGGGAGCGAGTGTGAAGGCTGATTTTCCAATCCTCTTGTCGATCTCTGTATCAAGGGAGAGGTTGTTGCTAATCGTGGACCCCAGGTACGTGAACTGATTCAGGACCTCCAGCTCTTAGTCGTCGATGGTGATGGTTGGTGGTGCTTCCGTGCCTTGCGCAAAGACGTTAGTCTTCTTCAGGCTGATGGTAAGCCCGAAGTCCTTGCATGCCTGGGAGAAGCAGTCCATCAGGGTCTGAAGCTCCTGCTGTGTGTGGGTTGCGACTGCAGCGTCGTCTGCGAACAGCATGTCTCTGATTAGAGCCTCGCGTACTTTGGTTCTGGCTTTCAGGCGGGCAAGGTTGAAAAGCCTGCCGTCAGATCTTGTGTGCAGGTAGATTCCCTCTGTTGCTGTGCTGAAGGCATGCCTCAGGAGCATAGCAAAGAAAATCCCAAAGAGGGTTGGCGCAAGTACACAGCCCTGTTTCACTCCGCTGCGTATGTTGAATGGCTCTGAGACATTGCCATCGTGCTGCACTATCCCCTGCATGTTGGTGTGAAACGATTCGATGAGGCTTTGCAACTTTGGTGGGCATCCTATCTTTGGCAGGATCTTGAAAAGGCCCTCTCTGCTGACCAGATCGAATGCTTTGGTGAGGTCGATGAAGGCGACGTACAGGGGCATGTTCTGTTCTCTGCATTTCTCCTGGAGTTGGCGGATGGAGAATATCATGTCTACCGTTGATCGCTCAGCGTGGAAGCCACACTGAGACTCGGGGTAGACACGTTCGGCAAGCTTCTGTAGATGAACGAGAACAACTCTTGCGTAGACTTTGCCAACAACGCTGAGGAGGGAGATGCCCCTGTAGTTGTTGCAGTCGCTTCTCTCCCCTTTGTTTTTGTAGAGGGTGATGATCTTGGTGTCCCTCATGTCCTGTGGTACGGCACCTTCATTCCAACACTGGCAGAGGACGTCATGCAATGGCAGCAGTAGGGCGGTCTTGTAGTGCTTGATCAGGTCAGGGGGTATGCCGTCGTTGCCGGGTGCCTTGCCAGCGGCCAAGCTATCAATGGCCTTGCTGAGTTCATCGATGGTTGGCTCGGCGTCAAGTTCGTCCATGGATGGCAGGCAGTCGATGGCATCAAGGGCTGAGGGTGTCACAGTGTTCTGTCTGGAGTAGTGTTCCACCCATCTCTCCATCTGCTTGTTCTTTTCTGTGATCATCTCCCCAGTGGAGGATTTGAGGGGGGCCGTCTTGCTCTGAGCCGGATCAAGTGCTTTCTTGATGCCATCGTACATACCACGGATGTTCCCTGTTATGGCAGCGGTTTGAATGTCTTGGCTGAGCTGAGTCCAGTACTCGTTGGCACAGCGCCGAGCAGTCTGCTGAACTTTGCTTCTCGCAGCCCTGAGAATCTGGAGATTCTTCTCGTTTGGGTACTTCTTGTACTCAGCAAGTGCTGAGCCCTTGGCTTCAATGACGGGGGTCATCTCGGTCAACTTGGCATCAAACCAGTCCTGTGACTTCGAGGTCTTCCTCCCAAAGGTAGCCAAGGCTGTGCGGTGGATGGTGTTTTGCAGCTCTTCCCACTTCTGCTTTGCAGATTCTCCTTCTTGTGGTACACCAAGTTCCTTCTCAAAGGTGGAGGCAAACTGCTCAACAAGTTCTGGTTGAGCCATCTTGCTGGTGTCAATCCGTGCCTTTCCAGGCTGTCTAGCACGATGGAATTTCTTCAGCTGCAGCTTGACCTTGCAACACACCAATGAATGGTCTGTGTCGCAATCTGCACTCTGGAACGAACGGGTGTTTAGCACGTTTTTCAGTGAGGTGTGCCTGGTCAGGATCAAGTCCAGCTGGTACCAGTGCTTTGAGTGCGGATGTTGCCAGGAAACCTTGTGTTGGGGCTTGGTCTTGAAGAACGAGTTTGTGATGCACAGATCGTGATATGTGCAGAACTCGAGCAGCCGCTGTCCATTGTCGTTCATTCTGCCCACGCCAAAAGGTCCAAGACAGGAGGGCCAGGAGTCATGGTCAGCACCCACTCTGGCATTGAAGTCTCCAAGGAGAATGAGTTGTTCAGAGTTGGGGATGATCCTGACAGTTGTTGCGAGATTCTCATAGAACTCGTCTTTTGCCTCTGGTGTGGCTGTCAGTGTTGGGGCATACACACTGACGAGGGTGACTGGGCCTTGAGTGGTGTTCAGGCAGAGGGTGAGGAGTCGTGCAGAGCCATTGTTGTCCGGTTCCACCATCTTCAGCAAGGTGTCCTTCACTGCGAAGCCCACTCCGTGTTCCCTGTGTTCGTCACTGCCCTTTCCCTGCCAGTAGAACGTGTAGTCCTTCTCTCTCAGTGTGCCTGCATCAGCCAACCGTGTTTCCTGGAGAGTGGCGATATCCACTCCCAGTCTCTTCAGCTCATTATTGATGATGGCAGTCTTCCTGGTGTCGTTGATGTCCTTGAGGTTAGCAGCGAGTCCTGTCATCATAGTGCGGACGTTCCAAGTTCCCAGTTTTAGAGTTGGTCTCTTTTGTTTTATTGTCTTGCCTGGTGTGAAGGTTCTCAGCCTGCTGTTCGGACTTCTCCTCATCCCCATGCACCCAATGAGGAAAGCAAGCTGTGGCGGGACAACACCTTATTGGCTGGGGGCTGCCCAGCTTGAGGCGGGCGGTAGCTGTCCAGTGAGATCCGATGATCCCTCCCACCGTCGGGAACAACCCCTGGTGCCACGCTTTACGCCAGTTGAGTGGTGGCTTATAACCAGTAACTGTCATTCCCCGTGTTTTGTCTATGCCAAAGGCGAAGCTGGAGTGTCCTCTCCAGTGATCCGGTGATCTACCTTCCAGCATTGGATGTTGGTAGGATTCAAGCCTGGGCAGGAAGATATGGAGGACAAGATGTTGCCCATGCAGCATGTCCCCCCTCTCCACGTCACTGATGAATCCAAAGGAACAGCAGGGCTGCTACAGTTTGGCACCAGCGGCGTTGCAGGAGCTGCCAGAACGATGTTGAGCACAACACAGAACTGCCTTAGGGGCTCCGACTCCGGATTTTTCCTCAGGGTTGACTCCTGAAGCCTTTCCCGTGACGGGGTATGCCGCAAGGCAGCGGAGGTTTGAAATCAGGGTTTACCTTTCCCTAGATGGGCTACCTTCCCAGGTTGACGAGCCACCATCTACCCGAAGCATCTGGTTTTAAGGCGCCAGAGATCCACCCTCGCCCCTTCTCCTATTGGTAAAAGCAGTTCTGCCGGGCTTAGAGACTAAACCACACGGGCAGGCTAGGAGTTGGACTTAGTTGTCAGAGGCTTTTCGAGATGCACGCCATAAGGAGCATTTTATGAGCACTGGGAGCTTAACCCCAGTGCCGCTGCTGGCTATGACAACCTTGGAACCCCCGCCAAATGAACGGAAAAATCTTGGATATGTGGGATTGGGTAGCGGTCGTGCGCTGTAGCGTTGTTCAGCCTGTGGAAATCTCCGCAAGGATGCCATGAGCCGTCGGCTTTAGGGACCATGTGAAGCGGGGAAGCCCATGGGCTCTTCGAACGTCTGATGATGCCCAACTTTTCAAGGCTGGCGAACTCCTCACACGCTATGGACAGTTTAGCTGCATCCAAGCGCCGAGCTTTTGCAAAAACGGGCGGTCCGGTGGTAGTAATAAAGGGTTCCACTCCGTGTTTAGCAACAGCTGCTGAAAATGTGGGAACCGTGAGTGCTGGGAACTGAGTGAGCAGTGTGTGAAACTTACCACCTGCTGTTTCGACGATGGCTTGTGCTGTGGGCAGGGTCACTTGGGCTGCACAGGGAACAGAATAAAAAGAAAGTCCATTAACCAGGCACCTATTAGCAAGATCAACCAACAAACCATGTGAGCACAGAAAATCAGCCCCTAACATATTGAAGTTCACTGCAGCTATAACAAAAGTCCACTCAAACGTACGGCCGTGTAGGGACAGAAGCAGAGTCTTCTCACCAAAGGTCTTAATCCTCAAGCCGTTCGCTGCTGACGCTCCGTGACCTCCGGGACCTGCCAGCCGGTCAGCGTATGTAGGCATGATGAAGCACACTTGGGAGCCTGTGTCCACAAGGAATTGCCTCCCCGATCGCGCATCCATCAAGTAGAGCAGCTTGTTCTCCTCCCCGAGGGCCGCCGCTGCTATCGACCCCCGGTCTTGGCGTTTCCCGAGCTCCTGAACTGGCACGGTGGTATACATTTGTGTGCCCTCTCTGCGAAGCAGCGATGGTAAAAACAGAGGTCGTCTCCTCCGCGATCCCCTGGCCCTCGCCGCCGCCGTTGTCGGTGGGTCTGCTACCGCCGCCTCTGGCCCCCTGTCGTCTCCGGCCAAGCTCCGTCGCTGCTGCAGTGGCTGCGCGCTGTCTGCTGGCGTTGAGAATCCGTTGTGCCTCCTGGGCCAGCGCGCGGGAAGTCCCGCTGGGCCATCAACGGTGAACCGGCCAGGGTCGCTCTCGTGGCCGACGGTAGGGTTCTCAGGAAAATGTGGGTGAAGAGGAAGTCGTCGCCGTCTGAGCTCCTCAGCCTCAGCATGTCTTCCATCAGGTCGATGGGCATGCTATCTCCCAAGTCGTTCAGGGCCAGGAGCCTCTCCGCTCTCTCCTGGACTGAGGGAGTGAAACACTGGATGAGCGCAGCCTTCAACCCGCCGTATTTGTCGTCGGCCGGTGGGCGCTCCAAAAAGCTCTGCACATATCGAGCTGCGCAGTTGTCGAGCTTGGAAATAACGTGGTAGAATTTGGTGTCATCTACTGTTATCCCCCGGAGGGCAAACTGTGCCTCGACCAAGTGGAACCAGGAGCACGGGTTGTCTTGCCAGAAGTCTGGTAGCTTGACTGTGGCTGCGTTCGCCTGGCTGGCTCCTGACGAGTCCGGCTCGGGGGAATTACTTCTGCTCATGATACGTCATAGGGTCACCAGTGTGGAGAATGGGGAAAGATGCGGCTGAGTTTATTTCTCAAGTCAGATTTATTCACATTCTCCAACATCATCCAAACACAGAAAGAGAAAAAGAGAATAAATCTTCCCACATCTGTCCCTTTTATACCCAGGACATCAAACATACAGTCACATGGTACTTAATACCAGTCACAATGTAACTTCCCCCCGATCTTAACACACTCCACCTCTCAGTCTCTGGCCGCTGGGCGAAATCCCCCAAGGCTATCTCTTTGCATGCCAAAGACTAAACTTCACACCCTCGTATTATCTCCAGAGCGGCTCAGTCCTTTGTTCCGTCTCAGATGTGAAGCCTAAGGTGGTATACGTAAGAATCATGCAGTCATATACATATGTGCATATATGTGACCCACAACACAAATATATTGTATTTTGAGAGCTGGAGCTGATCCAGAGGAGTGTTAGTTACTTCTCCCTGGGCGCTCTTTGAAAATGATGACATAAGTTACATGACTCTGTAATCTTTTCATTTATGTATTTTATACCTTATACCTTAACAGTTAGACAACAACTTACACCATTATTTACTTGGAAAATTATCTTTTAAATTGACAAACATCATGTTATGTGTGGAAAATACCTTGGCCAAGGATGAGGCAAGATGAGTTAGTGAACACAGCTTTATTGAAGACAACGGGCAGCAGTACACAACATGGCATGTAGTGTGGGCATCGGGCATAAGAGAGTCTAAGATGGATGCTCCCTGCCTTATATAGGGGCAGTGCGGTGACGTGACATGTCACTACACACACACAATTCCCCCCCCCCCAATTTGGGACCCAAATCACACACTAAAATAACAAAAAATAATGTACTAAATTGGTCTAACACATTCACTCAAAACAACCTAAAATAGGGCTGACGGGTGGACTATCGCACAGTGGGGTCGATTATTGTGCCACCCATACCTAAAGAAAAGTCATTTTATTAAATAAAAATCACTCGCCGTGCTCTTAAACTAAAAATATAAACACACAAAAATAATTACATAGATAACATGGATACAAAATATCAGAACTATAAACAACCATTCTTTTTTAACAGCACAGTCTCCTCGGCGGGAGAGGTAAAACCAGCATGGGGGGAAAACAGTTCAGTCAGGGGAGCTTTGAGGCAGCCTCCTCCCTGGAGCACTGAATCAGAATTAGAATTAGAATGAACTTTATTGCCAAGCATGTTAAAAACATATGAGGAATTTGACTTGACATTAGGCGCGCTCGATAAGCGCTTCCTAATGACACGGCAGCCATGCAAGGTGCCTCATCAAACAGTGGGGGGTAAAGAGGGGGAGAGGGAGGGGATGACACATTGGGAAGCAGGCACACCAAGCCCCCCCCCCCGTCCTCGGGTTTTGAAACGAGCTCTTGGTGGCCTCCTCCCAGAAGATTTCAGACCCCCAGGGCCAATCTTCCTGACGCTGGGGCCTGGGTCCCACACTGCAGCAGCCGACCTCCGCGGAGCCCCTCCACCCGGAGTTGCTGCCCAGACACACCGCAGTTTGGTCACATGCCACACTGAATCGTCTGTCAGCCGGACATATGCTGTTCCCAGCTTCGTCACAATCTGCAGTGGCGCCTGTTGTTTTACTGGCTGCGGTCCAATCAGTCGCCGTCCCGGCCTCTCACCAGCACAAACCCAAACCCCGTCCACGACTCGTAACGGCACTTTACCTGGTTCCATGTGCGCTCGCCAGCTCTGTGCTCTCCTTTGGTCTGGCGCCTCCATTATACTGTGGCAGTTCAGCAGTCACCGTTGTCACAGTGGACCCCTCACCCGTTGTTGGGTGGAACTCGACCTGAGCACTGAAGGTGTCCGGTGCTTCTCTGGTGTCACTCATCAGAATGGACCCTCCGCCCGCCAACTCGGTCGCTCCCACTGCAGCCGGCCAAGTGCAGGCATTGAAGTCATCCAGTTCCTCCACTGAGCCGTCTGAAGTGCCCTGCTGCACCGTGCCGTGTGCTGCGTCCAAGTTTGTCTGCTGTCGCTGTGCGTTGTTTCCCCCTGCATGCTCGGGCCCACTTTCCAGGCAGCTCTCCCCCTGAGAGCATGGAGCTGACGCTCCGGTGTCTCTGATGTCCATAAAAACCTCATCAGTGTTGGTCTCGTCTAACTCGGGCTCTCTCTCCTCCAGCTCCGGTTGCGCAAGGGGGAGAGGCGATCCCGGCCTCTGCTCTTCCTCCATGTCGTCTTCACCAACCATGCCATATCCACTCTCTGCATTACATTCACCATCCACACTGTACTCTTCGGCTGCACCCACGTCCGTGAAGCCTGGGCGAACTGGGCCTGGGCCGCTGATCGTCTGCCCACCAATTGTGAAAATAAACCCCAGTTCACTGAATAAATTACAGCTGTGAACAAAATTGTTGGTACCCCTCTGTTAATAATGAAAGAAAAACCCACAATGGTCACAGAAATAACCTGAATCTGACAAAAGTGGTAATAAATAAAAATTCTATGAAAATTAACCAGTGGAAATCAGACAATGCTTTTGAATTGTGGTTCAACAGAATTACTTTAAAAAACAAACTCATGAAACAGGCCTGGACAAAAATGATGGTACCCCTAGAAAAGATTGAAAATAATGTGACCATAGGCACATGTTCAACCAAGATGTGGCCTCTAATTAACATCATAGGTGTCTACAAACTTGTAATCAGTCAGTCGGCCTATTTAAAGGGTGATAAGTAGTCACTGTGCTGTTTGTTGACATGGTGTGTACCACACTAAACATGGACCAGAGGAAGCAAAGAAGAGAGTTGTCTCAGGAGATTAGAAAGAAAATTATAGACAAGCATGTTAAAGGTAAAGGCTATAAGACCATCTCCAAGCAGCTTGATGTTCCTGTGACTACAGTTGCACATATTATTCAGAAATTTAAGATCCACGGGACTGTAGTCAACCTCCCTGGACATAGCTGCAGGAGGAGACGGATAATACGAATGGTAACAAAACAGCCCAGAATAACCGCTAAACACATTCATGGTGAACTCCAAGGTCAAGGTACAACAGTGTCAGATCACACCATCCGTTGTTGTCTGAGCCAAAGTGGACTTCATGGCTGACGACCAAGGAGGACACCACTGTTGAAAACAAATCATAAAAAAGCCAGACTGGAATTTGCCAAACTTCATGTTGACAAGCCACAAAGCTTCTGGGAGAATGTCCTATAGACAGACGAGACAAAACTGGAACTTTTTGGCAAGGCACATCAGCTCTATGTTCACAGACGCAAAAATGAAGCATACCAAGAAAAGAACACTGTCCCTACTGTGAAACATGGAGGAGGTTCTATTATGTTCTGGGGCTGCTTTGCTGCATCTGGCACAGGGTGTCTTGAATCTGTGCAGGGTACAATGAAATCTCAAGACTATCAAGTTATTCTAGAGAGAAATGTGCTGCCCAGTGTCAGACAGCTTGGTCTCAGTCGCAGGTCATGGGTCTTGCAACAGGATAATGACCCAAAACACACAGCTAAAAACACCTAAGAATGGCTAAGAGCGAAACAGTGAACTATTCTAAAGTGGCCTTCTGTGAGCCCTGATCTAAATCCTATTGAACATCTGTGGAAGGAGCTGAAACATGCCATCTGGAGAAGGCACCCTTCAAACCTGAGACAAGTGGAGCAGTTTGCTCATGAGAAGTGGGCCAAAATACCTGCTGAGAGGTGCAGAAGTCTCATTGACAGTTACAGAAATCGTTTGATTGCAGTGATTGCCTCAAAAGGTTGTGCAACAAAATATTAAGTTAAGGGTACCATCATTTTTGTCCAGGCCTGTTTCATGAGTTTGTTTTTTAAAATAATTCTGTTGAACCATAATTCAAAAGCATTGTCTGATTTTCACTGGTTAATTTTCATAGAATTTTTATTTATTACCACTTTTGCCAGATTCAAGTTATTTCTGTGACCATTGTGGGTTTTTCTTTCATTAACAGAGGGGTACCAACAATTTTGTCCGTGTGTATAACATTTCCACCCCGGCGTGTCACCTGGAACCGGAACACTGGAATCACTTTTTCGCCATACTGCACTGCAAATGTGACGTTCCTGCCGGCAAAGGAGCTCCCGTTGTCCGGTTATTCCACCGCATCAGGGCACCGGGGGTTGAGCCTCCAAACGACGGCCTCACTTACTATGGACTGCGTGGTGGCGGTGGCTATCATCATGGGCACATTCACGTCCGTCTAGCTTCACAACACACCGCAGTCCTGACCAACCTTCGGGGCCCGCGACATTTATGCCATCTCGTTAGGGTGTGGGGTTAGCTAGCTTAGCTTTTCATCAACAGCGGCAGGTTTTCGTGCGCTGCGCCACATTGCTGGGCTTAGCAAAGTAGCTAGTTAGCATCTCAGTAGCCTCCTCATAACAGGCCGTTGGGCCAAGCATTCGAAAAAGTCTCTGACCTTCTGAGCTTAGGAAGTGAACCAGCAGCGCTCGCTTCCTCACTCCATCCAGCTTCCCCAGATCCAGAGCCGTGATGTAGGTTTCAAAGGCCCCCAACCAGTCAGGCCATGGCACCTGTGGTTCGCTGGGAAGCTCCAGAAAAGGCTTCAGTGGTGTAAAGTACGCCTCCATGACTTAATCCTCAGTCGCCAAATGTTATGTATGGAAAATATCTTGGCCAAGGAAGAGGCAACATGAGTTAGCAAACACAGCTTTATTGAAGACAACGGGCAGCAGTATTATTTATGTATGGTAAAATACCTCTCAAAGGATGAAGCCAGGTGAATGGACAAACTCAGCTTTATTGAACTTATGTAGTCACACGGACACACAGCAGACACCAGGCAGAAGGCAAAGGTCAAAGAGGATGTGTAATGGATGCCCTCTGCTATTTATAGGGTGGTGCAGTGGTGGAACAGGAATGGCCGCCACTACACCACACTTCACAATCAAGGTGTTAAACCCCAACACCTCATTTCCTCCCCTCCTCAGAGTCTAAAGTCTAAAACCACTCACTGAATTAAGACCCTCCCCAATTTGGGACCCAAATCACACACTAACAAACGTAAACTAATATCTCTAAATGGCCTAACACATTCACACAACAGAACTTAAAACAGGAAGGACGGGTGGACTACCGTCCTGCCCACACAGCAAGGTGGATTATTCTGCCACCAGCTAAAATAAATCAAAGTCCATTAATAAACTAAAATCATTGCCGTGTTCCTAAACTAATAAAAACAAACAAAACAATAACATTTTACCACATACATAAACATATGAACAACAGAACTATTTAACAAAATTTACAGCACTGTCCCTTGGGCAGGAAGAATAGAACCGGCTTGGGGGAGCCCAGGGGAGCCCCTCCACAGATGCGCCCCTGGAAGCAGCAGGCCCCCGAGATAGTGGCTGATCTCTTGGACGAAAACGCCTCTTCTCACCACGACCGACTGCCGCTCTCATCCAGCCCCGTCACCAGAAGCCTCTTTCGGGACATGCCGAAGCTGATTGGCATGCCTCGTTGAGCCGTCAGACAGCTGGAAGTATGTTGTGCCCAGCTTAGCCACAATACGCAGATACTCCTGTTGTTTCGCTGGCTGTCGTCTAGTCCATATTCGCAGTGGACGTTGTGCTCCTCGAACCCAGACTAAATCCATAACCCTAAGAGGGGCTCGGGTCGGCCTGACATGGTGCTGCTTGGCACGCGGTTTCTCCGTGCAGTCAGTCTGGCCCTGTCCTCTTCTGAAGCCATTGTAGTGGCTGCCATCGTAGCTGCAGATCCTCCATCCCTCTGTGGCCAAGCTCCGGAGGAATCTGGGGCTAGCACATCGGCGTCACTCACCAATGCAGGTGCCTCGCCGCCACGCTCGGTACCCCCCTCTACCGTTTCCTGAGCGCCGGCACTGAGGCCCTCCTGCGCCGAACATATGTGCGACTGGTCCTGCTTGACTGCCGTGGTGTCCATTAATTTTTCATCCCACACAACGTCATCATCGAACACCGGAGCCGGAGGGTTCCAGTGGCCACAACCCGACCATTCCTTCCCAGCACCATCTTTAATGGCAAAACCCAGTCCGTAGAACAAATCACAGCCCATGATGTTGTTGCTTTGGGCCGTCACGTGGACCGTGAAGTCAACTATCGTTGCAGACTTACACCAAACTGTTAACTCCAAAGTCCCAACCGTGCACAGCCTGCCACTTCCATAACCATAAAGTGACGCTGGGTTACTTTTTATCCTGTGGTAGAAGAAAAACTTCTGCACCGTGGCCCAATTCAGCATCGACCCCTCCGCCCCTGTGTCGAGCAGCAGCGGTACCTCCACACCATCCAGCTCCACTGTGCAGAATGAGTACCCACTGATACTGGGGGACACCGTATGGATGGTTGTCGGGGGTGGGCGGAGTGATCTCTTCCATGGGCTCTCCGGTTCAGCTACACGGCATAATGATAAGTCTAGCATAATGGTTCAAGCATCCACATTTGCTACAACGCTTCCCTCTAGCTGGGCAGTCCTTAGCCTTATTTCAGTGTTTCACAGACCTGCAACCTTTGCATAGGGGTTTTCCCAGGGCAGATCTTCGGCTGGCAGCATTGGCTTCTGTAGTGTCGTTGTCCAAGCTGTTCTCGCTACCTGAGTCCGCTACTAATGCCATGTCAGGGGGCTCCGGCAGCCATTGTGACTGGCGCCAATTTAGCTCCAAAGCTAATCTGTCTGAGACCTCCAATTTGAGAGCTAGCTCGACAGCCCTGGGTAACGTTAGGTCACTCGGTGCAGTGAGTAGCCTAGCCCTTATAGTGGTGCTACTCGTGTGCTCCACAAGTTGGTCATGTACCAATTAATCCTCCAGTGGCCCAAAATGACACTCGCTAGCTAGCTGCCTCAAGTCGGTGACAAATTGAAGGATAGGCCCACCCACACATTAATGTCGCTGCCGGAACCGAATCCTCCGGACAGTCACGCTATCCGGGGGTATGAAAATGGCTTGCTAGAAGCTCGACAATGTCTTCAAAGGAGTCCGAAGCACCAAGTGTGCGCAGGACACGCTGGCCCTCAATCCCGAGGTTGTGGACAAGAAACGCACGTGCTCTTAACTTGTCGAGCTTACCCAGGTCGAGCGTGGTGATGTAATTCTGGAAAGCCTCAAACCATCTCGGCCAGGGCATGGCAGCTTGCCGGGGAGCTCGAGGAAGGGGCAAAGTGGTGTAATGCACGTCTCCATTAGTTAATTAATCCTCAATCACCAAATGTTATGTATGGTAAAATACCTCTGAAAGGATGAGGCCAGGTAAATGGACAAACTTAGCTTTACTGAAATTATGTAGTCACACGGACACACAGCAGACACCAGGTAGAGGGAACCGGTCAAAGAGGATGTGTAATGGATGCCCTCTGCTATTTATAGGGCGGTGCAGTGGCGGAACAGGAAGTGGCCGCCACTACACCACACTTCACAATAAAGGTGTTAAACCCCAACACCACAAGCAGTACACAACATGGCACGTAGTGTGGGCATCAGGCACAAGAGAGTCTAAGATGGATGCTCCCTGCCTTATATAGGGCAGTGCAGTGACATGACAGGACGTCCACATCACCACACTGCACTTCACAATAAAGTGCCATTTATTATACATAATACACCATATGTGTAACTCGTGGCAAAAGTCATTTGGGATCAAAAGATAATTTCACTCTTGGCATTCATTTCAATTGAGATTTTTTTTTTTTTTTTTCTGATTTAAGGTCCCATATGCAGAAGTAGAGGGGATGGGCATGACACTGTACTTCAATTCCATTAAAAAAATCCTATGTGAAGGACATACTGCTGTTTTTAGGTTATTTCAGGGTATTAGGTATAAACTGGCACTGTTTCATATGCAAAAATGTAACTCCAGTCATGTGAAAAATTAGGACACCCTGTATAAGCTTGTGGGGTTATTTTTACATATTTGGACATAGTATGGAAGATGTGAAAATGACGAGGCAGCGTTCTTTCTCAGAGTCAGCTTTATTCACATCTCCATCATTTCAAAGCAGAAAAAAAGAGAATGAAACAATAAACTCTTGTCCTTAAATATCAGGGACTTCACACCTCATAGATCACATGTCCCACAGACCACCTTGCATAATAAAGACAGTCACAATGCATTTCACCACCTTGTATAATAAAGACAGTCACAATGCATTTCCCTCCATGATATCACTTCCACTGTTTCCCACGCATCCTTTAATCGACCCCCCACAGTCTCCAGCCTTGCATAACAAGGCTAAGCTTCCTGCCTTTGTTCTGACCTAAAATGCGAGTCACAGAACCGGTCCAACAGGTCCATTGAGTGTTCACCACACAAGCCCCCCTAGCATTTTAGAAAAACAGAACAACAAGAAAATAACCACATGCATGCCGTGATAGCATCAATACACATCAGTCCACATGCTGGATAGGCTTCAGCCTCCTGCCGAATCTGCTGTAGCTGGGGTTCACCGTCTCTGCGGCGCTGTCCCGCTGGGAATTTGCCGTCTGGGGGCGGAAACCCTTTGTCAATCTCTGCGGGTGTTCTGGGGAAACATTACTGTGTGAAACCCTGCGTGGTGGTCTACCTCGCCGCGGGGCCTTTGCCAACAGCACTTCCTCCTCTGTCACCACAAAAGCGGGTTTAAGTCTGTCTATGCCAATTTTCTCTTTCCTACCCCCCAAATCTAGCAAAAACTGCTTGTCCCCTGTTTCTAGCACTCTGAATGGTCCGTCATAAGGCGGTCGCAGCGGGGTTCGATGCGCATCGTGTCTAACAAAAACAAACTCTGCGTTCTTCAAAGTTTTAGGCACAAAAACACGCGGAAAACTGTGGTGCGCGGGGCCGGGCAGTGTGCTTGATTCTATGTTACTCCGCAACAGCTGAGACGGGGAGGCGTTTGGCGCAGGGTTATCTGGGAGAAACTCCCCAGGCAGCCGGAGTGGCTGCGCAAACACGAGCTCCGCTGGGGAGGCTTCTAGATCCTCTTTAGGTGCAGAACGCAACTCCAATAACACCCACGGTAACTTGTCAACCCAATTTGTATCCGTCAGTGACGCTCTGAGAGCCGCTTTCAATGACCTATGAAAACGTTCGCATAACCCGTTAGCCTGCGGACTGTACGCGGTTGTGCGGTGAATTGTGACACCCAGGCTGCGGGCCATTGTCGACTAAAGCTCGGAAACAAATTGAGGGCCTCTGTCGGACGTAATGTCCGACGGAACGCCGAAGCGCGCCACCCAAGCTGTTAAAAACGCGCGCGCCACTTCCTCGGCCGTGGTTGATGCCAGCGGGACCACTTCAGGCCAGCGCGTGGTGTGGTCCACCATTGTCAGAAGATGTGTGCACCCCTGTGACAGCGGGAGGGGTCCAACGAGGTCCACATGAACGTGATCGAACCTCTTGGCCGGAATGTGAAACGGTTCCAAAGAAGCTCTCGTGTGCCTGTGTACTTTGGCTCACTGACACGCCGTGCAGGCTGCTGCCCACTCTTTGACCTGTTTGCGGAGGCTCGGCCAAACAAATTTCTCTCCCACCATTTTGACCGACGCGCGCACTCCAGGGTGCGCCAAAGAATGAACTGAGTCAAAAACGCGGTGGCGCCACGTGGCCAGTACTACTGGACGCGGCCGTCCAGTGGAGACATTGCAGATTAGGGGGGGCATACCGTCTTGCAGCACCCTGCTCTCCAGCCTTAACCCTGTTGGTCCAGACTGGAGCGCGCGCACGTCCGCGTCATTAACCTGCTCTGCGGCCATGGCCGCATAATCTAACCCTACACTGACTGGGGCCGCCACAGCGCGCGAGAGGCAATCTGCCACTACACTGAGTTTGCTCGCCACATGCTGAATATCAGTGGTAAACTCTGATATCGCGGCCAGCTGTCTCTGTTGCCGGCCTGACCACGGTTCCACGACCTTGGCCATCGCGAATGATAGCGGTTTGTGATCAACGAACGCGGTGAAAGCGCGTCCTTCCAGCCAGAACTGAAAGTGGCGGATGGCCAAATGGAGAGCGAGCAGCTCCCTGTCGAACGCGCTGTATTTACGTTCGCTATCGCGCAAGGTCCTGCTGAAAAAGGCGAGGGGCTGCCAAACTCCGGCTATGTGTTGCTCCACGACCGCCCCTATGGCCACATCTGACACGTCAGTGGTGAGCGCTATGCGGGCCATTGGGTCTGGGTGTGCCAACAACGCAGCCTTTGCCAAGGCTGCTTTCACCTCCGAGAACGCTTGGTCCCGCTCTGGGGACCACTCGATCTTATCCGCGGGTTTCTTTTTTTTGAGCGCGGTATACAGCGGCTGCATGAGCTGCGCCGCGTGGGGGAGAAAATGGTTACAAAAATTCACCATTCCTAAAAACTCCTGCAATGCCCTGACTGTCTGCGGCCAGGGAAAATCTGCCACAGCGCGCACTTTGTCAGGCAGCAGGACTGCTCCTTCGGGGGAGACGCGGTGTCCTAAAAAATCGATCTGCGCCACCCCGAACTGACACTTCGCTGGGTTGATTATTAACCCGTGATCTCCCAACCTTCGGAAAACTGTGGCCAGGTGTTTTTCGTGGTCTTCTTCGGACGCGCTGGCTACTAAAATATTGTCCAGGTAGACAAACACGAAAGGGAGATCGCGAAGCACAGCGTCCATCATGCGTTGGAACGTCTGAGCAGCCCCTTTAAGTCCAAATGGCATGCGTAAAAACTCGAATAAACCAAACGGAGTTATTACCGCTGTTTTGGGTATGTCCTCAGCGCGCACTGGGACTTGGTGGTAACCGCGGACCAAGTCTATTTTAGAAAAAATGCGCGCCCCTGCCAAATGTACCGAGAAATCTTGGATATGTGGGATTGGTTAGCGGTCGTGCGCTGTAGCGTTGTTTAACCTGCGAAAATCCTCGCAAGGGCGCCATGATCCGTCAGCTTTCGGGACCATATGTAGGGGGGAAGCCCACGGACTGTTTGAACGTCGGATAATGCCCAACCTCTCCAGGTTGGCGAACTCCTCGCGCGCTATGGCTAGTTTAACTGCGTCCAGGCACCGAGCTTTTGCAAAAACAGGTGGTCCGGTAGTGGTAATAAAATGCTCCACCCTGTGCTTAGCGACTGTTGCCGAAAATGTGGGGACCGTGAGTGCTGGGAACTGAGTGAGCAGTGTGTGGAACTTACCGCCTGCTGTTGTGACGTTGGCTTGTGCTGTAGGCCGGGCCACTCGCGCTGCACAGGGGACAGAATCAAAAGAAAGTGCATTAACCAGGCACCTGTTAGCAAGATCAACCAACAACCCATGTGAGCACAAAAAATCAGCCCCCAGCATATTGAAATTTACTGTTGCTACAATAAAAGTCCACTCATATGCACGGCCGTGTAGAGACAGAAGCAGAGTCTTCTCACCAAAGGTCTTAATCTCCAAGCCGTTCGCCGCTGTCACCAGGAGACCTCCGGAACCCGCCAGTCTGTCCGCGTAGGAAGGAGTGATGAAACTCAACTGGGAGCCTGTGTCGACGAGGAACTGCCTCCCGGAGCGTGCGTCCGACAAGTAGAGCAGCTTGTTCTCTTCCCCGAGGGCCGCGGCTGCTACCAAACCCCGGTCTTGGCATTTCCCGAACGCCCGAACTGGCACGGCGGTGCACACTTGCATGCCCTCTCTGTGAAGCGGCGATGGTAGAAACAAAAGACGTCCGGTCCACGCTCCCTGGCCCTTGCTGCTGCCGTCGTCGGTGAGTCTGGCACCGCTGTCTCTGGCCTCCTGTCGTCTGCAGTCGTCGCGCCGAGTTCCGCTGCAGCGGCCGTGGCTGCGCGCCGCTTGGTGGCGTTGACAATCCGCTGCGCCTCTCGGCCCAGCACGCAGTAGTCCCGTAGGGCCAGCAGTGGCGAACTGGCCAGAGCCGCTCTCGCTGCTGACAGTATAGTCCTGAGGAAGAGGTGGGTGAAAATGAAGTGATCATCGTCAGAGTCTTTCAACCTCAACAACTTCTCCATCAGGCTCGCGGGCATGTCGTTTTCCCCCTCCGTCAGCGCCAGGAGCCTCTCTGCTCGCTCCTCCGCCGAGGGGGTGAATTGCTGGATGAATGTAGCCTTCAACGCGCCGTATTTGTCGCTCTCCGGCAGCTGGTCGATCAGGCTCTCCACATGCTGGGCCGTGTTGTTGTCCAGCTTTGCGACTACGTGGTAGAATTTCGTGACATCTACCGATATCCCCCGGAGGTTGAACTGCGCCTCAACTGCGTTGAACCAGGAGCGCGGATTGTTCTGCCAGAAGTCCGGTAGCTGGACTGTAGCGGCGTTCGCTTGGCTGGGGGCTCCTGACGCGGCTGGCCCGGGGGAATTTCTTTCTTCCATGATACGTCTCGGGGTCACCAGTGTGGAAGATGTGAAAATGACGAGGCAGCGTTCTTTCTCAGAGTCAGCTTTATTCACATCTCCATCATTTCAAAACAGAAAAAAAGAGAATGAAACAGTCAACTCTCGTCCTTAAATATCAGGGACTTCACACCTCATAGATCATATGTCCCACAGACCACCTTGCATAATAAAGACAGTCACAATGCATTTCCCTCCATGATATCACTTCCACTGTCTCCCACGCATCCTTTAATCGACCCCCCACAGTCTCCAGCCTTGCATAACAAGGCTAAGCTTCCTGCCTTTGTTCTGACCTAAAATGCGAGTCACAGAACCGGTTCAACAGGTCCATTGAGTGTTCACCACAATAGGATATTTAATATCAATGTTAAAAATACTGGGAGACTCATATAATACAAAAATTAAAAATGAATTAAAGACTTTTTTCAAATTTTCTATAAAATGTAATTGTTAACAAATAGTGAGGAATAAATTAGGACCCCCCATCTTTTTTAGGACCCCCCCCACATTCATTCCCACTTAAAATGGCTAAAATAAATGTTCAAAAATGCAAATAAATACAACAACAAGGTTAGATATAGATATGTGAACATTTCTTAATAAAGAACTGAATATTTAATGGGGTGTCCTAATTTTTTCACACGACTGTATATGCTATTTTAAAGGCCAAATGTCACGTAACAGGGTACTTTAAATATCTTAAAACTAGATATAAAAGGGAACCGATCCGTTCGGGTCTTGGTGCATATGCTTCAGTAACAACGGAATATTCGTTAATTTAAAACTGCCGCGCTTGGCCTGACACGGCCCCTGGAATCGCCTGGGGAAGAAGGCGGAAGTGACGAAATCGATTGTACCCTAGTTTGATGCTTGGGGTATTTCAATTGATTGTTTATATGGAGACTGGAAGGTTGAAGTGAGCAACAAGAAAGAAAAAATTGGATATTTCACCCATACCTTAAAACGGGACTATCAGGGACAGCTGGGCAATAAGGGACACTTCTCTGGGAAATGTTTTCATACCTGTCAAGTGAGACGTTTTCGCCGTACTTCAACACCGTAAAAAGCGGCTATAAGGAACGGCGGAGCAACAAGGCACACCTCTCTGGGATCTCTGTCTGTTCCGCAACTGCTGCACAGCTCAACGTGTTAAACCATTGTCCTAATGACTTCTCATGGTAGTGAGAATAGCTCACGCTGAGCGATCAGCCCGCCCAGACAATTAAACTAATGAGTGACTCCACACTTCGAACAGTAGTGAGAATAGCTGACGCTGAGTGATCAGCCCGCCCCGACAATTAAACTAATGAGTGACTCCACACTTCGAACAGTAGTGAGAATAGCTCCCGCTGAGCGATCAGCCCGCCCCAGCTGTGAGTGATCACACACAGGAGTGCTCCTCAAGACACTCAGTTTTTTTTCCAGTATATTTTTTCTTTTGGGCGTACAGAAATGGCAATACGCCCGTTTTTGCTAAAATTGCATTTTCCCCATATTTTCCTTAAAATATTTGACAATAACAACACGAACTACATTTAAAACATTTCCCAGAAAAGTGTCCCAAACCACTCTGCCGTCTCCCACAGCTGCGCTTGGCACCAAAATACGGCGAAAACGTCTCCCTTGACAGGTATGCGCCTCCATTTTCATATTGATCTGGTCAATTTCTTGACAGCAGCGGCTCTCCTCCACTGTAATAATAATGGCTTCCGAAAAATCAATATTTATGGGGCGCCCTGGACAGACCCCCTCCGGCTTCGCAATTCTGGAGGCGATTAATGTCCAGTTCAATGACATTTTCCACTGGTTCTGCTCTCTGGTCATCGTTGGAACTGTTGTCATCAGACAAAGCATCTGATTCAGTCTCGGACGGCTCGAACCGGTAAGGTTCTATGCCTCTGTCACTGTCTGAACCACTGACAAAAAAAAAAGACAAAAAAAAAAGACAAAACTAAACTAATTTGTTCTCAATCGCTGTCACTTTCCGTCATGATTGTCCAATGTTGATAAGTGTGAATGTGGATAGGCAGGGCAGCCAGGGTACAACTTGTGATGTCAAAAACATGGGCGTGGTCTGGACTGGCTATCACAAGCCAGCAAGCAAGGTGGGGCCTTCACCTGGTGTATTTTGTGCAATTATGTAAATACAGGTGGGTGATATGGTCTCCGGTATGAATATTTGGTTTAAGCTATGTGTATTTTATCTAAATTCATTGTCATTTAGAAAAAAAAATTAAGTGACATTTGGCCTTTAACCTCAAAGGCGCCCAAAAGTGGTGCATAATGATTTTTTTTTTTTAAAGTTACATAGCTAGGCTACTAGGAGCTCAGTTGTACTCACATGATTAACTGTTGGCACTTGTGGTCTGATACTCTCCCTCCTGCTATAGAAATGTCATATTTTATTTACAACATTCCTAGCCATGAGCAACAGCCATTTTATTCGGTACCTCCGGCTCTCTCTGGCCCCCTTTTCCCTCTTTCAGGTAACCCGTTTAGGTCTGGTTGGACACACGCGACCGTGGCCACACACGCGCGCGCCCCCGCGAGCTGCTACGTCACCGTGCTCGCGCCTCTTCTCGCGCGCTGGTTAAAAAGAAGGAGGAAAGAGGCACGGGAAAACATGTGAGCGCTCTGAGGACTTTAGTGAGACTGAACTTTTTATTTTTCCTCACCTGTTACTCTGTTCAAACCGCCTCCAAGGGAATTACCTCTGAAATGAACGTCGCTTTTTGGGTAGTTTATTTTTGACATTTTGTGCTCGTCATTGGGATAAGCTGTGTTATTAATATTAATTTTTATTATTTCTTTTTATTTTGACAATTAAGAAGAGGACGCTGTTTATATTTATTTTTAACATTTATTTTTTTTCATATCAGTAAATCAAATACAAGAGTCCTGATTTTTTTTTTAGGTATTTGCTTATAAACATACAGCAGGTTGTCAGCTTCGTTTATAAAAGGGGAGGTTCATTGTGTTTTTGTCCTATGTGATTTTTTTTTTTTTAAATTTCGTAACTATTAATATAATTGTTCGCCAGTTTTATGAAACTATGAAGCATTTGCAGTTTGTGCTCGTGCTGGCCATCGCGGTCAACGTGTGGGAGTGCGGGGACGCGAAGTTTGGCGAGAGGGGAGAGTTGAGCCCCAGGAGGAGAAGATGTTACGACGGAAGCCTGCCCAAGCGGCTGAAGAAAAGGGAGCGAAAAGTGCTGCTTGACGGCAGCAGCAGCGGCAGCAGCAGCCTAGACATTTGCCACCGGCTGTATCCGCGTGTGTCCTGCTGTCCCACCAGGAGAGTCGCCTATCAGATCCTGCACCGCAGGGATGTCCGGGTAGGTTAAAGTCCATCCACCACGCATTGTCATTTTCCTCTATTGATTGGTTGTTTTTTTGTTGTTGTTAAAGCCCCTCGGGAGATCCTTTTACAACTCGCTGGGTAGTGTCATTCTGTGCCTTTCTTTCGACTACCGCCAGCTGAATTTCAGGGGCTCGTATACTACTTTGTGAGCGAAAAGGGGGGCTGATTGTATGCGTGTATGTGTGCTGATTATAGCACATTGTATGCTACAGTTGTCCAATGGGCATTCACTGGCTCAGTACTCGCGGCTTCCTGAGATCCGTAGACTGGCCTCAGAAGTGGGGGAGTTGCGCAATTACGCACGGGCACAGCAGCGGTAACGCCATTAAATCGGCCATGGCGATCAATTCCACTTGAGGGAGAAAACTGAAGGGCGTATCAGTAATCTGCGTTTCACCACAGGTGAGCTGAAAGTCATCCAGTTTACGCTTGCGCAAGGCAAACACCAGAACGCTTTAAGTTTGCCGTAAGAGTGAGCCAAGGTTTGTCCACTTTCATTTTGATATTTTAGATTTTTACTAAATCGGAGTTTGTAAATGACCCGTGTGTGTGTGTGTGTGTGTGTGTGTGTGTGTGTGTGGAGCTCGGTCAGTGATAACCAGCTGAAAGTGCCGCTGGCTGCAGCGCTCTCACATCGATATCCCCGGCGCTGCTGCGTTCCCAGCTCATGCCAACACCGAACAGCTGTCTGACTCGCTGTCACTGCCTACCTGCTCCTACCCGCGCGCTCTTTGTCTATCAGATGAAAAGATGGGGATGGAGAGAATACCCAAAACACACGCACGCACACACACACACACACACAGGTGCAAGCTGCAGAAATATGCCCCAGTTGCAGAGCCTTTATGTGGGATTTTTTTTTTAATTATGCACCTATTTTGATAGACTGCTTTATTCTGGAAAAGTAAATTCTGTTAATATTTGAGTGACATCTGGGTTATTTGTTATCGCCTTAATTGCCCTGTGAGCCTCTGAAGGGGTGCGTCTAATGGGGGCTCTGTGTGCCCCCCATCCCCAAGGTTCTGATTGAAAACTATCAACATAATGATGAGAATTCACTCACTCACTCACTCACTCACTCACTCACTCACTCACTCACTCACTCTGATATTATTAGGGTGAAAATGTGCCCAGGCTTGACTACTATAATTACTATTGTGTGAATACGTACCACCACCAAAATATGTGTTTGTGTGGTTCATCATGTTTCGGCATACAGTACTTAATCTCATGATTCTCTAGAATCAAGCAGGCAGTCAGATTTCCAGGTGAAAGCGTAATTTGTTCACCAGGAGTTACCTTCTGCTATTATCATGGCAGTTACTTGCAGATCGTTGATTTTTTTTCTCTACAGTCTGCTCTGATTGACAGGAATGAGGAGCCTTAGACCAACTGAAGGATTGTTAACCTGAAAAGGTTGGAGTTCCTAGTCTTCTTCTTCACTTTTTAACAGAAGTGCGCTTTTCAGTTTATTAAATGTAAAGTTCGGACACTATAGTTAACTCTTTTGCTTCATGCTTTTGAATGGTGACATGTAGCTTAGAGCTTGGGTTGTAAAACTCTCTGGAAATGCAGAAAACACCAATTGTATCTTTCAAACTTATAGCACATTACTGTTGGATCCTCACCGGACCATTCTCATGTAAACCACCCCTCGAATCATTCAGTGTCTGGGTGGTATCTCACTTTGTGTTGCGACAAGAAAGCCATATTGCATCATTTAATTTGCTCAAGTCATGCAAATAAGAGGGGGGAAGAGCCTGAATAGGACGAACTCGACTTCTCCTCCTCCCCGCTACACTGCCCACACACGGAGCCCTTTCTGATTATGGCAAAAGAATAACAACAACACCATTGTGTTTGTTGGTTTCGCTAATGGGAGAAGCTGGAGAACATCACTCTCCTCCAGTCATCAGCCCTGTCCAAGTGTTAATGCCTTTGAGAGGGTGTGTGTCTTTCACTGTCTACCCCTGCCAACAAACTTACACCTATTCCCCAAGGACAAGTGTTTTGTTAAAGCTTAGCATTGCGTACACCTCTCACTCCTCTCTTTCTCTGACCATGTCAGTTTTCCAGGCTGTCTGGGTTATTTGTAGCTGAATGACATTTGTGGTTTTCACTTTTTACATAAGTTTGGACCTATATGCTGAAATGGTAGTTTGGTGAATTTCATTATTTTATTATGCAGGCACAGTCATAGAAAATAAGTAATCCCTCAACAGCTGTTCTCCCACACGAGTCTGAGCTCTGCAGGTGTGAATCCAGTCTTATAAAATGCATTGTAAACATCCACAATGTCCCTGGGAATATGTAACTGGCAATTTTATTCTCTGCGCTACTCTTGACCTCAGCAAAAGTGCAACAGCTGAGCCTCATTGCTATTTTTCTCCCTGCCTTTTGAGGAGCATGCTGTCTGAGAAATCCGACGAGAGACAACAAACAAAGGTCCACTTGTTCTGGTTTGGATGATGGCAACATTGGAGCCCATCCCAGTAACATATGGACACAGGGCATGGCTGAGTGCACACAAATGCTACTCTGTGTGGACCTGGTGCCAGCCTATGGCATGTAGAATCAATGGGCAGTTTAGAACAGGAGAGGAGGCATACCCACAGTCCTACATGGTATGAGTGTAGAAGATACTGAGACTCAGGAGCATGCCACGCAGTGTCCTGGCCCAGCTGGACAGCCATATTTTTGAGAGTATGGCAACAGTTGGGCACGCTTTAGAGCAAACAATGAGATTATTGGCTAAAAAAGTGACACATTTTCTTTGTCTGCTATTCTGTCAGTAGATCATAAGTTTGCTCCAAAGGTTCAGCCACCTGTTAGACATCCACAGCCTTTTATGCATTTTCCTGTTTGAGTAACGTGTAAGGTGTCCATATGTTAGTCCTGGGTCTCCTGGTCTAATTGACTCCGACAGACTGCTAATTTGTTGATACCAGCGAGGGAATGATGTGCCTGTCTATCTCCAAATTGGTGTTTACACATGGACCTCACACAGAGCAAAGCAATACCAGGCTGCCTTCCTGCCCGCCTGGTTGCCCAAGCAGCCCAAGTACTTGACCTAAAACAGATTAATTGTGTTTTATTGTAGCTAATTTGTTATGTAAATAATCCGGCTAATTTCCTTTGGATTAACTCTTTGTGAATTTACAAACAGTGACCCAAAGTCAGGGTTTGAGGCTCTTATTTTCTTTATAGAACTTGGATCTGCAGGTAGAGGATTGCAAGAAAGGATTCTGATTTTCATACTTGTCTGACAGTGCCAGAAAATATTTATGATCTCTGTTTGTACTACACTTTTAATCTCAGCGCTATTAAGTATTTTGTGGTCAGCCGATGAACCAATTCCTTGCCACCTTGAAAAGCTGGGAGCTGCCATAAAGGGGCATTCAGATGTTGGAGAGCTCAAAGAGTGAGGCAGTACTAACCATAACAATTATTATAAACTTAACTCTGGGCATCATAAGGAATAATGAGGGTTCATAACGTTTATATGGAAGCTGCTGAGGGCCCAGTGAGCTCAGAATGAAGTTTTTGGTTCACACAGTGTTGCCAGAAAGAGTTTCTTACTTTTTATGCATCCCATAGGTCAAGAGGCTTGTTAACATACACCATGTTATTGGAGTATGCACTAGACAAATCAGATTTGTTGTATGAGATAAGGAGTGGAATTGTCTAATTGCCTTTTCCATTCAGAATTTGAAAATGCAAATTACAATGCAAACTGTCCCTACTCTTTAGAATAATGTTTTTGGTGTTAATATCAGCATCGGCAGTTTTTTTTCTTTCGAGGTGTCAGTTTGAGTTCCAAAAAGGAAAAAGAATCAAAGTAAAGATATAAACAAAACCAAGTTTGCTTTGAAACCTATAATATTTTGGTAATTTGATGTGAAAATTTCGTGAAGTATCCTCAAATACTATTCAAGTTACAGCATTACAGGAAATGTAGGTACCCCAACGCATGAAAATTTAGGGGCTACGGAGACTACACTAACTTTGCAACATGCTTTGGATGTGAACAGGAGTAACAAAACCAATCCTTTAAAGCATCCTACTGAGTTTATTCCACTGTTAAACTATAAATTTGGGTAACAGGTGGTGAACAGGCCAATCAGGGTACCTGTGTAGTAATCATTATTGGAATTGTAACAGTTATTACAAACTTAACTCTGGGAATCAGAGGGGCTACAGAGAGTACATTAGAATTTTGAGGGCTGCTGTTCCTCATAATAAATTGTAATATTTCTATTACAGTGGATCATGACAGCTGCTGCACATAAATCATATTAATGGTATTTAACTTTAATTGGCTGCTGATTTCTTAGATATACAATGTGGGATACAGAGAATACAATATATTTGAAAGAACTATTTTGCATGATTCTACATGTCAGTATTTATATCTGCTATGCAATATCACAGCAAGTATTTATTCATCTCATAGCCTACTCATATGTGTGAAATTGAGTTTATAGTATGTTATATCACTATTATGGGTGAATAGAGAGGGAAGGCAATGGAATGGTTAAAAAATCATGGATTTGCATAACAAGAACAAATCATTTAAAGAAGCTGGCTGATTTGTGCAGTTTGGTCATCCTGATGCATCTTCACCTGAAAATATCAAGAAAAAGACGTTAATTCATGAAAATGCCTGTTATTTATCAGTTGTGAATATGCATATTTATTATTCAATGAATGTATAAACAGTACAGTTACAGTAAAGTGAAGTGAAACAGAAATAACATTGATTTTGCTGTACATTTACCTCCCAGTTCCACCATTTGCCAAAATATGGACATCCATCCATCCATCTTCTTCCGCTTAATCCTTTTCGGGTTGCGGGGTGGGCTGGAGTGTATCCCAGCATCTTTGGACGAGAGGCAGGGTACACCCTGGACAGATCGCCAGTCCATCGCAGGGCCAACACAGAGAGACAGACAACCATTCACTCTCACAGTCATACCTAAGGACAATTTAGAATCCCCAGTTTGATGCCAATTAACCTAACTTGCATGTTTTTGGCATGTGGGAGGAAACCGGAGAAATTCCAGAGTGAACCCACGCAGACATGGGGAGAACATGCAAACTCCACACAGATCACTGTTGGTCGGGGCCTGGGATTGAACCCAGGATCCCCCAGCCAAGGGTGAGTTGCTGTGCTGCCGCAGTGCTAACCACTCCGCCACCGCGCTGGACATATCATTTAATTTCAAAAAATGATTTTTTTGTGGGGGGAAGGGGGGGCTTTTTACATCATCAAGGACAGAAAATATTTTTTGTTAACTAAAATATTCATATAATGAATATTTTGAATGTTCTTGAATGTTTGCATATCATTGTAAATAAGTTACTTGACACCTTGAAAGAAAAATCGCGGCATGTCTTCAGCCAATATTAAACTACACTCTGCAAAAAGTTAACAGCCCACTATTTTAATCAGGTGTTTGTCCTTGTCGTGTGTGGTCTCCAGATTTTCTCCACCAACAACACAGAATGTGGACGTCTCCTGGAGGAGATCAAGTGTGCTCGCTGCTCCCCCAATGCCCAGGTGTTGTTCCACTCCTCGGACATGGACACAATACCACACAGAGAGCCAGACCTGCCGCGCCTTTGCCAGAACTTCTGCCACGAGTTCTACTACACCTGCAGGGGGCACGTACCAGGTAATTAAACAGATGATAAGGGCTATTAGTTGAGCTCAAACTGCTGCCTGATTGTTACTTAGGGGTATACAAGCAACAGAGAGAAACAGATGAGAGTAAATGAAAGTAAGGCTGGATTATGCTTTAAAATTAAGTTTGATATTTGAAATGTAATAAACACATCTGACTTTGATGAATTACAATTCACAGCAGGGCCCATTTCTTATTGAAATTCAGCTTGCACATGTATTACTGGAAGGTTTTTGAACTTGCTTGAGAAATGGCGTGTCAGTAGTCTGGTCTGTTAATATTTATTTATCCATTTCTTACCTCATCTGACCTCACCTTTATGGGTTGCTGAGCTTGTCTTTTTGTCCTTTTTTTCCCCTTTTGCCCAGCTTCTTACTTTACTGTTGCACTGTAATGCCTCAGTAAAGTCACCTGCTACATTATGCCTACAGCATATAGACACATTACCAAGCCGGAGTGCTGACTAAACCTATTTCATTTGATTTGGCAGGCTGGAGGTGATTTTGTCTGTTTTCATGGCAGACTATTTAGTCTAGCTGTGTTTATGGCACCAGGTGTAGAACGTTTTGCTTTCGTGTTCCTGTTAGGTCTGTTAGGTTGTATATATTAATCAGCACAAATTTTGAACAATATTGCATTTTTGATGTGGCAATACACAGACTTGAGATATTTCCCGACAGGTGAATAGAAAATGTTTGATCTGCAAACATGTGTGTGTGAAAACAAATTAACACTCTGTGAATAGCCAGCCCACCTGACTGGTGCTTCATAGAGACTCAGTTCTTCTTGTGGCTGTTCCCTATTCGGAGTCACCTCAGCAGAGCATGGGTCGGCAGATGTGATTTGGCAAGGATTTTACACCCGATGCCCTTCCTGATGCAATCCTCCCCATTTACCTGGGCTTGGGACCGGCACTATGACTACACTGGCTTATGCTCCCCCCGTGGCTGAGTAACCAACTTTTCCTTCCCCATTCTGTTATGCTAAGCACCAAGCTAGAAGGTGGAAAGCACCATTTTTATATGGTCTTTGGTATGACCCCGCTGGGATGTGAACCCATAACTCCCCGGCTGTGGGGTGGACGCTCTACCACTAGGCCACAACTCTGGTCTAGTTAATCTAAGTGTATCAATTATGGATGCACTAAGTTTTGAATTTATGATCTGCATGATAAGTTCCATCCAGGATTTCTTCAGCGCTTAGCCTTCATCATCATCATCATAGCAGTCTGTGGGGGGCGACAATGACTGTTTCATTTAGGTCTGATCAGATTCCTCCACGCAGATCTGTCCTTCGCCTTCTGCTGCCAGGAACTCCTGACCTTATTAACCCAGGCAACGTCCAGGCCGGTATGAGTTGCTTTCTGACTGACCATTTCATGAAACTGCTTGCAAAGTATTTGAGTACCGCTAGCTTTTGCTGGACTGTATTTGTGGTGATGGATAAAGTAGGCACGAGCTAACATGCTCATGTGCCAACACAAAACAAAAACAAGCCTTTCTGAGGCAGTTGTAAACTTTTCAAATAGGAATATGTAACATTGTTAGTGGAGAAGTCATTTTTATAGCTTAAATGTCTGGTGGCACCATATGGTTATTTTTTACATTTTATTAGCATAAATGATCTTATGGATATCATCTTTCAAAGAAAGGAAACAAACAAAATAACCATTAAGATTAAAAGTAAATCAAGATATTAAATGATCAATTTTCCTTATATAGCCTACAACATAAATAATCTGAAAAAGATACAGACAAAAGCTCCAGCTTTTGTTACCTACACTTAACCATACAGGTCATTTCATAAATCAGAAAGACAGTTGCCCCTCTGTGGATTGCCACTTTATCATGGTGCAGGGGTTTGTGGTCTCTAGTGATCCCAGAAGCTATGATGTCGGAGGCAACTTGCCCCTGGTAGGGTCTCTCAAAGCAACTTGGGTGAGGGGCCATATCAAGAGCGGTCCAGTACATCTCTATGAAAAGGAGGCAGCAAGGATCCAGTGTATCCAAAGGAGCCACATGGGTCCACCCTCCAGTGGGCTCACCACCTGCCGGAGGGATCGTGGGGATCATGGTGCTATGTGAACTGGGCGGCAGTCTGGGCTACTCTCTTTGGTACTGCTGCTCCCGCAACTCAGATCCTGGGATAGATGGAAAGACAGTTAATAAAAAGAAAATAGAAACAATATATGGCAACACAGACTGTTATTCTATATTAAACTTATAATTCAACTCAAAACCAAAGCTTTTCTCCAATTATCCTGTTTATATTAGTTTATTTATCCCTAATGTCCATTCTGATATAGTTAAAGTAGAACTGAACTGAACGGCATTGAACGGCACTGGGTGATAGTACATACAATTATAAAGATAATTTATCATTGGCACCCCCTCCACAAATCCCGGAATCTTGGAGAAAATCGCGATTTAGAATTTCCTGCCCTGAAAAATCAGACAAATCCGCCGAAGCGCAGCCGGAGTTCCACGTGACGTCACGAGTGTGACCCAGTCCTCATGTTTACCATTGCAAGCACGTCGACACTGGTTGTTTTTGGTGCATTTTGTCGTGATAGTCGACTACAAAACACTTCCAACACCTGGGAAGATCTGTTCAGTGGCCAAGGAAAGCTGTCATGGCGACGAAAGAAAAGAAAGGGGGAGGAAAAGCGACCGGGAAGCGATGCGTTTCTAGATATACAGTGATCCATCACTTATCGCGTTTAATGGGGACCAGAACCGACCGCGAAAAGTGAAAAACCGCGAAGTAGCGTCACCCCCCCCCCACAAGGGCGTCACAAGCACTATTTTGCACAAAAAGGCACAAGAGAACAGCGAAAAGTGCCACTAAGCAACACGAGCGATAAAGAACAATGAATGCGGTCTTCCTTCGCTGGGTAAAACGTCTCGGCCAATCAGCTTGCGAGGTAAAATGTCTCGGCCTATCAGCTTGCGAGATTCCCGAGCGGTGAAGAGGTGGGCGGAGAGGAGTGGAGCGGTGGTCAGAGAGGTAGATTTTGAGCTGTGCGGGCTCTCCGTGTTGATACCTGATGTTCTAATGAGAAGGCAGGGAGACTACATTAGAATATCAGGTATCAACACGGAGAACCCGCTCTCCCCGGCTCCCCAGCCCGCTCGGGAATCTCGCAAGCTGATTGGCCGAGACGTTTTATCTCGCAAGCTGATTGGCCGAGACATTTTACCCAGCTTCGCTCCCTGGCCGAGCGCCTATACCCAGCGAAGGAAGACCGCATTAAACGCGATAAGTGAGGGATAACTGTAATAAGTTGGAAAAATGCTGATGTTTTTTTTCCCTTTCTTTTTTATTGTTAATTTTCCTTATCCTGACACCCCAAACATGCCAAAGTAAAGACTCACCATTCTGTATTCAATAAGCGACTCTCCTCCCCATCACTGCTGCGGTCTGAGTCGGTGCTGGAATCCCCCGAAAATTCTGGCTCTAATCTGTACGGTTCGATGCCTCCCTCGCTCGCTTCCTGTTCACTTGACACTCCTGCATCCTCCTCTGTCTTGTCACCGATCCTGAATGCCTCTTCACTCTGAAAACTCTGGTGTTCTTGACTGCCGGAACTGCTATCATCTGCCATTGTTGTTTTGATAAGGGTCACACTCGTGACGTCACGCAGCGTCGTCTGCACTACTTCCAGTTTGTTTGGCACTGCCAGCCAGAGGCAAAAGTTTATCGGCTTATAGCTTGGCCATCGCACGGCCTAAAAATTTCTTTTATGTGTTGAAAAATACAATAGGTAATAAGGAATTAATCTGCTATTCTACTTTTTTGGCAAAAAGGTGAGTTCAATTCTACTTTAAAGTGCTGCTATGAAATGGCAGATTCAGCTAAACAGAGCAAAAGACTCATTAGCCCCCTTCCCATTGGCCAACAAAACTAGAAAAAACCCTCCTCATCACCAGTGTTTTGTCAGCAGTAGGAACACATTCAATCCATATTCCATCCCTGGTCAAATAACTGCAGTAGTCGTGGGTTTTCATCAGCATCACTGCATGTAAACAGCACGCAAGAAGAAAACGTAAATTAATGAAATGATGTTGACATCGCACGGGTAACAGAACACCTAAATGACTGAGCCGGGCAAAAATTTTATTTGTGGGTTTGTCGGTTCCGTTGGTGCTGAGTTAGGATTGTTTGACAGAGGAACGTAAGTGCAAGACATGAAAAAGTGCCGATGACCTCCATCTCACTGTCTTCCTGGATTGGTACCAACATGACAATGACAACTACAGTGCACCGGGGGAACAAAACAGAAATGCAAACCTAACTGCATGGGATCAGACACGGTAGGAACGAGTCAATGGAGGGTTGTTTGGGGGTTTATTTATATTTATTAAGTGTTTACAAACCCCAGATACATAATTTTGCTATGAAAGCAGCTTAAGATGCTACAGCTTCCCTTGTGCTGATGGTAGTGGTAAGTGATAAAAACTCCTCTGCTCTCTTAGTGTAAAGCATTTCCGCATCAAAAGAATTTCCCTTTGAAGGGGATGCAAGCTCACAGGTACCGGTGCCGTCAGAGTGCATACCAAACATGATCAAACACTTTTTTAACTGCCTCTTCGCCTGCAACCGAGTTATCTTCCAGTCTCTGTCACTATAAACTGATTACATCTCCTGAGATTTATGAAACACAGAACAGTTTCAAACACACTTGTCTGGAAATGGCCCACATGATACGGTGCAGTTCAAGTCAAAAATCAAACACATACGTTCCACCTGAGCCCATGCTAGTCTGCATCTAATGGTTTGCTGGCAGACTGTGTAGCACGCTTGGCAAGTGGGATTCCACAGCTTAAAAAAAAAGGTAGAAGATGTCTTGTCTGGAGCGACATTGCTTGCTCATGCAATGATAGACATGTGGGTTTAGGGAGTCAAACCAGAAAACCTCAAAAGATGAATCCTCCGATCAACCCTCACCCCACCTCCCTGTTCGCTTTTGTGCTCCTCTTGCGCTCCTCCTTCGCTCCTCCCTGCTCACCCCCCATCATCCCCCAACAGATCAGCATATGTGGTGACGAATGACACATTTATTTTTCTGCAAGCGTTGTGTGTATGTAAAACTGCTGAAGTGCATCAAGATGTCAAGTACTTTGGGTGGCCCACCCAGGCTGCCTTGGAAGATAACCAGATGGAAGTACAACTTTAGCGTTGCGGAGCCAGGAATATGGACACAGTTCTGTCTCTCCTTCTTTGCTTTTTATGTTCCCCTCTCTTTCTCTAGCTTCTTCTCTATCTCTCTGGTTTTATCGTTTTTTTGTTTCCTGTCTTTTTTAGAAAACACTACAACAAAAGTTGTGCAAATATTATCTATAAACTGCCTGTGAAGTAGATGCAAATTCTACACCCTCTTAATTACAAACAGAAGAATTTTTGCAAACACTTGCAACACTGACTAGATAATGTGACAGTTGCCTTTACAGCTTCCTTAACAGCTGTCTGCTGCATGAAATTTGATACTGGCTTGTTATTTCTGCACACTTTGCATGCACTTTGCCACAGTTTTCTCCAGAAATATATTTACACTCTGAGCTTGTAACTTCTACACGGGGGCCTCCAAACTTCTCCAAACTCCCCTTTTCTCATATCTTCCTCCACTCCCCCCCCCCCCCCCCAAATCCTCCATCCAAGGTCCCCAGCCAGCATGGTTAAGATAACTGCAGACACAAGAGTGTGGGTGGTAAAGCCAAGGCTGTGTGTGTGTGTCTCTGTGTGTGTTTGATCTCCATGTTGTGTTTAGATGTTTGAGGGGATATCCTATCACCTCCACTGTTTGGTGCGGTCGACCTTTGCAGTGTGTGGCAGGGGAGGGAGATGAAAGGAGTGACAGGGAGACTCCTGTTTGTGTTTCTATGACTCGTGTATCTGTCCACCAAGGGATTGAGTAAAGGAAACAATATTGTCAAGATTGTTTTTAGGTTGCGGAAGGCCCCTAAGACCCAGTGCACACTTTTTTTTTTTGTCAGGAAAATACATACAACTGCACTGGCTGCAGGCGAAGCTTTGTGACTGCTGTTTTTTCACAAATTTGTGCTGTAACGTTTTAGGGGAACTAACAGACTAAAGTGAACTAGTGAAAGATGTAATGTCATCTTTAACCTTGAACTCATGTGCTACACTTGCAAAAACTCTCGGCATTTGGTAACATCATGTTTTCTTTGGAAATACAAGCTATAAAAATGTTTCACCCTGAAAACATTTTTGTTTATTCAGAATCACATGCCATATTTAACAGGCTGATTATTTCATTTCGCATGCTGTGCCCATGTGCGGCTCACTAATGCAAAACAGCCAGACCGGTTGAAAGGACAAAACAAAGGGTCGGGGCATTTTTTTGGTCAAAACGATATCATAATGTAGTGTTTGTTTCAAGGGTTAAGTTTTTCCAGTATACATTTCCTATACAAATTACTAGTACTTGTAATGCTGAATTCAAGAAATGAAATGGGTATTTAAATAAACACAGAATTTTAAGATAAGATAAGATAAGATAAGATAAGATAAGCCTTTATTAGTCCCACAATGGGGAAATTCCAGGATTGCAACAGCACAGGGATAGCAACACTCAGAGCAACAATCAGAAGGCAAGAGAAAAAAAACAAGAGCAGCAAGTATACATATGTACATATACAGTATATACAGTATATATATAGACACACAGTGCGGAGCATTGTAGCTAGATGGGATAGATATATAAATATATAAACACAGTGCGGAGCGTTGTAGCTGGATGGAATAAATATATTGTGGCTCACATATTTGAGATGCTTAAGCTGCATATGTATATTACTGCTACCTCACGTCTTAGAAGGAACAATAAGTCTGGTCCTCCAGGGTTAACAGGAAGGTGTGAAATCTGTCTTTAGAAATGGTTCTGAGAAGACTTCCTGACCACCAGGCTTTTAGGTGGAGGAGAGAAGACCTGGGGGGTGATGTATTGTCTCGGGGGATTGAATGACAATGTGATGCTGTACTTTGATGTCCCGGGTATAAAAAAGGGAGATGTGGGATATTCTGTCTCTTTTCTGATTGAGAGGATGTTGGAGATACGTGAATGATTAATAAACCTGAATTGAGAAATAAATTCAGCCTCTTCATTTCACGCTCTCTACAATATGAGTATATGTGGTTAGCACTGTTGCCTTACAGCTAGAAGGTTCCTGGTTCGAATCCCCAGGTTGGCAGGGGTTGGAACCTTTCTGTGTGGAGTTTGCATGTTCTCCCTGTGCTGCGTGGGTTTACTCCGGGGGCTCCGGTTTCCTCCCACAATCCAAAGACATGCATGTTAGGTTAATTGGCTGTTCTAAATTGTCCCTAGATATCTGTTTCCTATAGGCCCTTAGAATAGAGGGTTAGTATTAGTGAAAGCGCTTTGAGTGGTCTTTGTGACTAGAAAAGCGCTATATAAGTGCAGGTTAGTTAGTTAGTTAGTATATAAATACGCACAGTACGGAGCATTGTAGCTAGATGGAATAAATATGTAGATATATAAACACACAGTGCGGAGCATTGTAGCTAGATGGAATAAATATGTAGATATATAAACACAGTGCGGAGCATTGTAGCTAGATGGAATAAATATGTAAATATATAAACACACAGTGTGGAGCATTGTTGCTAGATAGAGTAAATATATAACTATATATATAAACACACAGTGCGGAGCATTGTAGCTAGATGGAATAGATATATGAATATATAAACACACAGTGCGGAGCATTGTAGCTAGATGGAATAAATATGTAGATATATAAACACAGTGCGGAGCATTGTAGCTAGATGGAATAAATATGTAAATATACAGTGGGGCAAAAAAGTATTTAGTCAGCCACCAATTGTGCAAGTTCTCCCACTTAAAAGATGAGAGAGGTCTCCAATTTTCATCATAGGTATACCTCAACTATGAGAGACAAAATGAGAAAAAAAAATCCAGAAAATCACATTGTCTGATTTTTAAAGAATTTATTTGCAAATTATGGTGGACAATAAGTATTTGGTCACCTACAAACAAGCAAGATTTCTGGCTCTCACAGACCTGTAACTTCGTCTTTTAAAGGTTCCTCTGTCCTCCACTCGTTACCTGTATTAATGGCACCTGTTTGAACTCGTTATCAGTATAAAAGACACCTGTCTACAACCTCAAACAGTCAGACTCCAAACTCCACTATGGCCAAGACCAAAGAGCTGTCAAAGGACACCAGAAACAAAATTGTAGACCTGCACCAGGCTGGGAAGACTGAATCTGCAATAAGTAAGCAGCTTGGTGTGAAGAAATCAACTGTGGGAGCAATTATTAGAAAATGGAAGACATACAAGACCACTGATGATCTCCCTCGATCTGGGGCTCCATGCAAGATCTCACCTCATGGGATCAAAATGATCATGAGAACGGTGAGCAAAAATCCCAGAACCACACGGGGGGACCTAGTGAATGACCTGCAGAGAGCTGGGACCAAAGTAACAAAGGCTACCATCAGTAACACACTACGCCGTTATGGACTCAAATCCTGCAGTGCCAGACGTGTCCCCCTGCTTAAGCCAGTACATGTCCAGGCCCGTCTGAAGTTTGCTAGAGAGCATTTGGATGATCCAGAAGAGGACTGGGAGAATGTCATATGGTCAGATGAAACCAAAATAGAACTTTTTGGTAAAAACTCAACTTGTCGTGTTTGGAGGAGAAAGAACACCATACCTACTGTGAAGGATGGGGGTGGAAACATCATGCTTTGGGGCTGTTTTTCTGCAAAGGGACCAGGACTACTGATCCGTGTAAAGGAAAGAATGAATGGGGTCATGTATCGTGAGATTTTGAGTGAAAACCTCCTTCCATCAGCAAGGGCATTGAAGATGAAACGTGGCTGGGTCTTTCAGCATGACAATGATCCCAAACACACCGCCCGGGCAACGAAGGAGTGGCTTCGTAAGAAGCATTTCAAGGTCCTGGAGTGGCCTAGCCAGTCTCCAGATCTCAACCCCATAGAAAATCTTTGGAGGGAGTTGAAAGTCCGTGTTGCCCAGCGACAGCCCCAAAACATCACTGCTCTAGAGGAGATCTGCATGGAGGAATGGGCCAAAATACCAGCAACAGTGTGATAACCTTGTGAAGACTTACAGAAAACGTTTGACCTCTATCATTACCAACAAAGGGTATATAACAAAGTATTGAGATGAACTTTTGTTATTGACCAAATACTTATTGTCCACCATAATTTGCAAATAAATTCTTTAAAAATCAGACAATGTGATTTTCTGGATTTTTTTTTCTCATTTTGTCTCTCATAGTTGAGGTATACCTATGATGAAAATTGGAGACCTCTTTCATCTTTTAAGTGGGAGAACTTGCACAATTGGTGGCTGACTAAATACTTTTTTACCCCACTGTATAAACACAGTGGAGCATTGTTGCTAGATAAATATATAAATATATATATAAACACACAGTGCGGAGCATTGTAGCTAGATGGAATAAATATGTAAATACAGTATATAAACACACACAGTGCGGAGCATTGTGGCTAGATGGAATGAAACAGCACAACTGTCTACTTAGTTATCCTACATGGTATGATTATGTACCCATACATATTCTCACCCTCCATAGCGACCGGTATTTTCCTAGTTGTATACCGGAGGGGACCATTGTGTAAGTCTATTGCGTCTTTTGCATTCAAAACTATTAGGTTGTCACGTCTTTTTGCTATTTCTGCGAGCAGCCCTGCTTAGGTTGTACAGTCTGACAGCCGTAGGTAGGAAGGACCTGCGAAACCTCTCGGTTGTGCACCTAGGATGATGTAGTCTGCTGCTAAATGAGCTCCTCAGTGCATTCAGTATGTCCTGCATAGGATGGAACTCGGACTCCAGCAGAGATGACAGTTTAGCCACCATCCTTCTCTCTCCTATCTCCTCCACTGGGTCAAGGCGCTGCCCCAGGACAGAGCTAGCTTTCTTGATCAGTTTGTTCAGTCTCTTCCTATCGGCTGCTGTAATGCCACTGCCCCAGCAGACCACTCCAAAAGTGATGGCTGATGCCACCACCATGTCATAGAATGTCTTCAGCAGCGCCCCTTTTACACCAAAAGACCTGAGTCTCCTCAGTAGGAACAGCCTGCGCTGTCCCTTCTTGTAGAGTGCGTCGGTATTGTGTGACCAGTCTAGTTTATTGTTAAGATGAACACCCAGGTACTTATAGGATGTCACCATCTCGATGTCTGTTCCCTGTATATTTACTGGTGCTGTGAGGGGTTGTCCTTGCCTGCGGCAGTCCACCACCAGCTCCTTAGTTTTCCTCGCGTTGATCTGGAGGCAGTTCCGATGGCACCAGTCCATGAAGTCCGAAGTACTTTTTTCTTGTTTCTTTAAAAAAAAGTGGCTCTTAGACTCCACTGACATGAAGGCATAGGAGTTATAATGTAGTCTGACATACTTCTGGCTAGTGTTGTAGTCGAGACCTCGTGGAGACCAAGTCAAGACCAAGACCTACATGCACATTGGTTTTGGTCTTGACTTGGTCTTAGGAGACTCTGGTCTTGGTCTGGTATCAACTACAACACTGCTTCTGGCCAAAGATTAATGTTGCAAATTCACATATTCATTTCATTTCAATTCAGTTCAATTAATCTTTGTTTATATAGCACCAATTCATGACAGCCATCTCCTGGCACTGGTAATTGTAGGGTAAAGAACAGTAGTAGGAACACTGAAAAGACTACAATCATGGCGACTGAGTCCCAACAGCCAATCATCACACATTCTTTGTTGTTGGTGGCTACAGTTGTGCCCTATAACTGGCTGTAGGGACTCAGTCACTTTTCAGTGTTCCTATGAAGAACAGAGCAGTTACAAGCAACGTGGGCCGACTCAGGTTATGGGGGAAGTGACTGTTTGCTCTCTCCCATAGATTATGAGTCCTCAACATGTTGTTTGTTCTGTACATGTCGGTTCTTTTCTTCTTCTTCTTCTCTGTCCCCCCTCCCTGAGCCTGGTTCTGTTGGAGGGTTCTTCCTGTTCAAGCAACACTAAGATTTTCACCTTAACATACTGTTTCCAAAATTGTTTTGATGGTGCATCAGCCTTTGACTTGGTGAATGTAATTGAATGTCACGTCTTTCTTCCTTCTTTTATTTTTTTATCTTCTATTTAGTTTATTTTCTAATTTCAGTTTTTACAGCTACTTACACCAAGTGCTAGAAATGATGCAGTACATGCAGCAAGTGTAAGTCTGTTGTGTGTCTTTTGTGTTTGCTAGAACTGTTCCAAGCAGATGTGGATGAGTTCTGCCAGTACTATGGGAGGAGAGATGCCAGTTTGTGTTTTCCAGATTTCCAACGAAAGCAACCACTTGGGCAAGATTCCAACTATTTGGAAGATGAGACAATAGATATCACAAGGTTTGTAGTCCAACTTCTACCAGTTTTTCTTTTTTGCACACTGGAGTCACACTATGGAGGATCTACATTGTATTAATTTACTTTATTATTATTTATTGTGAGGTGTTTTGGGCACATCTCACTGGGAGGAGACCCTGGGCAGACCCAGGACATGCTGGAGAGACTATGTCTCCCAGCTGGCCTGGGAACGCCTTGGTGTACCCTCTGAAGAACTGGAGTTGGTGGCTGGGGAGAGGCAAGTCTGGGCTTCTCTACTTGGACTGCTGCCTCTGTGACCTTGATCCCTGAAAAAGCGGTAGAAAATGGATGGATGGATGATTTATTGTGTTTCAATGTAGTAAACTTTGGTTTCATCGGTATTTAGTATTTCAGATTAACGAGTTTAACTTGTGATTTTTGACTTGTTACAGAAGCAGACAGCACTCTTTTAATGTAGTCCATGCTTTCAGACAGAAAAATTATAAAACAATTCTCCTTTAATCCTTAGGTTTGTCAAAAATGATCTTGCTAAGCTGTACTAAAATAATGAAAACACCTGTTAAGGATTATTCTGTTTGCCTTCTTCACTGCAAAGATCTTTACATCACAGAGGGCCCGCTCATAAGGGATTCCTTTCGTCTGTTTTTCCCCCTGAAGCAAGAAGGCCAGAAAGTGTGTGAACCTTGAGTAGCAACAGTTTGCATTCAGTCAAATAATCCAGGACAGTGATTGGCTAAGTTATGGGCTTCATTTTGGAAAATGACCCAAAGAGCACAGATGCTCATGTGTTCCTTGCTTTGAGCAACTGTATGTGTTTGACTTGTGGCATGGGCTCCTCAGTCTGAAAATGTGGTTGTACAAAACAAGAAAGAGTCGGTTTTGTCTGTTAACGTTACGCTGTGCAAGGTGGTTATGAAATGGTCTTAACTGTTTCAGATTGTAGGAGCTTCTTTTAATCTTGCAAGCATTGTCCTCTTCCATCAAGTTGTCATATTTGCAGATGGAAGATTCACAAGGGTTGTAGGTTGGCCACACACTTGTATAGTAAGGGTGAGGAGAGTAATCATTTTTTGAAATATATTGTGATGAAGGTTCTGAATTGTTGCATAAGTGTCAAAGATTTTATTTTTACATGTCCAGAGTTCAGCAGTGTCCCATGTCTGCCTATTCCAGAGCTAAAGAGGAAGTAACCAACTACTCCTAGTACCTGTAGTGGGATATACTGTATGTTGGTTCAAAGTAACATTCCAGCTGTTTTGTCACATCCCCTTTCTATTTGCTTTATGATTAAAATATATCAGTAGTAAATTCATTACAGGTTATTGCAAATACTTTGCTTTGAATGCACCAAGTAGAAAAAGAAATCAATAGCTTAAAAAAAGGGATGCATGAAGATGCATCAATGATAATTTTATCATCACAACCCTCTGCATACCTGATGGTATTTTTCTTAAAAGCTGAAAAACACTGTTAATGCCCAGACAAGAATGAAGAGGAAAAGATGGCAGTTGGATGAACATAGATGGGGGTTATAGCTTTCATGTTTATTGTTTAGGTAGGTTACATCTGTCTAAAGCATGGGAACAATTTTGGAAGACATAAAAAAAATCCATCCATCCATCTTCTTCCGCTTTATCCTTTTCGGGTCACGGGGGGGCTGGAGCCTATCCCAGCATCTTTGGGCGAGAGGCAGGGTACACCCTGGACAGATCGCCAATCCATTGCAAGGCCAACACAGAGAGACAGACAACCATTCACTCTCACAGTCATACCTAAGGACAATTTAGAATCTCCAGTTTTGATGCCAATTAACCTAACTTGCATGTTTATGGCGTGTGGGAGGAAACTGGAGAAATCCCGGAGTAAACCCACGCAGACATAAAACAAGGGTACAAAAATTGTGTTAGTGTTTTAGGCATTAAAGACAGCTTCCCCATCTCTGGCAAGTTAGCAATTTAAAAAATTAGCAAAAATGAGAACAAATTCACAAAGCGAGATGTCCCATCTGACATCCTGTTTCAGAACGAAGGCTTGAATCCTGCTGATTTTGTCAGCACCTGCAGCGTTAAACAAGTTGATTAGTTTTTTTAGCTCATTCCAGCGAAGCCAAAAAAGAGCTAATGTGATGACGTGGTGTCCGTCCATCCGTCTGTCTGTCTGGCCACCCGTCCACATTTCACGGGAATCACTCCTCCTCCTCGGCATTTGCCTCGTCGCTCACCAAACTCACTCACAATGAGCCTCAGGTGGCTCTGCACTCAAGTTACAGTCAAGGTCACAGGTCAGGTGATCTTCACATTTATGTTTTCACATAAAACAAAACTCCTCCTAGGTCATTGACCTTGACTTTAAGCACATCCTAGATGGGTCTGCATCTAGGCTGTACTTAGGGTCAAGGTCAGTGGTCAGGAGCTCTGGGCACTCCTGAGGTGATTTCATCAGGCTGGAATGAGCTACTCTGTCACTGACAGTCTGGTTTTAAAGTCAAATTTATGTCTTTCAAAAAATTGCACATGCTATGAAGGATATACTTTACACTGATATGTTACTGCTGGTGAATTTAATGTGTCCTCCAAAGTACAGACAAGTCAAGTTAAAGGTCCCATTCACTGAAAAATTGTGTTTTCGTAGGTTTTGACCTTCTGAAATGCATTTATTGGTCATATGATTATAAAAAAAAACCATCAAAATGCACACTTCTCTAAAAAGCACACAGCCTTATATCATTTTTGTGTCTGATTAGCTGTTTTAACTGTTTTGGGTTTTTTCCTCTATGTCAGGAAAATATAAACCCAGCCTTGATATGTGCTGCTGCTCTTTTACTGGCCAGCATAGCTGTCGTGGGTCAGTGTTGAGGCCAGCCAAGGCATTAGCTTCAGAGCTAACATTGCTACAAGGAAGCTGGCTTACCAGATGCAGTTTATATTATTTTCTTTAAATTTCAGTCACCCTAATAAACATCGCTGTTTCCACCTGGTTCATTAATCCACACTAGATAATATATCTCATGACATTCTGGCTTATTTTGTTATATTTTCGCCATTATGCCACAAGAACCTTTAGCATTACCTGGCATGATAGCACAGTGGTTAGCACAGTTGCTTCACAGCTAGAAGGTTCCAGGTTCGAATCCCCAGGCTGGCAGGGGGGGGAGCCTTTCTGTGTGGAGTTTGCATGTTCTCCCTGTCCTGTGTGGGTTTACTCTGGGGATCTCTGGTTTCCTCCCACAATACAAAGTCATGCATGTTAGGTTAATTGGTGACTCTAAATTCTCCCGAGGCATCTGTCTCTGATAGACCCTTATAATAGAGGATTGGTGTAGCTACTAGTTAAGTGCTTTGAGTGGTCTCTGTGACTAGGAAAAAAAACGTTATATAAGTACAGGTCTTTATTAGCTTGGCTAATTATGGTGAACAGTTAAGTCACTCACTCCAGGGACTGATCATATCCTACCAACCACTGAAATCACATACCCCTGCCCACCAGTGATTTGTTATTTCATTCATTCTTTAAGACAAATTTACATTAGTTGGCTCAGGCTCGACCAGAGGTAGGAGCTAGCCAGCTAAGATTAGCAATCGTGGCATTAGAGGGAGGGTTGAGTTACATGCAGTTTTAGAGATTTAAAGAGACATGCACTGAGATTAGCTGTTCTGAGAAAGGCTAAAAAAGGTGATGCAGCAATAATTAATTTAAGGCAGTTTGACCAAAATATGTCACAAACATTTCATTAAGATCTGTGGGAGCTGTCAAAATGTGGGAAAAGAGTCATAAATGATACCTTTAAAGAGCAAACTGGAACTTTTTAACAGTGGGGAGTTGCGACTGTGCTAATTTTTTTCCTGATATTTCAGCTTTTTATTGGATGGGATTCTGGAGAGAAAAGCAGGAAAGCAGGTAGTGAGGAGAATGGAGAACTGCAGTACAGGCAGTCCTGTATATGGGCTTTATGCCTAAATGGTATGCCATCTAATCACCCTGACTATCCCAACATCGTCAGATGTGGAAATACATATAGTGTCCTTTAGAAAAACTGTTTTCTCTTTAGTTAAGTTGCAGTGACTTATGGTGGACATAGATTTGTTACCCATTCCTATTACTGCCTTAAATCTTCTGTCCCTTTTAGTTCATGTCACGTCCTGTTTATACTTAGTTTTTACATAATTCATGGGCAATTGAACAACACTGTGGAGTATAAAATTGCCAGTGTTAAGTTTAACTATTCATCCATCACTAGAAAAGAACGGACACATGTAGATGCTGGCAGTCTTTTTTCCTGTGTGAACAACAGTAAGTACAGGTGTGAATGGAGCCACAACAAATAGTTATTTAATTCTCAGACTACATGTGGAGTTTACACAGCTTTAGCCTTGCATTTGGCAGAGTCATGAATCCATGGGCAGTCTTAAAATTTGTTTGCTTTTGTGTTTGGTCATATGGCAAAGATTGATACATCAGAGTAGTTTCAGGTAAATGTGTAACATCTCAGTTCAAGGAGACTTATATAAATATTGACGGGGGAAGTCACATGTGGTAACTCGATATGTATTCTAATGGCAGGTGTGAAGTGACGTACTTACAGCTGTCTAGTTGTGATCACCCAAGTAGGACGTTAATTATGAAAATTATGAAATTATGAAAAGACCCTATAACATTTTGTATCCTCTTTGTTACCCAGGAAACACAAACACAACTGCTATTGTGCCCAGGAGGTGCTGAGTGGTCTGAGGCAGCCGGTGGCTGTGACGCACTGCGGTGATGGTTCCCAGCGGCTCTTTGTCCTTGAGAGGGAAGGAATTGTCCGGATACTCAACCATGACCTGGAGCTGATTAAGGAGCCCTTCTTGGACATTCACAAGCTAGTCCAAAATGGCCTGAAGGTAGGATTTGAGTCTGTTTTCTTCAAAGATGTCTCGCTGAAATAAATACAGTTAAAATCTATATATGGTGAATGAACTTTGCGACGTATTGATTGCCTTTTTTCATTTCTACATGGAAGATGGAAAGAGCCTTTGTAAAGTCTTTACAGCAGGAATGTTTGTGCATATTTTAATGAAAGAAAGTCCCCATCCAAGATCATTTCCTTGAGAATTATCTTTGCTGACTATTAGTTACCCCCAGTTGCTCCTGGTGTGTCAGGCCAGCACCTTGCATGGTAGCTCCACCACCATCAGTGTGTGAATGGGTGGATAGCAGGATCTGTAAAGCATCCAGACATGTCATCCAGACATGAGAAAAAGTGCTATATAAGTGAACGCCATTTACCATATTAGTATTCAATTATGTAATTAGGCCAAACAGGCAGTCATTCATCAAATGTTTGTATTAACCTATTATTTGTTCATTAAAAGTGAATGTTGCATGCATTGTGCAAACCTCCCATTTTCTAATTTTCACAGAAATCTGTAATGGGTTTCTTCATCTCTCCCGTATTGTTCCTGACAGTCTTCTGATATGTTACCATTTACTTGATAAAAGGAAAATAGCTCATCTAGGCTTTAAACTGTGACCTTGTCTTTGCTATTATACTGTTAGCAAGGATGCCATTATTGAATGTCTGCAATAACTTTTTGTTTGCTTTTGCTTTCCTTTGCCTGTTTCATGCCAGTAAAGGGACCATGATAAGTTAAACAGATCTGCTTGACTCTGTGCTAAATTATGCAAAGGTATACCCATGCAAGCAAAAAAGTCATAACACTTATTTTGAAATTGTTGCATCAACCTTTTCCTTGAGCAGTGTAGTTAATGCTATGAATCTACTTCTACTTTGAGGAATTCTCGTTGTTTTGCACAGAAATTGCATAGATTGCATGATGAGATGGGCTAGTTGGGATGTTTGAAGGGCACACTCCCAGACAGGAAGTTTATGTATCAAACATCCCTTTTTTCGTATCCACTGACAAGACCGTTGCTTACACGGAGTCAAACGGAGCACAGCATTTGAATATGGAGCTACCCCAGTGGGATGCTCACCCTGATCTTCTCAGTTTTCTTATCATGATTCAATCCAAACTATGACAATTAGACATGGCTTAATCCCCTGCTGGCCCCAGGAGTCCTATTCTGTGATGTTGGCTGCCAGAATGAGCCCCTCATCACGGGAGGTGGACAGGACCAGGGGAGGGCTAAGGTGTTTACTGGCAGCATCAACAGGATGGGGCTTCCTTTATACACAGAGGGGAACCAGGCACCCTGGGGACAGAGAAGATAACATGTTTATCATCAATCCAATGAACATGCTTTGATTGCAATGTTCTGTATCTCCTCTTTCTCTTCCCCACCATCTCCTTCTATGGATCCCTCTGTGCCAATTAACATGAACTGCAGAAACAATACTGTGTGTTGCTGCAAGTTACTCGGAAATTTAGCTTGTTTTACTTCAGGCCCACTCCTATTTCCACAGTCATACAAGCAACCCAATTTGCTTTTACTGTTCTTTTTAGAGCTACAGAAAATAACTGAACATATTGGTCCTTATTTATCAAAAGTGCGTAGCAATCGGCGCACATTTGGGTGTAAATATGATCGTACGAAAAGGTCTTTGTGGTACTTATGAAACCGTGCATATCTGGTCAATCTCATTGTATGATAGGTCACTCATTGATAAATCTGACGGATGGATCTGAGTGTCATTTGAATTCCTCACCCGGGTCTCACCCCCAGAATTTATGACACAGAGGAATGAAAAACAGCAAAAGAGAAACTTCTCCGTAAAATAAACTGACATCATCATAAGAGAAGGGAAAAAATTAGTGTTGTGTGGAAGTGTCAAAAGTTTCATTCAACACAAAAGAACCACGTTTGGGAGGAGTTTGAGACTGCGCAACACCACTCTGACCAGCTGATTTTCAGCTGAGGGTTATAAATTAAATCTGTACAGACATGATTTATTTTTGTATTGGATTATATTATATAACAATAATTCTTCATATATGAGGAACTGTTTCAATTATATTTCTCAGTTATATTGAGAATTCCTTAACATACTGAGGAAAAAATTGGTCGGACTTAACACAGAGGAGAGAGTCTGCCTTTGTCGGTTACAGAAGAAATGGGAATAAATGAATAAAGTTTTGACTAAATGTTGTTCGCTTGGTCATATTAAAGTATACTTGTCAAACGTAAGAACTTACATTATAGAAGTGCAGAAGTCTCACCTCTCTCTGGGACAGCTGTGCACTGCGCTTTGGCTCACCTCAGTCACACACACACAACTCTGGCATCCGGCATTATTATACAAAAATACATGGAGGAAAGAAAATAATTTCCCCCCATTTTGTAGCGCATCACGGCCCATTTCTGTGGTCTTCTGGGGAGTTAAAAAAAAATAAAATCTGTGTGAGATAACCATTATTAAATACTACATAACACATATGTTTGTCAAATAAATACTTTTTAGAACATTAACACAGTAGCTGCTCACAATGCAAAGGTATTAATATAGCCTAGGCTATATATAAAAATAACTAATAAAACAACTCCTTGAAAAACCTTGAGCTCAATCACAACCATAAAAAATATATCGGAAGCTGAAAGGTTAATTCCATTTTCTCATTTCCATCAAATAACTACAGTTTTTTAAATTTCTGCTTAAATCTATTTTATTTTCCACAGTGACATAAATGTGTAAAGAACGTTGATAATTAGTAAAAGCAGCCTTGTTAATCATTAAAACTCACATCTAAATATAACACAAGTCAAACATACTGTATCATCTGAAAGGTTGCACTGCTCAATAATCTGATCAAATAACTCTCCCACACAGCCAGGTTTCTCTGCTGCACTGCGCTTGTACAGAGACTTGAAAATAGGGCTGCAGCTAATGACTATTTTTCCACTCAGGTAATCGCCCACTCTAAGTGAAGATTACTCAAGTAATCGGATACTTTTTTTAAAAAGAAACTTGCAATGACCAACATGAGCGAAACTTTCTTTCCTAAAGAGCAGTAGTAATTGTGCCAAACACTCAATAACATGTATGGAATTATGTATGGAAAATACCTGGGTGGAGGATGAGGCAAGATGGACTTGGCGAACACAGCTTTATTGTTGTAACTGGTTTGGCGGTTACACGGCAGGCACCTGGCGAAGGATGCCGGTCAAAGAGACCACAGCATAGTTGCCCCTCCCTTATATAGGGCAGTGCGGTGACATGACGGGAAGTGCAGGTCACCACACTGCACTTCATAATAAAGTGCCTTTTCTTATATATCACATTTCCTCACCCCCTTAGAAAAATCCAAAACCACACACACAATTGAAACCCCCCTCAATTTGGGACCCAAACCACGCACTAAAATCACAAAAACTAATTTACTAAATTGGCCTAACACACACACTCAAAACAACCTCGAATAGGGTTGGCGGGTGGACTTCCACACAGCCCGCACAACATGGTGGATTATTCTGCCACCAATATCTAAAGAAAAAGTCCTTCATTAAACTAAAATTACTTGCCGTGCTCCTAAACTAAAATACAAACACAAAATAACCCCATATCATAACATGCATGCATAAAACACAAGAACTATAAACAACTTTATTTTACAGCACAGTCGCTTGGGTGGGAGAGGTAGAACCGGCATGGGGGGACCCAGGGCAGCTCCTCAGCAAACGCGCCCCTGGAAGCAGCAAACCCTTGGGACAATGGCTGATCTTCTTGACAGTGATTCACCCGGAGCCCCTTCCCGGACACGCCAAAGCTGATTGGCGTGCCTCGATGAACCGTCGGACAACTGGAAGTATGCTGCGCCCAACTTCGCCACTATGCGCAGACATCCTCGGTGTTTTGCTGGCTGTCATTTGGCCCATCTTTGCCATAAATGTTCTTCACCCCGAACCTGAACCAAGTCCAAAACCCTCAGCAGGGCCCAGCTCAGCCTTACGTGGTGCTGCTGAGCATGTGGTAACTCCATGCTCATCGGTCTGGCCCCATTCTCTTCTAAAACCATTGTATAGCGGTCACCATTGTAGCTGCAGACCCTCCATCCCCCTGCGGCCAAGCTCCGGAGGCATCTGGAGCTAGCACATTGGTGTCACTCACCGGTGCAGGCGCCCATTGCCACACTCAGTGCCCCCCTCTACCATGTCCCGAGCGCCAGCACTGAGACCCTCCTGCACCAAATCTGAGTGAAACTGGTCCTGCTTGACCGCCATGGTGTCCGTTAGCTCTTCATCCTACACAGCATTCTCTTCAACCACCGGAACTGGAGGGTTCCAGTGGCCACAACCTGACCATTCGTTCCCGGCACCGTCTTTAATGGCGAAACCCAGTCTGTAAAACAAATCACAGCCCATGATGTTATTGCCTTGCGCTAACATCATGGGTCAACCATCTTTGCATACCTGTACCGGACCGTTAACTCCAAAGTCCCAACCATGCACAGCCTGCCACTTCCATAACCATACAATGGTGCTGGGTTACCTTTAATCCTGTAGTGGGGGAACAACGTCCTCGCCATGGCCCAGTTCAGCAACGACCCCTCCGCCGCCATATCGAGCAGCAGCGGCATCTCCACGCTGTCCAGCTCCACTGCACAATACGTGTACTCATTTGTGCTGGGGAACACCGTATGGATGGTTGTCGGGAGTGGGCGGAGTGATTTCTTCAGTGGGCTCTCCCGTTCAGATACATAGTACGCTCTAGCATAATGGTTCAAGCATCCACATCTGCTACAACGATTTCCTCTAGCCGGGCAGTCCTTCACCTTATTTCGGTGTGTTGCAGACCCACAAACCATGCACAGGGGTTTTCCTGGGGCAGACCTTCGGCTGGCAGCATTGGTTTCCGTAACGTCGTCATCCAAGCTATCTTCGCTTTCCGAGTCTGCAACATTTGCTGCAGCGGGTGGCTCTGCCAGCCGCTGTGACTGGCACCAGGCTAGCTCGACAGCTCTGGCAAATGTTAAGTCATTGGGCGCCGTGAGTAGCCTAGCCCGCAATGCGGCACTGCACATGTGCTCTGCAAGCTGGTCATGTACAATTTCATCTTCCAACGGCCCAAAGCGACACTCGCTAGCTAGCTGCCTCAAGTTGGTGACAAATTGGTGAATAGGCTCACCTACCCGCTGATGTTGCTGCCGAAAATGAATCCTCCAGATAGTCACACTATCCGGGGTGTGAAAATGATTGGCTAGCAGCTCCATGACATCGTCAAAGGAATCCATCGCTCCGAGTGTTCGCAGGACTCGCTGGCCCTCAATACCCAGGTTATGGACGAGAAGCGCATGGGCCCTTAGCTTGTCGAGCTAACCGAGGTCCAGCGCGGTGATGTAGGTCTGATAAGCCTTGAACCAGCATGGCCATGGTACCAGCGGTTCACCCGGAAGCTCGAGAAACAGACAAAGTGGTGTGGTATACGCCCCCATGAGTTAATCCTCAATCGCCAAATGTTATGTATGGAAAATACCTGGGTGAAGGATGAGGCAAGATGGACTTGGCGAACACAGCTTTATTGTTGCACCTGGTATGGCGGTTACACGGCAGGCACCTGGCGAAGGGCACCGGTCAAAGAGACAACAACATGGTCACCCCTTCCTTATATAGGGCAGTGCGGTGACGTGATGGGAAGCGCAGGTCACCACATTGCACTTCACAATAAAATGTCTTTTCTTATATATCACAGTACACATTTATTGTAATGCTTATTGCAATGTTTATTGCATAGAACGTAACTTTCAACATTACATTACACCATAAAGTTCCATTCGCTATATGTTCTTTGGTCATATAAGCATAATTAGCATAGCTGACTACATTCTTTTCATCTTAATTTAAAATCTCAGTCACGTACCTTGTCTCAGGTGTGCTGGCTGTGCATGATGTGGGATGCTTTTTGCTGAGACACTATAACATCAATGTTGTAGGACCCTAGCTTGCCGCTCAGCTTTACCATGTACAGTACATGCTGCACAATGTTTTCCTTCAATTTGAGCTTGACATGATCCCAGATGTGAGATACTTTTGTCGTTTTTTTCTGACTTCCTTTTTCTTTGCCGGTCCGTTACTATGTCCCTCTGATATGACACCATTAAACAAAGTTGCATCTTGTTTACGTAACGTGACTGGAAGAAGGTCGTACCAGAAGAAGGTCATATAGACTGGAAGTGGTACATTAAACGACACGTCGAAGCATAGATTTTGAATCGAGGAATTTTTGTAATTGAATTATTCGAATTATTCAAATTATTTGAGTAATCATTGCAGCCGTACTTGAAAATTTGCGCAGGGTACACGATCTCAGAGCTGTCATGAGATTTGAGCATATCCTACGATCACGTCCAGATTGATAAATACTGATATCTGCTTTGAAATGATTGTACGACCACTTTACTGTCTTACGCACAATTGATAAATGAGGTCCATTGTTTTTTCCAGGAATTAATCTTAAGTTTTGACATCTTCAGCTACATATTTACTGTATGCCGTTTTAAAGACCACAAACCCTTTCCATGAAGTTTTACAGCACACCATAAAACCTGTTGTAAGGCTCTGTCTGAAACTGCCAATTTTCAACCTGCTCATTAATATTAATGGACCTCCATTATAATAAGGCTAAAAGTTTTCTGAGTGGGCTAATCTCAAGTTAGGAGGCAGTCAGAGTGAATATGGTTTGCTAAGAACTGACAGATGTCCCAGGTGGCATTTTCCCAGTTAGTTGCTGGAAACTGCCAAATGTACTGTCCCCTGAAGTCAGATTTCTGACCACAAACATGTTTCAATGCAACTTTTTCACAACATCAGAAAACCAAAATAGATGCCTCCACTGCTGTGCTCACTCTGTTTCAAGTGGTAATAAATAGAAAATTTTACCTGAGCTTCCTCTTACAGTGTGGAAAATACGTAAATATTGAACACGTCAACATTTTTCTCATTACCTCCGCCAAGGAGGTTATGTTTTCATCGGCGTTGGTTTGTCTGTTTGTTTGTTTGTTTGTTTGTTTGTTAGCAAGATAACTCAAAAAGTTATGGACGGATTTTCATGAAATTTTCAGAGATTATCAGAAATGGGGTATCCTACAGATGATTACATTTTGGTGGTGATCCGGATCACCGTCTGGATCCAGGAATTTTTTAAAGGATACTTTTTTCTTTTTTTTTTAATTTAACATTGCGAGATAGGGCCATTTTCAATATTTTTTCAATATTTTTTTTTTGTGCATGTAACTCTGCCAAAAAAAATCGTCAGAACACTTGGAAAAAAAAAATACAGGATGAAAAAAAATAAACACTGTATGGGGGAACTGTGGCGCTTGGCGGAGGTCTGCGCTCTCCGAGTGCTTTTTTAGTTAAACATATTTCTGATGGAGCCATTGGCCTGAGATTTTCACCAGATATCAGTAACAACCCAAGTAATGCATACTTACAAAGAAATCAAGGCAACTGTGGTCACAATACAAGTTATATTTAATAAAATGGAATGATACATGGAATAAGTATTGAACATGCTTGGTGAAATTCATTTAATATTGAGTAGAAAAGCCTTTGTTGATAATAACAGCTTCCACATGCCTCCTGTATGGAGAAACTAGGTGCACGTATTGCTCAAGAGTGATTTTAGCCCATTCTTCCACGCAACCTGTTTTCAAATTTTGAGAGTTCCGTGGGTGTCTTCTAGGAACTCTGACCTTCAGTTTGTTCTATAGATTTTCAATTGGATTCAGGTCAGGTGACTGACTGGGCCATTCTAGCAGCTTGATTTTCCTTCTCTGGAGCCAGCTGAGTTTCTTTGGCTGTGTGTTTGGGATCATTGTCTTGCTGAAATGTCCACCCTCGTTTCATCTTCAGCATCTTGGCAGATGGCAACAGGTTCTTATCAAGGATGTCTCTGTACATTTGTCCATTCATCTTTCCTTCTGTTATATGAAGTCTTCCTGTAGCATGTGCTGAAATGTACCACCACACCATGATGGGATATGCAGTGCCATTTCTCCTCCAAACATGCTGTGTGTTGTGGCATCCAAAAAGTTCAATTTTGGTCTCATCTGACCAGACTATATTATCCCAGTATTCTACTGGCTTGCCCAAATGTTATGCAGCAAACTTTAAACAAGCTTCAACATGCTTTTTCTTTAGCAATGGAGTCTTGCGAGGTGAGCGGGCATAGAGCCCATGTCGGTTGAGTGCATTACTTATTGTTTTCTTTGAAACAGCAGTACCCGCTAACTCCAGGTCTTTCTGGAGCCCTCCATGAGTGCTCTTTGGCTTTTGGATAACTCTTCTGATAATTCTTTTGACTTCTCTGTCAGAAATCTTGTGAGGAGCTCCTGGTTGTGGCCGGTTTATGGTAAAATGATGTTCTTTCCACTTCAGAATGATGGCTCTAACAGTGCTCACTGGAATGTTCAGCAGTTTAGAAATGCACCTGTAATGAAGGCCATCATTATGTTTTGCAGCAATACAGTTGCAAAGGTCTAGAGAGACCTCTTTGCTTCTACCCATCATGAGTTCTTTGTGGTGTGACAATTTGATATTCACAGACCTTTCTAAACGCTATCAGTCAAGGCTTAACCAGCTGAAATTAATTTGCACTGATGGGGGATGGGATGGCTTCCTAAATTCTGATGGATTTCAGCTGGTTTCTTGGCTTTCTATGCCTTTTTGCACCTCTTCTTCTTTTCTTCAAGTGTTCAATACTTCTTCCCTGTGTCATTCCACTTTATTAAATATAACTTGTATTGTGACCACAGTTGCCTTGATTTCTTTGTATGTATGGATTACTTGGGTTGTTACTGATATCTGGTGAAAATCTCAGGCCAACTCCACTACAAGGTCAAGATATTTAATGTTCAAACTGACAGCCTTTTTTTTTTTTTTGCAAATACTCATTTTGAACTTGATGCTTGTAACTTTACAAAAAAGCTAGAAAGGGTCACGTTTACCACTGTGTTACATCACATTTTCTTTTAGAAACTGAGGACACTAATTGCTGAAGCTTTGTAGATGGAATTCTTTCCCATTCTTGCTTGATGTAAGATTTAAGTTGCTCAACAGTCTAGGATTTCCTTTTTTCCATTTTGCGCTTCATAACGCAACACCTGTTTTCAATAGGAGACAGTTTTGGACTGCAGGCAGGCCGGCCTAGTGTCCGCACACTTTTTTTTTTTTCCACAATATCTTTATTGAACCTTTTTTTTTTTTTTAACAAACATGATACAAACAATCAAACACTAACACTAAAGTACTACAAAAAAAAAAAAATGCACTAAAAACACCAACAACCACCAACAAAATCAAGTCTTCAACAATGCTCCTCTGTTTAGTCTAGACAATCCAATACATAAGTATACATATTATGTTCACCAGTTTGGAATTTACAAGGTCCACACACATCATTCACCTTCTTCTTCAAGAGTTATGTTTAAATTTTTTACATAATCAATAAAAGGTCTCCATATATTCTCAAACACAATTTCCTTTGATTTCAGTATATATGTTATTCTTTCTAATGGAAGGTTTGCTAACATCTGTCTTAACCACTGAGTCACATCTGGTCTATGAGTCTTTTTCCATAATAGTGCAATACATTTTTTGGCATTAAGCAAACTGAGGTCTATGAATGTTCTTTCACTTTTATTAAAATTATGCTTTTCTGGGTACAGACCCAACAAAAACAGTTTAGGATTCAATATGATTTGTTTTGAGATTATTTTTTCAATTGTTACCCTCACCTCTTCCCAAAACATTCTTATTAATCTACATTCCCATAAACAATGAAATAGGGTTCCTTTACTTTCCATGCATTTTGTGCATGTATCTGGTATATTTTTGTTATATCTATTTAACTCCTCCGGTGTAACATACATCCGCATTAACCATTTGAAATGTATCAATTTAAGGCGTGCATTTATTGATTTGGTTTGAGCTTCTGTACAAGCCAATTCCCATTGTTCCTCTGAAATTTCAATTTGCAGATCTTCTTTCCAGTAGTTTAATCTTTTCAGTGAATTTTCACTTGAAGATAGTGTCAATGAGTTATAAAACTCTGAAATAATACCCTTTCTTTTACTATCTTTCATCATCATTTTTTCCAAGGATGAATAAATAGGTCGAGTGAGAGCTTTATTTTGATTTGATCGAATAAAGTTTCTAAGTTGAAGATATTTAAAAAAATGTGTTCTATTGAGATTAAATTTGATCCTCAGCTCTTCAAAAGACATTATGTTATCTGCACATGGCAAATATAAATCCTGAATCTTTTGTATCCCTTTTAAATTCCATACTTTAAATACAGCGTCCGCTCTCCCTGGTTTAAAATATTGATTACCCCATATTGGACTAAATTGTGACAATAACTGTGGTTCTTTTAAATAGTTTTTAGCTTCACACCATATTTTGATCATATGCTTTACAAATGGATTTTTAACTTGTTTTTGTAATTTTTTTGCCGAATCTGAGTATATGAATATGGGAAGAGGTAAAGGTAAATTGTATGATTCCATTTCAGTCCAGTGAGGGAGATCATTTGATGAAAAATAATATGTCATAGACCTCAGTTGTGCCGACCAATAATACAACATAAAATTTGGACATTTCAGACCTCCACGATCAAATGGTAAATATAATAAAGACAAACGTAATCTAGCCCTCCTGTTGTTCCATATAAATTCCACTAACTTTTTTTTTATTCTTGAGAATAGATCTAAAGGTGGTGATAAGGGAATGTATTGAAATAAATAAAGTATTTTAGGTAAAATATTACTTTTAAGTATATTGATTCTCCCGATCATCGACATTGGTAGTGACATCCATCTCTGAGTTAACTCATTGATATCTGACATTAAGGCTTCATAGTTGACACTGGCGACTGATTCTAGCTTAGGCACAATTTGGATTCCTAAATATTTAAACTGATTTACAACATTGAATTGATTTACCTCAGGGGCTGGGTAATTTCTCTGGGTCTCATTTAGCATTAATATTGAAGATTTAGTTTTATTTATTTTATATCCTGATATTTCCCCAAAATTCTTTATTAAATTCAACAAGGTTGGAATTGATTTTTTTAGATTCGACATAAACAAAATTATATCATCGGCGTACAGGGAGATTTTATGTTCTGTTGGTCCAACTTTAATTCCATATATTTGTGAATGTAAACGTATCGCTATCGCTAAAGGTTCAATTGCCATAGTAAACAGTAAAGGTGAAAGTGGACAGCCTTGTCGACATCCTCTATTGATTTTTATTGGTTTTGAAATATTGTTATTTGTTAGGATTTCTGCTGTAGCATTATTGTATATTATTTGAACCCATTTTATGAAATTATTTCCAAGTCCAAACCTTTGTAGGACTTCAAAAAGAAAGGGCCATTCAACTCTATCAAAGGCCTTTTCGGCGTCCAATGATAGGAGAGCTGTATCCGGTGCTTCTTTATTAAAATAAATAATATTAAATAGTCTTCTTACATTATGGAAGCCTTGTCTACCCTTTATAAAGCCATTCTGATCTCGATTAATAATATTTGGTAAAATTTCTTGTATTCGTCTTGCTAAAATTTTACAGATTATCTTAAGGTCGGCGTTTAATAGGCTTATTGGTCTCATATTTTCACATTTATTAGAGGGCTTACCTGGTTTTGGCAGCAGTATAATTAAGGCATTATTTATGTATGATGGTAAATTATTATTTTGAAATGCTTCTAAAACCATTTCCAAAAAAGGTTTTATTAATTTATTCTTAAATTTTTTATAAAGGTCAACTGGAAGACCATCTGGTCCTGCACTTTTTCCTGATTTCATATTATCAATGGCTAGCCCAACTTCTTCTTGACTAATTTTAGACTCCAATATCTCCCTGTTTTCATTTGGAATACACGGTATAGATAGTTCGTTCAAAAACCCATTTAGTTTTGTTAAATCAGGTTCATTTTTGGTATCATATAATTTTTCATAGTAATCTCTAAAGGCTCTATTAATTTCTAAAGGATCTATAACTACCTGTCCCTACTTATAATACTGGTAATTGGTGTTTTAATTTCTAATTGTTTAATCTGCCATGCTAATAATTTTCCTGATTTTTCACCTTGTTCATAAAAAGATTGTTTCAATCTTAGAAGACTCGAGGCATCTCTATTCGCTGATTTTTTGTCGTATTCAGCTCTCAAAATCAGTAATTCATTCTCCAACCTTCGGTCACTTCCTGCATACACTTTTTCCTGAAGACTTTTTATTTTATGTTCCAATTGGGCTCTCTCCTCTCGAGTCTTCTTAGATTTTGATCCTGTATAACTAATAGTGTCCGCACACTTTTACTACAAAACCACGCTGTTTTATCACCTGGAAAATGTAGCTTGGCATTGTCTTGCTGAAATAATCAGGGACCTCCCTGAAAAAGATGTTGCTTGAAAGGCAGCATATGTTGCTCCAAAACTTGTATGTACAAATCAGCATTCATGGTACCTTCACAGATGTGCAAGTTAGCCATTCCTCAACTTTCCCAGTCTTTTCTTGCCCCTGTCCTAGCTTTTATGGAGTGTGTTGTTGGTATCAACTTCAAAAGGAATGAATATTTGCAAAATAAAGTTTATCAGTTTGACATTAAATATCTTGTCTTTGTAGTGTATTCACTGGGAAAGGATTTTAAATCATTGTATTTTGTTTATGTTTTACACAACCATCCAACGTCACCGTAATTGGCGTTTCTAGCTGGCCAGATCTTGGGGTCAAACCCAGAACCTTTTTGCTGTGAGGTGACAGTGCTAACCACTGTGCCACCAAGCTGCAACTTAAAAAAAGATTAAGCAGCTTGATGGAATATGTCTTAACAGACAGTAAGTGCAATCTGCTCATTTCTCCATGAGTTCAACTAAATTTAGGCAGTGTGTATTTTTTGTGAAGTGTGGATTTTAATATTTTAAGAGTGTACATGTAACCCATGTTAGAAAAAGAGAGAAGAAATCTAAGCAGAGCTTAAAATGGAAAGGCAACATCTCCACAGTTTTGTCTGTGCTGTTACTTGGTTGGAACTATCCTTCCACTTTTGGGGGTTAGAGCCCTTAGTGCCTCTATTACCAGGGGACCACTTTAGACTTTAGGCACCTTCTACATCTGCTATAGCTGATCTTTCATCAACTGACAATCTTGTTTTCCTTGGTGTTATTGTCATCTAAGGTTCCCGTATCTATCACACTTGCTGTCTTTACCTGCCTGTTAACCAACATTATGCTTGACCCAGCCACCCCTGTAAGGATAGAGTTCAGACCAAGATGGCATTGTTCAAATCCTCATTTTTTCCCCTTTAGAGCTTGTAAAATGCATCTTGCACCTTGTGTCCTGCTAGTTTGTGCAGCTAGACTGTCTGTGGCATCTGTACATAGCCTGCAACTTGGTTCCTGTCTTGTGTAGTAGATTTGTGACTTAATAAATCTGGTGTGTATGGCTTGTTTTGTGCTGCATGATGCTCTGTGCTGTCTTTTACCAAGGTTGTAAATCTTATGTCGGGGTGTGGTTTTTCATATTTTCTCGGCTACTGCTTGATACACTCTTGCCGTAGCTCATCTCAGTAGAGCCATTACCTCCTTTTGTTGTGTTTGGGGTTGTTTTCACCCCCGTCCATGACCGGTGGCTGTAGGTTTTTGATTATTGCTTATTAATTCCAGCTGGCAGATTGAGCCTTGCTCTCTGCCAGTCCCACAACCACGCGTCCTCCTCACCAGACATTCACCGGCTGTATTGTTTTGCCACATGCACACATACGCACGCACACACACTCACATGCACACACACACATACATCCAATCATTCACGCACCTGCTTGCCACACAGCTGTGTCCACTTGCCTTTATTAGTGGCAGGCTCCGCTGTGGTCCGCCTGCTCCTGGCACCAGGAACTGCAGGGGGTCCCCTTCTTCAGTACGGCCACCCACCTTTCAGCCTTCCGGTGGGTAGGCCGCCGCCTCGTCTCCCCCCCAGTCCTGGTGGCTCAACTATGCGGGCCGGGCGCCCGAAGGACTGGGTTCCTAGGTCAAGTGGCCCTTTTCCTTTGGCAGGCCAACTGATACTGTTCTGCAGGCCGCCTGCTGGCCCTGGGATTTTGGCCAGTCCCCTGAACTCACAGCCATCTGCTGGGCCTTGGACTCTGGCCAGCCCCCTGAATGGTGGGACTCTTGGGGGTGGGGTGGGTTAGCTTAGTTTTGGGGTTGGGAAAAGTGTGGTGTTTATGGTGTTGTATTGTGGTATTTATCTTTTCCTGATTTATCCCTCCTAACCTGTTTTCCCCCACCTCCCGCCCTGGTTTGTTGTATTGGCCTTTTGAGTGGGGAGGGGGAGGGGGCAGGTTGTGTTTTCTGTTTTGATGGTACGGTGGGTGTCTGGTTTCCACCCCTTGGGGGGGGGGGCTCTGTCATGTTTGGGGTTGTTTTCACCCCCGTCCATGACCGGTGGCTGTAGGTTTTTGATTATTGCTTATTAATTCCAGCTGGCAGATTGAGCCTCACTCTCTGCCACCAGACATTCACCGGCTGTATTGTTTCACCACATGCACATATACGCATGCACACACACTCACATGCACACACACACACACACACACACATACATCCAATCATTCACGCACCTGCTTGCCACACAGCTGTGTCCACTTGCCTTCGTTAGTGGCAGGCTGCGCTGTGGTCCGCCTGCTCCTGCCACCAGGAACTGCAGGGGGTCCCCTTCTTCAGTATGGCCACCCACCTTTCAGCCTTCCAGTGGGTAGGCCGCCGCCTCGTCTCCCCCCCCCCCCCCAAGGCCTGGTGGCTTGACTATGCGGGCCGGGCGCCCGAAGGACTGGGTTTCTAGGTCAAGTGGCCCTTTTCCTTTGGCAGGCCAACTGATACTGTTCTGCAGGCCGCCTGCTGGCCCTGGGATTTTGGCCAGCCCCCTGAACTCACAGCCATCTGCTGGGCCTTGGACTCTGGCCAGCCCCCTGAATGGTGGAACTCTTGGGGGTGGGGTGGGTTAGCTTAGTTTTGGGGTTGGGAAAAGTGTGGTGTTTATGGTGTTGTATTGTGGTATTTATCTTTTCCCGATTTATCCCTCCTAACCTGTTTTCCCCTACCTCCCACCCTGGTTTGTTGTATTGGCCTTTTGAGTGGGGAGGGGGAGGGGGGCAGGTTGTGTTTTCTGTTTTGATGGTACGGTGGGTGTCTGGTACCTACCCCTTGAGGGGGAGGATCTGTCATGTTTGGGGTTGTTTTCAACCCCGTCCATGACCGGTGGCTCTAGGTTTTTGATTATTGCTTATTAATTCCAGCTGGCAGATTGAGACTCACTCTCTGCCAGTCCTACAGCCACGCTTCCTCCTCACCAGACATTCACCGGCTGTATTGTTTCACCACATGCACATATATGCACGCACACACACTCACATGCACACACACACATACACTACCGTTCAAAAGTTTGGGGTCACCCAGACAATTATTTTGTGTTTTCCATGAAAATTCACACTTATTTACCACCATGATTTGTAAAATGAATAGAAAATATAGTCAAGACATTGACAAGGTTAGAAGTAATGATTTGTATTTGAAATAATAATTTTTTCCTTCAAACTTTGCTTTCGTCAAAGAATCCTCCATTTGCAGCAATTACAGCATTGCAGACCTAACATGATTGCACAAGGGTTTTCTAATCATCCATTAGCCTTCTGACGCAATGAGCAAACACATTGTACCATTAGAACACTGGAGTGATAGTTGCTGGAAATGGGCCTCTATACACTTATGTAGATATTGCACCAAAAACCAGACATTTGCAGCTAGAATAGTCATTTACCACATTAGCAATGTATAGAGTGTATTTCTGATTAGTTTAAAGTTATCTTCATTAAAAAAGTGCTTTTCTTTCAAAAATAAGGAAATTTCTAAGTGACCCCTAACTTTTGAACGGTAGTGTACATCCAATCATTCACGCACCTGCTTGCCACACGGCTGTGTCCACTTGCCTTTGTTCTTAAATAACCATTAAGAAGACTAGTGCACACCCGTGTATGCCTGTAGAAACCCATGCATGCCCGTAGAGGGGATGCATTGGAACAGAATTCTTACCAGTTACAGGACAGTTGGTATAGCAACACAGCACTAAGTGGCAATCACATGTGACGGCTTTTGTATGCAGCAAAACATAAAAATCCAACAAAATATGCCCTGCCATCTGGGGCTGTTTGCCCCTGCTTGTTACTTCTTCTCCTGCCTGTCACTGTTCTGTGTTATGTTGCTTACCTGTGTCTATATACAGTATATGTCTTGTAGGGAGTCATGTGCTCTGCCTATGTGCCGTCATATAGACATCATCTGGTGGGTCTTCTTCTTTGGTCAGACCACTGAAGGGTCTCCTCCTTTCTCAGACAGCTGTGCTGTTCACAGTCATGCCTGCAGCGTACTGGTGGAACCTGAGGTGTTTCATGTTCACGGCATCCTTTCTGACGTGCAGCAGTTCTCATTCTTATTGCTCTCCATCTGGTGGGTCTTCTTCTTCTTCGTTCAGACTACTGGTTGAGGGATAGTACAGTGGGGAAAAAAAGTATTTAGTCAGCTACCAATTGTGCAAGTTCTCCCACTTAAAAGATGAGAGAGGTCTCCAATTTTCATCATAGGTATACCTCAACTATGAGAGACAAAATGAGAAAAAAAAAAATCCAGAAAATCACATTGAAGGATTTTTAATGAATTAATTGGTAAATTCCTCGGTAAAATAAGTATTTGGTCAATAACAAAAGTTCATCTCAATACTTTGTTATATACCCTTTGTTGGCAATGACAGAGGTCAAACGTTTTCTGTAAGTCTTCACACGGTTTTCACACACTGTTGCTGGTATAAATGGCCCATTCCTCCATGCAGATCTCCTCTAGAGCAGTGATGTTTTGGGGCTGTCGCTGGGCAACACGGACTTTCAACTCCCTCCAAAGATTTTCTATGGGGTTGAGATCTGGAGACTGGCTAGGCCACTCCAGGACCTTGAAATGCTTCTTACGAAGCCACTCCTTCGTTGCCCGGGCAGTGTGTTTGGGATCACTGTCATGCTGAAAGACCCAGCCACATTTCATCTTCAATGCCCTTGCTGATGGAAGGAGGTTTTCACTCAAAATCTCATGATATATGGCCCCATTCATTCTTTTCTTTACACAGATCAGTCGTCCTGGTCCCTTTGCAGAAAAACAGTCCCAGAGTATGATGTTTTCACCCCCATGCTTCACAGTAGGTATTGTGTTCTTTCTCCTCCAAACACGACAAGTTGAGTTTTTACCAAAAAGTTCTATTTTGGTTTAATCTGACCATATGACATTCTCCCAATCCTCTTCTGGATCATCCAAATGCTCTCTAGCAAACTTCAGACGGGCCTGGACATGTACTGGCTTAAGCAGGGGGTGACACGTCTGGCACTGCAGGATTTGAGTCCCTGGCGGCGTAGTGTGTTACTGATGTAGCCTTTGTGTACTTTGGTCCCAGCTCTCTGCAGGTCATTCACTAGGTCCCCCCATGTGGTTCTGGGATTTTTGCTCAGCATTCTCGTGATCATTTTGACCTCACGAGGTGAGATCTTGCGTGGAGCCCCAGATCGAGGGAGATTATCAGTGGTCTTGTATGTCTTCCATTTTCTAATAATTGCTCCCACAGTTGATTTCTTCACACCAAGCTGCTTACCTATTGCAGATTCAGTCTTCCCAGCCTGGTGCAGGTCTACAATTTTGTTTCTGGTGTCCTTTGACAGCTCTTTGGTCTTGGCCATAGTGGAGTTTGGAGTCTGACTGTTTGAGGTTGTGGACAGGTGTCTTTTATACTGATAATGAGTTCAAACAGGTGCCATTAATACAAGTAATGAGTGGAGGACAGAGGAGCCTCTTAAAGAAGAAGTTACAGGTCTGTGAGAGCCAGAAATCTTGCTTGTTTGTAGGTGACCAAATACTTAATTTACCAAGGAATTTACCAATTAATTCATTAAAAATCCTTCAATGTGATTTTCTGGATTTTTTTTCTTCTCATTTTGTCTCTCATAGTTGAGGTATACCATACCTATGATGAAAATTGGAGACCTCTCTCATCTTTTAAGTGGGAGAACTTGCACAATTGGTGGCTGACTAAATACTTTTTTGCCCCACTGTATGTGTGTCGTAATCCAGTTCATGGGCACGATCCTGCAAAAGTGGCTTTCGACCCTGCTCAGGAAGGCCCGTGCATGCATGTAGAAACCAAGAAACTGGAGCACCCACAGAAAATCAGCACTTTGCTTGGCATTTTACACATTTGTAGTGTACACTGGCATTTGTCAAGGTTACACTTTTGCCATCATGTAGGCATGGTGAGTTGTCCTATGATGTTACACATTTGCCGTCATGTAGGCATGGCGAGTCATCCTATGATGTTACATATTTGCCGTCATGTAGGCATGGCGAGTCGTCCTATGATGCCTGAGTTCATAGGACGCGCTATGATGATGAGGCAGAGATCATCCTATGATGTCCTAGAAACATGCTTTAAAGTCTGTCGTACCCTATGCTGGTGAAGGGTGTCCTCCTGTCTCAGACAGGTGCGATGTACTGCTGGAACCGCAGGTGTTTCATCTTCATGGCATCTTTTCTGACGTGCAGCAGTTGTCGTCATTCTATTGCCCTCCATCTGGTGCACGGGTGTCAAACTCATTCCATGGAGGGCCAAGACCCTGCAGGTTTTACCACCACCCAGTGTCTTCAACAGGTGATTTCACTGAATTTCTTCCCACTGATTGCTGATCAGTGAAAACACCTGCTGAAGACACTGGGTGGAAGTAAAACATGCAGGGTCTTGGCCCTCCATGGAATGAGTTTGACACCCCTGATCTGGTGGGTCTTCTTCTTCTTCTTCTTCGTTGAGACCACTGGTTGAGGGATAGGTGCGTCGTAATTCCAGTTCATGGACAGGATCATGACATCATAAAGACACATTTGTCTGTGTGTCCTATAGGACGTCCTATGATGTTCAGGCAGAGATCATATGACATCATCAAGACACATTTGTCTATGTGTCATAGGACGTTCTCTGATCTCTGTGGTCTATGTGACATCATAAAGACACATTTGTCTATGTGTCCTATGTACATAGACACATAGACAAATCTATGTGTGACATCATAAAGACAAATCCTTCTATGAGCTCTGTGGTCTATGTGACATCATAAAGACACATTTGTCGACACATAGACAAATCTATGTGTGACATCATAAAGACAAATCCTCCTATGATCTCTGTGGTCTACGTGACATTATAGACACATTTGTGTCCTATGATGCCTGAGATCATAGGCCGTCCTATGATGTCCTATGAAGCGTGACACACACGTACATAGATTTCTTGCTTTTATAGAGTGAAGAGTGGCTAGTGCATACCCGTGCATGCCCGTAGAAGGATGCATTGGAACAGAATTCTTGCCAATTACAGGACAGTTGGTATAGCAACACAGCACTAAGTGGCAATCACATGTGATGGCTTTTGTGTGCAGCAAAACATAACAATCACACAAAATATGCCCTGCAATCTAGGGCTGTTTGCTCCTGCTTGTTACTTCTTCTCCTGCCTGTCACTGTTCTGTGTTATGTTGCTTACCATATATATACATAGACACAGGTTTTTGGTATTTCCGGCGCCACACGAGTCGGCTGCCTTTTTGCAACAGCGGCTCAATTCTGAGTTTTTTCTTCCTCTATCTTTCCGATCCGGTGACAACTTTCTGATCCAGCGACACTTTACACATCACAAACACACAGATCGCCCCAAATGTCTCCCGAGCCGGCGGACGGAGCCACTGTTTACAGCAGGAGACGGTACAGCAGGGAACAGCTGCTAGCACTCAATCGCCACTTGGTGCTAACAAAAAAACTCGACATACTGGGAGAAATAAGGCGAAAACGACGTGGGTGTCGTGCGGGTGTAAGACGGCGGCCAAGGAATATAAGGTAGAGACCCACCCTTCCATCTGTTGTTATGGGGAATGTACGATCTATATTGGGAAAGTTAGATGAGCTAGCGGCTATCTCCCGTTACGATAGCATATACCGGGAGTGCTGCCTTCTATTGTTTACGGAGACGTGGCTAACTGAACTAGCAGCAGATGCTAGCATTGAACTGGAGGGTTTCCACGCGATACGGGCAGACTGAACACCAGACAGTGGCAAAGCAAGGGGCGGTGTAGTGATGATCTATGTTAATAACAACTGGTGCAGACCGGGACATATCACTGTTAAACAACAACACTGCAGCAAAGACATCGAGTTGCTAGCTGTTAGCATGTGGCCTACCTATCTCCCGAGGGAATACTCACACGTGATCTGCATTGTTATTTATGCAAATCCGACAGCGAACGCTGGGACAGCACGTGACGTCATCCACTCAGTAACTGGCAGGCTGCAGACAGAACACCCAGATGCTCTTCTCCTCATCTCAGGCGATTTCAACCATGTTTCACTGTCTCCCATTCTACCCACATTCACCTAGTATGTCACATGCCACACTAGAGACAATAAAACACTGGACTTATTCTATGCAAACACTAAGAAGGCGTACACCTCATCACCACTCCCCCCACTCGGGAGATCGGATCACAACTTGGTTCATCTCCGGCCGGTGTACAAACCCCTAGTGCACAGACAACCTCCGGTCATGCGCACAGTGAAGTTATGGTCTGAGGAGGCAATGGACGCTCTAAAGGACTGCTTTGAAACCATTGCCTGGGAGCAGCTCTGCGATCCACATGGTGAGGACATCAATGGCCTCACTCACACCATCACGGACTACATCAGCTTCAGTGTGGACAACACCGTACCCACCAAGACCATACGGTGTTGCTCAAACAACAAACCCTGGATCAACCCTGAGATAAAAACACTTCTGAGGGAGAAGAAGAGGATCTTCAGGTCGGGGAACAGGGAGATGCTGAAGTCCGTACAGAGGGAGCTGAGGAGGAAGATCAGAGAAGGCAAGGACAGCTTCAGGAAGAAGATGGAGGATAAGCTGCAACAGAGCGACATTGGTGGGGTCTGGAGAAACCTTAAAACCATCTCTGGGCTCCAGAATACCTCCCCCCAGGCCACGGGGGGCAGGGAGTGGGCAAACAATCTGAATCTGTTTTTCAATAAGTTTGACCAACCGCCCTCCCCCCCCGACTGCACAACAACCACTGCTGCCTCTGAAGACATCAAGTCCTGCTGCCCACTCCCCACTCCACCATCACCCCCCCTACTCCCAACACACAGCCCCCCAACCTGACCCTCACTAAGACCCAGGTGAGGATGGAGCTGAGGAAGATCAAGGCGAGGAAGGCGTCGGGACCGGACGGCATCAGTGCAAAGCTCCTCAAGTCCTGTGCAGACCAGCTGTATGGGATTGTGGAGTACATCTTCAACCTGAGCCTGAAGCTGGGGAGGGTACCACAGTTGTGGAAAACATCTTGTGTGGTACCTGTACCAAAGACTTCCCACCCCAAAGATCTGAACAGCTACAGACCAGTGGCCCTGACGTCCCACATGATGAAGACCCTGGAGAGACTGCTCCTTGCTCACCTCCGCCCCCTGGTGGGACCAGCGATGGATCCACTCCAGTTTGCCTACCAGCATGGCATTAGGGTGGAGGATGCGGTCATCTTCCTCCTTCACCGTTCTCTGTTCCACCTGGAGAAGCCCGGGAATGCGGTGAGGATCATGTTCTTTGACTTCTCCAGTGCTTTCAACACCATCCAACCGATGATCCTGAAGGACAAGGTGCTGTGTGCAGGGGTGGACCAGCACCTGTCATCATGGATCCTGGACTACCTCACAAACCGGCCACAGTTTGTGAGAACCCGGGACTGTGTGTCCGACATGATCATCGGTAGCACGGGGGCCCCCCAGGGAACGGTTTTGGCTCCCTTCCTGTTCACCCTTTATACTGTGGACTTCTCACACAACACAACACAATGCCATCTACAGAAGTTCTCTGATGACTCTGCGATCGTTGGCCTCATCTCCAACAGAGATGAAGCTGAGTACAGAGGACTTATCCAGGACTTTGTGGACTGGTGCCATCGGAACTGCCTCCAGATCAACGCGAGGAAAACTAAGGAGCTGGTGGTGGACTGCCGCAGGCAAGGATAACCCCTCACAGCACCAGTAAATATACAGGGAACAGACATCGAGATGGTGACATCCTACAAGTACCTGGGTGTTCATCTGAACAATAAACTAGACTGGTCACACAATACTGACGCACTCTACAAGAAGGGACAGCGCAGGCTGTTCCTACTGAGGAGACTCAGGTCTTTTGGTGTACAAGAGGTGCTGCTGAAGACATTCTACAACACGGTGGTGGCATCAGCCATCACTTTTGGAGTGGTCTGCTGGGGCAGTGGCATTACAGCAGCCGATAGGAAGAGACTGAACAAACTGATCAAGAAAGCTAGCTCTGTCCTGGGGCAGCGCCTTGACCCAGTGGAGGAGATGGGAGAGAGAAGGATGGTGGCTAAACTGTCATCTCTGCTGGAGTCCGAGTTCCACCCTATGCAGGACACACTGAATGGACTAAGGAGCTCATTTAGCAGCAGACTACATCATCCTAGGTGCACAACCGAGAGGTTTCGCAGGTCCTTCCTACCTACGGCTGTCAGACTGTACATCCTAAGCAGGGCTGCTCTCAGAGATAGCAAAAAGATGTGACAACCTAATAGTATTGAATGCAAAAGACGCAATAGACTTACACAGTGGTTCCCTCCGGTATACAACTAGGAAAAGACCGGTAGCTACGGAGGGTGACAATATGTATGGGTACATAATCATACCATGTAGGATAACTAAGTAGACGGTTATGCTGTTTCATTCCATCTAGCTACAATGCTCCGCACTGTGTGTGTTTATATGTTTATATATTTATTCCATCTAGCTACAATGCTCCGCACTGTGTGTGTTTATATAGTTACATATTTATTCCATCTAGCTACAATGCTCCGCACTGTGTGTTTATATATTCATATATTTATTCCATCTAGCTTCAACGCTCCACACTGTATGCGTGTTTATAATATTCACATATTTATTCCATCTAGCTACAATGCTCCGCACTGTGTTGATATATTTATATATTTATTCCATCTAGCTACAATACTCCGCACTGTGTGTCTATATATTTATATTTATATGTACATATGTATACTCGCTGTTCTTGTTTTTTTTCTTGCCTTCTGATTGTTGCTCTGAGTGTTGCTATCCCCGTGCTGTTGCAATCCTGGAATTTCCCCATTGTGGGACTAATAAAGGCTTATCTTATATATACTGTATATGTATATATATATACTGTATATGTATATGTCTTACCCTGCATGCCCGTAGAAATCCGTGCATGCCCGTAGAGGGGATGCATAGGTACAGAATTCTTACCAGTTACAGAACAGTTGGTATAGCAACACAGTACCAAGTGGCAATCACATGTGATGGCTTTTGTATGCAGCAAAACACAAAAATAACACAAAATATGCCCTGCCACTATGAAGCAGGGTGTCCTCCTGTCTCACACGGGTGCGATGTACTGCTGGAACCTCAGGTGTTTCATTTTCATGGCATCTTTTCTGACGTGCAGCAGTTGTTGTCAAGACAAATTGTCCTATGAACTCAGGCATCCTATGCACATAGACACATAGACAAATCTATGTGTGACATCATAAAGACAAATCATCCTATGATCTCTGTGGTCTATGTGACATCATAAAGACACATTTGTCATCCTATGATGCCTGAGTTCATAGGACGTCCTATGATGTTCAGGCAGAGATCATAGGCTGTCCTATGATGTCCTATGAAGCGTGAAACGCGCAGACAGACACAGATTTTTTGCTTTTATAGAGTGATACATGTGTTGAAAGTTTATGGGGGATGTTTGAGCACACATACTTAATGTTATCTTTGAGAGAAGGGTGTATTTGCTTCAATCATTTTAATTAGAATGTCTTAGTAGAATGAATTCCTCGAGCAATGGAAGGAAAAATCCAAAATATTGTGTTTACAGTGCATGAGAAGACTCTTGTCACTAAAGCTTAAAGACTGCTAGCCTTCATCCATCCATCCATCCTCTTCTTCCGCTTAATCATAGCCTTTTCGAAATACAGTGTTCACAATTAATATGATTTCCCATAAGCTGAGTTAGCAGCTGTTTCCCAACCCTGTGTTAACAAGTCCTCAGCCTGATATGTAAAAGATTATTTTAAATGTAAGTTCTTAACATCAGCATATGCCCATATGTGCCATCTTTACTGTATCTTCTCATTTCAAAACTGCTCATTTCCTTGTATGGGGGGTGGGGGTGGAACTAAAAAAATGCTCTTCCACCCTGGAGATTTGAGTTTGATTCTCCATTTTGGCTTTTTGTCACTGATGTCGGTCTGAAAGACTCACTTCTACTTCGATGATTACCTTCTTTTAGATAGATAGATAGATAGATAGATAGATAGATAGATAGATAGATAGATAGATACTTTATTTCGAACAAAAAAGTATAACAAAAACAAAACAAATGACAAATGCAATAAAGTAACAGTATACAGTGTTTGAAAGGGAGAAGGAAGAAGTGAACACTTATTAATTCCATCTCCTCTTTTCCATAAATACACCCATGTGAATTATATACAAATTGCCACATTTAAGACCCCAAGTAAACAATTAACTGTATTTTGTGCATATCAACATTAACACCCATCCATCCTAGCATACATTGATGTCCATACATCAAAACCAGCCTCAAACAACACAGATATACACAGTGCTGTCCCACCCACCATTCCATAGTGTCCCATAGTGTCCCAGAGTGAGCATAGTGAATCGAACATATAAATACTACCCTTCTAACATATATCCTTTCAGCAAATAATGTTTGTACCTCTTTTTGAATTGATTTCTGTTTGTACATAGTTTCAGTTCCGGCTCCAGACTGTTCCACAAATCCACCCCACAGACAGATATGCACATACTTTTCTTGGTTGTTCGTGTCTTGGGTTTTGTAAAGTTTAAGTCTCCTCTCAAATTATGATCATTGTCTCTTTTTTTAAAAAAATATTTTTTGTATATTAGTTGGGAGTTGATTATTAATTGCCCTGTACATGACTTGTGCTGTCTTAAATTTAACTAAATCGATGAACTTTATGACATGTGACTTTAAAAACAACGAATTGGTATGGTCTCTATATCCTACATTATTTATTATTCTTATAGCTCTTTTTTGTAATGTGCATATTGACTGTAGGTTGGTCTTGTAGGTGTTTCCCCAGACTTCTACACAGTAGTTAAGATAAGGTAGAAACAGTGAATTGTACAGTAAGACCAATGATTTATAGTCCAAGATGTGTCTTGTCTTCCCCAGTATGCCTATACATTTTGCCAACTTGGCCCGGATGTGACTGATGTGAGGTTTCCAGCAGATTTTATTGTCTAGCGTCACCCCCAGAAACTTATTTTCCTGTACTGTTCCTATTCTGGTATCATCTATCGTTACTATTATTTCATGATTTATTTTATCATTTCCAAACAACATAATCCTTGTTTTTTTTTAGATTTAGAGATAATTTATTTTTGTTGAACCACTGAGTTAACTTTTTCATTTCAGTTGTGACCACCTCTAAAACCTGCTGCAAATTCTCACCAGTGCAAAGGATATTTGTGTCATCCGCAAACAAAATAAATTTCAGAATTTTTGATACTTGGCATATGTCATTTATATACAAAATAAAGAGTTTGGGTCCCAAAACTGACCCCTGGGGCACACCACAAGTGATGTCCATGAAGGGTGATTTGTGCTCACCAATTTGTACAAATTGTTGTCTGTTACTTAAATAACTTTCCACACAACTCAGTCCGACCCCTCTTATCCCATACCTTTCCAGTTTCCTTAGTAGTATTCTGTGGTCAGTGGTGTCAAAAGCTTTCTTTAAATCTATAAATACTCCTACAGCAAACTTTTTTTTATCTATACAACTAGTAATTTCTTCTATAAGTTCGATCAGTGCCAAAGATGTAGATTTATCTGCTCTAAAACCATACTGGCTGTCTGTAAGGAGGTTGTGTTTTTCAATGAAATCATCCAGTCTCTTAGTGAAGATTTTTTCAAGTATTTTGGAGAATTGTGAGAGTAAAGAGACTGGCCTGTAATTTGTGAAACAATGGCTGTCTCCTGTTTTGTATAGAGGTATTACTTTTGCTATTTTCATTTTGTTTGGAAATTTACCAGTTTGAAATGACAGGTTACAGATGTAGGTGAGTGGCTTAACAATTCCTTCAATTACTTTTTTCACTATTGTCATGTCAATTTCATTCCAGTCCGTTGATTTTTTGTTCTTAAATTTACTCACAGTCTCGATAATTTCCTTTTCAGTAACTGCACCCAAAAAGATTGTGTTTGGATTTCTGTCTTCTATTTCATTTACAGAACCACTGTTTGTTTCTGGTGTCACTATTGATTTTGCTAATTCAGGACCAACGTTTACAAAAAATTTATTGAAACCACTGACCACATCCTCCATATTATTTATCAAATTGCCATTTTCAATAAATATTCTGGATAATTAGCATTCTTAGATCGATTACTAATAATCCCATTGAGTAGTTTGCCATATTCCTCTTAAGTTATTTTATTATCCTCTAATATTCTGTTGTAATATTCTTTCTTACAGGTCCTCATTATATTAGTAAGCTTATTTTTATATCTTTTATATTTGATCTCAGCCTCCACCATTCTGCACTTAATGAATTGTTTATATAATGTATTCTTCTTTTTACATGCATTTATTAACCCCTTGGTGACCCAAGGAATATTTTTCTTTTGTTGTCTGTCACTGTATTGTTTTATAGGACAGTTTTTATTGTACAATGATTGAAATATTTGCAAAAATTTATCATATGCTTTATTTATATAATTTTCATCATAAACTATCTTCCAATCTTGTATTAATAATTCCTTTGTCAGTAAATACATAGATTTTTCGGTTCTTATTCTTTTATATTTAATTTTGGTATACTTTTTCTTCCTATAATCACATTGATAGACAACAAAAATCAGCAGGTGGTCACTGATATCATTCAATAAAAGCCCACTCATGATATTATTTTCCATAATGTTTGTGAATATGTTATCTATCAAGTGTGGCACTGTGTGACGTGATTCTGCTAGGTCCGGTAATTGTTGGATGTAAGCCCATACTGTACATTGTGTTGATAAATTCTTCTGTCAAACTATGTTGTTTTGAATTCATCAGATCTATACTGAAATCCCCACAGATGAACATAACTTTATGAGTTAGTTTTGCATACATTTTTTCCATCCAGTCCTTAAATAAGTCAATGTTTGATCCAGGTGTTCTATATACACAGCTCACTACTATATTCTTCACATTGTCCAGACAGATTTCTATTGTAATACATTCAAATAAATCATCCACAGTTACTGACAGATTTTCAACAACTTTGTATTTCAAGCTCTTGTCAACATAAATTGCAACTCCTCCTCCTTTTTTCACTTTTCTATTTATATAATTTAATTCATAGCCATCCGTGGTAAAATCCACTCCTTTCTCTTCACTGAGCCACGTCTCTGATAGTGCCAGAATATTGAATGGCTCTTTAAACTGATGTAAATAATCTTTAATGTTATTAAAGTTGGCATAGAGACTTCTGCTGTTGAAGTGGATCATAGAAATATTGAAATCAGATGTGACCATTGTGTTAAACTGTTCATCCGTGTAGTAACTACAGTTATTATTGATGGAGCTAAATAAATTATCGTCAGGGTCTATGTTATATTCTATGTCCTGTGGGTTGTGATCTGTATATTCAAAAACTTTCAGTTCCTGTTGTTCCTGTTTGTTGATCTTTTGTTTCATGTTGTTAAATGTCTTGTAGCAGATGAGTATATCCCTTCAGTGTCCTACAATTGTCTGTTGTTGCTGTCGACTCCAGTTCATAATATTCATTGATATTTGTCCAGTTCCATAATATTACGGATGTTAATGACCTTGGCTTCTTCGATCCCAGCCCCCGACCAACAGTGATCTGTGTGGAGTTTGCATGTTCTCCCCGTGTTGCGTGGGTTTACTCCGGGATTTCTCCGGTTTCCTCCCACATGCCAAAAACATGCATGTTAGGTTAATTGGCTGTTCTAAATTGTCCCTAGATATTTGTTTCCTATAGGCCCTTAGAATAGAGGGTTAGTATTAATGAAAGCGCTTTGAGTGGTCTTTGTGACTAGAAAAGCGCTATATAAGTGCAGGTTAGTTCGTTAGTTAGTTAGGTGATCCGTTTAATTTGATGTATATTTTACAGTTTGATGTCCAGGTGTTTTGAATCTTCTTCTGCTTCCTCAGGTATCTTGCTTTTCTAGCTATTTCTGTGTTTTCTTTTGTGAGGTGCTTGTTTATGTAAATGTTCGTTCCTTTCAGTTTCCTACCTTGTTTTAACAGTGCAGTCTTGTGTTTTCTGTTGACAAACCTCATGATCACAGCCGGTTTGTCGCCGTTTTTCCTGGGCAGAGGGTGGCATGTCTCAATGGCGTTACGGTCCAGCTGGATTCCTTTGGACTGCATGAAGGCCGCCACTTGTTGCTCCGTGGATTCATCTTCCAGCGCGTCGAGCCTCCCTCCGCTGTCAGGCGGCCACCGCTCGCGCGTACGATCGTGGTTTATGTGGAGCCCCGTGAGATCCACGTCGTCACGTCGTTCACCGGGTGTTTCTGCTCCAGTTCCGACACTCTGCTCTCCAGATACGCCAGCCTCTTGTCCTTCTCGGCGTTCTGGAATCCGCTGACTTTCACCTCCTCGATCAGGTCCAGAATGTTTTTTTGCTGCAGCTTAATGCAGAAATCTCTTCCGCCAAGAAGTCCAGCGCTCTTTTAATATCGTCCACCTCCTCTAGTCTGCTGAGACTTTCTTGGGACCCATGATCCCGGCCGATGTACGTTGATTGTGATCGTAGAAAAAAAAAAAAAACACGTGGGAGAAATCCCTTTGTTCTCCTGCAGTGTGAGGGGACTGATTGCTTCACCAGCCACTACATATTAAGTTATGAGACTGGCAATTTCTCTTTTTTTCCGCCACTGAGCAGGTTCACTCTCCAGCGGCGGGTGACAAAGCAACAGCTCAAAACGCCAGCTCTAAACTGAGTTTTAAAGCAAGAACGAACCGGGAGCCTTTACCTGTGCGTCCCTCACCTTTTACACATTAAAAACAATTTTTTAGGTAGTTATTTTCAGGGGTAGATGCTAAAGTAATTAAGTAAAGTTTAAAGCTGTGGTCACGAAGATTCTTACGAACAATGGGTTCATAAGAATCTCCAGTTCCTACAAATTTTGGAGTTCACAGACATTAATGGAAGGGGCATAGTTTCTTACAGCTGCCATTCAATTCACAAGAGCAACTTGAGGCATTCTTGAGAAATGAGGTACTTTTCTGTCATACAATTGGCGCTAGAGTTCTTACGTTTGTCAAGGCTACCTCTGGTAAGCTGTTTCTAAGTGCTCAAAATGCAGACAGGACTCAGGTGCAAGATAATTTATTAACAAAAAGATACAAGGAAAGTAAATACAGCACGTGGGCTGAAACACTAGAAGAGCCGACTTAGCAATAAACTCAGGACACAGGGAACCAGAGGGGATAACTGACAATGACGCCACACCAGAACACAAACTCAGACATACTGTATATAGGATAACTAATAATTACATGGACACAGACAGCTGGGAGGCAATCAGGGGCTAAATTGCAACACACGTGAGGAGAAGTGGCTACGGATATAGAACACATGAGGGACTGACAACAATAGGTAATTAAGTACACATACAACCCTGGATTAGGGGAAACACAGAGACCACAATAATGACACTAAGGACAGACGAGGGATGACACAAATGATAAAGAACCAAGGACAATAAATCTAACGGTAAAAATAAACATAACCAAAATTGCGTGGAGGTGGGGGCAGTGCCTTTGGCATGGCAAACCGGGGGTGGTGGTTCCGCTCTTCAAAAAAGGGGACTGGAGGGTGTGCTCCAACTTTAGAGGGATCACACTCCTCAGCCTCCCCTGGGAAGGTCTATGCAAGGTACTGGAGAGGAGAGTCTGGCCGTTGGGTCAAACCTCGGATTCAGGAGGAGCAATGTGGTTTTCATCCTGGCCGTGGCACATCGGACCAGCTCTTTACCCTCTCAAGAATTCTCGAGGGTTCATGGGAGTTTGCCCAACCAGTTTACATGTGTTTTGTGGATTTGGAGAAGGCATTCGACTGTGTCCCTCATGGTTTTTTGTGGGGGGTGCTTCGGGAGTATGGGGTATCGGGCTTGTTGTTATGAGCTATTCGCTCTCTGTATGACCATTGTGAGAGTCTGGTTCGTATTGCCAACACTCAGTTGGACTCATTCCCAGTGAGAGTTGGACTTCGCCAGGGCTGTCCTTTGTCACCGATCCTGTTCATAATTGTTATGGACAGGATTTCTAGGTGCAGCCAGGGAACAGAGGGTGTCATGCTTGGTGACCACAGGATCTCATCTCTGTTGTTTGCAGATGATCTTGTCCTGTTGGCTTCATCCAGCAATGACCTACAGTTCTTGCTGGGACGGTTTGCCGCTGAGTGTGAAGCGGCTGGGATGAGAATCAGCACCTCCAAGTCCGAGTCCATGGTCCTCAGCCGGAAAAAGGTAGATTGTCCTCTTCGGGTTGGGGACAGGCTCCTGCCCCAAGTGGAGGAGTTTAAGTATCTTGGGGTCTTATTCACGAGTGAGGGGAGAATGGAGCGAGAGATTGACAGACGGGTCGGAGCAGCATCTGCAGTGATGCGGACGTTGTACCGGTCTGTTGTGGTGAAGAGGGAGCTGAGTTCTAAGGCAAAGCTGTCAGTTTACCAGTCAATCTACGTTCCTACTCTCACCTATGGTCACGAGCTTTGGGTAATGACCGAAAGAACGAGATCGCGGATACAAGTGGCTGAAATGAGGTTTCTCTGTAGGATTGCTGGACTCACCCTCAGAGATAGGGTGAGGAGCTCAGTCATCTGGGAGAGGCTCAGTGGACATAACGCACGGCTCAGGAGACGCACACACACAGGCTCAGAGTTGTTCAAATAGTTTATTAACACAGGAGTGTATGAATGTGTGTCTGCGGGATGTAAATGTATTGGTGGCGGCGTCTGCTTCGGGCACAGAGGCAGGAGACCGTACAGCGGACAACCCTATGGGAAAAGCACAAGGAGACGGGTGACGGGCACACACCAACACAGGAGATATATGAGCGAGAGAGGAGCTTACTTGGATAGGACAGATGACTGGCACAGCAAGGGACGAGGTCCGGTAGACAACCACCTGAAGCCCGGTGCTGCAGCGAGGAACAGGCGATGGAGAGGCGTCGGTCGCCGCCGGGAAATCCACCTGTGCACAGGGGAGCAGACTTGGAAGGAAAAGGAGGTAAGGTCTTCTTACCAGAATGATTAGCTGCAGATGATAGGAATTCACAGCGAAGCGTAGGGAAGTCTGACGGCTTCAGGCCGAAGCTCAGGGCGAGGCGGCTTAAATCCCTCGCCGCTGATGACGAGCAGGTGTGCGAGCAGGTGGCGCCGCTGATGAGCGGCGCGGCGTGACAGTACTCCCCCCTCTAGCAGCGCCTCCTGGTGATGGCTTCTCTGGGTGCGCTCGGTGGAAATCAGCGATGAGCGATGGGTCCAACACAAACGACGAGGGTACCCACTGCCGATGTTCAGGCCCATAGCCCTCCCTGTCCACAAGTACTGCAACCCATGACCCCGGCGCGGGAGAGTCAGGATGGAGGAGACGGGTCAGGCGGATGGCCATCAATCATCCGGGGCGCGGGTTGCGCAGCAGGAGGAGGGCAAAGGGGGTCGGAGACTGCCAGCTTCACCTTGGACACGTGGAAGGTGGGATGGATGCGGAGGGAGGGGGGAATAGCTACACGCACAACCACCGGGTTGACGATCCTGGTGATGGGGTATGGACCCATGAAGCGCTGTGCCAGCTTCCTCCTCTCGCCCTTTAAAATCACGTCCTGGGTCGACACGTTAGACTTGCTGACCAACTCTGTACGCCGGGGCAGGTCTTCTGTGCCGGTCCCGCCACGGCTCTGTTGCGCTCCGCCGTGCGTAAAAGCGCATTGCGCGCAGACGCCCAGATGGAGCGGGAACTGCCTGAGATGCGGCCCGTACTGAGGGGACAGTTACCTCACTCTCCTGCGCCGGGAACAGCGGGGGGTCGTAACCCAGGGACGCCTTAAAGGGAGACATCCCTGTAGCAGAAGAGCGAGCGGTGTTATGGGCGTATTCAACCCAGGCAAGGTGGTTACTCCAGGACGTGGGTTTGGACGCCGTTACACAGCGGAGCGCAGCCTCCAGCTCCTGGTTGGTCCGCTCACACTGCCCGTTGGATTGGGGGTGATGGCCGGAGGAGAGGCTCACCTTGGCTCCTAAGGCGTTGCAGAACGACCTCCAAACCTCTGAAGAAAATTGGGGCCCTCGGTCCGAGACCACGTCCACCGGAATCCCATGCAGCCTGACCACGTGTTGGATGAGTAGGTCCGCCGTCTCCAGGGCAGTTGGGAGACCTCGAAGGGGGACGAAGTGCACCGCCTTGGAGAAGCGGTCCACGATGGTCAGGATGGTGTCGTAGGTGTTCGAGACTGGGAGTCCGGTGACGAAATCCAGGGCGATATGCGACCAGGGCCTGCCAGGGACGGGCAGAGGCTGGAGCAAACCCGCTGGAGGGGCATTTCCCGATTTGTTGGTGGCACAAACTGGACAGGCCCGGGCGTAGCGGGCAGCGTCCCTCCGCAGGCCTGGCCACCAGAAGGACCGCTGGAGGGGTTCAATCATCCGGGAGGAGCCAGGGTGACAGGTGAGCTTGGATGTGTGCAACCAGTGGATGACCTCCCCCCCGAACCGTGGATGGCACGAACAGCCTCCCCTCCGGTCCGCCGCCAGGGTCAGGTTCCACTTCCTGCGCCTTCCGGATCTTGCTCTCGATGTCCCAGGTGACGGCTCCCACGACGCACGACCTGGGTAGGATGGTGTGAACCGTGTCCTCCGACTCCTCAGGGGCAAATTGCCTAGAGAGGGCATCGGGCAGGCCGGCCTGTTCTTGGAGCCAGGCCTGAAGGTGATGGTAAATTGGAACCTGGCGAAGAACAAGGACCAGCGCGCCTGGCGGGCGTTCAGGCGCTTGGCAGATCTAAGGTACTCCAAGTTCTTGTGGTCCGTCAGGACCACGAACGGCAGGTCCACCCCCTCTAGCCAGTGACGCCACTCCTGTAGCGCGAGCTTGATGGCGAGGAGCTCTCTGTCACCCACGTCGTAATTCCTCTCCGCGGGGACAAGCGCCGGGAGAAGAAGGCGCGGGCCGTTTGATACCGTGTCTGGTGACCGCTGGGATAGTACCAGCCCCCACTTCTGTGTCCGAAGCGTCCACTTCCACGATGCACTGCAGCGCAGGGTTGACTTGGCTAAGGACCTGGGAGGAGGAGAACTCCGCCTTCAGCGCCTGAAAAGCAGCTGCGGCCTCTTCGGTCCACCGGAAAGGGACCTTAGGGGACGTGAGGCGGGTCAGCGGACCGACGATGGTGCCAAAATTTGGGACAAAGCGGCGGTAGAAGTTCGCAAATCCAACGAACTGTTGCACCTGCTTCCTTGATGCAGGTGTAGGCCATTCCACCACCGCCTTCACCTTCTCTGGGTCCGGAAGCACCTGGTCGTGTGAGATGATGAACCCAAGGAAGGATGTTGTCTTTGCGTAAAATTCACACTTCTCGGCCTTCACGTATAACCGGTTCTCCAGCAGTCTTTGGAGGACCCGCCTCACGTGGACCTGGTGCTCGTCCCTGGACTTGGAGAAGATGAGTATGTCATCCAGGTAGACGAACACAAAAAGGCCGATGAAATCCCGGAGGACGTCGTTGATGAGGCGCTGAAAGACGGCTGGAGCGTTGGTCAACCCGAACGGCATCACCAGGTATTCAAAGTGGCCGTTCGGGGTACGGAAGGCTGTTTTCCACTCATCTCCCTCCCGGATCCGGACGAGGTGGTATGCGCTGCGGAGATCCAGCTTGGTGAACCAAGTTGCCCCCTGGAGGGAGTGGAAAGCGGTGTCCATGAGGGGCAGGGTGTAACGATCCTTCTCCGTTATGTCATTAAGGGCACGATAGTCAATGCAAGGACGGAGGGATCCGTCCTTCTTACCGACGAAGAAGAATCCTGCCCCTACAGGTGATGACGATGGGCGGATTATCCCAGCACTCAGCGACTCCTTGAGGTATGAGTTCATTGTCTCCTTCTCCGGCGCCGATAGACTGTAGAGTCGTCCAGAAGGTAAGGGTGCCCCCTGGCGGAGGTTGATGGCACAGTCGTAGGGCCTATGAGGAGGGAGAGACATCGCCTTGGATTTGCTGAATACCATACCCAGGTCGTGAAATTCCAATGGCACCAGGGACAGGTCCGGGGGCGCAGCGTCCGTAGGTGAGGGAGAAGCGGACGGAGAGCAGGCAGCGGACTGTAGGCAGGTGCTCATGCAGAACGTACTCCATGCCGATACCCCGGCGGACTTCCAATCCAAAACGGGGTTGTGGAGGCGTAGCCAGGGATACCCCAGGATGACGGGCGACACAGAGTTGGGCAGGACATAAAAGTTATCTCCTCCCGGTGGTCTTCAGAGATAATAACGGGACGGGGAGATGGTCTCTGGTGTGTAACTCTCCCAAGGGAGGCATGAGAGAGGTTGACCAGGGAGATGGGGTTCTTTAGTGCCTGACAGCGGATGCCCAATCGGGTTGCCAGGCTTTGAGAAATAAAGCTTCCTCCGCGCGAATCACCAGTGCGTGGTGAGATGCCCAGTGGAGTTATGACAGAAACGGATGGGCAGCTTCAATTGTGTGAGAGAACTTAACCGATTGACGTCCGCGAGGCCCCCTACAGTGACTCGCGGACCCCACCGACTGGCTTTCTGTGGGCAAAGCTTCACCGTGTGTTGGTCATCTCCGCAATACATGCAGAGATCCAACTCACGGCGGCGTTGTCTCTCCGCAGGTGAAAGCTTTGTCCAGCCCGTCACCATCGGCTCCGACTCCTCGGGGCACGATGGTGGCGGCGCCGCCAGGGGGCGAGCTTGGAACAGGCGCGGCGAGACTCCACGAGGGCGAGAAGAAGACGACTTCCGTCCCGAGGAGCGCTCGTGCAGCCTGTTGTCCAAACTGATCGCTAGGGATGTTAGCTCCGCTAGCGTCTCAGGGATATCCCGCCCAGCCAGCTCATCCCTCAGATCATCATTGAGACTGCGGAGGAAAAGGCCACAGAGGGAGCGTTCCTCCCAGCCTAATTCCTCCGCCGCTACCCGGAAGTCGACCGCGTAGTCCGCTGCCAACCGGCTTCCCTGCTGGAGGGCGAGAAGCCGATCGACCTGGACCGTCTCGGTAAGAGAATGGTCAAAGACCTCCAGGAAGCGTCTCACGAATTGGTCATATGTGAGGGTGGCATAACTGGGCCTCGCCATTACGGCGTAGGTCCAGGTTAATGCCCGCCCCTCCAGGAGATTCCCGATATAACCAATTCGGCTATGATCTGAGGGAAAGTCCCCGGGCACACGGTGGAAAACGGACTCACACTGCATAATAAACCCCCGCGCTCCGCCGAGCTTACCGCTAAAGCGGGCGGGGGTTGGAATGGGCGTGAGCCGAACCGGTGCACCCGGAGCCTGCTGGACGGCCACTGGAGCAGCAGGAGCCGCGCCACCCTGACGAGCCGGGGGGAACGGCTGTTGGGGGTCCAAGCGGCCCAATCGGTTAGTTATGTTTATCAACTGATTAAAAATCACCTGTTGCTGATAAGCTATCTGATCCACTCGAGCCTCGAGAGTGGAAAACCGGTGTGCGAGCCCGCCGTCTGCCGAGCCGCTCTGCTGAAGCCGTACTGACATAACGCACGGCTCAGGAGACGCACACACACAGGCTCAGAGTAGTTCAAATAGTTTATTAACAACAGGAGTGTATGAATGTGTGTCTGCGGGATGTAAATGTATTGGTGGCGGCGTCTGCTTCGGGCACAGAGGCAGGAGACCGTACAGCCGGACAACCCTATGGGAAAAGCACAAGGAGACGGGTGACGGGCACACACCAACACAGGAGATATATGAGCGAGAGAGGAGCTTACTTGGATAGGACAGATGACTGGCACAGCAAGGGACGAGGTCCGGTAGACAGCCACCTGGAGAGCCCGGTGCAGCAGCGAGGAACAGGCGATGGAGAGGCGTCGTCCGCCGCCGGGAAATCCACCTGTGCACAGGGGAGCAGACTTGGAAGGAAAAGGAGGTAAGGTCTTCTTACCAGAATGATTAGCTGCAGATGATAGGAATTCACAGTGAAGCGTAGGGAAGTCTGACGGCTTCAGGCCGAAGCTCAGGGCGAGGCGGCTTAAATCCCTCGCCGCTGATGACAAGCAGGTGTGCGAGCAGGTGGCGCCGCTGATGAGCGGCGCGGCGTGACACTCAGAGTAGAACCGCTGCTCCTCCACATTGAAAGGAGCCAGTTGAGGTGGTATGGGCATCTGATCAGGATGCCTCCTGGACGCCTCCCACTTGAGGTGTTTTGGACACGTCCCACTGGGAGGAGACCCCGGGGCAGACCCAGGACTCGCTGGAGAGACTATGTCTCCCAGCTGGTCTGGGAATGCCTTGGTATCCTCTCTGAAGAGCTGGAGCAGGTGGCTGGGGACAGGGAAGTCTGGGCTTCTTTGCTTGAACTGCTGCCTGCGCTACCCGGACCTCTGGAAAAGCGGTAGAAGATGGATGGATGGATGGATGGATAGATGGATGGTAAAAATAAACAAGGATCACACAATATAACCAAATACTAAAAGACAACCACAAAACAACAACAGGAGATGAGCACAGTACTACATGCAACAACCAACGACTGGGGAGCACAAAGGACACTTAATAATAATGATAATAATGAAAAACAAAGACCTAAATAAACATCAAGCATGGGCACGGTCCCAGACCAAGCCCAGATCGAAGCAACGTTCTTCATAAGGATGCCTTGGGATCTTCCTACAGCGTACTTACTGCCATCTTATGAAAATTTTTGTGCAACTCATGGCACTCTCAAGTCATTGATAGGAGGATGTTATGGCTTTCGGCACATTTTGTTGGCGCAAATGTCGCACGAATGACGTACTTCCGCCTTATGAGCGCCTTACTACTGCCTTACGCATGCTGTATCAATCTTTGTATGAATGGGGATTCATATGGCATTCCTTGTGGCTGCTGTAAGGGGCCTCAAGAACACCTTAAGCTGTTCTTGAGGCATACTTACAGCCAACATCTTGCGTAGTTCTTATGTTGTTCCTACTGCATTTGTACGGCTGCCCTATGATGAGGGGTTTTCGTGAGGCATTCGTAGAAATCTTGGACAAGACCATCGACCTGGCCACAAACTTACGTCTACAAACACTGAATTCTCCTATGACCGCCTTAAGAAAGCCATAAGAAAAGGTTCAAAAATCGTTCTGACGGTGTTCGCTGCCGTTTGCAAGGGTAGTTCTGACCATAACATAAGGAAGTTATTAGTGGCAGAGTTAGGAAAATGTCGGGTTTATTTCACACAGACTGCAACTGTTTTCTTTGTGTCAATTATTGCGACAAGCTGTAGAGGGGACTTAATGTCAGCATGTACTTACGGGGCAGTGTTTCCTCTGGCTTAGAGACCTTGGCGCGGTGGCAACATATTTTTCCCGGGGGAGGGGGGGGTAACATACTGGAATATGTTAATTTTATACTATTTATTTCTTTTTAAAATTTTACACCGTAACGTTGCATATGGAACTTACCATCTTGAAGTATTGTACATACGAGGCTTGAATATTGGGTAGTTGGGGTCCCCCCCAGACATCCTGTGTTTAGACTTTTTCATGGTGTTATCCTTTTCTCCGTCCTCTGCCTGAACCTTCCCTCTCCTTGGTCCTCTCTTCTGTCTCATCTTGCCCTCTCTGAGCTCTGTCTAATTAGGTTCTCTCTATGTCTATGGTGGTATACAAAAAGGTTAGAAAATATCAAGTGTCATGTTTTGTCTGCAGGATTTTTTTGTCATGGTTTACATACATAATGACAAAAATATGTGTATTTTTTGTATTTTTATTCTAGTGTTTCTTTTTTTTCCATTGAGAGAGTAGGGAAGGGAAAAAAAACATTCACAATAGTAATGTACTCAAGCATACTTAATTATATGATCAGGTGGGTATAGTAACCAGAAATTCTACTCATGTAAAGCAGGCTTTGAAATTAATAGTTAAAAGTAGGCAACCAAAAATTTCTAATTGAGTTAAGGGTACAAAGAGCACCCACTTAAAAACTTGAGTAATGACTTTCAGTCTTGAAGGTTTGAGGTTTTTCTCAAAAATTTATAACAATTTCTTATAGTTTTCTACTTTTCTCTGTAAATCTAAAGTTGAAACCATGTTCCTCAAATTTGTAATTTCTCTTGTAAAACTGACTTTTTCTTGTACATTTGAAACTTTATTATAAATTTGTGGATTATTTTATGTCTAATTTTTGTCTGTTTTTTAAAATAAAATTACTGTTGTTTTTTTTTTTTAGATAAATTTGAAACAGACTATGGTATTTTTTTTTACTTTTTCCTTAAAACATTTACATTTTGACCATAATTTTGCAATCAGAACAGAATAATAATTTAACTCTGATTACAAAGAAAAAATATTAATAAAATTCTATTTAATGAAATAAATTAACTTAAATGACAAGGATGCTGTTGTTTCTGTTATAATATTTCTTTTATTTATAAGTTTGTTTGTTTTTCTTCAGAAATCTCCTCACCACCACAGACAGCAGGAAAACCTCCCTTATTTTGAAATCAAATGTTGACACGGTTAGTTTTGTCTGAAGGCTGCTGATAGATTAAAGTCATTGACTTCGTGAATTTCGGACATCTTAACCCCGCAGGTACATAATGGGGAAACTGTAGCGGACTCTAAAGACATAACTCACCACAATATGTGTTCATGTACAAATGATCTGTTTAGGCAGTTATAAGTTGCGAAGTGACTACACAGCCGGGAGCCAGTCTTCTAGTATCACAGTATCTGGCCGGGAAGCGCCTACAATTCGATTCTTTTTTTTTTATTCAATAGTAGAAAATACACACAATACACACAAATTACAATATGCTAATAATACAAGTAAATACCTGCTAATTGGCTATTAGGTTAAAAAAAATGCACATATTTATTTATTTTCCATCAGGCGCATCAGGGAGCCCTTTGGGTCCGACAGCTCAGGCACTGACAGCTCGGGTGTTTCACCACACATACACATCCAAACTTCATTCATTCCCATTAACACATTTTGGGGTTTTGTTCAATACAACACACGAAACCACTCCTGCACGTGGGTTTTTCATTCACTAAGTGGCTCCTGGCCACGTAGTGCAGACATAAATGGCTGGCTCCCGGTCGTTTAGCAACAGCCGTTATAGTTGTGCTCTCAGGCTTTCTCATCAGGCACCTCTCTAGGCAGCCGCTGAAGGACCTCAGTTTAGAGCTAGCGTTTTTAACTGTTGCTTTGTCACTGCCGCTGGAGAATAAAAACGGCACGCCTGTTCGTGCAAGAAAAAAGAGAAATTGTCAGTCTCATAACTTAATATTGTAGTGGCTGGTGAAATATATCCTCAGCAATTCATCAGTCCCCTGCCTTTCCCTTCATATAAGCCAGCTGCATTGAATTCTAACCACATCTCTTAGCTAAGCGACTCTTCCATTATGGCTCCCATTTCCAGCGGGTTAAAATCATAATAAACGCCAGTGCTTACATACCTCTTATGATTTTTTTCCGCGTTTAAAGTACTTTAATAAACTCATGTTTCTGTCGGACAGTCACGCTTAGCGAGACACTGCTGGCTGACTGGAAACTCATGTGAGGGGGGCGTTTCTAAACGCATGGATAACGGCCATGCGCGTTGTTCATGTGCGCACTTGCGGAAAGTCATTGCTTCTTATATTTTTATTAATGAAATCATATCGGCTTGGCGTGGCGGTACGATTTCTGGCGAAGCGGGCCGCCACGGAGAAATGTTACCAGAGGAAACCCTGCGGGGCTTATCACCAATTGGTAAAAATGCATGTATAGTCCATTTTCTGTTGGAGGACTATAGTCTTCACCATAGTCTAGATTTCAAAACACAGTTTTGGTAGAGCCAAAGCAATAATCTAAAAAGAAATGCAGTTGCAAGGTGTTTAGTAAAAGCTTGATAATATCTTGTGAGAGATTCCATGAGAACCCTTAGATTACACTGAAAGAATGATGGCAACTATAAAAAGACAGAAGAAGTTTGAAGGAAAGTGACAATTAAAGGGATGGTATGTATTATTCAACCTGCTATCCATGCCATCCTTTAGGAACGTTCAGATTTAGATACAATATTTATGATGAAATTTTAAAAAGAATCTTTAGATATTTCATCATGTTCACCTGTAAATTAAAGTGCAACTCAAAACCTGGAAATTTACTTAACTTGTGACAAAATGTGAAACCTGGAGTTTGTTCATTTTCTAATTGAGCCAGTTTAAACAGTGCATTAGTTTTGTCAGCCGTGCCAAGAATAGCTTGCCTACTGCAGCTTTGGCAGCAGTTTTAACATGATTATTGCTCAGGAGCCCCAGTTTGGCACTTTGTCTTCATTTAATCAAGCTATCTCGACGGATTGCCTGCACGGTGAAAGCACTCGCTGATATAGTGTTTGTTTCTTGTAGCTCCTGTGCCAACACTGCTGTACTCCTGTTGCTGAAGGAGCAAGTCACTACCTTTGGGAGCTAATAGTTCAGCCATTTAACTAACATGTGTCTTGGTGGTCCCCCTTTTGGCTCCAGATCTGGGTCTTTTTGGAATCATGCAGTGACCTGCTGTCTATCCTGAGTTTATTGCGCTTTGTGGGTCACTGCATCCCCAAATACGACATATAGATCCAGTATTGAAGGGGAGGTTGAATTTTTTTGTGCCCACAATGAAATGTTTTTGACACTCTGTGGTGATAGGGGGTCAGCAGTTCTCTAGCAAACATGCAGCTAGCAGGATGCTGCATCTACTCCCACAGAAATCTGATGTTATTAACTTTTGAAGTGGAGCTTTGTCTTTCGGTATTTTTTTTTTTTATCAGCTTGATAGACCCCCCTGAGGGACTTATCACATGGGTCTCTGTTGGTGCTCATTGGTACATTCCTTTGCAAAAGAGTGATTTCATATTTGCATGTGGTCTGCTTACTGCAGAGTCAGATAGGGCCAGGCTTATTTCAGTCCAAACAGAATGAGGAGATCCAGTGCAGAAATTTATTGTATATTTTTCTTGGCTTTTGACTTTTTTGGCTGCAACTATCCGGAGCCTGCCGCTACTGCAAGCAAAGATAATTTTCTTTCTTTATGTTATTCTCATTTCTTTCTTAAACATTTTTTGTTCATGAGTAAATAAAAAAAATTGAGCTATACTGAGGAAGTGCCCTTGGAGGAACACTGTAAAGAACATTCTTCACACCTAAGCTTAGAATTCTGTTCATTCTTTAGTCCAGAAGAAATGGTGAGGGAGAGTACAATGTAAAAAAAAAAAATGTCTTTCCTTGCCTGGGGAATGAAATGCTATAGCTGATTATTACAGCTAACTATGACGAGAGGACCACCAGGGTTGTGACAACTGATGTAGCTGCCTCCAGGGTGAGACAAAGGTTTACATATTACAGAAGCAATTTAGATGTTTTCTAAACATGTTGCCAAGACAGTGGGAGTTGGCAGCTCCTTCCTTGTTTAGGTTTTCTTTTTTTTTCTTCTTTTACTCTACTCTATCCTCCCTCCCTCCTTCTCTCCTGTCCGAGTCTCGTATTTTGCATGGATATTGTGTAAATCAGGGAGGAGTGAGGGGACAAGGAGCAAAAAGCATGGACTCAAGCACTCCGCACTTTTGTGCTTTCTATGAACTGTGAGTGAGCTAATAAATTCTTTCAGCCACTCAGCCCGGCATTCACGGATATCCCCCAAAGATTACACACACAAATCACTGCACAATGGAGGCCACCGGGAGGGTCTGGGCGATGCAGGGGCCCCCGACCCTTGGGACAGGCGCACATAACCACACAGCCGAGAAGACTCTAGGCTTAGGCTCTCGGTTGAAGAAAAAGATGCTACTCTAGTTGGCGTTAAATGCGTCATAGTTGATTTTTTTCACCTTTCAGTTCTGTTGTTGTTGGGGCACATGTTGCCAGAGCCACATGTGGCCCTTTTGCCCATAACGGTGATTTCCTGTGGCATGGACAAAAAAAAAAACAACTTGGAAAATGGGGGAAATTGAAATTTATGGGTAAAAGGTTGCAAATTTATGACATAAGATACAATAAGATACACAAGACAGAACTTTATTAATCCTAAAGGAAATTACTGTGCCAGTGAAAATCTAAAGAGCAAAACACAGCATGTACTGTATAATAATAATAATTCATATAAGCCAAGTCTAAAAAATGTACAAAATTACAAAAAAAACCACCTCTGTCTCAGAAGTTAAATTCTAAAACCAGCATATCAACAGTGTTTTTTTTCCACCAGGACTGACTATTTTCTGTTCATTTTCTATGTAGTGTTTATTTATTTATTTATTTAACCTTTATTTTACCAGGATGGTCCCACTGAGATTGCAAATCTGTTTTTCAAGGGTGTCCTGGACAAGAGGCAGCAACAATAGGCAACACACATAAAAAGCATAGTCCATACAAATTACAATAAAACAGTTAGACATTTGACATTAAAACCAAGTGACAAATTCTAGAAACAGTGACAGTTTGATGATTTTGGTTCTAAGTCCTTTAATATAGATGCAAATTGATCCAAAGAAACCAGATGTCTAAGTCTGAGGATGTTCTGTAGATTGTTCCAATCTGAAGGAGGAGACTAATGAAATGCCTTTTTCCCATATTCTGTTCATACACTGGGGATGGATAGAGTGTATAAATCCTGAGAGCGCAGAGAGTAGTGTCCATCAGTCTTTTGATGAAAATGTGCACATAGGTACTGAGGAAGCAGACCAGTAAGGCCCTTGTATGTAAGTTTGTGTCAGTGAGCTCTGCGACGGGTTTCCAAGGCAGGCCATCCAGCCTGAGAATGAAGTTCACAGTGATGAGTCAGAGCTTTAGAGTTTGTGATAAAACAAAGGGAGGCATGGTATACAGAATCTAGCATATGCAGCACATGGGCTGGTGCATGCATATACAAGACATCATCATAGTCCAGTAAAGGCAGGAGTGTGGCGGTGACAAGTCTTTTTCAAGCCTTAAAAGAGAAACATGACTTGTTTCTGAAATAGAATCCTAGTCTGAGTCTCAGCTTCTTGATTAGAGATTCAACATGTGGTTTAAAGGTAAGAGAATCATCCAATGTAATACCCAAGTATTTAAAAGGGCTTACCACCTCAGTGACTGTACCATCATTAGTGACCACGGAGGGAAAAGTTTGCAGTCTTGTTTTGGATTTAGAAAACGGCATAAATTTGGTCTTGTTTGCATTAAGAGAAACACTCAGATAAGAATGGCTGTTCTGTACACTGTCAAAAGCATTTTGTAAAAAATTAGTAATGGATTCAGTGAGTGACTGTTTAATGCGCTTAATGCTCAGGGTGCTTAAAGTTTAAAAAAGTTCAACTTTGGAAGGGTGCAGTACTCAGCGGCTGATCAGAATCAAGCTAAATGAACACCATGATCAACATTTGAAAGCAAAGGCTTGGAGGGATGTGTGTTTTCTTACTAGTTTGATGCGGTTTAAGTTAGTAGAGCATTTCAGAGCAAAATGTGTAAAACACCAACGGAGCTGTGAATAGGTCAAGTGGTTGCTAGGGTGCAGGGCGGAGACCTTTTTTAAGAGTGCCTGTGAAGCACCCTGAAAAAACAGGTCTAGAGCATTTTTACACACACAGTGGACACCCAGCCTAATATAATATGCTGGAGTATATTACAGTATATTACTGTAGTGATTTGACATTGCACATGATAATGAAGATCAGAAAAAGTGGTGTACTTGTTGTGAAATTAGTGTCCATATGGTAAAACAATACACTTGTTGGTAAAAAAAAAAAAAAAAAAGATTAAAATTCATTAAAAAAAAAACATGCTTGCAACTTTAAACAGAAAAAGTCATACATTTAAAAGAACAAGACTGAGAAAAAAACACAACTTGTGCCTTTAAGAACAGATGCAAGTTTATGAAGAAGAAAAAGTGAAAAATGTATCCAAAATAGTTGCATATTTGTGAGGGGGGAACTCTGATATTGTGAATGCTGAAAGGAAAGTTTATGTTTAAAGCTTGGATGTTTTACCTTCATTTATTAGCCTTGGATTATTGGGCCAAAATATGCTCAAAGTGGCTTTTAACCATGGTAGAACTTGCCATCCTTGTGTTGGGGGGAAAGAACAAAAGGCAGCAAAGAAGAAAATATCAGTGATGTGAACAGGAAGGTGGTCAAATTAAAAAAAAAATAAAAAATGGATTTGAAGAGTAAGATACTTAAACTGGGTAACGTGTTGGGTGTGTAGGACTTGTGTATCAGTGATGTTGAAGATGACCGAGGGGGGTGATTCCAACCCCACATGGCCCAGCACAGACATAATTAACTCCTGGATCTTTTATGTTTCTCATCTGACTGCAGGGTGGAGATGAAAGAGGCCTGCTAAGCCTGGCATTCCACCCCAATTATAAGAAGAATGGCAAGCTCTACGTCTCCTACACCACCAACCAGGAGCGCTGGGCCATTGGACCACACGACCACATTCTCCGTGTGGTTGAATACACGGTGTCGAGGTAATGAGAGAAGTGCTGGACTGGGAATCCATTTTTACAAGTACAAGGGCTGTTGGACAATTTCAGTTCCACATAAATACCACTGATGTACTGTATAAATCTTTTATGTTTATTATTTTTAGTTGTTGCTGAAATATGTAAAGATATACAGTGGTGCTTGAAAGTTTGTGAACCCTTTAGAATTTTCTATATTTTGGCATAAATATGACCTAAAACTGCATCAGATTTCACACAAGTCCTAAAAGTAAATAAAGAGAACCCAGTTAAATAAGACCAAAAAAAAGAGTATTTTTTCATTTATTCATTGAGGAAAATGATCCAATATTATATACACTGTAAGCAATTGCTGTGAATTTATGCTGTGAATTTATGACCAATTTCCAACAGTAATATACTGTATTAATATTAATTTACTGTATTAATTTGCATTGCAAATTACAGTACAGTTTTGTACTGTAATTTGCAATGCATTGTGGGTTGTTCATCATGAAGCAACAGCACACAGGCCATCAACAGTATGCTAATGTTTTAAAATACAGTAAAACTGTGGCAAACTCACAGGGAAAATTTGGAAAGCCTTTCAGAGCTTTTGGACATGTGCTGCTACGCATAAACAAGACATCCTGTTTCATCTTCGTCAGCTGGATTGTGCATCTACAAATAACAAGGTAATTAAAAAATAACGTATCTTTATTTCTTTGCCAGTAGAGTAATACCAAAAATTATGTTTAAAAAGGTCAGTGAGCTCTCTCATGTCTTGCTCTTAACTCCACATATTGTTCTGACAAACCATAAGAGACTTTGATATTATCAGCTTCATAAGCATGTAATGTTATTGTACACCCCCAAGTTATTTTGATTATTTTGCTTGCTGTTATTTTTAGAGTGGCAACACTGGAACAAAGCCAGGGAGAGGAACAATGACCAGCAAGGTGGTGATCATCTCTCTTTGACAGCAGTTACAGCAGTTTTGAAGCAGTTACATTTGTTGTGTTTTCATGTTTGTTAAGCTCTCTGGCATGCAAAATTTTAGTTTATTGCCATTGCAACTGTTTTTTCAGAATCTATTTGGCCTGTGTATTTTGGGACATTAACAGTTTGTATTTTTTATAACTACTGTTAATTTTTTTTTACAGTAGCAGTATTCATGTTGATACTGCCTGTTTAAATAAATATTTGTGCCATTAAATCCCTTTGTAAGTTGTTTATTTAGCAGGTTTAAACACCTTGAGCCCACAGAAAATACACTGTTTTTCACTTTTACAGTAATAAGCTGTAAGGTCATTTCACACTAAAAATACTGTAAAATAACAGTGAAATGCTGGCAACTTTGCTGCCAGCATTTTACCATTATTTTACAGAAAAATTCTTTACAGTGTTTTTGAGTGGCAAAAGTTTGTGAACCTCTAGGATTAGCAGCTAATTTGAAGGTGAGATCAGAGTTGGGTGTTTTTAATCAACGGGATGACAATCAAGTGTGAGTGGGCACCATTTTTTTTAAAGAATCTTTTATTTAAAGATCTATCAAAGTGTCAACACATGTTTGTGGAAGTGTATCATGGCATGAACAAAGGAGATTTCTGAGGACCTCAGAAAAACGGTTGTTGATGCTCATCAGGCTGGAGAAGGTTACAAAACCATCTCTAAAGAGTTTGGACTCCACCAGTCCACAGAAAGACAGATGAACACAAATGGAGAAAATTTAAGACCATTGTTACCCTCCCCTGGAGTGGTCAGCCAACTAAGATCACTCCAAGAGCAAAGCATGTAATAGTCGGCGAGGTCACAAAGGATCCCAGGGTAACTTCTAAGCAGCTGAAGGCCTCTCTCGCATTGGCTAATGTTAATGTTCATGAGTCCACCATCAGGAGAACACTGAACAACAATGGTGTGCATGGCAGGGTTGCAAGGAGAAAGCCACTGCTCTCCAAAAAAAACCCATTCCTGCTCATCTGCAGTTTGCTAAAAAGATCACATGGACAAGCATGAAGGCTATTGGAAGAATGTCCTGTGGATGGATGAGACCAAAATAGAACTTTTTGGTTTGAATGAGAAATGTTTTGTTTTGGAGGAAGGAAGGCACTGAATTTCAGTGTAAGAACCTTATCCCATCTGTGAAACATGGTGGTGGTAATATCATGGTTTGGGCCTGTTTTGCTGCATCTGGGCAAGGACTATTTGCCATCATGGATGGAACAATGATTTCTGAATTACACCAGCAAATACTAAAGAACAATGTCAGGACATCTGTCCATGAACTGAATCTCAAGAAAAAGTGGGTCATACAACAAGACAATAATCCTAAGCACGCAAGTTGTTCCACCAAAGAATGGTTAAAGAAGAATAAAGTTAATGTTTTAGAATGGCCGAGTCAAAGTCCTGACCTTAATCCAACTGAGATGTTGTGAAAGGACCAGAAGCGAGCAGTTCATGCAAGGAAACCACCAACATCCCAGAGTTGAAGGTGTTTTGTATGGAGGAATGGGCTAAAATTCCTCCAAGGCTTATCAGCAGTTACTGGAAATGTTTAGTTGCAGTTATTGCTGCAAAAAAGGGGTCACACCAGATACTGAAATTAAAGGTTCATAAACTTTTGCCACTCACAGATATGTAATATTGGATCATTTTCCTCAACAAATAAAAAGTTTTTTTTATGTGTCTCATTTATTTAACTGGGTTGTCTTTATCTACTTTTAGGACTTGTGTGAAAATGTTTTAGGTCATATTAATGCAGAAATGTAGAAAATTCTAAATGTTCACAAACTTTCCACTGTATATCTTGGGGGGGAAAATGAATTGTGTTCCGTGCTCGACTAACTTTGATTTCTAAATGAAACCCTTCTAACAGTGGTAATGCTTCAAGGGCGTATAGTCTAATGTTTTAGAGATGTATTGCAAGAAAAAAAAGAGAAAACCAATCATCTTTGTCTTAAGAGGATTTAGAAAGGAGGTCAAATCCAAGTGCAAACTAACTTTCAGCGAGAAGTGTTTTGCTGAAAGTGCAAAACACTCTTATGATAGCAGGGCTTTCCCTTTTCCTATGCTGATTCCTCACACTCCCGTCACAGTGACCTGTGATTAAGAAAACAGTCTTTTCTCACGAACACATTTAAGTGTTACATTTTAATTTACATAATCACAGTTGTATGTTTGACTTAATGATCTAATCTTAATTATAGCTTTGTTATTGTGCTGTCTTGGTGATGGGAGGATACAGTCCTTAATTTGAGGGTCCAATAGAGAAAGGACAGTTACAGTATTTATCTTTGGCGAGCTGCAGTTTTTAGATATTGTAGAACTACCCGAAATAACACATCGTGACATATTTGTTGCTGATATTGTGAAACCAAACTCCCACTTTGCTTTAGGAATTTTGCAACACTATGAACCCCTGTGTTAAATCTCCACCCACTGTCTGTGACAGTGCTTAAGATTTAGACTAAATGTATTTAAAGCCTTTTAATGCCCGATTGTGATTGTCAGCATTTCTTATTTGTGCCTCTGTATAATTTGACTCATCAGTATAATTATTCTTCAAAGCGATTAAAGGAAATCAAAGGGTATACTTATTTACAAGATCAAGCATATTATATTTCAAAATATACTGTATTTTTTTCTGTAGCTTTTAGCCAGTTCTGATACAATTATGGAGCAAATACAGAACTCAGCAGCTTGTATCATCACAAGGACCCCTTTCACGCATCACATCACACCCGCCCTGCAGCAGCTCCGCTGGCTCCCCATCACCCGCTGCATTCAGTACAAAATGTTATTACTAACTTACAAGGCCATCCACAACCTTGCCCCTCCTTACCTCAATGACTTCCTCCACATTGCCACACCTGTTCGCTCTCTCAGATCCTCTTCCTCCATCCAGCTCACTGTCTCCTCTGCCCGCCCCATCACCATGGGGAGCAAAGGATTCAGCCGCTCTGCTCCCCAGCTCTGGAATTCACTCCCCCCTTGACCTCCACAACACGGATTCTCTACTGCTATTCAAATACAACCTCGAAACTCATCTGTTTAGACTGGCATATCCAACCTGATCATTTGCACTGTTTGTTCTGTTTGCTGCACTGTTTTTTAATGTGTTTCATTTTGTGAGGTGACTTTGAGTGTCGTGAAAGGTGGCCTTAAATAAAATGTTTTATTAATATTATTATTAAATAGTCAATGGCGTTTGGGGCTTATCTTTTCCTCAGAAAAAACCCAAACCAGGTGGACACTAGGACAGTCCGGGTGCTAATGGAAGTGGCAGAGCTGCACAGGAAGCATCTAGGGGGGCAGCTTCTCTTTGCCCCTGATGGTCTGCTGCACATCATTCTGGGAGATGGCATGATCACTCTGGATGATATGGAAGAAATGGATGGACTCAGGTGAGATTAATAGTCACAAAGCAATCTATATTTGCTTATGAATGCTCAGCTGTATAGGAGTTGTTACCATTATGAAGGTGTGTTTTGTTTTTGAATGCAGTGATTTCACAGGGTCCGTTCTGAGGATAGATGTGGACTCGGACTGTTGCACGTCACCCTACTCCATACCGCGGCACAATCCCTACTTCAACAGCACCAACCAGCCGCCTGAAATCTTTGCGCATGGATTACATGATCCAGGCAGGTGAGTGATACTCCAGAATTCAAAGTAGCACTTTAAAACTGCAGCTACTAAACAGATTTAAAGGTGATAGAGACAAGATTCTGACCTCCTGGCCAGCAGGTGTCACACTTACCCCCGATTTCCACTTACTCCGATTGCGGTCTGTTACGGCTGTGATCCAGTCTTCAGATTTAAGTCAATGTTCTAGTCCATACCTAGTCTGGATCATTGCAGAACAAATCCAGCTAAAATATGCAACGATGTATTTTTTGTATAGTTGGCAAAGAAGTGCCATGGTATCTACTGTATTTAAATAACTGTTCAATAAAAAACTATTTAAGGATCACCCATTATTTTCTGAGGTCTACTCCTCCACTACAGTGTTAGAGAAGATAAAAACTTTGACATAGCATGCAACCACTTCAGAATTAACGCTGATGTGCTACATTAAAATTTTATTTTTATTTATTTATTTGACCTTTATTTAACCAGGCAAGTCATTCTTATTTGCAATGGCAGCCTGGCAAAAGGCAAAGCCTCTTGAGAAAGGGGCTTCAAATAAAAACAGTTAGTAGTTAAAAGTGGAAGTATACATTAAAGATAATCAGAGAGAATGGAATTTTATATGCGGTAATTAGTAATCACCTACAGAATATGGCAGCAATGAAAATGTTAGCCATGACCTAGCTAGTATTTACAGTATATATGTATGCATATGTTACTGACCACTGTAGTCTCATCATCCAACTGCTCAAATGTAAATGTTATCGTGATTTCGGACCCGCAAAAAGTTTTTAATGTTTTTTTTTTGTGAAAATATTACTTAAAAATATATATGTATAAAGACTTTAATTCTGCACCTTTCTAAACTTTTTTGGATGTATTATTTTTTAAAATATTTGTTTTTATGAAAATATTGTCAAGTGGACCTTTTATAACATAAAACACTATCTTTAAAGTCATGCGATTATTGTATGATTATGACAATGATGATTAGTTTTAGAAAGAGTTTTAGAAATGCTGCATTGACAAGGTGTTATTTCTATTTCCATGTACTAATTCCTGGCATCCTGCATCCTGCATTCTGTAGGTGTGCAGTGGATCGACTTCAGACAGACAACGGGAGTCTTGTAATCCTCTGTACAGATGCCAGTGGCAAAAACACATCAGCAGGACGAATATTGGAAATTTCGAAGGGAAAGGATTATGGTGAGCTACTATTTCCACTCAATTTTCCAAAAATGTTCATAATATTTACTTTTTTTAATGTTTGGTGGTAGTTTTGCACAATAACAGTAACTGGCTGCATCTTTTGCCTGCGTTTGTTTTCAGTATGTCTCTGGAAAGAAATGAAAATACACTAAGTTCTTGGATAGTGTTTTGTATTTATTCTTCTCAGAATGACATCTGTTTTTATGAATGTCTTTCATTTTGTAAGAACACTGTGTTTTGGCAACAAATTCAGAAACACAGCAGGTTGAGTGCAGAGACAGTAATGTTTAAATGTAGAAATGATGTGATCCAGAAGGATTCTTCTCTTGTAAAAGGAAGATGTGCCAATGGAATGTGAGATTGTGTCCACAAATAAGATTTAAAGCTGTCAGCAAGAATAACTGTCCAGATGATGGTTTAGTTCTGTTGAAAACACAGCTGAAATGAGGTCTTTTCACATTTAGCAAATAAATAAACAAGAGTAGCACCTTCACACTGGCTAAGCCTTGTTGTCTTTGCAAAAAAAACAGAGAGAAAAGAAAATTACAAGGGCTGTTCATAAAAGACTTCCCCTGATTAATTTCTCAAAAATTCTGAGAGAAACCAAACTTGGCACAGTTGTTAGTCTTTCTCTACATAGCTACCACCAAGGGTCACACACTTCTTTCATTGCTTTTTGCAGCTGTGGAGAATTCACCTGTAAAAAGTTTGGAGGTTCTGTCAGAAGTTAGAACTTGATCTTGGAAATCAGCATTTCATCATCTTGGAAGTCCTTGCCCTTCAAAAATGACTTCATGGTTGGAAAGAGATGGAAGTCAGATGATGGGTTGGGAGAGTAAAGGGGGGTGAAGAAAAATTTCATAGCCACAGGATTGTGTTTCCTTCTGGGCAACATGTGAGTAGTGAACCGGGGAATTGTCTTGCAGGAGGCGGACACCTTTGGTTAGCATGCTACGCCTCTGAAACGTAGTAAGTCCTGGTAATTGTGGTACCTTTTGCCAGAAAATCCATCATCAATACTCTGTTCTGGTCCCAAAAGACTGGGAGCATGACCTTGCCCACCCACCAAGGGTTGGACACTTGCCTTTTTGGGACACGTGCCCTCTTCGTGGTTAGCCATAATGGTTCCATTGCTTCGACTGGACTTTAATCTGTGAATCATAGTGATGGACCCATGTTTCATCCTACGTGATTAGTCTGTTGAAGAAGTCAACAGACTTCTTTAAATGCATGGTCTTCTTAGAAAGGTGTGAGCACAGACCCCACACTGACCTTGACATCTTGGGCTAGTTGGCAAATGATTATGTGGCAATTATCCAAAATGGTGGCCTCCACTTGACAGGATGGTTTCTTCATCAGTGGCTCACTGTGGTCACCTGGTGAATAGGTGCCATTTCCAACACTTGAACTGTTAATGCCAGTACTTGACTACGGCATGCATTGGGGCATCCTTCCCATTAGTCTCTTTCATCTCATTGAGCATTTCCCATGGTGTGAGGCCTCTCAAGTACAAGAACCTGATGACCGTTCTGCATTCAAGTGGCTCCATTATCATACCTTACGCCATCTTTGCAATAAAGGAGAAACTCTTAGGAGTTCAGAGCTACAAATTACCACATGACCTATCGAGATATTTGTTATGATACATGAGCAGTGTTGGCCTCCTACAATAATTGAAAGTGGGTCAGGGGAAATCTTTAATGAGCTGCCCTTGTAGCAACTAGCAGACTGTGGAACGCTTTTGGACCTGAATTAAAATCATGTACAATGCCTGGACAATTTAAACAAAAACTAAAGGAACAAATGCTCCAAACATATATACAAAACGACATGTAAAATCACATAAGGAGTATCATATCCAGTCTGTGTTGTGCTGTTGCTTAGTTTTTTGTCACATTTTGTCTTAGCTTTGTTCTGATTTGTAATCACATATATTTTATTTTATTTTTGAATTCTTAGATGGAACATAGGTGGGCAATATAAGCTGCAGCTTCAGCCATCACCCATTTCGGATAACTTATGTTGAATTGTATAATCCGAGGAGTTATTGTTTAATTTGACCTTGTTGGATTTTTTTCCCTTTGTTATATTATTCTGTTCCTTTCTTTTAATCTTTTTATCTAATCTATCCGAAATAAAGATTCGTTCATTCATTCATTCAATTCATTCATTCGTTCACTATTTCCATTTAATTACTTTGAGCAGGAAGTCCTTGTCACAAACAGTGATGTTTTATGGCCTAAATTAATTCTTCAATCATAATCTCTCTTCCCATCTGAAGAATAACTTTTGTGATAAACCACCTCTCTCACCTGGCCTGATGCCTGATTTATGCAGATACCAGTTCTCTAAATGATTAGAGTTGAGCTCACTGTTTTGGATTATACATTTTAAGTGCAGCATGTCTTCGTTTAGTTTTCATGCCAAAAAAACAGCAATTTTCTTAACACCACAGATTAGAAAAGAAGATCATGTTAGTCTATTTAAGGTATTTATTAAGTATACAGTATTTTTGGTTTAAATCAAAATTGACTGTTTCTTCTTTCCTGAACAACTCAGTATTCAAGTTTAACTAGTTACTGATGAACTGATTAAAGCCCTAGTAGGTAATCCATTCTAGATGAATTTTTTTTTTCAAATGTGCTAAAATTCTCCTCACATCCCAACAGCTTTAATAATTCTAACAATGTAAAAAAAAAAAAAAAAAAAAGTAAAATCCATCCTGTGTGGAAGTCACAGGGCTGTAAAACATGTCAGTCAATCATTTCATTTGGACAGAATAAAAGGATTCCACAAAGAAAGCAGAGCTTGGGGACAAGGGGGATGATTCACCCATCACAGGGGCTGAGGTTGCTGAAGTGGTTAAAAAATTCTTCGGTGGCCGGGTCCCAGAGATGGATGAGATTCACCCTGAGTACCTCAAGGCCCTGGATGTTGTAGGGCTGTCATGGATGACATGCCTCTGCAACATTATGTGGAGGTTGGGGACAGTACCTTTAGCATGGCAAACTGGGGTAGTGGTTCCTTTCTTTAAGAAGGGGGAACTTTAAGGGACTCACACTTCTCACCCTCCCTAGGTAGGTCTATGCCAGGGTACTGGAGAAGAGAGTCCGGCGGTTGGCCGAACCTTGGATTCAGGAGGGGCAATGTGGTTTTCGTCCTGGCTGTGACACATCAGACCAACTCTTTACCTTCTCGAGAATCCTCGAGGGTTCATGGGAGTTTGCCCAATCAGTCTACATGTGTTTTGTGAACTTGGAGAAAGTATTCGACTGTGTCACTCGTGGTCTCTTGTGGGGGGTGCTTCGGGAGTATGGGGTATCAGCCTTGTTGCTATGAGCTATCCGGTCTCTATGCGACCATTGCAAGAGTTTGGTTCATATTGCCAACACCCAGTCAAACTCGTTTCCAGTGAGAGTTGGACTCCACCAGGGCTGCCCTTTGTCACCTATCCTGTTTATAGCTTTTATGGACAGGGTTTCTAGGCGCAGCCAAGGAACAGATGGTGTCATGCTTGGTGACCACAGGATCTCATCTCTGTTGTTTGCAGATGATGTTGTCCTGTTGGCTTCATCCAGCAATGACCTACAGGTCTTATTGTGACGGTTTGTTACCGAGTGTGACGCAGCTGGGATGAGAATCAGCGCCTCCAAGTGAAAGTCCATGGTCCTCAGCTGGAAAAGGGTGGATTGTCCTCCCCGGGTAGGGAACGGGAAGTGGATGAATTTAAGTATCTCGGGGTCCTATTTATGAGTGAGGGGGGAATGGAGCAGGAGATTGACATATGGATCAGAGCAGCCTCTAGAGTGATGCGGATGTTGTACCGGTCTGTTGTGGTGAAGAGGGAGTTGAGCTCTAAAGTGAAGCTGTCGATTTACCGGTCAATCTACGTTCCTACCCTCACCTATGGACATGAACTTTGGGTAATGACCGAAAGAACGAGATCATGGATACAAGCGGCTGAAATGAGCTTTCTCCATATGATTGCTAGACTCACCCATAGAGATAGGATGAGGAGTTCAGTCATCTGGGAGCGGCTCAGAGTAGAACCACTGCTCCTCCACATCGAAAGTAACCAGTTGAGGTGGTATAGGCATTTGATCAGGATGCTTCCTGAACACCTCCCACTTGTGGTGTTTCGGGCATGTCCCACTGGGAGGAGACCATGAGGCAAACCCAGGACACACTGGAGAGACTATGTCTCACAGCTGGTCTGGGAATGCCTTGGTATCCTCTCTGAAGAGCTAGAGCAGGTGGCCAGGGAGAGAGAAGTCTGAGCTTCTCTGCTTAAGCTGCTGCGTCTGTGACCCAGACCTCCGGAAAAGCGGTAGAAAATGGATGGATGGAAAATGATTGGATAGTCTACTTTTGTACTTGCCCATCATTTTCTACTCTGGCTGTGTAATCATTGCACGCCTGTCCACTGGATATGTTGTTTCCCTGCTTTCCCTTCACTGTGTATGTAAAATACTTTTCCGTGTATTCTGGTAGCAGTGTGACACGATTCTTTAAGAACATTCAAGCTAGCAGTTGCTGATGTTAAATAAAAGAAGCTCCAGGAAATAAAAAGTTTTTTCTTGTTTCAGATGTTTTCAGAAATACTTGTAACTGTTTTGTTTTAAAGATATCAAAGAAAGTTTAGTGGCGACATTTTGGACGAACTCATGTTGTCCACTTAGGAGCAGCTATTCATTTGTGCGGCTGTAGGAGGATAGCCTTCTCCTGCTTTATGCGTGGATTATCAACTGGGGCTTTAAACATGCTTGTGATTTGATTTGAAAACAATTTGAAGACATTCTACATAAGGTCTAGTAAGCATTTAAAAATGCAGTGTGTAACAATTAGTGTGGTCTAGGAGTGAGTTTTCAAAGTGCAGATCTTTTCCTCTGTATTGGTCATTAATCCCTTCCAAAGGATTTATAATTACCTACAGTACAAAGGTAAATTGTGTAGACTTTGACATAAAAATCTGGAAAGACGCTATAATTGCCCAAGATGTCCACTTACATAGAAGCAGACCCTCTTTCTGTGTTAAAAAAAAGTAATCCCACAATACAGAAAATGTAACAAATTCTACTGAAGAATGACTATATAACAGTAAAAACAAAATTATGATTTTAGACTGCATTAATTTTCAAAATTCAGTTTACCCAAAATATGACACACTGCACCTTTAAGTTGATCCCTACATTACATTTCTTCTTCAGTAAAAGGGAGCATTTTATCTTTCAGTGGTCAGTTAACATGTGTTGATGTTACAGGTGAAAGACAGGCCTTTGGTTTTATTAGCAAAGCATAAAAAAGATCTACACCTCCATGTCCCCCCTCCCCCCCCCCCCCTTGTAGAAAATGAGCCTTCCACCTATGACCTGCAGTCCAGTGGAGGGGCACCACCGGTGGGAGGATTCATCTACAGGGGCTGCCAGTCAAGAAGACTTTATGGCAGCTATGTTTTCGGAGATAAAAATGGGTAGGTTCCAAAAACATAAAGGGCTCTTTTACACAGCACAGAGATCATTGAGAGACTGGGCCAATTTTTGATCTTTGGGATCATTTGAGAGATCCTTGAGTGTTCTGGACTCAGTCAAATCTTGGAGGAGACCGTGGCGACTGTGGAGATCACTGAAGATCATTGATAGATCAAAAATTGCTCAGATGGCTCAATGATCTCTGAGTGATCGCCACCCCTGTGTAAAGGAAGTGTAACTGACCACTCACCAATAGAAAAAAATGAAGTCTTTGTATGTCATAAAATGGAAAAATGAGTTTCTGTATATACTGTCGATCAGCACGGTTCTTCCTCTTTCCTTGTCTTCTGTTACTGAAAAGCATCTCCCTTGCTTCAACATATGCCAAAGTAAACAAAAAGTTTCCTCCACATGGTGGGAAAACATGTTTAGTGTTACTGTCACCACTGCAGCTCAGCCCATTGAGTGTAAATAGAGATTAGACATCCTGCCCTGTGCTGTTCACACCAAACACTGATGCTTGAGTAAACACTGGAAGTATGTAGTGTGCCCTGCTACCCATCTTATTACCAAGAGTTGGCACCATATTTAAAACAGGGTGAGGTTGGTTAATTCTGTGGCTCATTACGATTTGGGGGCTTATTGTTTTGGGTAAGTGATGTCTCCGGTGTGATGTTTGTTTTGAAACTGAAAGTCTTAAATGACACTGTTATTTAAGACCTCCCGGAACCCAGGACGGAAAAGGAAGATGGGTCGATGAACCGTGTTATGTAAAAGTTTTCATGGTGTCCAGAGCTTAGCTTCACACCACAGTAGCTCTTCACTTCAATTCCATTATTTTCCCATACACAGTAAGGCACGTTCAGAATATTAACCTGAAGTGACTCAAATCCAATTTTTTAACCTAATGTGACAGATACAGTGCTGTGAAAAAGTATTTGATTTCTTATATTTTTTGCATACTTGCCACACGTGAATATTTCAGATCATCAAACAAATTTTAATATTAGATAAAGATAACCCAAGTAAATACAAAATGAAGATTTTAAATGATGATTTCATTTATTAAGGGGAAAAAAGCTATCCAAACCTACCTGGCCCAATGTGAAAAAGTAATTGCCCCCTAACCTAATAACTAGTTATGGCATCCCTGACGGCAACAACTGCAATCAGGCATTTGCGACAGCTGGGAATGAGTCTTTTACATCACTGTTGAGAAATTCTGGCCCACTCTTCTTTGCAGAATTGTTTTCATTCAGCCACATTGGAGGGCTTGAGCTTGAAGTCATGAAGTGACGGGACACACACCTTCCAAAAAGTTGAACTTCTGTCTCATCAGTCCACAAAAGTCTTGGGGAACATCAAGATGTTTTTTGGCAAATGAGCCTTTGTGTTTGTCACGAGCTGAGCTCTGGAAGTTCCGCCAGGCTCAGTCTCATGGCTTTTCTGTGTATTTATATTTATTTGTTGTATTTTTTGTGCATTTTGGTTTTTGTTATCCCTGCATGTTTTCTATTTTCCAGTTTATGTGTTAGTTGTACTTTATTTTGATTCTGTATTATTGGTACATATTTGTCAGATAGATAGCTAGATAGATAGCTAGATAGATAGATAGATAGATAGATAGATAGATAGATAGATAGATAGATAGATAGATAGATAGATAGATCTTTAATTGTCATTGTCACCGGTACGACGAAATTCAAAGTGCTCTCCAGTCAGTGCCCCATTTATAAAAACATTGCCCCATTATAAAAAACATACACCTAAAATTACTAAAAAATCAGTTAAAAATAATAATTAAAAAGAATAAATAGCAAGCCACATTCACACAGACATCAACACAGGACATCATGCACACACAGTCATTGCAAAGAGCATTCAACAACATATAATCATGTCCATTTAGCACTTTACTTCCTCATTTTATTCAGAATGGTTATTGCTGTTGGATAGAAGCTGTGTTTGAGTCTGTTTGTCCTTGTGTTCATTTGTCTATATCGTTTCCCAGATGGCAGTAGTTCAAACAATGAGTGTCCAGGATGTGAAGTATCCTTTAAAATATTTTGAGCCTTCTTCTGACAACGGGAGCGGTGTAGGTCTTCCAGCGTGAGGAGAGGGCAGCCAATGATCTTCTGGGCAGTGTCAATGACCCTCTGGAGTGCTTTCCTCTGAGCTACTATACAACTACTGTACCAGATGCATATACAGTATATTAATATGCTTTCAATAGAAGCTCGATAAAAGGACACCAGCAGTCTCTGTGTGATGTTCTCCTTCCTGAGAATCCTCAGGAAGTACAGTCTCTGCTGGGCCTTTTTCATCAGCTCAGAGGTGTTCACACTCCAGGACAGGTTCTCCTCTATGTGGACTCCTAGAAAACGGAAGTCAGCTACCCTCTCTACACAGTCCCCGTTGATGATGAGAGGGGAAATCTCTGTCCTCTTCCTCCTGTAGTCTATTATCAATTCCTTAGTCTTAGAGGTGTTCAGGAGAAGGTTATTCTCTTTACACCATGACGACAGCCGCACCACCTCATCTCTGTAGGCAGACTCGTCCCCCCCCCCCCCCGAAATGAGACCCACCACTGTAGTGTCGTCTGCAAACTTCACGATGGTGTTATTGTGATGGGCGGAGGTGCAGTCGTGTGTATACAGACAGTAGAGCAGGGGACTCAGCACACAGCCCTGGGAGGATCCAGTACTGAGGCTTAGGGCCGTAGATGTATGATGGCCCACCCTGACTCTCTGTCTGCGACCAGAGAGGAAGCTGCTAATCCACATACAAATAGCCTGAGGAAGCCCCAAGTCCCCCAGCTTGACCACCAGTTTGTGTGGAAGAATGGTGTTAAATGCAGAGCTATAATCCACGAAGAGCATCCGCACATAGCTCCCCTGCCGCTCCAGGTGGGCTAGAGTGGCATGGAGTGCTGTGGCCACCGCATCCTCTGTGGATCGATTCGCTCTGTAGGCAAACTGGTGGGAGTCCATACTGCGGGGCAGGGCTGCTATGATATGACTACGGACCAGCCTTTCAAAGCACTTCATCACCACCAGGGTGAGTGTGACTGGTCTGTAGTCGTTGAGGCTAGAAATGTGAGGTTTCTTGGGTAAGGGGACTATGGTGGAGGACTTCAGGCAGGATGGGACAGTGTACTGTGCCAGGGATTGGTTGAAAATCTTAGTAAAGACTCCAGCCAGCTGATCTGCACAGTCCCTCAGCACACGTCCCGGGACACCGTCCGGACCCGCTGCTTTTCTTGGGTCGATGGACCGAAGGGTGCGCCTCACCTCATGTTCCTCCAAAGTGAGGAACGTACTGCTGTGGGCCTGGTGTAGGTTGGCAGAGACAGGTGCAGCGACTTCAAAGCGGGCAAAGAAGATATTCAGCTCCTCCGCCAGTGTGAGGTCACCTACCGCGGTTCCCGGATTCGTTCGATAGTTAGCCAGGTGCTGGATGCCCCGCCACACCTGCCGGCTATTATTGCTGTCCAGATGGTCCTCAATCCTCCTCCTATAGTCTGCCTTAGCCTCTCTGATGCCCCTCTTCAGGTTGGCCCGAGCTGTGCTGTAAAGTTCGCTGTTACCAGACCTGAAGGCGATGTTTCTCTCCCTCAGCAGTTGCTGGACCTCCTGGTTCATCCAGGGCTTCTGGTTAGGGAAGATGCAGATCCGTTTGTTCACTGTGATAGTGTCTATGCAATTTTTGATATAGCACAGCACACTATCTGTGAACAGCTACAGGTCCTGATGTTCAAAGACTTCCCAGTTGGTCCTATCGAAGCAATCCTGCAGCTGCTGGGAAGCATCCTCCGACCATATGGCAACAGTCCTAGAGATGATGGGAGCAGTTTTTCTGAGGGGGCGTATGCAGGAATTAATAGCATGGACAAATGGTCAGACTGGCCCAGATGTGGTAATGGTCTAGCCCAGGGGTGTCCAACCATGTGCCATGGAGAGCCAAGACCCTGCAGGTTTTCTCTTCTACCCAGTCTCTTCAGCAGGTGTTTTCACTTATCAGCAATCAGTGGGAAGAAGTTCACAGAAATCTGCTGTTGAAGACACTGGTTGGAGGTAAAACCTGCAGGGTCTTGGCTCTCCATGGCACATGGTTGGACACCCCTGGTCTAGCCCTATAGCCCAGTTTGATGTTTGAATAGACCTTGTCCAGAGTGTTCACTCCCCTAGTAGCACACTTGACATTCTGATGGAATTTAGGGAGTGCTGCCTTTAAGTCTGCATGATTGAAATCCCCCGCTATAACTTGCACGGCGTCAGGGTAAATACTCTGTGTATGGCTAATGCTAGCATGTAGCAATCCGATAGCTAAGTTAGCATTAGCATCCGGTGGAATGTACACAGCCATTGCCAGAACTACAGTAAACTCCCTCGGGAGATAAATAGGTCTGCACTTAACAGTCAGATACTCTATGTCCGGTGAGCAGTGACTTTCCATGATCACTGAGTTAGTACACCAGCTGTTATTTACGTACACACAGAGCCCTCCTCCTCTGCTCTTACCGGAATCCGCTGTTCGGTCATAGCGCTGTGTAGAGTACCCCGCTAGCTCGATAGCCGAGTCCGGGATAGATGGTTGAAGCCAGGTCTCGGTGATAAGAAGAATGCATGCATCCCTGGCACAGTTGTTTACCTTAATCTGTAACCTTAGTTCCTCCATCTTGTTCATGAGAGATCTGGCATTTGAGAGGAAAAGGCTGGGAAGCGGAGGTTTGAATGGCTGCTTCCGTAGCCTTACTAGCGCGCCGGCTCTACAGCCCCGCTTCTGCTTCCTCTTCCTCCGCCGCCTGCGCCTCCTCCCCTCTGGGATGGTAATCCACAGAGAGCCGGGACTCCTCGCTACTTCCACCGGGATCTCGTGTAAGCGGAGAAATTCACTTGTTACTTTCCCCTCGTAGCATATTCCGATCTTCAGAATATCATGCCGGCTATAGGTGATATTCGCTCGGCAGAATGTGTACAAAACAAACACGTAAAACAAAAAAAAACACATCCAAATACCGCTCTGACTGGTATTTGGATGTGAACAGTTGTTGTCAAGTGGCCCTCACTCTTGTGAGGTTTGACCAGCAGTTTCCCCCACTTGAACGGGATGCTTGCTTCGGAAGATAGAACTGGAAATCACTCAGTGACCAAGACTCAGCTTTTCCTTTTCTTTCCTTTTATTTTTTGTAAAGTCATCAAGGCCAAGCACAGCCAAGCACAGGCCAAGCACAGGTGAAAAACCTTTAAATACAACACAAATAAAGGGTCAAGGAGAATGTAACCCAAGAACCCATAATAAATCAACATAACCCAAAATCAAATACTCAGTTTTTAAATTACTAAAACCCAATCTTGAAATAAGTAGAAAATACTCACATCTAAAGCACCCCAAATACTAAATACATCTTAAAACACTGTTCAGTAATGATTTTTAACCTTACAACTTTAACAGCTTTTAACTTTTAAACTCTTAAAATACACTCCATTTTAACTATACTTTTAAACCCACATGATTTTATAAATATATGACATTTTAACTTACATTTCAAACACACAATTTTTTAACACATCACATTTAACCTAAACTTGATCAAATTACTTTTCAAATGCAGCTGCAAAGACATATCACAAATGGATGCTCACCGGCTCCTTCTTCCTTGCTTGAAACAAGCTTTAGTCCTGCAGTCTTTTCCAAAGTCCAAAGTCTCCAACCATTTCTCTCACACACTGCTTACTCTTCACTGCCCAAACTCTCTTAATCACCAGATCATTCCCACCTGGTGCAATCAACCAACTGCTCTCAGGCTGGGAAGCACACCCAGATCTAAAGTTTCAGGTATAGAGGGTGTGGCCTGCAGCTCAGCTCAACAGTTGTACTTGTTTTTAATTTATTCTACTCATTATTTGAGGTTGACAGCTGTCAGGGTATTTTCTGATTGGTGCCCTGTGTGGGCGTAGCCCTGTCGGCTGTCAGCCGATGTGCTCTCATCTCATTACTTTCGGCTGATCCCATTCACTATTCATTGTACCTTTTTGCCCACACATGTGAACCCACACCTGTCACTGCTTATGTGATGGGGTTTTGACCCTGTTTAAGGGGAGTTATTTTCATTGTCATTTGCCACTGTGTTGGTTTGCATTCTCCTCATCTCCACCACAGCCCTGCCTTGCTCTGGTGTGCAAAATCTGTAAGTTTTCTCCTTTGTTTGTTTCTTTGTGTTATGAGCACCGTGTGGAACTATATGTTTGTTGCCTTTTTCAGTAAATTATCCAAACTCACTGTTCAGCACATGGGTCTCACGTTCCTGCCCCGAAGGGCATTCATGACAGTGTTCTTTCTGGTCAGCAGTGATTTTTGCCCTTGAACTCTCCCATGGATGCCATTTTTGCCAAGTCTCTTTCTTTTTGTTGAATCATGGACCAGTGTCCAAGTTGAGGCAAGTGAGGCCGGCAGTTCTTTAAAGATGCACTCGTGAATATAAATCCCCTATAAAAACAAATCCATATAGTCCAAAATGGTATCTTATCCTCGTTTTTCTACAAAAAAACCCCTTTCATTGTCTTAGAGTTTCATGTCAAAATCCCCCCCCCCCCTTCAAACGTCAGAATCTTTGATTACTAGGCCCAACCACATACCACAAGGCTAATAGTGGCTAGCAGTACATTATCAGAATAAATCCTGTGATAAAAGACTTACCGGTTGAAGGACATGCCCAGTTTTATGCACAGTGACCCAGGATAATGAGTGAAACTGCATCGGTCCTTAAAAGCAGTTTCATGGTAAAACCCATCATAATTTGGCTCAAGTTTTCAAAGCAGTTTGTTTAAAAAATGCTAACTAGCCTGGAAGATAACGTCAGTTAGACCAGAGCATCCTGATTGGCTCAGCACTACCCACGTGCCAGCACCACGAATAGTTACGTCACCAAAACGTTCCATCTCAGCTTGCCTTTTTGCAGGGGGCAGGGCGTAAATGAAACTTTAGAGAAAAAAAAGAGATATGAGACATTTGAGCATTTCACTCTTGATGTGTCCTGTAAGTCATAAAAAACATGTTACAGACATGTTAACAGCAACAACAAAAAACTCGATTTTTAGCAGTGTCACAAATGCCCTTGTGAATAGCTGCAAACACAGTACGAATGATTTTTGGACCATTTCGTATGGTCTTCTTTAGGCGGCCATAGGAGAATCCAGCATTCGTAGACCGTTCGTAAGTTCATGGCCAGGTCGATGGTGTTGTCCAAGATTTCTGTGAATGCCCACCACACACGCCCATATGAATGCCATAGGAACAATGTAAGAACTATGCAAGATGTTGGCCGTAAGTATGCCTCAAGAACACCTTAAGTTGCTCTTGAGGGCCCCTTACAGTGGTCGTAGGAAACGTCGTACGAATCCCCGTTCGTACGGAAATTTGTACAGCGTGTGTAGGGTGGTAGTGAGGCGCTCATAAGGCTGAAGTACGTGATTCATGCAACACTTATGCCGACAAAGTGTGCCGAAAGCTGTAAGAGCTTACTACCAATGACTTGAGAGTGCCGTGTTGCACAAAAATATTTGTACAGATGACAGTAAGTATGCTGTAGGAAGGCCTCAAGGCACCCTTACGAAGAACGTAAGAACTCTAGGGCCATCATATGACAGAAAAGCACCTCCTTCCTCAAGAATGCTTCAAGTTGCTCTTGTGAATTGAACAGCATCCATAAGAAACTAAGCTGCCCTCCATGAATGTCTGCAGAATTCATAGGAACTGGGAGATTCTTACGAACCCATCGTTCGTAAGAATCTTTGTGACTGTAGCTTTAGATGTTGTTCTAGGTTTTTGTTTCTCATCTGTTCTGGGATTTCTTCAGATTGTGGCATGTTGTGTTGCTTTTGAAATCTTTTACCCTACTTCACTTTGTCAGACAGGTTCTATTTAAGTGATTTCTTGATACGTACAGCAGGCCTGGGCTGGGGCAAGGTAGGTTTGGATAGCTTTTTTCCCATAATAAATAAAATCATTTAAAAACTGCATTTTATATTTATCCGGGCTATCTTTGTGCAATATAAAATTTGTTTGATCTGAGATATTTAAGTGTGACAAATATGCAAAAATGTAAGAAATCAGGAAGGTGGCAAATACTTTTTCACAGCACTGTATGTTTTTAGAGCTGTCTGACTACAAAAATCTGATGTAAAATCCATCTTTCAGACTGGATCTGAGTCACTTTCGTATGTGGTTCTACATCAGCTATACTGGTACATCACAAAATTTAGAATATCAGGATTCAATGATTTAATTCAAAGAATTAAGTCATAACTATCAAAATTTAATTAAAAAATCTTGAAATAGCTCACTTTGGGGCAGATTTACTAACGTGCTGCATCATTGCAAAACCCTGTTTTAGAGTTAAAAAACTACTGTTGAGATTTACTTAAGGGTGCAGGGCAGAATTAACAGTGAAAAGGCGTGGACTATGTTAATTTTGCGCCTGGCCTCATTGCATATGTATTTGTAGGAGCTGTCATGTCAAAGTGCAAATTTGAGGGAGGAGAGTATTTAAATGACTGGCGCAAGGTGATTTATTAAGGCTTGTGGTTGTCAGTCTGCTGCTAAATGCTCCAGGATTTAACGCCCAGAAAAGCTTGTCTTAATTCATCTGTAATTGACATGACAGTGATAGATGGTGCCAGGAGGGGAACCGGCGAGAACCAAGGGCACGTGACCGAAGAGACAGAAGCTTCCCTTTGTGGGTGACTTTGCATGACAGAACAGATGAACAGAAACGATCTCACAGAGATTGATGTTGTGTTGAACTGGACATCAGCCAGCAGAGGATTTTTAAAAAAATTTATTTGTTTATATATAGCCTACTACTACTACTACTACTACTACTACTACTTATTATTATTATTATTATTATTATTATTTATTTCATTTATAACGCACTTTACATTTCGGGGCAAAATCTCAAATGCTACACAAATTAAGCACAAGAATAAAAGCAAACATTCTTGGAGTGTCCTCTCTTCTCCATCAGACTCCCCCTCACTTTTGAAACAAGAGCTCTTCCACATTGTCAGTTTTCTTTGTTTTTTTTCCCCTCTATCCATATTTCTATATTTGTTTCTTTTTGCGGTGCATAAAATGGTAATTCAGTTTGCTCTTCTCTCTCCCAGTTCAGGATACAATAGGAGGAAAACAACAACGAGATTATTAAAAAAGAGCACAGATCCATAGACGTCCCCCGAAATTGCAACATTGTAGAATGACAGCAGTCTCTGCTGTGGCTGTCCAGGGAATAAGTGAAATCGTGTGTGTGTAATTGAATCGGTGAATTCAAAAAGGGCCCAAGTCCCCTTTGAAAAAGTGTGGACTTGGGCCCTTTTTGAATTCACCGATTCAATTTTATTAAGTCCTAGACTTCAGAAAACATAAAATGCACATTTTTATAAAAAGTTGTGGACTGGAAGACCTGTAGATTTTGTTAAAACAAAGTTACTAGATCATAATAAAAAACCCGAGTCTCCATCAGACCATCTTGACGGTTCTTGTGTCCTTTTTTAAATTAGATACAAATACTAAATTTACGTATACATATTAAACAAAGGAGTCTAGCCATTAAAAGAAAGCTTAAAAAAAGCTTTTAAAAAACCCTCTTATATTATGCTCCTCTGAACTGGCCGTGTCTGTGTTGATGACCCGCTTTCTCAGGTGTGCCTGTGTGCAATTTTGCGGTGCTCTTGGTGGATGGATGGTCATTATTGAAATGAAGTGACTGTCTGTGTTCATAATTTTGCATGTTGTGAGTAGATCACTGGCAAAAATTGGCCACTCCCTTTGGTGCTCTGTCTAATTTGTGCACTCGCTAATTTGTGCTGCCTTAGTAAATCTGCCTCTTTGTGTGATGAATATATACTTATAGAATATGAACGTTTACATTAATTGAAATATTTAAAAAAATACTCTTTCACAATATTATATTTTTTAAAAATCTAATAGTATATCCAATATGTGACCATGCAACTTGATTAGGAATGGTCAGATAAGAATCCTTGCAGCTTTTTGCCTTTGTGCATGGATATGTCATCACTTAGTGCTAGTGTTAGCATCTGTGCTAGCAGCTTTTATGAACACAGTAAGCTACTATCTCGCTTCTGTCCTTCTTCTGGACCTCATAACATACAACATTATAACTGCTGTTGTCCTCCAGAGCAAAACCCCAAACATATCTTTACTAAAATGCATATTTTCTCAGTTTAAAGCGAATAAGTGGTCACACAAATTTGATGTTTTTTCGTGTTGTTAATGACACGATGGTGTGTTGGAGGACATATGCATTCATATTTGAGTCAGGTCAAAGTCACTTGTAATTATGAACAGGCAGCAAAAATTTGGCTTAATGTGAATGCAGCCTTAATTTACAAAAAGCAGAAATATGCATGTCAGCTAAAGAATATTTTTATAGTGTCACCCTAAAATCTATGGCGTTCAGTAACCCCTTTTGTGTGTATTTTCTTTTTTTTCAGTAATCTGCGCATCCTTCAAAAGTCTCCATTCTCCTCATCACCTGGTGGTGAGCAGTGGCAAGAGAAAACTCTGTGTCTGGGTTCAGCTGGTGTCTGTGGCTCTATGCTTGTTGGACACATCTTGGGTTTTGGAGAAGATGAAGTAGGTTAGTAAAACAATCAATCAGCAATCAGCACATTTTTATCCCAACTCAAAATGTGTTGATCTTTTTTCCTCTTCATTTATTCATTTGATCTATAACCACACACGACACAACCATCTGTTGACATATTTTCTGTTATAAAATTTTTCAACACAAGACCTTGAAGACTTGTAAGTTTCAAATGACAGATGTCAAAACCATGGGAAACCATTGCTTAGAGGCTTTTGTTGTGAATTCTTCAGTGGTACATTCTGTATATTTAGACTGTAGTATTGTTTTCCATTCGCCATGTGAAATGAAATTCTTAGATGTGTTAAAAGTTGGAAGACACATACTGAATATATCATCGCTGTCTCTTGCAGTATTATACATTGCCAAACAGCTTTTGAATCATTCTTTTATTCAGTAATTTTTTCTAAGGGCCCCCTCATTGGATGACCATTGAGAGATCAAAAACTGGCCCGATTGCTCAACGATTTCCTAAAGCCTCAAAAAAGCCATCACTTCGCTTTGGTGATTGTTAAGCGATAACTCACTTTAATGTTGAATCTTGCTTATAACAATGCTGCCATACTGTACCTTACAGTCTAATTAGTACCTCACACTTCACCCTGTGCCCGATAATCCTGCATTGTACAGCTAGTATGATCCATGCATCTATACAGGTCATCATCTATTCATCTGCGATGTATATAAAGTTATCTAGGGAGTTTTGCTTTCCCTGGGTAATTCCTTTTTCTATTATACTGTGTGTTTCTGTCGTTTTGGTCATCTCTTGTGTCATGCTGCTGTTACACTATAATTTCCCAGTTTGGGATCAATAAAATACATCCACCTATCTATCTGTCTATCCATCTATTCATCCATCCATCCATCTATCTATCGTTTTGGACTGAGTCAAAACTTTGAGGAGACTGTGGCAGCCATGGAGATCACTGAAAGATTATTGAGACATCTTGGCTATTCCTGGGTGTTCATTGAAACATCGTTGAGAGATCTGGCCATTTTTTAATTAGTCAACAATCTTTCAATGCTCGCTACCCCATGTAAAAGGGGTAGAAGCTAATTATCCTCTTTAGGGTCACAGAGGGCTCTACCCAAGAGGCTGGATACACCCATGACAGACTGACAGTCCATCACAGAGAGAAAGAGAACTGAACACAGCTGTCCGCACCTACTGACAATTAAGAATAACCAATTAACCTAAAGTTATGGTCAAAAAGATTCTTATGAACGATGGGTTTGTAAGAATCTCCCAGTCCCTATGAATTCTGGAGTTTGCAGATATTCATGGAGGGGGGCATAGTTTCTTACGACTGCCATTCAATTCACAAGAGAAACTTGAGGCATTCTTGAGAAATGAGGTGCTTTTCTGTCGTACGATGGCCCTAGAGTTCTTACATTCTTTGTAAGGGTGCCTTGGGATCTTCCTATGACATGCTTACCACCATCTTACGAAAAATATTGTGCAACTCACAGCACTCTCAAGTCGTTGGTAGGAAGATCTTACAGCTTTCAGCCCAAATGTCACACGAATGATGTACTTCAGCCTTATGAGTGCTTCACTACTGCCTTACACACGCTGTGCGAGTCTCCATACGAACAGGGATTCATATGGCATTTCCTACGACCACTGTAAGGGGCCGTCAAGAACAAGTTCAGGTGTTCTTGAGGGATACTTATGACTAACATCTTGCATAGTTTTTACATTATCCCTATGGCATTCGTACGGCCGCCCTACGATGGGGGGTTTTCATGGGCCGTTTGTAGAACTCTTGGGCAAGACCATCAACCTGGTCATGAACTTAAGAACAGCCTACGAACACTGGATTCTCCTATGGCTGCCTTAAGAAGGCCATACAAAATGGTCCTAAAATTATTCGTACCATTTGTAAGAATATTTGTAACCGTAACTTAAGATGCATCCCTATGGATTGTGAGAGGAACATGGAGTAAATCAACCCATGTTTAAGGAGAACATGCCAACTCCTGCTGGGTTTTTTTGAGTAAGTAAGGTATTTATGGAAACACATACCCGTCTAAAAAATACAACCTCAGTGTTTTTGTTACAGGACAGAACAGCACAATTTGAGAGGTTATCATGAGCCAACTACTTGATTATATGCTTTGAAGTGTACTGGACTGATAGGATAGGCTTCAAACTTAAAAATACTATCAAGCACTATTAAATATCCCAGTGTTACTCAAATTTAGCAAAAGGAAATAACATTTGAGGGCAGAATGTATTTTTCAGAAAACTAAGAAAGGCGCCAATGTAATTCAGTGTTTTTAGGTCATGTGGTTGAGTTTAAGAAATAATGGACTACTTGCCCTGAAAGTTGTGATGTATGTATGGTTCTGAATAATACCTAGTTTGTATTCATAATGTATGTTTGTGTCCGTTTAGAAAGACTGAGCACAAGTGTACATAAAATATTTACGTTGAAACATTTTTAAGGACAGGAGAGAAACTGCTCAAAACATGGTTGTACCCCGCTTTGTTCAGCATCACCATTTTATGACAGAGGTTTACACAGATCTGCATAATTACCTGTTAGCATGCATGCTAGTGATGTTTGCCTACAAAAAAAACTTAGATTTGCAATCTTGTATAGACAACCTGAGTCACGCCCCCTCTACTTCCACACATGGGACCTTAAATTGAAAAAAATCTCCATTGAAATGAATGGCAAGAGCAAAATTATCTTTTGATCCCGATCAAATTTTGCCACGAGTTACACATATGATGTTTGACAACTTAAAAGATAATTTTCCATGTAAATAATGATGTAGGTTGTTCTCTAACTATTAAGGCATAAGGTTATGAACATATGTAAATTAAAGGACTACAAACACAGTCATATACCTGACGTCATATGTTCAAAGCGCGCCCAGGGTGAAGTAACTAACAGTCCTCTGGATCAGCCGCAGCGCTCACAATACAAAACAATAACTATGTTTTTTCTCCTCTTTGGATCCTTCTTTCATCAGTCAGAAAACAGGAGGTGAGGTTTTAGTAATCTCCCCCCATGATCGTGTTTGGTGATGTGGGATGATGGGAGATGTTGTCCGCTAATCGTTTAAACAAAAACTAAATATTAATCTGTTATTATATGACAACTGAGAACTTTAATTACATGGAAAATAATGTTTTAAATTGGCAAACATCATATGTGTAACTCGTGGCAAAATCTGATAGGGATCAAAAGATAATTTCACAGCTGCCATTCATTTCAATGGAGAATTTTTTCGATTTAAGGTCCATATGCGGAAGTAGAGGGGCGTGACTATTGGATTTTAATTGCCAAAACATTCTTCAGCATTCGCTGCTCTATGAGATATGGGCTTAAGGCATTTTACAAGCAGCCTAAGCCCCTTCTCTCTGTTAACTTGATTTAATCATCTGATTTGTGGTGTTGGATACATATAGACAGAAATATTAGAAACATTGAAAATAATTGAAATTAAAGTTTAATATTTGCAATTAGATCATTGAGAGGACATAACTCCCCACTGTATCAATCATTTGCTTAAACAAGGTCATAAATTCATATGAATTCACAGAGATGTAAATAGCTTGTAAACGCACACAAGCTTCACCACAGTGTTGTGGTGTAAATGTTGGCATGATTGTTATTATATTGGCAAATGTGTTATGATCATCTTAATCTTGTAGCGCTGTGTGTGAGTGTAGTACTTCTGTCAGACTTTTCAATGATAAAAAAAAAACAATTTGCAATTGGCTTAAAGTCCAAAAACACTACTAGAAATCAGGGAAAGTCACAGCACTTGACCATCAGGAAATACTGCTCCAAACTTCAGTGAAACTAATACACCTCTTAGTAAATCATGCCCACTTCCTTCTCAGTTAACTGTCATTTCATATAACAGCAATGATCTTCCCTAGACTCATGTATTATAATAAGCCACCTACTTGGTAAGGGTTTGCATTGCTACTCAGATGCGTTACTATTTTATCTGAGGGATAGCAACATTAAACGACGATATTAGGGTGAGCTGAGGTGAACAGTTTGATTTGAAACAAGACATTTATACCAGTTGGAGTCTCATAAGGCCCTCCCTGAATTATTAACTGTCAGCTGTGCTGCTTTATATTAAAATGAACACATGATGTGAATCACACACACAACAATCAGAAGTGTTTGATTACAGCTATTGCCAGATCATGGAGTTATTTGATGAGATATCTAAAGATTTCTGCATTTGATCATAATTTGCAAGTGGTGCAAAAATTGTAAATGGGGCCAGGCATGTATGTATGTCCCAGCAAAGGGCCCCCACAGACACATGTTTATAATTTGTCCCCCTGTGGAATTTTCTTGCAGGCTTGTTCCTCATTAAATTATCTCCCTGGTTTCTAGACACGAGGATCCAGTTGTCCCATTAAACTCCTTTTTTTAAGGGTTTGCAGAAGCTGTTGCTACACTTATTCTCCATATACAGTGGTGCAAGGGCGTAACTTTGTTTCAAATATTGGGGGGATTGAGATCTCTGCCCATATAGAGAGCCTAAAGGTGCGTTCACACCAAACATGAACAGGCGAATTTTCCGCACGGCACGATTACATTATAAATCAATGTAAACACACCAGCAGACATGAATAGTGAGGTGCAGACAGGCGAAGTTGTCTTTAAAACTTCTGCAGCTGTGTTCAACCTGCTGTGAAAATTCCTAAAATAACATCATGCTTAGGTTTACATTATCCGACCGGGGGCTCACCTGAAAATGTCGCCTCAAGCCTCCAAAATTTCACAGATGATGGATGTTTATGTTGCTAGCTTGCTAGGACGTCCGTGACCGGAAACCGTGGGTAAATAACTCCAAAATCCCGATTCAGCTGAAGAGTTCCTGGTCCTCCTGTCTCCTGGTGAGTGAGTTTCATTTTCTAACTAGTTTACTCTGCAATGGTGATAATTTTACTCCGGTGACAGCAGAATCTCAAAGCTAGCAAGTGGACGCAAACGCGCGACTATGCAAATTCGCGTGTACTCGCGTCTTCCCATTCACTTTGTATGGATTTGCACTGCCCGTTCGTGTTTGGTGTGAACACACCTTAAGTCACACCCCCTCCAGTTCTGCATATTGGACCTTAATTCGAAAAAAAAATTCTCTGTTGAAATGAATGGCAAGAGCAACATTATCTTTTGATCCTGATCAAATTTTGCAACGAGTTACCCATGTGATATTTGTCAATTTAAAATATAACTTTCCATATAATTAAAGTTGTCGGCTGTCATATAATAACAGAGTAATATTTAGTTTTTGTTTAAACAACTAGTAGACAACTCCCACCATCCCACATCACTAAACACGGTTACATTTTAGTGATGTGAAAAGCACTGATTTCTCATAGCATTGGCCCCTGCACTGACAGACAAGTCACTAGGATTTATCTTAGCCTGTCTCAGTTAAATCACTATACAGTGATAACAGAATGGATTTGCCTGACTGCTGCCCTCACCCTGTGTCTCTCTGAGGAAATCACATGAACAAAAAGAAAATGTCAATCACTTATGAGGACAAGTCTAAAATTCATTAGTTTGTCCAACAGAACATTATTATGATGATCTAGTGTGAAGGAATCTGATCAGATCTAAATGAAACAGTCATTGTCGCCCCTGACAAACTGCTATGATGATGATGATGAGTCAGCAGTCTGTTCTCTAAGGAGCAAAGTTCATTTTTTATTGTTACCTGGTCACTTGTGCCTCCTGTGCTGCATCACCCTCACTGATCCTTTTTGCTGCCTCACTCTCCCTCTGGTCACCTGGGCCACCTCTCTGCTCCCTCTCTCCCTCTTTGTTATCCTGCTGCTGTCGCTTTCACATTCTTGCTCCTTACATACAGTCATGTGAAAAAATTAAGACACCCTGTATAAGCCTGTGTGTTTTTTAACATATTTGGACATATGGATATTTGATATCAATGTTAAAAATACTGGGAGATTCATGTAAATAAAACGTAATTAAAAATGAATTAAAGACGTTTTTCAGATTTTCTGTAAAATGTAATTCTAAACAAATAGTTTTAAATTTTTAAAAAAATTTAAAAAAATGCAAATAAAAACAAAAGCAAGGTTAGACATAGATACGTGAACATTTCTTAATAAAGAACTGAATATTTAAAGGGGTGTCCAAATTTTTTCACATGACTGTAAAGTACTGTAAGTTCAATTAATGTTCAAGTGGTTTAAGAGAGGTACTTCACTGACAGTTTTGGAAGATGTAATTCATGCAAGAATTCCCCACACAAAAAAACTTGGGAAGATGTAAAACGTTTTCCCCCCTTCTTCCCTCTTAATAGCATCTTAACAGGGCTATCAGCAGGTGCATTAGGTCATCTGGTTTATTTTGATACCATGTTCATCATTCTGGCCACAGAACTGAGGTTAATGCAGCTGCTGAGTGTGGATGAGGCTAACCACTGTGTAGCTATTTTTTACCAAGTAGATGGAACTAAGGACACGATGTGTGATTTAGTCAGCTAGACTGACAAAAGTAACAGTTATCCTGCCTGCAGAGGCATTATGAACATAGCACACCACACCTTAGGTGCATTATATTTCACTCATTAAATGATAATCTGTGAAATTTGTGACAAAATCATCCTGGTATTAAAAACTTACTTTGGATCCATTACCTAGACATTTAATTTTTTACAATTGCATTCAGTTTTCAAATTTAGGATTCAGGTATTTGCCCCCCCCCCACCCCATAAAAGGTAATTAACAAGTTTATTTTTACCAAATTTACCAGAAGAAATGTACAAATTTAGGAGAAAATAGTATAAATTCACAAGAAAAAAGTAGCAACTTGATGATAGTCAAAAAATTATTTTAAAAAATCTGAAATTTAAATTATTTTGCAAATATGTTAGGAAAAATGCTTATTTTCCATGACGAATGTAAGAAAAATGCTACATTTTTCTGAGAAACTGAATTTAGGGGGGGAAATGACAATGGGGGAACTATTGCATATTTATACAAAAAGTAGGCAAATTTACAAGAAAAAAATGTCTCTGATTTACAAGAAAAGCTGTAAAACTATGACAAAAAGTTGCACACATGAAAAAGTGCTACATAAAACACTGAAGTTTACTGAGGGAGAAAAAAGATTAGCGAGAATATTTGGAGCCCCAAAAGTTGGTAGTGAGGACAGCTCTAACTTTAAATGAGTTTATAATATGCTTTCTCTAGGTGCAGCGCAGCGTTCTGCAGAGACCCCTACTTGACAGGAAAAGTAACAGGCTGGAGGAGGTGACAAATGCTGCAAAAAATGCTGAAAGAAGCATTGCAACTTTTTAGTTATCAATTTATTTTTTTAGCGCTCCCTTTATTGCAAATGGACCCTTAAACACCAACAAACTCAAAAGGTACAGTGTTAAGGTGATGAATCTTGTTATACAAGGAGCTAAATCACTATATAGTGATAATAAGCCATCAATATCTCAGTGTTTTGTCACTGCCAAATTTGTGTAATGCTGTCTCATGATTAATTAAAATGGGAACAGAAAACTAGAAATGTGATTATAAGCTCAATAATTAAATAAAATAAATAAATCAATGATGCTGTATTGTAGTGCTTTTGAACTCATTTTAACACGTAAAAAAGTTTATAAAAAAGTTTTGGAATATGAACTGCATCTATTCTTTCATTCATCTATTTGTTGTTTATTTCATATATATTTGTTTAAATACTCTGTTGTGCAGTTGTGGCATTTTAACAGAGGATGTAAGATCTCAAAATGATCTGTAGGGAAAATAATCAACGTCTTTTAACGTGGATATTTAAGAATAGCCATCAGAGTGACTTAGTCTATAATCAGAAGTGGTAAAACTTGTTTTTTAATTGAATTTTATAATTATCAAAATCATGACATTTTAAAAATACAGAAAAGTTTAAGGTTAACTTGAATTTTGTGGGGATGACAAGCAATATTTAAACGCATTTATATTTAAGGACCGGTAAGGAATAATAGTATTGTGATAGTATTGCATCGTGACCTAAGTATTGTGATATGCATCATATTGTGAGGTGCTTCGCAATTCCCACCCCTAATATTCAAGAGGAAAAAGTATCCTGCAAAAAACACTCTCTGAAGTCTGATTTGTGTGAAAAAGTTCCTTGAGTACATGCACTTGTGTAACTGTAGATTGTTACTACTTACCTCTGGTTACTGGAACTTTAAAGTTTGCTGCTGGTTAAAGGTTCAGTCTTTAAACAGTCCTGTTAACACTATGTCCATTTGACTGTTCCTCTGCTGCAGGTGAAGTCTACATCCTGGCGAGTAGTAAAAGCATGGTGCAGTCACACAGCGGGAAACTCTACAAGCTGGTCGACCCCAAAAGGTATGATCAAGAAGTGCTTTTCTTAATTCTGACAGTGTGTTGTTGAGTCTCTGATTAGCGATGCCTCAGTATTCCCAACAGAGCGGGACAAGCCACACTAACTCACCACTTCATATTTCAGGCTCTTATTTTTGTGGTGAAACTTGATAATTGTACATACAGCAAACAAGATGTGGCACCCCATGCTGCAACTCAAACCACAGATCTTAGACAATCACATTAAATTGCAATGACGTCTTTCCAGTTCATTTTCCCCCATCAAGTCTTCTTCACTCACACATTCAGCTGTAAGCAGTAAACAAAATCTGAGTAATTCCTCTAGATAAAACACAGTGTCTGAAATGTTGCAAAGAATGACTGCTTGCAATACTGACTCATTAATGACAGCTAATTGTGGAACAATTGAAGCATTGTTCTCAGGATGGTCAGGAAAACACGAAGGCACCTGTTGTCAAAAAGATGCAACTCCTGTTATTTATCCTGAGAACACATCTGCAAACTATACACATATTTAGTGGTATGTGGAAAAACCTGATATTGCTCACACACTTACATCTGCTTTGAGTGATGGAATCCATTTTACATTGGTGCAGTTTAGGGCTTAATTAGTTTGTGTTTAACAACCGGATCATGGAGGGAATTCACATTTCAAATGTGTCTGTCTGTCAACTATGTTATAATTCTTAGCATCTGATCACCGTATTAGGAGTCACTGATGTATAGCAGGACTGATGGATGTATAAAGTGCATGCAGAAGTACCAACAACAGCATTTGTCTCTCAGATGAAAAATGGTCATTCAAATATAGGGGTGGGCGATATATTGAATATATTTGATGTATCAATACAAAATGTCCATTAATATACATAAAATGCCTATACGATAGAATTACAATATTATCGTAATTCTGCTCCCAGTTCCGCTTCTCTCTCTCGATCTCATCTGCCTCTCACCCAGACAGCATTGCTGCTGTGCACTTCCCAGAACAACAAAGCCTCCAGGGCACATGCACTTTTAAATCAGGTGGGGGAGTCGGGGACGTCTTTCTTCAGAAAACGTACTTTACATATTCACGCTTAAATGCTTTATGCTAACAAGGCAGTGGCCAGACTGCCAAAGTGTCCACCACGCCATCACCCTGAACTGTTGCTCAGGGCAAAAGCCTCACTCCATTCCAGCCTCGAACATTCTGCTCAGACAGCAGCGTCTTCAACCTCTGGAGAGTGTGGTGAATGTCGAGAGCAGAGAGAAATTGCTCAACCTCTAGAAGCAAAGCACGCTCAGCTATAAAAGCACACGAAATGGGGGAGCCAGATGAAGATCAACATTACCAACTACTACAGCATGTTTGCAGAGCAGCCTGCACTATGCAGGTATGAAAATTATTCATGCTACCACAAACAAAGGAGTTGTCTTCCCTTCTCTTTAAAATAAGAGTGATTGGCTTACCAAATAAGAGCAGTTTAAACACAGACACATAAAAACAGAAATAAGCGACAAACTACTGTACTTCTGCCACCTGTTGTTAGACCTGGCACACACACACACACACTTTTGGCTATTTCGTATTTGAGGTTGCCACGGCGGATCATGGGTCTGCATTTGATTTGGCAAGGATTTTTTTATGCCAGATGTCCTTGCTGACATCGTCGTCGGCCTCCGTCGGTCTATGATGACCATGGAAGAGAATCCTAAACATCTACTCTGCTGGAACAGCACCACCTGTGGCTGAACAGGCCGATGCACACCGGTGTTCTACCTTCCAGCGTTGGGCGTTGGTAGGATTCAAGCCTGGGCAGGAAGATATGGAGGACAAGATGTTACCCATGCACCATGTCCCCCCTCTCCACGTCACTGATGATTCCAAAGGAACAGCAGGGCTGCTACAGTTTGGCACCAGCGCCGTCGCAGGAGCTGCCAGAACGATGTTGAGCACAACAGAGAACTGCCTTAGGGGCTCCGACTCCGGATTTTTCTTCAGGGTTGACTCCCGAAGCCTTTCCCGTGACCGGGTGTGCCGCAAGGCAGCGGAGGTTTGAAATCAGGGTTTACCTTCCCCTAGATGGGCTACCTTCCCAGGTTGACGAGCCACCATCTACCCGAAGCATCTGGTTTTAAGGCGCCAGAGATCCGCCCTCGCCCCTTCTCCTATTAGTAAAAGCAGTTCCGCCGGGCTTAGAGACTAAACCACACGGGCAGGCTAGGAGTTGGACTTAGTTGTCAGAGGCTTTTCAAGACGCACGCCGTAAGGAGCACTTTATGAGCACTGGGAGCTTAACCCCAGTGCCGCTCCTGGCTATGACAACCTTGGAACCTTGCTGACACAACCCTCCCTATTTATCCGGGCTTGGAACTGGCACAAGGAGTACACTGGTTTTGCGCTTCCCCCTGGAGTGAGTAACCAACATTTCTTTCTCCAGTCTCTTTATGCTGAGCACCAAGCTAGAAAGCAGGAAGTACCATTTTTATGGTCTTTGATATGACCCAGCTGGGGCTTGAACCCACAACCTCCCGGCTGCAGAACGGATACGCTACTGGTTTGTTATTAGACCTTTTGCAGATTTGATCGAAAGTCAGTCTGTTGTTTCTGCATAACTTTTCTAACAACACTTTGGCGAAAGTGTTTTTTTCCTCTTAAAATGTGCAAGTCATTTCAACGTTAATGTCCTTTGCAATCCGAGCCAGACTCGGCTGAGGAGCAGAGAAAGAGACTTTTCATTTCTCAGTATTACAATATCCACTCTTGATTATTCCTGGGTGAAGACAGTGCCACCCAGGCATTAGCACTATTAATTACACCACAGATGTTTCAGTGGGGCCTTGGTGGCTTGCTCTGTATTTATGTTTTCTGGCAGGACGCATTTCTCCCTAAGAACAATTCTTTCCACCATCAACTGGACTTGTTTAGTCTGTGCAGACCCAGTGGTGTTGGAGTCCCGACTCCTAATACACTCTGGCTTCATTATTAGGATCTTGTTACAGGGAGGATGAAGAGGGGTTGACAGGGGGAGTAAATGGGGTAGCTAACGTGTCTGACCTCGGCACGTTATCAAGTCTGGTGGTCTTCCCCTCTTTTCTTTCCCATACTGCAAGGACATCTGGACCCTAAAGCCCATTCAGATAGAGGTTTGTTATGAGTGTGGTGGTTTTTGTGGTCCAGGATAGCATCTAGCGCTGTGTTTTAATCAACTGTGTGTTTGGGAACATAGAGCGGGGGGCGAAAAGGAACTGTTAGGGAGAGCGGCAACGGCTTACAAGGAAACATCAGCCATAAAATCCCTCAGCAGTGTTTGTGTAAACATGTCCTGGCCAGATGACTTCATTTTTAGGTATTTGTTTGTCAGTTGGAGTACCCCTCAAATAATAAATAGGCCACCATGCATTTTGAAACACGCTGAATGTGTGCACTGTGAGGGAGGGAAAAGAAAGACGCTTGTTTCTGGTGTGGCTCATAGATATTATGAATATTATTAAAAATTTAATCACTATAATTAAGCAATATTACACGAGAGGGAGTACGCATTGGGCATATGATGAATCACACCCGCGGTTACTATATTCATTGGTACTGTACGACCTTGAGTGTAATATTCCTTTTATACAGCAGTTATGCAAGTGCAATTTATTAAATAACAGCAATACTGGACAAAATATTATGATTTGTTTGTTTAACCGGTTATTTTGCTCCACCAAGGAAAAATAGTTCCTTCTTAATATACCCAATAACTGTTGCTAAGCACCTTAATCAGGATAATACAGAAAATACTTCTATTGTCATTTCACACACATGTAAACACATTAAATATTGTGACATGCAAAAGTCAATGATTACAATGCATACTGGTCATCTGTCGAGTTGGGTTTGTGGTCACCCGTACCATGGCGCTGGTGGCTAGTTAGCATGCTAGCAATTTGGCTTTGGCACACCGCTCACTTTTTCTTGGTATTTTCAGATGAAATAAAGAATCCATCACCACAAAGGTATTGTGGTTTGCTAATCGAAACAATAAATCCAACTCTAGCACTGCCTATTTTTTTTAAACAGACATTAAATAGCTGAACGATGTTTGTACAACGGCAGACTTTGTAAACTGAATAAAGGTTTTTTTAAGATAAGATAAGATAAGATAAGATAAGCCTTTATTAGTCCCACAATGGGGAAATTCCAGGATTGCAACAGCACAGGGATAGCAACACTCAGAGCAACAGTCAGAAGGCAAGAGAAAAACAAGAGCAGCAAGTATACATATGTACATATAAATATAAATATATAGACACACAGTGCGGAGCATTGTAGCTAGATGGAATAAATATATGACTATATAAACACACAGTGCGGAACATTGTAGCTAGATGGAATAAATATGTAAATATATAAACACAGTGCGGAGTATTGTAGCTAGATGGAATAAATATATGAATATATAAACACACACAGTGCGGAGCATTGTAGCTAGATGGAATGAAACAGCATAACCGTCTACTTAGTTATCCTACATGGTATGATTATGTACCCATACATATTCTCACCCTCCATAGCGACCGGTATTTTCCTAGCTGTATACCGGAGGGGACCATTGTGTAAGTCTATTGTGTATTTTGCATTCAATACTATTAGGTTGTCACATCTTTTTGCTATCTCTGTGAGCAGCCGTGCTTAGGTTGTACAGTCTGACAGCCGTAGGTAGGAAGGACCTGCGAAACCTCTTGGTTGCGCACCTAGGATGATGTAGTCTGCTGCTAAATGAGCTCCTCAGTGCATTCAGTATGTCCTGCACAGGGTGGAACTCGGACTCCAGCAGAGATGACAGTTTAGCCACCATCCTTCTCTCTCCCATCTCCTCCACTGGGTGGAGGAGATGGGAGGGACTTAAAAGGGTGGGACTTCCAGGTCACAGGTAAGATTTCTTTACAAACAGCGCGTCACTGTGGAAGTTAAGGTATCCAACACAGTATTGTAATTCTGACTGATAGAGTTGACAGTAAATTACTGTTAGTAATTAAAAGTTACATGAACACCTTTGAAGCGGAGTGATACATATCCAGTGAAATGTTGGAGTGCAATTATTGTGGAATATAGTAACTCCTGGAACCCCTATTGTCCAATCAAATTACTTAGTCGGAACTAACTGTTGTATAATATATGACAATACATTGCTCACTATATTTTCTAGTAACATATAAAACCTCAAAATCACTGCTGAGGGAACATTTGAAATTATTATAATTTTTTTCAGCTTATCAAAGTCCATGCAACTTTGTGAAAAATGTGAAAACATTTTGCAACAAAAGTATTGATAATTTAAGTATTTCTTGTTTTATTTCTCATCCAAAGCTTACACCTACTTAGCAAAGTGATAGGGCCTCAAACTAAAAAAACAAACAAACATTAAATTGCAGATGAGTATTGCTAACTCAGCTCATTATACTGTGGACGGCTTTCTTTTTAGTCCAGTTGGGTCTGTCTTTAATAACATAATTATTAGAATATTACACGGCACATTTTATGGCACAGTGGCCAATTTCATTCCTGTAGTGTGTATAAATTACATGTATGATATTACACAGTAAGGTTTCACGTTTGTAATGTAATAATTCACAAGGGCCTTGCTTCCTCCCAACCCAGCACTCGGAAAGAATCTGTCCTGCTCTAGAAAGTTGGCCCTTGGCAAAAGCTTTAAAAACCAACTTTCACACGTTCACATTTTGTCAGCTGCAGGCAGCGGTGATTGAATTACATGGAGCAAAGACCTTAAATGGACAGATGACGTCAGGTCTTGGGACCTTCGATGTGAATTGCGCATGGAAGTCGCAAATTAATACATGTGCGGCGGGAAAAATATACTGTTTGTGGATGTATTTGTGGGTACAGATATAAACCGTGTGGGTGGCGTGTACACGTGCACATACACATCTGTGAGCCCGTGTGCGTGTATGGCATGCCAGCTCCCTGCACGTTGCAGCAAAAAAAAAAAAAAAAACTTTTCTTTATTTTCCTATCCCTCCTAAATCTTCCTCCATCTCTGCTGTGGTCCTCCTCTCAACAAAGCTGCTCGTTGTCCCACTGAATGGCCCCAGCTCCTACAATACACAGTAAATTTCTTACACAATTAAAACAGGGAATGAAGCTACAAAAGCAGCTCCCAAACAATGGAGTCGGATGACAAAACAGCAAAAGAGACCACACTGGGCCGTTTGATTAAGCCATTGTCGGGGTGCACAATGTACACCACTCCACAGCCCTTTTCTCACATATACCTCATGTCAATCAAGCGAGCCCTGTGAGCTAACAAGCTAACAACACACAGGCAAATACGGTAATCAAACAGATCAGAAACAAATTTGAGGCAGGGCATGCACACTTCTCTGACAGAAGAGACCTGAATAGACATCAGGGGGAAGACATGTAGAGGTTTAGCTGATTTAAGGAGAGACAAACGGACTCAGAATAAGCATCTTAACCTACATTAATCACCCTTATTCTGCCTAATCTTGACAGCAATTCCCACTCACACTGCATTTCGATTTTAAGCACTGATCTTTATTTCATTCAGGTGTCTGACCACAGTTGCCGTTGCTCATTTATCAGTTTGGGAACCTTTTTCCTCTCCTTCGCTCTCACAGATACAGCTCCCCTCCCAAAGTTGATAAATTCCCACAGTGGCTGTTGACCCAGCTGCCTTTGTCAAGTGGTGCTACCAGCAGGTGCTGTTTTCACAGCCACCCTGGCTGTCGTACAGACTGTTTAGTAGCACTGCTGACCCCTGCCTACCATTAACAGTGTTAGCTACAGACCCCCCTCCAATTCTCCAGGGACTCTTTCACTCTCTCCTTCTCTTTCTGTGTTATTCCCTCCATTTCTGCTTTTTAACTACATGCAGCCTGCAACAACAAAAGCCAGCAGAGATGGAGTATTGAGTTGGGTGCTGATGGGAGCATGGGAATCACCCCCCACACACACACACACCACCACCACCACCACCACCCCATTTAAATCTACACACAGTCTGAGTATTATTGTCTCTGCCACTGACTGTGTCAGAGCATTTGGCAAGTGTGCTTACAGTCCATTAAATGCAGTTAATACCAAACACAGTCAACACTATACAGTTAGATAACCCAATAATATCCACTGAACCACTGAAAGCTGAACGCATGGTGAACATTTCCCCGAGGCAGAACAGTAAGAGCATCTGAAAGGGAATTAGCTGTTTAATCAACTTTTTCCAGACAGATGGAAAATGAAAACATTGTTGGTTCCAAATTTAATAACCGAGATGCTGGTTGTAAGTCATCTATCTAGTTTTGGCTTCCGCTGCTGACTGACCGTTTCTCCCCTGCCGTGATTGATGAGGTGTGTTCTCCACTGACACACACGCAGTCACACACCGACCTCAGTGCTCACACCCCTCAGTTCTCGTACCAGAACCAGTCTGCAGGACTGGTGTCTCTATGCATGTGCTCATGTTCTCCCTGTCCCACACTGTTTCTACATCTGTACCATGGATCCACACATCTATTCTTGTGGGTTTTTTTTTTTTTTCATATGCATGGTCCGGTGGGTGTGTATGTGTGGGTCACATTTGAACTTGATTACACACTCGCTGTATTATTTCCAGATTTGTAGAGCGTGATATGAAATAATTCTGCTTCAGCCCATTTGCTGATGTGCGTGTCTGGATGTTTGTCTTAATACGGAGTGATCACATCTTCTTTGGTGTTCAAACCTGACACATATGGTGTGGAGATGTTTCTGTTTCTGTGTGCATTTTCCAAAATTATGTTTACATCCTCTGGAGCAATGTGTGTTAATCCTGCGTGTTGTTTTGTTTTTCAAACATGGAGAATGTAAGAGCTGAAAAAATGCAAATAGCTTGCTCGGCACAGTTCAGTTGTTCGGTAGTGGTCGGAGAGGCTGTTGGCATGTTTCCACTGGCTGCCATGTTTCCATCAGTCTGCCCCAGGGCAGCTGTGGCTACAGAGGTAGCTTACCACTATCAGTTTCTGTCAGTGGAGTGAATGAATAATGTATCCACTGTAAACCGTCTTTGAGTGTCCTTGAAAAGTGCTATATAAATCTGATGCATTATTATTATTAGTTCATGTCAGAGCTGAATGGAGTGAAGAAAACGTTTTAAGTGCTGGAAATGTAAAAAAAAAAAAAAATAATCTAGAAAGTAATAATCAAATAAGACAAATAAGAGCTCAATGCACTGCAGCATATTCAGATTAGGAAAACATTTCATCAGAATGGTGACAGACTGGTGGTGCAAAGTCACAACACTTGAAACTCGAGGAATAAGCTGCAAAGTGAGTCCAGGGACATAATAGAGTGGTCAGTCACTTCCACACTGACAAGTTGTCTGATTTTAGCAATTTAAGTTGCAGCCAAACTAAAAGATTTGTGTTTTCCAACAGATGATGGATTTGTGGTGTAATAGCAAACGACTATGATTAGGCTAACATTTATCGGCAACATACAGTCCATTATTTTATTGTATCCTGAAGTTCTTTCCATCGTGGGTGTTACAGCCCTACTAGACCAAGGCCAGAATTGCCTATTATCCAGAAACTTGCGTTGTCCGTTCCAACCCTTTATTGTCAAGATGGACTAACCTATTGTCTTTTTCACCCTCAGGTAAGTTAAACGCTCACCTATATACCCATGCAAGGATTAGAACCCATGACACAATGAGTCAAATCCTCACACTCTCACCACTAAGCCAAAAAGGAATTCCTCTACTAGCTAGTAGTGAGCTAGTAGTGGAGGTGATCCTTAGTGTGACAAGAAACTGCACCACTGATCGATTTCTTATGAAGGATTCGTAATAATAGGCGTTCACCATTCATTTGCAAGTGTTGTGACTTTTTGCAGCAACGGTGCATGTTGCAGTTTTCACGAAGATGCTTGATTTTGTTTTGTCTGTTTGTAGTAGTTGCATTAGGTTGCACTATGTTGCGCTCTCCTGGCCACCGTATGGCAGACATCACCACAGCTGAAATCTCAAAACTGGTCAGAGCACACCTAGAATGGACTACTTGCACAAAGACTACCGTGTTTTGTGGATTGCAGCTCCATCATACCCGGTCTCTATGTTCTACACTGGCTGTGCATGAAAAGTTCAACAAAATGTAAGATCAATAATTTTCTGCAGATTAGTAAAATGATACTCACTGCCATAAAGGTGGGGAACATGGTGGATAACTGTTGGGTTATTTTAAGCTAATACTAGCTTTTATTTTGTTATAATCAACAGAAACTTAGCTTTTGTCGGTGTGTTGCCGTGGTAACTGCTAGTCCCAACAGAAGATATGAAGCCTGTGGCAGGTTTGGACGGACGGATGGAAATAATAAAGGATAGATTAGGTGTAAATGACTCTGTTTCACTGTTTGGATTTGTTCTGTTGATATATTTAAATAAAGCTGATTCAGTGAGTATCTTCAGCCTTTTATTTATTTATTTTTTTTTTTTAATTTTATTTATTTATTTTCGGATAGTACATTACAGGTTAGAAGAAACTGTATAATATAACAACAAGGTCAAATTAGACAAAGACTCCTTCTACTATACAATTCCACGTGAGTTATCCGAAAAGGGTGATGGCTGAAGCCGCAGCTTATATTGCCCACCCATATTCCATCCAAGAATTCAAAGGAGAAAAAAGAGAAAACAAGACAAGAGCGATTACAATTTAAAACAAGGCTAAGACAAAATATGACTGAGAGAAAAAGAAAACTGAGCTAGTCTAAGTTAAGCGGTTACTATTCAAAAACAAATCTAAGACATAGTGTCACAGAGAAAAAAGAAAAACTAAGCTATAACACAACACAGGCTGGAAATGTCAATCCTTATGTGAGTTTACATGTCGTCTTGTAAATATGTTTGGAGTATTTCTTCCTTTAGTTTTTGTTTAAATTGTCCAAGCTTTGTACATGATTTTAATTCAGGTCCAAAATCGTTCCATAATCTGACACCTTGCACTGAAATACAGTGTTGCTTGGTAGTTGTTCTCACTGTAGGCTTTTGAAATATACATGTTCCTCTGAAGTGATATCGTTTCTCCCTTGTTTGGAACAACTTTTGGATATTTGCGGGCAGTGATAGATTCTTCACTTTGAACATTATTATTGCGGTTTTAAAGTCGATCAGATCTTTCAACTTGAGAGTTTTTTGTTTAAGAAAAAGTGGGTTTGTTGGTTCCCTGTAAGCTGCTTTGTTGATTATTCTAATAGCTCTCTTTTGAAGCATAAAGAGTGGATATATGTTTGTTTTATATGTATTTCCCCATACTTCATTACAATATGTCATGTATGGGAGTATTAATGAATGATACAAGGTGTATAGTGTGGGTTGATTCAGCAAATTTTTCACTCTGTGTAATATTGCAATTGATTTGGATACTTTACCTTTTATATAATTAATATGTGGCTTCCAACACAGTTTGTTATCAATTATTACTCCAAGGAATTTAGTTTCGGATACCCTTTCAATCTCTACACCATTTACACTGAGTTTGGGTACTGGGTAGTTGTGATGGTTGTTAAAGACTATAAATTTTGTCTTGCTTAAATTGAGCGTTAATTTGTTTGAATCAAACCACAGTTTCAGCTTTCCTAATTCCTTTCCGAGTGTATCCAGAAGTTGTTCCAAGTTGTTTCCACTGCATAGCAGGTTAGTGTCATCAGCAAACAATATTAAGTCCATTTTTTCTGAAACTTTACATATATCATTTATATACATATTGAATAATAATGGTCCCAAAACTGAACCCTGTGGGACTCCACAGGTGACCTTCAGTAGCTCTGAGTTTTTGTTGTTAACACATACAAACTGATATCTATTCTTTAAGTAACTTCTTAACCAGGACAGTGCTACCCCTCTGATACCACAATTTTGTAGTTTCTTTAATAATAGATTGTGATCTACTGTATCAAATGCTTTTTTAAGATCCAGGAATACTCCAACTGAATACTCTTTATTTTCAGTGGCTGTTGATATTTTTTCTGTAAATTCCATTAAGGCATATGCTGTTGTCCTTTTGTGTCTGAACCCATATTGCTGCTCACACAATAAATCATTCTTCAGTATGAAGTTGTCAATTCTCTCAGAGAATATTTTTTCAAGTATCTTGGAAAATTGCGGTAATAGTGAAATTGGTCTGTAGTTGGAGAGTTCCCCTCTGTCGCCTGTCTTGTAAATCGGAATTACTTTAGCTATTTTCATTGCATTGGGAAATATACCTGATTGGAGAGACAGGTTACAGATATACGTCAGTGGTTTCACTATGCATTCGATAACAGTTTTGACTAGTAGCATATCAATACCATCGCAGTCAGTAGATGTTTTACTTTTGAACGATTTAACAATTTCAATGACCTCTCTTTCGTCTGTGTTCTTTATGAAGATGGTGTCTTTTACAGCAGTGTTATTGCATATTGAATCACCTGTTGGCACCGTAGTGGGTATTTCTCGGGCCAGTTTAGGTCCAATGTTAACAAAAAAATTATTAAATTCATCTGCAGGTGAAGCTATATTCACATTCGGAGTCGATTTATTATTTTTTGGAGTGTTAGTTGGGTAGCTGGTATTTCTGCTTTTATTTCCAAGGATACTGTTGATTATTGTCCATGTATTTTTAATATTGTCTTTGTTTTTTTCCAGTTCTTTACTGTAATAGTCTCTTTTACTACATCTTATTATATATGTTAACTTATTTTTGTATGTTTTATACCGCTGCTCTGCTTCTTTTGTCCTTTTCTTTATGAAAGCTTTATATAATAAATTTTTCTTTTTACACGCCTTTTGTAGTCCTTTGGTTAGCCATGGTTTGTCAGTAAATTTGTGTTTAAGCTTTTTTTTAACTAATGGGCAGTTTTTTTCATAAAGAGTGGTTACAATGTTTGTAAATGTGTCATAGGCTTCATTTACATCTGATACATAGACTTCTGTCCAGTCTTGCTTCAGCAAGTCCTCTTTAAAAGAACTGATTGCGTTTGGTGATTTGTGTCTGAACGATTTTGAGATTTTTTCTGGGTTGGGCCCCGTGTGGCCATGGATAAGTGCAAAGATTGGCAAGTGGTCGCTTATATCATTTATCAATAATCCACTTTCTATTTTCTTGTCGAGAACATTGACAAACAGGTTGTCAATAAGTGTAGCAGAGTGAGCTGTGATTCTACTGGGATGTGTTATTGTGGGATATAGACTCATGCTGTACATAGAGTTCATGAACTCTGTAACTACATTTTGTTGATGTGGATTAAGTAGATCAATATTGAAATCTCCACAAATTGCTACCATTTTCTTACTAGTAATATTATTGTACAGCTCGACTAATTTATCTCTGAATGTCTCAATGCAAGTTCCCAGCGTTCTGTATATGCAGCTTATGATTAGATTTTTTGTTTTGTCTAGGTCAATCTCAACAGATCTTATCTGTTGAGATATTATCTGCTGGTTTATTATTTTTTCTGCTGATAGCTTTGCAGGAGTTGTAATTAGAGCGGTTTACAATAATCAGTCTAGTTAAATAGTGAACTTAAGAAAATGTACCTTGTTCAGTGGCACAGAAAATAGTTTTATTATTATTATATGTATGACAAGTTACAAGCTAAGAGGTAGTTTTTGACTGTGTCTTTGATTTCTTTTTGTTGTCATTTAAATAATAATAATAATTTAAATTTATAGCTTGTATGAGTGAAGGAGGTCATGTTGAAGTAGACCAACCTGCAGTGCCTCGGTGGACATAGCGGAGACAGTATGAGATTTAATGACGGCATTGCATCCAAGCAAAGCAAAGCAAGCAGTGAAGACAGGGGGACAGAACCAGAAGATCATGGACAAGTCATGGTGGCATAGAGCTGTTCTGAGTGAGGCCAGGAGTGACCAAGGAATATTCACACAGCCAAAGAATCACTTGCTAGCAGGGCTAGGCTAGCTGAAGTCTGCTGGTCACTGGGATACAGGTGTCACAACGGTCCTCACGGACCGTCACAAGACGCCTCAGTCACCAGTGAGTTTGCAGTGGTAATTTATTGTAAAGTAAGGATGAACACACACAGAACACATACAGCGGCTGAGTGAAGTCTGAGCCGGGGAACACCCGATGCGCCAGACGACAACGTTGATGATGAGCTAGGCAGACAGGAACATACCTGAGCATAAAGGAGCACCATCAAAACGTAGCAGGATGTAACAGATGATCGTAACAGGAGAACATAACAGAATATAACAGAGACTGCCGCGCTGGAGGACATTTAGCACCCGCTTATATCTGGTGGCTAATGACCCCAACGCGGCACAGCTGCTGCTAATGACAGCAGAGCAGCAGCTGACTTTGACAGCAGGGAGCTCCCCCGGGCGCCTTCACAATAAGAGCCCGAGGAGCTGGAAGGAACCCTCAGCTGCCAAAGCCAGGGAACAAAAAGATATGAGGCCCGAGTGTGGCCAGAACCGACACTCGGGTTATGACAACAGGTAACAGCTGACTGAGCAGGAAGGTGAATACACGCACAGCCGTATGTAAACCGTCCGCAAACTGGTAGGCAGCGACAGATTATCTAAGTCTAAAAAATAAAACACTTTAAATAAATCTTATTACTACTGAGAAGTGCTGACACTCAGCATCCTCTCAGCATCAGGGTAGTCAAAATAATATAATTAAAGTGTGATCCTGATCACAAGATGCATTTTTACATTATTAGCTTGTTTTTTTATGTTGAACACAGTCTCTACAATTTAAAACAGCATTACCGATTTTCTTGGAGGTAAACAGTAGCCCGTATAATAGTGACAGTTTAAACAAGGAGCTTGGTCCAAAACATTGTAAAACCATGAAAATGTACATTTCTGTCATAAAAATGTGATGCTGACCAAAGCAGGGCATAGCCATTCTGAGTATATTTTTCTGCTGTCCTGAAAAAAGCTCCAAATTAAATATGTTTTATGTACACTTGTGATAAATCTTCCCACATCTACTGCAATCTTATATTGAAATACTCACTGGATGAGGAGGAGCGACATTATTTACAGCCGAAAATACTATATGTCACATCATTCAGTGCAAGCAGTCCATTATAAATAGCACAGGCTTTACACTGAACATATTTCCTACATTACCATCATCCGTATCGCTGTGCAGCAGTTGATGCAGTGTTTTGTTTTTTGTTTAGTCTCAGCTTTTTGTTTTGTTTGCAGGACATTTTTTTTTTTTAAATTACAAATGAATTTTGTGTGAGACGTTGTGGAAACTCTGATGTGTGTTTGTGAAGGAGACGCAAACTTCAAAACAGACTCGTGTAAGCTGCATTAAACAACCTGCTCATAACAGATCTCGTTTCTGTTTTGGACATCATAGCAGTTTATTCATTTTTGACAGCAACTGGACGCAGAACAGGTCCGACAGGGATTTCAAACATTGCATCACACCATCTCCAAACTATTCAGTGAACTACTATATCACTACACACCCTCTCAATGATAAATCAATATAACCTTGTTTACATCTAGAGTTGTTCACAATGCTGTCATTTCATTATTATTATTATTATTATTATTATTATTATTGCTAGACTTACAAACTCAACAAAGTCACAGGGCTTCATCTACATAAACAGTCTGATTTAGATTGTTAATGGCTTAGCATTTTTACCCCTCAACCTCTAAAGGCTGAAGGAGTATTGTCATCATCCCGCTGGGTGGAACGGCGTCAACACTTAACTTGTGAAGGCGATAGAGAAAGAAATCTTGTGGAATTTTGAAATTGGGTGTATCTATGAAAAATTTCAGATGAGTTAAAATTTGACTGACCTCTGGCTTTTGGGTGACCTCTGACTTCAGAGGTCAGTTTTCCCTAAATCTTGAAACGCAATAACTACACAAAGGAATGACATAGCCTTTTTAAATCAATATCATCATGTCTAAGACAAGTCTTAGACCCTACCCACTGACTATGGGTTTGGGGTCCAAAGGTCAAAGGTTAATGTTAACATTCCCTTTGCACTATTACTGTATAATGAGTAAAGCTAGGATCACCATACTTGGTACACATGTTCACCTTGGGACCCCAACCCACATTTGTAAGTTTGGGGTCAAAAGGTCAAAGGTCATGATTAGCTTTCCATCCATCCATCCATCTTCTACCGCTTTTCCGGAGGTCCGGGTCGTGGAGGCAGCAGTTCAAGCAGAGAAGCCCAGACTTCCCTCTCCCCAGCCACCTGCTCCAGCTCTCCAGAGAGGATACCAAGGCATTCCCAGATCAGCTGGGAGACATAGTCTCTCCAGCGAGTCCTGGGTCTGCCCCGGGGTCTCCTCCCAGTGGGACGTGCCCGAAACACCTCAAGTGGGAGGCGTCCAGGAGGCATCCTGATCAGAGGTCCATACCACCTCAACTGGCTCCTTTCAATGTGGAGGAGCAGCAGTTCTACTCAGCCTTTCCCGGATGACTGAGATCCTCACCCTATCTCTGAGGGTGAGTCCAGCAATCCTACGGAGAAAGCTCATTTCAGCTGCTTGTATCCGCAATCTCGTTTTTTCGGTCATTACCCAAAGCTTGTGACCATAGGTGAGAGTAGGAACGTAGATTGACTGGTAAATCAACAGCTTTGCCTTAGAACTCAGCTCCCTCTTCACCACAACAGACCGGTACCACGTCCGCATCACTGCAGATACTGCTCCGATCCGTCTGTCAATCTCTCGCTCCATTCTCCCCTCACTCGTGAATAAGACCCCAAGATACTTAAACTCCTCCACTTGGGACAGGAGCCTGTCCCCAACCCGGAGAGGACAATCCACCTTTTTCCGGCTGACGACCATGGACTCGGACTTGGAGGTGCTGATTCTCATCCCAGCCGCTTCACACTCAGCGGCAAACCGTCCCAGCAAGAACTGTAGGTCATTGCTGGATGAAGCCAACAGGACAACATCATCTGCAAACAACAGAGATGAGATCCTGTGGTCACCAAGCATGACACCGTCTGTTCCCTGGCTGCGCCTAGAAATCCTAGTTCCAACTATGCGGTCTCTGTACGACCGTTGTGAGAGTTTGGTTCGTATTGCCAACACTCGATCGGACTCATTCCCAATGATAGTTGGACTCCGCCAGGGCTGCCCTTTGTCACCAATGATTAGCTTTCCTTATGTCTTATTACTATACAGTAAGTAAAGCTAGGGACACTAGACCTTTTACGCAGGTTCACCCTCACACCCTGACCTCTGACTATGGGATTAGGGTCCATAGGTCACTGTTAACTTCTCCTATACCCTTTTGCTATAGAATAAATAAAGCTAGGGTCACCAAACTTGGTACATATGTAGGTTCACCCTGACCTCTGACTATGGTTTTTTTTTTTTTTTTTCCACAATATCTTTATTGAACCTTTTTTTTTTTTTTTTAACAAACATGATACAAACAATCAAACACTAACACTAAAGTACTACAAAAAAAAAAAAATGCACTAAAAACACCAACAACCACCAACAAAATCAAGTCTTCAACAATGCTCCTCTGTTTAGTCTAGACAATCCAATACATAAGTATACATATTATGTTCACCAGTTTGGAATTTACAAGGTCCACACACATCATTCACCTTCTTCTTCAAGAGTTATGTTTAAATTTTTTACATAATCAATAAAAGGTCTCCATATATTCTCAAACACAATTTCCTTTGATTTTAGTATATATGTTATTCTTTCTAATGGAAGGTTTGTTAACATCTGTCTTAACCACTGAGTCACATCTGGTCTATGAGTCTTTTTCCATAATAGTGCAATACATTTTTTGGCATTAAGCAAACTGAGGTCTATGAATGTTCTTTCACTTTTATTAAAATTATGCTTTTCTGGGTACAGACCCAACAAAAACAGTTTAGGATTCAATATGATTTGTTTTGAGATTATTTTTTCAATTGTTACCCTCACCTCTTCCCAAAACATTCTTATTAATCTACATTCCCATAAACAATGAAATAGGGTTCCTTTACTTTCCATGCATTTTGTGCATGTATCTGGTATATTTTTGTTATATCTATTTAACTCCTCCGGTGTAACATACATCCGCATTAACCATTTGAAATGTATCAATTTAAGGCGTGCATTTATTGATTTGGTTTGAGCTTCTGTACAAGCCAATTCCCATTGTTCCTCTGAAATTTCAATTTGCAGATCTTCTTTCCAGTAGTTTAATCTTTTCAGTGAATTTTCACTTGAAGATAGTGTCAGTGAGTTATAAAACTCTGAAATAATACCCTTTCTTTTACTATCTTTCATCATCATTTTTTCCAAGGATGAATAAATAGGTCGAGTGAGAGCTTTATTTTGATTTGATCGAATAAAGTTTCTAAGTTGAAGATATTTAAAAAAATGTGTTCTATTGAGATTAAATTTGATCCTCAGCTCTTCAAAAGACATTATGTTGTCTGCACATGGCAAATATAAATCCTGAATCTTTTGTATCCCTTTTAAATTCCATACTTTAAATACAGCGTCCGCTCTCCCTGGTTTAAAATATTGATTACCCCATATTGGACTAAATTGTGACAATAACTGTGGTTCTTTTAAATAGTTTTTAGCTTCACACCATATTTTGATCATATGCTTTACAAATGGATTTTTAACTTGTTTTGTAATTTTTTTGCCGAATCTGAGTATATGAATATGGGAAGAGGTAAAGGTAAATTGTATGATTCCATTTCAGTCCAGTGAGGGAGATCATTTGATGAAAAATAATATGTCATAGACCTCAGTTGTGCCGACCAATAATACAACATAAAATTTGGACATTTCAGACCTCCACGATCAAATGGTAAATATAATAAAGACAAACGTAATCTAGCCCTCCTGTTGTTCCATATAAATTCCACTAACTTTTTTTTTATTCTTGAGAATAGATCTAAAGGTGGTGATAAGGGAATGTATTGAAATAAATAAAGTATTTTAGGTAAAATATTACTTTTAAGTATATTGATTCTCCTGATCATCGACATTGGTAGTGACATCCATCTCTGAGTTAACTCATTGATATCTGACATTAAGGCTTCATAGTTGACACTGGCGACTGATTCTAGCTTAGGCATAATTTGGATTCCTAAATATTTAAACTGATTTACAACATTGAATTGATTTACCTCAGGGGCTGGGTAATTTCTCTGGGTCTCATTTAGCATTAATATTGAAGATTTAGTTTTATTTATTTTATATCCTGATATTTCCCCAAAATTCTTTATTAAATTCAACAAGGTTGGAATTGATTTTTTTAGATTCGACATAAACAAAATTATGTCATCGGCGTACAGGGAGATTTTATGTTCTGTTGGTCCAACTTTAATTCCATATATTTGTGAATGTAAACGTATCGCTATCGCTAAAGGTTCAATTGCCATAGTAAACAGTAAAGGTGAAAGTGGACAGCCTTGTCGACATCCTCTATTGATTTTTATTGGTTTTGAAATATTGTTATTTGTTAGGATTTCTGCTGTAGCATTATTGTATATTATTTGAACCCATTTTATGAAATTATTTCCAAGTCCAAACCTTTGTAGGACTTCAAAAAGAAAGGGCATTCAACTCTATCAAAGGCCTTTTCGGCGTCCAATGATAGGAGAGCTGTATCCGGTGCTTCTTTATTAAAATAAATAATATTAAATAGTCTTCTTACATTATGGAAGCCTTGTCTACCCTTTATAAAGCCATTCTGATCTCGATTAATAATATTTGGTAAAATTTCTTGTATTCGTCTTGCTAAAATTTTACAGATTATCTTAAGGTCGGCGTTTAATAGGCTTATTGGTCTCATATTTTCACATTTATTAGAGGGCTTACCTGGTTTTGGCAGCAGTATAATTAAGGCATTATTTATGTATGATGGTAAATTATTATTTTGAAATGCTTCTAAAACCATTTCCAAAAAAGGTTTTATTAATTTATTCTTAAATTTTTTATAAAGGTCAACTGGAAGACCATCTGGTCCTGCACTTTTTCCTGATTTCATATTATCAATGGCTAGCCCAACTTCTTCTTGACTAATTTTAGAATCCAATATCTCCCTGTTTTCATTTGGAATACACGGTATAGATAGTTCGTTCAAAAACCCATTTAGTTTTGTTAAATCAGGTTCATTTTTGGTATCATATAATTTTTCATAGTAATCTCTAAAGGCTCTATTAATTTCTAAAGGATCTATAACTACCTGTCCATTACTTATAATACTGGTAATTGGTGTTTTAATTTCCAATTGTTTAATCTGCCATGCTAATAATTTTCCCGATTTTTCACCTTGTTCATAAAAAGATTGTTTCAATCTTAGAAGACTCGAGGCAGCTCTATTCGCTGATTTTTTGTCGTATTCAGCTCTCAAAATCAGTAATTCATTCTCCAACCTTGGGTCACTTCCTGCATACACTTTTTCCTGAAGATTTTTTATTTTATGTTCCAATTTAGCTCTCTCCTCTCGAGTCTTCTTAGATTTTGATCCTGTATAACTAATAATATGTCCCCTAATAAAAGCTTTGAAAGCCTCCCACTTTACACATGCTGATGTTTGTGTAGTATTGATGTCAAAGAACTCGTCTATCTGTTTTTCTATATACTTGACAAATTCCTCATCCTGAAGCCATTTATGCTGAAATTGCCATCTACCTGATTCCTTTGTCAATTTTTTATCTACATATATTAGACAACAGGGTGCATGATCAGAGATCACGATGTTATCATAAAAGCAGTTTTGAATCTTGGACCTTAATTCTGTGGAAATCAAAAAATAATCAATACGTGAGAATGTCTTGTAGGTACTGGAATAACAAGAATAGGCTTTAACTTGTGGTTTCATTTCTCTCCATATATCTAACAATCTCAATTCTTTCATAAAATGATTAATAGTCATCCTACATCCAATGTGCGTACAATCCAGTCCTGTTGATCTATCCACACCTGGATTCAATGTACAATTAAAATCCCCTGCTATTATATGTTGCCCTGTAAGTGATGATAAGATGAGAAATAAATTAGCAAAGAACTTCTGATCATCTATATTGGGACCATATAAGTTCACAAGATTTATATTTTCTAATAGCAAAGAACCTTGAATGATTACATATCTTCCAAATTTGTCTCCAATTACATTTTCACTTGAAAAGGAACTGATTTATGTATGAGAGTCATAACTCCCCTGGCTCGGGATGAAAATGAAGAGGTGAATACACTTCCCTGCCATCTACTCCTAATTCTTTTAACATCCTCCTCTATCAGATGAGTTTCTTGTAAAAACACAATTCTTGAACCCATGTCCTTTATTTTATTCATAACTTGTTTAAGTTTTTTTAAATTTGTAGACCTCTGCAATTCCATGAAGTTAAATTAAGGTTAACACTTTGGTCCATGATCAATAGAGAGTTTGGGATTACCTTGCAGTGTAAACATGCTCATACAGAGAAGCAAAAACATGAGTGGTTGAACATTCATCCTACAAACTACACACAAACAAATTTCCCCTTCCCACACTTGTGGCAAACCCCCCAAAATCAAAAGAAAAATTCTGTCTCCCGATATAGCCATCGACCGTTCCACACCCACGGGGACCAGCCTAAGCCACTCCTTCTTCATCCTCCCAATCACCCTAACTCTACTGCTTTTAATGACGTAACATTAACTCTCCTCTGTAGTTTTCCAACTTAACTCCAAAATTTTTAACAACTTTGTACATCATAGTTTTTTTTTTTTTGTTTGTTTTGTTTTTGTTTTGTTTTTTAATATATAATACAATCTATATTTTGTAAACTTACTATTTACTTCAAGTCAGTCAGATGCCTGTGCAAATGCTTAATTATTCTACCTTATATTTTGTTCATGCTTAGCTCCCACCAGTCTCTTCTTCTTCTTTGATCTTCTTGATGAACTCCTGCGCCTCCTCTGGGGTCTTGAAGATGTGGGTTCTGCCCTCATACGTGGTCAGCAGTCTCGCAGGATAGATTACACCATGACGAATCCCAAGGTTGCGCAGCTCCTTACGTACGGGATCAAACTGCTTCCTCAATTGCTGGATTCCTGTGGCCAAATCTGGGTAGAACCGCACCTGCTGGTCCTGGTGTTTAATCTCTCCTTTAGCACGTGCAGCGTTGAAGATCTTCATCCTGTCTCTGTTGCTAAGAAACTTCATAATTAAGGTCCTCGGCGGTCCCTTATCTCTCCGTGGGCCAATACGATGTGCTTTTTCCAGAACCACTGCTGATTGCAACTCCTCGCTGCCCAGCACCTCCGGAATCCACTTTTCCAGAAAGGAACATACGTCCCGACCTTCTGATTCCTCTGGAAGACCCACCAGCCTCAAATTATTCTGTCTCGACCGAGATTCCAAATCCAAAATATTATCTTCCAGAGATTTATTTTTTTTTTCCAAAGTGCGCACCTTTAATTGAAGACGGGTGACGTCATCTTCAGCACTAGCGAGACGGAGCTCCATCTACGCCGTTCGTTCTACACAGTCACCCAATTCCTTTCTTATTCCTTCCAGCGCTGTCATAATCCCATCAAATCTAGAGGAAAAGTCCGCTCTCATTGAACTCATGGCAGCCATCAGCGCATCTGCGCCATTCCCCGCAGAAATCGCACCGCCGCCAGCCTCCTCCGCCATATATGGAGCCTTGTTTGCTGCGTCACAGACCTGAAAGTCCGTTAATTTGGACTGTTTCGGCAGCTCGCTTTTTCCTTTTCCTGGTTTTCCAGCCTTAGGCTTCGCCGACATATCCTCGCCCAAATGCTGGGATACGTTCTGTCCCAAATGAGAGAGTTATTTGCCGATTTTTTTTCTCCAGGAGCAGAGCAGAGCGAGACACGTCCGTCTTACGTGGCAGCCATAACCGGAAGTCCTGACTATGGTTTTTGGTTTGCAAGGTCAAATTGCCATTTAAATTATATCTCAAAAAACAAAGAAAGCTGGGGTCACGAAACTTGGTACAGAGGTTCACCTTGGGAGCCCAAGCTACAACTATGGGTTTGGGGTCAAAAGGTCAAAGTCAAAATGCCCTATAAGCTACAGTATATCTCAATAACAGTGACACCTAGGGTCACCAAACTTTGTGCACACGTTCACCCTGAGACTCAGACCTCTGACTATGGGTTTGGGGTCAAAAGGTCAAAGGTCACAGTTAACATTCCCTATACCCTATATACTGTATATGCTGCTACAGAACAAGTAAAGCTAGGGTTACCAAACTTTGTAGATAGGTTCACCCTGTCACCCTGACATCTACCTATTGTTTTGGGATATGCAAGGTCAAAGGTCTAGGTCAAAATGCCATATAAACTACATTCCAACAACAAAAAGAGGCTGAGGGGTACCACTGGCAAGCACAGTATTTTTATTTTTCATCTGTATTAAATCATGATTTTCATTGTTTCTTATGTTATATCTTCAATGTTTGAAATGTGTCCCAGTATTGAAGGGCTCATTGACTGAAAAATGTTGTGTTTGTTGGTTTTAACTGCCTGAAATGAGTCTACTGGTCACCTGATTATCAAAAAATTTTCAAAACAGTCAATTCTCTTAAAAAAACACACAGCTTTATCTCGTTTTCTCTCCCAGAAACGCCAGAAATGTTTATGACTCTTCTGTCTAAATCGTTAAAGTCACAATAAGAAAAAGCCAAACCACCGCCGTCCTTGAGACCCGCCCACTGCTCTAGTATTGGTCTGCCTAGCTGTCTGTCATGTAGATGGAAGGGGTGCTAAAGATAGCCTATTAGCCCCTGAGCTATTAGCCCCCAAGCTACCAGGAGGCTTGAACCAAGCGTGGCTTATATTGTTATTTTCTTGAGATCTTAGTCACCCTAATAACCATCCCTGTTAACACCTGGTTCACCAGTGCACAGTCCACAATATACCTCGCATCGCTCTGGCCCATCTTCCAGTGGTTTCGCCGTGATTCCACAGCCGGCGTGCAGGTCACGGCAACTGCCTACACCACGACCCAAGGCTGCTTCTCTGAGCTCCCCCACAATCCTCCGGGGCTGTGCGCGACTCCACTCTAGTCTCGCAGACATTGTAGGGGAGTCGTTTCATGACGGTGCATCCCCCAACTGGCCTTGGGAGAGGAGCGGAGTCCCGTGGAACGAGACCCTGCACTTTGAGATCATGTGGCTTGGCAGCTCGGCTCAGCCAGCGACCTCGGATTGTGGCAATCGGTGGATCGCCCAGCCCACAGTGCTGGCGATTTGTTGTGGCATCCCGGCGAAGTTGCTGGGAGATGGGCGGATTGAAGCGAGATACAGAAATGACTGTGAATCAGTGAAGCAGCACTGCTCATCCAAACTAGAAGAAGGCTGGAAGCTTCTCAGCTAATGGCTAACTGACGTAAGAGGGAGGGTGGAGTTGAACAACTGAAGGATGTTTCTTAAAGTCATAGGCTTTAATCAGAGCATTTCAAGAAAGCCAGGAAAAATAGAAAAAACAAATTTGCTTCAATAACTAAAAAATTAATGAAAATGTGAACAAAACATGTCACAAACACTTCATTAAGATGTGTGAGCTGTTAAAATTTGGAAAAAGTGCAGTCAGTGACCCCTTTAAACTTCTTGTTTATGAAGCAATCATGCAGCATCTTAGCAATATTTTAATTAATATTCTCTTCATTTGTAATCGCATTTCTTTTTTTTAATTAGTGGGCAACTTTGTTAGGAGTTATAATCCGGTGATTCCTTATCATCCAATAGTTCTGTCTTGCACATACTGACATCCCCTCCTTCTGTTTAACAACTGTTGCAGGCCTCATGCCCCTAAGGAGTGCCAGCGTCAGGTGGAGCCACCAGAACTGCTGATGACAGCTTGTTCCAGACACTGTAAGAATGGACACTGCACTCCTACTGGCAAATGCTGCTGTAGCCCTGGCTGGGAAGGACCCTTCTGCAGAATTGGTAAGTCTGCTGCCTTTATAGGAGAGCAGTATGAACCAGGTACATGCACAGACAGAGCCCAGGTAGTGCTCGAGAACCACCCGGTTTACCCTCTGCCCTCTGAAGTGCCCTTCTGGAGAACTTTTTTTTGAGGTATTATTGATTTTAATTTCCCCCCACAAAGATACCAGTTTCAAAGCAAATGCGTTTTAATATCTGAAAAGTAGATTTTGACGTTCAGTCAGTTCAATGTGACTGGTGTGTGAGCCCCAAATGCCTCCCACCCCCCACCCCTCTGCTCTACTGCAAACACACTGCACCAGTCACACGCAGCAGCTACGGCATTTCTGCGTCTCCTGTCCTTCAACCAGGTTAGTGTTTCATTGCTCTAAATCCTTGGCATTTTTGCTAGAGTTGTGAAAGTAGATGCAGTAGGTGATTTATTTTTTAACAAGGGGGATGGTGGTTGTATGGGATATTCAAATGCATAAATGTAATTTCAGTACAAATTTGCAAGAATAAAGGTCCAAAAATATGACAAAAACAGGTAATTTACAATTTTTAGAAAATTGTAAAAAAAAAAAAAAGAACTTCAAAATGCGTGGAAAAATCAAATTTTCAAGAAAAAACTCATAAATTTACAACAATCAAGTCACAAGTTTACAAAAAATTGCCAATTTTCATGAACATTTTTTCCAATTTTTTTTCTTTTTATTCCAATTTTCTCACCAGTTAGTGAGGTTTTAACCTTTTTTATGGAAAGTTATAATTTTTTTTGATAGATTCACAACTTTTTCCTGGCAAATTTATTACTTTTTAAATAAATATAGTACTTTTTTTCCTATAAATTTACCATGTTTTGTGATAATTGTTATATTTTCTACACACAAATTTACAACAATATACTCATAAATTTACAACTTTTTTCTATAAAATTTGCTACTTTTTTCTTAAAATTTCATTATTTTTCTTGTACAACTGCTACTATTCTCTCACTGACATACAAAGTTTCCCTGAAAAATTATCCTTGCAGTCTTTATGGAGGGTGGCAGGTTAACAGAGGGGATGATTTTGGCTCATTTTGCTGGCAAGGAGAATGGCCTTTTTAATGTTTTTGCAAAGATTTATTGATTTTGAACAGATTTTTCAGTGGAAGCTGCACATTTGTTGTCAGTGATCTTTTGTAAATCCATAATTAATGATGTAGTAGACCACGGTCTCTGAGTAGGTCATTTTGTAGAAACTGTCTTCTTCTTCTTTCGGCTGCTCCCTTTAGGGGTCTCCACAGCGGATCGTCTGTCTCCATCTCACCCTATCCTTTGCATCTTCCTTTGTAACACCAACCCTCTCCATGTCCTCCTTCACTACATCCATGAATCTTCTCTGTGGTCTTCCTCTTTTCCTCCTGCCTGGCAGCTCCATCTTCAACATCCTTTGTCCAATATATCCACTATCCCTCCTCTCGATATGTCCAGACCATCTCAGCCTTGCCTCTTTTACTTTGTCTCCAAACCACGCAACCTGAGCTGTCCCTCTGATATACCCATTTCTAATCCTGTCCCTCCTAGTCACTCCCAATGAAAATCTTAGCATCTTCAACTCTGCCACCTCCACCTCCATTTCCTGTCTTTTTGTCAGTGCCACCATTTCCAAACCATACATTATAGCAGGTCTTACTACTATCTTGTAAATCTTCCCTTTCACTGTTGCTGCTATCCGTCTCTCACAAATCACCCCTGACACTCGTCTCCACCAACTCCACCCTGCCTGCACTCTCTTCTTCACCTCTCTTGCACGTTTTCTATTGCTTTGGATGGTTGACCCCAGGTATTTAAACTCATCTACTTTCACTACCTCTACTCCTTCCATCTTCACCGTTACACCTGCCTCGCTCTCATTCACACTCATGTATTCTGTCTTGCTTCTACTGACTTTCATTCCTCTTCTCTCCAGAGCATACCTCCACCTCTCCAGGTTGTCTTCCACCTTCTCCCTACTCTCATTACAGATCACAATGTCATCTGCAAACATCATGGTCCACAGAGACTCCTGCCTGACCTCATCTGTCAGCCTGTCCATCACCATGGCAAACAAGAAGGGGCTCAGAGCCAATCCCTGATGTAATCCCACCCCCACCTTGAACCCATCTGTCACTCCTACAGCACACCTCACCACCGTCTCACTATCCTCATACATGTTCTGCACCACCCTCACATACTTCTCTGCCACTCCTGACTTCCTCGTATAGTACCACACTTCCTCTCTTGGCAGCCTATCATGTTTTCTCTAGATCCACAAATACAGAGTGCAACTCCTTCTGACCTCCTCTATACTTCTCCATCAGTACTCTTAGAGCAAACATTACATCTGTAGTACTCTTTCTTGGCATGAAACCGTACTGGTACTCACTGATTGTCACCTCTCCGCTTAACCTGGCTTCAACAACTCTTTCCCATATCTTCATAGTGTGGCTGATCAACTTTATGCCTCTGTAGTTACTATAGCTCTGAGCGTCACCTTGAAAATTGGTACCAAAACATGTCTTCTCCACTCCCCGGGCGTCCTCTCACTCTCCAAGATTGTGTTAAACAATCTGGTTAAAAAGTCCACTACCATTGACATTGACATTGACATTGATTTTTATTTGAACATTCTAAAAAAAAAAAATAAGAGAATTCAAAACAAAACAAAAAACACAAGCCAAAAATAAAATGTTCAAAAGGAGTGGGAAGAAGCCAACGCTTATATAGTCCCACCCCTTTTCCATACCCAACAAATTACAGTATCACTCATAATCATCATTATCCCACAACCACATTCACCATAATACACCCATAGTCAAATTATACAACAAAAATGACACAACAATGACAGTCCATATTGACAACAATACCAACATCCAACAATATTACAACAACAATAAACATACACTTCTGGCATGTTCAATACAAACACAGACAACACCATCACCTTCACAATCACCATAACACAACAACAACCTTCCCTCACTGAAGACACAGTGTAACATCACTGCCCTTCATTCTCGTACTGCTCAAAAACATTCTCTCCTAAACATTTCAATTCCTCCACAGGTATGTCATCTGGACCAACCACCTTTCCATTCTTCATCCTCTTCAAAACTGCCCTCACTTCTGCCTTGCTAATCCCCTGGACTTCCTTGTTCACTATCTTTCCTTCATCCATTCTCCTCTCTCTCTTATTTTCTTTATTCATCAGCTCTTCAAAGTACTCGTTCCGCCTTCTCAACACACTCTTGTCATTTGCTAGTACATTACCATTTCTGTCCTTTATCAACCTAACCTGCTGTACATCCTTTCCAGCTCCTTCTCTCTGTCTAGCCAATCGTTACAGCTTCTTTTCTCCTTCCTTAGTGTCCAGCCTCTCATACAACTCACTATATGTCTTTTCCTTTGCCACCTCTCTCTTTGCCATACGCCTAGATTCCAAATACTCCTGTCTACTTTCTTCATCTCCCTGACTATCCCACTTTTTCTTTGCTAACCTCTTCCTTTGATTTTGTAGAAATCTAAGGGATATTAAATATTTCTATGAGTGTATATGTATTAAAATAAAATAGATATACCAAGTAAGTACAGTAAAATTTGCACACCTGTATGCAACTTTATTTTTCAGTATTTAGGAGTGCCTCATTTTTTAAATTTTTTTTTTATTTTTTTTGGTTGAGCACCTACCCCCAAAATGTCTGTGCATGTCACTAGTCTGAACCAGTATCCAGGTTTGCTGTCTCTCCAGATTTGTTATGATGGTTCAGTAAAGCACAACGTGCACAGATTACCTTCAACATTTTTTTTCTCTATAAACCAAGAAGCAAAACTTTAAGTCACTTTGTTTTTGCTCTCTGTGACCGTAGCCAAATGTGAGCCAGCCTGCCGCAATGGGGGAGTGTGTATGGAGCCAAACAAGTGCCTGTGTAAGAGCGGCTACTCCGGCACCCAGTGTGAAAAGAGCGAGCGGGGTATGCCCAACGACCAGGAGAGAGATGGCATACTGGACCACATAATTGACATGACCTCATACCTCCTAGACCTGAGCGGCTACATGGTATAGGGGTGCGCATCCTCAAGCTGACATGAATCTACCTATCACCACCAGCAGGCTCGAAGCAAGGTGTCCTTAATACAGCCTCTTTCTCCCCCTTCACATACATCTGCACACAAATACTCACACAGGATCACTGTCAGACTGCTTTAACAACATCCCCAAGCTCTTCCCCTTTTCACCTATAGCTACTACTTCTAGCTACTTGCTCTTGAGCACCAGGCCTGGCATCCAAGCCGTGTTCACATTTCCAAGAGACCTGCTGCAGCCAGCCAGGCAGTTGACAAACACGGCCATCTCATGGCATCTCCACCAAGACATTCCCTTCCTTGTTGGGAAAGCGCCTGCACACAGCTGGCTGGGCAGAGTTGGGCATTCACAGGAGGGACTTCTTCATTGCAAGACTTTGGATCCCTTCAGAGGCTATTGCCTTACACAGGACACTCAGAAAATGGAGTTTGAGACATTTCAGTTCAGCTGTTCTATAAGGATTTCAGTTTGTAAGGACGGATGTCACTCAAGATCCGGTTTGTTGTCACAATTCACCAAAACCACACAAAGTAAATGTCTACATCCTGAGATTTTGAAGAAGCAAGAGTCATGGGTCCACAGAGTTGGCAGTGCTTTTCTACAGGCAGAGATTCTAGAAAGAGCAGTTCAGCACATTTACAATGTTGTATGTAGTTTGTGGGCACACTGGCATAGAAAGCAACACACGCGTTCCGTTCCCAGGGCTGTTAAATACGACTGAGTGAGAGCAGTTTACTTTGTCAAAGCCAGTTTGATGCAATCCAAATGGAGATTTTGACTCCCATGCACTGTATTCCCTTTTTTGTTTGTTTCATTCACCTTATTATTCAGAATTATTAGATATTAAAAAAAAAAATGCAAGGAGAGTGGTTTCGCATTCACACACACCAACTCCGCTCTGTCCCATGCGTGGTTACACAAAATCCTCTTTTTCACCGCACACTGAAACTGAAAGCCAAACTCAAAATGACAAAGGGAAGAGATAGCGCAGTAATGTATATTTCCATTAGAGCTTACCTAAGTACTACTTAGCATTGCAACGAAAAAAAGAATTATAGCATTACTATTGTTATCATAGAGGAGGGTTTATTTTTTTAAGTGTAATAATATATGGGAGAATATGGTGTTTATAGAAAGCAGTTTCACAATAAGCTCTGTCAGTTCATGTCATTTCATGTTCTACTTAATACACATGCAGCTTTAATGAAAGACACGCAAGGACAATTTTTTCCTTTTTCCTGACCATGTAAAAGTAATGCATGTCTGTGCCTGCATAAAATAATTTAGAGTCCTTCTATAGCTTTCCCCCTGACATATGCTTATACTGCCGGCATCACAAATGCGCCTCTGTTGTGAGATGATCAAGGATCCCATCAGGCCTCCGAATCAAGTGGAAGTAGCTCACAGTTGGAGGCAGATCTTGTCCTTGGAGGAAATATTTAAGGGTAACCTGAGGGTGAAAATATGGAATAGTCTAATGAGCCTCCCGCACATACCAGAAAACAGTTAAACACACATTTGGATTGCCGATGTGTATTAATATGTGTGTGATGATGTTGATACAGACAATACTTTGTAAAATCCATTTTTCATTTTATTAATAGCTACATTGGTTTGTTTACGTTTTTATCCCCCCCCCCCCCGCCAAAAAAAGTGTTGTCTGAACTACATCCTGAAGGTAAACTGTTATTTCATTTTGTGCCTTTCCTTTATTTACAGATTTTATGTATCATGGTTAAGCTACGGTCACAAACATTCTTACAAACAATGGGTTGGTAAGAATCTCCCAGTTCCTACGAATTCTGGAGTTCACAGACATTGGTGGAGGTGGCATAGTTTCTTACAGCTGCCATTCAATTTGCAAGAGCAACTTGAAGCATTCTTGAGAAATGAGGTGCTTTTCTGTCATACGATGGCCCTAGAGTTCTTACGTTCTTCATAAGGGTGCCTTGGGAGCTTCCTACGGCATACTTACTGCCATCTTACGAAAATATTTGTACAACTCAGAGCACTCTCAAGTCGTTGATAGGAAGATCTTACGGCTTTTGGTACATTTTGTCAGCATAAATGTCACACGAATGACATACAGTGGTGTGAAAAAGTGTTTGCCTCCTTCCTGATATCTAATTTTTTTGGGATGTTTGTCACACTTAAATGTTTTAGATCATCAAACTAATTTAAATATTAGACAAAGATAACACAAGTAAGCACAAAATGCAGTTTTTAAATGAAGGTGATTATTATTAAGGGTAAAAAAAAAAATAAATCCAAACTTACATGGCCCTGTGTGAAAAAGTGATTGTCCCCTGTTAAAACATAAATTAACTGTGGTTTATCACATCTTTTTTTTTTTTTAATTACTTATTTTGTATCCGTAGGTAGATTTGTTTTGCAGTCTGGTGACAAGCCACCAGCTGCCGGTCGCTGCGTGCGCAAGCGCCCCTTATCCCTAACCTGCATGTTTTTGGCATGTGGGAGGAAACTGGAGAAATCCCGGAGTAAACCCACGCAACACGGGGAGAACATGCAAACTCCACACAGATCACTGTTTGATCTGTGTAGTCAAACAGATCAGAACATCTACATCTTTGACAAGCTGAGTTCAATTTCTCTAGCCACACCCAGGCCTGATTACAGCCACACCTGTTCTCAGTCAAGAAATCACTTAAATAGAACCTGCCTGACAAAGTGAAGTAGACCAAAAGATCCTCAAAAGCTAGACATCATACTACAATCCAAAGAAATTCAGGCACAAATGAGAAACAAAGTAATTGAGGTTATAAAGCCATTTCTAAAGCTTTGGGACTCCAGCGAACCACAGTGAGAGCCATTATCCACAAATGGTGAAAACATGGAACAGTGGTGAACCTTCCCAGGAGTAGCCAGATGACCAAAATTACCCCAAGACTGCAGTGACGACTCATCCAAGAGGTCACAAAAAACCCCACAACAACATCCAAAGAACTGCAGGCCTCACTTGCCTCAGTTAAGGTTAGTGTTCATGACTCCACCATAAGAAAGAGACTGGTTAAAAATGGCCTGCATGGCAGAGTTCCAAGATGAAAACCACTGCTGAGCAAAAAGAACATAAAGGCTCATCTCATTTTTGCCATAAGACATCTTGATGATCTCCAAGACTTTTGGGAAAATACTCTGTGGACTGACAAGACAAAAGTTGAACCTTTTGGAAGGTGTGTGTCCCATTACATCTGGCGTAAAAGTAACACAGTATTTCAGAAAAGGAACATCATACCAACAGTAAAATATGGTGGTGGTAGTGTGATGGTCTAGGGCTGTTTTGCTGCATCAGCACCTGGAAGACTTGCTGTGGTAAATGGAACCATTAATTCTGCTGTCTACCAAAAAATCCTGGAGAATGTCCAGCCATCTGTTCGTAACCTCAAGCTGAAGCCCACTTGGGTTCTGCAGCAGGACAATGATCCAAACCACGCCAGCAAGTCCACCTCTGAATGGCTTAAGAAAAACAAAATGAAGACTTTGGAGTGGTCTAGTCAAAGTCCTGACCTGAATCCGATTGAGATGCTGTGGCATGACCTTAAAAAGGCGGTTCATGCTCGAATACCCTCCAATGAGGCTGAATTATAACAATTCTGCAAAGATGAGTGGGACAAAATTCCTCCACAGCGCTGTAAAAGACTCATTGCCAATCATCACAAATGCTTGATTGCAGGTGTTGCTGCTAAGGGTGGCCCAACCAGTTATTAGGTTTAGGGGGCAATCACTTTTTCACAAAGGGCCATTTAGGTTTGAATTTTTTTTTTACCCTTAATAATAAACACCTTCATTTAAAAACTGCATTTTGTGTTTACTTGTGTTATGTTCGTCTAATGTTTAAATTTGTTTGATGATCTGAAACATTTAAGTGTGACAAACATACAAAAAAAAATGAGAAATCAGGAAGGGGGCAAACACTTTTTCACACCTCTGTACTTCCACCTTATGAGTGCCTCATTACCGCCTTATGTACGCTGTATGAATCTCTACGAATGGGAATTCATACGCCGTTTCCTACAACCACTGTAAAGGGCTGTCAAGAACAACTTAAGGTGTTCTTGAGGCATACTTACGGCCAACATCTTGCGTAGTTCTTACATTGTTCCTATGGCATTAGTACGGCCGCCCTAAGAAGAGGGGTTTTTGTAGGGCGTTCGTAGAAATCTTGGATAAGACCATTGACCTGGCAATGAACTTACGAACAGCCTACGAACATTGGATTTTTCTATGGCCACTTTAAGAAGGCTGTATGAAATGGTCCAAAAATCATTCGTAGTGTTCACAGGCATTTGTAAGGGTATTTGTGACAGTAGCTTACCCCCTCCCCCCCAAAAAAAAGTCTTTCTGAACTGCATTCTGAAGGTAAACTGTTACTTTATTTTGTGCCTTTCCTTTATTTGCAGATTTTACGTATCATGGTTAACTGACGTCCTCTGTCTGTAAATGATGCGTTTGTCGTTCATCTTCTGCTTTGCTCCTGCTTGCTAAAGTAAATCAACTCTACCTGGTCCTAATAAGTCAAAATGAAATTCATGCTGTAAAATGGAAAATTATAATTTTGTAGCACTTAATGTGAAAGTTGCATTGTAGCTGCTGAGACAGCATGGTGTGAATAGAATTACCATTTTCATTATTTAAGTAGTTACACAAATAAAATAATTATTTAAATTCTCTATGTTGTTTTTACCATTGTACTGTATGTGGCAATTTTGTATTCCTGTATTGTAAATAAAGCTAGGGATAACTTTGTTTCTCTTCAGAAATATCAATATGTCTATTAAAATTTATAGCATGTCTGGATTTTTTTGTCTCCTTTTTTTGGTATCCAGATTCTTTTTGACCTTGTGAATTACTAGTATTGCAGGTTATAAAATTAGAATTTTGTAAAAAGAATTTTTTTGAGTCAATTTTTTTTAAAATAGCTGTAGACATCACTGACTTTTGTTTGAATTTTTGATGATTATGACTTAGTGCAATCATAAAAAAGAAGTTAAAAATGTATACAGTATGTACAAAAAATGGAGTTTCCCTAGTGCCTAGTAAAAGTTGACAAAAGCAGCTCAATACTTTCTTTTAGAGATTAGCAAATTTACAGAAAATAATTATGATATCAAATTTTGTTCAGACTTAATTTTATCATTAATGGCGTGACTGGTTTTAATTAAAGTGGAAACTTACTTTTCATTAATGTCAAATGCAATGACATGCATTAATTATGTACAGTAGCTACACTCTGGATCATTTACCGTTACCTTTCTTGCTTCTCTCAAGAAAAGTGTAAAATCTGAAGTACTGTTACAGCTGTCATCCTTTCCACTTCAGTTTATTCACGTACTCCAGCCCAGATTCTGGCCAATTGTCCTTGATGTGAGTAATCTGGGTTACAAGGCCATGCAGTCTAAACGTGTGCTTATGTTACTACATTCCATAGGAAGTTCAGCGTAAGACATTCCAAAACAGAAAATGATGTCAGCAATGGTTAAAGGAGCACTTCTCCTTTGCCAGGTGTGGCAGGAAATCGTAGGATAGTGCCTGCGTGAAAAAGCTCTCTAAAACACAAAATATTAGATTTTTCAGCAATGGCAAAAGACTGAGACTAATCTTGAAGATGGAGAGGGTATTTGAAGTTCTAAAGGCATGCCAAATATGATCTCTCTCTATGCAGCTGCCTTTGACAGATGCTCCAAACAGATTTCACTGTGTTATTATTTTAATGTTTAGACTCAGAAATAAGAAAACATTCCTGCCTTCTGAGTTATTGGCTGCCATTGTTTGTCAGTTAATGCCAACTACAGACTCCTCTGCTTGTTAAAGCAATGCATAAGTGACTGTTCCTTATACCCTCTTTACACAGGGGTGGAGGTCACTGAGAGATCATTGAAAGATCACCAAGAGATCACTGTGAGATCTATGAGATAACTGAGTGCTCCTTTACCGCACAACAAACTCATCGCTCTCCCACTGTTGTCTCAGCAATCTTTCAATAAACGCCAAATTTTTCCACCCCAAAAGAAGAGATTTGCTGAGAGATCGGAGAGGGATCTCTTAGCGTTCAAAGAAAGACCAAGAGTTCACTGAAAGATGGATTGGAGCAGCATCTGCAGTGATGTGGACGTTGTACCAGTCTGTTTTGGTGAAGAAGGAGCTGAGTTCTAAGGCAAAGCTGTTGATTTACCAGTCAATCTACAATCCTACCCTCACCCATGGTCATGAGCTTTGGGTAATGACCGAAAGAACAAGATTGTGGACACAAGTGACTGAAATGAGCTTTCCGTAGGATTGCTAGACTCACCCTGAGAGATAGGGTGAGGAGCTCAGTCATGTGGGATAGGCTTAGAGTAGAACCACTGCTTTTCCACATTGAAAGGAGCCAGTTGAGGTGGTATGGGCATCTGATCAGGATGCCTCCTGGACACCTCCTACTTGAGGTGTTTTGGGCACGTCCTACTGGGAGGAGACCCTGGGGTAGACCTAGGACATGCTGGAGAGACTATGTCTCCCAGCTGGTCTGGGAATGCCTTGGTATCCTCTCTGAAGAGCTGGGGCAGGTGGCTGGGGAGAGGGAAGTCTGGGCTTCTCTGCTTGAGCTGCTGCCTCTGCAACCTGGACCTCCGGAAAAGTGGTAGAAGATGGACGGATGGAGGTTTCCTTCACCCCGAAACATTTAGGTATTTGTTCATTGATTGAGTTATTACATGCAAAAGTGTTGAACTAGATATCATTATGCCAAGCAGATATTTAACATTTCTATTACATTTTTAATAAATATGCATTTGATGGAAAATTCTGTTACACTGAGTTATATGAATTTTTATGAATATGAACTATGAATTTTTCTTTATAAAGCTTAATGTGTATACCTAGGAAATCCTGTTAACATATTTGGAGTTGTTGAGTAGTGGAAAAAACAGATTGAAGAATGTTGATGTGATGCTGAACATTCAGTTCTATCACTGACTGTTCAGCTTATCACTAGTGTTTTCTGCATGGACCCAGCAGATGCAATCTTAGTCATGAATGAAATAATCAAGAGGCTCAGCAAACTTTATCAACTGAGTCATGAACGAACTATCAAGAAGTGACCTCACCCCGACGGCCCCTTGGATATATATAGCCAGAATCACTCTGTTAGTTAAGCCAATGCACTGCAGCAGTCTGTGAGAGCTGTGCTCTGTATTGTCTTCCGCTGATCAGTGCATATTAAATTTGCTGAAACTTTGATCCTGCCTGGTTTTTGATAAGGAATTTTTCCAACAGCATTAAATTCATTGATTGTTCTCAGGTGAATCTTTACTTTCACTTATTAGGGGAAATGTGTTCAGAATTAGGCCAACCAATGACCTTCCAGTTCTCTAGGACAGCTCAGAGGTGAATAATATGAACCTTCAATTATAAAGCCTTATAAACCTTAAATGTATAAAACCTTCAAAGAGCAGTTATCATTATTGACATAAAAATGAAAGGACATCAAGAGAGTGAGCAGGGTCAACAACCCAGAAGAAGAGGCGTAAGGATGTGAGGTGGAAGAATAAGGAGACAAATCAGAGGAAGAGGAAGAAGTGGTCAAGTACATAAGCCCATTTCTGATGAAATAAGGGCCACATTTGTTGACCATGTTCTAAACCAGGGGTGTCCAGTCATGTGCCAAGGAGGGCCAAGACCCTGCAGGTTTTCTCTTCTACCCAGTTTCTTCAGCAGGTGTTTTCACTTATCAGCAATCAGTGGGAAGAAATTCAGTGGAATCTGCTGTTGAAGACACTGGTTGGAGGTAAAGCCTGCAGGGTCTTAGCCCTCCATGGCACATAATTGGACACCCCTGTTCTAAATCATGGTTGTACAATAGCTGAGGTTGGTTGGAGGGTGTAACCAAATATTGGGAGAAAAACTGTATCTCCATTATACAAACATTTCTTCGGGAGAATAGGTACGTTATCCAAAAAATGTGCACCCCACTGTACATCCAGAATACTTACTGTGAAACTTCAAAATACATAATTCAGTAAAAACAGTACAGTAACTAGAAAAGCACTCAGAGTGCATACCTCCGCCAAGGCTCTGTCTGTCCTTCATGGATCACCTCCAAAACATAATGGGTTCATGTGTAGGCCATGAGCCAGCTCTAGTGAAAATTCTATCAGTTTATCCACTAGTTTTGGAGGATTCTTGCTAACACACTGTGAGAAGATAAGAGCCTTGGTGGAGGTATGCATTCTCGGGTCATCACCAAAATGTTATGGGTTTGTCTGAAGCCTAAGGACCACCTCTGGTGAAAATTTCATCCAAATCCGTACTTTACTTTTTGTGTATCCTGCTACCAGACAGACAGACAGACAAACCACCCCAATTACATTACCTCCTTGGTAAAAGTAAAAAGTTTGAATCTTATCTAGTGTCTTTCAGTCTATTCTCCTCAGACAGTAATATTTGACTTTATAATTTTGAAACTGCTCTGCAACACTGAGAAGTGTTTTCTTGTTCCATTTTCTGGCACTATTACCAAAAGTCATGACAGTTTTCATTAGAAAACATTTACAGTGTAAACTGTTCTATTGACAACATGGCTGAATATTTTGATTGTCTTGTTCATAAAGATGGCATAAAAGTTCTTCATTCTGATGATAGTGACAGCTTCATTGACATAAATATTTGCTTTTGACAGACAACATTTTGAGCAAATTACACACTTTTGCAGGTCAACCCAGCCACAGGGGGTGCACAAGCCAGTGTACTCCTAGTGCCGGTCCCAAGCCCGGGTAAATGAGGAGGGTTGTGTCAGGAAGGGCATCCGATATAAAACCTTTGCCAAATCAAACATGTGGATCATGACGAATGACACTTTCATACCGGATTGGTCGAGGCCCGGGTTAACAACGACCGCCACCAGTGCTGTTAACCGACAAGGTGCCAGTGGAAATTGGGCTACTGTTGGTCGAAGATCGAGGAGAAGGAGAGGGGGAAGGCGTGTTAGGAGGGAGAGAGAGAGCAAAGGAAAGGTAGAAGTATAGAGGTGAGAGTCGGGATGTTAACTGTAGGGAGTATGACAGGCAAAGGCAGAGAGTTGGCTGATATGATGGAGAGAAGAAAGGTAGATATACAGTGTGTTCAAGAAACCAGATGGAAGGGAAGCAAGGCTAGGATCATTGGAGGTGAATTTAAACTGTTCTACCATGGTGTAGATAGGAAGAGAAATGGAGTAGGAGTAATCTTGAAGGAAAAGTATGTGAAGAGTGTTCAGGAGGTAAAGAGGGAGTTAGACAGAATCATGAGTTTGAAGCTAGAAGTCAAAGGTGTGATGTTGAATGTTGTCAGTGTGTATGCCCCACAAGTTGGATGTCAGGTAGAAGAGAAAGTAGAATTCTGGAGTAAGTTGGATAAAGTGGTAGAGAGTATTCCCAGCGGGGAGAGAGTGGTGATTGGAGCCGACTTTAATGGGCATGTAGGTGAAGAGAACAGAGGTGATGAGGAGGTCCTGGGTAGGTAAGGTCTTAAGGAGAGAAATGTGGAAGGACAGATGCTTGTGGATTTTGCTAAAAGGATGGAAATGGCTGTGGTGAACACATACTTCAAGAAGAGAGAGGAATATAGGGTGACTTGAGAGTGGAGGAAAGTGCAAACTGTCACGATGTAGAGCACGGTGGGAGTACCGTGCTCACGCTTTCAGTTATTTCTAGTTATTTTCTGTATTTTCTCCATCTCAGTTTTATTATTGAATTTGAGTTTTGGTTTTGTCTGGATGTGGTTATTTAAGTTTGCCATTTGCTCTCTGTTTTGGGAGTTCCTGTTTTCTAAGTTTAGGTTCCTGTTTTCTTAGTTTATTATTGTAGCCTTGTTTATTCAGTTTATATATTTATGAATCATTTTGTATTTTAAATTATTATCTCCCTGTGTTGTGACATGAGTCCACTCTCACCTTTTGCTTTCAGTTCTCTGTGGTATTTATTAGAATTGTATTTTTCCTGTCCTCACATTAGGTCTCTCTTTGAATTGATATATTAATCATGATTTACAGTATTTTCCTTCTGGTCTGTGCTCTTATTTTTACAGTGTGCTTTGTTTACTTCCTTCTTTAGCTCAAGTTCGTGGTTTTGCACAGCTGTTTTTATTTTGGATTAATTACTCCTCGCTCTGGTTACCCACACCTGTCATCATTTGCTGTTAATTACTCCTCGTCCTATTTAAGGATTGCTGTATCGCAGCTCAGTGCAGCGTCCTTCATTTTGTGTCAGACGTGAGTCCTACGTCCAGTTTCTTTGTAATCCTGCGTGTGTCCCACGCTAGTCTTAGTTTTTCCTGATGTTTCCGTTCGCCTTAGCCATTCGGCTATTCAACCTCCTCTATTCAAGTCTTGAAAGTTTTTGTTCCTTAGTTGTATTTTGTGTTTTTATTAAACCTCCTGCAAACTCACAGCTCTTGCAATTGGGTCTTCCTTCCGCCCCTGCCGGGCCAGTTTATGACAGAAGGATGCTGCTAATGTGGACCCAGTGGACTATGAGTTTGTTTTTTTGTTTTTTTCCCTCCCTTCTATTTTTGTTTTAGTCCGTTTTTTGCTGGAATGTCAGCCCACACGGACTATAATGTTTATGGACTAGACGAGGTGGAGTGTTGAGCTGCGGGTTTGTTGGAGGACATTATCTCGAATGCTCGCGCATCCCACATTCCCAAGGAGATTTTGCAGTGCTTGGATAGCGCAACACAGGTAATAGAGGCATACCCCAGCCTGTGGAGCTGCCAGAACTCATGGGTCTCCTCATCTCAGCCACCAGTCCTCTACCCATGCTCCGCAGGCTGGGGAAAACCTCTCCCCCTGTACCTGTGCCGACGAAGAAGCATCCCCGGGTACGGAAGTCTCTAGCCTCTCGCCATCGCCCAGCTGCAGCTCCGCCTTCTCCTCTCGATTAGTGCCCCACACCATCTGCTGTTGCTCCGGCACTGGAAGAGCCCGCAGGTTGCCGAATTGGGCACATAGCCTTTGTGCCCCCAGACGGTCCCACTGCTGAGGAGCTGGAGGAGTGAGTTTTGTTGGCTGAGACAGAACTGCAGCTGGATTATAAACCATGACTCCTTCCAGAATTTGCGGCCCAGTTGGATAGAGGGTTACCAGGTGGGTTGGAGTCTGAGCCGGCTATTGAGCATTCCCTGACTCGGGAGTCTTGCCCCCCTCGCGATGAGCCTGTGTCCTTGCCTCCACGCCAGACGATCTCCGCAGTCCCCGGAGGGGCCTTGTCTGGACCCGCAGCAGCAGCAACCATCATGCCCCAGGAATTAAGGCAAGTATCTTTTCATTCTCTAACACCTAAAAATGAATTGTCTTGCCTTATTCCCAGTGTCTGTGTGTGTGTGTGGGGGGGGGGGGGGGGCTCAGCAGCAGCTATCCACTTTGGTTGAGCCCTCACCACCTGCTGCTGCAGCCATTTCTTCATCCTCACCTGCTACTCCCGTGTCCCTCTTTGTTTTCCCTGAGTGTCTGCTGGACCTGGGAGGGAGCTGCTGGACGACAGAGGGACCTGTGGTTCTGGAGAGTCCTGTTCCAGCCCCGCAGCCATGTCCTGGATGGGAGAAGAGCACCCCCTGTGTCCCGAAGTCTGCGCCGACAAGCGAGTGGCCCTTGGTTTCGGCATTGCAGGACCCGGTGCCATTGGTGAGACGATCCCCAGCTTCAGCCACCACGTCTGGAGGTCCACCAGTGTCAGCCGCTCTGTCTGGGGGTTCCACCAGTGTCAGCCGCCATGCCTGGGGTTCCGCCAGCTTCACCTACCATCATGCCTGCTGCTTGGGCTGCCACAGTGGAGTCACCAGAGCCTTGACGGCGGTGGAGCTTGAGTCAAGACAAGTTCTCTTTTCTGTCTCTACATTGCTTGTTGCGGGGAGAACCAGTTGCAGCTGCTAACTGCTCCTGAATTTTCCTCTCCGGGCTCCACTGCTACCAGTAACAGTGATCTAGTGTTATTCTCTTCCTCCCTATCTGAGGTGGCCGTGTTGGGGATGGATTCCCAGACGGACAGATTTGAGACGCCCCAGCCTGAGTGGTCAGAGCCCTGGATGGTGGTGGAGCTCAAGTTAAGGCAAGTCCTCTTTTTTGTCTTCACAATGTCACTTTTAGAGAGGTCTTGCTTTGCTCTTGGTGGGGAGAGCCAGTTGCAGCTGCCATCTGCTCCTGAGCTTTCCTCGCTAGGCTCCACTGCTGCCGATGATGTTGACCCGGTGTCTGTTTCTTCTCTCCTGTCCAAGTCCTCGTCTGGTTCCACTGATGGTCGGCAGCCTTTGACTGAGGTCGCTGATGATCATCAGCCTTCGCCTGAGGTCACCGATGGTCACCAATCTTCGCCTGAGGTCACCGAGGGTCCTCCACTTTCACCTGAGGTTGCCGAAGGTCATCCATCTTTGCCTGAGGTCGCCGAGGGTCATCCGTCTTTGCCTGAGGTTGCCGTTGGTCAACAGTCTTCGCCTGAGGTTGCCGTTGGTCAACGGTCTTTGCCTGAGGTCACTGTTGGTCAGCAGCCATCACCTGAGTTTGCCAATGAACTTCAGACCTCCTCAGCTGGTTTCCCCGCTGATCAGCCATCTTTGCTGCCTGGTTTCCTTGCTGATCACCCATTTTCTTCATCTGGTTTCCCTGCTGATCAGTCATCTTCATCATCTGGTTTCCTCGCTGGTCAGCCATTCTCTTCGTCTGGTCTCCCTGCTGGTCAGTCATGTTCCTCATCTGGTCTCCCCGCTGATCAGTCATCTTCCTCGTCTGGTTTCCTCGATGGTCAGTCATCCCCGTCATCAGGTTTCCACGCCTCAGCCTCTGCGGTCCGTGAAAGGCACAGGTTTCAGCTGCCACCTCCAGGAGGGGGCATGTCGTGCCCCGTGGCCCGTTGGCTCAGAGATACTGGGAGACCACCCGACAGACTACGCCATCTGCTTGGGTGGCTCAGGAACTCTGGGAAGCCACCTGACTTATTCCTCCACGTGATCAGGTGGTCCCGGGACTCCTGTAGGCCACCTGAACTGCATTAGTTTTTCGTCCGGTGGTCCTAGGGTTCTGTTGCCACCTGATCTGTTCTGTTTTGTGGATCATGAGCAAGTATTTTTGTTTGGTCCCTCCTAGCTTGTAGCTCGAGTATGTTCATTTTGTGTTCTTTTTAATTACTATCCTTTTGTTTTCTTATTAAAGACAAGGAAAAAAAGGAGATGTTTTTACCTTTACATGTTTTGACTGTCCACTGCAGTCTTCATCAGAAGTGCCAGCTGATTGCTGCAAAGTGTCGTTTATCAGCTGGCTTTGCTAGGCGGGGCCAGCCCAGCAGAACTGTCAGATCCACTAGGCTGGCCCCACCTTCTGCTGTCCATTAGTCTCTGGAGAATGTAGTCCCAGGTGTGGGAAAGCAAAAATGCCTCCTCATCCTGATTCATGCTGTCTTTTCCCCGCTTTCTGATTTCTATGCCCTCCTTGATCCAGCGTTTTTGTCTGTTACTCTCTGATCCAATGACTTTTGCGTTGTCCCAGTCCATGATGTGATTATTTCTTTTGCAGTGATCTGATATAGCTGATGTTAATATTGCTTGTTCTGCCTTCTCTTTTTGTGATCTTGTGAGCCGTCCTTGTGCTTCCTTCTCACATTCCTTCTGGTGTTCTTTTTTCCTTGTGGTGAATGATCTTCCTGTTTCTCCAATGTAGGTTTTGTTACAAGATCTGCATGAACAAAGGTGATGCTCAGAGCTGTAGTAACTACAGAGGCATAAGGGTGATCAGCCACACTTTGAAGATATGGGAGAGTTGTTGAAGCCAGGTTAAGCGGAGAGGTGACAATCAGTGAGTACCAGTACGGTTTCATGCCAAGAAAAAGTACTACAGATGCAATATTTGCTCTAAGAGTGCTGATGGAGAAGTGTAGAGATTGTCAGAAGAAGTTGCACTGTGTGTTTGTGGATCTAGAGAAAGCATATGATAGGGTGCCAAGAGAGGAAGTGTGGTACCATATGAGAAAGTCAGGAGTGGCAGAGAAGTATGTGAGGGTGGTGCAGAACATGTATGAGGACAGAGAGACGGTGGTGAGGTGTGCTGTAGGAGTGACAGATGGGTTCAAGGTGGGGGTGGGATTACATCAGGGATTGGCTCTGAGCCCGTTCTTGTTGCCATGGTGATGGACAAGTTGACAGATGAGGTCAGGCAGGAGTCTCCGTGGACTATGATGTTTGCAGATGACATTGTGAGCTGCGATGAGAGTGGGGAGCAGGTGGAAGAGTACCTGGAGAGGTGGAGGTATGCTCTGAAGAGAAGAGGAATGAAAATCAGTAGAAGCAAGACAGAATACATGAGTGTGAATGAGAGGGAGGCAGGTGCAATGGTGAAGATGGAAGGAGTAGAGGTAGTGAAAGTAGATGAGTTTAAATACCTGGGGTCAACCATCCAAAGCAATGCAAAATGGACAAGAGAGGTGAAGAAGAGAGTGCAGGCATGGTGGAATGGGTGACACAAGTGTCAGAGGTGATTTGTGACAGAAGGGTAGCAGCAGGAGTGAAAGGGAAGATTTACAAGATGGTACTGAGACCTGCTGTGATGTATGGTTTGGAGACAGTGGCACTGACAAAAAGACAGGAAATGGAGGTGGAGGTGGCAGAGTTGAAGATGCTAAGATTTTCATTGGGAGTGACTTGGAGGGACAAGATTAGAAATAAGTATATCGAAGGGACAGCTCACGTTGAGCGGTTTTGAGACAAAGTAAGAGAGGCAAGGTTGAGATAGTTTGGACGTGCAAAGGTGGGATAGTGGATATACCGGACAAAGGATGTTGAAGATGGAGCTGCCAGGCAGGAGGAAAAGAGGAAGACCACAGAGAAGATTCATGGATGTAGTGAAGGAGGACATGGAGAGGGTTGGTGTTACAGAGGAAGATGCAAGGAATAGGGTGAGATGGAGACAGATACAGACACACTTTTGCAGGTCATCTACTGTGTTTTGCAATTAGCAAACTTTGTTTTGAGAGATACACTTTGTGTTGTGCAGACTTCAATTCTGTTCTGAAAAATGTACCAAAGCGAATGAGAAAAACTGTAAAAAAAAAAAAAAAAAAAAAAAGAAGTCTCGGCCCAGTATCCTAGCAACGGCTTGACCTGTCACTCATGTTTCACATATTTTGTCCTGAAACACTACTAATAACACTAATCTGAATAGAACTGGTAAGAAAACATACATCCCCCCAAGCATTTACTGTTAAATATTCATCATTGTGTTACTTTTGGCCTGATGCTGATTGGCTGGTTAGAGAGGTTTGCCACTGATGAGTTGCCCCCTGTTGATTTATGCCTATGATAGCCCCCAATGCCATGTTTCCCATCGCTCTCCCCAGTCTCTGAATGAGAACTCAACAATCTCTCAAGCACAAATTGATCATTCATTGATCTCTCAGAAGTCTTTCAATGAACATTAGTCTTTCATCAAATGCTCAGTGATCCCTCAGTGATCACTTAGCCATCTCTATCTTCAGGGTGGAAAAACTTGGCTTTCACTGAAAGATTGCTGAGAGATCACTGGGAGATCGATTAAATTATTAAGTGTTCCTTGAGCGTTTGCTGAAAGATCGCTTCCCTTGGTGATCACTGAGAGATTGTTTTGGACTGAGTTGAAATTTTGTGGAAATTGTGGCAACCGTATAGATCACTGGAAGATCATTGAGAGATTATTGAGAGATCTTGGTGGTCACTGGGCACTCACTGAAAGAATATTGAGAGATTGTAAAATTTTTTCATTGCCCAACAATTCTCATTGATCACCATCCCTGTGTAAAGGAGTTATTAAGGCTTTGAGAGAACGCATACTATGGAGTAAATTACTGGACACTTAAAGAGTTATTTGTCAAAACTAAAGGTGCGTTCAGACCAAATGCGAACGGGTGAATTTTTTGTGTGGCACAATTACATTGGGTTTACATTACACTCAATGTAAACCCACGGACAGATGTGAATTCACCATCTGAGTGAGTTGCAGACAGGCACAGTTGCCTTTATAACTTCTGCAGCTGTGTTCAACCTGCTGTGGAAATTCCCAAAACACCGTCTGTTGTGTTGTTATGGGGACATATTACTGTGTGACACGGGTGGTGGCTTCACCTTTCCGGTTCCGCTGCCACCCAGGGTATGAAAAGGCTGTGAGGGAGAGGAGCAGTCTCTTGGCCTCCTGTCAGCTTAACACATGCGCCTGTGCTGTGAGAGTGAATCACAAATAAAGTTGTGTCCAGTTCAACACTCGGTCTTGTCCTTGGCTGATATTACCGACATAACATTTGGCGACAAGGGTAAAAAGTATGGAAGCGGGGGCTACTTCAATTCGGCCATTTTTGGAGCTTCCCGGTGAGCCGCCTGACCCTTGGGTGAGGTGGTTTGCCACCTTTCAAGATTATTTGGTGGCATTGGACCTTGGAAGACTGGAGAGGTTGCGGGCACAGGCACTGTTGGTTCACAACTTAGGAATGGAAGGACAACATACCCTTAGTACCTTAGGCGGAGGTGATAGCTTTGAAGAAGTGATTGAGCTAATGGCGCAACATTTTCATGCAGCAACGATGGCGTGGAGGATGATGAAGAATGCGGTAATGCTGTAAAGATAAGGTCCGCTCCGGGATCGCCCAGGTGTTTGGGTTGTGGGTCCACCAACCACCGTTATAAGGCTAGAGAGTGTCCGGCAAGAGGAAGACACTGCGGCACGTTCAGACTCTTGCATCATTTTGCCAGGGCATGTTACAGGTTCGAGCGAGGAGATCCGAGACACAAGGAGGATCTCCCTGCTTCACCTCACACGGTTATTCGCAGTGTATCCCCAAGTACCAACGACCGTCCTTACTGTATGGTGGAACTGGATGGGGTAACAGTGTCGTTTCTTCCCACAGTATCGGGTTGGAGAAGAGTGGTTAGGCTGTGGTTTGTGGGACCGGCCGGTTCCGCGATCGATGGACGGGGTTGTGTGGGACAAACCTTTGCCTAGTAATCTGGACAATGAGCAGGACCAATTCCACCCAGGGCCATCGCGGGAGGGTCCCAGTGCCAGCGCCCAAGTAACCCTAGTTGAGGAAACTGGGCAGCATGGTGGGATACCCGTGACGGCGGGTGGCGCCGAGGGGAGGGCCCATTCTACTCCCAGAATTTGGCTGAAAGGAACCGGAGACCAGGGGGTCACAACAGCGACGCCGGCAGCGAAAATGAAAGAGAGCGGGGCAGGACCAGCTGGCACGGTGAAATGACGTGCCAAACAGAGACACTGGAAGCCGAGTAGGGCTCCTCTGGGGGTCGCAGACGTGGTCCGACCCAGAGAGGTGGCCCGGTCAAGCGGTGTTCGGGGCAAATGCCGATGAAAAGATGACCAGGGCGGCTGCAGGTGGTGGCTGTTGGGGAGGATGCCTACCTCCAGCTATCTGATGGCTCATGGAGGCATCCCAATGAGCTCTGGCACGTCCAAGAGAAGAAGGACGTGTTTGGACCTCGACATGGGTCATCCCCGGAAGCGAAGAAAAGAAGGTGCACCAGAGGGGAGCCATCTGACAGTTTTCCTGGGGGGTGGTTCCTCTACAGGGGCAGACTGATGGTTGGGCAATGTACATGATGCATGGTGATGGAGATGGGGGATAACCGAGTTGTGAATTAGTTCTGTTAATGGGATTGTTTTGTGTTTTATACCATGTATTTTAGGAACACGGCAGTTTTCTGTTTAGTGGACTGTTCTTTGGCAGAATAATCCGTCTTGCCGTGTGGGGGTGGGACGGTAGTCCACCTGTTCCCCCCTAGTTTTAGTTGTTTTGAGTGAATGTGTGAATGTGATAGATTGTTTAGGTATTTCTGTTTAGTTTTAGCCCATGATTCGAGTTCCAAATTGGGGAGGGTCTCAATTGTGTGCATGTGTTTTGGACCATTTTTTTTTGAAGGGGGTGAAGTGTTGTGTTGTTATGGGGACATATTATTGTGTGACACGAGTGGTGGCTTCACCTTTCCGGTTCTGCCACCACCCTGGGTATAAAAAGGCTGTGACGGAGAGGGGCGGTCTCTTGGCCTCCTCTCAGCTTAATGGATGCGCCTGTGTTGTGAGAGTGAGTCACAAATAAAGTTGTGTTCAGTTCAACGCTCGGTCTCGTCCTTGGCTCATATTACCTGTTACGTCTCTAATTAATGAGGAGTCGAGGTGAGGTTTTGTAGTTTTATTATTACACGTGAACAGGAACACAGGAGTCACCACGCTTGCATGAGAGCCACAGCGAAGAGACAAGATGTCTCCGGCTGTGGCCTTTTATACCCCAGGTGACACCACCCCCCGGAGGCGGGGCATCACCCCCTCTCTACCACAGGGTACCGCCATACTAATATATCCCCGTGTCTGCGTGGGTTTACTCCGGGATTTCTCCGGTTTCCTCCCACATGCCAAAAAACATGCAAGTTAGGTTAATTGGCATCAAAACTGGGGATTCTAAATTGTCCTTAGGTATGACTGTGAGATTGAATGGTTGTCTGTCTCTCTGTGTTGGCCCTGCGATGGACTGGCAATCTGTCCAGGGTATACCCTGCCTCTCGCCCAAAGATGCTGGGATAGGCTCCAGCCCCCCGCGACCCGAAAAGGATTAAGCGGAAGAAGATGAATGAATGAATGAAATGAATATCCAACATCCCCCCCCCCTTGAAAAAATACAGACACCCCAATTAGGCCCTCCCAAGGTTCACACCCGACTCACTCTCTAAACACAGAAATATACAGGCCTGTCCACTCATACTACACTGGCCCGGCAGACCACTCCGCCTTCAGAGTAAAACAGTCAGTAAACGAAAAGGGCGACACACATAAATAAATTAATCCCAAAAGAAAAAAATATACATTATAGACAATAAATAACTATGTACATTATGCAATAGCAGTCCCAAGACTCCTCACTAACGTGAACATCTTGAAAAAAAACAGGGTGTGGCTTATATTGTTCATATATCCATACCTACATATGTATAGACACAAGAGGAATGTTTAGAGATTGCATATGTGGAATGACCTCACGTCTCAGAGCAGGACAATAGGTCTCGACCACTGACAGAGATCAACGAGCGGACGGAGACGCAGCGGTGGAGACCTGAATGGACTTCCTGACCCCCCAGGGTCAGGTGGAGGAGAGAGAGGACAATGGAAGGAGATAACACGGATGTGTGATGTTGGCTTTTGTTATGTGATGTATAAGTATGAAGGTCTGACTGCACTCAGCCTCTTTTCTGCTTCTGCATTGAGATGAGACATGTTAGGGACTGGAAGCTGACAATAAACCTGATTTATAAAATCACTTCGCTTCTTTATTTCAAGCTCCCTACATTGGTGACCAGACGTGAGAATGGACGAAAGACGTTCTCCCGCTACAGGCTCGTCAGAGGCGACCCAGACAAGCGCCGTCGCCAACCCTGACATGGGAACGGATGAAAGGCGTTCCCCCGCAGCAGACTCGTCGGAGACGGCCCAAGCAAGCGCCGTCCCCAACCCTATCGTGAGAACAGAGGAAAGACGTTCCCGCGCTGCAGACTCGTCGGAGGCGGCCCAAGCAAGCGCCGTCGCCGTCAAACTCCCAGAGTTCTGGCAGAATGATCCAAACTCGTGGTTCAAGCAGGCTGAGGCTCAGTTTGCACTCGCAGGGGTGATGGCTGACGAAACCAAATTCTACCACATCGTCGCCAGACTCGATGCCGCCACAGCACGATGCGCGCGGAGCGTGATACAGCAGCCGCCTGCCAACGACAAGTATAAGGAACTGAAGGCGACCCTCATCGAGAGTTTCGTCCCCTCGGCCGAGGAAAGGGCCGGGAGGATACTGGCGATTTACGGCCACGGGGGGCGCAGACCAATGGCCCTCATGGAAGACATGCTGCAGCTGAGGGAGGCAGACAACGACAACTTCCTTTTCCAACACATCTTCCTCAGCACTCTGCCGACGCACATGAGAGGGATCCTGGCCAACATGCGATGTAAGACCCAGCAGGACTTCCGCGCGCCTGCCCGAGAAGTGCAGCGGCTCATCAACTCCTGCGGCGAGCAGATGGCCACAGCAGCATCGGCAGATCTCGGCGTGGAAGCCCAGAGCATCGGGGAATCAGAGGCGATGGAGCAGAACCCGCCCACCATGGCAGCGACGTGACCAAGGCGCAACAAACGAGACGACCTCTGCTACTACCATCGACGTTTTGCCGAGAGGGCATACAAATGCGTGCCCCCCCTGCAGTTTCAAGAGCTCGGGAAACTTCAAAGCCGGGAACCATTAGCAGCTACGGCTCTCGGCGAGACAAACAAGCTGTTCTACATGACTGACGGACGCTCCAGGAGACAGTTCCTCATTGACACCGGAGCTCAGGTGAGCTTCATCACCCCGTCCTACGCAGACCGGGCAATGGGACCCCATGGAAACGGAGCGACGGCAGCTAACGGCTCCATCATCAACACTTTTGGTGAAAGAACCCTGCCTCTGTCCATACACGGCCGCAACTATAGGTGGACCTTTATTATAGCGGCGGTGAGTTTTAACTTGTTGGGCGCTGATTTCTTATGTGCACATGGGTTGTTAGTCGATCTTGCAAACAGACGCTTAATCAATGCACTGTCATTTGCTTCTATCCCCTGTTCAGCTCGAGTATCCCCACCACCCGTGCAGGCCAGCGTCGCCACAGCAGGAGGTAAGTTTGACCAACTCCTCACCCAATTTCCAGCACTCACAGTTCCCAAATTTTCGGCAACAGTAGCGAAACACGGGGTGGAACACTTCATTCCCACAACGGGCCCACCTGTGTTCGCTAAAGCTCGGCGCTTAGACGCGACCAAGCTCGCCATAGCACGCGACGAATTCGCCAGCCTGGAAAAACTGGGCATTATTCGGCGCTCGAAAAGCCCATGGGCCTCGCCACTGCATATGGTCCCGAAAACCGACGGTTCCTGGAGACCTTGCGGTGATTATCTCAGATTAAACAATGCTACAGCACATGACCGCTACCCAATCCCTCACATTCAGGATTTTTCACTACATCTGGCGGGTGCGCGCATTTTTTCTAAAATAGACCTGGTCCGCGGCTACCACCAAGTTCCGGTCAGACCTGAAGACGTCCCTAAAACAGCCGTAATAACCCCTTTTGGTCTTTTTGAATTTTTGCGAATGCCTTTTGGCCTCAAAGGCGCTGCACAAACTTTTCAGCGTATGATGGACGCTGTGTTACGCGACCTCCCTTTTGTGTTCGTCTACCTCGACGATATTCTGGTAGCCAGCACGTCTGAGGAAGAACACGAACAACACCTCACTACGGTTTTTCAGAGGCTGGAAGAGCACGGGTTAATAATTAACCCAACCAAATGCTGATTTGGCGTGTCACAGATTGATTTTTTGGGACACAGAGTTTCACCAGAAGGGGCAGTTCCATTACCGGACAAAGTGCGCGCAGTAGCAAATTTCCCCCGACCACAAACGGTCAGATCGCTGCAGGAATTTTTAGGAATGGTAAATTTTTACAACCGTTTCCTCCCCCACGCAGCTCAACTCATGCAGCCCCTATATGCCGCGCTCAGAAAGAAAAAGCCCTCCAACACAGTTGAATGGTCCCCGGAGCGGGAACGCGCGTTCGCGGAAGTAAAAAGAGCACTAGCGGATGCCGCATTGTTGGTCCACCCCGACCCCTCAGTCCGCATAGCGCTTACCACAGACGCTTCAAACCTGGCCATAGGGGCGGTCATGGAACAACATGTTGACGGAACTTGGCAACCGCTAGCATTTTTTAGCAAATCTTTAAACGAAACCGAGCGCAAATACAGCACTTTTGACAGAGAGCTGCTAGCGCTTCATTTATCCATCCGCCATTTCCAGTTCTGGCTGGAAGGGCGGCGCTTCGCCGCTTTTGTCGACCACAAACCACTCACTTTTGCGATGTCAAAAATTTCAGAACCGTGGTCGGGCCGGCAACAAAGGCAGCTGGCCGCAATTTCGGAGTTTACCACAGACATTCGTCACGTAGCAGGCAAACTTAATCTGGTGGCAGATTGCCTCTCCCGCGCCATGACATCGTCAAGGCACACGGAAGCAGATTATACTATCGCAGCCGCAGAGCACATGGCCAACGCGGACGCGGACATGGCCCCAATTCACGTAGGGATAGATTACGCGGCCATGGCAGCGGAACAAAGCAGTGACGCGGACGTGCGCGCGCTCCAGTCTGGACCAACAGGGTTAAGGCTGGAGGAAAGGGGTTTGCGTGACGGTGTGCCCCCCCAATCTGCGACGTGTCAACCGGTCGACCTCGCCCGGTAGTCCCAGCCGCGTGGCGCCGCCATGTTTTTGACTCGGTGCACTCCCTCGCCTCAGTGAAAATGGTCGCGGAGAAGTTTGTTTGGCCAGGCCTGCGTAAAAACGTAAAGGAGTGGGCGAGAACTTGCATGTCTTGCCAACGCGCCAAAATTCACAAGCACACAAAAGCCCCTCTGGAACCCTTCCGGATCCCGGCCAGGAGGTTTGACCACGTGCACGTCGACCTCGTGGGCCCTCTACCGTCGTCCCAGGGGTTCACACACCTTTTAACAATGGTTGACCGGACCACACGCTGGCCAGAAGCGGTCCCGCTGGTGTCAACCACGGCCGCGGAAGTCGCTTGCGTTTTTTTCACAACCTGGGTGGCGCGTTTCGGCGTTCCGTCGGACATCACGTCCGATAGGGGGCCTCAATTTGTCTCAGAGATCTGGTCAGCCATGGCCAGCAGCTTAGGAGCGATAATTCATCGCACCACCGCGTATCACCCTCAGGCTAATGGTTTATGCGAGCGTTTTCATAGGTCTTTAAAGGCCGCCCTCAGGGCCTCACTGACGGATGCAGATTGGGTAAACAAACTTCCCTGGGTTTTATTAGGGTTGCATTCTGCGCCTAAGGAGGATCTAGACGCCTCGCCGGCAGAATTAGTTTTCGCACAACCTCTCAGGCTCCCGGGTGAGGTCTTACCAGAACATCCAGAGCCCGGGCACCTCCCAGCCCTGAGGCCCCTAAGCAACACGGGACCGGACACACTCCCTGGACCCATACATCACTCTTTTCCGCGGGTTTTTGTTCCCCAAGCTTTGAAAAGCGCCGAGTTCGTTTTTGTTAGGCACGAAGCTTTAAAACCAACCCTCCGCCCACCATATGATGGACCATATAGAGTGCTGGAACCTGGTGATAAGCATTTTGTGCTTGATTTAGGGGACAGAAAAGAAACGGTCAGCATTGACAGACTTAAACCTGCCTTCATGTTGAGCGACGAACCTGCACGGGTGGCGAGAGCACCTCGACGGGGTAGACCCCCAAGAGACACACCTCAACCCCCCCGCAGGGACCAAATAACCACTCTTCGCCCCAAGCTGCAGATTCCTTACAGGATGGCCCCGCCAGGACGCCGAAGTGGGCGTACAGCAGAGTTGGGAGAAGATTGAAACCCAGACGACACATAGACTGATGCAAAATTGACAAGGGGTTGTAAGCTATGCTGTCGAATTTTGCCGTTGCAGTTTTAGGACTGACATATGACATAGACTATACTGTTGATGTTATCACTGAATTTTTAACATGATCATGCCGTATAGCTTGAAGGTTGGCATGGCTGCTGAGGATATTTTTCCTCTTTTCCTGTTGATGTGAATAACGGTATAATATGTCATGGATGTTACCTTAGGCTGTGAACTTAATTTTATTGTCCTTTTCTTAGACGTTTGGGGGGGCTGTAGCTTATATTGTTCATATATCCATACCTACATATGTATAGACACAAGAGGAATGTTTAGAGATTGCATATGTGGAATGACCTCACGTCTCAGAGCAGGACAATAGGTCTCGACCACTGACAGAGATCAACGAGCGGACGGAGACGCAGCGGTGGAGACCTGAATGGACTTCCTGACCCCCCAGGGTCAGGTGGAGGAGAGAGAGGACAATGGAAGGAGATAACACGGATGTGTGATGTTGGCTTTTGTTATGTGATGTATAAGTATGAAGGTCTGACTGCACTCAGCCTCTTTTCTGCTTCTGCATTGAGATGAGACATGTTAGGGACTGGAAGCTGACAATAAACCTGATTTATAAAATCACTTCGCTTCTTTATTTCAAGCTCCCTACATTGGTGACCAGACGTGAGAATGGACGAAAGACGTTCTCCCGCTACAGGCTCGTCAGAGGCGACCCAGACAAGCGCCGTCGCCAACCCTGACATGGGAACGGATGAAAGGCGTTCCCCCGCAGCAGACTCGTCGGAGACGGCCCAAGCAAGCGCCGTCCCCAACCCTATCGTGAGAACAGAGGAAAGACGTTCCCGCGCTGCAGACTCGTCGGAGGCGGCCCAAGCAAGCGCCGTCGCCGTCAAACTCCCAGAGTTCTGGCAGAATGATCCAAACTCGTGGTTCAAGCAGGCTGAGGCTCAGTTTGCACTCGCAGGGGTGATGGCTGACGAAACCAAATTCTACCACATCGTCGCCAGACTCGATGCCGCCACAGCACGATGCGCGCGGAGCGTGATACAGCAGCCGCCTGCCAACGACAAGTATAAGGAACTGAAGGCGACCCTCATCGAGAGTTTCGTCCCCTCGGCCGAGGAAAGGGCCGGGAGGATACTGGCGATTTACGGCCACGGGGGGCGCAGACCAATGGCCCTCATGGAAGACATGCTGCAGCTGAGGGAGGCAGACAACGACAACTTCCTTTTCCAACACATCTTCCTCAGCACTCTGCCGACGCACATGAGAGGGATCCTGGCCAACATGCGATGTAAGACCCAGCAGGACTTCCGCGCGCCTGCCCGAGAAGTGCAGCGGCTCATCAACTCCTGCGGCGAGCAGATGGCCACAGCAGCATCGGCAGATCTCGGCGTGGAAGCCCAGAGCATCGGGGAATCAGAGGCGATGGAGCAGAACCCGCCCACCATGGCAGCGACGTGACCAAGGCGCAACAAACGAGACGACCTCTGCTACTACCATCGACGTTTTGCCGAGAGGGCATACAAATGCGTGCCCCCCCTGCAGTTTCAAGAGCTCGGGAAACTTCAAAGCCGGGAACCATTAGCAGCTACGGCTCTCGGCGAGACAAACAAGCTGTTCTACATGACTGACGGACGCTCCAGGAGACAGTTCCTCATTGACACCGGAGCTCAGGTGAGCTTCATCACCCCGTCCTACGCAGACCGGGCAACGGGACCCCATGGAAACGGAGCGACGGCAGCTAACGGCTCCATCATCAACACTTTTGGTGAAAGAACCCTGCCTCTGTCCATACACGGCCGCAACTATAGGTGGACCTTTATTATAGCGGCGGTGAGTTTTAACTTGTTGGGCGCTGATTTCTTATGTGCACATGGGTTGTTAGTCGATCTTGCAAACAGACGCTTAATCAATGCACTGTCATTTGCTTCTATCCCCTGTTCAGCTCGAGTATCCCCACCACCCGTGCAGGCCAGCGTCGCCACAGCAGGAGGTAAGTTTGACCAACTCCTCACCCAATTTCCAGCACTCACAGTTCCCAAATTTTCGGCAACAGTAGCGAAACACGGGGTGGAACACTTCATTCCCACAACGGGCCCACCTGTGTTCGCTAAAGCTCGGCGCTTAGACGCGACCAAGCTCGCCATAGCACGCGACGAATTCGCCAGCCTGGAAAAACTGGGCATTATTCGGCGCTCGAAAAGCCCATGGGCCTCGCCACTGCATATGGTCCCGAAAACCGACGGTTCCTGGAGACCTTGCGGTGATTATCTCAGATTAAACAATGCTACAGCACATGACCGCTACCCAATCCCTCACATTCAGGATTTTTCACTACATCTGGCGGGTGCGCGCATTTTTTCTAAAATAGACCTGGTCCGCGGCTACCACCAAGTTCCGGTCAGACCTGAAGACGTCCCTAAAACAGCCGTAATAACCCCTTTTGGTCTTTTTGAATTTTTGCGAATGCCTTTTGGCCTCAAAGGCGCTGCACAAACTTTTCAGCGTATGATGGACGCTGTGTTACGCGACCTCCCTTTTGTGTTCGTCTACCTCGACGATATTCTGGTAGCCAGCACGTCTGAGGAAGAACACGAACAACACCTCACTACGGTTTTTCAGAGGCTGGAAGAGCACGGGTTAATAATTAACCCGACCAAATGCTGATTTGGCGTGTCACAGATTGATTTTTTGGGACACAGAGTTTCACCAGAAGGGGCAGTTCCATTACCGGACAAAGTGCGCGCAGTAGCAAATTTCCCCCGACCACAAACGGTCAGATCGCTGCAGGAATTTTTAGGAATGGTAAATTTTTACAACCGTTTCCTCCCCCGCGCAGCTCAACTCATGCAGCCCCTATATGCCGCGCTCAGAAAGAAAAAGCCCTCCAACACAGTTGAATGGTCCCCGGAGCGGGAACGCGCGTTCGCGGAAGTAAAAAGAGCACTAGCGGATGCCGCATTGTTGGTCCACCCCGACCCCTCGGTCCGCATAGCGCTTACCACAGACGCTTCAAACCTGGCCATAGGGGCGGTCATGGAACAACATGTTGACGGAACTTGGCAACCGCTAGCATTTTTTAGCAAATCTTTAAACGAAACCGAGCGCAAATACAGCACTTTTGACAGAGAGCTGCTAGCGCTTCATTTATCCATCCGCCATTTCCAGTTCTGGCTGGAAGGGCGGCGCTTCACCGCTTTTGTCGACCACAAACCACTCACTTTTGCGATGTCAAAAATTTCAGAACCGTGGTCGGGCCGGCAACAAAGGCAGCTGGCCGCAATTTCGGAGTTTACCACAGACATTCGTCACGTAGCAGGCAAACTTAATTTGGTGGCAGATTGCCTCTCCCGCGCCATGACATCGTCAAGGCACACGGAAGCAGATTATACTATCGCAGCCGCAGAGCACATGGCCAACGCGGACGCGGACATGGCCCCAATTCACGTAGGGATAGATTACGCGGCCATGGCAGCGGAACAAAGCAGTGACGCGGACGTGCGCGCGCTCCAGTCTGGACCAACAGGGTTAAGGCTGGAGGAAAGGGGTTTGCGTGACGGTGTGCCCCCCCAATCTGCGACGTGTCAACCGGTCGACCTCGCCCGGTAGTCCCAGCCGCGTGGCGCCGCCATGTTTTTGACTCGGTGCACTCCCTCGCCTCGGTGAAAATGGTCGCGGAGAAGTTTGTTTGGCCAGGCCTGCGTAAAAATGTAAAGGAGTGGGCGAGAACTTGCATGTCTTGACAACGCGCCAAAATTCACAAGCACACAAAAGCCCCTCTGGAACCCTTCCGGATCCCGGCCAGGAGGTTTGACCACGTGCACGTCGACCTCGTGGGCCCTCTACCGTCGTCCCAGGGGTTCACACACCTTTTAACAATGGTTGACCGGACCACACGCTGGCCAGAAGCGGTCCCGCTGGTGTCAACCACGGCCGCGGAAGTCGCTTGCGTTTTTTTCACAACCTGGGTGGCGCGTTTCGGCGTTCCGTCGGACATCACGTCCGATAGGGGGCCTCAATTTGTCTCAGAGATCTGGTCAGCCATGGCCAGCAGCTTAGGAGCGATAATTCATCGCACCACCGCGTATCACCCTCAGGCTAATGGTTTATGCGAGCGTTTTCATAGGTCTTTAAAGGCCGCCCTCAGGGCCTCACTGACGGATGCAGATTGGGTAAACAAACTTCCCTGGGTTTTATTAGGGTTGCATTCTGCGCCTAAGGAGGATCTAGACGCCTCGCCGGCAGAATTAGTTTTCGCACAACCTCTCAGGCTCCCGGGTGAGGTCTTACCAGAACATCCAGAGCCCGGGCACCTCCCAGCCCTGAGGCCCCTAAGCAACACGGGACCGGACACACTCCCTGGACCCATACATCACTCTTTTCCGCGGGTTTTTGTTCCCCAAGCTTTGAAAAGCGCCGAGTTCGTTTTTGTTAGGCACGAAGCTTTAAAACCAACCCTCCGCCCACCATATGATGGACCATATAGAGTGCTGGAACCTGGTGATAAGCATTTTGTGCTTGATTTAGGGGACAGAAAAGAAACGGTCAGCATTGACAGACTTAAACCTGCCTTCATGTTGAGCGACGAACCTGCACGGGTGGCGAGAGCACCTCGACGGGGTAGACCCCCAAGAGACACACCTCAACCCCCCCGCAGGGACCAAATAACCACTCTTCGCCCCAAGCTGCAGATTCCTTACAGGATGGCCCCGCCAGGACGCCGAAGTGGGCGTACAGCAGAGTTGGGAGAAGATTGAAACCCAGACGACACATAGACTGATGCAAAATTGACAAGGGGTTGTAAGCTATGCTGTCGAATTTTGCCGTTGCAGTTTTAGGACTGACATATGACATAGACTATACTGTTGATGTTATCACTGAATTTTTAACATGATCATGCCGTATAGCTTGAAGGTTGGCATGGCTGCTGAGGATATTTTTCCTCTTTTCCTGTTGATGTGAATAACGGTATAATATGTCATGGATGTTACCTTAGGCTGTGAACTTAATTTTATTGTCCTTTTCTTAGACGTTTGGGGGGGCTGTAGCTTATATTGTTCATATATCCATACCTACATATGTATAGACACAAGAGGAATGTTTAGAGATTGCATATGTGGAATGACCTCACGTCTCAGAGCAGGACAATAGGTCTCGACCACTGACAGAGATCAACGAGCGGACGGAGACGCAGCGGTGGAGACCTGAATGGACTTCCTGACCCCCCAGGGTCAGGTGGAGGAGAGAGAGGACAATGGAAGGAGATAACACGGATGTGTGATGTTGGCTTTTGTTATGTGATGTATAAGTATGAAGGTCTGACTGCACTCAGCCTCTTTTCTGCTTCTGCATTGAGATGAGACATGTTAGGGACTGGAAGCTGACAATAAACCTGATTTATAAAATCACTTCGCTTCTTTATTTCAAGCTCCCTACATTGGTGACCAGACGTGAGAATGGACGAAAGACGTTCTCCCGCTACAGGCTCGTCAGAGGCGACCCAGACAAGCGCCGTCGCCAACCCTGACATGGGAACGGATGAAAGGCGTTCCCCCGCAGCAGACTCGTCGGAGACGGCCCAAGCAAGCGCCGTCCCCAACCCTATCGTGAGAACAGAGGAAAGACGTTCCCGCGCTGCAGACTCGTCGGAGGCGGCCCAAGCAAGCGCCGTCGCCGTCAAACTCCCAGAGTTCTGGCAGAATGATCCAAACTCGTGGTTCAAGCAAGCTGAGGCTCAGTTTGCACTCGCAGGGGTGATGGCTGACGAAACCAAATTCTACCACATCGTCGCCAGACTCGATGCCGCCACAGCACGATGCGCACGGAGCGTGATACAGCAGCCGCCTGCCAACGACAAGTATAAGGAACTGAAGGCGACCCTCATCGAGAGTTTCGTCCCCTCGGCCGAGGAAAGGGCCGGGAGGATACTGGCGATTTACGGCCACGGGGGGCGCAGACCAATGGCCCTCATGGAAGACATGCTGCAGCTGAGGGAGGCAGACAACGACAACTTCCTTTTCCAACACATCTTCCTCAGCACTCTGCCGACGCACATGAGAGGGATCCTGGCCAACATGCGATGTAAGACCCAGCAGGACTTCCGCGCGCCTGCCCGAGAAGTGCAGCGGCTCATCAACTCCTGCGGCGAGCAGATGGCCACAGCAGCATCGGCAGATCTCGGCGTGGAAGCCCAGAGCATCGGGGAATCAGAGGCGATGGAGCAGAACCCGCCCACCATGGCAGCGACGTGACCAAGGCGCAACAAACGAGACGACCTCTGCTACTACCATCGACGTTTTGCCGAGAGGGCATACAAATGCGTGCCCCCCCTGCAGTTTCAAGAGCTCGGGAAACTTCAAAGCCGGGAACCATTAGCAGCTACGGCTCTCGGCGAGACAAACAAGCTGTTCTACATGACTGACGGACGCTCCAGGAGACAGTTCCTCATTGACACCGGAGCTCAGGTGAGCTTCATCACCCCGTCCTACGCAGACCGGGCAACGGGACCCCATGGAAACGGAGCGACGGCAGCTAACGGCTCCATCATCAACACTTTTGGTGAAAGAACCCTGCCTCTGTCCATACACGGCCGCAACTATAGGTGGACCTTTATTATAGCGGCGGTGAGTTTTAACTTGTTGGGCGCTGATTTCTTATGTGCACATGGGTTGTTAGTCGATCTTGCAAACAGACGCTTAATCAATGCACTGTCATTTGCTTCTATCCCCTGTTCAGCTCAAGTATCCCCACCACCCGTGCAGGCCAGCGTCGCCACAGCAGGAGGTAAGTTTGACCAACTCCTCACCCAATTTCCAGCACTCACAGTTCCCAAATTTTCGGCAACAGTAGCGAAACACGGGGTGGAACACTTCATTCCCACAACGGGCCCACCTGTGTTCGCTAAAGCTCGGCGCTTAGACGCGACCAAGCTCGCCATAGCACGCGACGAATTCGCCAGCCTGGAAAAACTGGGCATTATTCGGCGCTCGAAAAGCCCATGGGCCTCGCCACTGCATATGGTCCCGAAAACCGACGGTTCCTGGAGACCTTGCGGTGATTATCTCAGATTAAACAATGCTACAGCACATGACCGCTACCCAATCCCTCACATTCAGGATTTTTCACTACATCTGGCGGGTGCGCGCATTTTTTCTAAAATAGACCTGGTCCGCGGCTACCACCAAGTTCCGGTCAGACCTGAAGACGTCCCTAAAACAGCCGTAATAACCCCTTTTGGTCTTTTTGAATTTTTGCGAATGCCTTTTGGCCTCAAAGGCGCTGCACAAACTTTTCAGCGTATGATGGATGCTGTGTTACGCGACCTCCCTTTTGTGTTCGTCTACCTCGACGATATTCTGGTAGCCAGCACGTCTGAGGAAGAACACGAACAACACCTCACTACGGTTTTTCAGAGGCTGGAAGAGCACGGGTTAATAATTAACCCGACCAAATGCTGATTTGGCGTGTCACAGATTGATTTTTTGGGACACAGAGTTTCACCAGAAGGGGCAGTTCCATTACCGGACAAAGTGCGCGCAGTAGCAAATTTCCCCCGACCACAAACGGTCAGATCGCTGCAGGAATTTTTAGGAATGGTAAATTTTTACAACCGTTTCCTCCCCCGCGCAGCTCAACTCATGCAGCCCCTATATGCCGCGCTCAGAAAGAAAAAGCCCTCCAACACAGTTGAATGGTCCCCGGAGCGGGAACGCGCGTTCGCGGAAGTAAAAAGAGCACTAGCGGATGCCGCATTGTTGGTCCACCCCGACCCCTCGGTCCGCATAGCGCTTACCACAGACGCTTCAAACCTGGCCATAGGGGCGGTCATGGAACAACATGTTGACGGAACTTGGCAACCGCTAGCATTTTTTAGCAAATCTTTAAACGAAACCGAGCGCAAATACAGCACTTTTGACAGAGAGCTGCTAGCGCTTCATTTATCCATCCGCCATTTCCAGTTCTGGCTGGAAGGGCGGCGCTTCACCGCTTTTGTCGACCACAAACCACTCACTTTTGCGATGTCAAAAATTTCAGAACCGTGGTCGGGCCGGCAACAAAGGCAGCTGGCCGCAATTTCGGAGTTTACCACAGACATTCGTCACGTAGCAGGCAAACTTAATTTGGTGGCAGATTGCCTCTCCCGCGCCATGACATCGTCAAGGCACACGGAAGCAGATTATACTATCGCAGCCGCAGAGCACATGGCCAACGCGGACGCGGACATGGCCCCAATTCACGTAGGGATAGATTACGCGGCCATGGCAGCGGAACAAAGCAGTGACGCGGACGTGCGCGCGCTCCAGTCTGGACCAACAGGGTTAAGGCTGGAGGAAAGGGGTTTGCGTGACGGTGTGCCCCCCCAATCTGCGACGTGTCAACCGGTCGACCTCGCCCGGTAGTCCCAGCCGCGTGGCGCCGCCATGTTTTTGACTCGGTGCACTCCCTCGCCTCGGTGAAAATGGTCGCGGAGAAGTTTGTTTGGCCAGGCCTGCGTAAAAACGTAAAGGAGTGGGCGAGAACTTGCATGTCTTGCCAACGCGCCAAAATTCACAAGCACACAAAAGCCCCTCTGGAACCCTTCCGGATCCCGGCCAGGAGGTTTGACCACGTGCACGTCGACCTCGTGGGCCCTCTACCGTCGTCCCAGGGGTTCACACACCTTTTAACAATGGTTGACCGGACCACACGCTGGCCAGAAGCGGTCCCGCTGGTGTCAACCACGGCCGCGGAAGTCGCTTGCGTTTTTTTCACAACCTGGGTGGCGCGTTTCGGCGTTCCGTCGGACATCACGTCCGATAGGGGGCCTCAATTTGTCTCAGAGATCTGGTCAGCCATGGCCAGCAGCTTAGGAGCGATAATTCATCGCACCACCGCGTATCACCCTCAGGCTAATGGTTTATGCGAGCGTTTTCATAGGTCTTTAAAGGCCGCCCTCAGGGCCTCACTGACGGATGCAGATTGGGTAAACAAACTTCCCTGGGTTTTATTAGGGTTGCATTCTGCGCCTAAGGAGGATCTAGACGCCTCCCCGGCAGAATTAGTTTTCGCACAACCTCTCAGGCTCCCGGGTGAGGTCTTACCAGAACATCCAGAGCCCGGGCACCTCCCAGCCCTGAGGCCCCTAAGCAACACGGGACCGGACACACTCCCTGGACCCATACATCACTCTTTTCCGCGGGTTTTTGTTCCCCAAGCTTTGAAAAGCGCCGAGTTCGTTTTTGTTAGGCACGAAGCTTTAAAACCAACCCTCCGCCCACCATATGATGGACCATATAGAGTGCTGGAACCTGGTGATAAGCATTTTGTGCTTGATTTAGGGGACAGAAAAGAAACGGTCAGCATTGACAGACTTAAACCTGCCTTCATGTTGAGCGACGAACCTGCACGGGTGGCGAGAGCACCTCGACGGGGTAGACCCCCAAGAGACACACCTCAACCCCCCCGCAGGGACCAAATAACCACTCTTCGCCCCAAGCTGCAGATTCCTTACAGGATGGCCCCGCCAGGACGCCGAAGTGGGCGTACAGCAGAGTTGGGAGAAGATTGAAACCCAGACGACACATAGACTGATGCAAAATTGACAAGGGGTTGTAAGCTATGCTGTCGAATTTTGCCGTTGCAGTTTTAGGACTGACATATGACATAGACTATACTGTTGATGTTATCACTGAATTTTTAACATGATCATGCCGTATAGCTTGAAGGTTGGCATGGCTGCTGAGGATATTTTTCCTCTTTTCCTGTTGATGTGAATAACGGTATAATATGTCATGGATGTTACCTTAGGCTGTGAACTTAATTTTATTGTCCTTTTCTTAGACGTTTGGGGGGGCTGTAGCTTATATTGTTCATATATCCATACCTACATATGTATAGACACAAGAGGAATGTTTAGAGATTGCATATGTGGAATGACCTCACGTCTCAGAGCAGGACAATAGGTCTCGACCACTGACAGAGATCAACGAGCGGACGGAGACGCAGCGGTGGAGACCTGAATGGACTTCCTGACCCCCCAGGGTCAGGTGGAGGAGAGAGAGGACAATGGAAGGAGATAACACGGATGTGTGATGTTGGCTTTTGTTATGTGATGTATAAGTATGAAGGTCTGACTGCGCTCAGCCTCTTTTCTGCTTCTGCATTGAGATAAGATAAGATAAGATAAGATAAGATAAGCCTTTATTAGTCCCACAACGGGGAAATTCCAGGATTGCAACAGCACAGGGATAGCAACACTCAGAGCAACAATCAGAAGGCAAGAAAAAAACAAGCAAGCAAGAGCAGCTAATATACATATGTATGTATTACTATAAAATATATATATATACACACACACACACAGACACACAGTGCAGAGCATTGTAGCTGGATGGAATAAATATATGAATATATGAACACACAGTGCAGAGCATTGTAGCTAGATGGAATAAATATGTAAATATATAAACACCCACAGTACGGAGCATTGCAGCTAGGTGGAATAAATATGCAAGTATATAAACACACACAGTGTGGAGCAATGTAGCTAGATGGAATAATATGTAGATATATAAATATATAAACACACCCAGTGCTGAGCATTGTAGCTAGATGGAATAAATATGTAAATATATAAACACACACAGTGCAGAGCATTGTTGCTAGATGGAATGAAACAGCATAACCGTCTACTTAGTTATCCTACATGGTATGATTATGTGCCCATACATATTCTCACCCTCCATAGCGACCGGTATGTTCCTAGTTGTATGCCGGAGGGGACCATTGTGTAAGTCTATTGCATCTTTTGCATTCAAAAAAAAACTATTAGTTTGTTACGTCTTTTGACGTAACAAGATGAGATGAGACATGTTAGGGACTGGAAACCGACAATAAACCTGATTTATAAAATCACTTCGCTTCCTTATTTCAAGCTCCATACACAGGGCATATTTACATTTCACACACTCCATTCAAACATTCATGTCATGATCCGAGCGCCGATCTCGTCCGCACTCGGCTCATACATCATCTTTTCAGGCTTTGAGAGCAGTGTGTCCCTTCTGGCTCCCCGGGCTCTTATTGTGACAGCGCCCGGTGGAGCTTCCTGCTGTCAAAGCCGAACAGCTGTGCTGCATTCGGGGTCATTAGTGTCTGGCGTTAAAAGCGGACGCTGAATGCACCCCGATGCAGCAGTCTCTGTTAAACCTCCGTGAAAACTCTTCATCGTCTGACGCATTGGGCATCCCCCGGCTCAGATGCTGTCTACTCGTCGTTATGATTGTAAGTTTACCCTGTTGTTATCCCGTTCCCATTATAGTGTGTTTTAGCCCACCGTGGCTCTTTACTTTGTACTTCATGTTACCTTCTATTATCCTCTGTTCCTTACCCTGAATAAACACCATTGCAAACTCACTGGTGACTTGTTGGCATCTTATGGTGGCTCGCGAGGGCCACCGTGACAGTAGACTGCTGCCAGGATGTCTAAATAGAGGCGCCACACCGAGACGCCGTTCCCGGTGAGTTTTGCAGTTGGACTGTGCTCCTTCCTGTCTCGGTACCTTGCTGGAGGCATGCCGTTGCGGAGGGTCCGCGCTCCGAGTCAGAGCAATGAGGTGGCGGACGCCCTCGAGTGCGTCGATGAAACCCTCATCGCCGCCTCCCTCCTCGACTTCCACAGCGACGTGCACCAGTACCTGGACCAAGCTGAGGACATTCTTAATCATCAACCCCACTTCGCTAATCACCCTGAAGTCAGCGTGAGGAGAGATGACATCACCGCGCAGCGCGAGATTCTCCGTGGGCTGGAGGGAAATCCCGGCAGGAAGCCGAAGAGGAGGCATCCTCACTCCTCACGTCCGGATCCCATTCCTGTCGCTATTCCGGTCCAGGAGTTCACACCACCTCGGGGTGATCCCCGCCAGAGAGTGTCGTCATTCGGGAATCCCCCGGAGAAGCTACAACTTGCAGCTGCTTCCATCTGGGACCAAGTGGCGGCAGCTCGTTCCGCTGTTCACCCCACACAAATAATCAAGCATGTGACGGCGGCAGTCAGACTGGTGGAGAGGAACCCTGAGTTAAGTGACTTCCCTGAGTTCGCCGACCTGCTCACCTCTGTCTTCGCACAGGAGCGGTGATTCCCAGACTTCACCTTCGCCTCGCCCTCTGCTAGAAACCGTCGTCACATCTGCTTTCAAACTCAGCATGAACCCCGTCCGGATCCAGTTCCGGGTCGCCGCAAAGGCTGTACCTCCCACACTGCTGTCACTCCCGTGCCTCGTCAGAAGGGAATCCCCGCAGTCTCTCCCCCCGGGCCATCTTCTCCCGCTGTCCCGTCAGCGCTCCGTGCCCGGCTTGTTTCGGCTGTCGCCCCCTCCTCCTCGACGCCTTTCCTGACTGCTGTGTGTGCCTGGAGTCCTGTTTCGGCAAGCCCCGTCCCGGAACCTTCGCGAGCGGCTCCCCCTCGTCCTCCCAGGGGGCCCTCTGTCACCATCCGGTGGGGAAAGGGAGGAGCAACGTCCGCTACAACGGCCACCATCCTGCCTCCGGGAGACAGGCAAGTCCAAGTTCACTCATATACTCTTCATTGTGATTTGCCTTGTCTGACTCCTGGGGGTGGAGTTCGGGGTTCGCAGCCCCCCGAGCTCCCACCACCTGCTGTAGCTTTAATTGTTAATCCCGCTTCCTCTGTGTCTCCCTCCGCTGAGCGGTCCTCGACGCCAGGCCAACGTCGCCGGATGAGGAGGGGGCCTGCGGTTCTGGAGAGCCTGGTTCCGGTCCCGCAGCCACGTCGTGGGCGGAGGAGGAGCGCGGACTGCAGCATGGAACATGCGCCGACGAAGAAGCGTCCTCGGGTCTCCACGGATGAGCGGTTCAGTCCACCGGGTCGAGGGTCTCCTGCCACCACGCCGTGCGGGTCGTTGGCATGGACGTCTGTGCTGGAGGGTCCTCAGGCTGCGGGCACCATCATGCTAGCTGCGGAGCCCGACGTAGCTGAGTGGGAGCCAGATGACGACCTCCTGCAGTCTGAGCCCGGATCATCGGAGTCCTGGACGGCGTTGGAACCCGAGATCAGGCAAGTGCTCTGTGTTGTCTTTCTCCTTTCCATTTTAGAGCATTTTTGCCTGTCTCTTGGGAAGGCAAGCCGGGTGCAGCCTCCCGCTGCATCTGAGCTTGTCTCGCCGGGTTCTGGCACTGCTGGTGATCCTGATCCCGGTTCTTTTCTCTTTCCTGAGCCTTCTCCCAGGGTCGCCGGCGCGGAGCTGATTTTATCCGCTGTGCCAGAGGTTCCGGGTTCGGGGTTGGAGGTCAGTACTGGTGCGGCGCCAACCCAGTCGGGGTCTGACGCAGGTGCAGCCGTGACCCAATCGGGGTCCATCGCGGGTGCAACCGTGACCCAATCGGGGTCCGACGAGGGTGCAGCACCAGCAGAATCGAAGGTCGATGAAGGAACTGCAGATCCCCTGCCGCCGGACACTGGACTGGCTCATCTTCCTCCTCATCTTCATCCTCATCAGCATCACCCTCATCTTCCCCCCAAGCCTTCTCCACCAGGTGTCGTTTGGACCCTTCATCTTCGGCCCGGCTCGTCCTCGCTTTTCCCCTCTGCAGGGAGGCCATTGTCGCTCTCTCCCCTGCGGTCCTGGTGGCTAAGCGATGCGGGTCGGCAGCCTGAAGGACTGCCACGCCCGTTTGGCTCTCTGGGCCAGCCACCCGACCCACTGGACTACCTGTTTGGCGACCTGGTCTAGCCGCCTGAAATTCTTTGTTTCCGGGCATGGGATTGGGGTAGGCCGCCCAAACTAGTCCTTTTTTCCCCCTGCCTGCGTTATGGCCGTTTGATGCTGGGCGGCCCCCCGAACTATCAGCCTCCATGCCTCAGAACCAGGACTGCCGTCATCCCAGGTTTTTCCATCTTCATTATGCCTGTAAACTTTTGGGATGTGCGGGGGGCCTTGTGTCTGTAATTATGCATCTCTCACTTTTTCCTTAGCCGGTGTCTTGTGTTCATTTTTTTTTTTTCCCTCTGTCTAATGTCCATTTATTGCCTGAAACAGTTGGTGTATGTGTTGCCTTTTGGGATATTGTTTTCTCTATTGTCATACCCTGTAGTTGTGTTATTCTTTCAATCTGCCTCATTCATGGTGTGTTTTTGTAATCTCCTGTTCGCTGTCATTTTGCCTGTGATTGTTCTGCCTCAGTTACAATCTGTGCATGGGAGCGTGCTCCTGTGGCCATGTTTATTTTTTCTCTTTTCTGGTTCGCTCCCCCCTGGCCTGTGCCCCTTTCTGCCCACCCTGGGGGAGCTTGGGTGTTATTGGGCGTTCTGAGCCCACCCTCGAGGGGGAGATACTGTCATGATCTGAGCGCCGATCTCGTCCGTGCTCGGGTCATACATCATCTTTTTCAGGCTTTGACGGCAGTGTGTCCCTTCTGGCTCCTTGGGCTCTTATTGTGACAGCGCCCAGTGGAGCTTCCTGCTGTCAAAGCCGAACAGCTGTGCTGCATTCGGGGTCATTAGTGTCCGGCGTTAAAAGCGGATGCTGAATGCACCCCGATGCAGCAGTCTCTGTTAAACCTCCGTGAAAACTCTTCATCGTCTGACGCATCAGGCATCCCCCGGCTCAGACGCTGTCTACTCGTCGTTACGATTGTAAGTTTACCCTGTTGTTATCCCGTTCCCATTATAGTGTGTTTTAGCCCACCGTGGCTCTTTACTTTGTACTTCATGTTACCTTCTATTATCCTCTGTTCCTTACCCTGAATAAACACCATTGCAAACTCACCGGTGACTTGTTGGCGTCTTATGGTGGCTCGCGAGGGCCACCGTGACAATTCACACCTCAGTGTAACCTTCTTCTGCCATACTCACACACAGGCACTCACCTTGCACACACAATGGTGGTCATTCTTTTCTTCTTTCTCTTTTGTTTTTTACATCAAATCAATAACAACAGTAACATATGTACCGTAGAAACACACCACAACAAGACACACCATCAGCCCTTTAACATAGAGACCAAAAGTCCCACTACTGGCTCCCAGCAGCTCCCCCCTGGAGTGTCCGTCCCGCAGCCCGCTGCCAGAGCGTCTCCATCATTTCTTCACCGGAGATGGGCTGCCCTGGCATCTCCCCTTCTCCAAATGCCACAGCTCATTCGGGTGCCGTCTGGACCCATCTGTCAGCTCAAGATAACCGTCATCACCGTCCGTACCACCCGCAGATCACCCTGGTCACTCCGCTGCTCCCTTGACTTGCGGACCTGTCCCAGCCAAGACTCGACCCTAGGGCGCACGTCATCACCCACACCCAGGGGAGCACTCACTGGCTTCTTGTGTCCACGTCGCCGTGATCTGGTTCCCACACGGCGTCATAGCGTCCCACCGATCTGGCCCGAGCTCTGTCCCTGGTTTTTATTTTGGGCATGTCTAGGGCTCGTGCCACCTGATCTCACCCCAATTGCTTTCATTTGTTGCGTTAAGTTGGCCGCATCAGCATCCGGCTCAACAATGGCACTCGGCCGGCCATCAGAACCACACTGCGCCTGCTCAGTGAACCCATCCGCCTCTACGGGCGTCAAACCGTGCTGTTCGTGTCCCTCGTCCAGGGTACCACAAACCCTGGCACAGAACACCTGCCGTGGGACCATATCTTGGTGCTGGTGGGGCCCCTCCTCACTTGGTCCGGGCCAGCCCGAGTCCCACGCTTCTTCACTGCTTCCCATGTAGAAGGACCGGTCCCAAAGTCCACCGCCTGACCACTCCTCACTGACACCGCAGGCAATAGAAAACCCAAGCCCGTAGAACAGGTCGCAGCCCATCAGGTTGTTCCCTTTGCGAGACACCATGAACTCGGTTGAGCACATAGAGGCCGACTTGTACCTCGCCAAGAGCCACACCGAGCCCACAATGTCCAAGGGGTTGTTACCATAGCCATAACAGGCGATGCCCGTCCTGCTTACCCTATAGTGTGGGAAGAAAGTCTTCACCATCGTCCAATTTAAGATGGAAGTTGCCGACCTCGTGTCTACCATCAGCGGGATTGGCACTCCGTCCAGCACAATGTTACAAAGGATACGTCCGTCTGTGCTGGGCGAAACCATGTGGACCACCGTGGGTGTCTTCTTAGCTAAAGCCCCCTTTTCTGGCCCCCAGTCTTCCTTTTCAAAATTTTGGCAGACTCTGGCAAAGTGGTGGAACAAACCGAACCATCCATAACGCTTCCTCTTCGCTGCGCACTCCCTCACTTTATAGCGGTGCCTGATGGATCCGCAGCCGTAGCATCTCGGCATTCCCGGGGCGGACCTAATCTTCACAACAGTTGTGTACTCATCGTCGCTGCCACCGTCTGGATCCAAGGCCAGTGCCTTCCACTGCTTATCGTTCCTGGGCAGGGCCTCCATGCCTCCGAGGTTCCTTATGAGTTTGTCCGCTGCCTCGTGTTGTTGAGCTAGCTCCATGGCCACTAGCAATGTTAGCTCACCAGCATGAGTTAGCAGACAGACCCTCACGGAGGAATATGTCATGTGCTCCGCTAGCTGGTGCAGACCATCTCCTCCTCCAAGGCCCTGAACCTGCACTCACCCGTCATCTGCCGAAGGTCCACCACAAACTGCTGAACCAATTCCCCCAGTTGCTGGCATTGCTGTCTGAATTGGATGTGCCACATTATGGTGTTTTCAGGGGTGCGGAAGTAGCCCGCCATGAGCCGCACCACATCACCGAATGTGTCACTTTCTTGAAGTGTGCTCAGGATCCTCTGGCCCTCCATACCTAAGTTGTGGACCAGAATAGCCCTTGCACGCAATTTGTCCAGGTTGCTGAGGTCCAGCGCTGTGAGATAATTCTTTAAGGCCGCATACCACCTGGCCCAAGGGACCAGTGGCTCACCAGGAGCCTCCAAAAATGGATGAAATGCGGTAGCAGCCCTCTCCATGCCATGTATCCTCGTCACCAAATGTTATGTCCCTAATTAATAAGGAGTCGAGGTGAGGTTTTGTAGTTTTATTATTACACGTGAACAGGAACACAGGAGTCACCACGCTTGCATGAGAGCCACAGCGAAGAGACAAGATGTCTCCCGCTGTGGCTTTTTACACACCAGGTGATACCACCCCCCGGAGGCGGGGCGTCACCCCCTCTCTACCACAGGGTACCGTCATACTAATATATATATATATACGTATATATACAGTATATATATATATATATAGTATATATAAAATATAATACCCAACATTACCGACATAGCACTGTCATGCTTAGGTTTATGTTATCCAATGGGGTTTCACCTGAAAAAACTGGCCCTGCCTCAAAAACCTCACAAGATGATGGTTGTTTACCTTGCTAGCCTTCTAGCCCTTGTTAGCGCGTCCGTGGTAGGAGTCCATGGGTAAATAATTCCCACACTCCGATTCAGCTGCAAAGCCCTCGGTCCATCTGTCTGCAGGTGAGTGTCAGTCTCATTTTCAAACTAGTTTTCTCTCCAATGTTGATATCTTTACTCCAGTGACGGCAGAATCTCTAGGCCATTACTAGCTAGCACTATCCCTCGGACGTGAACGTGTGAATGTGTGAAATCATGTGTGTTCGCCTCTTTTCATTGACTTTGTATGTATTTACACCATGTGAAAAATTCGCTTCGCGTTTGATCCGAACGCACCTTAATGTGGGCTATATTAATCATAGATCCCATAACCTACATATGTTTAAGCATGTGAGAGTGTTTAGTGATTACATATGTAAAGCGACTTCACACCTCAGAACAGGACAAAGGGTCTCAACCGCCAGTGAAGATCAAAGAGCATCCCAGGCGCTGCGGTGGAGACCGGATGGGTTGCCCTGACCCCCCAGGGCCAGGTGGAGGAGTACGAAGACAAAAGAGGGGATTAAGATAGTGAGGGATGTCAGCTTTTGATATGCATGTCTTTTGTTATGTGCGAGTATAAGTTCGTAGAGCCGAAGGTGTTCGCTCTCTTACTTCTTCTGCTGCTGCACCTAGATGAGACTTGTTAGAGGAGCTGATAATAAACTTTGGTTTATGAATCACATCGCCTCGTTATTTCAAGCTCCTCTACACTGGTGACCCTGACGTGAGAATGGACCAGAGGCGTTCCCCCGCGATCGACTCATCTGTGGCGACCCAGGCAGACGCCGGCGCCCATGCAGACAGGGGAACAGATGGACGACGTTCCCCCACGGCAGAAGTGATAGAGAGGGCTCAACCGAGCACCAGCGCCGCGGAGAGAGCCGAAGCAAGGCACTCTCACCCTGCGGACACATCAGTGACGGTCCACACAAACGGCGTCACCGTCAACCTGCCGGACTTCTGGCAGGAAGACCCCGCCTTGTGGTTTCAGCAAGCTGAAGCCCAGTTTGCACTTGCGGGCATCACGGCTGATGATACAAAGTTCTATCACATCGTCGCCAAACTCGACGCCGCCACTTCGAGATGTGCACGGAGCATAATCCAGCGGCCGCCGGCCCAGGACAAATATAAAGAACTGAAAGTGACCATCGTGGCAAATTACGTCCCCTCAGCCGAGGAGAGAGCCGAGAGGATCCTGGCGGTCTACGGCCACAGAGGAGGCAGACCCAAGGCCCTCATGGAGGACTTGCTGCAACTTAATGAAGAGGACAATGACAACTTCCTCTTCCATTTCATATTCCTCAGTACGCTGCCGCGACACATGAGAGGGACGCTGGCCAACATGCGATGCAGCACCCAGCAAGACTTCCGCACGCTGGTTCACAAAGCTCAACGGCTCGTCAACGCCTGCAAGGAGCAGACACCCACAGCAGCATCCGCAGACCTCAACGCTGATGTCCGGAACCACGAGGAGCCACAAATCACCGAGCAGAATCAGCCCGCGGTGACAGCGACACGGCCAGGACGCAACAGACGGAGCGACGTTTGTTATTACCACCACCGCTTTGCCGAGAAGGTTTACAAATGCGTTCCCCCCTGCAAATTCACGATTTCGGGAAAACGCCGAAGCCGAGAGCCGTTAACAGCGGCGGTTCTCGGCGAAAAAAGCAAGCTTTTATATGTGACGGACGGACACACCGGCAAGCGGTTCCTTATCGACACGGGAGCTCAACTAAGTTTTGTCATGCCCTCCCAAGCAGACCGGGCCATGGGCCCCCGGGGCAATGGAGCGGTGGCAGCCAACGGCTCCATCATCGACACTTTTGGCGAAAAGAGCCTGCCCCTCTGCATCCATGGCCGCAACTACAGATGGACATTTGTTGTAGCGGCGGTGAGTTTTAACTTGTTGGGCGCAGATTTTTTGTGTGCACATGGGTTATTAGTTGATCTAGCAAACAGGCGCTTGGTTAATGCACTGTCCTTTGCTTCTATTCCCTGCTCAGCTCGACTTTCTCCACCACCCGTGCAGGCTAGCGTCACCACAGCAGGAGGTAAGTTTGATCAACTCCTCACCCAATTTCCAGCACTCACAATTCCCGAATTCTCAGCCACAGTGGCTAGACACGGGGTCGAACACTTTATTCCCACAACAGGCCCACCCGTATTTGCCAAAGCTCGGCGCTTAGACGCGACCAAGCTCGCCATAGCTCGGGACGAGTTTACCACCTTTGAAAAATTAGGCATTATCAGACGCTCGAAAAGCCCCTGGGCGTCACCACTTCACATGGTCCCGAAATCCGACGGTTCTTGGAGGCCGTGCGGCAATTACCACAGATTAAACAATGCGACAGCGCATGACCGCTACCCAATTCCTCACATTCAAGACTTTTCACTACATCTGGCGGGTGCGCGCATTTTTTCAAAAATAGACCTGGTCCGCGGTTATCATCAAGTCCCAGTTCGAGCAGAGGACATTCCTAAAACAGCTGTAATAACCCCCTTCGGTCTTTTTGAATTTTTGCGGATGCCTTTCGGCCTCAAAGGCGCTGCTCAAACCTTTCAGCAGATGATGGACGCAGTATTACGCGACCTCCCTTTCGTGTTCGTCTACCTTGACGATATGCTGGTAGCCAGCTCGTCTGAGGAAGAACACGAGCGGCATCTCACTATGGTTTTTCAGAGACTAGAAGAGCACGGGTTAATAATCAATCCAGCCAAATGCAAATTCGGTGTGTCACAAATTGATTTTTTAGGACACAGAGTTTCTCCGAAGGGGGCAATCCCACTTCCAGACAAAGTTCACGCAGTAAAAAGTTTCCCACGGCCACAAACGGTCAAATCACTGCAGGAATTTTTGGGCATGGTTAATTTTTACAACCGCTTCCTCCCCCACGCAGCTCAGCTCATGCAGCCCCTATATGACGCGCTCAGAAAATAAAAACCTTCCAACGCGGTCGAATGGACCCCGGAGCGCGAATGCGCCTTCGTGGAAGTAAAAAGCGCCCTAGCTAATGCCACATTGTTGGTTCACCCCGATCCCTCGGCCCGTATTGCGCTAACCACAGACGCTTCAGACCTGGCCATAGGGGCAGGTGTAGAACAAACACGTCGGCGGAATCTGGCAACCTTTGGCATTCTTCAGCAAATCGCTAAACCAAACTGAGTGTAAATACAGCACTTTTGACAGAGAGCTACTAGCGCTCCATTTATCCATCCGCCACTTCCAGCTCTGGTTAGAGGGGCAGCGTTTTACGGCTTTTGTAGACCACAAACCGCTCACCTTTGCTATGGCTAAAATTTCCGAACCGTGGTCAGGCAGGCAACAAAGACAGCTAGCTGCGATTTCAGAGTTCACCACAGACATTCGACATGTGGCAGGCAAACTTAACGTGGTAGCAGACTGCCTCTCTTACGCTGTGACATCGCCAGAGCGCGAGGAGACAGATTATACTACCTCAGCCGCGGAACTCTTCGCCAACGCGGACACATACGCAGCACCAATCCACGCAGGGATAGATTATGCAGCCATGGCAGAGGAACAAAGTAGTGACGCGGACGTGCGCGCACTCCTGTCTGGACCAACAGGGTTAAGGCTGGAGAAAAGGGGTCTACGCGACGGTGTGCCCCCCCTAATATGCGACATCTCAACCGCCCGACCTCGCCCGTTAGTTCCAGCTGCATGGCGCCGCCGTATTTTCGACTCGATTCACTCCCTCGCGCACCCAGGTGTGCGCGCTTCAGTTTTAATGGTCGCCGAAAAGTTTGTGTGGCCTGGCCTGCGCAAAAACGTAAAAGAATGGGCAAAGACTTGCATTTCTTGTCAGCGCGCCAAAGTACACAAACACACAAAAGCCCCTCTGGAGCCTTTTCGAATCCCTGCTAGAAGGTTCGACCACGTTCATGTCGACCTCGTGGGGCCACTACCTTCCTCCCAAGGTTTCACACACCTGTTAACAATGATAGACCACACCACGCGCTGGCCAGAGGCAGTCCCTCTGGCGTCAACCACAGCGGAGGAAGTCGCTCGCGTTTTTTTGACAAACTGGGTGGCACGTTTCGGCGTCCCATCGGACATCACGTCTGATAGGGGGCCTCAATTTGTCTCGGAGCTTTGGTCAGCCATGTCCAGCAGCTTAGGGGCAACAATTCACCGCACCACCGCTTATCACCCTCAGGCTAATGGGTTATGCGAGCGTTTTCACAGATCTTTAAAGGCCGCCCTCAGAGCCTCACTAACGGATACAAATTGGGTAAATAAACTTCCCTGGGTTTTATTGGGGTTGCGTGCTTCACCCAAAGAGGATCTAGACGCCTCCCCAGCAGAATTAGTTTTTGCACAACCTCTCAGGCTCCCAGGTGAATTTTTACCAGAGAACCCAGAGCCAGGGCATTTTCCAGCCCCGAGGTTTGTAGGCAGCAACGGACCGGACTCTCTCCCCGGGACGGCACATCACTCTTTTCCACGGGTTTTTGTCCCCCAAGCTTTAAAAAACGCTGAATTCGTTTTTGTTAGGCATGAAGCTTTAAAACCAACCTTCCGCCCTCCATACGATGGGCCATTCAGAGTGCTGGAACCTGGTGATAAACATTTTGTGCTTGATTTTGGGGATAGAAAAGAAACAGTCAGCATTGACAGACTTAAACCTGCCTTCTTGTTGAGAGACGAGCCTGCACGGTTGGCGAGAGCACCTCGGCGGGGTAGACCCCCCAAGAGAAAAGACTCAGCCCCCCTGCAGGGAACAAATAATCACTCTCCTTCCCAAGCTGCAGATTCCTTACAGGAAGGTCCCACCAGGACTCCCAAGTCGACCCACAGCAGATTCGGGAGAAGATTAAAACCCAGACGGCACAGAGACTGATGCAAACTACTCAACAGTTGTTCACTAATTGTGCTGTAACAGTTTAGGACTGACTTGTGATTTTACTATGCTGTTATGTTTACCACTGAACTCTCTTAGGAGTATGGCTGCTGGAAAGTTTCTTCTGTGTCAAGAGGTGTAGCAGTTAGTATGTCATAATAATTATCTTAAACTGTGAATTTTTCTATTGTCCTTTTCTTAGTCGTTTGGGGGGGGGGGCTGTGGGCTATATTAATCATAGATCCCATAACCTACATATGTTTAAGCATGTGAGAGTGTTTAGTGATTACATATGTAAAGCGACTTCACACCTCAGAACAGGACAAAGGGTCTCAACCGCCAGTGAAGATCAAAGAGCATCCCAGGCGCTGCGGTGGAGACCGGATGGGTTGCCCTGACCCCCCAGGGCCAGGTGGAGGAGTACGAAGACAAAAGAGGGGATTAAGATAGTGAGGGATGTCAGCTTTTGATATGCATGTCTTTTGTTATGTGCGAGTATAAGTTCGTAGAGCCGAAGGTGTTCGCTCTCTTATTTCTTCTGCTGCTGCACCTAGATGAGACTTGTTAGAGGAGCTGATAATAAACTTTGGTTTATGAATCACATCGCCTCGTTATTTCAAGCTCCTCTACACTTAATTGACATTTTTTTCTTCTCTCCTTTCTCTATATCTACAGTGGTATATTGTACACTACCGTTCAAAAGTTTGGGGTCACCTCAGACAATTTTGTGTTTTCCATGAAAAGTCACACTTTTATTTACCACCATGAGTTGTAAAATGAATAGAAAATATAGCTCCGCCAGGCCGCAGGCCGGAGGAGGTAATGTTTTTGCCAGCGTTTGTTTGTCTGTCTGTCTGTTGGTTAGCAAGATAACTCAAAAAGTTTTGGACGGATTTCAATGAAACTTTCAGGCGTTGTTGGAAATGGTACAAGGAAGAACTGATTAAATTTTGGGGATGATCCGGATCACCGTCTGGATACAGGAATTTTTTAAAGGATTCTTTAACATTGTGAGATACGGCCATTTTCAACATGTGTGCAGGCGCAATGGAGGGCGCTGGTTGTCATGTCTGACGAACACGAACTCCGCGTTCTTCAAAGTTTTAGGCACAAAAGCACGCGGAAAACAGTGGTGGGCCGGGCCCGGCAGCGTGCCTGTGTTTGCGCTACGCTGCAAAAGCTGAGACGGGCAGCTGTCCGGCGCCGGATTATTTGGCAGAAATTCCCCGGGCAGCCATAGTGGCTGCGCAAAAACAAGCTCTCTGCCGGGGAAGCTTCCAAATCCTCTTTTGCCGCGGAGCGCAACCCCAATATAAAACCCACGGCAACCTGTCTACCCAATTTGCATCCGTCAGTGAAGCCCTGAGTGCTGCTTTCAGTGATCTATGAAAACGCTCGCATAACCCATTGGCCTGTGGGTTGTACGCGGTGGTGCGATGAATTGCAACGCCCGCAGCCTGGGAGTTTGGAGATGGAGGAGATGGACACAACAGCAACACTTCAGTTTATTACCTCCGCCAAGGAGGTAATGCTTTTACTACTGAACCACTAATCCTATCATTGTGAATCCAATTGCTAGTCATATGTTTTCATGGTCAAGGAATTTGAAAACGTACACACAAACACTGTATGGGGGGGGACTGTGGCACTTGGCGGAGGTCTGCGCTCACCAAGTGCTTTTCTAGTTTGTATTTGAAATGATAATTTTTTCCTTCAAACTTTGCGTTCGTCAAAGAATCCTCCATTTGCAGCAATTACAGCATTGCAGACCTAACATGATTGCACAAGGGTTTTCTAATCATCCATTAGCCTTCTGACGCAATGAGCAAACACATTATACCATTAGAACACTGGAGTGATAGTTGCTGGAAAAGGGCCTCTATACACCTACTGTATGTAGATATTGCACCAAAAACCAGACATTTGCAGCTAGAATAGTCATTTACCACATTAGCAATGTATAGAGTGTATTTCTGATTAGTTTAAAGTTATCTTCATTGAAAAAAGTGCTTTTCTTTCAAAAATAAGGAAATTTCTAAGTGACCCCAAACTTTTGAACGGTAGTATATGTGTATGCAGCGTGAGCTGTTTGGTGTGAGTTTAAAAGAATTTGAGAAATTAAGTCTTTCATATATCAATTACAGAGGTGGGAAGTCATGAAATACAGATGTTTCATTACTGTACTTAAGTAGATTTTTCAGGTAGGTATTTTACTTGAGTAAATTTTTTTTCTCAATACTTTTAACTTTCACTTCCTAAAATCTTTGCTTTTTACTTTCCACTTACATTTTCAGAACAGCCCCGCTTATTACTTTTGAGGAGGGTTGTTATTTTGTGTCACTGCACATAAATGGTAATGAAAAAAAAAACTTTCCACAGATTCAGGACTATTTAAAACAGCTAGACAGAAAATTCACAGCTATTGCAGTCTCTGAAACCTGGCTTAATGAAGAACTGGCTCCCCTGATGGCAATAGAGGGATATCAAATGTTTTATATTAACAGATCTCAAAAAAAGGGTGGTGGTGTTGCACTATATATTGATGACCTGTACAGGTGTAAGCTTGTAAATGAAATGTCCTCAGCACTACCAGGGATTTTGGAATGTGTTACTGTTGAGATTAACCTAGACAAAACAAAAAATCTAATCATAAGCTGCATATATAGAATGCCGGGAACTTGCATTGAGACATTCAGAGATAAATTAGTCGAGCTGTACAATAATATTACTAGTAAGAAAATGGTAGCAATTTGTGGAGATTTCAATATTGATTTACTGAATCCACATCAACAAAATGTAATTACAGAGTTCATGAACTCTATGTACAGCATGAGTCTATATCCCACAATAACACATCCCAGTAGAATCACAGTTCACTCTGCTACACTTATTGACAACCTGTTTGTCAATGTTTTCGATAAGAAAATAGAAAGTGGATTATTGATAAATGATATAAGTGACCACTTGCCAACCTTTGCACTTATCCATGGCCACACGGGGCCCAACGCAGAAATAATTTCAAAATCGTTCAGACACAAATCACCAAATGCAATCAGTTCTGTTAAAGAGGACTTGCTGAAGCAAGACTGGACAGAAGTCTATGTATCAGATGTAAATGAAGCCTATGACACATTTATAAACATTGTAACCACTCTTTATGAAAAAAACTGCCCATTAGTAAAAAAAAGCTTAAACACAAATTTGCTGATAAGCCATGGTTAACCAAAGGACTACAAAAGGCGTGTAAAAAGAAAAATTTATTATATAAAGCTTTCCTAAAGAAAAGAACAAAAGAAGCAGAGCAGCGGTATAAAACATACAAAAATAAGTTAACATATATAATAAGATGTAGTAAAAGAGACTATTACAGTAAAGAACTGGCGAAAAACAAAGACAATATTAAAAATACATGGACAATACTCAACAGTATCCTTGGAAATAAAAGCAGAAATACAAGCTACCCAACTAATATTCCAAAAAATAATAAAACGACTCAGAGTCTCAATATAGCTTCACCTGCAGATGAATTTAATAATTTTTTTGTTAACATTGGACCTAAACTGGCCCGAGAAATACCCACTACGGTGCCTACAGGTAATACAATATGCAATAACACTGCTGTAAAAGACTCCATCTTCATAAAGAACACAGACGAAAGAGAGGTCATTGAAATTGTTAAATCGTTCAAAAGTAAAACATCTACTGACTGTGATGGTATTGACATGCTACTAGTCAAAACTGTTATCGAATGCATAGTAAAACCACTGACGTATATCTGTAACCTGTCTCTCCAATCAGGTATATTTCCCAATGCAATGAAAATAGCTAAAGTAATTCCGATATACAAGACGGGCGACAGAGGGGAACTCTCAAACTATAGACCAATTTCACTATTACCGCAATTTTCCAAGATACTTGAAAAAATATTCTATGAGAGAATTGACAACTTCATACTGAAGAATGATTTATTATGTGAGCAGCAATATGGGTTCAGACACAAGAGGACAACTGCATATGCCCTAATGGAATTTACAGAAAAAATATCAACAGCCATTGAAAATAAAGAGTATTCAGTTGGAGTATTCCTAGATCTTAAAAAAGCATTTGATACAGTAGATCATAATTTATTATTAAAGAAACTACAAAATTATGGTATTACAGGGGTAGCACTATCCTGGTTAAGTAGTTACTTAAAGAATAGATATCAGTATGTATGTGTTAGCAACAAAAACTCAGAGTTGCTGAAGGTCACCTGTGGAGTCCCACAGGGTTCAGTTTTGGGACCATTATTATTCAATATGTATATAAACGATATATGTAAAGTTTCAGAAAAAAATGGACTTAATATTGTTTGCCGATGACACTAATCTGCTATGCAGTGGAAACAATTTGGAACAACTTCTGGATACACTCGGAAAGGAATTAGGAAAGCTTAAACTGTGGTTTGATTCAAACAAATTAACGCTCAATTTAAGTAAGACAAAATTTATAGTCTTTAACAACCATCACAACAACCCAGTACCCAAACTCAATGTAAATGGTGTAGAGATTGAAAGGGTATCTGAAACTAAATTCCTTGGAGTAATAATTGACAACAAACTGTGTTGGAAGTCACATATTAATTATATTAAAGGTAAAGTATCCAAATCAATTGCAATATTACACAGAGTGAAATATTTGCTGAATCAACCCACACTATACACCTTGTATCATTCATTAATACTCCCATACATGACATATTGTAATGAAGTATGGGGAAATACATATAAAACAAACATATATCCACTCTCTATGCTTCAAAAGAGAGCTATTAGAATAATAAACAAAGCAGCTTACAGGGAACCAACAAACCCACTTTTTCTCAAACAAAAAACTCTCAAGTTGAAAGATCTGGTTGACTTTAAAACCGCAATAATAATGTTCAAAGTGAAGAATTTATCACTGCCCGCAAATATCCAAAAGTTGTTCCAAACAAGGGAGAAACGATATCACTTCAGAGGAACATGTATATTTCAAAAGCCTACAGTGAGAACAACCACCAAGCAACACTGTATTTCAGTGCAAGGAGTCAGATTATGGAACGATTTTGGACCTGAATTAAAATCATGTACAACGCTTGGACAATTTAAACAAAAACTAAAGGAAGAAATACTCCAAACATATTTACAAGACGACAAGTAAACTCACATAAGGATTGACATATCCAGCCTGTATTGTGTTGTAGCTTAGTTTTTTTTTTTTTCTTTTTTTCTCTGTGACATTTTGTCTTAGATTTGTTTTGAATAGTAACCGCTTAACTTAGCTTAGTTTTCTTTTTTTTTCTCTCAGTCACATTTTGTCTTAGCTTTGTTTTAAATTGTAATCGCTCTTGTCTTGTTTTCTCTTTTTTCTCTTTTGAATTCTTGGATGGAATATGGGTGGGCAATATAAGCTGCGGCTTCAGCCATCACCCATTTCGGATAACTCACATGGAATTGTATAGAAGAAGGAGTCTTTGTCTAATTTGACCTTGTTGTTATATTATACAGTTTCTTTTAACCTGTACTGTACTATCCGAAATAAATTCATTCATTCATTCATTCATTCAGGATAAAAACACTCTGGCATAATTTCATTTTTTTGTTGAAATAAATCAAAATGTATAACTACTGACTGTTTTAATCAGTTTTATTTCGCAATTTGTATGTTGACAAATATCAGAAACATGTCATTTGTTTTTCTTTGCCATTACAACTTAGATATTCAAACTGTGCATTGATTAGAATGACTGGGAAATTAAATCACATCCCTGTCCCCTTTTATTAATATTATTTAAATATTATACACCGCATTCCAAATTATTATGCAAATGATATTTGTCTCTGATTTTCCTAAGTAGTCGATGCAAATGATAGTCAGTATAATTTTCAAGTCATCAACCGTAAGAGCATAATTCAAATTTTATTGAACAAACCTCCCAATGATAACTACTTTTTTGCAAAAATTTAAAAAACTCAAAATGTACTGTCCCAAATTATTATGCATAACAGAGTTTCAAAACATTTTATTGGTTGTAAAGAACTGAAAATGGTCATTTGTTGAATTTGCAGCATTAGGAGGTCATACTTGCTGAAATCAAAAGCTATTTCAATCAAAAACATCTTAACAGGCCAAGAGACATGTTAACATAGGACCCCTTCTTTGATATAACCTTCACAATTCTTGCATCTATTGAACTTGTGAGTTTTTGGAGAGCTCTGTTTGAATTTCTTTGCAAGATGTCAGAGTAGCCTCCCACTGCTGCTGTTTTGATGTGAACTGCCTCCCACCCTCATAGATCTTTTGTTTGAGGATGCTCCAAAGGTTCTCAATAGGGTTGAGGGAGGATGGGGGCCACACCATGAGTTTCTCTCCTTTTATGCCCATAGCAGCCAATGACACAGAGGTTATTCTTTGCAGCATGAGATGGTGTATTGTCATGCATGAAGATAATTTTGCTATGGAAGGTATGGTTCTTCATTTTGTACCATGGAAGAAAGTGGTCAGTCAGAAACTCTGTATACTTTGCCGAGGTCATTTTCACACCTTCAGGGACTCTAAAGGGGCTTACCAGCTCTTTCCCCATGATTCCGGCTCAAAACATGACTCTGCCACCTCCTTGCTGACGTCGCAGCCTTGTTGGAACATGGAGGCCATCCAACAACCATCCACTATTCCATCCATCTGGATCATCCAGAGTTGCATGGCACTAATCAGTAAACAAGACTGTTTGAAAATTAGTCTTCATGTATTTCTGGGCCCACTGCAACCGTTTCTGCTGGTGAGCATTGGTTAGGGGTGGCCAAATAGTAGGTTTACGCACAACTGCAAGCCTCTGGAGGAGCCAACACCTTGAGATTCGTGGGACTCCAGAGGCACCAGCAGCTTCAAATACCTGGTGGCTGCTTTGTAATGACATTTTAGCAGCTGCTCTATTAATTCGATGAATTTGTCTGGCAGAAACCTTCCTCATTATGCCTTTATCTGTACGAACCCATCTGCACTCTGAATCAGCCACAAATTTCTTCACAGTACAATGATCACGCTTAAGTTTTTGTGAAATATCTTATGTGATTTCTTGCCTTGTCTAAGGCATTGCACTATTTGATGCTTTTCGGCAGCAGAGAGATCTTTTTTCTTTCCCATATTGCTTGAAACCTGTGGCATGCTTAATAATGTGGAACATCCTTTTTTTTTTTTTTTTATTTAAGTTTTTGTAAAGGGTATACAGGTCGTTACAGCAATGCATTGTTTACATTTTCATCACATGTTCCTTTATTTTCTGATATCTGACAACATTGGAAGAATAATTCTTACAACACCCCCTTTTTTTTTTTAAAGTGAAAGAAAAAGTGAAATTAAAGAGAAAAAAACAACAACAAAAAAACAAAAAACAAAAACAAACAAACCATCAAAAAACAAACAAAAAGAAAAAGTAAGTAAATAAAGGTAAAAGAGCATCTGAGAAGCGTTGGAACAAAGAGCGGAACCATTATTGAAATGGTGTTTGTCAAAGATTAGATCTAATGGAAGACACATATGCGATCCAGGGTTGCCAAAAGTTCATGAACCCATCCATGTCCTGTCTCAGTGCGAATGTCAACTTTTCCATCGAGTAAATGTCTTGGATCACGTTAATCCAATCTTCAGGTGTAGGACAGTCCTTCAACATCCATTTTTTAGTTAGAGCTTTTTTACTTGCCAATATTAAAACATTGAATAAGTATTTTTCTCCTCGTCTTTCCAGTGAGTCCGGTAGTAAACCCAAATACAAAGTTACAAAAGAAAAGGGAACTGTTATTTTGAATATTTTCCCCAATATTGTCTGTACATTGGTCCAATATTGGTGGATAACTGGGCATGACCAAAACACATGAAAATGATTTGCAGTCTTTTCACCACACAGGTGCCAACAGTTCAACCCCTTATGGGTAAATTTGTTTTGTGAAGGTGTTCTGAAAAATCTTACCAAGTTTTTCCATCCAAATTCTCTCCACTGCAGGGATGAGGTACTTTTCCATTGCTGTTTATTTAGCTTTTCCCATATTTCCAGTTGTAAAGTGAAATTCCCCTCTTTTTCCCATCTCTCTTTTATATATGATGTGTTGTCTCCTTTTAAGTCTTGAAGACCTTGGTATATTTTAGAAATGTATCTGATCCCTGGGATCCCTTTATATGCTGTCACCATGGGTTGAGATGCCGTCTCGGCACTCAGCCCATGTTTTCCCTCATCCCTGCTTCCCATTGAGCAGCGTCTCAGCTGGCCCCCAGCTGGCAGCATTATGGACGGCTGGGGCCAATTAGTCTTCATCAGCTGGGGCGCTGCCAATGAGGATAAATAGGAGCAGCCTCGATGACTCGGGGCTGCGACATAAACACATTGCTAAGCTGAAGCCCCTTCGTCTGGTGTCAGCTTATACTCCTCTTGCAGCATTCCTGTGTTTGTATCCCGCTGTGAGTATGTACGTCTTGCTACCCCCATGTCCGGTACGAGCTGCTTACCTCTGCGCTGTGCAACCTGTGAGTGTACCTCTGCATGAGTATCTGTGCTCTCCTCATCCCTTCCCCTTTACCCTGAATAAAATATCACGACTCACTGGCTTGCCCCTGGCTCTGATTGCCCGGCTCCCTAGAGCCGGATATGACATATGCCATTAAGAAGACCTTCAGAACACCTGACTGGGCCCTTTCCAAATCCTCCTTTTTAAGTATATTGTTTATGTGGTGTCTAAGCTGAAAGAACCTGTAAAGGTCTTGATTTATTAGGCCTTGTTTTTTCAAATCTTCAAAACTTCTTAAAATTTGCCCTTTAAAAAAATCGTAATATTTTATCAGCCCTTTCTCCTTCCATTTTTTAAATCTGGTGTCTGTTTTATTAGGAGTAAAGTCTTGATCATAGGCAATCCATTGCAGAAGTCGATAGGGCTCTTTAGTTTGATTCTCTCTGACTATCTTAAACCAAATTTTTAGCGGGGTCTCTATCCACGGGTTAGTGTTATTCAAAAGCTTAGGTAAGGCATTGTTCCCTATTATCGCCTGTAGGGGGATGTCACTTGTTATTTGGCATTCGATCTCCTTCCATTGTGCAGTGTAGACTGGGTTACATATCTCTACTAAAGTTTTAATTTGTGCAGCTTTAAAGTAGTCCCTGATATTTGGCAGCGTGAGCCCACCTTTGTCTTTGTTTAGCTGTAAGGTTCTATATCTGACTCTAGGTCTCTTGCCCTGCCATATGAATCTTGAGATCCTTCTGTCCAGCTCCTGCCATGTTTTTTTGGGAGGTTCTACCGGTATTGTTTGGAAAAGGTATAGAAGACGTGGAAGTATATTCATTTTGACTGCTTCAATCCTTTGTGCAGTACCTAAGAATGGTATCATATTCCATCTTGCTAGGTCAGATTTTATTTTTGTCACCAGTGGATCATAGTTTAGTGATATAATTTTGTTGAGTTGTTTCGGGATATTGACCCCCAGATATTTCATAGATTCCGACTCCCAGTTAGTTTTGAGTTTGCTTAGTGAATAATGATTTGGGTCATAGTTGAATGTTAAAATTTGGGTTTTATGCATGTTTAATTTGTACCCCGATAAATCTCCATACTCTGAAAAAACTGAGGTTAGTTCTGGTAAAGAAGTGTCCGGCTGCCCTAGGTATATTAAAATGTCATCAGCAAAGAGTGCTATTTTATGTTCCTTCTGACCAAGTGTAATACCTTGAATTTTTTGATTTTGTCTTATCCATTGGCTCAGAGGTTCTATGAAGATTGCAAAGAGCAGTGGAGACAAGGGGCAGCCCTGACGACATCCTCTTTCCAGTTCAAAAGATGATGATAAATTACCGTTAATCCTTATTTTAGCTGTTGGTTTTTTATATAATGCCTGTATAGTTCTAATGAAGTTGTTATGAAAATTGAAACTGGATAAGGTTCTATATAGAAAAGACCAGTCAACCGAATCGAATGCTTTTTCAGCATCTAGTCCCAATATGACTGCATTTAAGTTATATTTTTTTATATGATGAATAATGTGTAAAGTGCGTCGAATGTTGTCTTGTGTCTGTCTTTGTCTTATAAAACCTGTTTGGTCTAAATGAATTAGGTCTGTCAGTATATTTTCTAACCTTTTGGCAAGGATAATGGTAAAAAGCTTATAGTCCTGATTTAGTACACTGATTGGTCTGTAGTTGGAGCACTCTAGTTTATCCTTTTCAGGTTTAGGTATAACTGCAATGACCCCTTCTCTCCAGGAGGGGGGGATTTCCCCTGTGTGGAGGACATAATTAAATGTTTTCAGGAGGAGAGGAGATAGTTGCTGTTTAAAGGTTTTGTACCACTCTGCTGTATAGCCATCAGCTCCTGGGGATTTGTTAGCTTTAAGTTTCATAATTGCTTTTTCCAATTCTTTAGGTTGTATTTCTGACAGCAGTGTTTTATTTTGTGACTCCGTAAGTTGGGGAAGGTTTAATGTGTTTAGGAATGCCTCGGATGCATTTTTATGTTTTTTGTGGGAGTATAAGTTCTTATAGTAATTCTCGAAGCTTTTAAGAATATCCTGAATTCTGAATTTTATTTCCTTTGATACTGGGTCTCTGATTTTGTAGATTGCTCTTTCTGTTTGATGTTTCCTCAATTTATAGGCTAGCAATTTTGCCGATTTATTGCCTGCTTCATAGTATTTTTGTTTCAAAAATGTAAGTTTCTTCTGGATTTCTATTGTGTAGATCTCATTTATTTGGTTTTTAATTTCCTTAATCTTGAGCGAGTCAGTAGAATGAGTGTTGCCTTTGTGTTCTTTTTCTAGGCTCCTAAGTTCTGACTCTAATGTGGATAGTTTTTCTTGTCTTAGTTTCTTTTGGGTTGCCAGTTTTGCAATAATCTTTCCTCTTATTACAGCTTTGCATGCATCCCACAGTATTAAAAGGGATACTTCTCCATTATCGTTTTCTTCCAAATATCTGAGAATATCTGATTCCAATTCACCTTTCAATGGTCCTTTCAGGACATTTGAATTTAACCTCCAAGAAAATGTATTATTTGTGTATTTTTGGATATTTAAGTCCATGTAGATCGGACTGTGGTCAGAGAGATCCATCAGTCCTATTTTACATGTTTCTACTCTTCCAATGTCTCTATTAAACATAAAAAAAATAGTCAATCCTTGAGTAAGATGAATGTGGAGTTGAGTAAAATGTATAGTCTTTTACACTGGGGTTGAATTCCCTCCACACATCACAGATTCCCATTTCTTTTAGTAGCATCCGAGTCTTCCTGCTTTGGGTGTTATTTTGATGTGGAGAATTACCAGAAGCATCCCAGTATGGATTCAGTCTGAGATTGAAGTCCCCACCACATATCACTAAACCTTGAGCTTTAGTTATCATTAGGTCAAATACATTTTTATAAAATTTCCAGTTAGCCCCTGGGGGAGCATACACATTCAGCAGGGTGATATCTTCTCCCTCTAGCCGCCCAGTTACCAAACTGTATCTCCCTTCTTTATCTTTGTGTTCTGATTTTTTTTCAAATGTAATTTTGGTTGATATCAATGTCGCTACTCCCCTCCTCCTCCCTGATTTATATGAAGATGAAGAGATCATTTTAAACCCTTGTCTACTGAGTTTAGTGTGCTCCACGTCTGTTAGGTGGGTTTCTTGTAAAAATATTATTCCTGCTTTGTCTTTTTTCATTTTGCCTAGAATCTTGGATCTTTTAACTGGATTCAGGATTCCTTTTACATTATATGAAATTATTTTGGTTACACCCTGTTTCTCCATTGTGTTGTTTTGTTTAGTATAACTGTGTGGTGACCCTCTTTTGTGCTACTCAGAAACTGAAAGAACATTAAGAACAAGAAAAACATTAAGAACATAGTGTATAAAACTTTAAAACAAAAAACTGTCAAAAGAACTTCCTGAGCTGAGGTCTTTTTAAAGACCCTGGAAGAGCCTTGATAGAGTGAAGGCTCTGAGGGAAATTCCTCAAACTCTGTTACGTGTTGAGGGCCCTCTCTTACCCCTGTAAGTTGTCCCATGCTTTTAACGTGAGTTTCAGAACCCAATCCGAACTTGTAATGATTTTTTTTTTTCCTTTTATGCCTATACTCTGTGAAATTGTGTGCACCCTCCCATCCCCATCACATCAAACATTCACGCAAAAACAGTATTTGTTAGTGTGAGGAGAACATGTGGATTATTGTCACATTTCTATTTTAACAAGTTTTTTTTTTTTTAATTAAAAAGACTTATTTGTTTCAAATATTATGACTGTTCCATGAAATGTTTTACCACATGCTGAATACGCATCTCCTTTAATGTTTGTTACCTTGTATGAGGGGGGTTGGATGTGCAGATTGATTCAAAAAAAAAAAAAAAAAAAAAGGTCGCTATTCCAACCTGAAAACGGACAGTTTATCCGCGACGCTCTGGCGCTGGGTTTCCCGCTGCTGGCCCGTGGATTTTGAAGGTCTTTGTGTTGTCCATGTTTGCGCTTTGATCTTCTCACTCGGGTCTGCTGCGGGTTTAAATACCGTTACCGGGAGCCCTCTTCTCGCCATGTCAGCTGTTGCTTCTTCCGCCGAATTATAGAGACATGTTTCTTCACCGTAGAAGACCCTTAACTTCGCAGGAAATGGCGTCTGAAAGCGCAGTTTCTTCTCTCTTAGCACCTTTTTCGCGTCATTGTATTCCCTGCGCTTTTTTAAGGACCTCCGGGGCGTAATCGTGTTCCACGAAGACTTTTCTCTCCTGGTGCATAAATCCTTTTTTCTGCCAAGCCAGTCTTACCACCTCTTGTTTTATTTTGAAATTGGAAAATCTTACCAACACCGAACGTGGGGGCGCTTCCGCCGCTGGCCTAGCGGCTAATGAACGATGTGCCTTTTCTATGTTTAAGTCGGTGGTTTGTGGAATATTCAATTTCTCTCTTTGTTGTGGATTTAGCTGTAACATCAGTTGTTATAAGGAAAGAATGTCCAAACACCCAACTTTACCTTCATTTGGCTTTACTGGAGAATGCTGCATCTCAGTTTACAACACATTTGTTGTTCCCGCTGGCTAACATGCGTCCGTCTCTCTGATAGCACTGCATTGCTTAGCACTAACTTCTTCTTCTTCGGTCTGCAGCTTGAACAATAACATTTCATGGCCAAAGGTACAGTACCAGCGCCGTCTAGTGGACAATGTCTAACGACTGCATTGAAGGAAAACACCTTTGGGATTCTAATTAAATTACTACTATAAATAGCTTTTCTGATTAACTATAAAGTGTTTATAATATCTATTTGTCCTATATGTATTTCAATATGTAATAACTATCAACTTATGTGTATGAACCATTCTGAACTGTTAAATATTCAACATCCTCCCCCCCAAGAAGACAGTTCAAATATTAACTTCAAAAGGATATAGTAGCTGAACTGGTCTTCTTAACGTCGTCCCAGTTGGAGTGCGCATAGCGCAGGATCTGACTAGTCCATCTCTCCCTGGGAACACCTCTATGATTAGTCCTGTTTTCCATGTTTGACGTGGTATCTTGTCATCTCCAATGAGGACCAAATCTCCTGGTTTGAGTTGTGTTGGATTTGGGGTATGACGAGTGTGAGCCGATCTGAGGTCCAGCAAATACTCCCTCCTCCATCTGTTCCAAAATTCCTTGACAAGTCTATGGCGATATTTCCATCTTCGGGTCAGCCTTTCTTTATTTGCATTTGCTATCTGACCTGTTGTGGAAAATGGCTTTGGTGGTAAAGAGGTAAGTCTTTTCCCTATGAGGAAATGAGCTGGCGTCAGAGGTTCTGGTTCTTGTAAATCGTTGTACACAAATGTGAGTGGTCTTGAGTTAATAGTGGCTTCTATTTCTGTCAACAGAGAAGTTAACTCTTCAAAGCTCAGAGATGCTCTGCCCATTACTCTTTTGAGGCATCCCTTTACAGAGCGCACTAACCTTTCCCAAAAACCACCCCACCAAGCCGCTCTTTCTGCAATAAATTTCCACTTGATTCCCTTTTCAGAAAAATATTCCAGCAGCTCTGGCTCCTTCATAGCCTTCCACAGTTCCTTTAGATCTTGATCTGCTCTCTTGAACGTTTTTGCATTGTCCGAGTAGATTTCAAGGTGCACTGCACGTGTAACTGCACAGGTGAAAAGTGCTATGTATGCTTTCTCTGCAGAATTCTTGGACTTTACAAACAGTGGGCCTGCAAAGTCAACACCTGTGACTTCAAACGGCGGTGCTTCAGTAACTCTGTCTTTGGGAAGAGGTGCAGCTGTTTGCTGTGCTGCCTTTACTTTGAATCTTTTACAGATAGTACAGTCTGAAATGCATTTTTTGACTAACTGTCTCGCGCGTGGAATCCAATACTTCTCTCGTAGATGAACTAGAGTGTCTCTCACGCCTGAATGCATGACATTTTCGTGACTGTATTTTATCAGAAGTTGTGCAAATCTGTGATTTGAGGGTAACAACCACGGGTGCTGCTCATTGAAACTCATGTTTGACTGATGCAGCCTTCCTCCTACACAGATTAAGCCTTGCTCGTCTAGAAAGGGTTTAAAGTCTCTGATTTTTGAGTCTTTGTGCACATTTTCTCCAGTTTTCAACTCTGTTATTTCTCTTTCAAAACTGTTAAGTTGCGCTTCACGTATCCATACCTTTTCAGCTTTTGCCATTTCCTCTGCTGTTAGTTCTCCCCTTTGTCTTTGCTTTGAATGACAGTTGTGGAGAAATCTTTGGATCCATGCAGTTACTCTTAGTACGGTCTGTAGTTTGCTGTATTTGTCCAGCTGTAGCAATGGTTCAGATTGCACTCTTTCACTGTTACTGAGATGTACTGCGACTTGACTTGCCTTTAGCTCAGCTTTAACCTCTTCTTCTGATAGTATTTCTTGTGCTGTTTCTGGCGGTGTAGTTTGAAGCTCCTTTTCTTTCAAAAATGATGGGCCTGACCACCAGAGATTTTCCTCTTTCAACCTTGATGCGGACTGACCTCTTGTGGTGAGATCAGCTGGGTTCACCTTTCCATTACAATGTGTCCATAGTTCTGGTGGTGTCAAAGTTTGTATCTCCATCACTCTGTTGGCAACAAACTGTTTCCATTTCCTTGATGAACTGCGAATCCAGTGAATCACTATCATGGAGTCTGACCACATTCTGAGTTGAGTGATCTGCATATTCAGTGCCTTCAAAAGGTTATTTGCCAACCTTGCTCCAATCACAGCTCCCATCAGTTCCAAGCGTGGCAGTGTGATTGTTTTGATTGGTGCCACTCTTGACTTGGATGCAACGAGCGCAGTAACAGTCTCTCCTTCTGTTGTTTGTCCTTGTAGATACGCAACTGCGCCATACGCCTTTTCGCTTGCATCTGTGAAGACATGGAGAACTTGTGATTTATCTGACAGTTTTTCTGTTCCATACCACCGCGGAATGACTATTTGGTGGATCTGAGGAAGCTCCATGCACCACTGCTGCCATGCCTGTGAAAGGTCTGGAGGCAGCTCGTCGTCCCAGCTCAGGCCCCGTCGCCACATTTCCTGAAACAGACATTTAACTCGAATGGTAAATGGCGTTAGGAACCCTATAGGATCAAAGATTCTGGCGGATGATCTCAAAACACTCCTCTTTGTGTTTTCCTTTCCTTTTAGAATGTTCATCAAATGTTTGAGGTCAAAGGCAAAGTCATCTGTGTCCGGTCTCCACACCAAACCAAGCACCTTCAACACACCTCCATGTGTTTCTGTTTCTTGTGTGAAATCAAGCTTGCTGTTTGACCACTTGGTTTTCAGTTCAAGGGAGTTTGTTGTCCACTTACAGAGGTTCATGTTGGCAGCAGCCAGTATTTCTCTTGCTCCTGTAGTAAGTCTGTATGCCTCGTCTGAGTTACTTGAGCTAGCGATCAGATCATCCACATAAAGTGAGTCTCTCATTAGTTTTACTGTGTCTGGTTGGTTAGCTTCATATTTCTCCAGATGATGTCTGATAGTGGCTGCAAGCAAAAATGGACTTGAAGTTACTCCAAACACAACACGTGCCATTCTCATTATACGCGTGTTGGTGCCTTCAACATCTGGGGGTCCTGTAAGCCACAAAAATCTCACAGCATCTCTGTCACTTTCAGTTATAGATATCTGAAGGAAAGCTTTAGTAATGTCTGCTGTGAAAGCTACAGGATTTTGTCTGAATCTGATCAAAATGCTCATGAGGTCAGCATTCAGGTTTGGGCCAGGTAATAAACAGTCATTTAAAGAGGAACAACCTTCTTCATGTGACGAAGCATCAAACACTACCCTTAACTTGGTAGTTACTTTGTCCTCTCTGATTACAGCATGATGAGGTAAGTAGTAGGTTACATTCTCTGTCTCTGCTGAATGACTGCTCTGTGGCACATCTTCACATATTCCTTGTTCTGTGTAATCCTCTATTACATCGTTGTATCTTTTAAACAGTGTCACGTCAGATTTCAGCTTTCTTTTCAGGGTTTCAAACCTCTTTTGTGCAACCTTCTTGTTGTCTGAGAGTTCAGGTGTGTCTTGGCGCCATGGCAACGCCACTTCATATCTCCCATTAATGAATCTGACTGACCTGTCAAAGCTCTCCTTGGCTTTCTTGTCATCAGGTGTTTCCTCACCTTTAGTAATGATGCCCAGCGACTCGATCTCCCAAAATGCTCTTAGCTGGTTTGAGATCTCCACTGAGTCTTCACTGAGTCCAATGTGCATACATGTTGCTTCATTCATACTGGACATGACAACTGGTCCTTGCACTGCCCAGCCGAATCTGGTTTCTACGGCAACCAAAGCATCTGACAGTCTCTCAGTTTTACCTGTGACTGCTCTCCAGTAGTAATCTGCTCCGATCAGTACTGATAGCTCCAAACCATCTTTGTCTCCCGCTGACACATCTGCTACTGGTAGCCCTTTTTTCTCCAGCTGCCGTTGGATGTGTTCACTGGGGACTTTCATGACTGCAGTACAAAGCTGTGGGGTTTGAACAGCTTCAATCTCAATTTTCTGATCCTTGTTTCTCACATTCTCCAGGACTAGTTTTATGACATTGCATTTTGTGGTCACTGGGTTTTTTGAGCCAAACGTGTGAAGGTTTAATGTCTCTTGTTTTAGTATTGGCAGTTTTAAATCCTTCACTTGCTTCTCATGGACAAAACTCCGTTGGCTTCCTCCATCAATTAAGCAACGCACAATCTTCTTTCCTCCAGGTCCTTCAATCCTTGCTCTCACAGTTTGCAACAGTACTGTTTCACATTTTTCTGGGGTTGGTTTGGCTGCATATGGAAACACTGAGGAGACCACTGCATCACTCGTGTTTTCAGCGGCATCTGTCCTTTCTATTGGTTGCTCACTTCTGTCACACACAACAGCATGATGTCTTCTTCCACAATCAGTGCATGTCACATTTTTGGATCTACAGTCTCGAGCAAGATGTCTGGGTTTTAGGCATATGAAGCACCTTCCCGTTTTCTTTAGCTTTTCTTTCCTGCTTGTGACTGTGTCTTCAGTGCACTGTTCTGACTTGTGGCTGGTACTGTTACAGAATATGCAACTGTGCACAAATGGTGTATTCGAACTGCCTGTGTGGAGGGCTGCAGCTGAGGGCACATTAGGTCCTTTCCACCTTTCTCTGCTTGAATCTGGTCTGTAGTGCTGATTCTGATTTGCATGTGTATCTTTATGATTCTCTCTCATTTGTGTCAAATGTGCAGCACGCTCCCTGCTTTCAACTTCTTGTTGCAAAAACTTTACAAGGCCATCAACATCCCACTTTTGCCCTATATCTGTCTTGCGGGTGTACTCAAGGGCAAGATCAGCAGGAATCATTTTGAACAGTATGGGGCACAGTAAACCTCCATAACTGTCTGACATGACTCCTAAAGCTTCTAAGCTTCTGATTTGTACTTCAACATCATCAAAAAGTTGTCTCAAGGCAACAATGTCTGAGGACCTTTTAACTGGACTTAGATTTAGTAACTTAGACATGTGTGCACTTACAATGAGCTCTTTCCTTCCAAATCTTTGCTTAAGCATGTCTACTGCAGCATCATAGTTCATGTCAGTTACCTTCAGCCCTGCGACGGCGCGTGCAGCTGGCCCGATGAGATATGACTTCAAGTAAGTGAACTTTTCAGTTTTGCTCAAATCTGGGTTTTGGTGAATTGCATTTTCGAATTGGTCCCAAAACTCCTGCCACATGCACACTTCTCCGCTGTATTTGTTTATTGAGAGCTTGGGTAGCCTTACCGAGGGTCTGCTTGTAGTTGACCGTGTACTCACGTCACTCAGCCGATGTGGATTCGCTGATACGGTGGCGTCTCTTGCCTGTTCTTGTTGCTGTAAGGCAGCCCGTTCAATCGCTCTCTCTGCCCGCGTCCTCCATAAATTTGTGTTGTCCTGATACTCAAGTGTCCGCACCATGTCCGCATCTAACTCGTCCAAAGGGATCTCCTGCTCTATATCTGGTTCAATGTCTTGCAGGCCTTTCTCTTTCTGTGACAACATGGCTAACAGCTCCCGCAAACGGTCACTGTTTATATCAGTCTTACTTGTTTCATCTTGTATAATTTGCAGCAGCTTTGTAACGGACGTCCGCAGCACGGTCCGTTTCTGTTTTAGCCTTTGAAGTCGCTCCGACATTTTTTCCTTTCGTCTCCGTGTTGTTACAGCTATCGGCTTAATCCCAACAACGTTCTCTCTTCACTTATCCCGCTTCCAGCTTCCGGTTCCCGGGTTTCGGCACCAAAAAATATGTTGTGGATTTAGCTGTAACATCAGTTGTTATAAGGAAAGAATGTCCAAACACCCAACTTTACCTTCATTTGGCTTTACTGGAGAATGCTGCATCTCAGTTTACAACACATTTGTCGTTCCCGCTGGCTAACATGCGTCCGTCTCTCTGATAGCACTGCATTGCTTAGCACTGACTTCTTCTTCTTCGGTCTGCAGCTTGAACAATAACATTTCATGGCCAAAGGTACAGTACCAGTGCCGTCTAGTGGACAATGTCTAACGACTGCATTGAAGGAAAACACCTTTGGGATTCTAATTAAATTACTACTATAAATAGCTTTTCTGATTAACTATAAAGTGTTTATAATATCTATTTGTCCTATATGTATTTCAATATGTAATAACTATCAACTTATGTGTATGAACCATTCTGAACTATTAAATATTCAACACTCTTAGTAAAGATTCCACGCATTCTGCCATTGAGTTAAAACCGTTTTCAGCTCCTTCTATCAGACCATGAATTCTTATATTGTCTCTTCTCTCTCTTCCTTCTTGGTTGGCTAGCTTAGCCTCTATAGATGCTTGTCTTTTGCGTAGGTCCAGCACAGAATCTTCGAGCACTTTTATTCGTTCCTCTGTTTCCAAGATTCGGTTCTCGGCCTGGTCCACTCTGCTGTTTGTCCTTTTCAATTCTTCTCTGAATTCCCGAAATTCGGCCGTAACCTCTCGGCGAAATCGTCATAGCTCTTCAAATAGTGATTTCAGGCTAACCTTTTTGTTAGCTACCACCAGTTCCTCGTCTTCTGAACGGAGATCTTCCAGTTCAGATTCTCCGGCCGATACGTGTCCTGGCCTGGTGAATTTCAGTTTCTTCTGTTTTCCTTTAGACATGATGATTTTGTCTTTTGATTTTCACTCCTCCAAAAATCCGTTAAGTTTGATTTTCAAGGTGTTATCTTGGATTGGGTCTGAGAACTTCAGTGTTAAGCTGCAGTTGCCATGGCGTCCAGACCGGAAGTCTCGGAACATTCTTTTTAAGTAGTTTTCCTTTAATTAGGCTCACCTGGCAAACTAATTATGCCAGGTGTCTGAGATTGATATCAGTGATCCAAAGAGCCCTGAGACATAATACCATTCATGAGTTTAATTGAAAAACAAAAAATTGAATGTTTATGAAACTAAAATCCTATTTGCATAATAATTTGGAGCACGGTGTAATCCCATGATGTTTAGTTAGTTTTGCACGAAAACAGCTGGTAGAAAAGTTACTTTTTACTTTTCAGAGCATGTACTTTTTAAACTTTTACTTGACTAAAGAAGTTGAAATCAGTATTTCCACCACAGTGTTTTAACACAAGTACTTGGCCTTCTGCTTAAGTAATAAACGTGTGTACTTTTGACACCTCTGAACAATTAAGAAACAACCTGCAGAGGGATTTCATTTAAATAGGAATCATGACCTTTACCAGTATTTCTGCTAACAGTTCCACTGCTGGGTTTTTCTTCAGCCAGGTGGAGAAAAGGATGCTGACATATTTTTTAACTGGAGTGCAGGCATCTCAAACAAAACTCTGGATTTTTCCTTACATTTTTGCTTTAAATGGAAAACTGCCTGCAGAACTGACAGTGAGGAGCGACCCAAATGATGGCTGTTATGTCATCATGCAGCATCACACAATCAATCAGGTTCAGGCTGAAAAAAAATTCCTCATCTGAAGTGGAAATTCTCAGCTCTGTTTTTTTTGGAAGTACATAAGCACGTCCAAGCATGGAGGCACACACGCAAGAGCCACTGCCCATGGTAATATTAATTTTCTCCTCAAAATACCAATGAGGCTTTTGTGTTGTGTAATGATAAGTGAGCGGAGACCACCCACCTCACGCTGGTCTCATTCAAACACACACACACACACACACACACAGAGAAAAGTGTGCATGCTGCCATATTTAGAGTAATGCGATACTAACTTGTCTATGCGATGTTCAGATCCAATCAAAATTGCATAAAGTAGAACTGTCCAATAGTTCTGCAAGGTCCAGCATATATTTCAGTTTATACACTATCTGGGGCATGAATCATTTCATTTTATTTTGAATAGTTTTCTTTTTCCTTCCCAATGGGGCCTTGTCTGGCTATCTTTCCCAAACAGTGTAACCCAGTACTTTGAACAAACATGAGGAGTCTGTATACCAAATATTTGCAGGATTGAGATGGCTGGAAGTGCATACTATAATAGTGTATACAGGACTGAAACAGTCCGCACAAGCAATACTTATAGGGTAACGGAAGGAGAACATTGGGGCAGAAGAACAATAGCAATAGGGTCAGACATTATGATGAGATTTGTTTTTCTTTCTATCAGAAACAAAATAAACAACTCATTCTACACAATGTACTGGTTCGGTTTGCAACGTTCCTGGAGCTACTACTGATGAATAATACCAGTTCAAATAGTTTAAAAGTTAAAATAGTGCCATGTCCACATAAATACACTTTAGCATGATGTATAAAGATGGTGCCGTTTGCCTGTGACCATAGAGAACTCTATTGGCTGCAAAGTATGAAGTGTGTTCTTTGTCATGTCTAAGGAAAAGCTGAACGTTCAATCTGAGTAGCTGAGGCTGCTAGGAAAATCAACCAAAAGGACAGTGCTGAGGACAGAAGGGGAGTAAGAGACACGGTGAAGGTGGTGGTCTTGGGTACCAGTGTGTAAATATCAAGATTCACAGCAGTAGGATAAGATGTGTGGCGAGACGTTGACAGTCAAGACTGTGGTTCTTCAAAATATGCACAACACCTCATGTTGGACATCCTAGATGTGTGGCAATATCCAGGCCCATGGGCCAGAAATGGCCGTTCATTGTCTCAGGATGCAGTCTGTGACACTGGATAGGATGTGCCTTCACGCTCATACTTAGAGAAATTCAATTAGTTAACAGCACAGAATAAAAAAATGCAGTTATACTGTTACGTCTGGAAATAAGGAGGATGACAGGAGTCTTGTTCATACAGCCAACTGAACTTTTATTACAGCGAACTTGGGATTATATACACAGTGGACCTTGCCCGCCGGACGTCACCCAGTGGATGGGCACAGCATCACATACACACACATTCCATACACCACATTCATCCCCCCTTTAGAAAATGCAGAACCGCACACCATTGAAAACCTCCCAAATTTAGAACCCAAATCACACACTAAGAACATGGAGAATAATATACTGGAATAAAACAACATATCACATTCACACAAAGAACACCTAAAACTGGACCTTGTCTCTTAAAATGCATAAAATAATCCCATATTACACACTTTCACTCACATGCGCACCAGCATCATATTTACAGAACTTTACAAACTATTATTAGGTAACACCAGTGTCCCTGGGCAGCCACCATTTACCACACTGCTCCGGAGGCCCCGGGCAGCCCCATGGCACATGCGCCCCTGGCCGCTGTCCGCCCCCGGCGAAAATGTCCCTTCTCACCATTAGGCACTTCTTCCCTCTGGGCCCGCAGTGCTGTTGTCCGGTGCACCGTCTCTCCGTGCCCGCCAGACTGTTCCCAATCGCCGTCCTCACCGCCATCATGGCTCCAGACACTCCGGCCCCCAGTGGCCGTACTTTGAGGAGAACTGAAGCCTGCTCGTCGGTGTCATCAGGTTCTTCAGGCACGTCACCATAGCTCCCAGCACCCTTCTCCAGGGTGCTCCGCTGTACTGCCTCCATACCCAACTGCTGCTCACCACGACACCCTCGCTAATGTCGTTCTCCAACCCAGGCACCTCGCCGCTGCATCCAGCACTCACATTCCAGGCACTTTGCTGTGTCATTACTGTACTCGGCTGCGGCTGTTCTCCCTCGGTGTCCTCAGCCTCTAATTGTGGGGCTGACTCCTGCTGCCTCTCCTCTCCGCCGTCCTCGCACACTGTGCCGTCCGACCCATCGGCGCTGTGGTCCTGTGCCAAGCTGAGCTCCATGGCTGGCTCGCTGACTTCAGTGACCGGGGACTCTCCCACACTTTGTCCCGGCCCCTCCTCGGCGTCCAGCTTGGCGCCCATAGCCTCGTTTTGGTGTGCAGTTAGCTTCTCAACCAGCTCACACACTCCTGGTGCCAAAAGCTCCATCACCCACAGCCTCCTGGTCCACATATGCTCAGCGAAATGCACGGTCAGTTGCTCGACGGCATCCTCATAGCACTCCATTGCGCCCAGTGTATTGAGGATTCTCCGGCCCTCTACACCGAGGTTGTGAGCCAGGAATGCCCGCCACCGTCTCCCGTCCAGCCTGTGTAAGCCCAGCACTCTGAGGTACAGCTCAAACTCGGCCCTCCAGTCTGGCCACAGGGTCAGCGGCTCACCTGTGCACTCCAGAAACGGCAGCAGTGGTTGAGGTAGCCAGCACGCTCCCATTTTTCTCCTTGTAGCCAAATGTTACGTCTGGAAATAAGGAGGAAGCGAACTTGGGATTATATACACAGTGGACCGTGCCCACCTGGCGTCACCCAGTGGGTGGGCACGGCATCACATACACACACATTCCATACACCACATATACCTTTTATGAAAATACCTGCAATGGCCAAAGAAGACAGAGTTAAAATTTGGGGGTCAAACATTTCAGAGCTGATACTGACTCTCAAAGTGTACTTTTCACTCTCTCCTGATTTAAATGATATCCAATGTTGGGATTATTTGACAGAGTTCAATTTGAGCGAGTTGATTTTAAACAAAGCTACACCCAGGCGTGGCACATTTGACTGTTAAATGCACAGAGAGTGAGACAAGTTGGCTGCATGTTCATTATTAAGATGCTTAAGATAAGTACATTTTAGGAAAACTTACTGAATCTTTGAGGAATTAATGCTTTAAACTATAGCATGTAGGTACAATAAAACTTGTATGGACAATATGCTTGTTTGTTGGCAGGAATGCACAGTGTCAGCACCGCTAGCTTACCAACATTAGCTAGCGGCATGATAGTGCGCAAATCGTTAATAGTCAAAGTTTTTTGGCAAACACCTAGTATTTCAAGCGACGTAAGAATATGCTGTGTATATCTTTAAAGGTGCGTTCAGACCAAACGCGAACAGGCAGCACAAATGGAAAGAGTCAATGGAAAGAGTCAATGGAAAAAGTCAATGGAAAGAGGCGAGCACACGCGAAATCACTCAGTAAAAGTATTGGCGAGTAAACTAGTTTGAAAATGAGACTGCCAAATTCGTGTTTGTGAAGGCACCTTTACTGTGTAAATTTTTAAAGGCTGAGACTCGTGTCTGGTGTTTAGCGTTAATTTGTATATGGGTGTATTATCAAAACTATCTGAATGCAGGGTCCTGGCATTGTGTCTAACCCATCATGTGTGCTCTGACTTGCCTGGGTGCTCAGCGCCAACGTCACTTGCACATATGCGCGGTATTGAATTTTTGCATACATCCGATATGCCAGTATTGTAAACAAATTTTTGCAGACGGGGTATTGTTTTAATCATAATTTTTGGTATTATAACACTGTTGTTCATTTGTTTTGCTTGGTTCTTTCTTCCTTTTAATGTCATTTTATAACATTGTCTTGTATGTCTTAGAAAAAATGTTGGTCCCTGTGAAGTTTAAGCAGCAGCAGAAGTATACAAAGTTGGATGAGGTTGACGGACAGTTCAGTTTTATTCAACTTCATGTACAAGGTGTGTAAGTGAATTTGCTTTTAGATTAGGGTTAAGTTTAAAACTAAAACCTGTATAAGCTCTGTAATGTTGTGTTGATTAAATATTATGCACATTTTTATAAATCAGAGTTAATTGGTAAACTGCAATTTGTGCCTCCTCAAGGAAAGAGAACAAACTCCCAAACAGGCCATTAATAATGCCATTCATTTTCAAATTGGGATTTCAGATGAAATGGGTTTTGTGACGTTTTCTTATCTTTTCCAGTGACTGAGAAATTTTGCTTACCCCAGATGCAAAAGTTATATACAAGGATGCAGCTGGGACAGAAGTTGATGCAGAAATCTTCAATGACCTTATTAGACAACATGATGTGGTGCTGACGGCCTTCACTGATGATGGTGAGACTGGTATGGAAAAATGCACGCACGGCACACTGCAAAATAAAGCTAACACACTTTTCATCTTTTAGAGTTCTCTGACTGGTCTTCTGCTTCTAAAGCATCTGACACAAGCTCCAGTGCAAGCATATCAACTATAGTTGTCGATGATGTCCCAAGCAAGAGACAACGAACTGAGGAAGAACACAGATCGAGGATAGAGGCAGTGGCTGCTGAACAGGTTGTAAAATCTTGAGTTTCTTTAGATTTCTCTAGATATGCTCTCATGTTTTTTTTTCTTCTTTATTAGTTGATTGAAACTGTGCTAAGAAGCAAATCTGGGGGTGAAACCATGCTGCAAGAGTACCAAACAACAGGGACCCTAACGGATGCCAAAAGAAGACAGATGGTCAACATATTAGTGTCTCACATGACATGCAAGTTAGGTTAATTGGCATCAAAACTGGGGATTCTAAATTGTCCTTAGGTATGACTGTGAGAGTGAATGGTTGTCTGTCTCTCTGTGTTGGCCCTGCGATGGACTGGCGATCTGTCCAGGGTGTACCCTGCCTCTCACCCAAAGATGCTGGGATAGGCTCCAGCCCCCCCGCGACCCGAAAAAGGATTAAGCGGAAGAAGATGAATGAATGAATGAATGAATGATTGACAATCATGGGTATGTGTGCTTCATCCTTTTTTGTTTTTGTCAAATAGTGATTGCACAACAACTGATTGTAATTCATATTGTATACTTTGTCATTATTGAACAAAATGTCATTGCATTGTCTTCAGTAGCAGACTTGTGACAGATAGTGCAGACAGACTTAAGTAAGATACAAATAAAAGTGACATAAATAATAAGACTAACAATAAAACAACAAAGTGGTGCTTACTAGGGCTGGGAATGATCCCTAATTTCCAGAATCGATCGATTCAATTTCGATCCCGATTCAGTCTTGAAAATTGCCATTTTAATAGCCATTTTACTTGCCAGGAAAAAAAATCTACGATACCTAATGCTGCAAATTGTACCAAGAATTCTCTAACTTTGTTAATACATAAATTATCACATAAAGAACTGACCCAAAATCAGTTACAATAATGCACTTTTTATTATTTAACTTGTGATTTCACAAAGTGCTCCACAAGTGCCTTCTTCAGTGCAAAGGGTGTGAAGTGTCAAGTTAACAACCCAGAGTACACACGTGGACAAAATTGTTGGTACCCCTCTGTTAATGAAAGAAAAACCCACAATGGTCACAGAAATAACTTGAATCTGACAAAATTTAATCACCCTTTATTGTCATTCAACCACACAACCAATCATGTGCAGTAGAATGAAATTGTGTTTTTCCTATCTACAGTGTTAATCACACACACCCCATATGTAGAATCAGAGGGCCGCTGCCATGCAAGGCCCTCTGAAAATTAACCAATGAAAATCAGACAATGCTTTTGAATTGTGGTTCAACAGAATTATTTTAAAAAACAAACTCATGAAACAGGCCTGGACAAAAATGATGGTACCCTTAACTTAATATTTTGTTGCACAACCTTTTGAGGCAATCACTGCAATCAAACGATTTCGGTAACTGTCAATGAGACTTCTGCACCTCTCAGCAGGTATTTTGGCCCACTCCTCATGAGCAAACTGCTCCAGTTATCTCAGGTTTGAAGGGTGCCTTCTCCAGACGGCATGTTTCAGCTCCTTCCACAGATGTTCAATAGGATTTAGATCAGGACTCATAGAAGGCCACTTTAGAATAGTCCAATGTTTCGCTCTTAACCATTCTTGGGTGTTTTTAGCTGTGTGTTTTGGGTCATTACCCTGTTGCAAGACCCATGACCTGCGACTGAGACCAAGCTGTCTGACACTGGGAAGCACATTTCTCTCTAGAATACCTTGATAGTCTTGAGATTTCATTGTACCCTGCACAGATTCAAGACACCCTGTGCCAGATGCAGCAAAGCAGCCCCAGAACATAACAGAACCTCCTCCATGTTTCACAGTAGGGACAGTATTCTTTTCTTGGTATGCTTCATTTTTGCGTCTGTGAACATAGAGCTGATGTGCCTTGCCAAAAAGTTCCAGTTTTGTCTCGTCTGTCCATAGGACATTCTCCCAGAAGCTTTGTAGCTTGTCAACATGCAGTTTGGCAAATTCCAGTCTGGCTTTTTTACGATTTGTTTTCAACAGTGGTGTCCTCCTTGGTCATCTCCCATGAAGTCCACTTTGGCTCAAACAACGATGGACGGTGCGATCTGACACTGATGTACCTTGACCTTGGAGTTCACCATGAATGTGTTTAGAAGTTGTTCTGGGCTCTTTTTTACCATTCATATTATCCGTCTCCTCCTGTGGCCACGTCCAGGGAGGTTGGCTACAGTCCCGTGGATCTTAAATTTCTGAATAATACAGCCGTGGACAAAATTGTTGGTACCCCTCTGTTTATGAAAGAAAAACCCACAATGGTCACAGAAATAACTTGATTCTGACAAAACTGGTAATAAATAAAAATTTTATGAAAATTAACCAATGAAAATCAGATAATGCTTTTGAATTGTGGTTCAACAGAATTATTTTAAAAAAAACAAGCTCATGAAACAGGCCTGGACAAAAATGATGGTACCCTTAACTTAATATTTTGTTGCACAACCTTTTGAGGCAATCACTGCAATCAAATGATTTCTGTAACTGTCAGTGAGACTTCTGCACCTCTCAGCAGGTATTCTGGCCCACTCCTCATGAGCAAACTGCTCCAGTTGTCTCAGGTTTGAAGGGTGCCTTCTCCAGACGGCATGTTTCAGCTCCTTCCACAGATGTTCAATAGGATTTAGATCAGGGCTCATAGAAGGCCACTTTAGAATAGTCCAATGTTTGGCTCTTAACCATTCTTGGGTGTTTTTAGCTGTGTGTTTTGGGTCATTATCCTGTTTTAAGACCCATGACCTGCGACTGAGACCAAGCTGTCTGACACTGGGCAGCACATTTCTCTCTAGAATACCTTGATAGTCTTGAGATTTCATTGTACCCTGCACAGATTCAAGACACCCTGTGCCAGATGCAGCAAAGCAGCCCCAGAACATAGCAGAACCTCCTCCATGTTTCACAGTAGGGACAGTGTTCTTTTCTTGGTATGCTTCATTTTTGCATCTGTGAACATAGAGCTGATGTGCCTTGCCAAAAAGTTCCAGTTTTGTCTCGTCTGTCCATAGGACATTCTCCCAGAAGCTTTGTAGCTTGTCAACATGCAGTTTGGCAAATTCCAGTCTGGCTTTTTTATGATTTGTCTTCAACAGTGGTGTCCTCCTTGGTCGTCTCCCATGAAGTCCACTTTGGCTCAAACAACGACGGATGGTGCGATCTGACACTGATGTACCTTGACCTTGGAGTTCACCATGAACGTGTTTAGAGTTTGTTCTGGGCTCTTTTGTTACCATTCATATTATCTGTCTCTTCCGTTTTTCATCAAGTTTCCTCCTGCGGCCACGTCCAGGGAGATTGGCTACAGTCCTGTGGATCTTAAATTTCTGAATAATATGTGCAACTGTAGTCACAGGAACATCAAGCTGCTTGGAGATGGTCTTATAGCCTTTACCTTTAACATGCTTGTCTATAATTTTTCTTTCTAATCTCCTGCGACAACTCTCTCCTTTGCTTCCTCTGGTCCATGTTTAGTGTAGTACACACCATGTCACCAAACAGCACAGTGACTACTTGTCACCCTTTAAATAGGCCGACTGATTGTTTACAAGTTTGTAGACACCTGTGATGTTAATTAGAGGACACATCTTGGTTGAACATGTCCCTATGGTCACATTATTTTCAATCTTTTCTAGGGATACCATCATTTTTGTCCAGGCCTGTATCATGAGTTTGTTTTTTAAAATAATTCTGTTGAACCACAATTCAAAAGCAGTCTGATTTTCATTGGTTAATTTTCATAGAATTTTTATTTATTACCACTTTTGTCAGATTCAAGTTATTTCTGTGACCATTGTGGGTTTTTCTTTCATTAACAGAGGGGTACCAACAATTTTGTCCACGTCTGTAAAGTAATCTATAAATGTGTCTGAAAATAAGAATGAACATTACATACATAGCCTTTGTCAGCATATGGATCCTTGAGGGAAGGGAAGAGTGCCACTATCCCAAGAACATACTCTTCTCTTACTGCTTTGGTGGGAAGGTGCCTGATGAAAAAAATGATAAAGATATATTAATTTATTTAAGCACTACGGGTGGGTTCAAAAGATCGATTCAATGATCTGGATCGATCCACGTTTGACTGAGCCGATATTGAGCCACAAAATCCACGGATCGATCTTTTAATATAATGCTTTTACATTTGTGAATGTCTGCTGAGTCTGGCTTTGACTGCCAACGGTATGCAGCTGCCAGCATCGGGAACCGGGATGACAGGCAAGTGTTTTTTCATTCCACTCAATCTAATTACAAACCTTGTCTGTCTCCTGAGGGACAGGCCCAGTTTCAGCAGTCCGCTGGGTCCCCTCCTCCGGCTGCAAATATTAATTCACTTTTTCCCCTCTCTGTGTCTCCTCCTATTCTCCCTGAGGGCCAGCTGGCCCAAGGTCAGGGCCATCAGACGGTGGAGGAGCCAGTGGCTTCGGATGATCCATTCCCGGAGTCAGCATGGGGAGGTCCCCCTGCAGCCACGCCGATGGAATCCCCAGCGTTGGCGCTGCTGCAGGTGGACAACAGGACTGCCAACACCATCTTGCCAGCTGCGGAGGCATCTGCAGCGGACTGGGAGCCGGAGCTGGACCTCTTGGAGGCCGGGCCCCAGTGTTCATCGCCGGGATTGATGGAGTCCTGGACCGCGGTAGAGCTCGAGTAATCTCTCTTGTTTTTTTTTATGTCATTTTTAGAGAGATCTTGCCTGGCTCTGGGTGAGGAGAGTCAGGCACAGCACACAGCTGCGTCTGAACTTCCTTTGCCAGGCTCCGCCACTGCCGGTGACCCTAACCATCTTTCTTCTCCTGCTTCCCCTAAGCCTTCAACCAGGGTCACCGGAGAGGGTGTGTCACCGCCGGAGGTCGCCAAAGGTCCGGTCCTGCCAAAGGAGGACGTTGCTGCTCCAGCTTCTCCTGCCAGGGTCGTCAGGGCTCCTCCCATCGATCGTCTCCTCACCCTGGTGCTCCTGTGGGTTGGTCCGTTCACCGTGAGTGCAGCTCTGGCCCAATCGGGGTCCATCACGGGTGCAGCAGAGCCGGCCCGGTCAGGGGTCACCATGGAAACAGCCAGGCTCCCGCTGGAGTCCACCGTGGGTGCAGCTGAGCTGGCCCGGTCAGGGGCCACCGTGGGCACAGTTAGGCTCCCGCTGGAGTCTGTCGTGGGTGCAGCAGATCCGGCCCGGTTGGGGTCCACCGCAGGTGCCACTGAGGAGGCCGTGGAGGTTCCCTCTCCCCTGTCCGGTTGCCCTCCAGTCAGCCTTCTGGTGGGCAGGCCGCCTCCTGCTTCACTTCCTCCATGCTGATGGCTGAGCAATGCGGGCCGGCCGCCAGAAGAATTGACTCCCAGGGTCTGGTGGCCCGTGTTTTCCGGCAGGCCGCCGGATTCCGTCCACCAGAACTTCTGCTGGGCCTGGGACTCTGGGCGGCCTCCTGAGCCCCAATGCCTGTGGACTTGGGGGGGTTGATTGTGGACCCTGGGTGGGGTATTGTGTTCCCTCCTTTCCTGTTCCCCCTACCTCCCACCCGGGTTTGTGTGTTATTGTTTTGCCTGTGGGATTGGTGGTGGTGGGGGTCCTTATGATGTTACCGTGGGTGTCTGGTATCCACCCCTAGAAGGAGGGGCTCTGTCATGAACTGAGCCCGTGTTTCCTATGGGCTTGGTTCTGATCGATCCTGGTGGCTCAGGCAGTGGGATTATTATGTGGAGTTGTGTTTTGATTTCTTGTTGTTTTCTTGTCCATGCACTGTTTCTGTTCCTGCCTGTAGCTGCCACTCTGGCCTGTCCGGTCACGCCCCCCTCTTTCTGACAGTCAGCTGTTCGCCCCAGTAATCATCTTTCCTGTGTTAGCTCAGGTATTCCTTATTTGTCACGCCAGCAGCGTCTGTATTAAAGGAGCTCTTTGCTACACAGACGCCGCTGGATCATTGTACGCGTTGAATTGTCATTTCCCTGTCCACCGTCACATCAACGAAGGACTGTCTGTGTGTCTTGGATTCTCGCTGTGATGACTCGGTCTGCCCCCCCCCCCCCCCATTGTGAGTAACTGCCTGTGCGCTGTTCTGCCGCTGTTTTCCTCCAGTGTGTGTGTAGGGCTTCCTTGAGGACACTAACAAGGGTCCAAGCTGTTCTGTGTCTGTATTTTAAGTTTTGTGTTAATCAATGTGTGTTTGGTGTAACCCTGCACTTAAATCCTCTTGTCCTTTCTCCCCTTGCCGTGCGCATTAGAGAGGTGCATGGGGAGCACATGACAGAGGTGTGTTACTTGTTGCAGTCAGCAGAAAGCCCCCCAGGGAGTGATCTCCAAGCAACAAGTGAGTTTTGTTTTCTTTTTCTTTTTTTTTATGCATTTGGTATACTTATGTGACAGTTGCTCCCATCCATCCATTTGTTTGTTTTAATTTGTTTTTAAAAGATTACCTGCTTTTTGGAATAACTGCAAACGGGAGACTGGAAATGATTAAAAACCTGATGAGGTCTTTGTGTTTATTCAAACTGCAAATTGTGAAACCTGGGTTAATTTTTGTTACCTCTTGTCCTCAGCCTATGATGAAGAAATGGCCTCTCTGTTGCAGTTGGTTCATCTCCTTCCACCAACATCAGGCAGACCCAAGTCTCCAAAAATCAGTGCATGTGATGCGATGGAAAGACTGGTAGCCTTTCATAAGGTAATTACATTTTTAAGGTGGTTGTAATAATTTTCAATTCACCTTAACTACATGTGAAAATATGAGTTGTTTAAAGAGAATAACATGGAAAATAAATGGTTAAGATAAGTATTCTTATTTTGCACTAGCCAGTGAGAAATTACATTTTTGCTTTCGTTCTCATGCATAAACTTTGGTTTTCCTATCTTAATTCCAGTCATGCTGCAGTTTGGAGGAGTGTCTCCGCAACCATCCGGGTGGGCTCCAGTACCTTCTTGCTGTGGGGCGACAGAAGAGCAAGATCGACAGCTTCTACATCAGCATTTGTCATGTCCGCTGCGTTATTTCACAGCGAGCATAGAAATTGGCAGTGAGCCCAAAACGCAGTGTAAGTATCGTGTTTATTTACAGTGGAAAAATGTACAGGAAAATGTCCAAATAACAGTCACTGTTGAGAGATGATGATGGGAGACAACCCGCTGCAAACCTCGTAGGCTTAAAGGAAATGCCTAACGCGCTCCGAACAGTCAGGAGCAGGGGAGAAAAGGCACAAAAATAAGGACTTACACATATGTTGGAGCGGAAAGGCTCAAAGTAACAACACGATATGTCCAGGGGAAGTAAGCCACACATCGGTCATTCAAGATATCCATTGCTGACTTAACCCTTTGAGTGTGAGAATTTGCGTGCCCCTAGTGGCAGAGCGTGGCACTGCGCCTGCCTTCTCACTCTGACTTTGTCAAAAGTAAGTGAGAAATTTCTGGGTTTTTTTTAAATGTACTGATTTCTTGTTCATATACTTTGAAGATAAGATGATGAGGTACCTCTGTACAATATGCAAATCAGATGCGTAAATTTATTCCTATCTGAAACTTTGGATCATATTTTACATCTTTCTAATTGACAGTAAGTCATTATCTCTTACCACTTTCAAGTTATAGCCTTGGAAATCTGAACTATTTTATTGACAAAAAATATTTACCACTCTTGACCACTAGGGGGTATGTCGTAGTTCTGCACCATACACACTCAAAGGGTAAAGCTGCCATACTGACTGTGCACACTGCCTCCCTATAAGAATACAATATACTAATGAGGGCAAGTAGGCACAGCCTTGTGGCAAGCAGGTGTGTAGTTAATTGGATGTGTGTACGCATGTGTGAGTGAGTGTGCATGTGCGAGTGTGTGTGTGTGGGTGGGTGGGTGGGTGGGTGTGTGTGTGTGTGTGTGTGTGTGTGTGTGGTGATACCATGCAGCCGGTGAATGTCTGGTGAGGAGGAGGTGTGACTGTAGGACTGGCAGAGAGCAAGGCTTAGTCTGCCAGCTGGAATTAATAAGATCAACCTACAGCCACAGGTCATGGACGGGGTGAACGACCCCGAACATGACAGCATTGATAAGCATCTTATCCCATGCCAGGCAAACCACTCCGTTGGGGCATTTGATGAACTTTTCAAAGCACATTTTGTGTTTAATTTGTGTTATGAAGCTGCATTATTGAATTTCTACACATTCTTGCAGACAACAGTTCATAACATTGATGTGGGGAAAATGAAGGAGTCACTCAGAGTGAGAGACTTGCGTGCCAGCCTGCTTAACCAGTCCATGCAACTCTCATTCTGTGAGTAAGAGGTTAAAACTGTGCTGACCTGTTTCATCTGTAAAAAACTGTTTGCCAGGAATCTAAAGCTGATTTCTGTCATGAACTGAGTGCTGGAGATTTTTACCAGACTCGGTTTCATGGCTTTTTTTCCTGTTTATTTACTGTTATGTGCTGTTTATGCCTGCTTGGGTTTTTGTGTTCCAGCCCTGCTTGCCATTTTTCTTGTTTGTGTTTTATTTTTATTCTGTATTCGTGTATATTTATTTTGTATGTTATTTTATTTCTCTAGTTTACCTTTTTACTATTGACAGCTGTCAGGGGCGTGTAGCCTCGTGTGGGTGTGCCCTGTCAGCTGTCAGGTTGATTCGCGTCCCTCTCATTCACTCAGCTGATCCCAATCACGCATCCTCACTTTCTTCTGTCCGTCCAGATACCCACACCTGTGGGTTATTGTGTTAACGAGTTCTGACTCCTATTTTAGGGGCTCTGCATCTTTGTTTGATGCAGCGTCCTACTCTCAGCTCTCCTCACAACACGTAAGTCCTCAGTCTTTGTTTTACGTGTGTATCTGCACTGCAGCAAAGACATTGAGTTGCTAGCTGTTAGCATGCGGCCTACCTATCTCCCAAGGGAATACTCATGTGATCTGCATTGTTATTTATGCAAATCCGACGGCGAACGCTGGGACAGCGCGTGACGTCATCCACTCAGTAACTGGCAGGCTGCAGACAGAACACCCAGATGCTCTTCTCCTCATCTCAGGCGATTTCAACCATGTTTCACTGTCTCCCATTCTACCCACGTTCACCCAGTATGTCACATGCCACACTAGAGACAATAAAACACTGGACTTATTCTACGCAAACACTAAGGAGGCGTACACCTCATCACCACTCCCCCCACTTGGGAGATCGAATCACAACTTGGTTCATCTCCTGCCGGTGTACAAACCCCTAGTGCGGACAACCTCCGGTCATGTGCACAGTGAAGTTATGGTGTGAGGAGGCAATGGACGCTCTAAAGGACTGCTTTGAAACCACTGCCTGGGAGCAGCTCTGCGATCCACATGGTGAGGACATCGATGGCCTCACTCACACCATCATGGACTACATCAGCTTCTGTGTGGACAACACCGTACCCACCAAGACCATACGGTGTTGCTCAAACAACAAACCCTGGATCAACCCTGAGATAAAAACACTTCTGAGGGAGAAGAAGAGGATCTTCAGGTCGGGGAACAGGGAGATGCTGAAGTCCGTACAGAGGGAGCTGAGGACGAAGATCAGAGAAGGCAAGGACAGCTTCAGGAAGAAGATGGAGGATAAGCTGCAACAGAGCGACATTGGTGGGGTCTGGAGAAACCTTAAAAACATCTCTGGGCTCCAGAATACCTCCCCCAGGCCACGGGGGGCAGGGAGTGGGCGAACAATCTGAATCTGTTTTTTCAATAGGTTTGACCAACCGCCCTCCCCCCCCGACTGCACAACAACCACTGCTGCCTCTGAAGACATCAAGTCCTGCTGCCCACTCCCACTCCACCATCACCCCCCCCACTCCCAACACACAGCCCCCCAACCTGACCCTCACTAAGACCCAGGTGAGGACGGAGCTGAGGAAGATCAAGGCGAGGAAGGCGTCAGGACTGGACGGCATCGGTGCAAAGCTCCTCAAGTCCTGTGCAGACCAGCTGTGTGGGATTGTGGAGTACGTCTTCAACCTGAACCTGAAGCTGGGGAGGGTACCACAGTTGTGGAAAACATCTTGTGTGGTACCTGTACCAAAGACTTCCCACCCCAAAGATCTGAACAGCTACAGACCAGTGGCCCTGACGTCCCACATGATGAAGACCCTGGAGAGACTGCTCCTTGTTCACCTCCGCCCCCTGGTGGGACCAGCGATGGATCCACTCCAGTTCGCCTACCAGCATGGCATTAGGGTGGAGGATGCGGTCATCTTCCTCCTTCACTGTTCTCTGTTCCACCTGGAGAAGCCCGGAAATGCAGTGAGGATCAAGTTCTTTGACTTCTCCAGTGCTTTCAACACCATCCAACCAATGATCCTGAAGGACAAGCTGCTGTGCGCAGGGGTGGACCAGCACCTGTCATCATGGATCCTGGACTACCTCACAAACTGGCCACAGTTTGTGAGAACCCGGGACTGTGTGTCCGACACAATCATCGGTAGCACGGGGGCCCCCCAGGAAACGGTTTTGGCTCCCTTCCTGTTCACCCTTTATACTGCGGACTTCTCACACAACACAACACACTGCCATCTACAGAAGTTCTCTGATGACTCTGCGATCGTTGGCCTCATCTCCAACGGAGATGAAGCTGAGTACAGAGGACTTATCCAGGACTTTGTGGACTGGTGCCATCGGAACTGCCTCCAGATCAATGCGAGGAAAACTAAGGAGCTGGTGGTGGACTGCCGCAGGCAAGGACATCCCCTCACAGCACCAGTAAATATACAGGGAACAGACATCGAGATGGTGACATCCTACAAGTACCTGGGTGTTCATCTGAACAATAAACTAGACTGGTCACACAATACTGACGCACTCTACAAGAAGGGACAGCGCAGGCTGTTCCTACTAAGGAGACTCAGGTCTTTTGGTGTACAAGGGGCGCTGCTGAAGACATTCTACGACACAGTGGTGGCATCAGCCATCACTTTTGGAGTGGTCTGCTGGGGCAGTGGCATTACAGCAGCCGATAGGAAGAGACTGAACAAACTGATCAAGAAAGCTAGCTCTGTCCTGGGGCAGCACCTTGACCCAATGGAGGAGATGGGAGAGAGAAGGATGGTAGCTAAGCTGTCATCTCTGCTGGAGTCCGAGTTCCACCCTATGCAGGACACACTGAATGTACTAAGGAGCTCATTTAGCAGCAGACTACATCATCCTAGGTGCACAACCGAGAGGTTTCGCAGGTCCTTCCTACCTACGGCTGTCAGACTGTACAACCTAAGCAAGGCTGCTTGCAGAGATAGCAAAACGATGTGACAACCTAATAGTATTGAATGCAAAAGACGCAATAGACTTACACAATGGTCCCCTCTGGTATACAACTAGGAAAAGACTGGTAGCTAGGGAGGATGACAATATGTATGGGTACATAATCATACCATGTAGGATAACTAAGTAGACGGTTATGCTGTTTCATTCCATCTAGCTATAATGCTCCGCACTGTGTGTGTTTATATATTTATATATTTATTCCATCTAGCGACAATGCTCCGCACTGTGTGTTTATATATTTACATATTTATTCCATCTAGCTACAATGCTCCGCACTGTGTGTGTTTATATATTTACATATTTATTCCATCTAGCTACAATGCTCCACACTGTGTTTATATATTTACAAATTTATTCCATCTAGCTACAATGCTCTGCACTGTGTGTTTATATATTTACATATTTATTCCATCTAGCTACAATGCTCCGCACTGTGTGTTTATATATTTACATATTTATTCCATCTAGCTACAATGCTCCGCACTGTGTTTATATATTTACATGTTTATTCCATCTAGCTACAATGTTCCGCACTGTGTTTATATATTCATATATTTATTCCATCTAGCTTCAACGCTCCACACTGTATGTGTGTTTATATATTCACATATTTATTCCATCTAGCTACAATGCTCCACACTGTGTGTGTTTATATATTTACATATTTATTCCATCTACCTACAATGCTCCGCACTGTGTTTATATATTCATATATTTATTCCATCTAGCTTCAACGCTCCACACTGTATGTGTGTTTATATATTCACATATTTATTCCATCTAGCTACAATGCTCCACACTGTGTGTGTTTATATATTTACATATTTATTCCATCTACCTACAATGCTCCGCACTGTGTTTATATATTCATATATTTATTCCATCTAGCTTCAATGCTCCACACTGTATGTGTGTTTATATATTCACATATTTATTCCATCTAGCTACAATGCTCCGCACTGTGTGTGTTTATATATTCATATATTTATTCCATCTAGCAACAATGCTCCGCACTGTGTGTGTTTATCTATTCATATGTTTATTCCATCTAGCTACAACGCTCCGCACTGTGTGTCTATATATTTATGTTTATATGTACATACACTACCGTTCAAAAGTTTGGGGTCACTTAGAAATTTCCTTATTTTTTAAAGAAAAGCACTGTTTTTTTTTTACTGAAGATAACTTTAAACTAATCAGAAATACACTCTATACATTGCTAATGTGGTAAATGACTATTCTAGCTACAAATGTCTGGTTTTTGATGCAATATCTACTAGGTGTATAGAGGCCCATTTCCAGCAACTATCACTCCAGTGTTGTAATGGTACAATGTGTTTGCTCATTGTGTCAGAATTCTCCAGATTACCTCAACAAATTAACAGCTAGAATGCCAAAGGTCTGCAATGCTGTAATTGCTGCAAATGGAGGATTCTTTGACGAAAGCAAAGTTTGAAGGAAAAAATTATTATTTCAAATACAAATCATTATTTCTAACCTTGTCAATGTCTTGACTATATTTTCTATTCATTTTACAACTCATGGTGGTAAATAAAAGTGACTTTTCATGGAAAACACAAAATTCATAAAAAAAATTGTCTGGGTGACCCCAAACTTTTGAGAGGTAGTGTATGTATACTCGCTGCTCTTGTTTTTTTCTTGCCTTCTGATTGTTGCTCTGAGTGTTGCTATCCCTGTGCTGTTGCAATCCTGGAATTTCCCCGTTGTGGACTAATAAAGGCTTATCTTATCTTATCTTATCTTAAATTCATTCTCCGGTGTACCAAAGGTAATATACTATCACATACATGCATATAGTTTACTCTCAAAGGTTTAAAATAGCATGATATAAGCCCTTTAAGGAACTTACGGTGGGAGACTGTCTCTTTTGCGCTCCGCCTCAATTTTTGCCAGCCTGTACTTACTCCCATTTAGCATAACATCTATTTTACTGTAACACATGCTATTGGCAGTGTCTGTTAATAAACCCATCATTCAGTACAACTACTACCTCCGCTGTCCTAATTCCACACATAACACATACTGCCAGTTTTTGGTTTTGTTTTTGCTTCAGACCACTTCAACATACTGACTTATGTTTAAGTAATGCATCTGCATGATGTTAGTTTCAGTGTTTGCAAGTTTGTATCTGTTTGTGTTGTTCTGTTTTCCTGTCAGTTCTCCATTTGTATAAGTGGTTTTGTCCTTGCCCTACAGTAACTGCGTAGTGTATTCCCTGACCTCATGTGTTTACTCTGGGCTGACTCGTTGAAACACATGGCAGAAGCAGCTCAAATCTCACGTTCCCTGTCCCCGATCAGTTACTAATGAGGACGCACTTTCCAACTGGGCTGCTGCTGCCTTCCCTCCTCTCTCCCTAAGCTCTCCATTCATCACATAACAAAACAAACCGCACTCCCCGACCACCTTGGTGGAGGTTTGGGTGGATGTCGGCTGTTGATTTTTGCCTGTTTTTTTAAGATTATTATTTTAAAGATTTTTTTGTTATGTTTTGTCATCACTCGCTCCCTGCTGTCTTTATACCGCTCCCATCTCATATTTCCTCAACTTGACCCCGATTTCCCATGATGAACCCTTTCCTCTTCTTGAGGCTACATCAACTGCTGTAATCCACCTCACCCTTCCCTTCATCCTTCATGCCTTTACTCTCTCTCTCTTCTCCTCTTTCCTCTCATTCTGCTCCTGGATTCAGAGCTTGTTTACTCTCCCGGACCACAGCACTGACTTGCATCCATGAAATGATGCAATTAAGGTTCCCACTGGGGCTCAATCTGCCATGTTAACACATGCTAAACCCCCGGAGAGAGCTGACAGCAGCACCGAATGTTGGCCGACAGGTAAGACTGACGGAGTGAGGGGTGGTGGTAATACGAAAGGAAAAAATATATTATTAGAAAATATGGTAATGGGGCATCCATTAGCTTAGCATAAGAGTGTACAACTCAACTGTAGTGATACCAACCAGTGACATAAGGTAAATGGGACCAAGAGGAGACACTGAGAGAAGACTGAGGTTGAATGCAAAGTTATGTTTTTAATGAAAAGGTATGATATGATAATTGGTGCTGGTAACCCTGAGAAAGAAAAAAGGAGATGAGTAAAATACACATGGGAGGTTGATGCAATTGAGATTTGAATTTTGTTTCTTCCTTTTACAGGTACAAGTTGGAGTGGTGAGTATAGTTGGAGGTAGGTTGCCTTTTCTTCACAGGTGGAGAATGGCTGAATCCGATTAGGAGTGAAGGAGCAGTACTGAGTTGGTGGTGAGACCCGGGCCGGGGGACTCCTGTGAGTATAATCAATGATAGTTATTCTGATTATTCCTGACTTACTTGGGGTCCAGAGGAAGCTCCAGATCCAATGGGGTCCACCTGGAAGAGATCCAAGTCTGCCAAGAGTAATATTTTCCTGGTAGAGATCCAGAGAAAAAATGTGAGTATCAAAGGGGAGGAATAGGTATAGAGCTCTTACGTGATCCCACGTTGGGAGAAGATGAGGGAAGGAAGCACAGGAGCAAGTAGGCACATGCGATGAAAGAGTAGGAGAAACCACTGCTGACAACTTGCAGAGTAGTCTAACATTCCCACAAAGAGGAAAAGGAATGACTACTATTTTATAGGCATGCAGCTGAGTGAGCACAAGTGGGGCAATCAGCTCAGCTGGGGAGAATCAAGTAAGAGATCAGTGGTAATTATGTAATGAGTGTGCTATATCTGGAACACTACAGTGCCACCGGCCTCAAGGGGCATCTCCTGGCGTTCCACCTGGCTTGTTGAGGTGAGCTCGATGGTCATCTTGAACCATCCTGTTGTCCACGATGAAGGCTCGAGGGATCCAGGAGAGATGTCCATACCCTTTCCAATCCACAAGGTACTGAAAACCCCTCCCCCTGCTGCAGATGTCCAAGATCCAACTGACTGCATAGACAGGGCTCTAATGAACCATCTTGGGAGGCTGTGGGGCCTTGGAGGGGGGACATAGGGGAATGGAGGAGACGGGCTTCACCTGAGAGATGTAGAATGTTGGATTGGATACGGAGAGAGGGAAGCAAACTGAAGCGGATAATTTTGCTGATGGGAAATGGACCAATGTAGTGTGGAGACAGTTTCTTGGAATCAGTCTTGAGAGGAATATTGTAAGTTGAAAGTCATACCTTCTGGCTGGGACCCTCCCACAAGTGTCACCCTCTGAGTTATGTGCATACTCCACCCAGGGCAGATGGAAGCTCCATGAGGCAGGATTGGAAGAGGTCAAGCAGTGGAAAGTTGCCTCCAGCTCCTGGTTCACCCTCTTGCACTGGCCAATGCTTTGCGGGAGGTAGCCAGAGGTCAGGCTGACTGCTACACCAATGGCCTGGAAGAATTGCCCCCCAAATCTGAGACAAACTGGGGGATTCTGTCCAAATCTTGTCATGGGCAGCGAGAGCGTGCCCCTCCCCTCCGGTCTCACCTTTACAAAATCATCACGGCACCTGAGGCAGAAGACACACCTGTGCCCGCTCATTAGCCAGCTGACTCGACGCTGGCTCGTCTGGGTATACTGCCCATTCTCAGGCAAGTAAATTAAAGCCGTAACGTTAACACGTCGTTAACCTTACTTTCTTCTCCTTCTTTCAGGTTGCTGCCACCGTGTAGGTGTGTCTCCAGGACTGTGCGTGCTCCCCTGCCTCACCACACTGATCCTCCAGCAATCAACTCCACCCGGTCAGGCACCATCAGCTCACCATTTCCCCCTACCCTACTGGCTCGTCTATTCCCCGCTGGGTCCTGCCTGTCCTCTCTGGATTTCTCAAGTAAGTGGTAATTTGGTTCGCCCATTTCCCCTTACTCCACCCCTCAGCTCACTGCTCTCGTCTTCTCTCCACACGTCCTTTTCTCTGGCGAGTGGCTGTTTCTGTAGCTGTGCGCTTTGGGTTTTGAAATAAATAAAATTGTCAAACGTGCCCCTCTGTGTGGTTCCTTCCTGTGTTTGGCATCGTGCATGTGAGCTGTCAAAACTTAATACGTCATGACAAATCTGGATTATTCTTAACATGCTTGCTATGACCAGGACAGAGTCCTGAATCCTCCTGAATCTGAGAATGATTGGAGCTCAGAATATACTTCCCCTGAGGATGCTGAATAGTGCTATGACTGGATATATGAAGGGTGTCATCTGAGACCTCTTTTTGAAACCAAAACCACTAGTGCATCCTGTTACTCCATAGGGACTGTCCACAATCCCCATATGACACTGAAGCGGTTGGTGAGTATCTTTGTAACAGCTTTGTTACTGTACATGATGACGCTTTCATCAAGTCTTCAGTCTCTACAGCCTTCACAGATCATGTTTTGGTTGAATTTGAATTGGGCGGGCAGCACAGCAACTCACCCTTGGCCATGGGATCCCTGGTTCAATCCCAGCCCCTGACCAACAGTGATCTGTGTGGAGTTTGCATGTTCTCCCCGTGTCTGCATGGGTTTACTCCAGGAGTTCTCCGGTTTCCTCCCACTGGCCAAAAACATGCAGGTTAGGTTAATTGGAGACTCTAAAGTGGCCCTAGGTGTGAATGTGTGTGTGAATGGTTAAGGGATAGCACTGTACCGTGGCTGCTTCATCCATCCAGGTGGATGCCCTCAATTTCCCCTGTGGGGATAAAAAAAGTATACAAAATCAAAAAAAAAAAAAAAAATCAAATTTCAGAAACTTTCAAAGTGTTCTTTCTATTGCTCAGCAATAGTCCTCAGTAGTTCGTTCCTGATAAATACAGCCTGAGCCATGCTTTGCTTTGCCTTCCCAAATTGCCTGAAGGTTTGCCAGAACTTCCTAAAAGCTTTTTAAAATAACTTAATCCTCTCGTCTACCTATTAGGATACATGCGTGTATGAATTTATCTGTATCATATATTTACTGTATTCCTGTATGTATCTAATGTATAGAAAAGTGTGCATGACTGTCAAATACGATGCTTGCTGTTTGCCTGCTTCTTTTTGTACGATCTTCAGTCAGTCTTGGTAAACAACTGATGCTGGCTGGAATGGACCACCTAGGTATAAGTTTCCATGCAGGGGTATATCCTAAAAGTAAAGCAAGGGAAATTTTCCAAAACACATTAAAAAGAGTTATGCAAATGGTTTACAGCAGCACTCATGTGGCTGTATTGTTATATTAATCTGTATACACTGTGGCTCATCTTGGCAGCCCCCTTTGTTTGTCTTCACTCTTAATCTGCATGGCTCATCTAAAGCTTACATCAGTCAGAATCAACAGAGGGACATCCGCTTCAGTCTTACCACTAACACCAGAACTAAGACAGAGGTCAAACGTGTGTTTGGGGGTGTGTATTTGTGTGTTAAAGTGTGTGTCTCTGAGTGTCTACGAGACCAAGCAATGCCAAAAAAGGTTCCAAGTGTCCACTGATGTTCACAGGCACCTGACTGCTCCAGCAGAGCAAACATCCCCCATTTTCTGCTATTCTAGTGCATATTTAGAAAAGAAATGGACAGAAACAATTTCCTAGCCCCATGTAACCCATATGTGTTTCATGACAGCCATTCCTCCATACATATTTGCTCTTCAAACACTGACTCCTCAGAAATATCCTGCCCTGCAAAAAAAGAGAAAAAACAACAGTGAAAGGTAAAGAAAACTGAAGCATAGTTGATTTTTTTTTTCCTTTCTTTTTTGCAAAGGTGTGGTTTCCTCTGGCAGGGGCTTGCATCAGGTCGTCCAGTGAACTCTACCAGATGCCTGCCGTTTTATTATCTGGACAGGCATGACCTGCTCTGTGTTTTCTATGACAAACAAGTTAACAACGTGGGAAAATAGGCCTGTAACATGTAAAAATGACAACATATACACAATTGTTATTGTTAAATATGGAAGGCATATTTAAGTAATTTTCTACATGTATGTGTTTTACAGTTTTAGCTTAAGAGGTCAGTTCACTTTGATACTTGGAGATCTAATAGGTGGATTGCCTTGAAGTTATAGCTGTTTTCCCACCATAGAACCACTGAGTACAAATGACTATCTGAAGTGGTTCCTTTTTTAACATTCCAATCAAGAATTCGCATTCAAGTTCCAGTTTTAATCACCAAAAATCCACTTTCAGGATGTTTTGAGCCCCCTACTCTAGAGCAAGTGTTCTCCAAAAGGACTTCCATTGACGTTGGTGTATGTGACTATTCAAAATATAGGACACTGTTGAAGCGCCACTGGTAGCACCTGGGTGACAGCACTCATAACCACACAACCTTTGCTCATAAAAAAGTTTCTGTAAAAGTATTTGCTCTTGTTTCTGTTTGCGTTTCTATGTGTCTCTCTGAGTCTGGGCTGTGTGATATATTACAATTATCAGTAAACCAAATAAGAAACACATCCTCATCATTTTCACTGATACACATCAGTCTCACATCCAGAGACTGGATACACATTGTCATGTTCCGCTGCCATGAAGGCAGCAAAGGATGGGTCCAAATGTAGATATAAGACTCAGCAGGTTTAATAGCAAAAACGCAGCTCAAGGCTGGATAATCACTAGCAATCATACAGAAAAATACACAAACCGGACAAAATGCGGGAGAGGAACACAACCTGGGTTTATGACGCAACAATGAACTGAAAAATGAGTGGAACACATACACACAGACATTAATGACAAACAGTTGGGATAAATTAAGAGAGGAGAGGGCGAGAGGGAGAGAGACACAATCAGGTGCAGCCGTGAGGCATTAACAAAGAACCAATAACGATGGACGGAATAAACAGAGCGCTGTCGCAATGAGTAAACACAAGATGACAGAATAAGGGTGATGATGATACACAGAATGAACTGAAAACTAAAGGTGAGGGCTGAGTGACAATAATGACAACTGAAAGAAGGCATGACTTAAAGAGTGGGACATGTTTGCACATATGTCCCCCCATGATAGTGCCCCCCTCCCCCAAGGGCGGATTCCAGATGACCCAAAAAAACACAAAATGACCCTCTCAGGGTGGATAGTGGGGGGAAAAGGCCAGGTGGGCCGAAAGAAACACCTTCTTCCTACACAGTCCAAACACAAAACCCAGTTTGTGGGGGAAACCCAAAGTCCAAGGCTCTAAAACAAAACAAGGTGCATGGGTGGTCTTCCAAAGTCCAAGGGCCACCAGAGGGATGAACACGGCACTTCGGGTGGCCTACCAAAGTCCATGGACAACCAGACGGATGAATACAGTGCGTCGGGTGGCCTACCAAAGTCCATGGACAACCAGACGGAAGAAAACACACAGGCCTTTTGCTCAGAAAATAACACACAAGCATTTCGCTCTGAAAATAACACACCAGCATTTCACTCTGAAAATGACACACGAGCCCTTTGCTCTGAAAATGACACCATTGGTGGATTTCGCTCTGAAGGTAACAACATGAGAACCCCTTGAACAGAGGACAACAACACAGAAGGATCATACTCAGGGGAAAATGACATGAAAACTTTACCCTCAGAAATTTTAATCTTTGGAGAAGATAAAGAACCTTTAAGTTCTGAAGAGGACAACATAGAATCTGTGAGCTCAGCAGATGGTAACAGTGGAGCTCTTTGCGCAAAAATAGACATAAACATCTATTGCTCTGGAGGTAACAATACAGGCGCTCGTTGCTCCGGTGACAGCACTTGCAGAGTTGGTACTCTAGGAATACCCAGTGGTGGTGCGTCAGCCTCTGAAATGGCAGGTGGAGGTGTGCCAACCTCTGGAACAGCTGGCTAAGGCCTGCCAACCTCTGGACAAGACAACTGGGGAGCGCTGACCTCTGAATGAGATGGCTGGGGTGCATCCGGTCCAGATGCCCAGGCATCCCTCTCTGACGCAGTCACCTCAGATGAAGGAGAGAGGCAGGGGGTGAGTGAGGTGTCACCAACATCACCAGGAGCTAGGCAAGTCTCAGCTAATATTGATGTTATGCAGGTAAAGAAAAGCACTTGCCTCAGCTCCTGGTCTACAGCTATAGGGGTGACCGCCTGAGGACGAGCCACAGGAGCTGAAGCGTGCACCTCAGGGTCAGCTGGAGCTGTGGTGTGCACCTCGGAATCGGCTGATGCTGGTACTGGAGTAGGTACTGGGGTTAGGAGACGCCGTGGAGCTGGAACTGGAGCTGAGAAGTGCCGCGGAGCAGGTACTGGGGCTAGGAGGCACCATGGAGCAGGCACTGGAACTGAGGTGCCACGGAGCAGGTACTGGAGCTGTGGTGAAAGCAGATGAGGCAGTGGGCATGGGCCCCCATGCAGCAGATGAGGAAGCTGGCATTGCAGGTGAAAGTGACACTGCAGCTGCCGTGGAAGCCGGTGTAACAACAGTCCTGGGGGCTGGTATAACTGAGCTCTGTGGGCTGCAGTGGAGCAAGGAGGGGAAAAAGCTGGAACGGTGGGGGGGGGCGCTCGTGCGCAGTAATGGAGTAGACGTGTTTCTACGAGGCTCCGTCGCAGACTTCTAAATTTTGTTTATTTTTGCTACACCTACTTACCAACTTTTTGCCTACTTATCGTCAGAGCTGTTTCTAACTAACCTCCAATCATGCCACCCAAGAGAGACGAGGTAAAACCATCAAATTCAGCCTCGGCTAGCACTAGCAACGAAGCTATATTAGCTGCAGTTAACAAATATGGCGCTGAGCTAGCTAAAGTTTCAGCGCAGATGGAGAAGTTGAAAAAGTCCGTGGAGGGTCGCTTAAGCACAGTGGAGACGCATTTGGGCACATTACAGAATGAACATAATCAGACTGAACAACGCTTGGATAGTATGGATGTGGCACTCTCCGACGCAGATGTTTGCATCACGGCACTGGAAGCTAGCTACCGTGAGTTGCAGGTGGAAAATGGTCGGCTTAAGGCTAAGCTAAATGACTTGGAGGGGCGCTCGCGTAGGTTAAACATCAGGATCGTGGGGATTAAAGAAGGAGAAGAGAAGGGCAATCCCACGGAGTTTGTGACACGACTGCTACCGGAGCTGCTTGGCCCGAATAACCTGACCAAGCCCATTAAAATTGGCCGTGCCCACCGCAGCCTCAAACCTAAGCCTCCGGACAACGAGCGCCCACGGATGATCATCGCCAAAGTCCACAATGACCGCGACTTGGCCAATATTTTTAAACTCAGCAGACAACAGGGTCCACTCCGTTATCAAGGCAACAAAGTGTACATCTTCCCGGACTACACTGCGGAGGTTGCATCACAGCGTCAAGTCTTTAACAACGTCAAGAAGAAGCTGACTGATGCCGGCGCCAAGTGTTCTCTACGGTTTCCAGCCAAACTTCAGGTCGTCCACAACAGAGAAGTTAAAGTGTTTAACACTCCGGCGGATGCAGAGAGGTTTGCCAACTCCCTGACTGACAATGTATAACTGGCAAAGTGCACATTGTTTAAATTATACAGCTGTTGACGCCACTCTAATACTGCACTTTATTCTGCCTCGCTCTTTTTTGATGGCATATTCCAAGTTAATTATATTGTCTCTGTCTGTAGCTTTCTTTCAGTTAATTGATTTACATTAGAAGACTGCGCGGTTCCATTGGTGGTTTGCTGAAACGCAAAACTGTGTCCGTTACCCAGCAGTCTCCCAAGTATTAGTGGGTTTTGTCGCTTTGTTCCTGTTTTTTGCGGCGCTAAGGGAATGGGTTTTTATAATATGTTTTTCTTTTTTAATTTGTTCTTTGTTTGGTTTGTTTTGCCTGCCAGTGTAGCCATTTACTGCCTAAGCCCATATTTTTTTTTTAAATTTAGTTTTTGAATGCAAGCTGGTTCTTCTGGATCAGGTGTGAGTCATCTCACGTTCACATCATGGAACTGTAGGGGTTTGGGGAAAGCTCTCAAAAGAGTAAAAGTATTTTCACATCTGAAATCATTGTCCTCTGATATAATCTTCTTACAGGAAACCCATATTCACCCCACAGAACAGAGACGGTTGAGAGCCTTATGGATATCCCAGGTTTATCAATCTACCTTTTCCTCAAAGGCCAGAGAAGTGGCCATTTTAGTGCGCAGAACTATACCTTTTGTATTCAAGTCTATGGTGACTGATCCAGGTGGGAGATTTGTGCTTGTAACAGGTACCATAAACTCTATGCCACTGGCCCTTTTGAATGTATATGCTCCAAATTTTGACAGTCCGGATTTCTTCTGTAAAATCTTTCGTCTTGTTGCGGAACAGAATAACTGTAACATTATTATAGGAGGTGATTTTAATTGTTTCCTAGACCCTCATCTTGATAGATCTTCCATTACAACTGCTCCCATGTTAAAATCTGTGCCAGTCCTAAATAATCTTATTAAATCGCTAAATTTAGTGGATATTTGGAGGCATCAACATCCCTTGGACAGACAATACTCCTTTTTCTCCCAGGTACATGGTAGTTTTACTAGGATTGATTATTTTCTCGTTGATTCCAATCTAATTACCAACGTTGTCAGTTCAGATTATAACAATATTTTAATCTCTGATCATGCCCCTGTGTCTGTTAAAATAAATTTCAATATGCTTGTGCACTCATATAATTGGAAATACAATCCGGCATTAAATTCAGATAAAGCTTTTTGTGAAAGCATCTCAATCAAAATTACAGATTTCTTATACTTTAATGATAATGGTGAGGTATCTGATTCCACACTGTGGGAAACATTTAAATCCGTTATTAGGGGTGATATTATCTCGTACCAGTCTTATAATAAAAAGGTTAAACAGAAGCGTATGTCTGAAATACAGACCCAACTCCCTTTGTTGGAGGAATCATTTCGTATCTCAAAATCAGATGAAATACTAAAGAATATTGTATCTGCAAGACTTGAATACAGCCGCATTCTTGGTGAGCATGTTTGTAATTATATACGAAAGCTTAAACAAAAGCAATTTGAGCTTGGTGATAAAGCACACAGCGTACTCGCTAGGCAGTTGAGAGGTGTTCAAGCTGAACGGGCAATTTATAAAATTGTATCTAATGGAGAACTAATAACTGACCCTTTACAGATAAATAACACTTTTTATGAATATTATAAAAACTTGTATACCTGTAAATCATCGTCATCAAAGGAAGACATATGGGGGTTCTTAAATAGATTGGATATGCTCACATTGAGTGAAAATGCCAAACAACAGTTGGATGCTGACTTCACACTAGAGGAGATCAAAGCTGCCATCCGTTCATTTCCAAATGGTAAGGCTTGTGGCCCTGACGGATTTGGCATTGAATTTTATAAAATTCACATTGATAAACTTGCCCCATTGTTGCTTCGTATGATAAACTCTTCCGTGAAGGAAGGATCATTCCCAGAGACATTATACGATGCGAACATTTGTCTACTGTTGAAGAAGGGTAAAGATGAAACAAATCTAGCTTCTTATCGCCCTCTCAGCCTTTTAAATAGTGACCAGAAAATTGTTGCAAAAGTTTTGGCAAACCGCTTGAACGAACACATTGGTTCCTTAATTCATAGTGACCAAACCGGGTTTATCCTTGCTGGTTTCGTCCAAAGACAGGACAGCAGCAGAGCCACCAGGAGTTCTGTTAACAATAACTGTAAAATATTCCACCGCAGAACCACATTTGGACAAACAGCTTTCTCTATAAAGAGCAGTCACATCTGGAACACAATGCCAAATGAAATTAAAATAATAACGGACTTTAAAACATTCACTAAAAATGTTAAAAACTGGCTGAAAAATAAACAAGAATGTACTCATGTATGAATTATTTGTCTGCAAAGTGAGAGTGAATGAAGGGAAGGAATAAATGTGTTTGTTTATAGTGAGTGACGGAGGGAGGAAGGCCTGAAATAGGCAAATGTGAGTTATGTTATATGTGATAAATGTGAGTCAGGCTGTTATATTTGTGTATTTATAATATTTATGTTAAATGTGAGTCAGGCTGTTATATTTGTGTATTTATAATATTTATAATATTTATAATTGTGTATTTATAATTTTTCTGCATTGATGTATGTGGTTATTGTGTATATTTTTTATCTTGATTCTTTTTTCTAAAGCCCATCCAGGGACAAGAGTTGCAAATTAGCTAATAGCTATACACTCTATGTGCAACACATCAGATTGATTGTCTTTGATTAATTGTCTATGTTTATTGCACTGTCCCTGTCAAATAAACTAATCTACTACTACTACTATCCCCGAAAGGTTTGCATTTTCGAATACTCGTAGACTTCTGAACGTCATGTATTCTAACAACCCACCATATTCTGCTGTTGTCTCTTTGGATGCACAACAGGCCTTCGATCAAATTGAGTGGGAGTATATGTTTATTACTCTTAAAAGATTTGGCTTTGGTGACAGATTTATAGCTATCGCAAAAATGCTCTATGCACGTCCTAGATCATATGTACTTACTAACAACAATAAATCTGCCCCATTTTTATTACATCGTGGGACCAGGCAGGGCTGTTGCCTATCGCCAATGTTTTTTGCTCTGGCGCTTGAACCACTTGCTATTGCCATCAGGATGGAGCCTGAAATAGTAGGGTTTAGATATAGCGCATTTGAATGTACTATTGGCTTGTACGCTGATGATGTCATTTTGACACTGTCTGACATTAGACAGTCTCTTCCACCTCTTCTTGAGATCATTAGGGAATTTGGTCAGTTCTCTGGTTTTACCATTAACTGGGAGAAAAGTGTTCTCATGCCTCTTTCAGATGGTCTAGATAAAACATTTCTCAACACATTACCTTTTAAAATATCAAATGAACACTTTGAATATTTAGGAATCACCATCCCTAGGAATCCCAAACTTATTTTCAAATTGAATTTTACAGAACTATTAAATAAGATTAGGAGTATGATTGAGAAATGGAAATTACTACCAATTTCCCTAATTGGACGAGTAAATATTGTCAAAATGATTGTACTTCCTAAATTTATATATTTATTTCAGAATCTGCCAATTTTTCTTACAGCATCTTTTTTTAAATTAGTTGATTCCATTATCATCCCCTTTATTTGGGCTGGCAAAAACCCCTGTGTCTCTAAATTACATCTCCAAAAATCCTCGGTCGAGGGTGGTCTTGGGTTGCCTATTATGAGACATTATTATTGGGCCTGCAACGCTAGGGCCTTGGTCTTCTGGTCCCAAGATAATCATTGTGCGGATCAAATACCGTGTTGGCCTGCACTTGAATCTCATAACTGTCAATCCCTCATTGGTACATCTTTATCTGCTTTATTATTTAGCAAGGTCGACGTCCCTCTGAATGTGTTCAGACATGACTTTGTGCTGCATAACTCTTTCAGAATTCTGAAACAAATTAAGAAGATATTGCATCTTCCTGACCTTTCTATATATGCACCTATATGCCAAAACCCTGCCTTCAAACCAGCTTTATCAGATCCTGTGTTCAGGCAATGGTCAAATAAAGGTATTCTTTCAATAAAGGACCTGTATATCAACAAAAACTTTGCATCTTTTACACAATTACAAATGAAGTTCAATCTCCCACCTGGTCATTTTTTCAGGTACCTGCAGATTAGACATTTTGTACAACAGTCTTTAACCCATTTTGTCAAACTTCCTGTACAACATGATTTCTATGAGGTTTTGAGAAAACACCCAACTTCCAAGCATTTAGTTTCAGAATTCGTTAATCTTTTCTCCTGGCCAACGTCTTCGACCCATGTCAAGGAGGCATGGACGAGGGATGCAGGTATAGAGATCTCAAATGATCTATGGGAAAGAGCCTTAGTTGGTATTCATTCATGTTCAGTAAATGCCAGACTTCAGCTAATACAATTTAAAGTAATACACCGATTACATTACTCTAAGACTCGCCTTAATAGACTTTTTCCGACCATTTCACCACTATGTGACAAGTGTAAAATAAGTGATGGTACTTTATGTCATTTATTTTTCTCCTCCTCCTCGCTTAAAAATTTTTGGTCTCAGATTTTTAATTTGTACAGTGTCATATATAAAAAAGTCATAATACCTGATGTCTTAACAGTAATACTTGGATGTTCAGATCAAACTTTGCTCTGCTCACAGTCACTTCAGCATGCTATCAGGTTTGGTATGATTGTTGCGAAGAGGGTCATCCTGAAAGAATGGAAGGCCAATACGCCGCCCAGTTATATTAACTGGCTCAACGATTTGGCATCCTGCTTGTACCTTGAAGAGATTCGTTATCATTTGTCTAACACTCAAGATATGTTTACTAAAATTTGGGGACCACTTATGGATCACATTAAGAAAAAGAAGACTCAGCCTGTAACATGAAAGGATTGTATTATGAAACTTGCTTAGCATGGACTGCTTACACTTTTGTAGTTGTATGGGCTTTGTGTAACAATCACTTATTTCTTTGTGTATTTTCTTGAGCACTGGCAGTGTTTATTGTTCTGTCTTATTTTTAAAAACTGAATAAAATATACACTACCGTTCAAAAGTTTGGGGTCACTTAGAAATTTCCTTATTTTTGAAAGAAAAGCACTTTTTTTCAATGAAGATAACTTTAAACTAATCAGAAATACACTCTATACATTGCTAATGTGGTAAATGACTATTCTAGCTGTAAATGTCTGTTTTTTGGTGCAATATCTAGATAGGTGTATAGAGGCCAATTTCCAGCAACTATCACTCCAGTGTTCTAATGGTACAATGTGTTTGCTCATTGCGTCAGAAGGCTAATGGATGATTAGAAAACCCTTGTGCAATCATGTTAGGTCTGCAATACTGTAATTGCTGCAAATGGAGGATTCTTTGACGAAAGCAAAATTTGAAGGAAAAAATTATTATTTCAAATACAAATCATTATTTCTAACCTTGTCAATGTCTTGACTATATTTTCTATTCATTTTACAACTCATGGTGGTAAATAAGTGTGACTTTTCATGGAAAACACAAAATAATTGTCTGGGTGACCCCAAACTTTTGAACGGTAGTGTATATTAAAAAAAAAAAAAAAAAAAAAAAAAAAAAGCTGGAACGGTAGACTCCTCCATTATCATTCGGTTCCCTCTCAGGATAGACAAACGCACTGAAAAAAAAGAAGGTGAAATGGCGGTGGCTGGAGCGAAGTGTTGGGAGGAGCAGCGCCTCCTGGAATCCTCCTTCCATCCCGGGTTCCCAAATGCCAACCCACTGCCAAGGAACTCACTCTGTTCTGCTGGAGTGAGGATTGGCAGACAGTTGGCTGGCTTCGGCGAGGAGGAGACAACGGGTCGTCGTGGAAGAGCGGGGATAGGGAGCTCCCATACCCAGGGATGGGAGCGGATGTCCGCGTTCACCTCCATCAACGCTGCAGCAGCCTCCCAATGCGCCACAGTGTCCTCAGGATTGCAGCAGCATCGCGCACCGACCGCACAGTCCTGTACCTGAATGACCACGTAAAGCTGCTCCATTCTCCACTTCCTCTCGCCAGTCTCGCCCGCCGAGTCCTTTTAAACAACTGTTATTTGTCCTGTATTGACACTTTGCATCATCATAATATTGATACGACTGCATCTGTAGACTTGTTGTTTTGTCTTATCGTTATCTTTCATATACTGTATTTTTATTAACATACAGTACTTCTTGTTTTCTGTTCTATTTGCTGTTCCTGGCTTCCTGCTGCTGTAACACCCAAATTTCCCCCATGGAGATAAATAAAGGATTATCTTATCGTTTCTAAAGTATGCGTTAGGGTTAGGCACTAAAACCACTGCTTAGTTTAGGATTGGGAGAAGTTAAAGGTGTACTCTTAACAAATTGCAGCTGTAACCCTTTAACCCTCTCAACTCACCCTTTTTAATCACATTTTCAGAAATATTTGAAAATTGATGCTGGGATAGGCTCCAGCCCCCCCACGAACCAAAAAGGATTAAGCAGAAGAAGATGGATGGATGGATGGATGATTACAAATATAAAATGGCTATCAAATGTTAAATGTAAATGCTAATTATAAATGCTGAATGATATATCTCAATTTTACTAACATTTGCTAAAATGCTAATTTACTCAGCCAGTCAGCACAAGTACCAAAATAAAAATTAACTTAAGCCAATACTGATAACAAAAAAAACTTAGTGAGTGATGTAGATGCTGTTACTTGTGCAGGAGATCTACAAGCCTGCTGAAAAATCCCTTTCAAATTTTGGTTTGGTATTTCTACATATTTGAGTCATAAGATTTTTTTTTTAATAGAATTTATACTTCACAGGTTACTTATATATTTTTGTAATTATATTTACATTTATCATTTAGCAAGTATTTAGGTAAAAGTATTAAAAATGGAGTTGAAAAAACACATCCTGTCTTTAATGACCTATAAAGCTAAATGTAAAAAAATCCCTCTAATCACCTCTACCAAGGATCAGGGTGGTTTGCTTGTTTATTAAAAGGATTACTCAAAAACTACTGGATAAATTTTGATTAAATTTTCACCAGAGGTGACCCTTGGTCTACAAATGAACCCATTAGATTCTGGAGGTGATCCAACAGTGCATACCCCCACCAAGGCCATATCTTGCCATGTTAAAGAATGTGAAAAATTGATCCAAAATCCGCATCTTGACCTAGATCACCTCCAAAATCGAATGGGTTCGTAGCCTGAGAGCTACCTCAGCTGAAGATTTAATCAAAATCTGTGGGCAGCACGGTGGTGCAGTGGTTAGCACTGTTGCCTTACAGCTAGAAGGTTCCTGGTTCGAATCCCCAGGCTGGCAGGGGTTGGAACCTTTCTGTATGGAGTTTGCATGTTCTCCTTGTGCTGCGTGGGTTTACTCCGGGGGCTCCGGTTTCCTCCCACAATCCAAAGACATACATGTTAGGTTAATTGGTTGTTCTAAATTTTCCCTAGATATCTGTTTCCTATTAGCCCTTAGAATAGAGGGTTAGTACTAGTGAAAGCGCTTTGAGTGGTCTTTGTGACTAGAAAAGCGCTATATAAGTGCAAGTTAGTTAGTAATACTTTTTCTGTAATCCTGCTCACAGACAGACAGACAGAAAAACCTTCACAGATGTATACCCTCTCAGAGTGCCCTCTAATTTTGACATGTTTCATCCTATAAATCCCCTGTACTTGATGCCTCATCTTCACAGTTTTACAATACTTCACCCAATGCCCCATTTCTCTCATACAATTTATTCAGTGGCCCAAACACTGTCATATACAGTGGATATAAAAAGTTTACACAACCCTGTTCAAATGCCAGGTCTTTATGATGTAAAAAAAAAAAACGAGACCAAGATGAATAATTTCAAAACTTTTTCCACCATTAATGTGATCTATACCCAGTACAACCCAATTGAAAAACAAACTGAAATATTTTACGGGGAAAAATAAAAAATTTAAAATAACCTGTTTGCATAAATATGCACACCCTCTTATAACTGGGGATGTGGTTGTGTTCAGAATTAACCAATCATATTCAAACTCATGTTAAATGGGAGTCAGCACACACCTGCCTGTCATCACCCGCAGCTCACGGGCTTCCACCTCAGCTGCGTGCACACCTGCGCCTCGTTAAGCCCTGCTTTTTATTCCATCCTGCCCTGAGCTGTGGCCTGGAGCCGTCCGTCTCCCTGCGTTTCTCCACAGCTACCTCCCTGTCGTTCGGGCCAGCTGTTTTCCTCGTCGGACACGTAAGCTGTCATTTTGCCTTACCTTCTCCATCCAGTCTTCCCCTGTGCACAGGTGGATCCCCTTGGCGGCGGACTCTCTTCCCCTCGTCACGCTGCTCCTCCACTTGCTGCATCTTCACGGACGCTCAGCAGAACGCTGTCTCCCAGGCTTGGGACTTGCCACGCCAGCCACCGCGTCGCTACAAGTAAGCACAATTACTTTGTCACTTTCCCGTGTGGTTGCCCAGCTAATCCCTGCTCTCCTCTCTCATAGGGTTGCCTGGCTGAACGGCGAACTGCTCTGTCCTGACCTCATCCTCCACCCACACCACATTCACATCTCGCATACACGCATCCACACACACACATTATTATTGAATAAAGCTTTCAAATCTGTCTGAGCCTGCATGCATGTTTCCTGGGCCGAATAATATTTCAGTACGGCTCCAGCTAAGCGGTCCAGCGGATAGCGGGCTCGCGCGCCGTTTTACCACCCTCAAGGCTCGGGTAGATTTGATTGCTCATCAACAACAGGTCATTCTAAATCAACTCACCTCAATTACCAATCGGTTGGACCGCCTGGACCCCCGTGGCCTTTCCCTTCGGGTCCTTCTGGCGGCGTGGCTACGGGTGCTTCCACAGCCGGCCAGCCTAGCTCGGGAGCGCCAGCCCGTCTCACACCCATCCCAACTCCTGCTCGCTTCAGCGGGAAACTCGGTGGAGCGAAGGGGTTTATACTTCAGTGTGAGTCGGTGTTTCTGGGCGTTCCCAGGAACTTCCCCTCAGACCATAGCTGAATCAGGTACATGGCTAACCTCCTCGAGGGGCGAGCGTTAGCTTGGGCTTACGCTGTAATGACGAATCCAAGTTACGCAAACCTCTCGTATGACCGGTTCGTGCAAGACTTTCTAGAGGTCTTTGATCATTCCCGGCTCGATAGCGTCCTCGCGGACTGGCTTCTTGGTCTCCAACAGGGAGCCCGGTCCGCGGCGGAATACGCGGTCGACTTCCGGGTGGCTGCGGAGGAGGTGGGCTGGGGAGAGGCTTCTCTCTGCAGCGTTTTCCTCCGTAGTCTTAATTCTGGTCTGAGGGATGAACTAGCTGGTCGGGATCTCCCAGAGCGACTCTCCGAGCTGATCTCGCTCACGATTAGCCTGGACAACAGGCTGTGTGAGCGGGCCGCGGAGCGGAAGTCTGCCAGCCACTCGCGCGGAGCTTCCCTCCGTTCAGCTCAGTCGCGCCCTCTGGCGTTACCAGCCCCGGAGTCCGCCGATGAACCAGAGGACGTGGCTATCGGGCGCACTAGGCTCCCTCTAGCGGAGAGACAACGCCGGCGGGAACGGGGTCTTTGCATGTACTGTGGAGACGACCAGCATCCCATGGAGCTGTGTCCGGTGAAGCCAAAAGGGGAGGTCCGCGAGTCACAATAGGGGGCCTCGCGGACTCCAACCGATCTAATCCCCTATCGTCTTGTACATTGCCAATTCGTTTCTGCCACAACTCCACTGGACATTCCACTCACGCACTGGTGGATTCTGGGGCAGAGCAGAATTTTATTTCTAAGAGCCTGGCAACCCGTTTGGGCATACCCAGCCAACAGCTGCCCAATCCCCTGAACTTGATAACGCTCTCCCGTTCTCCTCTGGGTACAGTAACTCATCGCTCCAAGCCAGTTCCCATCATCGTCTCCGGCAACCACCGGGAGGATCTGACCTTCTACATCCTGCCCTCTTTGTCGGACCGTGTCATTCTGGGTTACCCCTGGCTGCGGCTGCATAATCCTGTCCTGGATTGGAGAACCGGCAGCGTCCTGTCCTGGAGCACCTTCTGCCTGGGTACCTGTCTCCAGTCGGCAGCCTGCGCTCCATCTGCCCCTCTGCCGGCCCCTGTCTCCGAGCCCCCGGACCTGACCCTGGTGCCGCAGGAGTTCCACGACTTGGGGGCAGCTTTCAGTAAGTCCAAAGCCTTGTCCCTTCCACCGCATCAACCCTACAACTGTGCTATCAACATCCGCCCGGGGGCGCCCCTGCCATCTGGCCGCCTCTACAGTCTCTCTGCACCGGAATGCGAGGCGATGGACACATATATAAAGGAGTCACTCAGCGATGGGATCATCCGCCCCTCCTCATCCCCGCTTGGCGCGGGCTTCTTCTTCCTGGGCAAGAAGGATGGGTCCCTACGTCCCTGTATTGACTTCAGAGCCCTGAATGACATCACGATCAAGGACCGCTACACCCTGCCGCTTATGGACACCGCTTTCCACTCCCTCCAGGGGGCGACCTGGTTCACCAAGCTCGACCTCTGCAGCGCTTACCACCTCGTTAGAATCCGGGAGGGAGACGAGTGGAAGACGACCTTTAGGACACCCAGCGGCCACTTTGAGTATCTCGTGATGCCATTCGGGCTCACGAACGCGCCTGTCGTCTTCCAGCGCCTTATAAATGATGTTCTGCAGGATTTCCTGGGAGTTTTCGTCTTCGTCTATCTTGACGATATACTCCTCTTCTCCAGATCACGTGAGGAGCACCAGGCCCATGTGAGGCGGGTCCTGCAACGTCTGCTGGAAAATCGTCTGTTCATTAAGGTAGAAAGATGCGAGTTCTACGCCCAAACCACCTCCTTCCTGGGGTTCGTGATCTCCCACAACCCGACCCCGCTAAGGTCAAAGCGGTGGTCGAGTGGCCCACGCCGACCTCAAGGAAGCAGGTGCAACAGTTTATTGGATTCGCTAATTTCTACCGGCGCTTCGTCCCCAACTACAGCGCCATCATCACCCCCCGACTCACCTCACGTCGTCAAAGGTGCCTTTTCGGTGGTCTGAGGAGGCTGCTGCTGCCTTCAAGACTCTCCAGGCGGAGTTTTCGTCCTCCCGGGTCTTGACCCAGGTTGATCCCGCTCTCCAGTGTCTGGTGGAGGTCGACGCGTCTGACACAGGGGTGGGAGCGGTGTTGTCCCAGCGGTCACCGGTGGATGGAGTTAAACAGCCCTGCGCCTTCTTCTCCAGGAAACTATCGGCGGCGGAGCGGAACTACGACGTTGGCGACAGGGAGCTCCTCACTGTCAAGCTCGCGCTACAGGAGTGGCGTCACTGGTTAGAGGGGGCAGCCCTGCCTTTTGTGGTCTGGACGGACCATAAGAACCTCGAGTACCTGAGATCAGTGAAGCGCCTGAATGCCCGCCAGGCGCGCTGGTCTCTGTTCTTCACTCGTTTCAATTTTACCATCACGTACTGTCCAGGCTCGAAGAATGGGTTGCCCGACGCCCTTTCCAGACAGTTCGCCCCGGAAGGTCCAGAAGAGCCCGAGCATACCATCCTGCCCGAGTCGTGCGTCATGGGGGCGATTTCATGGGACATCAAGGACAAGATTAAGAGGGCTCAAGAGGCGGAGCCGGATCCCGGTGGGGGGCCTGAGAGGAGACTGTATGTTCCTTCGGCGGTTCGGGGTGAAGTCATCCACTGGGCCCACACCTCCAAACTCGCCTGTCACCCTGGCATCACCCGCCTGGTGAGTTTTCTGCAACGCTCGTTTTGGTGGCCGGGCCTTCAGAAAGACATTACCAACTATGTCCGGGCCTGTCCCCAGTGTGCCACCGGCAAGTCTCCGAACCCTCCACCTGCGGGCCTCCTCCAACCCCTGCCGGTTCCGGGTAGACCCTGGTCTCACATTGCACTTGACTTCGTCACCGGACTCCCGGTCTCCAACACCTATGACACGGTCCTGACCATCGTGGACAGGTTCTCCAAGGCCGCCCATTTTGTGCCCCTTCAGGGTCTTCCTTCGGCACGTGAGACGGCCGATCTCCTGGTCCAGCATATCGTCAGGCTGCATGGGATTCCGCAGGACGTGGTCTCGGACCGTGGTCCACAGTTTGTCTCCCAGGTTTGGAGGAGCTTCTGCAGCGCCTTGGGGGCCACAGTCAGTCTCTCTTCTGGTTATCATCCCCAGTCCAACGGGCAGTGTGAGCGCACAAACCGGGAGTTGGAGGCTGCTCTGCACTGCGTGACATCATCCAACCCTTCGTCTTGGAGCTCCTACCTGACCTGGGTGGAGTACGCCCATAACTCAGCCCGGTTCACAGCTACTGGGTTGTCTCCCTTTCAAGCATCCTTGGGGTATGACCCTCTTGTTTTCCCGGAGCAGGAGATTGAACTGGCTGTTCCTTCTGTTCAGGCGCACATCAGGCGCTGCCGGAGCGTGTGGAAGAAGACCAGAGACGCGCTATTACGCACAGCAGCGTGCAACAGCTCCATCGCCAACCGCCACAGAAGGCCGGCTCCTGCCTACCGGGTGGGTCAGCAGGTGTGGCTCTCCTCTCAGGACATCTGCCTCAAGGGTGAGAAGAAGAAGCTGGCACCAAGATTTCTTGGCCCCTTCACCATATCCAGGATTATTAACCCGGTGGCTGTGCGCTTGGCCCTCCCCCCCTCCCTTCGTGTGTGTCCCACCTTCCACGTCTCCAAAATTAAACCCGTGCTTTCCAATTCACTCTGCCCTCCTCCTAGGTCTCCTCCTGCACCCAGGATGGTTGACGGTGACCCGGCATGGGGTGTTAATGCCATCTTGGACTCCTGGCGTCGGGGTCGTGGGCTGCAATACCTGGTGGATTGGGAAGGTTATGGTCCGGAGTGAAGATCCTGGGTGCGCTCTTCGTGGGTGTTGGATCCTGACCTCATCGCGGAGTTCCACCAGACACACCCAGGTAAGCCAGCGCCAGGAGGCGCTGGTAGGGGGGAGAGTACTGTCATCACCCGCAGCTCACGGGCTTCCACCTCAGCTGCGCGCGTTAAGCCCTGCTATTTATTCCATCCTGCCCTGAGCTGCGGCCTGGAGCCGTCTGTCTCCCTGCGTTTCTCCACAGCTACCTCCCTGTCGTTCGGGCCAGCTGTTTTCCTCGTCGGACACGTAAGCTGTCATTTTACCTTACCTTCTCCATCCAGTCTTCCCCTGTGCACAGGTGGATCCCCTTGGCGGCGGACTCTCTTCCCCTTGTCACGCTGCTCTTCCACTTGCTGCGTCTTCACAGACACTCAGCAGAACGCTGTCTCCCAGGCTTGGGACTTGCCACGCCAGCCACCGCGTCGCTACAAGTAAGCACAATTACTTTGTCACTTTCCCGTGTGGTTGCCCAGCTAATCCCTGCTCTCCTCTCTCATAGGGTTGCCTGGCTGAACGGCGAACTGCTCTGTCCTGACCTCATCCTCCACCCACACCACATTCACATCTCGCATACACGCATCCACACACACACATTATTATTGAATAAAGCTTTCAAATCTGTCTGAGCCTGCGTGCGTGTTTCCTGGGCCGAATAATATGTCACTGCTGTGGGTGACCCCCACAAGAGACTGGGACAAGCAGAGCGCTCAGCTGGGGCAATTAGCAGAACAATGAGATGTGTGTATTGATATCAATAGGCAGCCGCTCTTTGTCTAGCTCCTTCCTGCCAGTCTTGCTGTCGATATGTATGACTCAAATGCAAATGTTCATGCTTCCTGCTCTGACTGTGATGCAAATGTCCCATGCCTTTCATGTATTGTCTGTAACTGGGTATATAAGTGACTGAATATCTCATGCTCACTCTCTCTCTGACCACTGCTTCTGACGACACGCATTCTGTGTCTCCTCACGAGAGCCTGAGAGCTCGCTCTGGCGCGCCTGCACGGCGCTGGGGTGAGTTCTGTGATGGCGGTATGATTAATAAAATCCCTCAAAAACTCTCAGTTCGCTGCCTATTATTTCATGCCGCCACACTGGTGACCCGAGAAAGCACACGCTTTGTGCAACGCAACCTTCTGGTCTGGACAGCCACACTGGTGACCTGACCAAGAAAAGAACACGCTGACAGCCCCCGGCGGTGACTCTCCGACGACAAGCGAACGCAGCAGCCTGACGCAAATGATCTGCCCTCCCTTCTGCTACAGGGAGACCTCGACGCAGAGCCACCACCAGGCGAACTCTCCGGAGATCATCCACGACTGGGAATGCTGCAGAAAGCGTCATGGTGCGACCCTCGCCTGAGATCGGGACATCCACGCTGGACTGGCCGAGGGACACAGAACGTTTTCTCCCTCTCACCGCTCCTCCTCCCTCTCACCGCTCCAACGCATCTACACGAGCCCGAAGGACAAAGATCGTCTCCTTCCTCTCACCGCTCCAACACATCTGCACGAGCCCGAGGGACAAAGATCGTCTCCTCCCTCTCACCGCTCCAACGCACCATGACCCGGCACGAGCGAACGACGCAACAGCTTCAACACGGATGTACATCGGTGCCGACGACGCTGATCTCCAGCAAGCTCCCTGACCCTGACTCGCCTCTGCAGCGGACCTGCCATGCACCGAACCCCGCACGCACACCGGGGGGTTATGAGGACAGCGCACCACGCACGGGACAATACTGGCTCCACACAGACCGCCATTGTCCTTCGCCGCTGCACACAGAACCTTCAGGGCTGCTCACACACCTGAAGCACGCACGCAGCTCGCTCACAGGATTTTGTAATGGTCTCAGCCACGGCGCACAAGGGAATTCAGCCGTCAGCTGTCCCCGAGGACTTTAGGACTGCGCACGCACCTAAAGTCAACACGCCAAGTCCCACACTGTTGCAGCTCCTTTTTTTTTTTCTTCATGGCCGCGAGAGGAGTCAGAGACTAATTTTTCTTCTTACAGCTGCTGTGGACCTCCGCACGTTCAACGGGACAGCCCCTCAACATCGCGGATCCACAGGCAATTTTTGCGCGGCCCAGACAAATTCGCCGTCCCGGGCCGGCACTTGCGACCCCCACCCCCCCTCCCTCCACCGCCGCCTGCAGCGAGCTTTCCCAGCAGCTCGCTCCCAAAGCCGGACTATCGAGTCCTCAGCTCCCCGCTGAGCCCTCTGGGGGGGAGTACTGTGGGTGACCCCCACAACAGACTGGGACAAGCAGAGCGCTCAGCTGGGGCAATTAGCAGAACAATGAGATGTGTGTATTGATATCAATAGGCAGCCGCTCTTTGTCTAGCTCCTTCCTGCCAGTCTTGCTGTCGATATGTATGACTCAAATGCAAATGTTCATGCTTCCTGCTCTGACTGTGATGCAAATGTCCCATGCCTTTCATGTATTGTCTGTAACTGGGTATATACGTGACTGAATATCTCATGCTCACTGTCTCTCTGACCACTGCTTCTGACGACACGCATTCTGTGTCTCCTCACGAGAGCCTGAGAGCTCGCTCTGGCGCGCCTGTACGGTGCTGGGGTGAGTTCTGTGATGGTGGTATGATTAATAAAATCCCTCAAAAACTCTCAGTTCGCTGCCTATTATTTCATGCCGCCACAACTGCCACCATTTAAAGTGCCTCTGATTAACCCCAAATAAAGTTCTGTTGTTCCAGTAGGCTTTTCCTGACATTTTTGTAGTCATATCTTACAGCACAAGCCGTGGGTCTGCAGAGAGCTTCCAAAGTATCAGAGTGATCTCATTGTTCAAAGGTATCAGTTAGGAGAAGGGTACAAAAGAATTTCCAAGCATTAAATATACCATGGAGCACAGTGAAGACAGTCATCATCAAGTGGAGAAAATATGACACAACAGTCACATTACCAAGAACTGGACGTCCCTCCAAAATTGATGAAAAGATGAGAAGAAAACTGGTCAGGGAGGCTGCCAAGAGGCCAACAGCAACATTGAAGGAGCTGCAAGAATTTCTGGCAAGTACTGGCTGTTTAGTACATGTGACAACAATCTCCCATCTACTGTGGCAAGACAGAAGTTTTATCTTACGAAGAAAAACATCCAAGCCCGGCTACATTTTGCAAAAACACATTTGAAATCTCCCAAACGCATGTGGGAAAATGTGCTATGGTCCAGTGAAACCAAGGTTGAACTTTTTGGCCATGATTCCAAAAAGTATATTTGGTGCAAACACAATACTGCTCATCACCCAAAGAACACCATACCTACAGTGAAGCATGGTGGTGGCACCATCATGCTTTGGGGCTGTTTTTCTTCAGCTGGAACTGGGGCCTTAGTCAAGGTGGAGGGAATTATGATCAGTTCCACATATCAGTCAGTGTTGGCACAAAACCTTCAGGCTTCAGAGGAAGAGGAACTTCATCTTTCAGCACGACAATGACCCAAAGCACACATCCAAATCAACAAAAAAATGGCTTCACCAGAACAAAATTAAGGTTTTGGAATGGCCCAGTCAAGAGTCCAGACCTGAATCCGATCAAACATCTGTGGGGTGATCTGAAGAGGGCTGTGCACAGGAGATGCCCTCGCAATATGACAGATTTGGAGCGTTTTTGCAAAGAAGAGTGGGCAAATATTGCCACATCAAGATGTGCCACGCTGACAGACTCCTACCCAAAAAGACTGAGTGCTGTAATAAAAGCCAAAGGTGCCCCAACAAAGTATTAGTTTAAGGGTGTGTATATGTATTTATGCAAACAGCTTATTGTAGTTCCCCCCCCCCCCTTAAAGGATTTCAGTTTGTTTTTCAGTTGGGTTGTGCAGGTTATAGGTCACATTAATGGTGGAAAAAGTTTTGAAATGATTTATCTTGGTCTCATTTTTTACATCACAAAAAACTGGCATTTGAACAGGGGTATGTAGACTTTTTATATCCACTTTGCTAAATGCAGTTTGACTATGTAAAGCTTTTTAATATGTAACCATTAGAAATTTCTCTCCTTTAACCTAACACACGAGTCAGCATTTACAACAAAGCCATGGGGGTAAAGAAAGCCTTAGTAAACAAAAAATCTGATTATTTATGATGCTGCTTTCCCAGCAACTTTCAGTCAAACCCACACACAATCATACAAATGCACCCCCATAACTTCGACTCCACTGACAGAATGTACTCGACCAAATTAAACATAAATAAATTCAGTGTCATTGTTGTGACCAAGATGATAGATTAACAGTCATTTTTTTTTCTATTTTTGTAACATTATTAAAAAGAAATGTATGTTATATGTTATTAGTGGGATGCACTTCTTTCTGAGTAAAATGCTGGCATTTCTTTCTCACTGGTGCCACGAAAGGTAAAAACACTCATGGTGTACACATTTTCAAAACGACCTCTGGTGCCTTTGGCATGGTTAAATAATTTTTCGGTGAGGCTGCCTCACCATTGCCAAAGCCTTAATCCTCGTTTTGGTACACAGGGTGCCTGTGGTGGTGGTGGTGTACTCTGTGCATCCTAATCTCTTCAAAGCTCTGTGTCTAATGGCTGCACCCCCTCTCTGAACACTGTGTACTTCCACTCAGGGGTGGCAAAGAGGTGACAGGAGGAGTTATTTGCCCCAGAATACAAGAAATTAAGAAAGGAGGTAAAATCTTAAAATTTTAAGTATATTGATAATGTCTTTCAACAAAAGAGAGCTGAAATCTCAACAACTATTATTCATATGCACAGACCGTTCTCATATTTGTTACAGGTTCAATCCAGTTTTGTGACAGCAACTGTTTGTTTGGTCCAGGCAAAATTTTAAAAATGGATGTGGAAGGAAACCAGAGCCCCTAAAGTAAACCCACAAAGAGCAGGGTGAACATGCAAACTCCACACAGAAATGCTGCTACCCCTGCCAACCTGGGGACTTAAACCAGCACACTTTTAGCTGTGAGGCACCAGTGCTCGCCACTGGTTCAGTGGTTCAGTTCTCACCACTGAACCACCATGCTACTGTGAGCATTGAATGAGCTCTGGCTCTGCAGTGTGAGGAAACACTATTCTGTTAATGCTCTCATTCAAGCAACAGTGAATAAAAAAAATACAATTTGTTGGCTTTGAAAACAAGTATTGAAGTAACACACTGTTTAAATTATGGGATGATAGGAACTCAATTTGTATCATTAGTTTAATTCAGTAATAAATTGAATCCAATTCTACATATCTCAGTTTAAAAAAATATACATATACATGGGTATATGCTGTAAAACAGTTTAGAAAATATTTGCAACATGAGTGAAGTACAGGTAGATTTGGGGTCTGTCCCAATTCTCATTTTTATCCCTACCCCTTCCCCTTTGCCTACTCTGACCTCTTGGCCCTTGGTTGAGGTTGAAAATTACCCCAATGAATTGGGACACCCATTAAGGGCTGCATGAGGTCATTAGTAGTTGCTGATGGATTTAATCTAAATCAACACTACCTGTTTTCACCAGAAAAAAGAAGAAAAAGAAAACTGATGAGAAAAAAGTCTCATCTTAAGGAGAAAAATGTCTCAAATTTACATGAACAATTCTAATCAATAGAAAAAGTCAGAAATTTACTAAAAAGAAAGCTGTAAATTCAGAGAAAAACTTGGACCCCCTGGTGGGCTATTTTTGGCCTGTGGGCCACATGTTTAACACCCCTGGACCAGCACATCAAAAATACATAATTAGAGGTTTTACTTCCATGAAAAAGTTGCATATCACAGATATCATAGATAATCGGATAATCGATTACCGGAGTGGTGGCTCAGTTGGTAGAGCATCCGCCCCACACCCGGGAGGCAGGGGTTCAAATCCTGGCTGGGTCATGCTGAAGACCATATAAAAGTGGAACTTCCTGCCGTCCAGCTTGATGCTCAGCAATAATGGAATGGAGAAGGGAAATTTGTGGCGGTGCCTTGCATGGCAGCGGCCTTCTGATTCCCCACTTGGGGTGTGTGTGATTAACACAGTAGATAGGTAAAACACAATCTTGTTCTACTGTACATGATTGGTTGTACAGTTGAATGACAATGTGATTTAATTTAATCACAGATAAACAAACGTTCACCACAGAAGAAGCTTCATTTGTTATTTACAGCAACATAACATTTAGTCACTTTTTCTCTCCTTTTATATCTTTAATCCCATGCATCGAGACCCGGAGCTTCGGACCATCATACATTGTTGTTTAACAAAGGAATGTGTGGCACATTAACATAACATACACCGGCACCACATTCACACCTTTCTTCTCTCCGCAGCTCTGGTCATTCTTACTCTCCTCCGGGGGTGCATAGACCTAACTGTCCCGTCTGATACCTCCCCAGTGACACCTCCTCCTTCGGTCCATTGTTCTCCCTTCCCCTTGGCTTATCTGGATGGAGAAAACCCCCACACCATGCCCCCACAGGTGAACCAATCAGAATTAAACACTGGCTGTTCAAATTTGCCACCTTGCAGACTTCTGTGTCCTGGTGGGCAGGATGTGGGTGGGCCTAATTGGATGCTGGCATTTGGAGGAGAAATAGGGCAAACATTTTTACAAGCAACTGTAGACAATGCAAGGTTGTTGGGTTTTGGTTTTTTTTGGTGGGGAAAAATGGGCATGAGATACCATTTTAGACAATGTAGAGTTGTTTTTTAAGAGAACTTATATCCACTGGAGTGTCTATTTAAAGTAGTAGTGGGATAGATTAAGAAAAAAATATTAGATTTTCTTTTTTGCTTTGCTTGAAAGTGTACAGTAGGTAGTTGGTGGTTGTGCAGGGATAATAAATTCCACCACTGAAATTTAAATAGACAGAACAGACAGGATTAGAAGAACCACCTGTGTTCAGCAGCCTGAAAACAGAAGTCCAGAGTATCTACTATATCATGCTGAAAGATATCACTATTTTTTTGCCAAATTGTGCCTATAAAATACACCCTTCAAAAGTTTATACATCTATACAATAAAATTAACAGAGGACTTACAGAAGTTAGCTTTTTTACCCTCAGAGCTGTTACTGTCTTCTTGCAACAGCCCTCACCACCATCCTCATCAGACCCTTGCAGGTGTTCCATCTGGTGACCTTAATGTTGACCTTTAACCTTTAATCCCTCACACCTGGGCAACTCTCTTGCATACCCACACTGACCTCTGATCCCAGATTGTCGATCATCCTGAGGTCACCTGTTTGCAGTATTTGCCCCCAAAAATCTGTAAGAAGTGAGGTAGTGATGAAAGTTTTAGTATAGACCAGGGAAATAGACTTATAACAATGACACAAAACTGTAGTAACTATAGCAAAATGGTTTAAATTTGTCTAACAGAAAAGTATCACATATTCTCAACAGAGACTACTCTTTAATCTAATACAAGTTAGGTAATGCTATATGTAACTTAGATCGCTAAACAAAATAATTAAAAAAAATCTCTCCTCAAAACATGGCTTTCTGTCTCCTGGAATCTATAAAACAAGCATTCCCTACAAGGTGAAATCAAAGAGGAAGTAAGTAAATGTGGAAATCATGCAATTCCTGATTGGAATAGGTACAGTTCTTTTTATAAAACAGTTAACTCTGACTGAACAATCTGATTGGACAATATGGATTCCAGGAATTACTATATTCCCTGATAATCGCACCTGGACATTTCACCAAATATGTATCACTTCGCTTGCTTTGATAATCTTTAGTTTAATTACAATCAATATCAGAGGCTTCTTATATGTGAGAAATGCAATATTGTGTTAGATACCTTAATTTCCACAGTGACACACTGCTTTAAAAGAAACAACAGAAAGTCTTAATCCAGACCTCTCTGATTCGGAAGTCATGCCCATGTAAACATCCTATTTTATGCCTGTTTAACCTCTTGCACTCCGTTGTACCGCGGGCGGGCAAGTCTCTGCGTCCCAGAGCGCACGAGGGCGCTCTCGTGTGCTCTAGGGCACACGATGGAGCTGTGTAAGCTGCATTTCCGTTCTTCCACTGCAGACACAGCCGCGAACAGATTAGATCATCTGATTGACCTCTCATTCGACTAATAAGAGCCTTGAATTGGGTTTCTGAAACCTTGAAGAACCAATGACTGAAAACCTAGCAAGAAGGACCCGCCTACCAACGCAGCAAGCCAGTTGAAGCACAGAAGTTTGCAAGCTGTTTTTTGTAAGGCTGGATGAAGACAGACTGCTGCAGCAGATGAAAAAAAAAGACATGCAGGAAGAACCGTCACAGACCCAGCAGCACGGAGACCACCCACAAGTGCAACCTGTGTGACAGCGACTGCCATTCGTGCATCGGCATGTTCGGCCACAGGCGGTGCTTATTTTGTTTTTGTTCCAGCAGAGTAGACGTTATGATTTTCTTCCATGGTCATCATAGACCGACGGAGGCCGACGACGAAGGCTGAGTGGCACACACGCGTTCACCAGTCTTTTTTTAATTACTACTGTTATTTGTTTTGAAAAATCGTTCACCAAAAACCGCAATCATGGAAGCGCAAAACCGCAATCATGGAATTATGTTTTGAACGGGTCGCGAGACCAGAACCACGAGCGGACCAGCGTCGCGTTCGTCTGACAATGAGGAAGAGAAGTTCGCCAGGACACTGCTGTGAAGAGGTAAGGTGTTATAAGCTAAATTATTCTTTATCCCTGAAAATTGTAATCAAAAATGACTTTTGACCGATCGGTAAATTACAACTGTGCAGCGCACGAAGTCTGAAGTTCGTGCGCCGCGGTACACGGGTCGTGCGCCGTGTCCAGACCGTGAACGCCGCCCCCCCCCCCCCAACTACTTTTCTGTAGCGGGGGGGGGGGTAGCCGCGGTGACTGCGCCGCTTTCGCCACATCACCACATGAGTCTATTCCGTCATGTAGCGATGGCTGATGTCCGTCCTCTGTAGCGAGGGGGGGGACACCCCCCCACACACACACAGCCCTGAGTGTCACCTTTCATTAGAGCCCAAAATGAAGCTTCTACATTGAATCATTCAAAAGTTACAGACGTTTTTCCAAACTGTGCCATTTGGTACAATTTGGCACAGTTCCAAAACGCCTGGGAACTACCTGAGGAAAAAGCTGTGTAACATATTCATTTTTTGCGGTATTGTTACAAAATTTGGACCTCAGCTGGATAACTCTTGGTTCTACATTTCTGTTGCATTTTCCAGCCCAGATCTGAAGCTGTGTGTTATTTGCAAGCATTTGTATCCAAAAAACACCCAGGCCAAATTTATTTTCTTCAAGTTCAGTATGTTTAGATGACTGTAACTCAGTGGCCAGAGCACTTAGAGAGATTATGACTGTTTTGCCAAAAAATTCAAAGTGTTTTCTTTTAAATGAGACCAACCCCATGAAGATGCTGCAAAGGGTTGAAGAACAGCTTTCGATTTACTTTGGGCATGTTATTTTTTGGCGTTTTAGGGAAATTGACCGGCGCGCAAGGGGTTAAACAAAACAGACAAAATGGATTTATTGTCTTGATTAGCAAACCCTAATAACTTTGTGGTGATGGACTCTTTACTTCATCTGAAAATGCCAAGAAAAAGTGAGCAAAGTGCGCCAAAGCCAAATCGCTAGCATACTAGCTAGCCACTTGTGTAATCTCACGGACACCCACAACCTACTCAACAATTGACCAGTATGTATTATACTGACTTTGCACTTGACAATATTTAGTTTGTTTACATTGCATCTGCTGTGATGTACTGGTGATCTGTCCAGGGTGTACCCTGTCTCTTGCCCAAAGATGCTGGGATAGGCTCGAGCCCCCCCATGGCACGAAAAGGATTAAGCTGTAGAAGATGCATGGATGGATGGATGGACTGTACATGTGTGTGGAATGACAACAGATGTACTTCTTTCTGTATTATGCCGATTGAAGTGCTTAGCAGCAGTTAACTGGCTACATTTAGTGTCATGAACTGGGTTGGACGCCTCCAACCCTGTTCCATGGCTCGTAGCTGTATTTTGGTTGTTTCCTTAATTTTCAGCTGGCAGCTCTTTAGGAGCCTTGGGTCCTTGGCTCCTGCCAGCTGAGGGCCACACCTCCCTCTCCCTGCCAACACCTACCAGCTGTTTGTCATCACCGGTTGCACTCTCTCCACACATACACACACATGTAATTGTCCACACCTGCATTCATTCAGCACTTTTGCACTCACTCACTCCACACACACACATCCATTCCTATGTGCTCTCACCCACTCATTCTCACTCACATGCTCAGACATCCACACACACACCTGTCATCACTCCTCACACTGACATGCACTCAGGCCATTAGTAGCGGCATTACTTAAGATCTGGGTTCACTGTTGTGCATTGCCCGATTATTGACACTTGTCCTGTTCGTTTGGAGGTTATGCATGACTAGATGCCCTGCCTGCTGTTTGTGGTTCTGCAACACTCTGCATTAGCCTTCTGTGTTTTGTTTTCCTCCTCTGCACTGCGGATCATTCACAGACTTACTCGGACTGTTCCAGCCTGTGAGTACTATTTGCCTCGCCCCTGCCTTCCAGTCCGGTCTGGAGATTTTTTTCTCAGGCTCTCTTTCGCTCCCCCCCGCTGCAGTTCTGCCTGTAGCGCCTTGGGACAGTTTTTCCCCTGTTATGGTACTCACTTGTATTCTGTTGAGCGTCCTGGAAGTTTTTCCCTGTTTGTCCTGTGCAACCACTTATTGTTTGTTTGTATTGTTTTTCCACGTTTGCTGTAATAAACATACTCAACTCTGTCCTGCTCGTGGGTTTAATTCTTCCTGCCTTAAATAGGCAGGAATTCACAACATTTAGAAGGGACTTTTTTCTGACTCGAGGTTGTGCAGTATCATAAATATAATAACTGCGCTGAATCTTTGGCTCTCTGCTTCGTGTCAGGCCTATGACAAATCACCGCAGTTACTATATTCACTGATACTACACTCCCTCTCAAGTAATGTTGCTTAAATTTGTGTTAAATCTATATCCACTGAGTCATAAAACAGTGCAACTATTGCAAATTAGAATTTAAAAAATACATTTATTTTCACATTTTATGACAGCATTCGTGCTACTTCAATCCATCTTCTGCAGCAAATGCCAGGGTGACCATTTCCTTGTCAGAATAATTTGTTGGAAACACATGAGAACGACTTTATCCATGTTTCAGAACTAAAGGCCATTCATTACATGCGCTGCAAGAACAAAGAAATTTGTTCTTTTTCCTGAGGTGGCAAGAACAAGAACAAAGTTCTTTCTGGCCAGGACATTTCATACTTCACAAGAATCTCAAGTGCAGAACTCCTGGGAACTTCACATTTCTGACCAATCACACAACAGTTCTCGGACACCACACAAGAAAAAAATTCTGCCACGATGATGTGTCAACAACAAGCTGCAAGAACTCCCAAGCCAGGGCTGCAAGAACAAAATGACATCATTTTGTTCTTGCAGCCCTGGGAGAGAGACCAAATTTCTCTGTTCTTGCAGAGTATGTATAGGCCTTTATGTTCATAAATTTAGGGAGGTACAGATGCTAAAAGCAAAAAGTGTTAAAACAACCATACCTAATCTAACTACAACTGGTCAAAATGGATAAAATTCATGATAGATGTTTTCCAGTGTAACTGCTTAAAGAAACACAATGCAATCCTGACAGCTAGCGATTTTATATGGTACTGCAGTTCATGTTTTAGCACACACTGGAACACTACAATCACTCCTACACAGTAAACTGTTCTTTCAGGTAAATTATCTGGGTAGAAATTATTTCTGGACCATTCTCTCGCATGTCTCCATGACTACAGAACACCACCTTTTCTCCCACAGAGGTATGCCCATCTCTTGGAATAGAATAAAATAGAATAGAATCTTTACTGTTATTGTAATATGTAGGCGACAACAAAGTTGAAATGCCATCCTAATCAGTGCATTATAAAAAAAACAAGCAAACTGTTAAATAGATAAAGAAAAAAAGCAAAAACCCAAGTTTACTCTCCAGTGTTGATACTCATTCCAGTGATGGCAGAATCTCAGTCGGTATTGTGACCACCTTGCTCAGATGTGAATTTGTGCGTATTTGTGTCTTTATATTGACTTCATATGTATTTGCACCACATGAAAATTTGCTTTGTGTTTGGTTTGAACTCACTTTTATGGTTTACAGAGAATGGTCTGAAAAAGAGAAAATATCCAGTGAGCAGCAGTTCTCTGGGCCCAAATAACTTGTTGATGCTCGAGGTCCGAGGAGAATGGTGCGACTGGCTCGAGCTGACAGAAGGACAGCAACGGTAGCTCAAATAAACACTCATTAAACCTGAGGTATACAGAAGAGCATCTCTGTAGGCACAGCACATTGACCCTTGAAGCAGATGAGCTACAGCAGCAGAAGGCATCAACTGGTGCCACTCCTGTTAGCTGAGAACAGGAAACTGAGGCTATAATTCATACAGGCTCACCAAAATAGGACAATAGAACACTGGAAAAAATTATGCCTGCTCTGCGTATTAATTTATGCAGTAACATTTGGATAATAGGATCAGAATTTTGTGTAAACAACATGAAAGCATTAATGAATGCATGATGCATCATGGGTGTCCATCCAACACACCTGCAGCAACTGTGTCATGCTTGCATATCAACATGGCCCACTATCTCTGAGGAATGTTTTCGCCATGTAGTAGTTGAATCTATGCCATGAAGAATTAAGGCAGTTAAGCAAAAGAGATCTGCTTGCCTTACTATGCCAAACAGATTTCCTTTGAATTAAGGCAGTTTTTGAAGGCAAGAGGGACTCAGCCCAGTAATAGAAAGGTGTACCTATTAAAGTGGCCAGTGAGTGTATTTTGTCTAGTTTTCAGAAGATATGTTCATAAATTTACGGAGCTTCAGATACTGAAGCAAAAATTGTTCCAACCATACATAATTTTAGTACAATTGGTCAACATTGGATCAAATTCATATATTGTTAAAAATGTCACATATTTTCAACAGATTACCTTGTAATTTTTGTCCTCAGAACTGATTACTGATAAATGAATGTGCACACATCCAAACCCAATACACAGAATAATCAGTGGAAAAAACTAAATAAATCAAAAAAAGGGGAAAAACAAGAAACATCTAGTGTTAATGTTGGAGGCAGAACAACTGAGTTTACATTAAACCATCAGTGGTCACATTTAAGTCCAAACTCTTAATTGGCAGTGATAAAATTAGGGTTAATTTGACTTTCCATTGCACTTGTGGTCTTTTTTTTTTTTTTTTTACTTTAAACAATCTTCAAAAAAATGTGAAAATAAATCAGAATTGTCACACAGCAAACCCACACGTCACTATTACAAGTGAATAAGTACGTTTTAATGGGAGCAGAAATGCTGCCTATATGTTCTGTGTGATTAACCGCCACCAGTGTTCCAGGAATCCCATCTTCACCTTGGGCCAATTCACTCAACTTTATCATTTATGACTGATGTGCTGTAGCCTCAGAGCGAGTGGGGGTGGGGGGTGGGTGCAAAGGGAGCTTTACGGGATATCTGATCTCTTTGTGGGGCATCCCTTTTCAAGTTGAGGAATCAAAGACCACCAATGTGTTACACCTCTAATGTGGTCAGAGAAGGAGGAAGAAGAGTGCGGGGAGAAGGTGAGGGGGCGCGGGATCTGCAGATTTGGCTCTTAGACACACTTGAAATCTTGATCCTCTCCCTCCAAGTCCGTGCTGCCAGATGGAGGCGTGCAGCAGATCAGCTCCTGCACTTGCCACACACCAAGCCAGCACCGACAACGTTTATCATCCTGCTTTAGTGTTGACGGCCACTTTTTCCCCACCTCCTCCATTTCCCTCACTCCTTTCCTCTTTGGCAGGCAGGATTAAGTATAATTGTATTGTGTGTAACAGAAACAGAGTGAGGTTTGGCACTAATTTCAGACAGAGCATGCACAGTCATTTTATGGTTTCTTTCCACCTCACTCACTAATGCGTGGTGGTGACACATTTGACAAAAACCATCCACGATAAAGGGTTTGGTGGAGTCCTGCATGGGAGAAAGAGGTAAAAAAAAAAAGGAACTTAGATGAAGCACAAAAAAAGGACTCTTTTTATTTGACTCTAGCCTTCTTTAGTCCAACCCAGCATATGACCTAATTTAATTTTTCTACAAGCTGAATTTTTTTTTAAAGCACCTGTGGTTTGGCGGTTTGAGTGTGTTTATGCCGCTTTATGGTCTCCGCTGTAGTGGTGACACCCTGAGGCCACCTACAAGCAGTAATCTTATAATTAGCCAAAACGGGTTTCAGGAAACCTGCAAATATGTGTGATTTGTTGTTCTCGGGCCAGACAAACAGAGGTGTCAATTGAGAGCAGAAACGGACAGAATGAGCACAACATGTTGGGCCACAGTGGGTAGTCGCATAATAAATTTGGTCTGTGCCTTTGTGATGCGGTAGAAGTGGGTGAACGCATGACATCAGCTTATAAAAGACTTTCTACCAGCTGATGTTCATCCATCAGAAACATGTAGCGGGATTTGTGTTTGTGCGTGAGTGCGTCTCATGAATGGACCACCAGGCATTCAGACACGGTCTCCGCCTTTGAGCTTAATACAACTGATTGCTCTCTGATCAGTCCTGGTAATGGTTAAGGCTTCAAAGTCCCTACCTCTGATGCTGCAAGCAGTTATTTCCGACCCTGAGATTCCAGTCGCTGCCCTCAGAGAGCACTCGGTTCTCAAAATAACCCATGTGGCCATTTTTTTTTAGTCCCGTAAGCTACAAAAGAAGAAAAAAAAGATACGGTGCATTCACACCGCCACTGTTTAGTCCGGACCAAAGGAACTCTGGTCCGCTTCCACGGATAGTTTGGCTCATTTGGTGCAGTCTGAATGCGCGTTTGAACTCTGGAGCGCACCAAACAAGTGAACTCTGGTCTGCCTGAAAACGGGGGGTCTCAGTTCACTTGCAAATGAACCCTGGTTCACTTCGCTTGCAGTGTGAATGTAAACGGACTATACAGCGGACCAAAGGGTGGATGTGCCCCTTGGCATTTGTGTAACCATAGCAACATGTAACCTCAGAAGAGGAAGTGGTGTTTATTGTAGCACATTTTGGGTAGAAAATAACAACAAAGACAACCGCGGGAATCCAAGAAATCCTTTTACCGGAGAAAGCCGAGAAGAAAAGTTAAAAAATGTCTCGTTTGTAGCAGACAAACAACCCGGCTGAAAGGAACAGATTTCCATTTTCAGTCCTGGCCAATTCATGAGTCGGATTTTTCTTTTTCGCCGAGATTTTTATTTCCTGGTCAGTAGTGGTTTCGGCTACAGCACCCCAAATGAGCAGTTGTTGTAACTGCGTGACATTGTCCAGGCACGTTGGTTCGCTTGAGTAAAGTGCAGTGTGAATGCAAACCAAAGCAAATGAAGGTGTGAAAATTCTCAGCATTCTCCACTCAATCAAACCGAGACCCCCGGACTATCCTGGTGTGAATGCAGCCTTAGAGTCCTGATTAACACTTTAGCCAGATAAGGACACAATGCCATCAGTCATATAAATAAAGCAATATTCAACCAAAGTGGGGAGTAACTAGTTACATTTACTGAAGTGACTTTTCATTAAAAAAAATTGTAAATCTGACAGAAAAAATTATCAAATTTATGTGAATAAAGTCTCAAATGGACAAGAATGCAAATTTGTGTTTTTTCAATATTTTGACTATTATATGAAAGTCATTAATTTATTCAAAAACTCTCAAATTTATGAGAAAATTGAACTTTTTGAGAAAAAAAAACACAAATTTAATAGAAAAAAATTATATCTTAACCATGTATCCAAATGGTCTAGCTGAAGGTAGAGGGTAGATGGGGGCATGAAAAGGTCAACCCGATCTCACCAAATCTTATACCAAATGAACCCCCCCCTCCCAAAAAAAACCCCAAAAACAAAAAAAACCTTGCATTTGTACATATCAAACAAAAACAGTATCTGACAGATGGAGTCGATAGGGAGTAATGCCTTCAGTCACTGTGCATGCATTAAAACAATAAAAACACATATGTGAGTAACGGAGTATACGAATGTGCAAATTCAACTGCCCATTGTCATTCTGTGCATGCACGAAAAGAATGCACCGTTCTCACTGCACATGAGCAAAACAACTCCTGTTTTAACAAGGCTTCAGTAGTCATTAAGTTGATTGACGAGGATGCAGTTTGAACCAACATGCCCTGAGTTTGCATCTCACACTGAGCTGCTTATCTTAACCTCCGCTAAGGAGGTAATGTAATCGGGGTGGTTTGTCTGTCTGTTTGTCCGTCCATCTGTTTGTTAGTAGGATTACGCAAAAACTACTGGACGGATTTTGATGAAAATTTCACCAGAGGTAGCCCTTGGGTCAAGGAGGAACCCATTACATTTTGGTGATGATCTGAGAACACATACCTCCGCCAAGACTCTTATCTTCTCACAGTGTGTTAGCAAGAATACTCCAAAACTACTGGATGATTTGGGTGAAATTTTTACCAAAGGTGGTCCTTGGCCTAGAGAGGAAGGAATAACATTTTGGTGATGATCCAAGAATACATACCTCCACCAAGGCTCTTATCGTCTCAGAGTGTTTGCAGGAATCCTCCAAAACTACTGGATGGACTTTCCTGCAATTTCCACCAGAACTGCCTTGTGGCCTACACATGAACCCATTAAATTTTGGAGGTGATCCATGATTGACGGAAGGAGCCTTGACAGAGGTATGCGCTCTCTGAGTGCTTTTCTAGTTTTGACTTATTTTTAGGTTCTTCAGTTGGTTAAGGTTAGGAAAAGTTAATTTTAGGCATCTCCTCTAATGGCTAAGATTAGAAAAAACAGGGTTAGGCGCCACCTCTAATGGTTAAAGAGAAAGCAAGAGAGAAAAAGAAAGTGGCAGATAAACATGGTGCCGCAGACACATTTCTTAAAGGTGTATATGCCACGTATCCAGTATACGTGAAAAATAATCTTTCTATGTGTATGCATGTTTTCTCAGAGTGAAAAACCATGCTTTTGTATGGGTTTTTTTTTTTTTAGGTGAGACTGGGCTGTAAAAGGTGCTTACTGAAGCTGCCTCATGGTTTTGTCACTGGGTGGAAGTATTTTATTGTGTTTTGTATGGTTTTAAGTTTGTCTGCATGTTTATTTATACTTTGCATGTTTTGTGTTGGTTTTTATGTTTTTAACTTGTGTGCTTTTAATTTAAACATCTAGTTTACTTCCACCCTGGTGCTTCTTAATTAGTGAGTCTCTGCCTGCGTTGACTGGGGAGTGTGCGGACCTGTGAGCAATTACTGCCTCAGAGTTAAAGGTGGAGAAGCAGGCACACAGCAGCAGGACTGGCCAGGTGGTTACAGAGGAATTCACTATGACAAAGGTAAAGAAAATGTAAAGCTTGATTGCCCTGGTCCAGAAAGAACACCCAGAGGGTTTTTGTATCATGTAGCAAGAGAAGGGGAAGACACTGGAGAGCCAGCCTGGGACTGGGGCCCACTAGAAGGAAGGAGCCAGCATCTGAGAAAGAGCTGGAGCCACAGAGAAAAGCAGCAGGAAGATGCAGCCGGAGGATGTCTGCTGAGCCCCATACCGCAGCCTATGACCAGCAGGGGCAGGTCCAAGGAGAGATGTCCGGGAAGGCTACAGCTAGACCGAAGCAAGCAACTGCTGCATGGTACTGCAATGCGGTGGTCTTGGCAGATATACAGAGTTGGGTGCCTTGATGTGGAATCATGACAGGGGCAGGGTGAGGAGCCCTGCCATCATGCAAGTAGATGAAGAAGACTAGTGACACCCAAACAGTGATGACAAAAATGACGATGTGTTGGGCAAAACTGCTGGTGGCTTCCAGTTGTTTTGCAGGGATTACTCAGGATTTGCTGACTCAAGGTGAAGGCAGTGGATGGATTGGACTCTCAACATTTTAACATCCTTATTTTTTTGTTTGTTTGTTTAAGCCTGTATTTTATGTATTAGTCTTTTTAGGTGTGATTTTATTTAGTTTTAGCTTTGATTTTAAAATTTTTTATTCCTTTTTTGTGCAGTGGTAAATACACTGTTGGATATAAGACAAGATCAGATAAGATAAGATAAGCCTTTATTAGTCCCACAATGGGGAAATTCCAGGATTGCAACAGCACAGGGATAGCAACACTCAGAGCAACAATCAGAAGGCAAGAGAAAAAACAAGAGCAGCTAGTATACATATGTACATATTAATATATATATATATATACGTATATATATATACTGTATATATATATATATATAGACACACAGTGCGGAGCATTGATATGCTATATCAATATTGATATACAGATATGGCTGTATTTCTACAGTTACCATATTTCACCCAGTATGATACTGTAAAACATTTTTCCAGGGAGTTACTGTAATTTCTGTTGCATTATGAGAATTTTTGTTGAATTCAGCTGTAACATCCATTTACTATAATTTTTGAAAATACAGTTTATTGTATTTAGCCTACTGTAATGGCTTTGGTGCATTTTTGTAGACAGTAGTCTGTACAAAGAGATTTTAATTCAGTCATTTATTGTTGTTGTATTGCTGATGATATTTAGATTAATAAGCCTTAATTTAAAAAAAGGAACAATCGTATTTTCAGTTACAGTACTGTAATTGAATTACAGTATAGTACTGTAATTCAAAGTTACTGGCAACACCCCTTGTAATATCTAAGTGTAAGTAGTGATGTTAACTGAGGCCTCATGAAACGATGAGCAACTTTGAGACAATTGCTTCATGAGCAACCCAGTGTTATGAAACCTCTAATAAAGACTGCCATCTGGTGACTGACTGTCAGAACTGCATCAGAGTTGGAAAAACCTGAAAAAAATCTTTTTTTTTCTTTTTTTTTTTTTTTGAGCATTTGGCCATCCGAGGTCTATTCAAAATTGGATGACAGGAACAAACAGTACAAAGCAAAAAAAAAAACAAACAAAAAAACTAATTCCCTCTCAAACTTCCTGCGAGCCCTCAAGTCACGTGATGTGACCAACATAACAAGGCCTCGCTTGCTACAGTCACGTGACTGGGCATGTTGACACAGTGCTCGACACTCTGCTCATGACACTTCCGCGCTATATTGCTCGAGTCAGTGTCGAGTGAGCGGTGTTGAGCATAACATCACTAAAGTGTAGTTTTTCCGGTTTTAATAAACACCCCACTGGGGTGAAAACTTTTAAACTGTTTGTCCTCCTTGACTGCTCCAAGTTCTACTACATTCTCCTACTCAAACATTCATATACAAATGTATGAAAACCCAGGGACACCTCTGTGACACTAGGAACACCAAGCGGATGCGGCAGGGAGTTCGGGCGCTGACGGACTATAAGTCTAGGCAGGGGGTCAATGATGACGACGCTTCGCTTCCAGACAGGCTCAACAACTTCTTTGCACGTTTTGAAGCATCAAACCCGACAATCAGAGGGAGGGCTGGCCCATCTCCACCATCAGTTGGGCCAGCTATCACCATCAACACAGCGGACACACGGAGGACCCTAACCAGGGTCAACCCACGTAAAGCTGCAGGTCCGGACAACATCCCGGGAGGTGTACCCCGAGACTGCGCGAGCGAGTTGGCGGATGTCCTGAATGACATTTATAACATCTCCCTGAGTCAGGCCATCGTTCCCAGATGCTTTAAGACCTCTACCATAGTACCTGCGGCAAAGAAACCAGTTGTGTCCTGTCTGAATGACTATCGTCCTGTTGCACTGACACCAATTGTGATGAAGTGTTTTGAACGGCTTGTCAAACCACACATCACAGCCTGCCTCCCTGCATCACATGACCCGCTCCAGTTTGCATATCGTTCAAACCGCTCCACGGAGGATGCTATAGTCACCACCCTGCACTCTGTCATCACCCACCTGGATCAGAAAGACACCTACGCCAGACTCCTGTATATTGATTTCAGTTCAGCATTCAACACCAATATTCCCCAGAGACTGATAGAGAAATTTTTCCTTCTTGGTCTGAACACCGCCACATGTCTCTGGATCCTGGATTTCCTGACTGAGAGACCTCAGTCTGTCTGTGTTGGAAATAACATCTTCAACTCTATCATGCTGAGCACCGGATCCCCTCAAGACACGTACTCAGTCCACTGTTGTTTACAGTTCTAACACATGACTGTGTATCCAGACACTAGGGGAACCAGATTATTAAGTTTGCAGACGACACCACGGTGGTGGGACTTATTCAGAGGGATGAAGAATCGATGTACAGGGAAGAAGTGAGAGACCTGGAGGGCTGGTGCAGGGAGAACAATCTGGTGCTCAATGTGGACAAAACGAAGGAGATGATTATCGACTTCCGGCGGTCACAGCCTGAACACGTCCCTCTCAGCATCGGTGGCCGTTTAGTGGAGAGAGTGGAGAACATCAAGTTCCTCGGAGTGCAGATCTCGCAGGACCTGACCTGGAGCAAGAATTCCTTGGGGATCAGGAAGCGGGCCCAGCAGAGACTGCACTTCTTGAGGAAACTCAAACAACCTCTCTCCCCATCTGAATCCTCAGGACCTTCTACAGAGGTGTGGTGGAGAGTGTTCTGATGTACTGCATTGCAACATGGTACTCCAGCTGCTGTATGTCAGACAAAAAAGCCCTGCAGAGGATAGTTAAGGGAGCTGAGAGGGTAATTGGAGTTTTCCTCCCCTCAGTCCAAGAACTTTTTCAGAACCGTTGTAGGAGCAGGGCACTGAACATTGTCAAGGACCATTCTCACCCTTTGCATAAACACTTTGAACTTCTGCCATCTGGCAAACGATTCCGGAGCATCAGGGGCAGAACCACCAGACTGATTAACAGCTTCCTTCCACAAACTGTTAGGATGCTGAACAGCGGATCCGGAATCTCTCATACATACTACTGCACCTATGGACATTATGTATATTATTTGCATATTATAGTTCTGGTTAGTTTTCAAGTATGTCTCAGGGAAGTGTGAATGGCTGTGTTGGGGTGGGGGGTGAGGGTGTGTGTGAGTGTGTCTTAAATTATGTTCTTTTTTACTTATATGGATGCCGAGAGAAACGCAATTTCATCTTGCCTGCACTACAGTTGTATGTACAGCAATATGACAATAAAGGTGGATTTGATTTGATTTTTGATTTGATTGGGGTATGCAGATGACATGGTAATGTTCACACCTGCAAAGAACACACAAGAAGCCACCTGTATTCTTACAACAGCGATGACCCAAATCCATGACTGGCTCAATAATTCATGTCTCCTACTAAACACTAAACTGTCTGCATGATGTTTACCAAACAACAATCAAATATTACAAACTCAAACATTTTCTTAAAAGGGGAGGAGCTGCAACTAGTCAAGGAATTTAAGTACCTTGGTGTGATTTTAGATTCCTCATTAACCTTTAAAAAACACATCAAAAAATCTCAAACATAATCAAATTCAATCTAAAATTTTAAACAAATTAGACCATCGCTGACAGTGCAGCCAAAATGTTCCTGCATGCAATGATCTTCTCAGACTTCAATTACTGTTTTACCAACTGGTCACTCACTGTTGTAACAATAATCAAACCCATTGAATTCTTATGCAAAAAAGCCATAAAAATCTTTGAAAAAGATCCCACATACCATTGTTGTCACATTTACGAGAAATACAATTTTATATCTTTTGAAAATTATAAAATTCTCAAATTTGCCTGTTCAGTTTTATAAAATATTAAATGGCGATGCATCACTTCCCCTGGGAGAATATGTTAAACTGAGGACTGTCACTGGCACAACCACCAGAGCAATCACTAGAGGAGACTGTGAGGTCCTCCACAGACACACCACATTTGCTCAATCTGTGCTATCAGTGAGGGGCACCAAGATCTGGAATAATATACCACCTGCAATCAGAGAATGTACCACACTAAACACTTAAGACTCATTGTAAAAATTGGGTTTTAAACAACCAAAACTGTACCCATAACTAGTGGTTGCTCTGCTGCAGGTGCATATATAGTATATATGCCCATGCATCACACACAAATGCTCCGCCTCTTGTTCGTCGCTGTTTGTTGTTGCTGTGAGGTGCTTGAGTGCATGTGTGTGTGTATGCATACACAGCACTTCACTCGTGTGACATTTGAATGTTTTGTAGCACCTTAACTCTTGCACTTTAGCATATCCACTTTGTACAGTTTCATTGCAGTTGTTACTTTCGTGTATGTTTGTGTGTTTTTGTGATTCGCCGGGGGACTACAGATGTAAATTAGCAGTATTGCTGTTATGAATCCCCGTGCGCTTTTACGCAGCGCACGGAAGAAGGAATTAAAACCCACGTGCAGAGTATATTGCGTGCAATTTATTGAACAGAAATAATAAGTTCAATCCAGCAACAGTTAATGATCTTGATAAGCAAACAGATGAGTTACAGTCATGGAGGGCACCGGGAAAACAGGGACGCCTTTAGGACGCTCAACAGCCCGAGGGAGAGAATGCCTAGTGCTGCAGGACAGCTGAACGGCACAAGGAGAAAGGCAAACATAAACTTACGGGCTGGAGCGGTCCGAGGTGGTCTGTGCTGTCTGGTGTGAGCAGGCAAAACAGGAACAGCTGCTAACAGGTAACGAGCAGGTGTCAGGTAATGTTAGAGAAGACTAGATAGTCAGGCTGAAAGTATGATGCAGGGAATGGAAAATAACAACACACGCCACCCAGTGCGAAGCGGCACTGAATAAAACTTGGCAGGGCTTCAAGATGTGGGTGGTGGCAACAACACAGAGGGGAATAGCGACTGTGTTGATTCGCAACGATCCGGCAATCCCTTTCCCCAAATACAGAGTTTAAATAAGACAATACTAATGAGGAAAGAGATCACCGGTGAGCATAATGAGTAAACAGAGGAAGTGCGTGGGCTGGACTGAATGGAAAACAGGTGTGCATGAGTGAGAGTCTGAGCATGTGAGTGGAGATGAATGGAGGCCTGTGTGTGTGTGTATATGTGCAGGAGAGTGCATGTGAGTGAGAATGAGAGTAAGAGTGTATATGTGTGTGTACGTGCATAAGGGAAACCCAATAACAAGAAACAGCTGGTGCCACTGACAGGAGGAGGAGGCATGGCCAAGCTCTTAGGGAGCAAAGGACCCAAAGGGCTCCCTGAAGCACCTGATGGAAAATAAGCATACAATACACAAAATGGTCAAAATAGCTACAGTGTCAGAATTGTGTTTGAGACCATCAAACCCAAGTTCATGACAATTGCTAAATCTGGCATACTTACATTTGTATTAATGGTCATTAGTATGTAATGTCCCTAATGGATTACCTAGGCTAAACAGAGGAGCATTGTTTGACTTGCTTTTGTTAATGGTTGTTGGTGTTTTTAGAACATTTATTTTTAATTTACTTTAGTGTTAGTGTTTGATTGTTTGTGTCATGTTTGTTAAAAAAAGGTTCAATAAAAAATATTGTGGAAAAAAAAATTACACCTGGTCCTTAATAATCTGCTTAATATTGTTGATTTAAGATGTTCCTCAGCCCTTTTCCAGTATGACCTGGAGAGAATAAGAATTAACCAGAGCACACACCAGTATTTGTATCTGTCCAGTTCCTCAGCGCTCAAGTGACAACAGAAGTACCATCAATCTGTGTACTCTTCTCTCTATACTCTTCTAAGTTTTCATTCAGAAATGAAACACTGAAAGAACGAAGAGTACACAGATTGAAATCAACTACCATGATGCAGTTTTGCACAAAGCTTCAGCCAGGGAGATGTTAGTCTTTGAAAAAAAACTTGGTTTCCCGCCAGAAGACTCCACTTCAACCAGACATGATGCTTCTATCTAGATCAAGTAAGACCATCTTATGAACAGACTTGACAGTTCCATGGGAGGATAGGATGGCCATGTCACATGAATTGAAGGGGGGAAAGTACCAGAAATTGAGGCCCAAACCAAAATGATGGCATGCAGTACTCTTTCCAGTTGAGGTTGGTTTTCCTAGGCTTCCTGTCAACGCAGACAGTCTATTGCATTCTGAAAAACTTGGCCTCAATTTCAAGCATCTGAAGAGAGCAATAAAAGAAATAAGAGCAGTTACACAGACCTGCTCCAGATGGTTGTAGTTAAGAGTATAGCCGGAACCCATCTGCAGGTGAGGGTTAAATCAGGCGAGATGTTCAGGTTAAGGGGTGAAAGGCCAGTGTCCCTGAGGTACCTGCTGAGGATGTAGATGGGTTCATGTAGCGAGCTCATCTTGTTCTGTACAACAAAACATTAAGCATTCTATGACCATTAAGCATTCCTGACACATGCAGAAGTAGTCTGCACAATTGATTCTCCAGTTGCTCACACCTTTCCAGAAGCAAAAACAAGTCATGTGGTCCCAGTCTCTTTTGACCATGTCCAAGAAAACGAGGAGGACTTCTTCAATAGACTAATCACACAGGATGAAACATGGGTCCATCACTATGATCCAGGAAACTAAAGCCCAGTTGAAGCAATGGAAGCATTATGACTCACCACCTCTGAAGAAAGCACATGTCCAACACTCCACGAGTGAGGTTATGCTCATGGTCTTTTAGACCCAGCATGAAGTACTGATGAAGTTCCTGACAAAGGGTACCACATTTACCAGGATTTACTACACTTCACTGCTGCAAAAATTGCAGAAGGCCATCAAAATCTGCCATCTACAGAAGTTCTCTGATGACTCTGCGATCGTTGGTCTCATCTCCAACGGAGATGAAGCTGAGTACAGAGGGCTTATCCAGGACTTCGTGGACTGGTGCCATCGGAACTGCCTCCAGATCAACGAGAGGAAAACTAAGGAGCTGGTGGTGGACTGCCGCAGGCATAGGCAGCCCCTCACAGCACCAGTAAATATACAGGGAACAGACATCGAGATGGTGACATCCTATAAGTACCTGGGTGTTCATCTGAACAATAAACTAGACTGGTCACACAATACTGACGCACTCTACAAGAAGGGACAGCGCAGGCTGTTCCTGCTGAGGAGACTCAGGTCTTTTGGTGTACAAGGGGCACTGCTGAAGTCATTCTATGACACGGTGGTGGCATCAGCCATCACTTTTGGAGTGGTCTGCTGGGGCAGTGGCATTACTGCAGCCGATAGGAAGAGACTGAACAAACTGATTAAGAAAGTTAGCTCTGTCCTGGGGCAGTGCCTTGATCCGATGGAGGAGATAGGAGAGAGAAGGACGGTGGCTAAACTGTCATCTCTGCTGGAGTCCGAGTTCCACCCTATGCAGGACATACTGGATGCACTGAGGAGCTCATTTAGCAGCAGACTACATCATCCCAGGTGCACAACCGAGAGGTTTCGTAGGTCCTTCCTACCAACGGCTGTCAGACTGTACAACCTAAGCAGGGCTGCTCGCAGAGATAGCAAAAAGACGTAACAAACTAATAGTTTTTTGAATGCAAAAGATGCAATAGACTTACACAATGGTCCTCTCCGGCATACAACTAGGAACATACCGGTCGCTATGGAGGGTGAGAATATGTATGGGCACATAATCATACCATGTAGGATAACTAAGTAGTCGGTTATGCTGTTTCATCCCATCTAGCAACAATGCTCTGCACTGTGTGTGTTTATATATTTACATATTTATTCCATCTAGCTACAATGCTCAGCACTGGGTGTGTTTATATTTATATATCTATATATTTATTCCATCTAGCTACAATGCTCCGCACTGTGTTTTTATATATCTACATATTATTCCATCTAGCTACATTGCTCTGCACTGTGTGTGTTTATATACTTGCATATTTATTCCACCTAGCTGCAATGCTCCGTACTGTGGGTGTTTATATATTTACATATTTATTCCATCTAGCTACAATGCTCTGCACTGTGTGTTCATATATTCATATATTTATTCCATCCAGCTACAATGCTCTGCACTGTGTGTCTGTGTGTGTGTGTGTATATATATATATCTTATAGTAATATGTACATATGTATATTTGCTGCTCTTGCTTGCTTGTTTTTTTTCTTGCCTTCTGATTGTTGCTCTGAGTGTTGCTATCCCTGTGCTGTTGCAATCCTGGAATTTCCCCGTTGTGGGACTAATAAAGGCTTATCTTATCTTATCTTATCTTAAAACTGAAAAGCGTGGCATGCTGACCAAAGGTGTCCGCCTTCTGCAAGACAACCCCCGGTTCACATCTCGCTTGTTGTCCAGACAGAAGCACGGTCCTGCAGCTATGAAATCCTTCTTCACCCTCCTCGCCTTTTTCATGCTGCATTTCCCCTCTGGTCTGCTTTGGTCCGCGTGTGCTTTGGACAAGCCCAGCGCGCACATGGCATTGTACATGCTCACTTTTTTCATCTACCAGGCCAAGCAATTGACGCACGCGCACAACTGTTATTTGTAGTTTCGCCCCAGTCCTATGAGGAGCACAAATGCGCTAACATGCCAGTTTGTTCACCGGCTATAAAACACGAGAGTGACACGCATTTTTTTGTAGCAACAACAATAGCGTTGTTTCAAGGAAAAGGAGGAATTACCGTTTTCCAGTGCTCTTCTCCACTCAAGCTGCTGCTGCTGCAAAAGGATTCATGTATATTTATTCTCGACTTCCGCCTCCTCATTGTCTTCCTCATCTACTTTGTCTTTGTATGCTGTGTTGGTAGCACCATCTCATGAATGGGACGTTCAGTTTTGCGCATGCTCTGTCAACACGTTCAGATCGTGGGCAGGCTGCGCGGTCAGAAAATCTGGGCTGCACGCAGTCGTCCGCAGTAGAGCCCTGCGTACACTAGCGGAGTGGAGATGATGACGTAAATTTCGTCACATGAGGGTTCTGGTTGCACGTATGCAGACAGCGGAGGTGCAGCATGAATCCAGCTTTACTCTCCCAACCTCACACCATCTGACTTCCACTTCTTTCCAGCGTCATTTTTGAAGGGCAAGCTCTTCCAAGACAATGAAACACTGATTTCAGCGTTCAAGTCATGGCTTCTAATTTAACCTGCAGACTTCTACAGGCGAGGTCTCCACAGCTGCATAAAGTGATGGGAGAAGTGTGTGACCCTTGGTGGTACCTATATAAAGACTAATAACTGTGCCAAGTTTGGTTCCTCTCAGTCCATGGGAAGTGAGTAAGGAGAAATCTTTAATGAACAGCCCTCATATGACTACAGCCTTTCCAAAACCAGTAGCTGGACTAAGTGGAGACTGTTAATTCAACCTACAATATTATAGACTGTAATATATTGTATATTTAGTCCTTTGTATTTTCACATTTTTGCTTTTTCTTTATGCCACCCTGTTTGTGTTTAGCTTGTCTCACAGGTGAACTGCCCCACCTCTGACTCTCAGCACCATACAATTACACCATATGACCCCTCTCCAATCTTCAAACACTCACACACACTTAAATGCCCTTTGGCATGCAAGACACCTCTAGAATTGGCTTGAGAACACAGATCTGGTAAAACAAAAGTCTCTTTTGATAGAAAAGGGATTTCAGCAGAGAAGAAGCTACTGTACTATGTAGTTCAGAGATTTCAGAGAAGCTTTGGTGGAAGAAAATGATTAAGAGAAGTCAACAGGTCTTTATGCTGATGGTGCAGCTCTTTATGATTTCTGTGGGTTTTCATCAAAACAGGTAAGAGCACAGATGTTTGCTCCTGATAGAAATCTGAATTTGATTGTATTTGTTCCATATAACTATAGAGTCTGACAGGGTAAGCTGATGCTTTATCACAGCACATGAAGCATATAAAATACCTACTTGTCTAATAATTTAAAATTTTATAGCACACAGTGGGAAGCAATTTACCAGCACTTTTGTGTGAAGCTTGTTTAGTATTTATGTGGATAGTTTATTGCAAATTTGTTTATAAAGGCACAAAAAAATGAAAATGAAATTCTTAGTGCAGAGATTATAAGGAAATATTTATAAGCAGTCACAGAATACAGCTGCATTAAATGGGTTACAGTGTGCTGAGAAATCCTAATGACAGTTATACAACCATTGGAATAATAATGTGGAATCAAAAATTTATAGGGGAAGGTAAACCCACCAAGTAGGAATTTTCCCTTTTCTATAAATGTTGGTGTAGCTGAAGTTGAACTATAAATCAAAATGAAATTAAAATGGAGGGATTGTAAGTGCTACCATTATAAGTTTTCTGGACATACTGTGAACACTGGTTATCTCTAAGCAGCCCAAAACTATAATCACCTAGTTTGGGGCAGTTGTCCAAAATTAGTGATGTACTGATCATTAATGCCATTTTGCCATTTTGCCACAAAATATTGGCAGTCATCTTTGATGTTGTCACAGTGTAATTCGCTTAAGTAACTGGTTTGTGGTCTGCTAGTATTTATTATGATCTTAACTACCCTTCAAAACTCAAACTGTAATTGCATTTTTTAAAAAGGGATTTTGTTTGTTTGTTTTAGAAACTGTTTTTGGTCAAAATTCAGATAAAAAGTGAAATTAATAATGCTTGTGTTTTAATATTTATGCAGATTTGAGCAATTTAACATTTTTTCCCAGCCATGATAGTCCATGTAGTGATTTCAGACCTGTGAGCTAAAACTACCTTGAGAGTCTTTTCAGCACTGTGTGGTTCATTGCACATGCAGGTTACAACACATACTGGATGCAACAGATGTGCCAAACGATGCAATGATATACCTATTGCTCTGTGAACTTCCTTTTGAAGTCTTATCTTCAATTTTATAGTTAGTCTTGCTTTTCCACTAGAGTATTAAGACCAGATGGTGGAATACTAAATTATTGTTTAGCACTTAAAAACTCTGGTAGTGTGGATTTACATATCATATTAGTCATTTACACAGACACAGATAGTCAGTGACGTGCACAGACATTTTGGGGGACAGGTGTTCAACTCAAAAAAAGGGGGGCACTCCTAAATACTCTAAAAATAAAGTTGCATACAGTAACAATTTTACTTACTTAGCATATCTATTTTATCTTAATACCTATGCACTCGTGGAGATATTTATTACGCCATAGATTTATACAAATTTAACTCACAAAGTGGTCTTCATAAGGGGTGAGAATCTTTAGGGACCTCACAAGACAATTCAGTTACGATTCAGGGAGCTCTGATTACATTCTAAAACAACTCTTGATGCATCCTTTTTTTCTATTCAGGATCTTTTTCATCCCACTGTGTGACAACTTGGTAATTTTAACCTCTTCAGATTCCAGTGTCCCACCTGTGGATGTTTCAGATTTTCTACTGTCACTCAGTAAAGAAAGAATCTGATTTACTTTACGTGTGCTGTCTTTAGGCATTTTTAGGGAAATTGGCTGGATTGCTAAGGGTTAAAGCAAAGTATTTGCAATGACCCATGACGTCCAATAAGATAAAGAGAAATGTGGTAAATGGTGTTCACTTATATACACACGTGGACAAAATTGTTGGTACCCCTCTGTTAATGAAAGAAAAACCCACAATGGTCACATAAAAAAATTGAATCTGACAAAAGTGGTAATAAATAAAAATTGTATGAAAATTAACCAATGAAAATCAGACAATGCTTTTGAATTGTGGTTCAACAGAATTATTTAAAAAAAAAAAAAAAAACTCATGAAACAGGCCTGGACAAAAATGATGGTACCTTTAACTTAATATTTTGTTGCACAACCTTTTGAGGCAATTACTGCAATCAAACCATTTCTGTAACTGTCAATGAGACTTCTGCACCTCTCAGCAGGTATTTTGGCCCACTCCTCACGAGCAAACTGCTCCAGTTGTCTCAGGTTTGAAGGGTGCCTTCTCTAGACGGCATGTTTCAGCTCCTTCCACAGATGTTCAATAGGATTTAGATCAGGGCTCATAGAAGGCCACTTTAGAATAGTCCAATGTTTCGCTCTTAGCCATTCTTGGGTGTTTTCAGCTGTGTGTTTTGGGTCATTATCCTGTTGCAAGACCCATGACCTGCGACTGAAACCAAGCTGTCGGACACTGGGCAGCACATTTCTCTCTAGAATACCTTGATAGTCTTGAGATTTCATTGTACCCTGCACAGATTCAAGACACCCTGTGCCAGATGCAGCAAAGCAGCCCCAGAACATAACAGAACTTCCTCCATGTTTCACAATAGGGACAGTGTTCTTTTCTTGGTATGCTTCATTTTTGCGTCTGTGAACATAGAGCTGATGTGCCTTGCCAAAAAGTTCCAGTTTTGTCTCGTCTGTCCATAGAACATTCTCCCAGAAGCTTTGTGGCTTGTCAACATGCAGTTTGGCAAATTCCAGTCTGGCTTTTTTATGATTTGTTTTCAACAGTGGTGTCTTCCTTGGTCATCTCCCATGAAGTCCACTTTGGCTCAAACAACGACAGATGGTGCGATCTGACACTGATGTACCTTGACCTTGGAGTTCACCATGAATGTGTTTAGAGGTTGTTCTGGGCTCTTTTGTTACCATTCGTATTATCCGTCTCCTCCTGCGGCCACGTCCAGGGAGGTTGGCTCCAGTCCCGTGGATCTTAAATTTCTGAATAATATGTGCAACTGAACATCAAGCTGCTTGGAGACGGTCTTATAGCCTTTACCTTTAACATGCTTGTCTATAATTTTCTTTCTAATCTCCTGAGACAACTCTCTCCTTTGCTTCCTCTGGTCCATGTTTAGTGTGGTAAACACCATGTCACCAAACAGCACAGTGACTACTTGTCACCCTTTAAATAGGCTGACTGACTGATTACAAGTTTGTAGATACCTGTGGTGTTAATTAGAGGACACATCTTGGTTGAACATGTCCCTATGGTCACATTATTTTCAATCTTTTCTGGGGGTACCATCATTTTTGTCCAGGCCTGTTTCATGAGTTTGTTTTTTAAAGTAATTCTGTTGAACCACAAGTCAAAAGTATTGTCTGATTTTCATTGGTTAATTTTCATAGAATTTTTATTTATTACCACTTTTGTCAGATTCAAGTTATTTCTGTGACCATTGTGAGTTTTTCTTTCATTAACAGAGGGGTACCAACAATTTTGTCCATGGCTGTAGCTCTATTTACTCATCTCTGGATGACCAAAGCACTTTACAGATCCTGCTATCCACCCATTGCCATACACAGGCACTGGCCTGACCCACCAGGAGCAACTGGGGGTTCAGTGTCTCACTCAAAGACACTTCGACATGCAGACAGAGCGGGATTCAAACCCCTGACCCTCCACTCAGTAGTCGGCCACACCACCTGCGCCACAGCCACAGGTGGATATGGATGTGGAATGTTACATTTCTCTGCATATATTCCACTTAAAAAACAACATCAGAAGTGCTCCTGTAGCAGTACAGTATATCTGTTGTAACACAGACTTCAGAGTGCCCTGAATTTGAACAAATAAGGCTGCGTGACCACAGAGTGCATAAAAATGCTCTGGACCATGGGTGGTTTTGTTTTTTGGGGGGGGGATTTATCAGGCAAAAAGTGGCAAATTTCCAGGAGAAAAGTGGCAAATTCATGGGAAGAAAGTTGCAAATTTACAATATCAAAAATTTATATTAAAAAAAATAAAATGCAAAAAGTAGTTAATTTACCTGGAAAAAAAAGTTGTAAATTTACAAAATATAACATTTAAAATGTAGTAAATTAATGAGAAGCAGTTACAAATGCATGAGAAAAGCTGCAAATTTTCAAGAAAAAAAAATGCATTCATGCTTAGCATTGGCTCTTCAAATGCATCATCCCCCCCACAGGTTTACATCTGTCTTGACCTATTTTTCTGGGCTTCACATGAGCTATTAAAAAAACGGTCTGAGCTCTGTATACTATTAACAGCTTGACCAGTCACAAACGTCAGCATTTCTCACATTTGCCATCCATCCATCCATCCATCTTCTACCGCTTTTCCGGAGGTCCGGGTCGCGGAGGCAGCAGTTCAAGCAGAGAAGCCCAGACTTCCCTCTCCCCAGCCACCTGCTCCAGCTCTTCAGAGGGGATACCAAGGCGTTCCCAGACCAGCTGGGAGACATAGTTTCTCCACCGAATCCTGGGTCTGCCCCGGGGTCTCCTCCCAGTGGGACATACCTGAAACACCTCAAGTGGGAGGCGTCCAGGAGGCATCCTAATCAGATGCCCATACCACCTCAACTGACTCCTTTCAATGTGGAGGAGCAGCGGTTCTACTCTGAGCCTCTCCCGGATGACTGAGCTCCTCACCCTATCTCTGAGGGTGAGTCCAGCAATCCTACGTAGAAAGCTCATTTCAGCCGCTTGTATCCGCGATCTCGTTCTTTCGGTCATTACCCAAAGCTCGTGACCATAGGTGAGAGTAGGAACGTAGATTGACTGGTAAATCGACAGCTTTGCCTTAGAACTAAGCTCCCTCTTCACCGCAACAGACCGGTACAACGTCCGCATCACTGCAGATGCTGCTCCAATCCGTCTGTCGATCTCTCGCTCCATTTTCCCCTCACTCGTGAACAAGACCCCAAGATACTTAAACTCCTCCACTTGGGGCAGGAGCCTGTCCCCAACCCGGAGAGGACAATCCACCTTTTTCCAGCTGAGGACCATGGACTCGGACTTGGAGGTGCTGATTCTCATCCCAGCCACTTCACACTCAGTGGCAAACCGTCCCAGCAAGAGCTGTAGGTCATTGCTGGATGAAGCCAACAGGACAACATCATCTGCAAACAACAGAGATGAGATCCTGTGGTCACCAAGCATGACACCCTCCATTCCCTGGCTGCGCCTAGAAATTCTGTCCATAAAAATTATGAACAGGATCGGTGACAAAGGGCAGCCCTGGCGGAGTCCAACTCTCACTGGGAATGACTCCGACCGAGTGTTGGCAATACGAACAAAACTCTCACAACGGTCGTACAGAGACCGAATAGCTCGTAACAACAAGCCCGATACCCCATACTCCCAAAGCACCCCCCACAAAAATCCACGAGGGACGCGGTCAAATGCCTTCTCCAAGTCCACAAAACACATGTAAACTGGTTGGGCAAACTCCCACGAACCCTCAAGAATTCTCGAGAGGGTAAAGAGCTGGTCTGATGTGCCACGGCCAGGACGAAAACCACATTGCTCCTCCTGAATCCGAGGTTCAACCAACGGCCGGACTCTTCTCTCCAGTACCTTGGCATAGACCTTCCCAGGGAGGCTGAGGAGTGTGATCCCTCTAAAGTTGGAGCACACCCTCCGGCCCCCTTTTTTGAAGAGAGGAACCACCACCCCGGTTTGCCATGCCAAAGGCACTGCCCCCGACCTCCACGCAATGTTGCAGAGGCGTGTCAACCATGACAACCCAACAACATCCAGGGCCTTGAGGTACTCAGGGCGAATCTCGTCCACCCCCAGGGCCCGGCCACCAAGGAGATTTTTAACCACCTTAAAACCACCTTAACCACATTTGCCCTGAAACTATACTAATGACACTAATCTGAATAGAACTGGTAAGAAAACATACATGCTCAGAGCTTTTGCTGTTAACTATTGGTCATTGTATACGTTTAGCCTGACGTTGACCGGCTGGTTGGAGAAGTTTGCCACATATGAGTTGAACTTTTTCAATTTTAAGTGCTGTGGGTGAAGTTATGAGCCAAACACTCACCACTGAGAGTGTTTTTTGCAAATGGCATTGAGAACATTAAACACTGGACTACATAGAAAACGAACAGAAAACGTCAGCCACAGCGGAAAAAAATGTGCTCAGTGGACATGCAGCCAAAATATTAGACTTCTAATGACGGCGGGGGCTTGGGGGCGGAGTGGGCCGTCTGGTGGCCCGGGGGTTGGCAGCTCGGTTCCTGCTCTTCCTGGCCGTCCTGCCGTTGTGTCCCTGGGTGGGACGCTTTTCCCGCCTTGCCTCCGGTGTCCGTGGCGCTGGGTGTGTGTGGGTGTTTGGTGGCGGCCGTTGCCGTGGGTTGGCTGCCGCATTTCCATCGGTTTGCCCCTGGGCCAGCAGTGGCTTGCCGCTGTCGGTATCTGTCTGTGTGGTGTGTCCATTGTGGGGCATCTTTGGGTGTCAATGTGGGGCGCCGTGTGAATCCGATGGACTATTATTATTATTGTTATTACTCATTAATTTGTGTGTGTGTGTGTGTGTGTGTGTGTGTGTGTGTGTGTGTGTGTGTGTGTGTGTGTGTGTGTGTGTGTGCACACGTATGTATGTACAGCGCATCCGGAAAGTATTCACAGCACTTCACTTTTTCCACATTTTGTTATGTTACAGCCTTTTTCCAAAAGGGATTAACTTCATTTTTTCCCCTCAAAATTCTACACACAATACCCCATAATGGCAACATGAAATTTATTTTTTTTTTGAGATTTTTGCAAATTTATTAAAAATAAAAAACTAAGAAATCACATATACATAAGTATTCATAGCCTTTGCTCAATACTTTGTTGATGCACATTTGGCAGCAATTACAGCCTCAAGTCTTTTTGAATATGATGCCACAAGCTTGGCACGCCTATCTTTGGGCAGTTTCATCCATTCCTCTTTGCAGCACCTCTCAAGCTCCATCAGGTTGGATGGGAAGTGTTGGCACAGCCATTTTTAGATCTCTCCAGAGATGTTCAGCTGGATTCAAGCCTGGGCTCTGGCTGGGCCACTCAAGGACATTCACAGAGTTTTCCTGAAGCCACTCCTTTGATATCTTGGCTGTGTGCTTAGGGTCATTGTCCTGCTGAAAGATGAACCGTCACCCCAGTCTGAGGTCAAAAGCACTCTGGAGCAGGTTTTCATCCAGGATGTCTCTGTACATTGCTGCATGCATATTTCCCTCTGGGCAGCGCGGTGGCGGAGTGGTTAACACTGCGGCAGCACAGCAACTCACCCTTGGCCAGGGGGATCCTGGGTTTGATCCCAGCCCCTGACCAACAGTGATCTGTGTGGAGTTTGCATGTTCTCCCCGTGTCTGCGTGGGTTTACTCCGGGATTTCTCCAGTTTCCTCCCACACGCCAAAAACATGCAAGTTAGGTTAATTGGCATTAAACTGGGGATTCTAAATTGTCCTTAGGTATGACTGTGAGAGTGAATGGTCATCTGTCTCTCTGTGTTGGCCCTGCGATGGACTGGTGATCTGTCCAGGGTGTACCTTGCCTCTTGCCCAAAGATGCTGGGATAGGCTCCAGCACCCCCGCGACCCGAAAAAGGATTAAGTGGAAGAAGATGAATGAATGAATGAATCTTGCCCTCTATCCTGACTAGTCTCCCTGTTCCTGCCACTGAAAAACATCCCCACAGCATGATGCTGCTACCAACATTGGTGTGGTTATGAATGGTGCCTGGTTTCCTTCAAACATGACGCCTGGCATTCACGCCAAAGAGTTCAATCTTTACATCATCAGACCAGAGAATTTTGTTTCTTATGATCTGACAGTCCTTAAGGTGCCTTTTGGCAAACTCCAGGCAGGCTGCCATGTGCCTTTTAATAAGGAGTGCCTTCCTTCTGGCCACTCTACCACACAGAACTGATTGGTGGATTGCTGCAGAGATGGTTGTCCTTCTGGAAGGTTCTTCTCTCTTCACAGAGCAACACTAGAGCTCTGACAGAGTGACCATCTGGTTCTTGGTCACCTCCCTGAATAAGGCCCTTCTCCCCCAGTCGCTCAGTTTAGATGGGTGGCCAGCTCTAGGAAGAGTCCTGGTGGTTCTGAACTTCTTCCATTTACGGATGATGGAGGCCACTGTGCTCATTGGGACCTTCAAAGCAGCAGAAATTTTTCTGTACTCTTCCCCAGATTTGTGCCTCGAGACAATCCTGTCTCAGAGGTCTACAGACAATTCTGTCATGGTCCGAGCGCCGATTTCGTCCGCGCTCAGGCCATGCATCATCTCCGCCAGGTTTGACAGCAGTGTTTACCTTCTGGCTTCCCGAGCTCTTATTGTGACAGCGCTCGGAGGGGCTTCCTGCTGTCAAAGCCTGACAGCTGTGCTGCATTTGCGGCTCATCAGCAGCCCTGTATTTAAGCGGGCGCTGGGAGCAGAATGATGCAGCAGTCTCGTCAACGAATCATCAACAAATTGTCAAAGAAACGTCAACGGATTGTTAACGATCATTCCTTGCCAGACGTTGAGCGAGCGTTTCTCGCCTCAGACGTCAACCTTGCCTTTCATGGTCTGGCTTATCGACCATCCATGGGTTTTGTCCGTAAGTGTACTTCTCGTTTTCCTCATGTTCAAGTATTGGTAGTGTAGTGTGTTTTAGCCCTCCGTGGCTCATTACTTTGTGTGTTCTTTTGTTCATTAATAAACATTACTGCAAACTTCACTGGTGACTTTTGGCGTCTTATGGTGGCTCGCGAGGGCCACCGCGTGACAGTAGACTGCTGTCACTAGGCGCCCAAACTGACGCCAAACTGAGACGCCATTCCCGGTGAGTTTGCTTAATTGGACATTTGTTCTTCCCTGTCTGGATAACTGCGTGTGGGGAGAATGTTGTCTTTCAGGCACTGTGTTCGGCGCCTGGGCTACGAGCTAGTGGAGGCCCTGGAATGCGTAGCTAGAACGCTCCTCGCTGTTACGCTCGACGACACCCCCAACGATATGCGATGGCACCTGGACTATGCTGAGTATCTCCTCAATAACCTTCCTTGCTACTTCGACCACCCGGAGGTCATGACGAGGAGGGCAGAGATCGCTTCCCAACGCGAGGCACTCCGTGGGCTGGAGGGAAACTCTGGCAGGAAGCCGAAGAGGAGGCATCGTTGCTCCTCGTTTCGGGATCCCGTTCCTGTCCCCGATCCGGTCCAGGAGTTCGCGCCATCCGGGGGCCACCCCAGATATTGGCGTCACGCCCAAGGAGAGTCTCAGCCAGATCCCCATCTGAATCCGCTTCCAGTGAAGCCCGTGAGTGGACCCTCGCGAGCGGCTCCTCCTTGTCCTTCCAGGGTGCCCTCTGTCACCATCCAGCAGGGAAAGGGAGGAACAACGTCCCCTACAGCAGGCACCATCCTTCCTCCAGGAAACAGGCAAGTACAAGTTCCTTCTTCTCATCATAGTTGTGATTTGCCTTGTCTGACTCCTGGGGGTGGAGTTTGGGGTTCGCAGTCCCCTGAGCTCCCACCACCTGCTGTAGCTCTGATTACTAAACCTGCTGCCTCTGTGTCTCCCTCCGCTGAGCGGTCCACGACGCCAGGCCTACGTCGCTGAACGAGGAGGGGGCCTATGGTTCTGGAGAGCCTGGTTCCAGCCCCGCAGCCACGTCGTGGGCAGAGGAGAAGAGCGGACTGCAGCCTGGAGCCTGCGCCGACGATAAAGTGTCCCCGGGTCTCCACACTGGAACAGTTCGAGCCAGCGGGTCGAGGGTCCCCTGCCACCACGCCGTGCGGGTTATTGGCGTGGACGTCAGTGCCGGAGGATCCACGGACTGCAGAGACCACCATGCCGGCTGCAGATCCCACCGTGGCCGAGTGGGAGGAGTGGGAGCCTGAAGACGAACTTCTCCATCCTAAGCCTGGATCGACGAAGTCCTGGACGGCAACAGAATCCAAGTGCAGACAAGTGCTCTACCTTGTGTTTCTCCTCTCTGTCTTGGAGCATTTCTGCCTGCCTCTCGGGGAGGCGAGTCAGGGACAGCCGCCTGCTGCACCCAAGCTCGTCTCGCTGGGCTCTGTCGCTTCCGGTGATTCTGATCCCGGTTATTTCTTGTCTTCCGAGCCTTCTTGCAGAGTCAACCGGTGCGGAGCCAGTCGTGGTCGCTGTGCTGGAGGTTCCAGGTTCGGGGTCGGAGGTCGTCACCGGTGCTGCGCTGACCCAGTCGGGGTCCGACGCGGGTGCAACCGAGACCCAATCAGGGTCCGACGCGGGTGCAGCCGAGACCCAGTGGGGTCCGACGCGGGTGCAGCTGAGACCCAACCGGGGTCCGACGCGGGTGCAGCCGAGACCCAGTAGGGGTCCAACGTGGGTGCAGCCGCGAGTGCAGCATCGGTATGGGTCAAGGTCGATGGAGGAGCTGCAGACCCTTCGCCACCTGACATCCTGAGGGCTCATCATCATCACCATCATTCCCCTCATCAGAGTCACCAACCCAGCTCATCATCGCCGGGGGCCGTTGGGGGGCCTCCACGTTCGGCCAGGCTCTCCCACGTCTTCCTCCCGCCAGGGAGGCCGCCGCAGCCTGTCTCCCCACGGTTCTGGTGGCTGAGGGATGCGGGTCGGCCACCCGGGGAACTGTTTCGCCGGTTCGGCGCCCTGGGTCGGCCACCCGACACACTGTGTTTGCTGCTGGGTGACCTGGTTCGGCCGCCGGAGGATTGGACTTTCCGGGCCTGGGACTGGGGTAGGCCGCCCGATCATGTACTGTTCCCCGTGACCACCCGTCGGCCATTGGACGCAGGGAGACCACTGGAACTGTCACAGTGGTTTTTGGACTCTGCCTGTCATCATTTTCTTGAATTGCCTGGGTTAAAGGTCATTTGGGGTGATAATCTTGCTCTGTGTTCTTGCTTGTGTTAGCGTGGTTTTTTTTTTTCTTTGCTCATCCTGTGTGTTTTTGTGCATTATGGGGTATTGTATTTTCTGTTGATCGTGCCCTGTAATTGCCTCATTCGTGCTCTGTCTTAATTATGATTTGTGCATTTGGGAGTATTGTATTTTCTGTTATCGTGCCCTGTGATTGTCTCATTTGTGCTCTGTCTTAATCATGATTTGTGCATTTGGGAGTATTGTATTTTCTGTTATCGTGCCCTGTGATTGTCTCATTTGTGCTCTGTCTTAATTATGATTTGTGTATTAGGGAGTATCGTATTTTTTTTTCTGGTTATCTATGTGCTTCTGTTATCATCATGGTTTTTGGTCTGTGGCTGATCCTCTCCCTCCAGGCCTGCCCCTCCATCCACCCACCCTGGGGGGGAGGGGGGCTTGGGTGTCATCGGGCGTTCGGAGTCCGCCCTTGGGGGGGAGATACTGTCATTGTCCGAGCACCGATTTCGTCCGCGCTCGGGCCATGCATCATCTCCGCCAGGTTTGACAGCAGTGTTTACCTTCTGGCTCCCCGAGCTCTTATTGTGACAGCGCTCGGAGGGGCTTCCTGCTGTCAAAGCCTGACAGCTGTGCTGCATTTGCGGCTCATCGGCAGCCCTGTATTTAAGTGGGCGCTGGGAGCAGAATGATGCAGCAGTCTCGTCAACGAATCATCAACGAAACATCAACGGATTGTTAACGATCATTTCTTGCCAGATGTTGAGCGAGCGTTTCTCGCCTCAGACTTCAACCTTGCCTTTCATGGTCTGGCTTATCGACCATCCGTGGGTTTTGTCCGTAAGTGTACTTCTCGTTTTCCACATGTTCAAGTATTGGTACTGTAGTGTGTTTTAGCCCTCCGTGGCTCATTACTTTGTGTGTTCTTTTGTTCATTAATAAACATCAATGCAAACTTCACTGGTGACTTTTGGCGTCTTATGGTGGCTCGCGAGGGCCACCGCATGACAAATTCCTTTGATTTCATGCTTGGTTTGTGCTCTGACATGCACTGTCAACTATGGGACCTTATATAGACAGGCGTGCGCCTTTCCAAATCATGTCCAATCAACTGACTTTACCACAGGTGGACTCCCGTTAAGCTGTAGAAACATCTCAAGGATGATCAGTGGAAACAGAATGCACCTGAGCTCAATTTTGAGCTTCATGGCAAAGGCTGTGAATACTTATGTACATGCGATTTCTTAGCGTTTTATTTTTAATAAATCTGTAAAAATCTCAAAACAAAACTTTTTTCATGTTGTCATTACGGGATGTTGTGTGTAGAATTTTGAGGGACAAAATGAATTTAATCCCTTTTGGAATAAGGCTGTAACATAACAAAATGTGGAAAAAGTGAAGCGCTGTGAATACTTTCCGGATGCACTGTATGTTTGTGTACGTGCATATAGCTGTGAGTAGCAATGTTGGTGTGTAGGGTGTGTATGTGGAGGGAGGGATTTCATTTGTATTTGTGTAGGGGTGTGTGTTTGAGTATGTGTAGGTGAACAAGAAGTGTGAGAGTACATGTGGGTGCTCCATCGTGCCTGTGGTGCTGGTGGAGCGCTGGGGCATGGCATTGGCGGGATCTGGGTTGCACGCCCTGGTGCCCCTCACCCTGGGGTGGGATCTGGGGGCAGTGGGTGGTCTCCGGAGCCAGTTTGGGAGCTGGCTTCTGGGAGTGGATGGGCTCTCTTTTGGGACCGCCTCCCTCCTAGTCTTACCTATCCCCCCTCCTCCAAATTCTTGGTGAATCACACATCTTATTGGATACACTTAGGGTTTTGGGGTGAGGCTGTGCCATAGGGTGTCGGTGAGGAGGATCTCTCAGTCTGCTGCACCGTGGAGCCACCCTCACCTCAATTTTAACTGCATTGTAGACACCAAGGGCTTGGGTGGAGGGTAATGGGAGCTCTGCTGCCGGTAGCAGTGGCTCATCCACTATCCCCCCAATTTTAACTGCACTGTAGTTCATACACCTGCACCCAATCACACCACATAACTTGCACTCACTTATCACAATTCATGCACGGGGGTGGGTGGGGGTCTTCCTCCTCCTCTGCTGTCCTCTTTCTGCCATGGGCCTGGTTGGTGACCTGGGACATCATGTTGTCATCATCCCTGGAGCACTACCGGTCTACGGGACGGTGCCTTGGGATATGTTTGTGGGGTTTTTATGATTGGATGGGCTAAATAGAACATAGGTGTGTGCAAATGAGTGAACAGGTGTGAGCGAGGGAGTGAGTGAGTGTGAGAGCACGTGAGCAAGACAGAGTGAGAGAGTGAGTGAGCGAGCGAGCGAGCAAGTAAGTGAGAGTGGGTTGGTGATGGCGGTGGGTTGGATTTGTGTGGTGATGATGGTGGTGCATCAGATTTATGTGGCGTTTTTCATGGACGCTCGGGGACGCTTTGCGGTGGGTGCATTATTCATTCACTTCGAGGGCGGGCACTGATGGTGGTGAGCTGCTGCTGTGGCTGCAGTTGCCCTGGGGTGAACTGGCAGGGGCATGGCTGCTGATCTGCACTGGCAGCTTGGCATTTACACACATTCATGCCCGGTGTCATGGGTGCTGGGGGCAGGGTGGGTGGGGTGTCTTGCCTGGCGACGTGTCAGCAGGGTGGCTGGGGGGACTAGGGTTCGGGCCACTGTGGTTATTGGATGGCCTGCTCTACCTCCTGGGCAAATGCGCTTTACATGTCAGGTGACATTCCAAAACGCTTGCAGTGGGTCCATCATTCATTCGCTCGGGGCAGGCGTTGGTGGTGCTGGGGCTGCTTCTGTGGCTGCCCTGGGGCGGGTTGGCGGCGGCATGGCTGCTGGTCCAAGTCGGCAGCCTCACCAGCCGCTGCTGGGTATTTGTGCGCATTTGTGCCCGCTGCATCTACGCCGTGGCTGCCCCAAGCGTTAAGTGTGAATGAGTATGAATGAGTGAGTAAGAGTGAGCACGGGTAAATATGAGTGAGTTAGAGCATGAATGAGAGTGTATGTGTGAGTACGCGTGACTATAAGTGCGAGTGGGAGTGTAAGTGAAACTGAACAATTATGAGAGTGGGTGAGAGTGAATGAGTCTGAGTGAGGGAAAGCGAGTGTAAGAGTGTATGAAGGAGAGGGCAAGTAAGAGTGTGAGTGAGAGTGTGTGGGTGTGAGAGAGAGCGTGAGGGTGTGAGTGAGTGTATGTACTGGTCAGGGGTGCTGGACTGATGGGGGTTGTACCTCCTGGCCACATGGACTCCCTTCGGTGGGTGGGGGGGCTGGCCTCCCATGGGACTCCCCGCATCTTGCTGTTGCCTTTCTTGGGCGTGGGGGCCTGGTGCCTCCCAGAGTGTGTGTCTGGGGCGCTGGGGTGGGCGTGGGTCTGCAGTGTGTGGGGGGGCCTGGGGGGGGGCACACCGGAGGCATGTGCCGGTCTCCGGCTCGGGGGGAGGGGCGCTGGCCTTCTGGCGCCTGGGACCTGGGACCTGGGGCTGGTGTTGGTCCTGCTAGGCGGGTGCGGGTGTGCCACACCGGCCGATTTGTGGCCCGGCCTCCTCTGGCCTTCCCTCTTGGGGCTGTCATGGGGCTTGGTGGACATTTGTGCTCTGTGGGGGATAGTGGCGCTGTCTTGCTTGCTCATGGCTTTCGGGGCGGGGGGGCATATTGCTGTGGCCTGACACCCTCTTTGCATGCTTTCTGGCAAACCACTCACATGCTCACACTCACTTTTGCGCACACTCTCATACACACCCATACACACACATGCACATGCATATGTCTCTCTGCTCTTTCACAGGTGCTGATACCAGACTTGTGATGAAACCTCTACAGAAGCAGAAACAGTTTGTCTTCTGTTTGTTTCAGTTGTGATAGTCTGTGTTTTCTCTATTTGTTCCTCCTTCTTTTTCTCCCCCTTTCCACCCCTCACCCACCACCCCTTCCGACCACTTTGAATCTTTTCAGTTCTCTTCCTCATTCCCCCCTGTCAAGCCCATCATAAGCAAAACAATTTAAATAAAGTATTAAAAGTTATTACAAGAGGAGTCTATAAATACTGTTTACATACAGTACATATCAAATATGAGCAAAGCTCCTTTTGGTAAAGTAAATCTGTTTGGAACAATAAGGGAAGCAGATATCTGTTCTGGTTACCTGGCTGCTAGACAGGATGGGGAGGGATGGACTTCTAATGACTTACTGGCGGTTCCGTCATCTGGTGGTCCACTCAGTAGTAATGCATCTCTGTTTTGTGTCATGCAATAAACTCTGGGGCTCATGTGCGGATCACATAGAATTAATTAGACATCAAAATTTAGTTATCGGACATTAAAGCACATTTGAATGGCAATTGGTATCTCTGTGGGTAAAAATTAAAATCTATAATACCTTTAAAAAAAAAGCTCTCCTGAAGGACACTTCAAAGGGCAGAGGGTAAGGGACAGGTGCTAGGGCACCATCTGGAGTCTGTCTGTGCACATACCTACTAAACAAGAGACCGAGTGACCGAGATTCAATGTAGAAGACTGACACAATTTTCTTATATATTAGTGAAGACATTTTGAAAGTGACATCAAATAAATTTTATCCAGTTACTGACAGGTGGCAGCACAAGCAGTTGAAAAACAAGTCCAGTTTATTAAAGTCTTTGGTTAAGCTAAAGCATGACCTTTTATGCACCATATCCTCTCCTGATTAGTTCATCTACTCAACTGATGGTTTGGCGTGATATTGACAACAATTTATATTAATTTTCAGCATGATATTATTGTCCCATAGAATGAAAAATCACACTCAGGTTCAAATTGCTACACTAAAGCAGCTGCTATTGACACTGAGCCCTGAGAATGGGTTTCAGTAATGGATCTGTCAGATGTCTTCTATAATATATCATCGGCTCACAGAAAATTCCTCAGGTTTGCTTTCAAGGGACTATCTTCTTCTCTTCTTTCGGCTGTCACTGGCCTCTTGCACCTTTTCCAAATGTGTTAAGAGCGCACTTGCTCCCCTGAGAGTGAGGGTCATTTGCATTCTAGCATATTTAGATGACTGGGTGCTAATAATGAGCTAATGGGAGCTAGCGGACATAGATCTGTCACAATTTCTGTCATACTGTGGAAGATGAAAGTAGACGAGGCAGTGAGCTAGACGACACATGACCTTTGTTCACCTTCCAACATCAAGTACAGAAAATGCTCTATCTGGGTCTCTGGGCGCCTCCTTTTTATACCCTTTATTTTTGCCCCATGAGACCCAGGGAGCCAAACACAGTACACTCAGTGCACAAAGCCGTGCATGGCACATTAACATCTTATAACACCAGCCCTGCTTCTCACACCCTCTCTTCCTCTAGCGAACTCTGGTGTCTCCTGAACTCCCCAGGGGGTGGATAGCCCTTTCTGTTATGTCTGAGACCCTCCGGTGCCACTTCCTCCTTCAGTCCTTTGTTCCATCTTCCCCCTGGCTTCTGACTCTGGGTGGATAACCCCCCACACAATGCCACCACACAGCCCCCCCCCCCCGCCGCGAACACTCAGAAAGGTTACTAACTCCCCCGTCCTTTGGGTTTGAGCCGGCACCCATAGTGGCTGTAGCGGGGGGTTGCTGGTCCAGTCGAAGCACCCTGCTGTCAAGGTGTGCAGGCGGGCACATTAGTCTGAGGAGGGGAAAAAGGTGGTGGGGGGGACATGTTAGCTTTGCGAGTGCAGGTCTCTACCGAGGGAACACCAACTTGCGGAGCCACCGACGGTGGGCGTCCATGCCAGGGAGCTTGGGCCAACACCACCTGCTTGTCTGCCAACACAAAAGTGGGCTTCAGCCTGTCGATGCAGACGGTCACCCTACGCCCCCCCAAGTCTAGCACAAAACGCTTTGCCCCAGTTTCCAGCACCCTGAACGGTCCATTGTACGGTGGGCGCAGCGGGGTCCGGTGTACATCGTGCCTGACAAAAACAAACCTGACACTCTTTTTGGGATGAAGGTGACAGGAAAAACAATGGTGGGCCGGGCCTGGCATGTTAACAGTCTCTGTACTGTACAAAAATTGCATGAGCGGGTCGGCCCCGGGCCCGGGGTTTTCCAGTAAAAATTCCCTGGAGATCCGCAGTGGCTGAGAAAAAACGAGTTCTGCCAGAGAGGCTGCCAGATCCTCCTTAGGCATGGAACTCAACCCTAAAAGAACTCAGGGCAGGCAGTCGACCCAATTTGCATCCATGAGCGAAGTTCTGAGCGCTGCCTTAAGCGACCTATGAAAACATTCACATAACCCGTTAGCCTGGGGGTTGTATATGGTAGTGTGGTGGATTTTGACCCCCAGGCTCTGGGCCATCGTGGACCAGAGTTCCAAAACGAACTGCGGACCCCTGTCAGAAGTGATGTCCGATGGGGATCCAAACCGTGCAACCCAAGCCGACAAAAAAGCGTGAGCCACTTCCGCGGACACGGTGAAAGTCATCGGGACCACTTCAGGCCAATGCGTGGTGCGGTCCACGATTGTCAAAAGGTACGTAAAATCTTGCAATGGCGGAAGGGGTCCCACCAAATCTATGTGGACATGGTCGAACTTCCTGGCCGGGATTTGGAATGGCTCGAGGGGGGCTCTGGTGTGCTTGTGCACTTTGGCCTGCTGGCACGCGATGCACACTGCAGCCCACTCTTTCATGACCTTGCACAAGTGCGGCCAGACAAATTTTGCCCCACCAGTTTAACTGAGGCACACACACCGGGATGCGAAAAGGAGTGGACTGACTCAATAATGCGGCGTCGCAGAACAAGGGAGGGCACCCGTCTTGCAACACCTGTCACGTTCTGAGTGCGGAGGGATTCCACCGAGCTCAGGTTGTCTGCCTTTTTTTCATATTTGTTCTGTGTTGTCATTTTTGAGTTGTCACTTATCCTATTTTGTTTCTCAGTATGATTTATTTTCCCGTTTACGTTCATTATAGTCTATTTATTGTATTTTTGAGTTTACCTGTCTCCATTTTTTGTTATATCATTATATTTGTATTCTGTGTGTTCTTTCCTTCGGGGCTGACAGCTGTCAATGGCTTTCAGGGGTGTTGCTCTGCGTGGGCGTGGCCCTGTCATCTGTCAACTCCGATGACTTCCTCATTATTCCCAGCAGGACCGAATTATTTGTCATTGTTTTCTCCTATCCATTCAGATACCCACACCGGTTATTAATTATGTAAAGGGTTTGATCCCTATTTAAAAAGGAGTTATTTTCATTTCCCACTGCCGCTGTCTTGATTTGGATTCGTCTCGTCTCCACCAGAGCCCTGCCTCGCTCTGGTGTGCAAAATCTATAAGTTTTTTCTGTTTTTGTGTTCTGAGCCTGTGTTGAGTTTCTTGTCTGTTATTTCTTTTCAATAAATTGGCCAAGCTCACAGTTTAGCGCGTGGGTCTCATCTTCTCACCCCAAAGGGCATTTATGACGGAAGACAGCGGCCAGTAGAGACCCAGCTGCTGTGAGTTTGGTAATTTTTCTTTTCTTGCCATTTCGTTCACCTCAGCGGTGGCAAGGCTCATTGTTTTTTTGTTTTTTGTTTTTTTTTTCACTGGGATTACCATGTCTGTCACCCCAGAGATTTCAGCCTTTAAACTGAATAAGGTGGAGCAATGGTCAGTGGGAATTTTGGAGGATATTTTATAACAGGCTCAAGCCTCCTGTACTCCTGAGACAGCCCAAGAGTGTCTGGAGGGCACGGCGCAGGTGCTAGAGGCATGTCCCAGCCTGCGGGATCATCCGGAGCTCATGAACCTACTCCTCTCCATAATTCTCACTCAGTCCACGAGTGATGAGCCGGGGAAGCCAGCTCCAATGCCTGTGTCCGCGCCAACGAAAAGCAAGTGCTCATGCAGACGGAAGCCTCCAGTCTCTCACCACTCTCCAGCGGCAGCTCCGTTTCCTCCTCCAGAGCCTTGGCCTGCTCCATCGGCCAAGGAGCTGGAGGAGCTCCGGAGCACAGGCTTCTGGAGGAGCATAGGCGAGTTATACTGGCAGAAACTGACCTCCTCCTGTAGGTTAAGCCATGGCTCCTCCCAGATTTGGCACAGGAGCTGGAGGAGAGGAGAGGGACATCCCTACACCCGCTGCAGCAGGCAACATCGAAAACTGGGAACACAGGCAAGTGTCATTTCATTCCTCTTCATTTTATGATGATGTGCCTTGTCTGATTCCTGGTAGTGGGGCTCAGGGTTTGCTGTCCCCTGAGTCCTCACCACCTGTTGCAGCTATTAACTTCTCACCTGTCCTCTCCGTGTCTCTGCCTAGCCTCCCTGAGGGTCTGCCGATGACAGGGTTGAGCTGCCGGACGATGGAGGGACCTGCGGCCCTGGAGGACCCGGTCCCAGCCCCGCATCCACAGCCTAGACAGAGGGAGGGCGCTTCCTGCAACCCGAGGCCTGCACTGACAACAGAGCATCCCCTGGCTTAGGCTACACGGAATCCAGTGCCAGCGGTGAGCCAACCCCCCAGCCGCCATTCCGGACGAACCACCTGCATGGGTCACTTCGCCTGGGCGCCCTGAGACTGCATCCACCACCATGCCTGCTGCAGGAGCTGCCGCAGCAGAGTTGGAGCTGGATCTGCAGAGAGCTGGGCCCGAGGCACCATCGCTTAGATCGATGGAGTCCTGGACAGCAGTGCAGCTCAAACTCAGGGTCACCAAGGTATTTCCAGATCTGCCAGATATCTCCATGGGTCCAGATCCACTGCCAGAGATCACCATGGGTCCAGCTCCTCCCGCTGAGGTCGTTGTGGGTACTTTGTCCCAGCCTGGGACCTCCGTGGGTGCTGCCCCCCCTTCGGATGAGGTCTTCGCGGGTGCTCTGTCCCAGCCTGGGACCTCCATGGGTGCAGTTTTGGCCCAGTCCTGGTCCTCCTTGGGTACAGCTGTGGCCCAGTCAAGGCCCACTGTGGGTGCAGCTATGGCCCAGTCTGGGCCCACTGAGGGTGCTGCTTCCTTTCCAGTGCAGGTCATCGCGGGTGTATTGTTCCAGCCCAGGCCTCCAAGGGTGCAGCTGTGGCCCAGTCCGGGCCCACTGTGGGTGCAGCTTTGGCCCAGTCCAAATCCATCGCAGGTGCTGCATTGCTCCAGCCTGGAGTCACCACGGGTGCAGCCTCGCTCCAGTCCGGAGCCACCGCGGGTGCAACCTCGCTCCACTCCGGAGCCACCGTGGGTACAACCCCGCTCCAGTCCAGAGCCACCGAGGGTGCAGCTCCGCTCCAGTCTGGACCTACTGAGGGTGCAACCATGTCCCTGTCTGGGACCAATGAGGGTGCTGCTGGTCAGTCCAAGGGCGTCGTGGTCCCCCCTCCTCTGCCAGATGCCATTGTGGTTCCTCCTCCTCTGCCAGACACCGTCGTGGTCTCATCTCCTCTGCCAGACTCCGTCGTGGTCTCATCTCCGCGGCAGACGCCATCGTGGTTCCTCCTCCGCTGCCAGATGCAGTCATGGTTCCTCCTCCGCTGCCAGATGCCGTCATAGTTCCCCCTCAGCTGCCGGACAAAGTCGTGATTCCCCCTCCTCAGCTCTCCTTCCTTTTGTTAGGCCTCCCTGTGGGGGAGCCGCCTCCTGGACCACCTCTCCTGTTCAGGTGGTTAAAACACTTGGGCAGACCACCTGACATGCAGTGCCTCAGAGTTGGGTGGCCCATGTTCTCTGGAAGGCCACCCGACCCATTCCATTGTGACATCTGGCAGGCCTGGAACTCTGGTCTCCCGCCTGAACTGTTCAGCCCCTCGGTCCAGGGGGCTTAGGGAAGTTAAGGCTTTTCCTGGTGTGGGTCCTGAGAGGGATTTTGTTTTTGATGTTTTCCTTCAGCTTGGACCTTGCTGGGAAGCTGTCCTAAGGGTTATCTCTTGTTCCTTTTGGTTTGGTTCTGTCCTTCCATGCCTGGGTCCCCCTCCTCCCACCCAGGGTGGGGTTGTTTTCTTGTTGGGGTGGGATTTCTGTGTGTGGGGGGTTCTTTTCTTTTGATGTTACCCCGGGGTGTCTAGTATCCACCCCATGATGGGGGTTTCTGTCACGTTCAGAGTGCGGAGGGATTCCACCGGGCTCAGGTTGTCTGCCTTTTTTCATATATGTTCTGTGTTGTCATTTTTGAGTTGTCACTTACCCTATTTTGTTTCTCAGTATGATTTATTTTCCTGTTTATATTCATTATAGTCTGTTTATTGTATTTTTGAGTTTACCTGTCTTCATTTTTTGTTATATTGTTATATTTGTATTCTGTGTGTTCTTTCCCTCGGGGCTGACAGCTGTCAATGGCTTTCAGGGGTGTTGCTCTGTGTGGGCGTGGCCCTGTCATCTGTCAGCTCCGATGACTTCCTCATTATTCCCAGCTGGTCCAAATTATCTGTCATTGCTTTCTCCTGCCCGTTCAGATACCCACACTGGTTATTAATTATGTAAAGGGTTTGATCGCTATTTAAAGGGAGTTATTTTCAATCCCCACTGCCGCTGTCTTGGTTTGGATTCGTCTCGTCTCCACCAGAGCCCTGCCTCGCTCTGGTGTGTAAAATCTGTAAGTGTTTTCTCCTTCTCCTGTTTTTGTGTTCTGAGCCTGTGTTGAGTTTCTTGTCTGTTATTTCTTTTCAATAAATTGGTCAAGCTCACAGTTCAGCACGTGGATCTCATCTTCTCTCCCCGAAGGGCATTTATGGCACCACCCTGCTCTCCAGCTTTAACCCAGTAGGCACGGACTGGAGAGCTGAAATGTCTGCGTCCCCAGTTTTCTCCGTGGCCATGGCAGGGAAATCTATCCCCATGTAGACCAGGGAGACGAACGCGCGCAACAGACAATCGTCCACGATGTTGAGCTTACCGGCAACGTGTTGAATGTTGGTCGTGAACTCCGAGATTGCGGCCAAATGCTGTTGCTGCCGGGCCAACCACGGTTTCGAGACTTTGAACATCGCATACGTTAGTGGTTTATGATCCACGAATGCGGTGAACTCGCGCCCTTCTAGCCAAAACTGGAAATGGCGCATCACCAGGTGGAGGGCCAACAATTCTCTGCCGAACGTACTGTATTTGCATTCGTTGTCGCGCAAAGCACGACTGAAAAATGTGAGCAGCGGCCACGAACCAGAGACGTACTGCTACACCACTGCCCCTATGGCACCGTCACACATGTCCATGGTGAGCGCTATCCGCACCGACGGGGCAGGGTGGGCTAGTGAAGCGGTGTCAGCGAGCGCTGTTTTGGCATCTGCAAAAGCCTGGAGTCACTCAGGGGTCCAGTCAATGTTTTCCGCAGGCTTCTTTTTCTTAAGTGCGGAGTACAACGGCTGCAGCAGCTGGGCTGCCGGGGGAGAAAACAGTTATAAAAGTTGACCCTGCCCAAAAATTCCTGTAGGACCCTCATGGTCTGCGGATGCAGAAAGTCTGACACGGCGCACCTTATCAGGTAGCAGAATCGCGCCCTCTGGCGAAATGCGGTGGCCCAAAAAATTGATCATTGGCACACTGAACTGGCACTTTGCTGGGTTAACTATAAGCCCGTGCACTTCCAACCTCTGGAAAACCGTCTTGAAAAGGGTGAGGTGCTCCTCCTCGGATGCGCTCGCCACCAGAATATCATCTAAGTAGACAAAAATGAAAGGCAGGTCACGGAGTACCGCGTCCATCATTCTCTGGAAGGTTTGCACGGCGCGCTTTAACCCAAACGGCATGCGTAAAAACTTAAAAAGGCCAAAAGGAGTTATTACCGCTGTTTTGGAAACATCCTCCATGTGCAGTGGGACCTGGTGGTAACCGCAGACCGGATCCACTTTCGAAAAAACATGTCCCGGCCAGGTGCACGGAAAAATCCTGGATGTGATACCGATCGTGTTCCATGGCGTTATTCAAATGCCAGAAATCACCTCACGGTCGCCACAACCCGTTGGCCTTAGGCACCATGTGTAGCGGGGATGCCCACAGGCTGTTAGAGCGCCTGACGATGCCCAGCTGCTCCAAGTTGGCAAACTCCTCATGTGCGCTGGCCAGTTTAGCCGCGTCCAGGCACTGAGGTCGCATGAATACCAGCAGGCCTTTTGTGGTTATGAAATATTCCACCCTGTGTTTGGTTACCATAGCCGAAAAAGTCGGGACCGTGAGTGCTGGGTACTGTGAAAGTAAATGCTGGGTACTTACCCCCTGGAGCTATAACGTTAGCCAGTGTTGTTGACCCAGCTTCCTGAGCTGTGTAGGGCAGGGAGGTGAAAGAGACAGCGTCCACTAAACGTCTGTTGGCAACATCGACTAACAACCCATAAGCACATAAAAAATCTGCGCCAAAAATAGGGGCAGAACATGCAGCTACCACAAAGTCCCACTGGTAATTGCACCCATGTAGGCATACCATCAGTGTCCATTCACCAAATCTCCTGATGGCAGATCTGTTGGCGGCCGTGAGCTCAGGACTGCTGCTTCCTGCCGACCTGTCTGCGCTGACCGGCAGGCTCTTCTGGGAGCCGGAGTCCACCAAGAAACGTCTCCTCGAACATGTGTCCGTGATAAAAAGCAGCTTGTTCCTGTTGCCAGCGCGGTTGCAGCTGCTACTGACTGCTGGCTGTGCCATTTCCCGGCTTCTTGAATTGGCATGGTGGCAGGCAACATTGGGCAATCGAGCCGAAGTGGCAGTGATAGAAACACAGCGCCCCGTTCCTGCGTCTCTTGGCATCCGTCCTGGCTACCACCAATGGATCCTCAACCTCGCTGGAGTCCCTCATGGATGCCAGTGTTGCTGCATGCAAGCTGAGAGCTCTGGTTGCTAAAATGATGTGGTCTGCTTCCTGCGCCAGGGCGCAGTAGTCCTTGGTCACCAGCAGCGGCAAGTTGGCTAGGATCGCCCTCACTGTAGCAGGTAGGTTTCTGGAGGAACAGGTGGGTGAACAGGAAAGATTCGTCATTCTTCCCCATCAGCACTAACATGCTCTCCATGAGCTCCACTGCTGATCTGTCACCCAACTCTGAACGTGTTAGGAGTCTCTCTGCCCTCTCACTGTCAGACAGGGTATAACGCTGGAGTAGCATCTGCTTGAGTGCTTGATATTTCCCCTGGGCCGGCGGCTCCTGGAGAAGGCTCATTACCTGTTGTGTGGTGTGCACATCCAGCGCAGGGACCACATGGTAATATTTCGTGCCGTCCATTGTGATCCCGCGGAGTGCGAACTGGGCTTCTACATGCAAGAACCATGTGGTCGGATTGTGAAGCCAGAAGTCTGGGAGCTTGACTGTGACAGCGCATGCGGCACTGGTGTTCTCCCTCTGGGTTGTCTCGGGGGCGGTGCTTGGCTCATTCTCCGTCACACGTCTTGGGGTCACCAATGTGGAAGATGAAAGCAGATGAGGCAACGAGCTGAACGACACACAAACTTTATTCACCTTCCAACATCAAGTACAGAAAATACTCTATCTGGGTCTCTGGGCGCCTCCTTTTTATACCCTTTATTTCTGCCCCATGAGACCCAGGGAGCCAAACACAATACACTCAGTGCACAAAGACATGTGTGGCACATTAACATCATATAACACCAGCCCTGCTTCTCACACCCTCTCTTCCTCCTGCAAACTGGTGCCTACTGAACTTCCCGGGGGGCGGATAGTCCTTTCTGTTACGTCTGAGACCTCCCCGGTGCCACTTCCTCCTTCAGTCCTTTGTTCCATCTTCCCCCCGGCTTCCACCTCTGGGTGGAGAACACCCCCACACAGTGCCACCACAATACTACCAGGGCTTGACTGTAACACCCACTCACGGCGGGTATATTCTGGCTGTGGCGGGTAAGACAGTGACTCCCACTAGCCACTTTGGCAGGTTGTAGTTTTCTCAAACAACATCTAGATAATAAACCTATTGCAAAGTGAGACTACAAAACTACAACTCCCATAAGAATTTGTGTACTCTTTGTTCTTTCAATATTTCGTTTGTGAAGTGAAAACAGAACTACTGAAAATAGCCATTATATCATCCTCGCCTTGTCAAAATAAAATCGAAATTGAGCAAAAACAACATAACGGATCTGATTCTGTTTGGTGTCATTTTCCTTTTATTTTTTCGGTCACAGCCGGAAGTGGTGATGGCAGCCACAGAGCACCGCCATTTTCAAATAAGCCTAAAAGACTACCTGCTACATCTCACTTTAAAATCGCGAAAATGCCAAAGTTGCAGCATAGACTCATGCAGACATCACCATCTGATGAAAGATGAGAAAGGCTGCCAGAAATATATGTTTATAGAGTTCCCATCAGCCAGCACAGGAGGATGTTGTGGACAAATGGATACCGAAGGCCTCGGCAGTCATGAAAGGTTGACGTGATCGACCTCTGGTAGGTCTACTGGGAGACCTATTATTAAGGTCCACTGATCTGAAAATTAGGACCAAATTAATTAGACCTAATTTAATAGACTATTTTTCTTTGAAAATTAAGGTTACATTTATGTCACACCCATCATAGGGTAAATTAGTTAAACATGCTAGTTATGACAGACATAAGTTTAATTTTTATTGACCATATTATTAAGTATATATACATTAATACACTAAATGCAAAGTGTGTACATATGTGGCATGGTGGATGAGAAGGAAGGATGTCATGTTGGATGGTTGAGCTGTAGTAAACTTATTTATTTGAGGGCTCGTTTGAACTGCATATAACCATTTTTAACAATTAGTCTTTAGGACCAATGAGCCTTCAGAATATTGACTAGTCACCCAAATTGTGCTTTCTATTACTAGTACAAAACGGTCACTAATTTACTGAATTGTGTTTCTACTATTGATGAGCAATGAGTTTAAAAAATGTATAAAAAAATAATATACCAATAAATGAAAATGTTGAAGTCCTTCACTGTCCAACAGCCACGCAAGTCAGTAAAGGTTATTTTATATTGTAAACATTCAACTGAGCAGAGGTGGTAATGTACATTAATCACTGTGAATTTTTTTAATCCAGCAAATGTCTGTGTGATCCGTGACAACTACATCTGACGTGGAGATGAGTGCTGCAGAGACCAGGGGACCAGTCTGGGTGTGAATGGTGTCCACATTCACTGGTTCTGAGATGGAAGCACCTTCTCCTTTCTTCTTTAAGACCTACATTGACGTTTTACATTTTTACAATTTAAATCCATAAAAAAGTCTAATTTAACTTTGTTAACCTTTTTAAATAACCAGTCATTCACATTTTTACACAACTGTGAGCTGCACCTCAGTTCATGCATTCTTTATGCATTTATTTATGACAAGACATAATCTGGTATTTCCAAAAATTGTTTTTTTTTAATTATTAAATAAAAGGTTTATCTCAAATACTTTATCTGTATTCACTTATTTATAATCATTAATATTCACTGCAGGTTTGGGTAGAATACAAATTATATCTGTTCAGAACAGTCAGACATTGGCAGTGATGCATAAACATGCCGCCAGAAAAAATTCTTGTACTTGTAGATATTTTGACAACACAGTACTTAGATGAGTAACTTTGTTGCAGGATACTTTCTACTCAAGTACATGTGAGGATAAAACTACTTTTACTCAAGTACCTTTGGTCACAATCACTAAATTTTAATTTCACTGATTTGAAATCTCTAGAGCTTCACAGGTTGCCACTGGAAACCTCTTCCACTCCTCCATGACAACATCACAGAGCTGGTGGATGTGAGAGACCTTGCGCTCCTCCACCTTCCATTTGAGGGTGCCCCACAGATGCTCAATAGGGTTTAGGTCTGGAGACATGCTTGGCCAGTCCATCACCTTTACCCTCAGTTTCTTTAGCAAGGCAGTGGTCATCTTGGACGTGTGTTTGGGGTCATTATCATGTTGGAATACTGCCCTGCAGTCCAGTTTCTGAAGGGAGGGGATCATGCTCTGCTTCAGTATGTCACAGTACATGTTGGCATTCATGGCTCCCTCTATGAACTGTAGCTCCCCAGTGCCGGCAGCACTCATGCAGCCCCAAACCATGACACACCCACCACCATGCTTGACTGTAGGCAAGACCCACTTGTCTTTGTACTCCTCATCTGGTTGCTGCCACACACGCTTGACACCATTTGAATCAAATAAGTTTTTCTTGGTCTCATCAGACCACAGGACATGGTTCCAGTAATCCATGTCCTTAGTCTGCTTGTCTTCAGCATACTGTTTACGAGCTTTCTTGTGCATCATCTTTAAAAGGTGCTTCCTTCTGGGACGACATCCATACAGACCAATTTGATGCAGTGTGCGGAGTATGATCTGAACACTGACAGGCTGACCCCCCACCCCCTTCAACCTCTGCAGCAATGCTGGCAGCATTCATACGTCTACTTTCAAAAGACAACTTCTGGATATGACGCTGAGCACGTACACTCAACTTCTGGGCAGCACAGTGGTCCAGTGGTTAGCACTGTTGCCTTACAGTGAGAAGGTTCCAGGTTCGAATCCCCAGGCTGGCAGGGGTAGGAACGTTTCTGTGTGGAGTTTGCATGTTCTCCCTGTGCTGCGTGGGTTTACTCCGGGGGCTCCAGTTTCCTCCCACAATCCAAAGACATGCATGTTAGGTCAATTGGTTGTTCTAAATTGTCCCTAGATATTTGTCTCCTATAGGCCCTTAGAGTAGAGGGTTAGTGCTAGTGAAGCGCTTTGAGTGGTCTTTGAGACTAGAAAAGCGCTATATAAGAACAGGTCCCTTATCTGCCCCCCCTTCTTTGGTTGACCGTGACGAGGCCTGTTCTCAGTGGAACCTGTCCTGTTAAACCGCTGTATGGTCTTGGCCACCATGCTGCAGCTCAGTATCAGGGTGTTGGCAATTTTCTTATAGCCTAGGCCATCTTTTTTTTTTTCTTTTTTTTTTGGAACTTTGATTTTTATTCATTTTTCATCATACATATTACATTCAGATCACAGTCTCTATAATTAAAAAAAGGAGCTAGAAGAAGAAAAAAAAGGAAAAGGGGGGGACAAATGTTGGAGCATCAAGTTTTTAGTTTCCATCTCTTAATTCTTCTGGTTTTTCCAGTGTCTTTGGTTATTCTTTCAATTTCTAGTCTCGTTGTTGCACTTTGTAGTGTGTCCATTTCCACCAATTTTTTTCATATTGTCCTTCTTGCATTCTTTGTCGATATGTTAGTTTTTCCATTAAACGTATATCCTCAACAATGTCTGTCCATTGCTCTTGGTCAGGAAGAACTTCTGATCGCCATTTTCTTGTGATTGTTTTTTTACATGCAATCAGCAAGATTTTAACTAGACATCTGTCCTCAGCCTGTATTACATTGTCTCTTTTAAGATCACATAAATACATCAAGTTACAGTTCATTGGTATATTATATCCTAATATCCTCTGTATTGTCACATGTATAGATTTCCAGAATGATGAGATTTTGCAGCATTTCCAAAACATATGTGAGTGGTCTGCATTTTGAGCCCCACGGCCCCTCCAGCATATAGATTGGGTATTTGTATATTTTATTTGGATCTGTGGTGTAATGAAATAGCGAATCAGGTTTTTCCATCCAAATTCCCTCCATGTCCTTGAACTTGTTGATGTGTGTTGTGTTTTCCATATTTCTTGCCAGTTTTCTTCTGTTATGTTTAAATTTAGCTCTTTCTCCCATTTCTCCTTTATATAGTTACTTGAATGTTTGTTTGCCGTAAGTTTCTGATATAGCTTTGAAATAATTCTTATTTTATTTCCTGCATACAAGCTTAAAATGAATTGTATAATCTCGCTCACATCTGTGTGGAGGTTATGCCTAATCTTCCTCATATAATAATCTCTCATCTGCAGATATCTGAAGAATTCAGATTCTTCTAGTTTAAATTTTCTTCTCATGTTTACAAAACTCCCGAAATCTTTTTTTCCCATATTGCCCCATGCTGTGATTCCCTTGTTCACCAGATTTTTGTATCCCCTATCTTGCTTTGCCGGTTCAAACTGACTGTCAAATGCTACCCATTTCAATAGTTTTATGTCCTCCTTTATATTATAGTTTTGTACTATTTTATACCACAGTTCCAAAGTAAATGTAGTGATTGGGTCTATTTGTTTGATTTGCTTATATGCATCCTTATCTCCTATTATGCTTTGCACTGGGAGTCCCTCAATTTCCTTTTCCATTTCTTTCCATTTTGCCTCATATCCTCCGTCGCACCAACATATGATATATCTTATTTGTGCTGAGTAGTAATATTCCTTTAGACTCGGTAGACCCATGCCTCCTTTCTCTTTTGGTAATTGGAGAGTTTTATATTTCACTCTTGGCTTTTTACCTCCCCAAACAAATCTCGATATCATCCTGTCCCACTTTGAGAACTGGGCACCGGGAATCTCTGTTGGTAGAGCTTGGAAGAGGTAAAGCAGTCTAGGTTGTATGCTGATTTTGACTGTCTTAATTTTTGAATTCAGATCCATATTTAAGATTGACCATCTATCAATATCTTTTTTTATTTCTTGTTCTAACCTATCATAGTTTGCTTTACAGATTTTGCTTAAATCTTTAGGTATGTTCACTCCAAGGTATTTTATTTCTTTTTGTTTCCAGTTTAGTTTGATCTTATAAGTTATCTGGTTTAAAGGGTTATAGTGGAATGTCAGTATTTGTGTTTTTGTTATGTTTATCTTGTATCCTGATAATTTTCCAAAATTTTCTATCAAGTCCATCATTTCCATTATTGATTCATCTGGTTGTTCAAGGTAAACTATAATATCGTCTGCAAATAGCCCAATCTTGTGTTCCGCTCCCTTTATTGTTACACCTTTTAATTTCTTATTTTGTCGCATCACTTGAGCCAGTGGCTCTATGAACAGAGCAAACAAGGTGGGCGATAGGCAGCATCCCTGCCTAGTTGATCTTTGTATATTTACTTTGTCTGTTAAGCTATCTGTTAAGCTATCTGTTAAGCTATCTTTGTCTGTTAAGCTATCTTGATTCTTGCCACAGGTTTTTGATACAGTGTCTTTATGCATTGCACTGATTTTTCGTTAAATCCAAAGCGTTCCAGCACATTATATAAGAACATCCAATTAACCCTATCAAATGCTTTTTCTGCATCTAAACTCATTATTACTGCGCTTTTCTTTTCTTTATGTATTTAATTAATTATGTGTATTGTTCTCCTGATATTATCATGTGTTTGGCGTCCCTCTATGAAACCAGTTTGATCATCCTCTATCAATTCCGTCAAGAATGTCTTTATTCGTTTACAGATAATTGTTGTATATATTTTATAATCCACATTTAATAAAGAGATTGGCCTATAGTTTCCGCATTGTTCCCTATCTTTCCCTGGCTTTAAAATAACTGAAATAATGGCTTCGTTCCATGATGGAGGTATTTTGTTGTTGTTTAATGTCCAATTAAATGACTTTAGGAGCTGTGGAGTGAGTTCTTCTATAAACAGTTTATAAAACTCAGAGGTATCCATCACTACCTGGTGATTTACCATTTTTTAGTGACTTAATCACATCTTTAATCTCTTGTGTTGTTATTTCTGCTGTTAGCTTTTCATTTTGTTGGTTTCCTATTGATGGCAAGTCCAATGTGCATAGAAATTTTTTAATATCCTTAACATTTGTCTCTTCAGGTTGCGAGTATAGTTCTTGATAGAATTTATGGAATATTTCTTCAATGTTTTCTGGGGTAACTGTGGTTTTATTTATGATGGGGTCCTTAATCTTGTATACATTATTCACTGTTTGTTGTTTTCTTAACCGTTTTGCCAGCAGTTTTGTGGCCTTTGGCCCCGTTTCATAATATTTTTGTTTTAAATATCTATTTTTCCTTTCAATTTCATCTATTTGTATTTATTTTATCTTTATTTTTTCTTCCTTAATTTCTTGATATATTTTTGGGTCATTTGTGTTTTGATGTTTACGTTCTAATTCCCTCAGTCTCTCACATCTTTGTTCATATGATTCCAGTTTAGACTTTTTTGCTTTTCCTGATTCAACAATTAATTTACCTCTTAATACGGCTTTTAGTGCATCCCATAGTATTGTTGGGTCCACTTCTCCATTATCATTCTCCTCGATATACTCATTTATGTTTACCTTTATTCTTTCTTTCATTTTCTCATCATTTAATAGTCCTATATTAAGTTTCCATGTTGTTTGTCGTGTTCTATTGTTTAAATATATTTCCATGCATATAGGATTATGATCTGATATTTCTGCCCCTCCAATCCGACAATTTCTCACCCTGTGTCTGTCACCTTCATTCATAAGGAAGTAATCTATTCTAGAGTGTACTTTTTGGACTGCTGAATAATGTGTATAGTCTTTTTCAAGTGGGTGCAGGTCCCTCCATATGTCTACCATACCCATTTCTGCCAGTGAGGTTCTTATGAACTTTGCTACATGTTTTTTTTGTCTTCTTAACACTTGTTGTGTCAACTTCATGATCCATTACGGCATTTAAGTCTCCTCCACAAATTAGGACTCCTTCACTGTGTGTTGCTATGAGATCAAACAGATGTTGAAAAAAACCCTTGTCACTTTCTGGTGGAGCATAGATGTTCACTAATGTGATCTGCATACCATCTATTCTTCCCTTTATTATTACATATCTGCCTTCTTTATCCTGGATTTCTTGTTCACATTCAAATTGTATTTTATTTGAAATTAGTATCATAACCCCCCTTTTAGTTCCTCCCTTAAATGAACTGTAGTAGGAGTTCTTATAGCCAAATCTCTTTAGTTTCTCATGTTCTGTCTTGTTCAAATGTGTCTCTTGCATAAATATAATTTCGGCTTTTTCCTTCTTGAATTTTCTTATTATTCTTTCCCTTTTAACAGGTGAGTTCAGACCATTCACGTTTAATGTCATTATCTTAAGATTTTTAACCATATTCATGTTTTTCCATTTTTTTAACTTGTGCTCCTAACCCCTTTAACAACAAAACTAACACATATATGTACAAAAACACATTAACGAATCTCGACCTCCGTACTTTGGGCCTTTCTTCTGCCCACTGGTCCCTGTTGGAGGGTGGGGGGAATGTCCTCACCGAGTGAGGGGCCCTCCCTAGACCTGTAGTTACTATCCAAGTAATAGTCATTAGTCTAGAAATGTCCAACAAAAATCACTTTAACCTCTCCTAGCCGTTTGTTTCTCTTTTACCTTGTCTTCTTGGCCTTCATTTTTTCTGTGTCCTTCTTAATCTCTGTTATAATCTAGGCTTTCCGTTGAAAGCCTTGCAGTTTTTCTTGGGCCTGGTGCGCCACGTCCGTCTCCCGCCCTCTGCCGCTCACTCGCCTCCACTCCGGCTGTCTCGATGCGTTCCGTGCCGCCGCTGCTCCAGCCGCTTCCTCCGGTACGCTCACCACAAAGCCTCGCTCCGTCATGTCCCGCGCTGCCTCTCTGGCCATGTTGTAGGTTTTCACGCCGTCCTCCCAATGAATTCTCATCTTCGTTAGCGGCGTTTGGAATCTAATTTTTTTCTCTTTCAGCATTTTTTTAATGTTGGCATATTTCTTTCGCAGCTGCACAATTTCTGTCGGGTAGTCATGGTCAAAGAATATCTGTTTGTCGCCGACTCGTATCTTTTTTTTCCACGCTTGAGTCAGGATTCTTTCCTTTGCGTCGTATTTTAAAAAGTTTACCACAACTGACCTGGGTGTAAAGTTTGAATTCGGGTTCTGTGCCAAGGCTCTGTGCGCTCATTGGATCTGCAGGTCTGTTTCATCGGGCAGCTCAAGCTCTTTTTTTAAGAATTGATCTATGAATTTCATCATCGAGTTGCCTTCAATGCCCTCCGGAATCCCAAAGATGCGTATATTGCTCTGCCTGGACCTGCTCTCCAGGTCGGTTATTTTTTCCTGCATCCTCTGTGTTTGTGCCTTCAGGGTCTGCAGCAGCTCGCTTGCCTCGGTCTTCCAGTCTTCCAACTCTGATATTCGAGCCTGTGCTTCTGCCATACATGCCCGTTGAGTGCGCAGTTCCTCCATGGTTTCTGCTAGCTTGCGTTCCATTTCTTTCGGAGACCCATAATTTCCTACTTCATCTCTTTTTTCAGTTCTTCCTTAAGAGCCATTAAATCCTGTTGGAGTTGTCGCTTGAAGTCTTTTATGTCCTTACTTATATTGGCGAAGCCAGTGTTCATAACATCGAGATTGGCGTCCTCCATTTTCTCTGTTGTAGTCACCTCATTTTTTTGGGCCTCGTGTTCAGCGATTTCTCCAGCGTTGATGAAGAGGGATTCTTTAGTTTTACCCTGCTTTTGTCCATGTGCCCGGGTTCTTCGTGTTTTCATCCCTTGGTTTATTGATCCATTTATGTCGAGTTGGCCATTGACCAAAGATTTTTAATCCGACTAGGGAGAGCTCTCTGTTCAAGCGTTATGCCTCTCCGCCATCTTCCCGGAAGTCAGCCTAGGCCATCTTTATGTAGAGCAACAATTCTTTTTTTCAGATCCTCAGAGAGTTCTTTGCCATGAGTTATCAGGTTGAACTTCCAGTGACCAGTATGAGAGTGTGAGAGCGTTAACACCAAATTTAACACATCTGCTTCCCATTCACACCTGAGACCTTGTAACACTAACGACTCACATGACGCCGGGGAGGGAAAATGGCTAATTGGGCACAATTTGGACATTTTCACTTCGGGGTGTACTCACTTTTGTTGCCAGCGGTTTAGACATTAATGGCTGTGTGTTGAGTTATTTTGAGGGGACAGCAAATTTATACTGTTATACAAGCTGTACACTGACTACTTTACATTGTATCTAAAGGCGCTTTTCCACTAGGGTCAGTACAGTACAATTCGGTATGGTTCGGCACCCTTTGTCTGCTTTTCCAGTAGGGACCGGAAGTCCTTGCGGTTCTGTTTTATTGGAACTGTTCCTATTTTATTGGGACTGATCCAGATCAGGTCTGAAGCGTACCGGCACTGTTACGTCAACCCACTGCTGGCCACTGATTAGTCCGGACGTAGCGTCATCAGAGTGGGTATTACGCTGACGTTCCAGAATCACTGGCTGGCCGCCATTTGCAATTTTTCATCCGTAAGCCCGCAAACAAGTGATATTATAAACAACAACGATAGAATGGCTTAACAGAAATCAGCAGAAATCAACACAGCGGTCCAGCAGAGTTTTCTGTGCATTTCGGCTGATGAGAGAATGCAGAGGGAAGCAGACTGAGCTTGCAGTGGGGAGCACAAACAGACGCACTAGAAAATAGACGGAGATGCACTGGTAATTAGACTCAGCCACCCGAATTGAATTGAATGTACAGCCGCGACGCACCCAACTTCAGCAGTTGAAGCCGTGATATTGTGATATACAGGACGGTGAGTGATGTGATATTCATGTTTTACGTTATATTTCCCAGCAGTGGAAAGTTCACTGTGGACAGACAAAAACTTAATCGTGTTTAAACAATGACCTAGCTCAATGCTACGTCCGTCCTAGTATGTTGCCTTGTGTTGACAATATCTGATGAAATAAACTAGTTGTAATCCTGGTTAAAAAGATGTTTGTTACATGTTGCACTTTCGTGCTGTGTATGAGCTTAAGGTGTGTGTATTTTGATTGTAGAGTCCAAACAGGATCTGCTCGGAATGGCAACATTTTGACAGCAGTATTGTGACAGGTAAACAACACATCAATCATATTTATAGTCAAATCTTTTGCTTTTTAAGTTAAAGTATAGGTAAACCGCTTGTTTGTTTGTTTATTTGTTTATTTTATCAGATCATTTCTGTGATCCTTTATGAGTTGTAGTCAGTGTATCTTGCACTTTGGGGAATGGGAGTTGTTCAGTCACCATTAGAATTTAGTTTATATGTGTAGTCTATAGTATTTCATCTTTAAACTCATCCAGTAAAAGAACACATTACAAATATTTGAGACCCATTGTAGTGCTTCCTTTTATATTTTAGCAATACAAGCACAAAACACCACCCACACTTGAAACCAGGGCGACACAGCGGTGGCTAAACTTTTATTGATAACGTTATTTCATAACATCACAACAACTCAGTATCTAAACTTAGTGTAAATGGTGTAGAGATTGAAAGGGTATTCAAAATTAAAATCCTTGGCGTAATAATCGATAAAAAACTGTGTTGGAAGTCACATATTAATTATATTAAAGGTAAAATATGCAAATCAATCGCAATACTACACAGAGTGAAATATTTGCTGAATCAACCCACATTATATACTTTGTATCATTCATTAATACTCCCATACATGACATATTGTACTGAAGTATGGGGAAATACATATAAAACAAACATATATCCAGTCTTTATGCTTCAGAAGAGAGCTATTAGAATAATAAACAAAGCTGCTTACAGGGAACCAACAAACCCACTTTTTCTTAAATTAAAAGCTCTCAAGTTGAATGATCTGGTTGCCTTTAAAACTGCAGTAATAAGGTTTAAAGCTAAGAATCTATCACTGCCCGCAAATATCCAAAAGTTGTTCCAAATAAGGGAGAAACAATATCATTTCAGAGGAACATGTATATTTCAAAAACCTTCAGTGAGAACTACCACCAAGCAACACTGTGTCTCAGTGCAAGGAGTCAGATTATGGAACGCTTTTGGACCTGAATTAAAATCATGTACAACGCTTGGACAATTTAAACAAAAACTAAAGGATGAAATACTCCAAACATATATACAAAACGACATGTAAAATCACATAAGGATTGTCATATCCAGTCTGTGTTGTGCTGTTGCTTAGTTTTTGTCACGTTTTGTCTTGGCTTTGTTCTGATTTGTAATCACTCTTATTTTATTTTATTTTTGAATTCTTAGATGGAACATGGGTGGGCAATATAAGCTGCAGCTTCAGCCATCACCCATTTAGGAGAAGTTATGTTGAATTGTATAATCCGAAGAGTTGCTGTTTAATTTGACCTTATTGGATTTTTTTTCCCTTTGTTCTATTATTCTGTTCCTTTCTTTTAATCTAATCTATCCGAAATAAAGATTCATTCATTTATTCATTTCTCAAATATGTTTTAAACTTGCTTTAATTATCCACCCCCCATTTCTGTCTTTCATCTAGGCAAGGGGAAAACGATCCACCCAAACCGGACCTTGCCTCACTATTTACAGAGATGCAGGCTGAAGATCTGCTGAACCAGGACCAGTACGAGGGGCCGATCCAGTTGCTTCTCAGTGAGGCAGCGTGGCTGGCGTGTGTGACCCATTCCAGTTTCTTTTTTTTTGTTTTACAGTTTGAATTTTGCACATTCTAAATAATCTGTAATTTGCTGCTGATTGGAATAAACAATATAGTGATTTATGTGTTTGCATCATGATTTTCTATTTTGTCTGTTCAGACACCGGTGGGAAAAGAGTCAACAGTACGAACCATTTAACAGCGACTTTGAAAATAATGGCTCATTTTTAAGAAAAGTAACCAAAACAATTATTTGCTGAAGACTGTAAAACAAAATAGAGACATCTGCAAAAGTACAAAAATTTATTGTCAAAATTCCCAGGGCAATACTACATGAATACATGTATAGTTCACTGTTGATGCAGAGAATATATATTTACACAGTATCTACATGTCGTCAGCAATACTCAGTACGATATATTTCCAGTTAATCCACGTATTTCTCCATGTAACCTTGTGACTGCATTATTTTAATTACTTCAGGTTCAGGTTCAGGTTACTTTATTTGTACCTGTAGGTAGATTTGTTACTTTGTTACTTTTAATCCTAGATCCATTTGTTTTGGCTTAAAATGCATCATAATTGTTAAATATATCTTATGCCTAACTCAGTACTGTTTACCTGTTGAAATATATATTTAACGGCTCATATGCTACAATATGGCACCTGATCCATGTTTTGCCATGATACCACTGGCTGGAGCAGGTAAATCCCATGACGTCTCAACAATCTCCATGATTTTGACACAGATGAGAGCAATTTGTTGCACAGGAAGCTAAACATTTCTACAGACATTATAGCCACTTTGTGTTCGTGAAGTTGGGGTCACATCACTGTGTTGAATGTTAACCCCCAACGTTTGAAGCAATATTTTTGCCACAAGAGAGCCATCTGAAACACACACACACAGAGAATACATATTTTAGTACCTAATATCAATAACTTGCCAATGTTGTACGGCAGACTTAAAAGCAAAGTAGCCTTAGCAATCATTAGCTTACCTTGATATGTGATGTTGTTTGTATCCTCATGTCTTCTCCTTTATACTGCTCTATGGATTCCTAAACGCTCCAGTACTTTTCCAGAGTGTGTAGTTTTGCCACCTCTGCTTTCTGTTCTCCTTTTTTGCGTTTATTCAGGCAAAAAAACACAGAGAAGGCAGACGCCGCGTAACCTGCCAGCTTGTGTTTGCGTATCGTTACGCTTGTTTTACGCCAGTTACGCTGGTTTTACGTAACAGGAGGGAGAGGGTTGGGCTGCCTCCCTGTAACTATATTCCCACCCACTTCAAATGGGACCTAGAGCAGTGAAAAAACAAAGCGAGCCAAACTGTACCGTCCTGTCCCGTACCGAACCGTACCGTACTGACCCTAGTAGAAAAGCGCCTAAAGTGTCATATCTTCAGTGTTGTCCCATGAAAAGATATAATAAAATATTTACAAAAATGTGAGAGGTGTACTCACTTTTGTGAGATACTATAAGTAGACCTTACTTGTTGTAAAGTGGTCAAAACAGAGGTCACATCAACCTTTCATGACTCCCCAGGACTTCGGTATCCACAACGTCCTCCTTTCGTCCTCTTTGCTGGCTGATGGGAATTCTATAAACGTATATTTCTGGCAGTCCTTCTTATCTTTCATCAGATGGTGATGTCTGCATGAGTCTATGCTGCAACTCTGGGCATTTTCGTGATTTTAAAGTAAGATTTAGCAGCTAGTCTTTCAGGCTTATTCAAAAATGGCGGCATTTTGCTGCTGCCGTCACCACTTCTGGCTGTGACCGACAAAATAAAAGGAAAACACCAAACAGAATCAGATCCATTATGTCGTTTTTACTCAACTTTGATTTTATTTTGACAAGGCGAGAACGATATAACGGCTGTTTTCGGTTGTTCTGTTTTCGTTTCACAAACGAAATATTAAAAGAACGAAGAATACACGGATTCATAAGCACTATCTGCGCACACACAGTGTATTCTCATTGGTCCACTGTCAGCCAGCTGCAGCCCAGGAGTCTGGCTCCACAGGTCATCTCATTTTCTTTCCAGTCGAGAAACGGCGATGAACAGACAGCAGCCACTCTCAGTGATCAGATCACGTGGACAACTGCCCCTGATCTCCTGTTGTTCCAGCAGTGAGAATAACCTCTGCTCTCCCCCCACATCAGCTCCTACCTCTGTGGTTAAATATGATTATTTTTAGAGTAAGAAGTTCCCGTTTACTGTCCGCTATTGTGCAAATTTAAGTTTTCGTATGACAGTGAGAGAAAAAGTGATTAAACTTTATGTTGCTGTGAAGAGCAAATGAAGGTTCTTCTGAGGTTAACTTTTATCTGTGATTATCTATGAAGTCTGTGACATACAGCTATTTCATGGAAGTAAAACCTCTAATTATGTATTTTTAATGTGCTGGTCCAGGGGTGTCAAACATGCGGCCCGTGGACCAAAGACGGCCTGCCACGGGGTCCAAGTTTTTCTCTGAATTTACAGCTTTCTTTCTAGTAAATTTCTGACTTTTTCTACTGATTAGAATTGTTCATGTGAATTTGAGACATTTTTCTCTTTAAGAGAAGACTTTTTTCTCATCAGTTTTAGTTTTCTTCTTTTTTTTTCTAGTAAAAACAGGTAGTGTCCATTTAGATTAAATCAATAAGCAATTACTGATGTCATGCACCTCTGAAGGGGCGTCCCAATTCATAGGGGTCATTTTCAACCCCTACCCCTTGGCCTTTGATTTCAAGGACCAAGGAGTGGGAGTAGGCAAAGGGGAAGAGGTACAAATGAGAATTTGAACAGACCCTAAATCTACCTGTCCTTCACTTTCATATTGCAAATATTTTTCTCGACTGCTTTACAGTATTTACTGCTGTTAATAATTAAACAGTGTTTCTCTTGCTATTTTTATGTATGTATAAAAGTCATTTATGTACATTTAAAGAGATTGTAAATTTAGTTCAAGCAAAATTTAGCATGCGATTGTCAAATTTGATCATATTAAACATAATTTTTCAACCACAAAATTGTGGCTATTGAAAAGGCTGAGTGGCTAGGGACTTTGGAAAATCACTAGCCACCGTGGCCGCTGAGCAAAAAAGTTAATGTCAAGCCCTGCGTACTACATTCAGGCTCGACATAAATTTTCTGAAAAGCTCACTGACCCCGAGTGAGTTTGTCACTGCAATATGTTGGGTACTGCAGTGTCATATATTGAGATTTCCCATCCTGACCTTTGTCTTGTCCAACTTGTGGCTAGATCTTGTGAGTCATTCTATTGCTGTCTTAACCTAATCAGACAAGTCACATTTAGCACCATCTAGTGAATTGAAAAGTCAATTGTTTTTTTTATTATTTATGACCCAAAAAGCTGAGTTTGTATTTGCTGGTGATCCAGAGAGGTGGGTTTCTATAACCTCAGCCTGATAACTCTGTGACTTTGGAGGGAGCGTGGCATTTTGCTCCAGGCAGGGTCACCCTACACAAAGTGGTTTTGACATGTGGCTCCCTCTGGGTGGAGGGGGCTCTCTATGAGGATGCGGCTGTGAGGGGGATATGGTTTTCAGCATTTCACTCAGCCATATGTCCCATCTGGGACAACGTGGATGAGTAAGTAAGTCAGCCGAGGCTGTACATCAACTGTTTAAAGGTGTTGGCAGTTTTCTTAGCTCAAAAGCATTTTCACTCAGTTTTAGATATACCATCACATCCTGATAAGTACCGACAACACAGTGGTGGCCCTATACATCAGCGGTCCCCAACCTTTTTTGCGCCACGGACCGGTTTAATGTCAGACAATATTTTCAGGGCCTGGCCTTTAAGGTGTGGCGGATAAATACAACAAAAGAACATGATACGACCGGCATAAAAACTGTGGTATTTTCTAAATATAATAATAAAACGTGAATCCACTGTGTACTTGTTTGCAACTTTATTAGCAGCGTCCTCTTAACATCGCGACAACAACAACATAATATGAGTAACATCCTCTCTGCCCACAACACTCTGGTCGCTATGTTTAAACATGCCTTCAAAATAAGATACAACACAAACACAAATATAAAGTGCATGAAAAATACAACTCACCACAACGCTGAATCAGTGGGAGCCCTGGGCTTGTTTCTCTGCAACGAGACGGTCCCATCTAGGGGTAATGGGAGACAATGACACCCAAAGTGTGTTGCTTATGTCCAGTCTACTTTGTAGTTTTGTTTTGGTTGCTGTCACTGCAGAAAACCCCGCTTCACAGATATGATGTCAGAAATGGCAACAGGGTTTTCAGTGCTGTTGTGGCGATCTCATGGTATTCAGCCATGACTTTAATCCAGAACACTGGCAGAGCTGTTGTCTCGAACATACTTTTAAGGCCACCGTAATTTGCAATCCCCAGCAGTTGATCTTCTTGCACTGACATGTTGGATTCACCTGGTTTGTTGAGAAATGGGTCGCGGATCCATTCTTTGGCAGTTCGTGGATCTTTTGTGGTTGGGAAGTAGCGCTCAAACTCTTTTAAAAGCAAAGACAAGTGATCGTGCACCAGCTGGGAGAATGAAGGCTCGGGCTCAGTCTCTTCCAAAATCCCCGCTAATGTTTGGAACATGTCAAATATACCTCCATTCACATGCCGTCCCCACAAACCCAATTTGGCTTTAAATGCAGCTACTTTATCTGCCAACTTGAAGACAGTTGTCACTGTCCCCTGAAGTGACAGATTGAGTTCATTGAGCAGGCTGAATATGTCACACAAGTAAGCGAGTTTCGTGACCCATTCCTCGTCACTGAAATGTGCTGCCAGCGGTGACTTTTTTTCTGAGAGAAATCTCTGCAGTGGCTCTCGTAACTCAAACACTCTGGCCAGCGATCTCCCTCAGGATAATAACCACACATCCACACTTCATTGATTCCCATTAACACGTTTTGGGGTTTTGTTCAATAAAACTCATGAAACCACTCCTGCACGGGGGTTTTTCATTCACTAAGTGGCTCCCGGCCATTTAGCAGCAGCCTTTGTGCATCAAGAGTGAGCCATAGACAGATGTAATGGCGAGAATCCAGTAATTTTTCAAAATAAAACTTCATTCAGACTCAGATAACAAATAAAATGGAAGTAATGTAAGCTATTTATTCTTTCTGTGCGGCCCGGTACCAAATGACCCACGGACCGGTACCGGTCCGCGGCCTGGGGGTTGGGGACCTCTGCTATACATAAACTGATGTGGGGACCTGTTCATTTTCTTTCCTGTAGCTCTCCCTCCCCCTGCTCTGATGGTGCAGCGGTCACTTTCACTCCCTAAAAGCCACCCATGTTCCTCACAAAAAGAACCTGGGGCTCTTCTCCAGGTCTGGCCCTCAAATGAAAGACAGTTCAACAGGGTGTAAGTGGATCTCTTCGCCTCCAGGGTAAACAGCCACTGTTCCCTGTTCTCAGTTAGGTATCAAGATGCACCTCTGGGGATGGATGCCCTAATGCACACCCTTCTCTATGCATTTTCCCCAGTAGACCTGATTCCTCTGGTGCTGAAGAGTATGTGGCACTTTCACCACACCCTGATGCTGGTGGCCCCATCGCTGGCTGTGAAGCATATAGCTGATAGCTTCCCCTTCACAGGGACCTCCTCTCTTCAGTGGAAGGGGAGATCCTCCACCATCAGACAGACCTGTGGAATCTCCATGCCTTCCTGCTGTGAGGTCCAACTTCATGGTTGGTGGTCTGCCCCCCAGGGTGGTGGCACACTCCAGTCCCTCTATCAGAGGCTTCTACACATATAAATAGCAGCCCTTTGAGCAGTGGTGCAAGAATTGAGGTGCCCTCCCCTTTCAAAGCTCCATCGTGGATATTCTCACATACCTACAGTTTGAAGTTAAAAACCTCTCATTTTCCACAATTAACATCTACCTGGCAGTCATTTCTGCCTGCCAAGTGAGTTACAATGGGGTCACACCAGTCATCCACCCTTTGGCCATGTGCTCTCTAAAAGGTGTCTGCCAGCTGAGGCTCATATCTAGGCCTGGCGTCCCTATGAGGGATCTGACATTGGTCTTTTGGGCCCTCTGCATGTCCCCTTTTGATCTTCTGCAGTCAAGTGAACATAAAATTCCCTTCATATAAAACCACACTGCTACTTGCTTTTGCCTCCACTAAGCTTGTGAGCAATTTGTATCTTCTTGCTGTGCACCCGTTGTGCATACAATTTTCTTCTGATGGCATCAGGGTCTGATGCCCCAACATTACTTATTTACCCAAGGTCATTACCCTTGATTACTATTTGACTGTGTCTGAGCTCTTTAGCTTCTGTCTTCCTCCCTTTTAGTCAAATGAGCAGGAAAAGCTGCTACTTCTTCTGCCCAGTTTGTATACTTTGCATATACATTGACCGCAAGCAGGACATGCACTTTTGCGAACAGCCTTTTTGCCCGTTTTGCTAACCAAGCTCAGGGAAAACCTTTGTCCAAGCTCAGTATTTTCTGCTGGATTGTGGAGGTTATTTCTATAGCCACTAGCAATGGCCCCAGGGTGTCATGACACACTCGGCTACTGGTGTGGCCACTTCTTGGGCTTTATTTAAGCGTGTTAATGGCTGACATCTGTGCTGAAGCCAGTTGGGCAGCATTGCACACTTTTGTTTGGTTCTTTATTTTGGATGTGACAGCCCCTTGGATGCAACACTCCATTCTTTCAGTCTGCTCATTGCCCGCAGTAGCTGTATGTGTCCAGCCTCATTTCTTGATCTGCGTATTGGGGCCTTTTTTGAAGATCCCATACATCTGTTGTACTCAGTGAATGGAACACAGGGAAAGTGTGGTTATATATATAACATCAGTTCCCCAAGGGAGAGGAGACACCTAAAGGTATGATTAATATGTTGCTTCAGTGAGGAGCACACAAAGTGTCAAGTCCCCTACATCTGTTGTACCAAGTTCCTCTGCCTTGGAAAGCTGAGGTGATATGTATATCCCAACATTTTTTGTAAGTTTCAGAAGTTTGGATCCTTTGTCCTTGTTCCTCTTTTATTTCTTCGCATTTTAGCCCAGGTCTTATTTATCACATCGTTTGAATTTTCAGTACTTGACTTTTACACATTCACAGCTACTCCTTGGGAAAATACTAAAAGCCAAGCACTTTTCCAATTCATGTGAAAGTAATTTTATTGCCTTCCGAAGGGACTGACTGCATAAGGTCTGTACTGAAATTAAATCCTTCAGACTTGTCTGTTTTGTGCCAGCCTCCATAGGTCAGCGGATGACACACTGGAAAACACCGGAGGTCACTCACAGCTGGGAGTCTGCAGCTATGGTCACCCAACTTCCTGTTGTTTGGGCTGGAGGAATGTTAACAGCATTTGTCTGCGTAAGCCATTCTGCAGTTCCATAACACCACAACATGATCATGTATGAGCTACGGTTCACAGTTCATCAGCTCAGTAAAATGGTAAATCACAGATAATGAGTACGTTAATCTGAAATGCATTTGATTATTACACCTTTTACCCAGCCAAAGGGATGCACAAGCCAGTGTATTCCCTGTACTGGTCCCAAGCCTGGATGAATGGGCAGGGTTGCTTCAGGAAGGGCATCCGGTGATTAAAAAAAAAAAAATCAACATGCGGACCATTACAATATAAGGTGATGATATGCTGTGGTGATGCCAAAAGGGAACAGCCGAAAGACAAAAATAAATAAATAAATAAAATTATTATACCTTTAATTCTTTGCAAATTTTAGCTTTTACTTTTGACATGATTGATTTTATAAGGTCACATAATACCTTTCAAGAATGTGTTTATTCCATTTATATTATTACATACAGTATGATCTGACATTATGGTCCCCAAGAGATAAAATTTAATTAGTTGAGGCTGCTGCTTTTCTAAATAAACTTATTGAAGTATTTAAAATTGCAGTATTCATTCTATTACAGTATGTTTTTTATATTTACAACCTTAAAAATCATAAAAAGTAAAAGATGCTACTTATGTTTCCAAATTGACAGAAAACAGACAGTCTCCTCAGCTCTATATGAAGCATTCTAGCAACTTTTAGCCAATTAAAACATGAACTTGGTCATTCTGTCCATACACAGCAAGGTATGGAGAATAGAAGAAAAGTTTCTCCTAGTTTCATTGTCATTAACATCTTGAGCTGAAATGGTCACTAACTTACAAGGCATGACTTTAGATTGCAAAAGGAAACCAGAATACCCTTAATAAACCCATAAGCAAGGTGTGAACATGCAGATACATAGAAAGCCTGCACCCATATTTGAGCCTGGACTGTGAGACAACAGCGCTATCATATTTTGTTCCTGTCTGTAGCAAAACTCGAATCACCTGGATGAAAACTAAGTATCTTAACCACTAGTTCATATTGGCAATACATTAACTGTTTCTACTTTTGTTTCCTGCCTTTTATCACAAACAACTTTGTTACTAAGGAACCACATTTCTCAGGTAAAAGCAAATATTGCATATAAAAAAATTAACAAGTGCTTTGGAAAATTACCCTTTTCAAGACCCAAATACAATTAATCCTAACAAATGAATCATGGGTGCAATCAACAGATGGCAAAAAGCATCATTAAGTGAATGTTTGGCAAGCCAATTAGGTGTGACGGCTGTGAACACTGTATGAACAATTTTCGGGCCATTTCGTACAGCTTTCTTAAGGCGGCCGTAGGAAAATCCAGCATTCGTAGACCGTTCATAAATTCATGCCCAGGTCTTGTCCAAGATTTCTACGAACGGCCCACAAAAACCCTTCATCTTAGGGCGGCTATACGAATGCCATAGGAACAATGTAAGAACTATGTAAGATGTTGGCTGTAGGTATGCCCCAAGAACACCTTACGTTGTTCTTGAGGGCTCCTTACAGCGGTCGTAGGAAACGCTGTACGAATCCCCGTTTGTACGGAGATTTGTACAGCATGCATAAGGCGGTAGTAGGGTGCCCATAAGGCGGAAGTATGTCATTCGTGTGACATTTGTGCCAACAAAATGTGCTGAAAGCCATAAGAGCTTCCTAACAATGACTTGAGAGTGCCATGAGTTGCACAAAAATTTTCGGAAGCAGTAAGTATGCCGTAGGAAGATCCCAAGTCACCCTTATGAAGAACGTAAGAACTCTAGGGCCATCGTACGACAGAAAGGCACCTCATTTCTCAAGAATGCCTCAAATTGCTGTTATGAATCGAATAGCAGCCGTAAGAAACTATGCCCCCCCCCACACACACACACACACAAATGTCTGTGAACTCCAGAATTCATAGGAACTGGGACCATGGCTTTGTGACCATGGCTTAAAGACAGGGTGGATTTCTTTTCTTAACAGTATGCTTGTGGCCCACGGCCATATTATATAAGATTAAATGAAAACACTATTTTGCATAATATGAGACTTCTGAATTGGCACAATTTTTCAAATAGGAACCTACATCCATCTTTTATATACAGCTAAGGGTCACAAGAAAATCCCTTAACATTAACCATTAATCATTACATGACAAACTAATTAGTTCTGTGTTATTTGTCTCTAAAGAAGAAGTCAGTGTTGGTATGTCAAACTTCATACTGTGTCTAATATTGTCCATAGCTGTGTGCAAGAAGTCCTGCGTAAATGGAAAATGCATTGGACCAGACGAGTGTTTATGCTCCACTGGGTACAAAGGAGTGCAATGCAATGAAGGTAGGGTATAATTCACAAAATCATTGTCAGTCTTATGTTTTTCATTTTGCACCCATTACCTGCCCTCTTCTGCATCATTTACCACAAGGATTTCTATCTACTGCTTGAACGATGTTTCATATTGACTCCAGATGTGAATGAGTGTGGTTTGCCAGAGAGGCCATGTTCCCAGCGCTGCATGAATACACCCGGTAGCTATCGCTGTTACTGTGATCCTGGATACACAATTGGTGCCAATGGATATACCTGCATCAGTGAGTCATTTCCCTTTCGAGCAAATACTTGAAATATCAAAAACAATAACATGAATAAAGCCTTGGTTCTGACAGATACTTCTGCTATCTTCCTCCTATAATAGCATAATAAACCACATGCAGACTCAGTTTAAACAACTGGATTAGAACAAAACCTAGCAGCAATATGGTGAGGGGCAAAAACTAGTTAACACTGATTAAAGTGCCGATTTTTTGTTTTTAAAGGTCATCTCAGTCACACTGTAATCTGTGTGACCCCTTGACTGAATGTGAGCCAGTGTTTCCTTATCTGTCTTCCAGGACAGGCTGCATGTTCCTCCCTGCGCTGCCAGTTTGGGTGCCAGATGGAGAGAGGGGGAGCAGTGCGTTGCCTGTGTCCCCCCGGCCTCCACCTGGCAGTGGACAACAAGACCTGTGAAGGTAATGCTTCCTCAGAAATACCCCCTCTGTTTGTAGCTATAGAAGCTCATGTATTTGAATTCATCATTTTTCAATGTTCCCCCTGGCCTTATTACCTCCATCAAGGAGGTAATGTAATCGGGGTGATTTGTCTGTCTGTCTGTTTGTCCATCTGTCCGTCCATCTGTCTGTTTGTTAGCAGGGTTACGCAAAATCTACTAGATGGATTTTGATGAAAATTTAACCACAGGTAGCCTTTGGGCCAAGGATGAACCTATTAAATTTTGGTGATAATCTGAGAGTGCATACCTCCACCAAGGACCTTGTTTTAATTTGTGCAGCAGGATTACACAAAAACTACTGGATGGATTTGGATGAAACTTTCACCAGAGATGGTCCTTGGGCTAGAGACGAACCCATAACATTTTGGTGATGCTCCAAGAACACATACCTCCACCAAGGCTCTTATCTTCTCACAGTGTGTTAGCAAGAATACTCCAAATCTACTGGATAGACTTTGATGCAATTTTCACCAGAACTGGCTTGTAGCCTACACACGAACCCATTACATTTTGGAGGTGATCCATGACGGGTGGAAGGAGCCTCGGCGGAGGTATGCACTCTCTGAGTGTTTTTCTATTTTTGAGACTGAAATACTAATGGAAGTATTTTATAAATCTGTATAAATTTTATAAAACCGTCATCTTTAAGTGCTCTATATTGATAATCTTATTTTATTTATTTATGGCCTATAACCTAGCCAGTGTGATTTATCTTTAACCACTCCATCCATCCATCCATCCATCCATCTATCCATCTATCCATTTTCTACTGTTTTTCCGGAGGTCCGGGTTGCGGAGGCAGCAGCTCAAGCAGAGAAGCCTAGACTTCCCTCTCCGCAGCCAGCTGCTCCAGCTGTTTAGAGAGGATACCAAGACTTTCCAAGGTCAGCTGAAAGACGAAGTCTCTCCAGCGTGTCCTGAGTCTGCCCTGGGGTCTCCTCCCAGTGGGACGTGCCTGAAACACCTCAAGTGGAAGGTGTCCAGGAGGCATCCTGATCAGTTGCCCAAACCATTTCAACTGGCTCCTTTCGATGTGGACAAGCAGTGGTTCTACTCTGAGCCTCTCCCGGATGACTGAGCTCCTCACTCTATCTCTAAGGGTGAGACCAGCAATTCTATGGCGAAAGTTCTTTTCAGCCGTTTGTATCCACAGTCTCATTCTTTTGGTCATTACCCAAAGCTCATGACCATAGGTGAGGTTAGGAACACAGATTGACTGGTAAATCGACAGCTTTGCTTTAGAGCTCAGTTCCCTCTTCAGCACAACAGACCAATACAACATCCGCATCACTGCAGATGCTGCTCCGATACGTCTGTCAATCTCTCGCTCCATTCTTCCCTCATTTGTGAATAAAACCCTGAGATACTTAAACTCATCAACTTGGGGCAGGAGCTTGTCCCCGACTCGGAGAGGACAATCCATCCTTTTCTGGCTGAGGACCATGGACTCGGACTTGGAGGTGCTGATTTTCATCCCAGCCGCTTCACACTCAGTAACAAACCGTCCCAGCAAGACCTGTAGGTCATTGCTCAATGAAGCCAACAGGACAACATCATCTGCAAACAGCAGAGATGAGATCCTGTGGTCACCAAACATGACATGCGCCGTTCCTTGGCTGCGCCTAGATATCCTATCCATAAAAATAGGCAGCCCTGGCGGAGTCCAACTCTCACTGGTAATGAGTTTGACCAAGTGTTGGCAATACAAACCTCTTACAATTGTAGTATAGGGACCAGATAGCTTGTAACAACAAGCCCGATACCCTATACTCCCCCACAAGAGACCACGTGAGATGCGATCGAATACTTTCTTCAAGTCCACAAAACACATGTGGACTGGTTGGGCAAACTCCCAGGAACCCTCGAGAATTCTTGAGAAGGTTAAGAGCTGGTCCGATGTGCCACGGCCAGGACGAAAACCACATTGCTCCTCCTAAATCCGAGGTTCAACCAACGACCAGACTCTCTTCTCCAGGACTCTGGCATAGGCCTTCCCAGGGAGGCTGAAGCGTGTGATTCCCCTGAAGTTGGAACACACCTTCTGGTCCCCCTTCTTGAAGAGAGGAACCACCACCCCGGTTTACCATGCCAAAGGTACTGTCCCCGACTTACACGCAATGTTGCAGAGGCGTGTCAACCATGGCAGCCCTACAACATCCACAGCCTTGAGGTACTCAGAGTGAATCTCATCCACTCCCAGGGCCTGGCCACCAAAGAGTTTTTTAACCACTTCGGCGACCTCAGCCCCTGTGATGGGCGAGTCATCCCCCTCATCCTCAAGCTCTACTTCCTCTGTGGAAGGCATGTCAGTGAGATTGAGGAGATCCATGAAGTATTCCTTTCACCGCCCGACGATATCCCCAGTTGAAGTCAGCAGCGCCTCATCCGCACCATACATAGTGTGGACAGGGAGCTGTTTCCCCCTCCTGAGTCGCCGGACAGTTTTCCAGAATCTCTTCAAGGTCAACTGAAAGTCTTGTTCCATGGTCTCACCAAACTCCTCCCACACCCAAGTTTTTGCTTCAGCAACCACCCGAGCTTCATTCCGCTTGGCCTGCCGGTACACCTCAACTGCTTTGGGAGTCCCACAAGCCAACCAAGCTTGATAGGACTCCTTCTTCCGCTTGATGGCCCCCCTCACCACTGGTGTCCACCACTTGGTTCGGGGGCTGCCACCACGAGACGCAACAATGAGCTTGCGGCCGTAACTCTGGGCAGCCACTTCAACAATGGCGGTGGATAACATGGTCCATTCAGACTTCATGTCTCCAGACTCCCTCAGAATATGGTCGAAGTTCTTCCGGAGGAGGGAGTTGTCCTGGCTGATGACAGGGGCCTCAGCCAGATGTTCCCAGCACACCCTCACTACATGTTTGGGCCTACCAGGTCTGAATGGCATCCTTCCCTGTCACTGGATCCAACTCGCCACCAGCTGGTGATCAGTTGACAGCTCTGCTCCTCTCTTTGCCCAAGTGGCCAAGACATATGGTCACACAGGGCTTAAAGTTTTCCGGCATCATGCTGGATTTCCGGCGTGTGCCGTTTGGCTGCGGGGAAAAATGATACTCCTATAAAAACAAAAGATTTACTTACTACTGCTTTACGCAGAACTTCTTTTTGTCCAAGCCGGGTTGCCGTATTTAGCAAGCCAAGATGGTGGATGGTATTGGGCCTGTGCACTCCTAATAGGGTAGTGAGCGTGCACACAAAATCTTTCATACATGCCTTTCACACATTCTGTGGGATGGAGATGTCATGTACGCCCCTCTGGGGCAAAAACAAACCCAAGCGCTTGACTGCAGTTGAACATTTATTAACAGAAAAAATATAACAGTCCAAAAAATAGCTGTGTAGACAAATACAAAAAGGCAATAAGACTAAATTACACAGCTGAGCTTCTCCAGGGCTGAGAAATCCCTGAAGGAAAGGAGGGGGAGACTGTCCAAGGAGCAGGAGTTCAGTCTAAACACAACTGTGACTGCCGCACTGATGGAGGGAAATGGCAGTCAATAAATAGTGGGGGGAAATAACAAGCGACAGGTGCGAGTGGGCAGGTGACCTAATTTTCAACTGTTCGCAGCTGGGAAAAGCTGGAAGGCAAACAGCGAGCAGCTGGTGGGTGTGTCTGGGAGATGAGGATGGAGATGTGCCACAGAACAGAAAAACATACCAATAAACAAATACAGAAGACTACAAAAATTAGACTCACAGATAAACAAAACTAGAAATAAAGTGCGGGTCTGAGCTCAGCTACAAACAAGAGCTCAGACACATGACAGAGTCCCCCCCCAAGGGGTGGATCCCAGACACCCCAAGGCAACACCAAAAAGACCCCCCCCCCCAAAAAAAAAAGAAGGAGCACAGCAAAAACCACCCCGGGAGGGAGGTGGGGGAAAAATGGCTAGGAGAGAAAAAAAACAAACCAGCTAATAACCAGCACCTGCGCCCCGACAGACCCCTAGGCCCCCACGGTCCCAGAGCTCCAGGGCTCCGGTGGCTGGCTGAAGTCCCAGGCCAGCCAGACAGCCCGATGAAAAGAGTCAGGTGGCCTGCCGGAGAAAATGGGCCGACCCAGCCACCCATTCTTTCAGGCTGCCAGCCAGCGTTCTTGAGCCACCAGGACTGAAGGGGTGATCCCAGAGGCGGCTCTCCCACCTGAAGGCTCAATGATGGGAAGCAAGGCCAAAGGAGGCGGACCACCACAGTGTCTGGCAGAGGAGGGAAAGGAACCCCGACGGCGTCTGGCAAAGAAGAAAAGGCCTCAGCGTCCTCAGGCTGGCCGGCAGCACCCTCAATGGTCCTTACTTGGGACCCGGTTGCACCCGCGATGGCTCCAGGGCGGAGCATATCAGCACCCGCGGTGGCTCCAGGCGGGAGCATAGCAGCACCCACGATGGCTCCAGGCTGGAGCGTAGCAGCACCCGCGGTGGCTCCGGGCTGGAGCATAGCAGCACCTGCGGTGGCCCCAGACCAGAGGATAGCAGCACCCACGGTGGCTCCGGGCCTGAGCATAGCAGCACCAACAGTGGCTCCGGGCCAGAGCATAGCAGCACCTGCAGTGGCTCCAGGCTGGAGCATATCAGCACCCGCGGCGGCTCCGGGCCGGAGCATAGCAGCACCCGCGGTGGCCCCGGGGCGGAGGATAGCAGCACCCACGGTGGCTCTGGGCCTGAGCATAGCAGCACCCGCAGTGGCTCTGAGCCGGCGCATAGCAGCACCCGCAGTGGCTCCGGGCAGGAGCAATGCTGCACCCTCATGGACCCGGATTGGGCCAGAGCTGCACCCATGGTGGACCAGCCGACCTGTGAGAGCACCAGACCAAGGAGACAGTCATTCACTGGAACACCAGGTGAGGGTGAAGGAAGAAGGCCCTCAACGACCTCAGACTAAGGCGCAGCACTGTCCACGGTGACCCTCGTGGTGAGGGAAGCTGGACCCCTGATGACCTCAGGCGACGAGCCTGGACCCACAGAGATGTCTAGTATGGCTGGAACATTCCCGGTGACCCTAGGAGAAGGCTCAGATACACAAAGAGAAGAGAGTTCAGGGTCACCGGCAGCGGCAGCGGCAGAGCACAGCAAGGCGAGCTCAGGTGCAGCGGGCAGCTGCACCTGGCTCTCCTCACCAAAAGCCAGGCATGATTGCTCTAAAACAGAGAGAAGGAAGACAAAAGAGAGCACTTGCCTGAGCTCGAGCTCCACCCCCATCCAGGACTCCGACAATCCAAAGGTGTTTCTTCGGGCTCGGCCCTCTGGAGGTCCAGCTCAGTTACTGACTCTGCGGTGGCGGCCTCCGCAGCAGGAGTGATGGTAATTGCAGTCTTGTCTTCCCCAGGAGACAGAACCCACACTGGTGGCCTGTCCGGCATGGCAGCTGGGGGTCAGCTCACCGCTGGTACAGGGATTGGGTTCTCCCGGACCTCTGGCTCCTCCCACTTCCAGCAGTTCTGCTCTGGGGCCGGCGTGCACTCAGGGACCACAGGAGAGAACACAAAGTGGGCTGGTGAGCAATTCATAACAGCAGCAGGTGGGGAGAGCTTAGGGGACTTCTTTTCCTGAGTCTCCCTACCAGGAATCAGGCAAGACATTTCAACATAAATAGAAGTAGAATGAAATAAAACTTGCCTGTTTTCCTAGATCTGGATGGTGCCTGCTGCTGTATCAGGAGCGTCGTCCCTCTCTGTGGCTAAGGTAATCTTGGGCCCTTCTGTGGAATGTTGAGGAGCCACCCCTGTCTGTAGTCACTGGACTGGGCGTAGCCGGTGAAGAAATGGAGCACCTCTTTGCAGCAGGAAGCGACACGAAGGGGATGGACATTGCAGCAGTAACAGAAGGAGGTTGGGCTGACGAAACAGCCGGTGAAGAAGAAAGAGAGCGAGGGTCTATTGCGGGGATTGTCAGACTCGGTGTATGGGAAGAGGCTGTCAAGGAGGTGAGATTATTCTTCCAGCAGTCCGGGGCAGGACGACGTTGGTGTGGTGGAGCTAATGTAGCCAGAGCGGGAGCGGCCGTACGGGAGGCGTTCTTCATGGAGTGTGCTTACGTGTGGGCGCTAGCCTGGCTGGAGGCTCTCCCCACGTCAGATCGGGAAAGGACCGTTGCAGGTCAGTGAGCATAGCCAACACGTCTGCAAACTCCGGATATTTTCTCAGCCCAGGAAGCACCCTCAGTCTCCCGACCGCTGCCTCCACATTCTGAAAAACTCTCTTGAGACTTCGACAGGCAAGAGCATTGGAGACGCAGTCCTGGATGAAGAGAGCCCCCCACTGTTCTGCCAGGCTGGGGTCCCCGGCCACCAATCCTCTTTTGTTGGCTGAGAAATGGCGTGCTGGGGACGTGATGAGCTCCAAGTGATCAGGTGGGTAAAAAACACAAAAAGGTTAAAAATGCCCACTGCAGAAGCTGGGTTTTCTTACTGGCGGCAGTCAACTGTCATGTACGCCCCTCCGGGGCAAAAACAAACCCAAGCGCTTGACTGCAGTTGAACATTTATTAACAGAAAAAATATAACGGTCCAAAAAATAGCTGTGTAGACGAATACAAAAAGACATCAAGAATAACTTACACAGCTGAGCTTCTCCAGGGATGAGAAATCCCTGGAGGAAAGGAGGGGGAGACTGTCCAAGGAGCAGGAGTTCAGTCTAAACACAACTGTGACTGCTGCACTGATGGAGGGAAACGGCAGTCAATAAATAGTGGGAGGAAATAACGAGCGGTAGATGCGAGTGCGCAGGTGACCTGATTTTCAACTGTTCGCAGCTGAGAAAAGCTGGAAGGCAAACAGCGAGCAGCTGGTGGGTGTGTCTGGGAGATGAGGATGGAGATGTGCCACAGAACAGAAAAACATACCAATAAACATATACAGAAGACTACAAAAATCAGATTCACAGATAAACAAAACTAGAAATAAAGTGCGGGTCTGAGCTCAGCAACAAACAAGAGCACAGACACATGACAGGAGAGGAATTTTTTGAAGCCTGAGGAAGATGTCCTAATTGAAAAAGGACGAATGCCACTGGGTGTGGATCAAAGAAATGGGCAAAGACAGTAAGCCTTTTGGTAGCTGGTGTAAAAAAAAAAAAAATTAGAGAACCACGGGTCTCATGTATGAACGGTGCGCAGGCACAAAAACACAGCTTATGCTGATTTTCACGCATACGGTGGGGTGTATAAAAACAAATGTGACATGAGAATCTGCAGGCCGAGCCACAAAGTTTCCACCTACCGCGAGTAGTTGCGGCTGTCCTCAAAATTCTGTTTGGCTCCATCAGGTGGGTCTGTTAAAGTACAAAACAGCTGAAACTCACAGAATGTGTTAAAATAACGTTTCCACTACAGGTAAAATGCTTTGTCTATGAATTAGTCTGTGAAAAACATAATAATTATTACATGATTTATCTCCATAACTCAGCTCATTGAGCGCAGGTAAACCCGATGAATAATAACTAATTAACCTGCCTCACTCATGGACCAATCGACAGAACACCTGCATCAATGATGGACCGTGTTTGTGATATGAAAATACGCATGTGCACGTTCATTGCAGAACATGATTTGTCATTCACCATTTCTCAACCGCTAGTAAATCTGTGTAAAAAAAAACAAAAAAAACAAAAAAAAACAAAAAAAAACTGGCTGAAGACTAAAATCCCTTAACAAAACTGTCCATTTCAAATCAGCATGCCAGTTATGTAAACACACATGGCATAGCACCAGAATTTAAACGTCTGTTAGAGAAGCTCAAAAACTGCATGTTTTCACTGAACATTGATGAAGCTTGGATGGACAAAATTTTAAATGTTTTTGTTCACCTTTATGATGATGACACGACCTGAGAAACAACCCAACATTTGGCAAGCAGGAAAGTTAGTATTGCCAATGCCTCAGCACTTATGGTGGAATTAAAAAATGTCCTGCAATCTTATGGTGTTGAATGGAATTCAGTCACCAGTATTTTACTGGTGGATTAAACTAGCTTTCTGTAGTAATCTGGCTTTGTGTATTTCCTTTTTTATGTTTTATTGTATTTAATTTCCTATAATTTCTTTTGAACAAAACAATTATGTAAATAATGCAATTTAGAGTATTATATAAAGTTCAGTTGTTGCTGTTTTTAGACAGTGGTGTGAAAAAGTGTTTATCCCATTCCTAATTTCTCATTTTTTGGGGGGTGTTTGTCACACTTAAATGTTTCAGATCAAACAAATTTAAATACTAAACAAAGATAACACAAGTAAACACAAAATGCAGTTTTTAAATGAAGGTGTTTATTATGAAGAGGAAATAAAATCCAAACCTACATGGCCCTGTGTGAAAAAGTGATTGCCCCCTAAAAATAATAACTGGTTGGGTCACCCTTAGCAGCAACAACTGCAATCAAGCGATTGCGATAACTGGCAATGAATCTTTTACAGCGCTGTGGAGGCCCACTTGGCCCACTCATCTTTGCAGAATTGTAATTCAGCCACATTGGAGGGTTTTCGAGCATGAACCGCCTTTTTAAGGTCATCAAGTCAACACTGTGGTCCAGCAGAGTTTTCTGTGCATTTTGGCTGATGAGAATCCAAAGGGAAGTAGACGGAGCCATCTGAACTGAATGTACGGCCGCCGAAGCACCCAACTTCAGCAGCTGAAAGCCGTGATATTAGGATATAGAGGACGGTGAGTGATGTGATATTATACATCTTTTACATTATTTATCCCAGCAGTGGAAAGTTCACTTTGAACAGACAACACCGTTGTTGCTTGTGTTCAAACAATAAGCTAACTAGTTAGCCGTCAATGCTAAGTCCGTCCTTGTATTTAGCGCTTGTGTTGACAATATCTAATGAAATAAGTTAGTTGTAATCCTGGTTAAAAAGGTGTTTTTTACATGCTGCGCTTTCATGCTGTACATGTACTTTTCCATGCACCTGGCCAGGGGGTGCATTTTCTCAAAAGTGGATCTGGTCTGCAGTTACCACCAGGTCCCAGTTCGTGCAGAGGACGATCCCAAAACAGCGGTAATAACTCTCTTTGGTCTTTTTGAGTTTTTACGCATGCCGTTCAGGTTAAAAGGCGCAGCCCAAACTTTTCAAAGGATGACGGACACGGTGCTCCGTGACTTGCATTTTGTTTTCGTCTACTTAGATGACATTTTGGTGACTAGCGCGTCAGAGGAGGAGCACCTCGCCCATCTCAAACATGTTTTCCAACGGTTGGAAGCACACGAGCTGATTGTGAACCCGGCAAAGTGTCAGTTCAGGCTGCCAGTGATTGATTTTTTGGGCTATTGCATCTTGCCGGAGGGCGCAATCCTGCTGCCGGATAAGGTACGCGTGGTGTCAGATTTTTCATGTCCACAGACTGTGAAGGTGCTAGATGAATTTTTGGGGATGGTCATTTTCTACAACCGTTTCCTCCCCCAGGCAGCCCAGCTGCTGCAACCACTCTATGGCACGCTCAAAAAAAAGAAGCCCATGGATAGCATCAACTGGACCCCTGAGCGGATCCAAGCATTTACAAATGCCAAAACAGTGCTCGGTAACGCAGCTTTGCTGGCCCACCCAGTCCCATCAGCGCGGATAGTACTCACCAAACCGGGGGACCAAACTGGGGATGCAGACATATGTGCGCTCCAGTCTGCAGCTACCGGATTAAAACTGGAGAGCAGGGTGGTCCAAGAAGGGTGCCCCCCCCCCTTTGCTCTGCGACGTCTCCACTGGCCACCCCCGCCCGGTGGTTCCAAGCTCTTGGCACCGCTCCGTTTTCGAGTCCGTCCACTCCTTTTCACATCCCGGCATGCAAGATTCGGTTAAACTGGTGGGGTCCAAATTTGTCTGGCCTCGCTTACGCAGGGATTTGAAAGAATGGGCCGCAGTGTGTGTCGCGTGCCAACGGGCTAAGGTGCACAAGCACACCAAAGCCCCCCTCGAGCCTTTTCAGATTCTGGCCAGGCACTTCGACCAATTACACGTGGATTTAGTGGGTCCCTTTCCGCAGTTGCAGGGGTTCACACACCTGCTAACAATAGTGGACTGCACTACACGTTGGCCAGAGGCGGTTCCACTGAATTCCACCACATCCGCAGAGGTAGCCCGTGTGTTTTTGTCAGTTTGGGTCGCACAGTTCAGTTCCCCGTTGGACATCATGTCTGACAAAGGTCTTCAATTTGTTTCAGATCTTTGGTCCGCAGAGGCCGACAGCCTGGGGGTCAAAATTCACAACACCACCGCGTAAAACCCGCAGGCTAATAGTTTGTGTGAGCGTTTCCACAGGTCGCTTAACCCTTTAACTGCCCTAGGTGCCATGTGGTGCCAGGGGAAACGCAAGACAACTCAAGGCCCCCCCTAGTGGTCAAGAGTGGTAAAATTTTTCTCAACAAAATAGTTCAGATTTCCAAGGCTATAACTTGAAAGTTACAAGAGATAATGGCTTACTGTCAATTAGAAAGATGTAGAATATGATCCAAAGTTTCAGATAGGAATAAATTTACACATCTAATTTACAAATGTCGCAGCAGCTATATAAATGACGTAACTTAGTCAAAAGTGGACTTTGGACACATTTACATAAAGAATGGTCTGGTTTTTTTGACGCCGATTTGTCTACAGGGGTACATTTTTATCTAATCTTCAAAGTATATGAACCAGAAAATCAATAAAATGTAAAAAAAAAAAACATATATTTCTCTTACCTGTTGCCAGGTGGGGGGGGGGCTCGCCCGCCCACATGACCAGTCCGTTTTCATCCATCATAGTCGATGTTTGTGTGTTTGCTCAGCCATTTACACCGTGTACCACATCTACAAACTCTTATGATTACCCCACATGAATTTCGTTTGTACTGCGTGGCTATTTTTTCTGTTTGGTGCATTATTTCTGTGGGAATCCATGCCGCCCGTGGGCGCTGCCCGTGGGCGCCGCCATCTTGGTACTGGAAGCTCAGTTTTTTGTCCATCGTGGTCGATGTAACACATTTACTTAGTAATTTACACCCGTGTACCACATCTACAAACTCTTATGATTATCCCACATGAATTTTGTTTGTATTATGTGGCTATTTTTCCCATTTCATGCAGTTTCAGTCATCATTGCGGCAGCAATGACCAAACATGGCGGCATCCACATTGGTGTGTGAGCTCAAAGCAGAAAAAGGAAGAATAATAACGAGGATTTCTTCTTCTTTGCTATATTCCACGTCAGCTATGATTTCTTCGGCACGTGTCTGTCACCTTCTAAACTGTCAGATCAGTAGAGATTAGTACAAATTCTCAGTATAGCCGGGGGACGTCAATAAGTTGACACGTGCAGTTGCTGCGCTGTGTCACTGGGGGCGCACAACCCGTCCATTTAATCTGGGCAGTTAAAGGGTTAAAGCAGCGCTCACAGCCTCGTTAACGGACGCAAATTGGGTCGACCGTACGATGGCCTGTTCACAGTATTGGAAATGGGGGCAAAACATTTTGTGTTAGACTTGGGGGGGCATAACGAAACCATCTGCATTAACAGGCTGAAGCCGACTTACTGTATGTGTTGGCAAATGAGCAGGTGGTGCTGGCTCAGGCGTGGACGCCCACCTATGGTGGCTCCGCAAGTTGGTGTTCCCCCTACAGAGAATTGTTTGCACGAGACAAGGGTCTTCGCCCTTTCCCCCTTCAGAGGATTGCTTGCCAGAGACCGAGTTTGTCTCCTACCCACCTCGACAGCAAGGCACTTCGGCCAGCCCGGGGGCTCCACGTTATAGCCGTTACGGGCGCCAGCTCAAGCCCAAAGGACAGGAGGGATAGAGCCCCTTCTGGGTGTTTGGGGGGGCTGTGTAGGATGTCTCGTACACAGGACACACAGTAGGAAAGAGTACTCCACAATTGGAGTACTCTGTTGTAGAGTACTCCAATTGTACTCTATAATAGAGTACAATTGGTAGTCGTCGGCCTCCGTCGGTCTATGATGACCATGGAAGAGAATCCTAAATGTCTACTCTGCTGGAACAGCACCGCCTGTGGCTGAACAGGCCGATGCGCGAATGGCAGTCCCTGTCACACAGGTCGCACTTGTGGGTGGTCTCCGAGCTGCTGGGTCTGTGGCGGTTCTTCCTGCGGGTCCTTTTTTCATCTGCTGCAGCAGTCAGTCTCTCTTCACCCGCCTTGAGCTGTCTGGTCAGGGTGCCTCTCCATTTGGAGCGGTCCATTGCAAGGTCCTCCCAGCGCTCTGTGTTGATCTCCAGGGCCTTCATGTCTCTCTTGCAGACGTCTCTAAAGCGCAGCTGTGGGCGGCCAACGTCTCTCCTGCCAGTTGCCAGTTCTCCGTAGAGGACGTCTTTGGGGATTCTGCCATCCTCCATACGGTGAACGTGGCCTAGCCAGCGGAGCCTGCGCTGCCTGAGTAGAGTGAACATGGAGGGAAGGCCGGCGCGGGACAGAACTTCTGTGTTGGGCACTTTGTCCTGCCAGGATATGTCCAGGATGTGGCAAATGCAGCGCAAGTGGAAGGAGTTCAGTCTCTTTTCCTGCTGGGCGTATGTTGTCCACGTCTCACTCCCACAGAGCAGTGTGCTGATGACGCAGGCGTTGTACACTGACATCTTCGTCTTGACAGAGAGTTTGGGATTCTCCCACACTCGTGTGGTGAGGCGAGCGAGTGTGAAGGCTGATTTTCCAATCCTCTTGTCGATGTCTGTATCAAGGGAGAGGTTGTTGCTGATCGTGGACCCCAGGTACGTGAATTGATTCACGACCTCCAGCTCGTAGTCATCGATGGTGATGGTTGGTGGTGTTTCCATGCCTTGCACCAAGACGTTAGTCTTCTTCAGGCTGATGGTAAGCCCGAAGTCCTTGCATGCCTGGGAGAAGCGGTCCATCAGGGTCTGAAGCTCCTGCTGTGTGTGGGTTGTGACTGTAGCGTCATCTGCGAACAGCATGTCTCTGATTAGAGCCTCGCGTACTTTGGTTCTGGCTTTCAGGCGGACGAGGTTGAAAAGCCTGCCGTCAGATCTTGTGTGCAGGTAGATTCCCTCTGTTGCTGTGCTGAAGGCATGCCTCAGGAGCATAGCAAAGAAAATCCCAAAGAGGGTTGGCGCAAGTACACAGCCCTGTTTCACTCCGCTGCGTATGTTGAATGGCTCTGAGACGTTGCCGTCGTGCTGCACTATCCCCTGCATATTGGTGTGAAATGATTCGATGAGGTTTTGCAACTTTGGTGGGCATCCTATCTTTGGCAGGATCTTGAAAAGGCCCGCTCTGCTGACCAGATCGAATGCTTTGGTGAGGTCGATGAAGGCGACGTACAGGGGCATGTTCTGTTCTCTGCATTTCTCCTGGAGTTGGCGGATGGAGAATATCATGTCTACCGTCGATCGCTCAGCGCGGAAGCCACACTGAGACTTGGGGTAGACACGTTCTGCAAGCTTCTGTAGACGAACGAGAACAACTCGTGCGTAGACTTTGCCAACAACGCTGAGGAGGGAGATGCCCCTGTAGTTGTTGCAGTCGCTTCTCTCCCCTTTGTTTTTGTAGAGGGTGATGATCTTGGCGTCCCTCATGTCCTGTGGTACGGCACCTTCCTTCCAGCACTGGCAGAGGACGTCATGCAATGGCAGCAGTAGGGTGGTCTTGCAGTGCTTGATCAGGTCGGGAGGTATGCCGTCATTGCCTGGTGCCTTGCCAGCGGCCAAGCTATCAATGGCCTTGCTGAGTTCGTCGATGGTTGGCTCGGTGTCAAGTTCGTCCATGGATGGCAGGCAGTCGATGGCATCAAGGGCTGACGGTGTCACGGTGTTCTGTCTGGAGTAGAGGTCGTAGTAGTGTTCCACCCATCTCTCCATCTGCTTGTTCTTTTCTGTGATCATCTCCCCAGTGGAGGATTTGAGGGGGGCCGTCTTGCTCTGAGCCGGACCAAGTGCTTTCTTGATGCCATCGTACATACCACGGATTTTCCCTGTTATGGCAGCGGTTTGAATGTCTTGGCTGAGCTGAGTCCAGTACTTGTTGGCACAGCGGCGAACAGTCTGCTGAACTTTGCTTCTCGCAGCCCTGAGAATCTGGAGATTCTTCTCGTTTGGGTACTTCTTGTACTCAGCAAGTGCTGAGCGCTTGGCTTCAATGACGGGGGTCATCTCGGTCAACTTGGCATCAAACCAGTCCTGTGACTTCGAGGTCTTCTTCCCAAAGGTAGCCAAGGCTGTGCGGTGGATGGTGTTTCGCAGCTCTTCCCACTTCTGCTTTGCAGATTCTCCTTCTTGTGGTACACCAAGTTCTATCTCAAAGGTGGAGACAAACTGCTCAACAAGTTCTGGTTGGGCCATCTTGCTGGTGTCAATCCGTGCCTTTCCAGGCTGTCTAGCACGATGGAATTTCTTCAGCTGCAGCTTGACCTTGCAACACACCAATGAATGGTCTGTGTCGCAATCTGCACTCTGGAACGAACGGGTGATTAGCACGTTCTTCAGTGAGGTGCGCCTGGTCAGGATCAAGTCCAGCTGGTGCCAGTGCTTTGAGCGCGGATGTCGCCAGGAAACCTTGTGTTGGGGCTTGGTCTTGAAGAACGAGTTTGTGATGCACAGATCGTGATATGTGCAGAACTCGAGCAGCCGCTGTCCGTTGTCGCTCATTCTGCCCGCCAAATGGTCCAAGACAGGAGGGCCAGGAGTCGTGGTCAGCACCCACTCTAGCATTGAAGTCTCCAAGGAGAATGAGTTGTTCAGAGTTGGGGATGATCCTGACAGTTGTTGCGAGATTCTCGTAGAACTCGTCTTTTGCCTCTGGTGTGGCTGTCAGTGTTGGGGCATACACACTGATGAGGGTGACTGGGCCTTGAGTGGTGTTGAGGTGGAGAGTGAGGAGTCGTGCAGAGCCATTGCTGCCCGGTTCCACCATCTTCAGCAAGGTGTTCTTCACTGCGAAGCCCACTCCGTGTTCCCTGTGTTCGTCACTGCCCTTTCCCTGCCAGTAGAACATGTAGTCCTTCTCTTTCAGTGTGCCTGCGTCAGCCAACCGTGTTTCCTGGAGAGTGGCGATATCCACTCCCAGTCTCTTCAGCTCACTATTGATGATGGCAGTCTTCCTGGTGTCGTTGATGTCCTTGAGGTTAGCATCGAGTCCTGTCATCATAGTGCGGACGTTCCAAGTTCCCAGTTTTAGAGTTGGTCTCTTTTGTTTTTTTGTCTTGCCTGGTGCGAAGGTTCTCAGCTTGCTGTTCGGACTTCTCCTCATCCCCATGCACCCAATGAGGAAAGCAAGCTGTGGCGGGACAACACCTTATTGGCTGGGGGCTGCTCAGCTTGAGGCGGGCGGTAGCTGTCCAGTGAGATCCGATGATCCCTCCCACCGCCGGGAACAACCCCTGGCGCCGCGCTCTACGCCAATTGAGCGGTGGCTTATAACCGGCAACTGTCATTCCCCGTGTTTTGTCTACGTCAAAGGCGAAGCTGGAGTGTCCTCTCCAGTGATCCGGTGTTCTACCTTCCAGCGTTGGGCGGTGGTAGGATTCAAGCCTGGGCAGGAAGATATGGAGGACAAGATGTTGCCCATGCAGCATGTCCCCCCTCTCCACGTCACTGATGAATCCAAAAGAACAGCAGGGCTGCTACAGTTTGGCACCAGCGCCGTCGCAGGAGCTGCCAGAACGATGTTGAGCACAACAGAGAACTGCCTTAGGGGCTCCGACTCCGGATTTTTCCTCAGGGTTGACTCCCGAAGCCTTTCCCGTGACCGGGTGTGTCGCAAGGCAGCGGAGGTTTGAAATCAGGGTTTACCTTCCCCTAGATGGGCTACCTTCCCAGGTTGACAAGCCACCATCTACCCGAAGCATCTGGTTTTAAGGCACCAGAGATCCGCTCTCGCCCCTTCTCCAAGATGGCGCCCACAGCGGTCGACATGGTGCTTCGCTGCGCTCTTTGTTTGTTTTTGTTTGTCAATTGTGAGTCTGCTTGCACTTATACCCGTGAAGAACTTCTAAATATCAGGACTTTCACCCCCACGGACCTCCTCCCAGTTTTTCTAGCCCCTGCCGCCGATCTGGTTTATTGTTTGGCTCGGAAAGTGAGACGGCAGAAGAGAGGTAGACGAGCGGGCGCTCTCGTACGACTTCGCAGGAGAGGCTCGCGAACGGCGCTGCCTGGCATATTTCTGTCCAATACCAACTCTCTCTCTAACAAGGTAGATGAACTGAGACTGCTGATGCGTTTTAAGGACCTCGCCTCCTCAGCTGTCCTCTGCTTTACTGAGACCTGGCTCCGGGAAAATATACCGGACAGCGCGCTGCGCCTTGACGGCTTTCAGCTCTTCCGTGCTGATCGTGACACAGAGCTTTCCGGCAAGACCACAGGAGGCGGTGTCTGCTTCTACATCAACTGCAGCTGGTGCTCTGATGTAACGGTAATTTCCAAACACTGTTCTCCTGCCTTGGAATTTCTTGTTATCAATTGCAAGCCCTTCTATTCCCCGCGGGAGTTTGCTTCTTTCATAATGATCGCTGTGTACGCTCCTCCCGACGCGGACACGCGCGAAGCTCAGCGCGTGCTCGCGGATCACATTCAACACACAGAGCGGAGTTTTCCAGACTCGCTGATTATTGTGGCTGGTGACTTTAATCAGTGCAATCTGAGCCACGATCTCCCCCGCTACAAACAGTTTATTAAATGCCCCACCAGAGGATTAAACACACTGGATCACTGTTACACCACAGTGAAAGACGCATATCGCGCTGTCCCTCGAGCTGCGCTGGGATTATCTGATCACGTGATGGTTCACCTCATTCCCACATACAGACAGAGATTGAAGCTCACTAAACCTGTTGTGAGCACTACGAAGATACGGACCAGTGATGCTGAGGAGAAGCTGGAAACGTGCATGGAAATATCTGACTGGGGCATGCTTAAAGGAGCCACGCATGATCTGGATGAGTACACGGACACTGTGAACTCATATATCCACTTTTGTGAAGAGAACATTCTTCCATCACGCACCAGGGTGAGTTACTCTAATGACAAACCCTGGTTCACAGCTAAGCTCAGACAGATCAGGAAGGAGAAGGAAGCAGCGCTGAAAAGTGGAGACAGGGACTGCTACAGGGAGGTTAAATACCGGTTTAACAGAGAGCTGAAGAGGGCTAAATCTCTATACTCAGAGAGACTCCAGCAGCAGTTCACTGCTAATGATTCGGCTTTCGTGTGGAGAGGACTGAGGCAAATCACCAACTATCGACCTAAGGCTCCTAAAGGTCAGGATGACAAAGCCCTTTGTCAAAGACTGTCCCAACACTATGCCCGTTTTGACACCTCGTCATCTGTGTCCAACTCCCCCCCTCCCTCCAGCTCCACAGCCTCCACATTCGCGACTTCATTTAAGGCACCCCCCCCTCCTCCCCCCCTCCCCTTATCATCAGTGAGCAGGATGTGCTCAAACAGTTCTCCAGACTGAACCCGCGCAAGGCCCCCGGCCCAGACGGCGTGTCTCCCTCCACCCTGAGACTCTGTGCGAAACAGCTGGCTCCTGTATTCACAGACATTTTTAACACCTCCCTTACGTTATGCCACGTGCCGTCCTGCCTCAAATCCTCCACCATCATCCCTGTCCCCAAGAAGCCACGGATCACTGGACTTAATGACTACAGACCTGTAGCGCTCACCTCTGTAGTCATGAAGTCCTTTGAGCGCCTGGTCCTGTCCCACCTCAAGTCCATCACCACCCCTCTCCTGGACCCGCTGCAGTTTGCCTACCGAGCCAACAGGTCTGTAGACGATGCAGTCAACCTGGCCCTCCACTCCATCCTGCAGCACCTGGACTCCCCGGGAACCTACGCCAGGATCCTGTTTGTGGACTTCAGCTCCGCATTCAACACCATCCGCCCCGCTCTGCTCCGGGACAAGCTGTCCCTGCTCAACGTGCCTGACTCCCTCTGCAGGTGGATCATCGACTTCCTGATGGACCGGAGGCAGCATGTGCGGCTGGGAAAGACTGTCTCAGACTATACTAGCATCAGCACCGGATCACCCCAGGGCTGTGTACTTTCCCCCCTACTCTTCTCCCTTTACACCAACTCCTGCACCTCCAGCCACCAGTCCGTCAAGTTGATCAAGTTTGCGGACGACACCACCCTCATCGGGCTCATCTCCAACGGTGACGAGTCCGCCTACAGGAGAGAGGTGGCCCAGCTGGCGTCCTGGTGCAGCAATAACAACCTGCAGCTGAACGCTCTGAAGACAGTGGAGATGATTGTAGACTTCAGGAAAGTCACTACTCCTCTGCCCCCCCTCACCCTCTCAGGCTCTCCCATCACCACTGCTGATTCCTTCTGCTTCCTAGGCACTACCATCACCAGGGACCTCAAATGGGAGCTGACCATCAGCTCACTCATCAAAAAAGCCCAGCAGAGGATGTTCTTCCTGCGGCAGCTGAGGAAGCTCAAGCTACCCACCAAGATGTTAGTGCAGTTCTACACAGCCATCATCGAGTCCATCCTCACCACCTCCATAACCGTGTGGTACGCAGGAGCCACTGCCAGGGACAGACTAAGGCTGCAGCGCGTCGTGCGCACTGCTGAGAAGGTGATCGGCTGCAAGCTCCCATCTCTCCAGGATCTGTACATCTCCAGGACCCGGAGGCGTGCTGGCCGGATCATAGCCGATCCCTCACACCCTGGTCACGTACTGTTTGCCCCCCTCCCCTCTGGTAGAAGACTTCGGTCCATCCAGACTAAAACCTCCCGTCACATGAACAGCTTCTTCCCCTCTGCCATTAGACTGCTGAACACTAAGTGACTTATTGACTCTCGTGCACTATGTACAGCAGCTCAACCAGACTCATGTCAATCATCACTGTTTTCTTCCTGCATTACCGACTGCACTATATAGTTCTCCACAGTATCTGCTGCTGGCTAATATATATTTTAACTGTTGACCAGTATCACTTAATCTTATCCTACACTTTATTACATGTATAGTTTATTTCTCTTATCTTATCATGTTTAATGTTGCAGCATTGTACCGAGACAAATTCCTAGTTTGTGTACTACATGAACAATGGCAATAAACCTGATTCTGATTCTGATTCTGATTCCTATTAGTAAAAGCAGTTCTGCTGGGCTTAGAGACTAAACCACACGGGCAGGCTAGGAGTTGGACTTAGTTGTCAGTGGCTTTTCGAGACGCACGCCATAAGGAGCATTTTATGAGCACTGGGAGCTTAACCCCAGTGCCGCTCCTGGCTATGACAACCTTGGAACCAACAATTGGTAGTGTACTCCACACAATTATGGAGTACACTATTGTGTACTCCACAACAGGTGGAGTACACAATAGGAGATGGTACTCCACCCAGGACTTTGGGGCATGGGGGGAAGAAAAGGAGAGATGGTAATGGGGGGAAGAAGTGAGATGGGCGCCAGAGCACTAGGGGGGTACTGAACTGAATAAAGATGCACCTTCGCCCAGCTGTGTCAGGCGTGGGATGTATTGTGGAGAAGTAAGACGTTTTTCCCACCTGAGGACTCCGGGGCACAAAATTATTGTGTTAGCCATGCTCTGTGACGTGTATATGGATGTGTATGCAATGTCTGTGATGCATGTGCAATGTGTTGACCCTGGGAGCTAAAGGCGGGAATAAAGTTGTATAAAGGAGTTCGTGTCGGCACCCAGGAGTCAGTCTGTCTGTTCTGCTTGTTGGAAAAGAATAAAGTTGTGTGTCGTCAGCTCATGTCTCGTCTGATTCCATCCTCCACAATAAAGCCATTTCTAAAGCTTTGGGACTCCAGCAAACCACAGTGAGAGCCATTATCCACAAATGGCGAAAACATAGAACAGTGGTGAACCTTCCCAGGAGTGGCCGGCCAACCAAAATTACCCCAAGAGCGTAGCGACAACTAAACCAAGAGGTGACAAAAGACCCCATAACAACATCCAAAGAACTGCAGGCCTCATTTGCCTCAGTTAAGGTCAGTGTTCATGACTCCACCATAAGAAAGAGACTGGGCAAAAATGGCCTAGATTGCAGAGTTCCAAGACGAAAACCACAGCTGAGCAAAAAGAAAATAAAGGCTCATCTTTTGGGGGCATATTGTGGAGGGTTTCTCAACCCAGAGAGGGCAGGAGGAAGGAGGAAACAATGGACCGATGAAGGAGGTGTCACCGGGGGTATCAGACAGAACAGTTAGGTCTATGCACCCCCCGGTGAGAGGAAGAGTTACCGGAGCCGCGGAGAGAAGAAAGGTGTGAGAGCTGCGCTGGTGTATGTTATGTTAATGTGCCACACATTTCTTTGTTAAACAACAATGTATGATGGTCGGAAGTTCCGGGTCTCGATGCATGGAATAAAAGATATAAAAGGGGAATGCACAGAGACCTGGGATCGCTGTTTGATGTTATGCTGTTGGAGAGAGAATACAGTCTTGTGTCATTCAGCTCGTTGCCTCGCCTATTCCTTTCTCCACACTGGTGACCCCGATACATGCCATGGAGAGCGAGACAAGCACCACCCCGGAGACTACCGGGAGGGAGAGCTCCAGCACCGCGTGCACTGTTTCATTCAATCTTCCGGACTTCTGGCTTCATGACCCGACAGCATGATTTCTGCACATAGAAGCCCAGTTCGCACTCCGTGGGATAACAATGGATGGCACAAAATACTACTACGTGGTCGCTGCACTGGATGCACACGCCATGCAACAGGCAACAAGCCTGCTCCAGGAGCCGCCGGCCTGGGGAAAATATGAGGTGCTCAAGAGGATGCTTGTCCAGCGCTATACCCTTTCAGACAGTGAAAGGGCAAGAGAGACTCCTAACACGTTCGGAGTTAGGTGACAGATCAGCCATGGAACAAATGGAGAGCATGTTGGTGTTAATGGGTAGAAATGGCGAGTCTTTCCTGTTCGCCCACCTGTTCCTCAGGAACCTACCGGCTGCAGCGAGGGCAGTCCTCGCCAACTCGCTGTTGCTGGTGACTAAGGACTAACGCGCATTGGCACAGAAAGCGTATTGCATCATTTTAGCGACCAGAACTCTCAGCGTGAATGCAGTGCCACCTGCGTCTAGGAGGGACTCCAGTGAGGTCGAGGAGCCGTTGGTGGTAGCCGGAGCAGAGGCCAGGAGACGCAGGAACAGGGCGATCTGCTTCCATCACCGCCACTTCGGCTCAAATGCCCAGCAATGCATTCAGTCATGCTAATTCAAGAAGTCGGGAAATGGCGGCCAACAGTCAGTAGCAGCTGCGACCGCTGGCGACAGAAACAAGCTGTTTTATGTCACGGACACATGTTCGGGGAGATGGTTTCTGGTGGACTCCGGCTCCCATAAGAGCCTCATCCTGACGGTCAATGCAGACAAGGTGGCAGGGGGCAGCGGTCCCAAGCTTACAGCTGCCAACGGATCCACCATCAGGACATTTGGCGAGCAGACACTGATGATATGCTTACACGGACGCAACTTTCAGTAGAACTTTGTGGTAGAAGCATGTTCCGCTCCCATTTTGGGCGCAGATTTTTTTATGTGCATATGGGTTGTTAGTTGATGTTGCAAACAGGAGATTAGTAGATGCTGTCTCTTTTACCTCTCTGCCCTGTACAGCTTGGGGAGCTGGGTCGACAACACTGGCTAGCGTTATAGCTCCAGGGGGGTAAGTACCAACAGTTACTCGCACATTTCCCAGCACTCATGGTCCCAACGTTTTCGGCTACGATTACAATTTTGGCTACTACGAGACGGTTTTCCAGAGGTTGGAAGCATACAGGCTGAAAGTCAACCTGACGAAGTGCCAGTTTGGTTCGCCAGTGATTGATTTTTTTGGGCCACTGCATTTCGCCGGCAGGCGCGATCCCATTACCGGATAAGGTGCGTGCTGTGTCGGACTTTCCGCGTCCGCAGACCATGAGAGCACTACAGGAGTTTTTGGGAATGGTTAATTTTTAAAACCATTTCCTTCCCCGAGCAGCCCAGCTGATGCAGCCATTGTATGCCGCGTTTAAAAAAAAGAAGCCTGGGAAAACATCGACTGGACTCCTGAGCAAGACCAGGCTTTTGCAAACGCCAAAGCAGCACTGGTGGATACCGCATTGCTAGCCCACCTGGGTCCATCTGCATGGATAGCGCTCACTTCAGATGCATCTGATGTTGCCCTAGGGGCACTGGTGGAGCACTGCGTCGCAGGTTATGGCGGCCATTAGCATTTTTTTAGTGGAACCTTGCACGAAAACGAACGCAAATACAGCACATTCTATAGAGAAATGCTGGCTCTTCACCTGGCAATGCGCCATTTCCAGTTTTGGCTGGAGGGGCGTGAGTTCACCGCATTCGTGGACCATAAGCCACTGACATACGCGATGGCCAAGGTTTTAGAACCGTGGTCGGCCCGGCAGCAATGGCATTTGGCTGCAATTTCGGAGTTTACTACCGATATTCAGCACATTGCCGGTACGCTCAACCTCGTGGCTGACTGCCTGTTGCGCACGTTAATTGCCCCGGTCTATATGGGAATAGATTTCCCTGCCATGGCCGCGGAACAAGCTGGGGATGCAGACATTTGTGCACTCCGGTCCGCGCCAACTGGGTGAAGGCTGGAGAGCAGGGTGGTGCAAGAAGGGTGCCCTCCCTTGCATTGTGACGTCTCTACTGGCCACCCGCACCCGGTTGGTGCCGTCACGTTTTTGAGTCCGTCCACTCCCTTTTGCATCTGGGAGTGTGCACTTCGGTGAAGCTAGTGGGGGCAAAATTCGTCTGGCCGTGCTTGCGCAAGGACGTGAAAGAGTGGGCTGCAGCTTGCATCGGGTGCCAACAGGCCAAAGTGCACAAGCACACCAGAGCCCCTCTCAAGCTCTTCCAAATCCCGGCTAGGAGGATCAGCCACGTCCATGTAGATTTGGTGGGACCCTTCCCACCATCGCAAGGTTTCACACACCTTTTGACAGTCGTGAACCGCACCACGCACTGGCCTGAAGTGGTCCCGCTGGCATGTACCATGTCCGCGGAAGGGGCTCGTGCTTTTTTGTAGGGTTGGGTCACGCGTTTTGGATCTCCATCAGACATCACGTTCGACAGAGGTCCACAATTCATTTCAGAACTCTGGTCTGCAATGGCCCAGAGCCTGGGGGTCAAAATTCACCGCACTACCACGTACAACCCCCAGGCTAATGGGTTATGCAAGCATTTTCATAGGTCACTTAAAGCAGCACTCAGAGCTTCACTCATGGACACAAATTGGGTCGACCACCTGGCCTGGGTTCTTTTAGGGTCGCGCTCCACACCTAAGGAGGATTTGGCAGCATCCCCAGCAGAACTTGTTTTTTCTCAGCCGCTGCGGATCCCCGTAGAATTTTTACTGGAAAACCCTGCACCCGAGGCTGATCCACCCGTGCAATTTTTGAATGGCTCGGAGCCTTTTAAGGTACCGGGCCCGGCCCACCATTGCTTTCCCTGCACCTTCGTCCCAAAAAGCTTGCAGAATGCCAGTTTTGTTTTCGTCAGGCATGATGCGCACCGGACCCCGCTGCGCCCACCGTACGACAGACCGTTCAGGGTGCTGGAACCTGGGGCAAAGCATTTTGTGTTAGGCTTGGGGGGACGTAGGGAGACCGTCTTCATCGATGGGCTGAAGCCCGCTTTTGTGTTGGCAGACGAGCAGGTGGTGTTGGCTCAAGCTCCCTCGCGTGGACGCAGGTTGGTGTTCCCTCAGCAGGGACCGGCACTCGCGAAGATAATGTGTTCCCCCCCTCCTTTTTTCCCTCCACAGACTGATGTGCCCTCCTGCACACCTCGCCAGCAGGGCGGTTCGACTGGACCAGCGACTCCTGGCTACAGCCGCTATGGGCGCTAGCTCAAGCCCAAAGGACGGGGGGGTGGTAGTGCCCCTTCTGGGTGCTCGGGGGGGACTGTGTGGGGGAATAGTGTGGAGGGTTTCTCAATCCAGAGAGGGCAGGGGAAGGAGGAAACAATGGACCGATGAAGGCGGTGTCACCGGGGGGTATCAGATGGGACAGTTAGGTTTATGCACCCCCTGGGGAGAGGAAGAATTACCAGAGCCGAGGAGAGAAGAAAGAGGAGAGAAGAAGGAGAGCTGCGCCGGTGTATGTCATGTTAATGTGCCACACATTTCTTTGTTAAACAACAATGTATGATGGTCGGAAGTTCCAGGTCTGGATGCATGGAATAAAAGATATAAAAGGGGAATGCACAGAGACCCGGGACCGCTGTTTGCTGTTATGTTGTTGGAGAACGAATAAAGTCTTGTGTCGTTCAGCTCGTTGCCTCACCTATTCCTTTCTCCACAGTCTCAGTTTTGCCAGAAAACATCTTGATGATCCCCAAGACTTTTGGGAAACTATTCTGTGGACTGACCAGACAAAAGTTGAACTTTTTGGAAAGTGTGTGTCCCATTACATCCGAAGTAAAAGTAACAGCGTTTCAGAAAAGGAACATCATACCAACAGTAAAATATGATGGTGGTAGTGTGATGGTCTGGGGCTGTTTTGCTGCTTCAGGACCTGGAAGACTTGCTGTGGTAAATGGAACTATGAATTCTGCTGTCTACCAAAAAATCCTGCAGGAGAATATCCGGCCATTTGTTTGTGACCTCAAGCTGAAGCACACTTGGGTTCTGCAGCAGGACAATGATCCAAAACACACCAGCAAGTCCACCTCTGAATGGCTTAAGAAAAACAAAATGAAGACTTTGGAGGGGCCTAGTCAAAGTCCTGACCTGAATCCGATTGAGATGCTGTGGCATGACCTTTAAAAGGCGGTTCATGCTCGAAAATCCTCCAATGTGGCTGAATTACAACAACTCTTCCAAGATGAGTGGGCCAGAATTCCTCCACAGCGCTGTAAAAGACTCACTGCCAGTTATTGCAAACACCTGATTGCAGGTGTTGCTACTAAGGGTGATCCAACCAGTTATTAGGTTTAGGGAGCAATCACTTTTTTGCACAAGGCCGTGTAGGTTTGAATTTTTTTTCCCCTTAATAATAAACACCTTCATTTAAAACTGCATTTTGTGTTTACTTGTGTTATCTTTGTCTAATATTTAAATTTGTTTGATGATCTGAAACATTTAAGTGTGACATACAAAATAATGAGAAATGAGGAAGGGGGCCAACACTTTTTCACACCACTGTGTATATATGTGTATGTGCGCGCGCGCACACACACCCACACACACACACACAGAGTATAATGTGCGCATGTCTGTGTCCACCCCATGACCCTGCTCTCAGAAAAAAGTTCAAGCTCAGGATATTTTTTTGGTTTAACCCTTGGTTCGCAGGTCTGATGACACTTTTTTAACCACTCAGGTCATTAAAATAGAGCTGGGTAGAGTAGCCAGAAATTTTGCTCAAGTTTTATTAGTGCCATTGATATGATATACTTTGATTTGTCACTTTTTACATTTTTCTGCCTAAATTCAAATCTTTATTTTCCATAAATCAATTGTTTCCACACATTTTGCACATTTATTTACACATTACTTTGCAACCCCCTTCGTATTTTTCTCATAGATCTGTGCCCTTTTTTGTAATGTAACTTTTTTGATATTAATTTGCTAACTGAAATCATAAGTAACTCAGAGCCAAAAGTACTAAGTTCTGTTTTTTCTTTATAAATGTATTCAAGTAAGAGAAAAAAGAATCCTACAATAAAAGTATAATTTTGTACTTGAATCTTTGAGTAAATGAAACTAGTTACTACCCACCTCTGACTAAAATGTAAATTTGAGGTTGATAAAATTCAAGGTGAATTAATAAATTTGAATCTGTAAATGCGTATTGAAAATTTAAGTTTTTTAAGGTGATGCCAAGCATGTTTACAGCACCCAACCCGCATTACGTCAGCCAAGCTAAGTTAACAGCTGTGTCATCTGCCCCGATCCATCTGCCTAGTCTGACAAAAGCCTTTAATTAACTTACAGTAAAAAAAACAGACCCTATAGTCTCCATCTTTATGACTGAAGTCCCGCTTGATAACGCAACAGACCACTCCGTCCTGGAATGAAGTGAAGTTCACACTGTGGGAGCACCTTTGATGGGAAAAGGGAATCCTTGATCAACTCACAGCTTACCCGTAGATGTGCAAATGTATAGCAATCAAGTGTTTATATCAATCTACTAGTTAGATTCATTCTTTGGCCTCTTGATGCTGTAGATCTGAAGGCAAATGTTTGTCTGTTTGGGCTCACTCTTTGTGTTTTAACAGCAGTGCACCTTTCAAAGCTTTGGTACAAAGTGGTAATTGAAGGGGACAGTGCTCATTTGGGTGTTTTGTGTGTCTGTACGTGGTGGTGGTGATGGTGGTGGTGGTGGGGGGGGGGGGGGGTTAAGCATAGGGAACAAAATTTATAGACCTGATCCCCTTAATGTAAACCATAAAACTCAAAGATAAGGGTGCGTTTTAAAGGGGTCATTGACTGAAAAATGGTGTTTGTAGGTTTTAACTGTGTGAAATGTGTCTATTGGTCATGTAATTATCAAAAACAACTTTCAAAAAAAACTTTCAAAGCGGTCAGTTCTCTTAAAAAAACACAGCCTTTATCTCGTTTTTCTCTCCCGGAAACTTTTTTTTTTCCCTCTTGTCCTGTCAGGCAACTAGGTAAGCAGAACAGAGATCTGTTACCCTTATTGTGTCAAAACAGATTTACTTTGCCAAAAGGAGCTTTATAAAGTACCTAACTACTGTATACTGTATATGTAAAGTACCTATGTACTGTATATTGTTGTAAACTCCTCCTGTAATAACTTTTAATACTTTATTTAAATTATTTTACCCATGGAGGACCTGACAGGATGGGCAATAGGGAAAGGAAGTGTGTGGAGGGGGAAAGAAAAGGGAGGGGAACAGACAAAAAGACAAACAAACCAACAACTAAAACAAACAGAAGACAAACTGCTTCTTCCAATGAAGATGTCTCAACACGGGTCTGGTATCCGCACCTGTTAAAGGAGAGACATTTGTGCCTGTGTATCTGTGTGCGTATATATGCGAGCACTCCCAGAAACGTTTTTGACTATTCCGGGTAAATCGTACACATCAAGATTTAACTTAACCAACCCATCGCCAACGTTGAGACCCGCCCACTGCTCTATTATTGGCCCACCTAGCTGTCTGTCATGTAGATAGAAGGGGTGCTAAAAGTAGCCTTTTAGCCCCCAAGCTAACACTGGTACCAGGAAACTTGCACCAAGCCTGGCTTATATCATTTTCTTCAGATCTTAGTCACCCTAATAGCCATCCCTGTTACCACCTGGTTCACCAATCCACAGTCCACAATATACCTTGCGTCACTCCGGCCCATTTCCCAATAATCTTGCTGTGATTCCACAGCAAATCACCTGAACCGGCGGGCCAGTTACTGCAACCGACCTGGACTGGGACCCGAGGCTGCTGGCTGAAATCTGCTGGCTCTCACGGCCAGCTCTCCCACCATCCTCCACGCCACTCTGCTCCGCTCTTGCGGGTAGCGTAGGGAAGCCGCCTCATAATGGGGCATCCCCCAGCTGGCCATGGGAGCGGAGTGGAGTCCTGCAGAGTGGGACACTGTCCTTTGAGATCCTGTGGTTCAGCAGCTCGGCTTAGCCAGCAGCCTTGATTAGGTTGTGGCGATCGGGGGGCCGCGTGGTACTAGTGATTTGTTGTGGAATCACAGCAAAATTATTGTGAGATGGGCCGGAATGATGGAGATACACCATCCACTGTGGATCAGTGAACCAGCATCGCTCATCCGAGCAAGAACAAGGCTAAAAGCTAAAGGCTAGAAGCTAGTCAGCTAATGGCTAACTGACATAATGGGGAGAGCAGAGTCGAAGAGGTTAAGACGTTTCTTAAAGTGATAGGCTTTAAATCAGTGTGTTTCAAGAAAGCCAGGGAAAATACAAAACAAATTTGCTTCAATAATTAAAAAAAATGTGAACAAAATATGTCACAAACATGTCATTCAGACATGCGTGAGCGGTTAAAATGTGGAAAAAGTGCAATCAATGACCCCTTTAAAGTCATGCTGAGGTTAGGTTAGCGATACAAAATCTAAGGGTGAGCAGGGTCTTGCCCTCCACAAAGACTGATGTTCAGATCAATGTGCAGTCTGTTAACCTTAGGATGTTGCTTCAACTGAACACGTTTGTGCTGTGTTACAGATATAAATGAGTGCCAGTTTGACACTGTGTGTCCACCGCGTTGGATTTGCAAGAACACGTTTGGCAATTTTGTCTGCGTATGCCAAGCTGGCTTTGTGATGGGGACCCTACGAGGTTCGGTCCAATGTCGAGGTAAAAAAAAACATGAATACATAAAACTAGACTGTTTTGAGAACTTGTTAGCATCCAACAGACCAACGTTGTTGCCAAAGATAACTGATTACATACATATATTTTACAAAACTGTGTTAAATGTGCAGTGTGTGACAGTTACGGACACACTGACTGACTGACTGATCCAAGGCTACTGGATCCTGTAGCAGATCAAGCCTTATTTACTATTTTATGTTTGAAAGAGTTTTGGCACCTAATAGAGACCATCCCTCCCATTCCAATACTGATTGTGGATGGATGGTCTTCCATCCATCCATCCATCTTCTACCGCTTTTCCGAAGGTCTGGGTCATTGAGGCAGCAGTTCAAGCAGAGAAGCCTAGACTTCCCTCTCCCCAGCCACCTGCTCCAGCTCTTCAGAGAGGATACCAAGGCGTTCCCAGACCAACTGGGAGACGTAGTCTCTCCACCGAGTCCTGGGTCTGCCACGGGGCCTCCTCCCAATGGCACATGCCCGAAACACCTCAAGTGGGACGTGTCCAGGTGGCATCCTGATCAGATGCCCATACCACCTCAACTGGCTCCTTTCAATGTGGAAGAGCAGCGGTTCTACTCTGAGCCTCTCCCTGATGACTGAGCTCCTCACCCCATCTCTAAGGGTGAGTTCAGCAATCCAACAAAGAAAGTTCATTTCAGCCGCTTGTATCCGCGATCTCATTCTTTCGGTCATTACCCAAAGCTAATGACCATAGGTGAGGGTAGGAACATAGATCGACCAGTAAAGCGACAGGTTTGCTTTAAAGCTTAGCTCCCTCTTCACCACAACAGACTGGTACAACATCCACATCACTGCAGATGCTGCTCCGATCCGTCTGCCAATCTCTCTCTCCATTCTCCCCTCACTCGTGAATAAGACCCCAAGATACTTAAACTCCTCCACTTGGGGCAGGAGCTTGTCCCCAACCCGGAGAGGACAATCCACCTTTTTCCGGCTGAGGACCATGGACTCAGACTTGGAAATGCTGATTCTCATCCCAGCCGCTTCACACTCAGTAGCAAACCATCCCAGTAAGACCTGTAGGTCATTGCTGGATGAAGCCAACAAGACAACATCATCTGCAAACAACAGAGATGAGATCCTGTGGTCACCAAGCATGACACCCTCCGTTCCCTGGCTGCGCCTAGAAATCCTGTCCATAAAAATTATGAACAGGATTGGTGAAAAAAGGGAAGCCCTGATGGAGTCCAACTCTCACTGGGAATGAGTCCAGCCGAGTGTTGGCAATACGAACCAAACTCTCACAACGGTCATGTAGAGACCAGAGAGCTCATAACAACAAGCCCGATACCCCACACTCCCGAAGCACCCCCCACAAAAAAACACGAAAAAACACATGTAAACTGGTTGGGCAAACTCCCACGAACCCTTGAGGATTCTCAAGAAGGTAAAGAGTTGGTCCGATGTGAAACGGCCAGGACAAAAACCATATTGCTCCTCCTGAATCCGAGGTTCGATGAACAGCCGTACTCTCCTCTCCAGTACCTTGGCATAGACCTTCCCAGGGAGGCTGAGGAGTGTGATCCCTCTAAAGTTGAAGCACACTCTCCGGTCCCCTTTCTTGAAGAGAGGAACCTCTACCCCAGTTTGCCATGCCAAAGGCACTGTCCCCGACCTCCACGCAATGTTGCAGAGGCATGTCAACCACGACAGCCCTACAACATCCAGGGTCTTGAGGTACTCAGGGCAAATCTCATCCACCCCCAGGGCCCAGACACCAAGGAGTTTTTTAACCACCTTGGCGACCTCAGCCCCTGTGAAAGGCAAGTTGTCCCCTTTATCCACAAGCCCTGCTTCCTCTGTGGAAGGTGTGTCAGTGGGATTGAGGAGATCCTCAAAGTATTCCTTCCACCGCCCGATGATATCCCCAGTTGAAGTCAGCAGTGCCCCATCTGCACCATACACAGTGTGGACAGGGAGCTACTTCCCCCTCCTGAGTCGCCAGACAGTTTGCCAGAATCCTCTCAAGGCCGACCGAAAGTCTTGTTCCATGGCATCACCGAACTCCTCCCACACCCGAGTTTTTGCTTCAGCAACCACCTGAGCTGCACTCCACTTGGCCTGCCAGTACACCTCAGCTGCTTCAGGAGTCCCACAAACCAACCAAGCTTGACAGGACTCCTTCTTCAGCTTAATGGCCCCCCCTCACCACTGGTGTCCACCACTTAGTTCGGGGGTTGCGACCATGAGATGCACTGACGACCTTGCAGCCACAGCCCTGGACAGCCACTTCAACAATGGAGGTGGAGAACATGGCCCATTCAGACATCATGTCTCCAGACTCCCTCGGAATGTGGTCAAAGTTCTTCCGGAGGTGGGAGCTGAAGACCTCCAGGACAGAGGCCTCAGCCAGATGTTCCCAGCACACCCTCACTATACGTTTGAGTCTACCAGGTCTGAATGGCATCCTCCCCCGCCATCAGATCTAACTCACCACTAGATGGTGATCAGTTGACCAATCAGATGGCACAATAACAAAATTGATCATCGACCTGCGACCTAGGGTATCCTGGTGCCAGGTGCACAATATGGATACCCTTATGCTTGAACATGGTGTTTGTTTTCGACAAACTGTGGTTAGCACAGACGTCCAATAACTGAACACCACTTGGGTTCAGATCGGGCAGGCCGCTCCTCCCAATCACCAACCTCCAGGTTTCACTGTCATTGCCCACGTGCATATTGAAGACCCCTAGAAGGACAATGGAGTCTCCAAGAGGAGCACTCCCCAGTACCCCAGTCAGAGACTCCAAAAAGGGTGGGTACTGTGAACCATCATTTGGTGCATTGGCACAAATGATGGTCAGGACCTGTTCAAAACTGTGGAAAACTCCAATATAGAGGCAGCAAGGTGGGAGGATACAAGAATACCCACCCCTGCTCGTCGCCTCTTGCCCAGGGCAACTCCAGAGTAGGCCAAGCTCCATCCCCTCTCCAGGAGACTGGCTCTGGAACCAGAGCTGTGTATTGAGGTGAGGCTGACTATATCTACCCGGTATCTCTCAACTTCATGCACCAGCTCAGGCTCCTTCCCCACCAGAGGGGTGACATTCCACATCCCAAAAGCCAGTTTAGGAAACCTGGGATCAGACTGCCAAGGTCTCTGCCTTCGACCGCCACCTGATCCACATACAGTCATCTAAAAAAATTAGGACACCCCATTAAATATTCAGTTCTTTATTAAGAAATGTTCACATATCTATGCCTAACCTTGTTTTTGTTTTTAATCTGCATTTTTTTAACATTTATTTTAGCCATTGTAGGTGGGAATGAATGTGGGGGTGTCCTAAAAAAATGGGGGGTGTTCTAATTTAGTTCCTCACTATTTGTTTAGAATTACATTTTACAGAAAACTTGAAAAAAGTCTTTAATTAATTTTTAATTGTTTAGTTATATTACATGAATCTCCCAGTATTTTTAACATTGATATTAAGATTCAAGATTCAAAGGTTTTATTATCATGTGCACAGTTAAGAAATGCTACATTTCCTGAGCAATGAAATTCTTACTTTGCTCTTCAAACGAATGCCAAGTTAAAGATACAGAAACAACAGTTCTAATAGGTCATGACACACTAACACTGTAACTCAATCCTACTACTGATGGATGCTAAGACACATACACCAACACACAGTTAGGCAGTAGAGGAATGAAAATGAAGTCACCGGATGACTAAAGTGATAGTGATATATTGATATCAGAGATGATGTGAACCTGAGATGGCATGAACCTATGTACAGTGTGCAAATGAGCAGTGTGCAACCTGATGTGAACCTGAGATGGCATTGACTTATGTACAGTGTGCAAATGAGTATTGTGCAACCTGATGTAACCTGAGATGGTACAGACTTATGGACAGTGTGCAAATGAGCATTGTGCAACAAGCAGAGTATAGTTACAAATTATTGGTAAGTAGCAGCAGAGATGATATGGGCATCAGACAGGTGATACTACTGTATATCTACTGTACAGGTGAGCAGTGTGCAAATTTAGCAGCCAGTGTGTGAGTTCCTATATGCAAAGCTATGTTACAGAGTTTTGGGAGTTGTTGTCTGTTCACGAGTCTGATGGCAGTGGGAAAAAAGGAGCTTTTCAGTCTGGTTGTCCGGCATTTCACACTTCTGTACCTCCAACCTGAGGGTAGAAGTGTGAACAGTCTGTGTTGGGGGTGGATGGGGTCCCGGAGGATGACGTCAGCTCTCTTTTGGACTCTGTGGTGGTAGGTGCTCTGCAGAGAGGGGAGTGGAGTCCTAATGATCTTCTCTGCTGTCTTCACCACTCTCTGCAGGCGTTTGCACTCCAGGGCAGTGGTGTTTCCATACCACGCAGTGATGCCGTTGGTCAGGATGCTCTCGATGATGCAGCTGTAGAAATTGTTGAGGATCCTGGAAGACATGCCAAACTTCTTCAGCCTCCTCAGAAAGTACAGTCACTGTTGAGCTCTCTTGAACAGCTCTGTGGTGTTGTGTGTCCACTTAAGGTCCTCGCTGATGTGGATGCCCAGTTATTTAAAGCTGCTCGCTCTCTCCACGTCAAGCTTCTGGATGAACAGTGGCCAATGGGGTCTCCTCCTCCCTTTCCACATGTCCACTATCATTTCCTTTGTCTTGTCCGTGTTGAGGGTGAGGTTGTTGTCCTCACACCATGACACCAGGTTGGCCACCTCCCTCTTGTAGGATGCTTCGTCATCACCAGTGATGCGTCCTATCACTGCTGTGTCATCCGCAAACTTTAGAATGATGTTGTCTTTGTGGGAGGCAACACAGTCATGGGTGAAGAGGCTGTAGAGGATGGGGCTGAGAACACAACCCTGGGGGGCACCTGTGTTTCTGATGATGCTGGCTGAGGTCCTGTTATCCATCCTGACAGACTGGGGCCTGCCAGTTAGAAAGTCCAGTAGCCAGTCACAGAGTGTGGGGTGCAAGCCAAGGAAGACAATTTGTTAGTGAGTATGTGGGGGATGACCGTGTTGAAGGCGGAGCTGTAGTTGACAAAGAGCATCCTTATGTAGGAGTCTTTATCTTCCAGGTGAGAAAGAGAATAATGGAGTGCTACGGCAATGGCATCTGAGGTGGATCTGTTGGGCCGGTAGGGGTACTGCAGGGGGTCCAGGGTGCCCAGTATGCTGTCCTTAAATATCCATATGTCCAAATATGTTTATATAACACACAGGCTTATACAGGGTGTCCTAATTTTTTCACATGACTGTAGCACCGGACCCCATCGTCCCTCCTGCAGGTGGTGAGCCCACTGGAGGGCGGACCTATGTAACTCCTTCGAGCTAAGCCCGGCCGGGTCCCATGGGTATAAATCCGGCCACCAGGTCTTCCTCAGGTCTCCCTCAGGTGCCAAAACTCTTTCAAACATAAAATAGCAAATAAGGGTTCATCTGCTACGGGAGCCAGTAGCCTTCTTCCAGCAATAATTACTCCCTGGGCCATGCCACCTGGGCCATCTCCCCTGGGCAATTCCCCCCATGACTATTCCCCCCTGGAACCAGGCTGCAAAAGAGTTAAAAATCCTCAGTGTTTATGGTTATATAATGTTATAACTGCAAGTTCATAATTGTCAGTTTGTTTTTGTTTTGTTTTTTTATGGAGTGGAAATATCCAAATCGCTGTGAAATAAACAGCTCTTTTCAAAGCCAACAGACTAGGGTGATAGCGATAATATTGTGACTTCCTGGCCAGTAGGTGTCGCACTTACTCTTGCTCCACTATAATATTGCCCTAGTTGGTAGAGACAAACACTGATACGCAGCGCAGACTATTCTACAGTCTCAGTTTTGGGTGATTATGAGCCAGATACAGGTGGTAACTCTGGTATGAACTTAATAGAGAGCCTAAGTCACGCTCCCTCTACTTCAGCATATAGGACCTTAAATAAGAAAAAATCTTCACTGAAATGAATGGCAAGAACAAAATTATCTTTTGATCAAAACTGAATTTTGCCACAAGTTACACATATGATGTTTGTCAATTTCAAAGATAATTTTCCACGTAATAAAAGTTGTCGGTAGTCGAATAATAAAAAAGTAATATTTAGTTTTTGTGAGATGGCTCAGAGGACTACATCCATTGTTTTGGACTATACAAGTCACCAAACACGATTACGGCAGTTTCCCTCTCAAAGGTCACCTCCTGTTTTCTGACCGATGAAAGAAGGATCCAAAGTGGAGAATTTTCTGGAGCACTTTCTCCAGCAGACTGCTACAGCTCTGCTGCCGAATGGTCAGGTACAGGAAATCTTTCCAGCCACATGCCATTTCACTGTACAATAACTCACTCTAATGTTGAATCTTGGTCATAACCATGCTGCCATACTGCACCTTACAGTCTAATTGGTAGCTCACATTTCACCCTGCGCCCGATAGTCCTGCATTGTACAGCTAGTACGATGTACCTATACGGGTCATCATCTATTCTTCTGCAATGTATATAAAATTACCTAGGCAGTTTTTTCTTTCCCTGGGTAATTCCTTTTGCTATTTTGTTGTGTGTGTTTCTGTCGTTTTGGTCATCTACTGTGTCATGCTGCTGTTACACTGTAATTTCCCAGTTTGGGATCAATAAAGTACATCTATCTATCTATCTGTCCATCTGTGGCTACGGTCATACTGCTGGTCTTAACGCTCAATTCCGACTTTTTGCCGAGATCTGATTTTTTTGTGTGGGCATTCACATTATAATTTAAATGGCCCCCATCAGACTCCAGTGTGAACGGTCTACAGCTATGAAGTGACCCGTATACGCAGAAGAAAACGTAACATCAGACACAGTGTTGTGTTTATGGAAGTAAATATGAGCCCCAAACGATTGAGGGGGACAGAACTTCTTCACCTTGATGCAGCACAGCAAAATAAAATGTGAAAATCATTCTGAAATGATTCTGCGCAAAATAAATGAGACCAGCTTCATTCCTCTACATGCCAGATGACTGCTGCGATAGATCAGCTCTGCTTTAACAGAACTGACTGATTAAACAGCTCTCTTGAAAATGAGACCCCATGTCTCAGTGGGATTACCTGTATAAATAAGGTTAATAATAAATAAACAGCATGACTAGTACCAGCTGCGTAACACCAGTCCCGCACAGGAAGGAGAAGCCACCAGAGACTCCCCTCTCCTGGACTGTGTTTCTAAATTAAAAAATTAAATTAAATTAATTAAATTAAAATTAATTTAATTAAATTAATTAAATTAAATCACCCTTATTGTCATTCAGCCGTACAACCAATCATGTACAGCAGAACGAGATTGTGCTTTACCTATCTACAGTGTAAATCACACACACCCCAAGTGCAGAATCAGAGGGCCGCTGCCATGCAAGGCGCCGCCACAGAGTTCCCTCCTCCATTCCATTTATTGCTGAGCACCAAGCTGGATGGCAGGAAGTTCCACTTTTATATGGTCTTCAGCATTACCCGGCAGGGATTTGAACCCCTGCCTCCCGGGTGTGGGGCGGATGCTCTACCAACTGAGCCACCACTCCGGTCCCACACAGGAAGGAGAAGTCACCAGAGACTTCCCTCTCCTGGACTGTGTTTCCTCATATCCCTGTATCTGGCCATTCCACTCCATAGTCATGCCAGTATTAACTTTACATTTTAGATATCACAGTGCCCAGGACTCACGGTGTGCTGTTTACAGGGAAAAAGGAATTTGCAGTGTCCAGTAAATGTGCCGTTACTGTGCGCCTGCTTGTCTGATGGTTCCAGGCCCCCCCCCCCCCGACCAAAAAAAACTGAGGTTGTTGTGCAGTCGGAGCCGACAAAATTACTATCCAGTGATAAAGTGAAGAAAACTGATTAAAAAGAGAACACAGATCAAATGTGTCTCTCATGCTTGCTGCATCCTCCAGCGCAGAATTGTAAGCGTCTGTCTCACTTCAATGAAGAAAAAGTCAGATGAAATGCGACATGACCGTTCAGACCGAGATCGCTTAGGAAAATAGATACATATCCGAATTAGGACCACAAATGAAAGTGGCCTGGGTTTGGTGTGAAAAAAATCGGAGGTGTGCTGTTCAGACTGTCATTAAAAAAGTCCGATCTGGGTCACATGCAGGGTTTGACATTAACACCCGCCAGCCCACCACTGGCGGGTGGATTCCACCAATGGCAGGTAACAGCAACTCCCACTAGCCACTTTGGCGGGTGTAGTTTTCTCAAGCGACATCTAAACAATAAGCCTATTGCAGTGTGAGAGTACGAAACTACAACTCCGATAAGCACTATCTGTACACACACTGTATTCTCATTGGTCCACTGTTGGCAGCAGCAGCCCCGGGACACAGGAGAAGATGCTCAGTGTGCTAGGTACAGGTGAAGGCGTGGACGGTCTGCTCCGCAGTTCAGTTCATTTTATAGCCAGTCTGGAGAAATGAATAGACAGCAGCTGCTCTAAGCCATCAGATCACGGGATAACTGCCCCTGATCCCCCGCCCAGCGATGAGAATAACCTCTGCTCTTTCCCCCCACATAAACTCCTTCCTCTGTGGTTAAATATGATTATTTTTAGAGCAAGAAGCTCCCGTTGGTCATGCAAATTTAAATTTTCGTATGACGGAGAGAAAAAGTAGACTTGTAGCGCCCATAATGGTAACATTATGTAGCTCACATATTTCACTGCAGAGACCCGAGCATAGAAGGACTTTAAGCTTGCGGTGTGTATTGACATCACGCCTCAGAGGGACAATGAGTCTGGACCACCTGCAGACTTGGGGGGAAGTCAGAAGATCTGGAGCAAGAGCCTGAAAGTACTGTCTGACCTCCTGGGGTCAGACAGAAGAGCAAAGAGGACTTTGGAGTGATTAAGTGTAAATAGAAGGATGTGACTTGGTTGTGTGATTCTGTGTTTGATGTGTGGGTATAAATGTATGTGGGTTTACCGCAGCTCTCCCTCCTTTTTCCTGACTGAGAGAGAGAGAGCTGGGGAGTTGAGATGAATAAACCATACTGAGAAATAGTCCAGTCTCATCATTTCATGATCCCCACAATGGTGACCAAGACGTTCGATGCCGGGAGAACGTTACCCTGACCCGGATTCACCGGGGACCGACCGCACGAGCACAGGCTCGATTAAGCTCCCCGAGTTCTGGCAAGACGACCCGCACTCATGGTTCCAACACGTGGAATCGCGGTTCGTGCTTGGGGAAATATCAGCAGATGACACCAAGTTTCATAATGTCATCGCAAGACTCGACAGCCGCACAGCTCGATATGTGCGGAGCCTGGTGCAGCAGCCGCCCGCTGCTGGCAAGTACGACGCGCTGAAAGCCGCCCTCATCGAGAGTTTTGTGCCATCAGCCGAGGTGAGGGCCAGGCAGCTTCTGGACCTGCGCGACAGAGGAGGACGCAGAGCGACCGACCTCATGGAGGACATGCTGCAGCTGATCGGGGCAGATAACGATGCGTTTCTGTTCAAACACATCTTCTTGAGGACCCTCCCAGCACACATGAGAGGTACCCTGTCTGGCATGAGGTGTGTGAACCAGCAAGACTTCCGTGCGCTGGCCAAGGAAGCGCAGCGGCTCCTCGACGCCTGCGACGAGCAGGAGACCTCCGTGGCAGCAGCAGACCTTGGCGCGGCGGCTGGGGGCAGTCAGGAGCCGGAGGCAGCAGGAGCAACTCCAGAGACGACGGCAGCAGCGCGGTCCCGAAACAGAGGAGGAGACGGCCTCTGTTCCTACCATCGACGCTTCGCTGAGAAGGCGCACAGATGCATCCCGCCATGCAGTTTCAAGAAAACAGGGAAACGCCCGGGCAGGGGGTCGTTAGCAGCTTCGACTCTCGGCGAACAGAACAAGCTGCTTTATCTAACAGACGCGGGCTCCAGGCGGCAATTCCTCGTGGACACCGGAGCCCAGAGGAGTTTCATCACCGCGACCTATGCGGATCGGGTGGTAGGACCCTGCGGAGATGGGGCAACGGCGGCGAATGGCTCATCGATCAAAACTTTCGGGGAAAGGACTCTGCGCCTGTCCTTGCACGGCCGCACCTATGAATGGACCTTCATAGTAGCGGCGGTGAGTTTCAACATGTTAGGCGCTGACTTTTTGTGCTCACATGGCTTGTTAGTGGATCTGGTTAATAGACGCCTAGTAAATGCACTCTCCTTTTGTTCTATCCCTTGTGTAGCTCGAGTGTCCCCGCCGCCAGTACAGACCAACGTCGCCACAGCAGGCGGTAAGTTTCACACTCTTCTAACCCAGTTCCCAGCACTCACAGTTCCCACGTTTTCAGCTAAGGTTGCGAAGCACGGGGTGGAGCACTTTATCACCACAGTTGGCCCACCAGTTTTTGTGAAAGCTCGGCGTTTGGATGCAGCTAAGCTCTCCATTGCGCGTGAGGAGTTCGCCAACCTGGAAAGGTTGGGCATAATTCGCCGCTCGAAGAGCGCCTGGGCCTCCCCCCTGCATATGGTGCCTAAGGCTGACGGCTCGTGGAGACCTTGTGGTGATTACCGCAGGTTAAACAATGCCACAGCGCAGGACCGCTACCCAATTCCACATATCCAGCGGGCCAAAGTCCACAGGCACACGAAAGCCCCTTTAGAACCGCTCCACATTCCGGCTAAGAGATTCGATCATGTGCACGTAGACCTAGTGGGCCCCCTGCCGCCGTCACAAGGGTTCACACATCTCTTGACAATGGTGGACCGAACCACACGTTGGCCGGAAGTGGTCCCGTTAACGTCGACCACAGCGGCAGAGGTGGCTCGTGCTTTTTTAACAGCCTGGGTAGCGCGGTTCGGGGTTCCGTCGGACATTACGTCCGATAGGGGACCTCAATTTGTGTCGGAGCTGTGGTCAGCGATGGCCAGCGGCTTAGCAGCGGCAGTCCACCGCACTACCGCTTATCTCCTACAGGCCAACGGTTTATGCGAGCGTTTTCACAGGTCTTTGAAGGCAGCCCTCAGAGCGTCGCTCACGGATGCAGATTGGGTAAACAAACTACCATTTATTGGGGTTGCGTTCGGCACCCAAAGAGGACTTAGATGCCTCACCCACAGAATTGGTTTTTGCGCAACCTCTCAGGCTGCCCGGCGAGTTCCTACCAGCCCATGCGGCGCCAGGGCGCCCCCCGGTGCGGGGACCTCTGATTGGCACGGGAGCAGAAATGCTCCCGGGCCCCGCTCATCACACTTTTCCTCGTGTTTTTGTTCCCAAGGCTTTACAAAACGCTGAATTTGTTTTTGTCAGGCACGACGCGCAGCGACACAGTCTCCGCCCACTATATGACGGTCCTTTTCGAGTGCTGGAAACTGGGGAGAAATATTTTGTGCTAGATTTGGGGGGCAGGAAAGAAACAATCAGTATTGATAGATTAAAGCCTGCCTTTTAAGTGTAAATTAAGTGATTAAGTGTAAATAGAAGGATGTGACTTGGTTGTGTGATTCTGTGTTTGATGTGTGGGTATAAATGTATGTGGGTTTACCGCAGCTCTCCCTCCTTTTTCCTGACTGAGAGAGAGAGAGAGCTGGGGACTTGAGATGAATAAACCATACTGAGAAATAGTCCAGTCTCATCATTTCATGATCCCCACAGACTAAACTTTATGTTGCTGTAAAGAGCAAATGAAGCTTCTTCTGAGGTGAACTTATGTTTATCTGTGATTACGATATCTGTGATTTGTAGGTATTTCACAGAAGTAAAATGTCTAATTATGTATTTTTGATGTGCTGGTCCAGGGGTGTCAAACATGTGGCCCGCACGAAAAAAAAAAGGGCTCGCCAGGGGGTCCAAGTTTTTCTGTGAATGTACAGCTTTCTTTCTAGTAAATTTCTGACTTTTTCCACTGAGTGGAATTATTCATGTAAATTTGAGACATTTTCCTCCTTAAGATGAGACTTTTTTCTTATCAGTTTTTTCTTCTTCTTTTTTTCTGGTGAATGTATATTGTGGTGGGTCCCCCCAGAACACTCGGCAGGGGGTGTGACCCCCCCTCCCCCGTCATTTGGGCTCCAGCTCTGGTAGAACTGTCGGAGGGCATGTCAGTCCATGGGGGGACGGGGGAGGGGTGGAAAAAAACTGTGCTCCGCTCCAAGTTCCAGCACGTTGAACGGCTGTGGATCGTGGGCGCACGGGCCGGTGTGCAGTTGTGCGTAATGGAACCAGACGGCGTTCAGCCGGCTTTAGGGAGTGAGGCGCGGGAAAAGCTCTGTGCAGGAGGAGGGGAGGTGGGTGGGAGTAAGCGAGTGCCGGCCCGGGACGTCAAAAGTGTCTGGGCCGTGCAAAAATTGCGTGTGGATCCACGATGGTGAGGGACTTTCCCGTTAAATGTGGCAGAGATCCACAGCGGCTGTGAAAAAAAAAACATTTTATCTGACTCCTTCCGCGGCTCAATGCAGCGAGGATGTGGGGAAAGCGAGTGGCCAAATTCCCCGAGGATGCGTAGTGGCTGTGATAAACTGAAGCTGTGTCAGGGACTCGGCAGTTTGGCTTTAGGTGCGGGAAGCAGCCCTAAAGTCATCGGGGAAAGCAATCAGCTAAATTCCCGTTGTGCACCGCGGCTGAGAAACCCACACAAAGTCCTGTGTGCGGGCTGCACGTCCGCTCCAGGTGCGCGAGCAGCCCTGAAGGTTCCGAGGGTGGTGATCGGCCGTTTTTCTCGGGCATGTGCAGTGGCAGAGGACGCTGTATCAGTCTGTTGAGGCGGTTTGTCCCTGGTGCATGGTGCGTGCCTGGCGCAGTGACCACATAGCTGGCAGTTGCGCTGTCCTCGTAATCCTGCGGAGTGCGTGCAGGGCTTCTGTGCGCGGGAGGTCCGCTGTCCGGAGTTTAGTCAGAGTCGGGAAGCTCGGTGTAAATCAGCGCAGTCAGCGTTGATGATTGTCCCCATTCAGGCTGCTTCCTTCATTCGCTCGTGTTGATCATGGTGCGTTTTGGTCCCAGCGCTGCGCTCCGGTGAGGATGAAGAGGTTGCAGGCATTCTCTGGTCCTCTGTGTCCACAGCGCGGTGAGAGGGAGCAGACGGTCATTCTCCCTCGTCAGGTCACCAGTGTGGAGGGAAGAGATCAGGCGAGGGTCGCACCATGACGCGTTCTGGGGCTTTCCCGTCCGGGGTCATCTCCGGGGTGTTCGCCTCGTGTTCCATTCTTCGTCAAAGGTCACCAGTGTGGAGGAATGAATAAGTTCAGGCAAGATGCGACGAGCTGAAGGTTTCAGAGTTTTATTCCTCCATCATCATGAGACACACTGTAGCACTGTGTGCTGTACTGGGTGTGTGTGTGCGTGTGTGTGTGTGTGTGTGTGTGCTGTCTGAGGCATGTGAAGTATGCTCTTTTATACAGACAAGAGAGAATGCATGGCACATTTGCATATTGATATACATATCAGTCAATACATATCAATCGCGTGATTAACTGGCGCCGGACTTCCTCTCCTTAATCCGGGGATGTATAACAATAGTCATTGTTCTGGTTGTCCCCCTAGGGGCTATCTGTCCATATGCAAATTGTTCTGCTTCCAGCCCTAGCTGAGTGTGAAGGCTGAATGTCCATGTAGAATCTACATGGACATTCAGATTGTGGTGGGTCACCACACTGTATGTATTAGGGTCATTTACATTTAAAAGGTTGCAAATTTAGTTCAAGTAAAATTTAGCATGCGATAGTCAAATTTGATCATATTAGACAAAATTTTCCAACCACAAAATTATGGCTAGTGAAAAGGCTGAGTGGCTAGTGACTTTGGAAAATCACTGGCCACAGTGGCCGTGAGCAAAAAAAGTTAACGTCAAGCCTGTGGTGTATGAATAAGGGGTATATCCAGAATGGAACGCAGCCTGCGGCTGACGTCACCACGCCAGTATATATTGGGCAGGTCGCCATCTCACTGCATGTAGATATTGGTGTAGAATGCGGGTTACAGCTAGAGGGCAGGTGTGCATGTACGAAGAGGACTGAGTGTACACGTGCTTAATACTAAGTCTGTCTGTAATAAAGTTCAATTCAAGGACAGCATCCTCATCCGTCTTCATTCCAGGTTTGTGGACATAACAAAGCCCTGATCACATTGCGCATTAAGACCTGCAGCGTGACCGTAGCCTTAATGCATTGTAGTTTGAGAGCTGGAGCTGATCCAGACAACTGTTAGTTACTTCCCCTGGACACTCTTTGAAAACGATGACGTAAGTTACGTGAGTCTGTGTTTGTAGTCTTTTAATTTATTTATTTTCACAACCTTATACCTTAACAGTTAGATAAAAACCTACACAGTTATTTACGTGGAAAATTATCTTTTAAGTTGACAAACATCATATGTGTAACTTGTGGCAAAATTCGATTGGGATCAGAAGATAATTCTGCTCTTGCCATTTATTTCAATGGAGATGTTTTCCAATTTAAGGTCCCATATGCAGAAGTAGAGGGGGTGTGACTTATCCTCTCTATATAAGACAATAAAATGTGACATCAACCTAGTTATGCTATTGGCTGTGACATCCTTAACTGGCTACTGTAGTCTCATCATCCAACTGCTCACATATAAATATTATGACTGTTTTGGACTTGTAAAAAAAATTCATCAATATATTATTTTTCTGAAGAATATAAAGACTTTAATTCAGCATCTTTTTAAACATTTTGTTGATGTACAGCTTTTTTTAATATTTGGCTTTCATGAAAACACAATCAAGTACACCTTTAAAGTCTGGTAGTGTCAACTGCAGTCAGTTGTCTGTAAGTAGGTAAAATGATGGATATATCCATTAAATATAGTGCGCGCTTAAACCCATAGATTTTAGAATAGAATAGAATAGAATAGAATAGAATAGAATAGGCTTTATTGTCATTGTACAGTTGTAAAGTACAACGAAATTGTGGGTGCTACACCTGGATACTGTACAGTAAGTAAAGTATGAGAAAAAAAAAAAAATAAATAAAAAAAAAAATATATATATATATATATATATATACGTATATATATATATATATAAAGAGAGATATAAAACATGCATTTGAATAAAATAGCATATATTAAGTAGAATGATAAGAAGTATAAAAATACACACATCAGTAGTGCCTTTGCGGATGGATCAATGTACTGAAAAGTCAAGAGTGCAAAAACAGGTGAGAGGTTTTTGTTATGAAAATTAAAAGGTCCTTAGTTCTATGCATGTAAGCATTGGGGTGGTACGGTGGCGCAGTAGTTAGCACTGCGGCAGCACAGCAACTCACCCTTGGCCATGGGATCCCTGGTTCGATCCCAGCCCCTGACCAACAGTGATCTGTGTGGAGTTTGCATGTTCTCCCCGTATCTGCGTGGGTTTACTCCGGGATTTCTCCGGTTTCCTCCCACAGGCCAAAATCATGCAGGTTAGGTTAATTGGAGACTCTAAAGTGGCCCTAGGTGTGAATGTGTGTGTGAATGGTTAAGGGATAGCGCCGTACCGTGGCTGCTTCATCCATCCAGGTGTATGCCCTCAATTTCCCCTCTGGGGATCAATAAAATATACAAAATAAAAAATAAAAAATAAAAAAATCAAAATTGTGTGTGTGTGGGGGGGGGGGGGGTGCATTTGGCTGTTTGCAGTCCGGATGGTCCAGGGGGAGAAACTGATTGACAGTCTGGAGGTGTGGGACCTGATTGATCTGAACCGTCGTCCAGAGGGAAGCAAGTCAAACAGGTGGTGGGCGGGATGTGAGGGGTCTCCTGTGATGGCCTTAGCCTTGCTGAGACAGGAGGATCTGGAGATGTCTTCCAGGGAGGGCAGAGGGCCACCGATAATTTTTTTGGGTGGTGTTGATAACCCTCTGTACAGCCTTCCTGTTCTCAACTGTGGAGCTGGCATACCACACACCCAGACAGGTGAGCACGCTCTCCACTGAGCAGTGGTAGAAGGCCAGCAGCAGCTTCTGATCCAGGTTGTTCTTCCTCAGGACACGGAGGAAGTGCAGCCGCTGCTGGACTTTCTTCACCAGGGCCTTGGTCTTGACAGTCCAGGAAAGATCAGAGGTGATGTGGGTGCCCAGGAACCAAAAGGTGGTGACAGTTTCCACGCGGTCTCCATTTATGAGGAGCGGGGTGTGGCCCTATCTGTGTTTCCTGAAGTCCATAATGAGTTCTTTGGTTTTGTGGGCATTCAGTTTCAGGTTGTTTGCTTGGCACCACATCAGCAGATTCTCTACCTCTGCCCTGTATGCCTTCTCGTTGTCGTCAGTGATGAGCCCAACCAAGGTGATGTCATCTGGGTACTTCCCGATGGTGGTGGTTGGGTGGGTTGGAATACAGTCAAAGGTGTACAGGGCATACAGTAGAGGGCTTAGCATGCAGCCTTGGGGGGAGCCAGTGCTGAGTGACTGTGTGGAGGAATGGCGGGTGCCAACTCTGACTGTTTGTGGGCGGTTGGTGAGAAAGGTTTTTATCCAGGAGCAGGTGGGGAGGGGGCTCTGGAGGTGGTGCAGTTTGTTGATCAGGATGTCCAGGATGATGGTGTTGAATGCTATAGCCCACAAAGAGCATCCTCACATAGCTCTTTGTGTTCTCCAGGTGGCTCAGTGCTCTGTGGAGTGTGGTGGCGATGGCGTCTTTCATGGACTGGTTCGTCCTGTAGGCAAGTGGGGGTGGAAAGACGGGGGAAGACAGTCCCTGATGTGCTGGGATACCAGTCGCTCAAAACACTTCATGACTACAAACGTGAGTGCTATGGGTCTATAGTTGTTCAGGCTGTGCTATTGCAGTCTTTTTGGCGATGGGGATGATGGTGGAGGCCTTCAGGCATGTGGGGACGGTGGCATGTATCAGGGAGAGGTTGAGCAACTTGTTGAGGATCCCTGCCAGCTGGTCAGCACATGCTTTGACCACCGCTCCCGGGATGCCATCTAGGCCAGCAGCTCTGCAAGGATTCACTGCTCTCAGTTTCCTCCTCACCTCATTCTCCTGGACAGAGAGAAGGGAAGAGGAGGGGGACAAGCTGGTAGAGGAGGGGGGCAGTGTATGTGGTGGTCTCAAACAGGGCAAAGAAGCTGTTAAGCTCCTCTGCAAGAGTGAGACTGCTGTCCGATGTAGGGGGGCTCTGGCCTCTGTAGTTGGTGAGAGCCTGAATGCCTCTCCACATCTGTCGGGGATTGTTGACCATGAAGAAGTCCTCCACCTTCCTCCTGTAGGCTTTCTCGGCCTGTTTGATGCCTCTCCTCAGGTTGGCTCTGGCAGTGCTTTACAGAGAGTTGTCCCTCTGCCTGAAGGCTAAGTTGCGAGCTCTGATCAGAGCCTGGACTTCACTGGTCATCCAGGGTTTCCAGTTTGGAAAGGCCCGGATGTAGGAGTGGTCCTCACTTGTATGACGCCCTGGGTGGACTGCCCCCCCCACACACACACACACATTTTTTAACTTTTTTTTTTTTTTACTCTTTATTTCTCTCTTAAATGTTGAAATGTTAAATTTTCTCAACAATTAGTGAGGTTTTTCTTGCAACTTTTTCTTGGCATGTTTATTACTTTTTTAAACTTTTAACATGTTTCACCTTTTTTTTCTCATATTTTCATGATTTTCTTGTACATTGGCACCTATCCTCTCACTGATAGGTGCATCTCAATAAATTAGAATGTCATCAAAAAGTTGATTTATTTCAGTAAATCAATTAAAATAATAAAACTCCTATAATTATATAAACTAATTACACACAGAGTGATATATTTCAAGCATTTATTTCTTTTAATTTTGATGGTTATTGGCTTACAGCTAATGAAAACCCCAAACTCAATTTCTCAAAAAAATATAGAATATTACATAAAATTAATTTTCAAAAATTGTTGTTTTTTTTTTTTAAATCAAAGTTAGCACAGCTGTCTACTAGGAAGAGCACTTCATGCTTCCCTCTACTGACTAGCTTTTATGGCTTAAGCTGATTTCATTTTCATGCAGGACTTGGCACCTGCCCACACTGCCATCATAGCAGTCTTTCGTGGGTGACAATGACTGTTTCATTTAGGTCTGATCAGATTCCTCCACGCAGCTCTGTCCTTAGCCTTCCGCTGCCAGGAACTCCTGTCTATATCCATCTTCTTCAAGTTTCTTTTTACAGTGTCTTTAAATCTGAGCCTTGGTCTACCCTGATTACGTTTGCCCTCGCATAACTGTGAGTAGAGTAACTGCTGAGGGAGACGCTGGTGGTCCATCCTCTCAACATGTCCGAGCCATCTCAGGTTCATCTGTATTAGCATGTCCTCCACTGATAGTAGACCAGCTCGTTTCAACACTTCTATGTTGGTTATCTTGTCTTTCCATGAGATGTTCATTATGGCTCGAAGGTGTCTCATCATGTACACGTGGAGTTTCTTTACCTGCACTCTGTAGACAGTCCAAGTTTCAGCACCGTACAACAGAGTAGCCAGTACTGTCACTCTGAACACTGCATTTCACATGGATAGACACGTCGATTGTTCCACAGTCTCTCCCTCTAGTTTCCAAACACAGCACTTGCTCTTCCCATTCTGAGAGATAGTACATCCTCCAGCCTAGCATTCTCTGAAACAGTATTCCCTAGATACTTGAAAGTCTTGCACTTGACTAGTGGCTCTGTATCAATGCTGATCTCTTCTGGTAGTGATGTTGATAACTGGAACTTTGGTGGTTGATAAAGGCACTCTGTCTTCTTGATGTTGATTTGGAGGCTGAATTGGCTAGCTGCTCTTGCAAATTTCTCCACTAAAGATTGCATATCTTCCACACTGTGTGCAACTAGAGCACTGTTGTCAGCAAAGAGCATTTCTCTTACTACCTTCATCGATGTCTTACTCTTGGCTTTAAACTGTACCACATTGGACAAGTCTGCTTCTTTCCTTGTTTGAATGTATACTCCTTCTGAAGTGTCTTTGAAGGCCACCTCGAGCATGGCTTCCACATATAGCGAGAAGAGCGTAGGCGCTAGCAGACACCCTTGTTTCACCCCGTTGCTTACTGAAAAATCTTTAGAGACTGAACCACTCATTGCCACGTTTGCTTGCATACCTGTATGGAGTGCCTCAATCAGGCTGACAGACTTCTCTGTACAGCCATATTTCTTGAGTACCTGCCAAAGTCCTTGTCGTGAAACAGTATCGAAGGCTTTACTGAAGTCTATGAAGACTACATAAAGCGGCATGTTCTGTTCGATACACTTTTCTTGAACCTGTTTCAAGCAGAAACTCATGTCCATTGTGCTTCTTCCACTTCTAAAGCCACACTGGGTTTCCAGTAGTACATTCTGTGAGATGTGTTCAGTGAGTCTGTTCAGTAGTACACATGAGAGAATCTTACCAACAGTGGCTAGCAGTGATATCCCTCAGTAATTTCCACAATCTTTCCTGTCACCTTTCTTGAACAAAGGCACAATACTTGCATACTTCCAGTCTTGAGGTACTTTCTGAGCATCCCATATCTCTTGGATGAGTTTGTGCAGGCAGTTGGTCAGCTGAACACCACCAAATTTCCACACTTCTGCTGGAATTCCATCCGTTCCTGGAGCTTTACCATCCTGTGTTGTCCTGATAGCTGCCATTAGTTCATCAAGATTTGGTGGTTCATCCAGACTTGATACAGCTGGTCACTGCACTAGAGCTTCTTTAGCTTCTTCAGTGAGATCTCCAGGGTTGTTTAGTAGTTGGTCAAAGTGGTCTGCAAATCTGTCCAGGATCTTGTCTTCCTCCTGCAAAACCGTTTCACCATCCCTAGCCTTTAGTTGGAGCAATCCTCTTGGTTTAGGGCCACAGATTTCTGTCAAACCTGTGAAGAATGTTTTCATGTTCTTCCTGTCTGCTGCAGTTTGACGTTCCTCAGCTTTTTCATCCCACCAGTTGGACTTCATCTCTCTGGTGTACTTCTGTTGCTCAATCTGAGCCTTTGAGTATTTCTTCTTCTTCGACCTTGTGTTACACTGTAGGTTTTCCTGCCTAGCTGTATTCCTCGCTTCAAGTTGTTTTTTCAGATGTTCACCATGCTCATCAAACCAATCTTGATCTTTCCTCTCAGGGTAGCCTAATACATCACTCGCAGTCTGATACACCGTATATTTCAGTGTTGCCCATTTCTCTTCTATGTCATTCTCTGAGTTGTTGCTGTCCCAGTCTTTCAAGTTTTCATCCATTTCCTGTGCAAGTTCTTCCTGCTTCTTTTGGCCTTTCAGTGCACTAGTGTTTAGCTTCTGTGGTGGCTTCGCACCCGTCCTGCAGTGCTGCTTTTCTCTGCAAATCCTTAATCTAGATCTCAGCATAACATGATCAGTACCACGGTCTGCACCTCTCATTGCTCTGGTGTCCAATACATCCCTTATGTCACTCTGCCTTACTATGATGTAGTCTAACAAAAGCCAGTGCTTGGATCTTGGGTGCATCCATGTCTTCTTGTGTGTGTCCTTGTGCTTAAATAGAGTGTTGGTTGTCACAAGGTTGTACTGAATGAATGAATGAATGAATGAATGAATTTATTTATTTCGGATAGTACAGTACAGGTTAAAAGAAACTGTATAATATAACAACAAGGTCAAATTAGACAAAGACTCCTTCTTCTATACAATTCCACGTGAGTTATCCGAAATGGGTGATGGCTGAAGCCGCAGCTTATATTGCCCACCCATATTCCATCCAAGAATTCAAAAGAGAAAAAAGAGAAAACAAGACAAGAGCGATTACAATTTAAAACAAAGCTAAGACAAAATGTGACTGAGAGAAAAAAAAAGAAAACTAAGCTAAGTTAAGCGGTTACTATTCAAAACAAATCTAAGACAAAATGTCACAGAGAAAAAAAGAAAAAAAAAACAAAAAACAAAAAAAAAACTAAGCTACAACACAATACAGGCTGGATATGTCAATCCTTATGTGAGTTTACATGTCGTCTTGTAAATATGTTTGGAGTATTTCTTCCTTTAGTTTTTGTTTAAATTGTCCAAGCGTTGTACATGATTTTAATTCAGGTCCAAAATCGTTCCATAATCTGACTCCTTGCACTGAAATACAGTGTTGCTTGGTGGTTGTTCTCACTGTAGGCTTTTGAAATATACATGTTCCTCTGAAGTGATATCATTTCTCCTTCATTTGGAACAACTTTTGGATATTTGCGGGCAGTGATAAATTCTTCACTTTGAACATTATTATTGCGGTTTTAAAGTCAACCAGATCTTTCAACTTGAGAGTTTTTTGTTTGAGAAAAAGTGGGTTTGTTGGTTCCCTGTAAGCTGCTTTGTTTATTATTCTAATAGCTCTCTTTTGAAGCATAAAGAGTGGATATATGTTTGTTTTATATGTATTTCCCCATACTTCATTACAATATGTCATGTATGGGAGTATTAATGAATGATACAAGGTGTATAGTGTGGGTTGATTCAGCAAATATTTCACTCTGTGTAATATTGCAATTGATTTGGATACTTTACCTTTAATATAATTAATATGTGACTTCCAACACAGTTTGTTATCAATTATTACTCCAAGGAATTTAGTTTCAGATACCCTTTCAATCTCTACACCATTTACATTGAGTTTGGGTACTGGGTTGTTGTGATGGTTGTTAAAGACTATAAATTTTGTCTTACTTAAATTGAGCGTTAATTTGTTTGAATCAAACCACAGTTTAAGCTTTCCTAATTCCTTTCCGAGTGTATCCAGAAGTTGTTCCAAATTGTTTCCACTGCATAGCAGATTAGTGTCATCGGCAAACAATATTAAGTCCATTTTTTCTGAAACTTTACATATATTGTTTATATACATATTGAATAATAATGGTCCCAAAACTGAACCCTGTGGGACTCCACAGGTGACCTTCAGCAACTCTGAGTTTTTGTTGCTAACACATACATACTGATATCTATTCTTAAAGTAACTACTTAACCAGGATAGTGCTACCCCTCTAATACCATAATTTTGTAGTTTCTTTAATAATAAATTATGATCTACTGTATCAAATGCTTTTTTAAGATCTAGGAATACTCCAACTGAATACTCTTTATTTTCAATGGCTGTTGATATTTTTTCTGTAAATTCCATTAGGGCATATGCAGTTGTCCTCCTGTGTCTGAACCCATATTGCTGCTCACATAATAAATCATTCTTCAGTATGAAGTTGTCAATTCTCTCATAGAATATTTTTTCAAGTATCTTGGAAAATTGCGGTAATAGTGAAATTGGTCTATAGTTTGAGAGTTCCCCTCTGTCGCCCGTCTTGTATATCGGAATTACTTTAGCTATTTTCATTGCATTGGGAAATATACCTGATTGGAGAGACAGGTTACAGATATACGTCAGTGGTTTTACTATGCATTCGATAACAGTTTTGACTAGTAGCATGCCAATACCATCACAGTCAGTAGATGTTTTACTTTTGAACGATTTAACAATTTCAATGACCTCTCTTTCGTCTGTGTTCTTTATGAAGATGGAGTCTTTTACAGCAGTGTTATTGCATACTGTATTACCTGTAGGCACCGTAGTGGGTATTTCTCGGGCCAGTTTAGGTCCAATGTTAGCAAAAAAATTATTAAATTCATCTGCAGGTGAAGCTATATTGAGACTCTGAGTCGTTTTATTATTTTTTGGAATATTAGTTGGGTAGCTTGTATTTCTGCTTTTATTTCCAAGGATACTGTTGAGTATTGTCCATGTATTTTTAATATTGTCTTTGTTTTTCGCCAGTTCTTTACTGTAATAGTCTCTTTTACTACATCTTATTATATATGTTAACTTATTTTTGTATGTTTTATACCGCTGCTCTGCTTCTTTTGTTCTTTTCTTTAGGAAAGCTTTATATAATAAATTTTTCTTTTTACACGCCTTTTGTAGTCCTTTGGTTAACCATGGCTTATCAGCAAATTTGTGTTTAAGCTTTTTTTTTACTAATGGGCAGTTTTTTTTTCATAAACAGTGGTTACAATGTTTATAAATGTGTCATAGGCTTCATTTACATCTGATACATAGACTTCTGTCCAGTCTTGCTTCAGCAAGTCCTCTTTAAGAGAACTGATTGCATTTGGTGATTTGTGTCTGAACGATTTTGAAATTATTTCTGCGTTGGGCCCCGTGTGGCCATGGATAAGTGCAAAGGTTGGCAAGTGGTCACTTATATCATTTATCAATAATCCACTTTCTATTTTCTTATCGAAAACATTGACAAACAGGTTGTCAGTAAGTGTAGCAGAGTGAACTGTGATTCTACTGGGATGTGTTATTGTGGGATATAGACTCATGCTGTACATAGAGTTCATGAACTCTGTAATTACATTTTGTTGATGTGGATTCAGTAAATCAATATTGAAATCTCCACAAATTGCTACCATTTTCTTACTAGTAATATTATTGTACAGCTCGACTAATTTATCTCTGAATGTCTCAATGCAAGTTCCCGGCGTTCTATATATGCAGCTTATGATTAGATTTTTTGTTTTGTCTAGGTCAATCTCAACAGTAACACATTCCAAAATCCCTGGTAGTGCTGAGGACGTTTCATTTACAAGCTTACACCTGTACAGGTCATCAATATATAGTGCAACACCACCACCCTTTTTTTGAGATCTGTTAATATAAAACATCTGATATCCCTCTATTGCCATCAGGGGAGCCAGTTCTTCATTAAGCCAGGTTTCAGAGACTGCAATAGCTGTGAATTTTCTGTCTAGCTGTTTTAAATAGTCCTGAATCTGTGGAAAGTTTTTGTTAAGACTTCTGCTATTGAAGTGTATTATTGACAGTTTACCATCTAATTGCACTTGACTTTTGAATTGTTTTTCAGTGTAATATTCACAGTGGTTATGAATATTATTGAAAAAGTGGTTATCAGGATCAATATCATTCTCCATCTCTTGTGGTTTATGTTCAGCATAATGATATATTTTCAGAGTTTGAGTTTCCTCATTCTGTGTCAAATGACTTCCTCCAACTGGGGATAATTGATGTCTACTCGAGTCGGTCATAAGTTTTTGTTTATTTTGCTTATTTTTTTTAAAGTACTTTGGCATGGTGTGTCAAAAGAACTATTCTTATCGTGTGTATGAATATGGATTATCATTGGCTCATAATTTTCTTAATCAGTGTTCATCTGTATTTATTTAAGTCAGTAGCATCTCTGATCATTATACTCTTTGCTTGCTCAGGTGATCCATTTAGTTTAATCCAAATTCTACAATTTCTTGTCCAGGTTGCTTGTATCTTATTTTGTTTTTTTAGCATCCGTGCCTGTCGTGCTAATTCAGCGGGGTTTTTTGTCAGGTGTTCATTTAGGTAAACTTGAGTTTCCTTTAGCTTTTTGGCCTACCTCAGTATGTTATTCTTTACCCTTCTGTTCACAAAGCGCATCACAATTGATTTCTTTGTTTTGTTATCTTTCTTCGGTAGAGCATAACAGGCTGAGATTGCATTGGCTTCTACCTTAATGTCTTTATTATTAAGGAACTGAAGCACTTGATTTTCTAAGGACAATGACTCACTCATGGGTGCATCTTCACCATTCAGTCCTATTGCAGCATGGGCGTATGACTGATATCTGATGTCTAGTCCACTTATAACTAGGTCATCAATACGAGAACCTTGTTCAAGATCCTCGACGCGTTGCTCCAAAAGACGCCCGTGTTGCTCCAGGTCCATAATTTTTTTGTCTTTTTCTTGGATTATTAAATGTAGGGTTTGTACCTGTTCTATTAGGCCTATTATTTTGTCCTGCTGGCTAGTCAATTTGGCCAATTCATCTGACATAAAGTTCAGAGATTTTTTGATTTCTTCCATTTCCTCTTTCTTTGGTGGCATCTTACTGACCTGTGGATAGAGATAAACAGAGAATCCGGCTAGGCCTCAACTAGCCCGGCCGTTGCTGGACTCGCCGCACCGAGCTTCTGCACAGCTCCTCCGCCAAGTAACGCTGCACAGCTCCGCAGATCACCGCCGCCGATCGTCGCCGCCTGCCGCCGTCTGCCTGGCCGGTTATGCTGCACACCGCCGGCGCAGCCGAACTCCACCGATCACCGCCGCCGCTCGCCGCCGCTCGCCGCCGTCTGGCTGGGTGGCACCTCCGCTAGGCCCCGTCTCCGAGCGCCGTCAGTCTGGTAGTTCCTCAGCTGGGCCTCGCAACTGGGTTCCGACTCAGGCCACTGTCCTGCTGGGTCCAGGTGGCCCCCGTCTCTCACCAACGTCGCGCCCGAGCTCCCAGCCGCCGCCTCGGTTGGTTCGGTTGGTTCCTCCGGTGAGCCCTCACCGGGGACTGAGCCGCTTCGTGTCGGAGTTTGGTCGGTGCCCTGGGGCCAGCGTTAAGCTAACTAGCGTTAGCTTGGCAATCGCTTCGGGCAGAGCGCAGCAGTTCTATTCGATTAAAGGGGCATTCCAACGGGATTCTGACGGAGGTGGAAATTCAGTTCGTGGGTGTCCGTCACGAGCGCCGATCGCTGTAGGTTGGTTATTTTAATGGCAAAAAGCAGTGGCTTAGTCTCAGCACTGAGAAAGTGTGGCCATCCCGGTCACCATCTTGGAAAAAAAAAAAAAACAAAACTCTGAACATAGTGCAAGTAGAAGTTCTCCATTAGCATTGCACTTGCCTACTCAATGACTGCGTAGCACTCCTTTCCATTTCTCAGTGTCTGAACCAACTCTGGCATTAAAATCTCCAATGAGTATCAGCCTGTCATCAGTTGGTACATGCCTGATAGTCTCACGTAAATCACTGTAGAACTCTTCCTTTGCCTCCTCTGTGTTGGTCATTGTTGGGGCATATACACTGATCATACATCTTCCACTGTACTGGGAGTCTCATAGTCATTATCCTGTTGTTGACTGGTACTGGTTCCTCATCAAGCATTGTTGCTATCTCCTTTCTAACTGCAAAGCCCACTCCTGCTTCTCTCCTTTCTTGAGTTGATTTCCCACTCCAAAAGAACATGTACCCATGGTCTTCCAAGCTGTCATATCCAGGCAATCTTGTTTCACTAAGTGCAGCTATGTCTACATTGTACCTCATCATTTCCAGGGCCACAAGCGCGGTCTGTCTTTCTGGGCGCTGTGATGTTGTTCTGTCCAAAAGAGTGTGTACATTCCATTCTGATACACACAAGGCTGCTGTTTTCCTCTTCTTTTGTCTTCCTGTTCCTAGCTTACTTTTCGCTGCCTGTCGGAGTGTGAACAGATCAGCGCGGACCTTGCTAGCCCAGGCGACATCCAAGCCGGTATGAGTTGCTTTCTGACTGACCATTTCATGAAACTGCTTGCAAAGTATTTGAGCACCGCTAGCTTTTGCTGGACTAGCAGCACATTCTTGGCAAATAAAGGTATTATCAGTGGCAAGGACAAGCCAAGACAAACTGACTCCAGTATCTGTTGCAGTGACTGACCAGATGATAGATTTGTTTATCTCTGCACTTTGTGTAGTGCATGTCACGATGCACCAACTGGCACAGTCCACCACAGACCTTGAGACAGATGTGTTTATCTGCCAGGATGTCCAGTCTCACCCCGTGTAACTGGCAGTGGTCCACCACAGACCTGTGGCAGATATTGTTTTTAGTTCTGCCAGGATGCCCAGTTTCACACTCCATGCCCTCGGAAGGGCAGGGATGCCGGTTGAGCCGCCTACGGCCCGATCCATGAGACAGGTAATACAGGTTTTCATGGTTATCTGGTAGCAAGCAAGCCAATGCCTGACCTGACCAGAAGTACCAAAACCTGGTTTAATGACCATGGTATCACTGTGATTAATTGGCCAGCAAACTAAACCCCATAGAAAATCTATGGAGTATTGTCAAGAGGAACAGGAGAGACACCAGACCCAACAATGCAGATGAGCTGAAGGCCACTATCAAAACAACCTGGGCCTCTATAACACCTCAGCAGTACCACAGGCTGATCACCTCCATGACATGCCATGGTGATGCAGTAATTCATGCAAAAGGAGCCCCGACCAAGTACTGAGTGTGTACATACTGTAGACATACTCTTCTGTCATGACCCTTCATGCGCTCTTACGCAGTGCACGGAGAGGGAGGATGAAACAATGAGGATTTACGTGCAGGGTTCACTACAATGCATTTAATGAAACAAAGACAAGACAGTCCAAAAGTGAAGACTCACAAATAAGTACAAAGACACTTACTGTTGGCGTTAGGGGGCTGACATTGCCAAGCGAACGCATAGAGAGAGAGACGTGTTAGCCACGGACGCGCCCCAGAGCCGGCATTGCTACAAGGGCGCATAAGAACCACAGCAACATGGAGTGGCTAACACGTCGTGAAAAATGCTGAAAATGCTCACAGACTTACAGCACAGATGACAATACTATGGACCAGCAGTACGTGACTGGCAAACGGCCACTTACGTACATGCACTGCTGGTGATGGAGTGACGGGGAGCACCTGGGCGAGGACCGGGAAAGATGATCAGCGGGAGTGGGAATCAGCAGGTGATAAAGAGAGGGGGGTGTGGCCGGACCGGCGAGCTGTCAGCATGTGCTCACAGAAAGTAGGTCAAAGCAGCCGTCTAACAGCTGCCGGCCAGACAGTGGCTAAGGAGAGGAAAGCACACTGAAATACATACTATACATACATACACAGCGGCACCTAAACCCACAGAGGTCAGGACTGAGACTTTTCAGTCTGCCAATATTTCTATTAAAAATCCATTTTTTAAAAAATTAGATTGAATCTTCTAATTTTTTGAGAAACTGAATTTGGGGTTTTCATGAGCTATAAGCTATTGTGGAAGTTGTGTTCAATGACGAGACTTGAGTTTATTCCTCAGGTTCGGCTTTATTGCAGAACACAATCATCCAACATTCTCAAAAAGCAAGAAGAGGCAGAATCATGTTACATCACATTCTTATACCTCCGGGGGATTAAGAACTCAAGTCACATGGTGCTTCTGCAAACATTTAATCACAATGCAAGTCTCTGAAGATTCACCATTGTCTCTTATTCTCTGATGTTCCGGGGATCCCCCAGGGCCTCCTCTCTGGGACAAGGGTCCGACTTCACACCTCCTCAACATCTCCTGTCGGCCCCCATCGATCCAGACTCTTTGTTCCTCCAGACGTGAAGCCCCAATCCACATAAGCCATACATTTGTGGGAGATATGAATCAGACATATGTGTCACACTCTTGTGGGAAATAAGAACCAAACATATGTGCCACATGACCCCCCCCCCCCCCAAACGTCTGCATGGGACAAATAAGTGCATAACATAAAAGACATTACCACATAACCAACAATCAATCCCCCAATCTCTTAGGTCTTAACTTCCTGTCGAATCTGCTGTAAGCCGGCTTCGCTGCGTCTGCAGCGTCTCCTCGCACCTGGGGATTAGATTTTATTAGCACATCTCTGTGGGAGCTCAGGAGCATGCCTTCTCGGTGGCCTGCCCCGGCGGGGGGCTTTCGCCAACTGCACGTGTTCATCAGCCAGAACAAAAGCGGGCTTGAGTCTGTTTATGCAAATTAGCTCCCTTCTGCCCCCCAAATCTAGCAAGAAATGCTTCTCATTTTTTTCCAGCACCCGGAACGGTCCATCATAAGGCGGACGCAGCCCTGGGCGTTGTGCATCATGTCTAACAAAAACAAACTCTGCGTTTTTTAAAGCCTCTGGCACAAAAACGCGTGGAAAACTGTGATGCACTGGGCCAGGCAGCGTGTTTGATCCTGTGGCGCTCTGCAACAGCTGAGCGGGGTGACAATTTGGCGCAGGATTTTCCGGAAGAAATTCCCCCGGCAAACGGAGAGGTTGTGCGAAAACTAACTCCGCTGGGGAGGCCTGCAAATCCTCCTTAGGTGCAGAACGCAACCCCAATAAAACCCATGGCAGTTTGTCCACCCAATTTGTATCCGTGAGCGATGCTCTGAGGGCTGCTTTCAATGACCTATGAAAGCGTTCACATAAACCGTTGGCCTGCGGGTTATACGCGGTAGTGCAGTGTACCTTCACCCCTAAGCTGCGGGCCATAGACGACCACAGTTCAGAAACAAATTGAGGGCCTCTGTCGGACGTTATGTCCGACGGGACTCCAAAACGCGCGACCGAAGTTGTTAAAAACGCGCGCGCAACCTCTTCCGCCGTTGTTGACGCCAGAGGTACCGCTTCTGGCCAACGCGTGGTGCGGTCCACCATCGTCAAAAGGTGTGTGTGCCCCTGAGACGAGGGCCCACCAGATCAACATGCACATGATCGAACCGCTTAGCCGGGATGTGAAAAGGCTCCAAGGGGGCTCTCGTGTGCTTGTGTATCTTAGCCCTCTGGCATGCTACACAAGCTGCTGCCCGTTCCTTGACCTGTTTGCGCAACCCCGGCCAGACAAATTTCTCCCCCACCATCTTGATTGATGCGCGCACCCCCGGGTGCGCCAGCAAATGAACCGAGTCAAAAACGCGACGGCGTCACGCGGCTGGAAGCACGGGACGAGGCCGTCCCGTGGAGACATCGCATATTAAGGGGGGCATACCTATTTGCTGCACCCTGTGCTCCAGCCTTAACCCTGTTGGTCCAGACTGGAGCGCGCGCACATCCGCGTCACCAACCTGCTCTGCAGCCATGTCTGCATAATCCAAACCTACGTGGACCGGGGCTGCGAGAGCTCCCGCGTCACTGCCCTGGCCCACAGCCACCGAGTCTGCCCCTACGTGGCCTGGCATTGCCACAGCACGTGAGACAGTCTGCCACTACATTGTGTTTACCTGCGACATGCTGGATATCGGTGGTGAACTCCGATATTGCGGCTAGCTGTCTTTGCTGTCGGCCTGACCAAGGTTCTGAGATCTTGGCCATCACAAAAGTTAACGGTTTGTGGTCCACGAAAGCGGTGAAACGACGCCCTTCCAGCCAGAACTGGAAATGGTGGATGGCCAAGTGTAGGGCTAAAAGCTCCCTGTCAAACGCGCTGTATTTACGCTCGTTATCGCGCAAGGATTTGCTAAAGAACACGAGTGGCTGCCAGGTCCCTGCCACACACTGCTCAATGACTGCCCCCACCGCTAGATCAGAAGCGTCGGTGGTGAGCGCCAAACGGGCTGTTGGAACCGGGTGCGCTAACAAAACGGCGCTTGCAAGGACTGATTTGACCTGGGAGAAAGCGCGCTCCCGCTCCGGAGACCATTCGACCTTATTCGTGGGTTTTTGTTTTTTCAGTGCCGTGTACAGTGGCTGCATGAGCCGCGCTGTGCTCGGAAGGAACCGGTTGTAAAAATTAACCATTCCTAGAAACTCCTGCAGCGCTTTTATCGTTCGAGGTTGGGGGGAATCTGTTATTGTGCGCACTTTCTCAGGCTGGGGAACCGCTCCTTCTGGCGAAACGCGATGCCCCAAAAAATCGATTTGCGCGACCCCGAACTGGCACTTCGCTGGGTTAATTATTAACCCGTGCTCTGCCAGTCTCCGAAAAACCGCTGTGAGGTGGGTTTCGTGTTCATCTTCGGACGTGCTGGCTACCAATATGTCGTCTAAATAGACGAACACGAAAAGCAGGTCGCGTAAAACTGCATCCATCATGCGTTGGAAAGTTTGCGCGGCGCCCTTTAACCCAAACGGCATGCGCAAAAACTCAAAAAGCCCAAACGGAGTTATTACCGCGGTTTTGGGAATATCCTGCGCGCGCACGGGGACTTGATGGTAGCCGCGCACCAAGTCTATTTTAGAAAAAATGCGCGCCCCCGCCAAATGCACTGAGAACTCCTGGATGTGCGGAATCGGGTAGCGGTCGTGTGCCGAGATGTTGTTCAACCTGCGGAAATCGCCACAGGGTCGCCACGAGCCATCAGCCTTTGGGACCATGTGTAACGGTGAAGCCCAGGGGCTGTTCGAGCATCTAATTATGCCCAGTTTTTCCAGGTTGGCAAATTCCTCGCGCGCTATTGCCAGTTTAGCTGAGTCCAAGCGCCGGGCTTTTGCAAAAACGGGTGGCCCAGTGGTGGTGATAAAATGCTCCACCCCGTGTTTGGCCACTGTCGCCGAAAATTTTGGGACTGTGAGTGCTGGAAAGTGAGTGAGCAGAGCTTGAAACTTACCACCCGCAGCTGTGACGTTGGCGTGTGCAGTCGGCGGGGCCACCCGAGCTGTGCAGGGGATAGAATGAAAAGACAGTGCATTAACCAGACGTCTATTAGCAAGATCAGCCAATAAACCATGTGAGCACAAAAAATCAGCCCCTAACATGTTAAAACTGACTGCCGCCACAATAAAGGTCCACTCAAATGAACGGCCCTGTAAGGACAGAAGCATGGTCCTCTCACCAAATGTCTTAATCGCTGAGCCATTCGCTGCTGATACTGACACTCAGGGAGCTTTAGACGGCATCAGCCGTTCCGCGTAGGTAGGCGTGACGAAACTCAGCTGGGAGCCCGTGTCCACGAGGAATTGTTTCCCCAAGTGTGCATCTGTCAGGTAAAGCAGCTTGTTTTCTTCTCCGAGGGACGCAGCTGCTACCGGCCCCCGGTCTTGGCGTTTCCCTGACGCTTGAAGCGGCATGGTGGGAGACATCTGTGTGCCCTCTCCGCAAAACGGCGGTGGTAGAAGCACAGGCCGTCTTCAGCTCCGCGTCGCCTGACGCCTGTCGCTGCCGTCGTCGGTTCATCTGGCGCCACCACCACTGGCTCCAAACCATCTCCGGGCGCCGCCCTCTGCTCAGCTGCCGCGGCCGAAACCGCGCTCCGCTTGCTGAGCCCATGGTAGTCCCACTTGGCCAATCGGGGTGAGTCTGCCAGGGTCACTCTCACTGCTGGCGGCAGAGTCCGGAGGAAAAGATGGGCGAAAATAAATTCGCCATCCTCGGAGTCTTTCAGTCTCAGCATCTTCACCATCAGGTCCACCGGTCTGTCGTTCTCCGACTCCGTCAGCGCTAGGAGCCCCTCTGCTCGCTGTTGCACCGAGGGGGTGAAATGGCTGATCAGCGCCTCCTTCAATGCGCCGTACTTGTCGGTGTCCGGTGGGTGGTTAATCAGGTCTTCCACCCTCTGGACCGTGTGACTGTCCAGCTTCGCTACCACATGGTAGAACCTCGTTTCATCCTTTGAGATTCTCCGGAGGTTGAACTGTGCCTCGACCGCGCTAAACCAGGAGCGCGGGCTGTGCTGCCAGAAATCGGGCAGCCGGAGCGTGGAGGCAGCCATCAGGCTGGCCTCTGATGAGCTCCGCTCGGGAGAATTCTCTCTGCTCATTCTTTGTCGTGGGTCACCAGTGTGGAAGTTGTGTTCAATGACGAGACTTGAGTTTATTCCTCAAGTTCGGCTTTATTGCAGAACACAGTCATCCAACATTCTCAAAAAGCAAGAAGAAGCAGAATCATGTTACATCACATTCTTATACCTCCGGGGGATTAAGAACTCAAGTCACATGGTGCTTCTGCAAACATTTAATCACAATGCAAGTCTCTGAAGATTCACCATTGTCTCTTATTCTCTGATGTTCCGGGGATCCCCCCAGGGCCTCCTCTCTGGGACAAGGGTCCGACTTCACACCTCCTCGACATCTCCTGTCAGCCCCCGTCGATCCAGACTCTTTGTTCCTCCAGACGTGAAGCCCCAATCCACATAAGCCATACATTTGTGGGAGATATGAATCAGACATATGTGCCACACTCTTGTGGGAAATATGAACCAAACATATGTGCCACACTATGATCATTAACAATAAATGAAAGAAACACTTGAAATATATCACTCTGTGTGTAATGAATCTATATAATATATGATTCTCATTTTTTTAACTGAATTACTGAAATAAATCAACTTTTAGATGACATTCTAATTTATTGAGATGCACCTGCACTACATTGTCCTGTATAAACTATCCTTGCAGTCTTTGTGGGGATGGAGGGGGGCAGTTTAACAGAGGGGATGGTTTTGGCTCATTTTGCTGACTAGGCAAATGGCCTTTTTAATTGTTTTGCAACGACTGAGTCATTTGAATGAAGTTGTAATTATTTATTTACTGAAAGAAAAGCTTTTTCAGATTTTTGCAAAGATGTTTTTATTTTGAAGAGATAATCATTTTTCAGTGGAAGCTGCCCATCCATTCATCCATCTTCTACCACTTTTCCAGAGGTCCGAGTCACGGAGGCAGTATTTCAAGCAGAGAAGCCCAGACTTCCCTCTCCCCAGCTACCTGCTCCAGCTCTTCAGAGAGGATACCAAGGTGTTCCCAGACCAGATGGGAGACATAGTTTCTCCAGCGAGTCCTGGGTCTGCCCTGGGGCCTCTTCCCAGAGGGACGTGCCCGAAACACCTCAAGTGGGATGCGTCCAGGAGGCATCCTGATCAGATGGCCATACAACCTCAACTGGCTCCTTTCAATGTGGAGAAGCAGCCATTCTACTCTGAGCCTCTCCCGGATAACTGAGCTCCTCACTCTAATTCTGAGGGTGAGTCCAGCAATCCTACGATGAAAGCTCATTTCAGCCGCTTGTATCCGCGATCTCGTTCTTTCGGTCATTACCCAAAGCTCATGACCACAGGTGAGGGTAGGAACGTAGACTGACTGGTAAATCGACAGCTTTGTCTTAAAGCTTAGCTCCCTCTTCACCACAACAGATCGGTATAATGTCCACATCACCGCAGATGCTGCTCTGATCAATCTCTCTCTCCATTCTCCCCTCACTCGTGAATAAGACCCCAAGATACTTAAACTCCTCCACTTGTGGCAGGAGCTTGTCCCCAACCCGGACAGGACAATCCACCTTCTTCTGGCTGAGGACCATAGACTCTGACTTGGAGGTACTGATTCTCATCCCAGCCGCTTCATACTCAGTGGCAAACTGTCCCAGTAAGACCTGTAGGTCATTGCTGGATGAAGTCAGCAGGACAATATCATCTGCAAACAACAGAGATGAGATCCTGTGATCACGAAGCATGGCACCTTCCGTTCCCTGGCTGCGCCTAGAAATCCTGTTCATAAAAATTATGGACAGGATCAGTGACAAAGGGCAGCCCTGGCGGAGTTCAACTGTCACTGGGAATGTGTCCAACTGAGTGTTGGCAATACGAACGAAACTCTCACAACGGTCGTACAGAGACCGAATAGCTCATAACAACAAGCCCGATACCCCATACTCCCGAAGGACCCCCCACAAAAAACCACGAGGGATGTGGTCGAATGCCTTTTCCAAGTCCACAAAACACATGTAAACTGGTTGGGCAAACTCCCACAAACCCTCAATGGATTTTCGAGAGGGTAAAGAGTTGGTCTGAAGTGCCATGGCCAGGAGGAAAACCACATTGCTCCTCCTGGATCTGTGGTTTGACCAGCGGTCAGACTCTCCTCTCCAGTATCTTGGCATAGACCTTCCCAGGGAGGCTGAGGAGTGTGATCCCTCTAAAGTTGGAGCACACCCTCCGGTCCCCTTTTTTGAAGAGAGGAGCCACCACTCCAGTTTGCCATGCCAAAGGCACTGTCCCAGACCTCCACGCAATGTTGCAGAGGCGTGTCAACCATGACAGCCCTACAACATCCAGGGCCTTGAGGTACTCAGGGCAAATCTCGTCTACTCCCGGGGACCGGTCACCAACGAGATTTTTAACCACCTTGGCGACCTCAGCCCCTGTGACAGGCGAGTTGTCCCCCTCATCCACAAGCCCTGCTTCCTCTGTAGAAGGTGTGTCAGTGGGATTGAGGAGATACTCGAAGTATTCCTTCCACCGCCCGACAATATCCCCAGTCGAAGTCAGCAGTGCCCCATCCACACCATACACAGAGTGGACAGGGAGCTGCTTCCCCCTCCTGAGCCGCCAGACAGTTTGCCAGAATCTCTTCAAAGCCGACTGAAAGTCTTGTTCCATAGCCTCAAAAAACTCCTCCCATACCTGAGTTTTTCCTTCAGCAACCACCCGAGATGCACTCCGCTTGGCCTGCCAGTATACCTCAGCTGCTTCGGGAGTTCCACAAGCCATCCAAGCTTGATAGGACTCCTTCTTCAGCTTAATGGCCCCCCTCACCACTAGTGTCCACCACTTGGTTCGAGGGTTGCCACCACGAGATGCCCTGACGATCTTGCCGCCGCAGCTCTGGGCAGCCGCTTCAACAATGGAGGTGGAAAACATGGCCCATTCAGACCCCATGTCTCCAGACTCACTCGGAATGTGGTCTTCCGGAGGTGGGAGTTGAAGACCTCCCGGACAGGGGCCTCAGCCCTCACTATATGTTTGGGTCTACCAGATCTGAATGGCATCCTCCCCTGCCATCGGCTCCAACTCACCACCAGGCGGTGATCAGTTGCAGCTCTGCACCTCTCTTTACCTGAGTGTCCAGGACATACGGTCACAGGTCTGATGACACAATAACAAAATCGATCATCAACCTGCGACCCAGGGTGTCCTGGTGCTTAAACCCTTATGCATCCTTATGCTTCAAGCATGGAAGCTGCCCATTTTTAATTTTTTTGTCATTGACCTATACATAATTAATGATGAAGACCATGATCTCTGTGGCAGTTGATAATTTGTAAAAATCTATGGGGTATTATTATGTACATGAGTGCATAATTATTAAAGTAAAACAGATACCAACTAATATATAAAGTTGACATATATTTTTTTTTGTAACTTTGATTTTTATTCATTTTTCATCATACATATTACATTCAGATCACAGTCTCTATAATTAAAAAAGGAGCTAGAAGAAGAAAAAAAAAAGGAAAAGGGGGGGACAAATGTTGGAGCATCAAGTTTTTAGTTTCCATCTCTTAATTCTTCTGGTTTTTCCAGTGTCTTTGGTTATTCTTTCAATTTTTAGTCTCGTTGTTGCACTTTGTAGTGTGTCCATTTCCACCAATTTTTTTCATATTGTCCTTCTTGCATTCTTTGTCGATATGTTAGTTTTTCCATTAAACGTATATCCTCAACAATGTCTGTCCATTGCTCTTGGTCAGGAAGAACTTCTGATCGCCATTTTCTTGTGATTGTTTTTTTACATGCAATCAGCAAGATTTTAACTAGATATCTGTCCTCAGCCTGTATTACATTGTCTCTTTTAAGATCACATAAATACATCAAGTTACAGTTCATTGGTATATTATATCCTAATATCCTCTGTATTGTCACATGTATAGATTTCCAGAATGATGAGATTTTGCAGCATTTCCAAAACATATGTGAGTGGTCTGCATTTTGAGCCCCACAGCCCCTCCAGCATATAGATTGGGTATTTGTATATTTTCTTTGAATCTGTGGTGTAATGAAATAGCGAATCAGGTTTTTCCATCCAAATTCCCTCCATGTCCTTGAACTTGTTGATGTGTGTTGTGTTTTCCATATTTCTTGCCAGTTTTCTTCTGTTATGTTTAAATTTAGCTCTTTCTCCCATTTCTCCTTTATATAGTTACTTGAATGTTTGTTTGCCATAAGTTTCTGATATAGCTTTGAAATAATTCTTATTTTATTTCCTGCATATGAGCTTAAAATGAATTGTATAATCTCGCTCACATCTGTGTGGTTATGTCTAATCTTCCTCATATAATAATCTCTCATCTGCAGATATCTGAAGAATTCTGATTTTACTAGTTTAAATTTTCTTCTGATGTTTACAACAGTGATTCTCAACTGGTGGGTCGCGACCCAAAAGTGGGTCGCGGACCTGTTTTCAGTGGGTCGCGGACCTTTGACTGGGCAAATAAAAGATCAAGAAATAAATCAACATAGTGTCATTCACACTCCTTAACAGTAGATGGCAGTAGGTGGTGGGCGACACCATATTTCGCACCATAGAAGAAGACTCGCACCGTTTGTTTGTATATGCTAATTGAGCATGGCAAAACGGACTGGATACGCCAGTGGTCCCCAAACTACGGCCCGCGCCGCCTCCACATTTGGCCCGGCCCCCTGAACAATATCAGACGCTTACCCCCTCCCGCACCTAGCTTCCATGTCGGCCGAGCGCCGTCTCGTTCCCCTGCTGAGCGTGTGCTCAGCCATGCATTCTGTGCCATGGATTCTCTGTATCACTGTATAAAGAGCTGACTGTTCATGCCTCACTATCGCACTTAGAATTCGTTCTTAGACATCTGCTCAGAGCTCTCTCACAGAGCGCTGGGTGAGCCTCGTGATGGAGGAATAAAACACCTTTAAACTTCGGCTTGCTGTGTCCGCCTGCACTGATTTTTCCTCCACACTGGTAAGCGTGATGATTTTTTTTTTTTTTCCAGTCTGGCCACGCGATCGAGACTAATACACGCATAGAATGTGACATTCTGTCTGTGCCCCTATCTGAACCCCCCCCCCTCAGAAAAAAAAAATAAATCCTAGACTCACCCCTGTCAAATAAAATGGAATAGTGAAAAGGTTAGCTAAGAGAAAAATTGATTCAGAATACAGGGTATTTAACCTGCAGTGGACAAACGATTATTTTTTTGTTCAATGCAAAGAAAAGGCTGTTCAGCAGCGGTGTCTACAAGCCTGCTGGAACCTACAAAAGAATTATAAGGAAGAAACACAAGAACTTTGAGAGACTGCTCATATGAGTCATTTAAGTAAGAGATTCTGCTCTGACAACTAAGCTGAACTTTTACCTGTTCAGATTGTGCATGGCACAACACAAAGTTAATGTTCCATGGACTTTTTTCTGTGAAGAACCCAGAGAGGGTTATTTGGTTATTATTTATTTCATTAATAATGTTATTATTTATTTTCTGACTTTTTTTCCTGTGAAGATCCCAGAAAGGGTTATTAATATTTGGTCATTTGTGGCTTTCTGGAAAACAATAAATGTTTACGTTTAGGCACCCCTGCGATCGTCACACTTTTTCTGTTACAAACTGACCCCGGCCCCCATCAGAGAAGGCAAAAGTTATGTGGCCCTCACAGGAAAAAGTTTGGGGACCCCTGGGATACACGATCCCTTTGGAATCGACATGGAAAGCGTTACGTTGCCAAGCAACGAAGAGAGTCAGCTGGTGGAGCTATCATGTGACCGCACGCTGAAAAAGAGGTTCACGGAGGTAAGCCTCTCGCAGTTCTGGTGCAGCACTGTGATGAGCGAGTATCCTTCTCTTGCCATTCGAGCAGTAAAAACCCTCCTACCTTTCAGCACTACCTATCTCTGTGAGTGTGGCTTCTCAGCTCTGGTTCAGTTGAAGACAAAACAGAGAAACAGACTGGACATTGAGCATGACCTCAGAGTCGCTTTGTCTAATATAACTCCAGACATTGAGACTCTTGTCAAGAGCAAATAACATCCCCAGTTCTCCCATTAATTCCTCCAGACTCAGGTCTATGATGTCACTGTTACAGGTTTTAGTGAGTGTTCCTTCATTTTCTTCAAAGCACATAACCTTATCAGTAGGTAAATACTGAAAAAACAATCAGAAGAAAAGTCAATTTTGAGACTTGAATTCTTTTGAATTGCACTTTTTGTTTAATTTTTAATTTAAAATGCAGCTAATTCAGCATTAAAGGGAATTGTTCCCTCTGTTGTATTGCCACTTACTGGTCATTTTGGTTAATCATTAAATTTGTTTTGTGTTTGTATACTGTGATATTCTGTTCTTCTACCTCAGGTTCAAAATGCACAATCTTTACATTCAGTAAATTTGAGAATTTGAAAATCTTTGATTTGGGTCGCGGCTTGTCATCGAGGGGTGATGGTGGGTCCCAAAGCCAGACCAGTTGAGAACCACTGGTTTACAAAACTCCCGAAATCCTTTTTTTCGATATTGCCCCATGCTGTGATTCCCTTGTTCACCAGATTTTTGTATCCCCTATCTTGCTTTGCCGGTTCAAACTGACTGTCAAATGCTACCCATTTCAATAGTTTTATGTCCTCCTTTATATTATACTTTTGTACTATTATATACCACAGTTCCAAATTAAATTTAGTGATTGGGTCTATTTGTTTGATTTGCTTATATGCATCTTTATCTCCTATTATGCTTTGTACTGGGAGTCCCTCAATTTCCTTTTCCATTTCTTTCCATTTTTCCTCATATCCTCCGTCGCACCAACATATGATATATCTTATTTGTGCTGAGTAGTAATATTCCTTTAGACTCGGTAGGCCCATGCCTCCTTTCTCTTTTGGTAACTGGAGAGTTTTATATTTCACTCTTGGCTTTTTACCTCCCCAGACAAATCTCAATATCATCCTGTCCCACTTTGAGAACTGGGCACCAGGAATCTCTGTTGGTAGAGCTTGGAAGAGGTAAAGCAATCTAGGTTGTATGCTGATTTTGACTGTCTTAATTTTTGAATTCAGATCCATATTTAAGATTGACCATCTATCAATATCCTTTTTTATTTCTTGATCCAACCTATCATAGTTTGCTTTATAGATTTTGCTTAGATCTTTAGGTATGCTCACTCCAAGGTATTTTATTTCTTTTTGTTTCCAGTTTAGTTTGATCTTATCAGTTATCTGGTTTAAAGGGTTATAGTGGAATGTCAGTATTTGTGTTTTTGTTATGTTTATCTTGTATCCTGATAATTTTCCAAAATTTTCTATCAAGTTCATCATTTCCATTATTGATTCATCTGGTTGTTCAAGGTAAACTATAATATCATCTGCAAATAGCCCAATCTTGTGTTCCGCTCCCTTTATTGTTACACCTTTTAATTTCTTATTTTGTCGCATCGCTTGAGCCAGTGGCTCTATGAACAGAGCAAACAAGGTGGGCGATAGGCAGCATCCCTGCCTAGTTGATCTTTGTATATTTACTTTGTCTGTTAAGCTACCGTTTATCTTGATTCTTGCCACAGGTTTTTGATACAGTGTCTTTATGCATTGTACTGATTTTTCGTTAAGTCCAAAGCGTTCCAGCACATTATATAGGAACTTCCAATTAACCCTATCAAATGCTTTTTCTGCGTCTAAACTCATTATTACTGCGCTTTTCTTTTCTTTATGTATTTGATTAATTATGTGTAATGTTCTCCTGATATTGTCATGTGTTTGGCGTCCCTCTATGAAACCAGTTTGATCATCCTCTATCAATTCCGTCAAGAATGTCTTTAGTTTACATATAATTGTTGTATATATTTTATAATCCACATTTAATAAAGAGATTGGCCTATAGTTTCCGCATTGTTCCCTATCTTTCCCTGGCTTTAAAATAACTGAAATAATGGCTTCGTTCCACGATGGAGGTATTTTGTTATTGTTTAATGTCCAATTAAATGACTTTAGGAGCTGTGGCGTGAGTTCTTCTATAAACAGTTTATAAAACTCAGAGGGGTATCCATCACTACCTGGTGATTTACCGTTTTTAAGTGACTTAATCACATCTTTAATCTCTTGTGTTGTTATATCTGCTGTTAGCTTTTCATTTTGTTGGTTTCCTATTGATGGCAAGTCCAATGTGCATAGAAATTTTTTAATGTCCTTAACATTTGTCTCTTCAGGTTGCGAGTATAGTTCTTGATAGAAATTATGGAATATTTCTTCGATGTTTTCTGGGTTAACTGTGGTTTTATTTGTGATGGGGTCTTTAATCTTATATACATTATTCACTGTTTGTTGTTTTCTTAACCGTTTTGCCAGCAGTTTTGTGGCCTTTGGCCCCGTTTCATAATATTTTTGTTTTAAATATCTATTTTTCCTTTCAATTTCATCTATTTGTATTTCTTTTATCTTTATTTTTTCTTCCTTAATTTCTTGATATATTTTTGGGTCATTTGTGCTTTGATGTTTACGTTCTAATTCCCTCAGTCTCTCACATCTTTGTTCATATGTTTCCAGTTTAGACTTATTTGCTTTTCCTGATTCAGCAATTAATTTACCTCTTAACACGGCTTTTAGTGCATCCCATAGTATTGTTGGGTCCACTTCTTCATTATCATTCTCCTCGATATACTCGTTTATGTTTACCTTTATTCTTTCTTTCATTTTCTCATCATTTAACAGTCCTACATTAAGTTTCCATGTTGTTTGTCGTTTTCTATTGTTTAAATATATTTCCATGTATATAGGATTATGATCTGATATTTCTGCCCCTCCAATCCGACAATTTCTCACCCTGTGTCTGTCACCTTCATTCATAAGGAAGTAATCTATTCTAGAGTGTACTTTATGGACTGCTGAATAATGTGTATAGTCTTTTTCGAGTGGGTGCAGGTCCCTCCATATGTCTACCATACCCATTTCTGCCAGTGAGGTTCTTATGAACTTTGTTACATGTTTTTTTGTCTTCTTAACACTTGTTGTGTCAACTTCATGATCCATGACAGCATTTAAGTCTCCTCCACAAATTAGGACTCCTTCACTGTGTGTTGCTATGAGATCAAACAGTTGTTGAAAAAAACCCTTGTCACTTTCTGGTGGGGCATAGATGTTCACTAGTGTGATCTGCATACCATCTATTCTTCCCTTTATTATTACATATCTGCCTTCTTTATCCTGGATTTCTTGTTCACATTCAAATTGTATTTTATTTGAAATTAGTATCATAACCCCCCTTTTATTTCCTCCCTTAAATGAACTGTAGTAGGAGTTCTTATAGTCAAATCTCTTTAGTTTCTCATGTTCTGCCTTGCTCAAATGTGTCTCTTGCACAAATATAATTTCGGCTTTTTCCTTCTTGAATTTTCTTATTATTCTTTCCCTTTTAACAGGTGAGTTCAGACCATTCACGCTTAATGTCATTATCTTAAGGTTTTTACCCATATTCATGTTTTTCCATTTTTTTAACTTGTACTCCTAACCCCATTAACAACAAAACTAACACATATTTGTACAAAAACACATTACCAAATCTCGACCTCTGTACTTTGGGCCTTTCTTCTGCCCACTGGTCCCTGTTGATGGGTGGAGGGAATGTCCTCACCGAGTGAGGGGCCCTCCCTAGACCTGTATTTACTATCCAAGTAATAGTCATTAGTCTAGAAATGTCCAACATAAATCACTTAAACCTCTCCTAGCCGTTTGTTTCTCTTTTACCTTGTCTTCTTGGCCTTCATTTCTTCTGTGTCCTTCTTAATCTTTGTTATAATCTAGGCTTTCCGTTGAAAGCCTTGCAGTTTTTCCTGGGCCCGGTGTGCCACGTCCGTCTCCCGTCTTCTGCCGTTCACTCACCTCCACTCCGGCTGTCGTGATGCGTTCAGTGCCGCCGCTGCTCCAGCCGCTTCCTCCGGTACGCTCACCACAAAGCCTCGCTCCGTCATGTCCCGCGCTGCCTCTCTGGCCATGTTGTAGGTTTTTACGCCGTCTTCCCAATGAATTCTCATCTTCGTTAGCGGCGTTTGGAATCTAATTTTTTTCTCTTTCAGCATTTTTTTAACGTTGGCATATTTCTTTCGCTGCTGCACAATTTCTGTCGGGTAGTCATGGTCAAAGAATATCTGTTTGTCGCCGACTCGTATCTTTTTTTCCACGCTTGTGTCAGGATTCTTTCTTTTATGTCGTATTTCAGAAAGTTTACCACAACTGACCTGGGTGTAGAGTTTGGATTCGGGTTCTGTGCCGAGGCTCTGTGCGCTCGTTGGATCTGCAGGTCTGCTTCATTGGGCAGCTCAAGCTCTTTTTTTAAGAAATGATCCATGAATTTCGTCATCGAGTTGCCTTCAATGCCCTCCGGAATCCCGAAGATGCGTATATTGCTCCGCCTGGACCTGCTTTCCAGGTCGGTTATTTTTTCCTGCATCCTCTGTGTTTGTGCCGTCAGGGTCTGCAGCCGCTCGCTTGCCTCGGTCTTCCAGTCTTCCAACTCCGATATTCGAGCCTGTGCTTCTGCCATACACGCCCGTTGAGTGCGCAGCTCCTCCATGTTTTCAGCTAGCTTGCGCTCCATTTCTCTTCTGAGACCCATAATTTCCTCCTTCATCTCTTTTTTCAGCTCTTCCTTAAGAGCCGTTAAATCCTGTTGGAGTTGTCGCTTTAAGTCTTTTAAGTCTTTACCTATATTGGCGATGCCAGTGTTCATAGTATTGAGTTTGGCGTCCTCCATTTTCTCCGCTGTAGTCACCTCGTTTTTTTGGGCCTCGTGTACAGCGATTTCTCCTGTGTTGTTGAAGAGGGATTCTTTAGTTTTACCCTGCTTTTGTCCGTGTGCCCGGCTTCTTCGTGTTTTCATCCCTTGGTTTATTGGTCCATTTATGTCGACTTGGCCATTTACAAATGATTTTTAATCCGACTAGGGAGAGCTCTCTGTTTAAGCGTTATGTCTCTCCACCATCTTCCCGGAAGTCAAGTTGACATATATTTTTAACAAATCTCATTCCATGTGCTTTTTTTTAATTAATTTGTGCCCCTGCCTCTCAAATGGTCTCTGCACAGCCCTGAAATTGTGGACAGTAAACTGAAGCCGACACTAACACATTGGAGAAAAATTATGTTGCATAAGCTATGATAACCAAACGTTGCCATTTTAGGGCTCAATGTTTTAAAATTCAAACCGCTGCATAATTTAAGGAAAAAAACTTACTTTTAACTTTTTTCCTCCTTTGCTTCCCTTTGAATGTCAGCCATACTGGAGTCTGCCAGCCACAGCCAGAGGGAGCCGGCATGCCGTCTGTAGAGGGCGCCCATTTGCCACAAATACACGCTCAGCACACATAATTATGAATCTTTTTTTCTTATTTTTATTCTTTTGATTCTCATGGTGCTCTCAAAAAGAATGGTGCCCTGGGCGCCTGCCCACATGGCACATATCTGAGTCCGCCACTGCCCAGACGTGTTTGGCAACTGTCACATTTTCTACACAGCACTTAATGTAGAAAAGGACAGACTCTTTGTAGGAGTCCAGGCCCTGCTGTTCGAAGATGTTTCACTCTGTGCAAGCAAAGCAGTTCTTTTGCTGAAGGAGAGCATTTTCAGGACAGGTTTTAATTGTCTAGTTGATTGGGGGTGATCGCTTCCTGAGGGAGATGTACACAGGTATTAGAAGCAGGGAGAGATGATCTGATTGTCCAAGGTGGGGGAGGGGCATGGCTCTGTAGGCATGCTTGATGTTGCTGTAAACATGGTCCAGTATTCTTTCCCCCCTTATGGGACACTTTACATGTTGGTGGAATTTGGGGAGAACAGTCTTTAAGCACGCTTTGTTAAAATCCCCTGCAGTTATATGGACTCCATCAGGATGGTCTCTCTGCAGCTTGCTAACAATGAGCTGAAGGTGGCTAAAAGCTAAGTTAACATTAGCGTCGGGAGCAATGTAGGCAGCTGTGACGATTACTGCCGTTAGTTCACGAGGAAGATAGAAAGGCTTACACAGAAAGGGCATTGCCTCTAAGTCTGGTGAACAGTGGCTTCTGCTGTTATTACACCAGGCTTGGAGCATAAAAGCACAGAGCCCTCCGTCCCTCCTCTTACTGGAGTTTTCGTTGTGGTCCTAGCTTTGTGTTATCCGGCCTGGAAGGTCCACTGTAACGTCTGGGATTTATGGGTGCAGCCAGGATTCCGTCACAATCAAAATACCGCAGTTCCAGACGAAGTGGTTGTAGATGATCTCCGATTGTAGCTCATCCATTTTGTTGGTGAGGGATCTGGCATTGGTGAGGAAGATTGATGGTAGAGGAAGTTTGTCATGTTGCTTTCATAGCAGAGCTTGGAGGCCTGTTCCGCACCCCTGTTTTTGCTTCCTCTCTCAAAGCTGCCTCCGCCTCCGACACCTGCAGGACCTGACAACAATCCACAGAGTGCCCAGTGGTCTCACAATCTCTGCAGGGATATGATGAGTTCAAGTATAGGCGCTAGTGATGTCGGAATTAAGTTGGCAGCCAATACCTAGTAATTCCTGGCGACTATAGGTGTCACGAATCCGAATCTGACTCATCGTTATGCTCTGACCTAGTTTCCTCCTGACAGCTCAGGCACGCCCCCTCCTCCTGTCAAGCTCCGTCAGCTGCACTGTCTGGTGTTCACACATACACACACCCACATGCACACACACATGCATTCGCTCCATTCATTCTCATTTCACACACTCACACACACCTGGTGTTAATCAGTTTGGCCCACGCATTCGCACACCGGCAATCTCTTTCCTCGTTAGCTTCTGGAGTATTTGTGGAGTGCGTCAGAGGAAAGAGATTGTCTGGGCATTCGCCTCCATACGTTGCAGCTTGTTCCCCCACTTATGGTTTCACTCCCTACGTTATTCTCCAGCCCGTCTCTGCTACCTGTTTCATCCGTTGGTGTTTCGGCTGGCCCTGCTTCTCCTCTTCGTCCACCAGACAGCATGTTGTGCCCCAGATCAGTCCCAGCCTTGTATGTCTTTCTTCGCCTCTCCTTCTGAGCTTTACAGCCCTGCAGCACTTGGCTACTTGCCTTTCCCTTTCACGTGCTTAACGCAGCTCTGTAGCTCAAGGCTCCATTTTAGACCGGGCTGTTGTGCACTCGGCTGGTGCCCTGTAAGTTTGGTGGCCAAATTCAATCATTGCATCCCTCTGTATATTGTGTGGTAACTGAACTGCATCTATGATTATTGGACTTGTTATTTTGGGGGAACTGAAATAAACCTGACACTCTCCACTCCTGCAATTGGGTTTTATTCTCTCTCTCATGCGCCGTGTTATGGTGCATGGAGGTTTGTGACAGTAGGTGATTAGTCCATCACAGAAAGAGGACAAAAAAAGACATAAAAAACACAAAAACATACACAGTAGCATACCTGCCAACTTTTCAAACCTGAAAAGCCTAGTAGCTAGCCGGGGTCCAGGGGCCGATGCTAATGCTAATAATGCTAATAATAATAATGCTAATATTTGCCAAACAAATATTAGCATTAAATCTAGTTAAATGTAGCTAACAACCTCATATTTCTTCAACTTTCATACCTGAAAAGCCTAGTAGCTAGCCGGGGTCCAGGGGCCGCAGTGTCAAACAAATATTAGCATTTGACATAGAAGTCACATATTAATTATATTAAAGGTAAAATATCTAAATCAATTGCAATACTACACAGAGCGAAATATTTGCTGAATCAACAACCCACATTATATACTTTGTATCATTCATTAATACTCCCATACATGGCATATTGTACTGAAGTATGGGGAAATACATATAAAACAAACATATATCCAGTCTTTATGCTTCAGAAGAGAGCTATTAGAATAATAAACAAAGCAGCTTACAGGGAACCAACAAACCCACTTTTTCTTAAATTAAAAGCTCTCAAGTTGAAAGATCTGGTTGACTTTAAAACTGCAGTAATAATGTTTAAAGCTAAGAATCTATCACTGCCCGCAAATATCCAAAAGCTGTTCCAAATAAGGGAGAAACAATATCATTTCAGAGGAACATGTCAATTCAATTCAACTTTATTTATATAGCGCCATTTCACAACAACAGTCATCTCATGTATATTTCAAAAACCTTCAGTGAGAACTACCACCAAGCAACACTGTGTTTCAGTGCAAGGAGTCAGATTATGGAACGATTTTGGATCTGAATTAAAATCATGTACAACGCTTGGACAATTTAAACAAAAACTAAAGGAAGAAATACTCCAAACATATATACATGACATGTAAAATCATATAAGGATTGTCATATCCAGTCTGTGTTGTGTTGTTACTTAGTTTTTTTTTGTCACATTTTGTCTTAGCTTTGTTCTGAATTGTAATCGCTCTTGTTTTGTTTTTCTTTTGAATCCTTGGATGGAATATGGGTGGGCAATATAAGCTGCGGCTTCAGCCATCACCCATTTCAGATAACTTATGTTGAACTGTATAATCAGAGGAGTTATTGTTTAATTTGACCTTGTTGGATTTTTTCGCCTTTGTTATATTATTCTGTTTCTTTTTAATCTTTACTTTTAATCTATCCGAAATAAAGATTCATTAAATTTGCATTCAAAAGACTATCTTAACACTGCATAGAACTTTGAATAGGCCAGATGTGATGTATTATGAATACTAGAAAAGTACTCGGACAGCGCAGACCTCCACCAAGCGCCACAGTTCCCCCCATACAGTGTTTAACATCATAAATAAAATATTGAAAATGGCCCTATCTCGCAATGTTAAAAAAAAAAAAAAAAAAGAATCCTTTAAAAAATTCCTGGATCCAGACGGTGATCCGGATCACCACCAAAATCTAATCATCTGTAGGACACCCCATTTCTGACAATCTGTGAAAATTTCATGAAAATCCGTCCATAACTTTTTGAGTTATCTTGCTAACAAACAAACAGACAAACCAACGCTGATGATCACATAACCTCCTTGGCGGAGGTAACTAGAAGACTAGAGATATCAGCAGGCACAGGCACGCGCGTAAAAGACAGCAAAATCGCTCTGATATTTTATGTGTTTACATGATACACCAAGCATGACAAGGCTTGCAATTACACAGCACATGTTCTTCAGAATCTTAGGCATTATATAAAATGTATTCTCCCTTTAGATGTCTAATCCATGGTCCATTTGCCAGGGCTGAAGTGCAGTCGTGTGAACGTCTGCAGCAGTTTACATCGTGTTTACATCTCGCCATGTACGCACGCCTCTCCGGGATTTCGCGCAAGAATAGAAACCTCAATACCCTCAATAGCGATAGCGTTAGCTTAGCAAACGCTTCAGGTAAAGCGTAGCAGCGAACCACGAAAAGAAACGCTACTGACACTACTATGTTCTAAATTTAGATACGATTCCTAACGATCTCGTGTTTGGAATTGCTTTCGTGTTTTTTTTACGATTTAAAATTTTTGACTGAATTTTTAGTGAAAAACCATAATTTTGATTAATAAAGCCGTAACCCAGAATGGGGTCTTGAAAACCGGAACCATTACGGCAAAACCAGAGTAGTTGGCAGGTATGCAGTAGTCTAGAGCGACTAGCCGCTGCATCCGTACATGCCGCCATTTTGTTATAATTTTTTTAAAAAGGTTAAATTCCTGCTGATATCACTCATTGATTACAGCACTGTTGTCTGCTGTCTGAGTTGCTTGAGTTTTCATGGAAAGCTGTTTGAGTATTTATCCTCAGTGGCATAGCCACGATTTTGTGAAGTGGGGGGGGGGGGGCTGAACCCCAACCACCACCTTGAATGCCCGGGGCGTTCGCCCGGAGTGAAGCTTTAGCTTCAGCCCCCTGTCAACTACAGATTTCTTAACATTTTGAATGCAAACTACTCAAAACCTGCTCTTTATTTACATTTTTCTTTTCTTTTTCTCCCTTTTTTTTCTTCTTTTTTTTGGTGGGGGGGGGGGGGCTGCCCCACCGGCTATGCCCCTGATCCCCCAGGTGTGTTATCTATGGCCAAAGCACCAAATCTGGAGCCAACACTGGAATTTTCCCTTGCCTCTCCTTTTTGCAGAGCATTGCTTATAGTTTAAAATTTTAATTGTATATGTGCTATGCTATGTGTCCAGTTCAAGACTTGAGACAATCTGCTTCCACATTTCTGTGCTCTCGCATTTTCAACTTTCTCTATCAGGAATATAATAAAAATTTTGTCAGCTGAAGTCACTGAAGAAGCCCAGGGAAGTTTGCTTGGGGGTAATGGGTGGGGAGAGTTGACTGAAGGGATGGAACTACAACCCTTTCTTACAAGGACACATGGCTGTTTGCCTGTTCACAGCACCAAAAGTAATATGTCCGTTACTTAGGGTACATGGACCTGCCACAACATAGATATACATGATTTGTTCTAAGATAATAAAAGCAAAAGTGACTGGATAGTAACAGAAACAGTTTTTGATAATATGCTCAAATTTTTCAATTTTTCTTATATACTGCACTTTTAAGCAGTCCCCCACCACTCTCCAGTTAGGAATGTTAAGAAGACCACAGGATTTATTAAAACATATTCAGATCAGTTCTGTGTTGATCCCACAAATGACTAAATGGATCACAGCATGTTCTCCTCATCTATGACAGAAAGACGTTCATGTGAAGATGTGCTTTGGCAGCTGAGAATTCAGAGACCATGTTTATTTGATGAGCACTCATTTAGCTCCCCCACTCAGCTGTGTTTGTTCATTCATAAACTGTTTTTGTATCATCTGTGTGAGGAGATTTGCAAAATTATGTGCAGGTGTGAAATACTCTCCTATGAAACTATTTGCTTCACTCTGAGACTGTTTCAACTTAGCTTAACAATTTGTCTGTCATTTTCTCTCCCTCACAAGATAAGGATGAATGTCTAACAGGGTCTCACCAGTGCAGCCGCTACGCTCAGTGTCTCAACACAGATGGTTCCTACACCTGTCGGTGTTCAGAGGACTACTTCGGCAATGGACGCACCTGCTGGCCCAGGAGAGTCCCGCGGTCCAAAGCTCCCATGTACTTCAATTACAAACGCTCCAAAAGGACAAAATAAAGGGGTTATTGATTGCACTTTTTCCCCCATTTTAACACCTCACACATGTCTTAATGAAATGTTTGTGACACATTTTGATCACATTTTCTTTAATTATTTAATTATTGCACTAAATTTGTTTTTTTTAATTATTTTCAAGATTCGAGATTCAAAGATTTTATTTGTCAATACTACTATACGTACAGGACATAAAGGAGAATTGAAATGGCATTTCTCTCCTCTCTTCAGTGGTGTGCACAATATAAAAAAAAAAGGAATAAGGCTGGAAGAACAACAACAGCAGTCTATGTATAGTAATGCAACCCGTAGTGCAAATGGTGACAAAAGACAGACCCAGACCTCCCATAGTGCAAATAAAGACAAACGATTAACGATGATGAAACCCAGCAATCCTATATCCAGAACAGTAGAGCTGCAATATCCATAGTTGCAAGTTCAGTGCGGTAGTATAGGTGCAGACAGTAACAGATAGGACTGCACATGATCATTATTGCAATGACAGACAGACAGCAGCAGCAAATACGGCACTTGTGCAAATGGTTGCAGTAAAGTGAAGAGACATACAGCAGCAAATGTATTACTGTTGGTGTGGCAGTCTTTCTGTGCCAACAGCTGAGGTAGTTATTGTGTGGGTGAGTGCGTTATGGTCCAGGGGTGGGGGTGGACAGAGTTCAGAGTCCTGATGGCCTGGTGAACAAAGCTGTTAAGGGGTCTTGTGGAGTGGTCCCGGAGGCTCCAGTACCTTTTCCCCGAGGGCAGGGGGCTGAAGAGGGAGTGTGAGGGGTGGGAGGTGTCACCTGCGATGTTGATGGCTCTGCAGGTGGGCGGGTGAGGTAGATGTCCGAGACGGGGGGCAGAGGGGCACCAATGATCTTGCTAGCTGCTTTCACTGTACGTTGTAGTGTCTTCCAGCAGGAGTGTGAGGGGTGGGAGGTGTCACCTGCGATGTTGATGGCTCTGCAGGTGGGCGGGTGAGGTAGATGTCCGAGACGGGGGGCAGAGGGGCACCAATGATCTTGCTAGCTGCTTTCACTGTACGTTGTAGTGTCTTCCAGCAGGAGGCGGTGCAGCTTCCATACCACACCGTGATGCAGCTGGTCAGGATGCTCTCAATGGTGCCCCAGTAGAATGAGAACATGATGGGGGGTGGGAGTCATGCTCTCCTCGGTTTGCAGAGGAAATGGAGGTGAGTTTGAGCCCTCTTGGCCAGTGATGTGGTATTGTTGGACCAGGAGAGGTCCTCAGAGATGTGCACCCCCAAGAACTAACTCTTTTCCAACCTTTTTGAAAGACCACTCCATACGTGAGGGCTGATGCCACCACAGTCGTAGAAGGTCTTCAGGAGTGCCCCCTGCACTCCATAAGACCTGAGTCTCCTCAGGAGGAACAGCCTGCACTGCCTCTTCTTGTAGAGCGTGTTGGTGGTATGTGACCAATCCAGTTTATTATTCAGGTGAACACCTATGTACTTGTAAGATGTCACCATCTCAATGTCTGTTACACTGTTATTTATGTGGAAAATTATCTTTTAAATTGACAGACATCATGTGTGGCAAAATTCCATCAGGATCAAAAGATAATTCCGCTCTTGCCATTCACTTCAATGGAGATTTTTTCCAATTTAAGGTCCCATATACGTAAGTAGAAGGGATGTGACTTACCCAGGATTTCCACTGACTCCGGATGCAGTCCGTTGTGGATGCAGTGTGGACGGAGCCTTGCGTCCATCCCTGCAAGCTCTGTTTGTGTTTTGAAGCGGCATGGATCAGAACAAGGTTCGAAATACAACATGGCACAAGAATTATATAAAATAACACAAGCTCTTGAGAAAGACCACAGAGAGACCGAGGACGACCAATTGTTATCACGTGATAACAACAAGGAAGCATGATGAACCGGCTCTAGATCTGGATTTTTGTACTCTAATAATGTGTAATAGCCCGTTAATTTTAATTCTATGAAGTGCTTGCATGTTATGTCAAAGTTTTTACCTTCTCTGACACAATGGTGGAGGAGTAGACCTCAGAAAATAATGGAAGAGCCTTAAATACATTTTAATGAAAAAACTGTTATTAAATACAGTAGATACTGGAGCTTTTCCTTGCAGACTGGATCTGGCATCTGTCAAAAATAGACTCCTTGCGTATTTTTAGCGATCCGAATCCGACAAGCTGGACTTGTTCCGCAGTGGTCCGGACCAGGTGGGAAGAAGAACATTGATCAGAATGGGAACTATTTGCTGCGGAGACCAGATCGCAGGTGTAACAGATTGCAAACGGAGTCAGTGGAAATCCTCGGTTAGGCTCTCTATTTCTTGATGTAGAGGAAAAACCCCGGAAGAGTCAAAATGACTTCTTAGAGAGAAAAACAAGATAAAGTTTGTGTGTGTGTGTGTGTGTGTGTGTGTGTGTGTGTGTGTGTGTGTGTGTGTGTGTGTGTGTGTGTTTTTAAGAGAAGTGAGTGTTTTTATATTTTTCGATAATCATGTGACCAACAGATACATTTCAGATGGTTAAAACCTACAAACACACTATCTTTCAATCAATGACCCCTGACTCCCTATATTAAAGCTAAATTTAAAATATCTTAATGTAAAATGAAAAAAAAATGTTAACATTGCTAGGTGAGTCAACAGGAATCTTGTCTTTTTGTTCGTTTCTGTATTCTTTCATTTTCCTGTCACTGAGGCAATAACCTGAAGTACTCATAGCACCATTGTTTGGTGTTGGTCAAACAATCCCCTCATTTAACACTACAGCAAACCACATTGTGTATTTAATGCCAAACAGACAAGAGGAGGATTTACCATGCACTTGTGTCAAAGCTGCATCATCAGTCTTATTGCAGGTGGCACGCATTCTTCAAATGCGCCATTAGTCGACTTCTTTCTTTCCTTTTAATGTTTGCTTTTTTGATTTTGTGACACCTCAGAATTTGTTAATAAAAGGCTGACCTCTGGTGGATAGAAAAGGAAGACACGTAATCTCAACATCCTTCACATGAACTCTCAAGAGCACAGGGACACAAAATGCTGTAAAAGGATGTGTTCTTTGTAAGTCTACCGTGTGATTATGAGTTATCGGGATACTATTCTGCTTAATTTCCAATTAAAATCTGTCCAAACAGATGGGATAAATGCGGCACGCCCCGCTGGCAAGCTTTTTGAAATGCTGCTAAAATGCAGACTGGTGTTTTCATACCTCACTTGCTTGTCTTCTGATCTCTCCTTCTGTTATGCCACGGGGAATGTTTTCAGACCCACTAAGTCACACGCAGGGCAGACTACCACACAGCAAGAGAGCACAGACAGGTCAGACCAACCAAATACCAAGAATCCCTGTCTGTCAGCAGCTGTCTGGAAACCTCTTCCTGCATTCAGAGGGTGCAAGAATAGAAAATTGAAGTTTGTTTTTGATGTTTTTTCTCAGGTCAATTTCAAGTTTCCTTCCTAACGATTAGGATTGTGACCCTGGGAGGTGTGTGTGTGTGGGGGGGGGGGGCTGCTGCAATACTTGAGGATAATAACTGTAATGATAGGGGATAGTGGTAGAGGGCACTATGTGTTGTGTCAAGGCCTCGGCTGTAGTCCCGGAGGCTTTGATGCGTTGAGAGAGTCGAGTTTGTAGTGAGAACAAGCAGCTGCTGCCTGCTGAAGGGCCCTGCCACTGACCCTATTCATCCCAACAGCAGGTGTCACATCAAGTCCCCGCCTCACCCTCACATGCACACATTCACACATCTGCCCCTCGTGCACACAAACGCACACACGCACATGCACGTGCTAAATCACACAGCCTTGAGTGCATTTAAACACACATACACACAGATGAGTGAGTGTGTGCAAGAGTGAGGGGGAACCTGGAACTACTTACAGAGAACAAAGAGGGAAATCAGGCAAAAATGCAGCCTCTTAGAATAAATCTCACCACAATGCTGAGAAAAATCCCCAACCTCACCCCCAGAAACGCAAGAGAAACCTGGTTTCTCTCTTTCAAAGCACTCAAAAGTGTCTTACAAAAGCAGAAATAGAAAACATTTTGGATAAAAGGATCCAGGCCCCTTTCTGAAAAGGACCTCACACCAAGTTGTGTGTAATTCCTACCAGAAACCGGTTTATTTACCAAGAAAAATAATAAGATTTAATGCCAAGGCACTTAGGCTACAAATAAAGGACAACAAGAGGTGGGTACACCAAAGGGGGTGAATGACACCCGGGTGGACATTTTCCCTTTTTCTTCTGCTTGTTATTTTCTGTCCCTCTGTTTACATGACACACGAGTTCACGTGGAGGAGTAGCAAAAAGGGAGCAGTGGTGCTAGAGCCTTGTAGAATGACCCCCCGCAAAATAAAAGAAAACAATAAACATGTCAGAGGAATTTGGACATCTGCAGTGGCACAAGCTCCAACGACAAGGCCATGGCAACTTTGCGAATCAAAGCTCTTGCTGCTGTTGCTGCTGCTGCCCCGGCTTACTTTATATAAAGCAAAATCAACATCAGCCCTGAGAAAGTGAGCAACGATCCTGACAAGTGCATAGAGCCAATGACAATACATTAACAGAGATACTAGGAACAACCATGCCACCCAAGTTGCTGAAAGGCCGTGCTTTCAAATGCCACCACTGAACTGTAAAACCACTAAAACCCCTGTCCTTTCCCATACTGTCCTTTTCACTTTAGCCTGAAATAAGCTAGTGCTTTCTCCCACTGCTCCATCAGCTCAGGCTTTTGCACAGCTAATTCTGCTATTATGCTCCTATTGGACCCATCTCCTCTAACACACAGCCACTATAAGGAGGAACACAGTGCAGTGTTTTCCATGAATGAATTCAAACTCTGAACGCTGACCAATCCCGCTCAGGGAACCCAGCCAAATCCAGAACCTTTGGCGTAAAATTAAAAATCTTGTTAAGACATTTTCTCTTGCTTGCTTCTGCCTACAAAAGCTGCACCAAAGGGGAGAGAGTGTGACAGCTCAGTGCATGCAGCAAGCAATTCCCCTCAGATTTCTTTCTATGAATCTGACTGGAGTCAATTAAGCTGAGAGTAGAGGTTCTTTTGCTATATCATTCCCAGCGTTCAAAAAAAGAACAACATGTAAAGGGAAACAAACTCGGCTCATTTGTTTCACTTCAAAAAAGGGAATCACATTGCAGCAGCTTAGATCTCGTTATGCCACGGGGATAATTAAAGCGCTGTCCTCTCAGTCACTTTTAAATCACATTATGTGGCGTAAATACTCTCTGCTGTGTGACCCCCAGCACTTGCAGTTTCTAGTAATTCCCATTTGTAGTAACAGCTCTTTTGCTATGTGGTGGGTACTCGCTGTGCATCTGTATGGGCATTTTAGGGGGAAAACCCAATGTAGAATCATCCCTGAGACCTCAAATGTCTTTAGAGTTAACTCCCAGACCCCATCAAAATATATACATGCAAAGACAAAAATTTCCTCTGAATTCAAATAGCCAGGGCTGTAATGTATTAGTGACCTTAATACTTGTTTCAAATCCACATCATGGCTTTGAACTTAGTCTGAATAGTGTGGAAAAAAGTGCCTCCTTTCCCCCTCCTTTTTTGCCTTCTGCTCATACTCCCTCAGTGATCGTGCTACATCTGAAACAGCCACATCGTAAGATGAAAGCAGAGGCTTGACCGGACCGGAATTCACTGTGCCTAAATGATTCCTAATATAAGAGCCGGGCTGCCTTGTTCTGGGGATTATCCTCGATAGAACAGGAAAGATTTCCAGTTAATCTATTTTGGAATGTTCACTCAAGAAAAGGTGAAGGAAGTGGTTGGGACCAAAGGTTTCTTTTGGAAGCCAGCACACGGCAATTAGGGCCAAGCCACAAAGTAATATATTTCAATTCATCTGTGTAACATCCCCTGGGTGTTTAATTATTAATAGTGCTATTGATCAAGATAAAGTACTGAGCCTTTCCTTATTTTAGTTTCTCCTTTAGTTTCTCAAATACCAGAAATTCCTGCTGATCTTTTTAAACAAAAAAATCATATTGAGTTTAATAATCTTGAATTGGGAAACTGAATTATTTAAAGAATTACAATGACACTTTCTGCAGTGACTTATTAGTACTACTAAAACTCATGTGGTATACCTAAACATGTTGCAAGGTTTGCGTCTTTGTTTAAGTGCATATATTTTACAGAAAATCCATCATTGTGGGGGCAGGTGGCACACAATTAGTGTCTGCTGCTGTTTTGTGGCAGCAGGATGGAAAGTTGGATTGACAACTTTAGGCAGTGAATGTCATGAATGGCCCTTTTCACGGGCTACTGAAGGACACCAAACGCACGCTGTGGTTTCTGCACATTTATTAACGTAAAAACAGACAAGAACATTAACATACAAAAACTAAAGAATGGAGTGCGTGGCGCTAACAAACAAGTACACAATGACAAACGCTGGAGGAGAGCGGGGCTCGACGTCCAGGGGGACATGAAGCCGGGAACACCGAGCCAGGGGCGGAATCCAGCCGGTGCTCTCCCGAAGGCTGCGGGGGCTCACGGCTGGAAATAAGGGAAACGCATACCTAGATGGAGCTCTCCTACTCTCCTCAACAGCAACAACAAAAAAAATCAGGACAGACAGCTCTGTTTCTGAGGACGGGGTAACGTGGAAGAAGGATACGACAAACCACAGAGGTTTGCCGTGCCCTTATATGCAAGACATAATCAATGACAGGTGTGGATACATGAGTGGAGAAAATAACAGAATGGATGATAGGTGTGCAGCTCCGACCAGCTTGACAGCCAGAAGCTGCACAGCACTGTCAAAATAAAACATAACAGGAAACCATAATAAACAAACAACAACACAACCCCAAAAATGTGAGCAGAACTACAAATACAAATTGACAATAATTAGACCAGATAAACAGATAAACCAAGAGACAGAGAAACACCAAACTAAACAGAAGGCTGGACACGGTGCCCACCCATGCCCCCGGATCATGACAGTGAAGGCTGTACAAGTAAGTGTCCTTAACTACTTCACACTACCACATTACTGTAAATCGTTTAATGTTACTGAAATTGCTTTTAACACTATAGAGATTGCATTTAATCAACTTAAAACCCTCATGTGAATGTGTCACCCACATCTAGGTCTGTAACAATAGCAAATTTTGATGGACAATAAACTTTCCCAAAAAATATCACGATAAGCGATATTATCATTGATGTCATGAAGTCCATTTTATGCCCTGGATATACCGATATAATGGCAACAGTCTATGTAGAACTTTTCAAAGAGCTTTGAACTTATTTGTGAACAAAATGAAACACTGTAATAGAAATATGGAAAAAATACTTAAAGGCCAAATGTCACGTAATTTTTTTTTCTAAATGACAACGAATTTTGATAAAATACACATAGCTTAAACCAAATATTCATACCGGAGACCATATCACCCACCCGTATTTACATAATTGCACAAAATACACCAGGCGAAGGCCCCGCCTTGCTCGCTGGCTTGTGACAGCCAATCCAGACCGCGGCCATGATTTTGACGTCACAAGTTGTACCCTGGCTGCCCTGCCTATCCACATTCACACTTATCAACATTGGACAATCATGACGGAAAGTGACAGTGATTGTGAACAAATTAGTTTAGTTTTGTCTTTTTTTTTTTTGTCTTTTTTTTGTCAGTGGTTCAGACAGTGACAGAGGCATAGAACCTTACAGGTTCGAGCCGTCCGAGACGGAATCAGATGCTTTGTCTGATGACAACAGTTCCGACGATGACCAGAGAGCAGAACCAGTGGAAAATGTCATTGAATTGGACATTAATCGCCTCCAGAATTGGGAAGCCGAAGGGGGTCTGTCGAGGGTGCCCCATAAATATTGATTTTTCGGAAGCCATTATTATTGCAGTGGAGGAGAGCCGCTGCTGTCAAGAAATTGACCAGATCAATATGAAAATGGAGGCGCATACCTGTCAAGTGAGACGTTTTCGCCGTATTTTAATACGGGGAAAATGCAATTTTAGCAAATACGGGCGTACAGTGATCCCTCACTTATCGCGGTTAATGGGTTCCAGAACCGACCGCGAAAAGTGAAAAACCGCGAAATAGCGTCACCCCTAATGACGTCATCCATAAATAATACGTACGTTCATTCTCTCACTCTCTCTCTCTCATATGATGTGTGTGTGTGTGTGTGTGTGTGTGTGTATGTGTACATACATACGTAGATGTAAATAAAGTGTACATAAATATGTTTTTAGAACTCTTTTATTCTTATAACAAGATACGTAACTCAAGATGAAGATGATTTACTTCACAGGTTAATGAGAGCTTTACTGCTCCTCAGGTGACGCCTCATCGTCAGGTGCTAGAAGCGCAGGATCATCGAGGGCAGCTTCCGATAGAGCTGGAGAAGCTGCAGGAGGCGGCGTAGTGGCTCGACGGGAAGACTATTTCGCACAAAATGGCACAAGAGAACAGCAAAAAGTTCCACGCTGCGAGACTACGTAACACGAGCGATAAAGAGCAATGAATGCAGTCTTCCTTCCCTTCATGGGTGCTCGGCAGGGAGAGGAGGTGGGTGAAACGTCTCGGCCAATCAGCTTGCGGGGTGAAACGTCTCGGCCAATCAGCTTGCGAGATTTCCGAGCCGAGCCAACACGAGAACAGCGAACAGAGAGGTGGATTTTTTGAGTTGTGCGGCTCTCCGTGTTGATACCTGATGGTCTAATGTAGTCTCCCTGCCTTCTGCTAGCGCCCGCCCATTATTTCTCAATTTTGAATTTTTGATGAATATTTTTGAAAAATCCGCGATGCACTGAGGGCACGCAAGGTGAAGCGCGAAGTAGCGAGGGATCACTGTATTGCCATTTCTGTACGCCCAAAAGAAAAATATACGGGAAAAAAAATTATTGAGTGTGTTGAGGAACACGTCGTGTGTGTGACCCCCACAGCTAGGGGGGCTGGCAGATGGCTCAGCGGGAGCTATTATCACTACTGTTAGAAGTGTGGACTCAATCATTAGGCTGATTGTCGGGGCGGGCAGATCGCTCAGCGGGAGCTATTATCACTACAATGAGAAGTCATCAGGCTGATGGCTTAACACTTTCAGCTGTCCTGCAGCTGCGGAACAGAGAGGAATCACCTTACAAATACAGAATTCTGCTTTTTTTATTTTGAGCCGGACGCTGAGTTGTGTTGTTATTGTCAAATATCCATGAATCCTTAAAATATTTGACAATAACAACACGAATTACATTTAAAACATTTCCCAGAAAAGTGTCCCTTATTACCCCGCCGTCCCTTATAGCCGCGTTTTACGGTATTAAAATACGGCGAAAACGTCTCACTTGACAGGTATGAAAACATTTCCCAGAAAAGTGTCCCTTATTACCCAAATGTCCCTTATAGCCCCGTTTTAAGGTATGGGTGAAATATCCAATTTTTTCTTTCTTGTTGCTCATTTCAATCTTCCAGTCTCCATATAAACAATCAATCGGGATACCCCAAGCATCAAACTAAGGTACAATCAATTTTGTCACTTCCGCCTTCTTCCCCAGGCGATTCCAGGGGCCGTGGGTAGGAACGTCAGGCCAAGCGCGGCAGTTTTAAATTAACGAATATTCCGGCGTTACTGAAGCATATGCACCAAGACCTGAACGGATCGGTTCCCTTTTATATCTAACTAACTAACTAACCTGCACTTATATAGCGCTTTTCTAGTCACGAAGACCACTCAAAGCGCTTTCATTAATACTAACCCTCTATTCTAAGGGCCTATAGGAAACAGATATCTAGGGACAATTTAGAACAGCCAATTAACCTAACATACATGTCTTTACCTAGGGCCACTTTAGAGTCTCCAATTAACCTAACCTACATGTTTTTGGCATGTGGGAGGAAACCAGAGAAATCCCGGAGTAAACCCACGCAACACGGGGAGAACATGCAAACTCCACACAGATCACTGTTGGTCGGGGGCTGGGATCGAACCCACGATCCCACGATCCCCACAATCCCCCGGCCAAGGGTAAACTGTGCTGCCACAGTGCTAACCACTGTGCCAAAGTACCCTGTTACGTGACATTTGGCCTTTAAAATGACCTAAATAAATAAATCATATATAAAATGAAAAATAAATAAAAATTTCTTGCCACTACTACAGTGGATATAAAAAGTCTACACACCCCTGTTCAAATGCCAGGTTTCCATCCATCCATCCATCCATCTTCTACCGCTTTTCTGGAGGTCCGGATCGTGGAGGCAGCAGTTCAAGCAGAGAAGCCCAGACTTCCCTCTCCCCAGCCACCTGCTCCAGCTCTTCAGAGAGGATACCAAGGCGTTCCCAGACCAGCTGGGAGACATAGTCTCTCCACCGACTCCTGGGTCTGCCCCGGGGTCTCCTCCCAGTGGGACGTGCCCGAAACACCTCAAGTGGGAAGCGTCCAGGAGGCATCCTAATCAGATGCCCATACCACCTCAACTGACTCCTTTCAATGTGGAGGAGCAGCGGTTCTACTCTGAGCCTCTCCCGGATGACTGAGCTCCTCATCCTATCTCTGAGGGTGAGTCCAGCAATCCTATGGAGAAAGCTCATTTCAGCCACTTGTATCCGTGATCTTGCTCTTTCGGTCATTACCCAAAGCTCGTGACCATAGGTGAGAGTAGGAACGTAGATTGACTGGTAAATCGACAGCTTTGCCTTAGAACTCAGCTCCCTCTTCACCACAACAGACCGGTACAACGTCTGCATCACTGCAGATGCTGCTCCGATCCGTCTGTCAATCTCTCACTCCATTTTCCCCTCACTCGTGAATAAGACCCCAACATACTTAAACTCCTCCACTTGGGGCAGGAGCCTGTCCCCAACCCGGAGAGGGCAATCTACCTTTTTCCAGCTGAGGACCATGGACTCGGACTTGGAGGTGCTGATTCTCATCCCAGCCGCTTCACACTCAGTGGCAAATCGTCCCAGCAATAGCTGTAGGTCATTGCTGGATGAAGCCAACAGGACAAAATCATCTGCAAACAACAGAGATGAGATCCTGTGGTCACCAAGCATGACGCCCTCCATTCCCTGGCTGCGCCTAGAAATCCTGTCCATAAAAATTATGAACAGGATCGGTGACAAAGGGCAGACCTGGCGAAGTCCAACTCTCACTGGGAATGAGTCCAACCGAGTGTTGGCAATACGAACAAAACTCTCACAATGGTCATACAGAGACCGAATAGCTCGTAACAACAAGCCCGATACCCCATACTCCCGAAGCACCCCCCACAAAAAACCATGAGGGACACGGTCAAATGCCTTCTCCAAGTCCACAAAACACATGTAAAATGGTTGGGCAAACTCCCATGAACCTTCGAGAATTCTAGAGAGAGTAAAGAGCTGGTCCGATGTGCCATGGCCAGGACAAAAACCACATTGCTCCTCCTGAATCCGAGGTTTGACCAACGACCAGACTCTCCCCTCCAGTACCTTGGCATAGACCTTCCCAGGGAGGCTGAGGAGTGTGATCCCTCTAAAGTTGGAGCACACCCTCTGGTCCCCTTTTTTGAAGAGAGGAACCACCACCCCGGTTTGCCATGCCAAAGGCACTGCCCCCAACCTCCACGCAATGTTGCAGAGGCGTGACAACCATGACAGCCCAACAACATCCAGGGCCTTGAGGTACTCAGGGCGAATCTCGTCCACCCCCGGGGCCCGGCCACCTAGGAGATTTTTAACCACCTTGGCGACCTCAGCCCCTGTGATAGGCGAGTCATCCCCCTCGTCTACAAACCCTGCTTACTCTGTGGATGGCGTATCAGTGGGATTGAGGAGATCCTCAAAGTATTCCTTCCACCGCCTGACGATATCCCCAGTAGAAGTCAACAGCGCCCCATCCGCACTATACACAGTGTGGACAGGGAGCTGCTTTCCCCTCCTGAGCTGCCGGACAGTTTGCCAGAATCTCTTTGAGGCTGACCGAAAGTCTTGTTCCATGGCCTCACCGAACTCCTCCCATACCCAGGTTTGTTCTTCAGCAACCACCCGAGCTGCACTCCGCTTGGCCTGCCAGTACACCTCAGCTGCTTCGGGAGTCCCACAAGCCAACCAAGCTTGATAGGACTCCTTCTTCAGCTTAATGGCCCCCCTCACCACTGGTATCCACCACTTGGTTCGGGGGTTGCCACCACGAGATGCACCGACCACCTTGAAGCCGCAGCTCTGGGCTGCCACTTCAACAACAGAGGTGGAGAACATGGCCCATTCAGACTCCATGTCTCCAGACTCCCTCGGAATGTGGATGAAGTTCTTCCGGAGGTGGGAGTTGAAGACCTCCCGGACAGGGGCCTCAGCCAGACATTCCCAGCACACCCTCACTATACGTTTGGGTCTACCAGGTCTGAATGGCTTCCTCCCCTGCCATCGGATCCAACTCACCACCAGGTGGTGATCAGTTGACAGCTCTGCACCTCTCTTTACCCGAGTGTCCAAGACATACAGTCGCAGGTCTGATGACATGATAACAAAATCGATCATCAACCTGCGACCTAGGGTGTCCTGGTGCCAGATGCACATGTGGACACCCTTATGCTTGAACATGGTGTTCGTTATGGACAAACTGTGGTTAGCACAGAAGTCCAATAACTGAACACCACTCGGGTTCAGATCGGGCAGGCCGTTCCTCCCAATCACCCCCCTCAAGGTTTCACTGTCATTGCCCACGTGTGCATTGAAGTTCCCCAGCAGGACAATGGAGTCTCCAAGAGGAGCACCCTCCAGCACCCCAGTCACAGACTCCAAAAAGGGTGGGTACTCTGAAACATCATTTGGTGCATAGGCACCAAATGGACCCGTGTAGGACCCGTTTCCCAACCCGAAGGCGCAGGGAAGCAACGCTTTCATCCACCGGGGAAAACTCCAATATAGAGGCAGCAAGGTGGGGGGATACAAGAATACCCACCCCTGCTTGTCGCCTCTTGCCCGGGGCAACTCCAGAAAAGGCCAAGCTCCAGCCCCTCTCCAGGAGATTGGTTCCGGAACCGGAGCTGTGTGTTGAGGTGAGGCCGACTATATCTAGCCGGTATCTCTCAACCTCATACACCAGCTCAGGCTCCTTCCCCACCAGAGAGGTGACATTCCACGTACCAAAAGCCAGTTTAGAAAGCTTGGGATCAGTCCGCCAAGGTCTCCGCCTTTGACCGCCACCTAATCCACATAGCACCGGACCCCCATGATCCCTCCTGCAGGTGGTGAGCCCACTGGAGGGCGGACCCATGTAACTCCTTCGGGCCGAGCCCGGCCGGGTCCCATGGGTGGAAACCCGGCCACCAGACGCTAGCCATCGAGCCCCTCCCCCAGGCAAAATATATAAATTTCAATTCTGACATACAGATGACATGAAAGCCACATTGTGAGTTTCACTAGTTAAGATTGTAAATGACCTCAGATGTAACCTGGACAAGAAAGCACTTACAGTCCTTGTTTTATTAGACTTGAGTGCAGCTTTTGATACTGTTGACCACGCAGTACTTTTAAAATGCCTGCACAGCATGATTGGTATATCTGGTACTGTTTATAGTTGGTTTCAATCCTACTTTAGTAATAGAGATTTTTTTGTAAATATTAATGAATGTTCATCCATGACCTACAAAATGAACTATGGCATCCCTCAAGAGTCAATCCTGGGCCCAGTTCTTTTTAATCTTTCCTTGCTGCCACTTGGAGATGTCATCAGGTCACACAGCATAAATTCCCATGGTTATGCTGATGATATGCAGCTTTATATTGCTGTGTCTCCTGATGACACAGGGCCAATTAATGCCCCTTTTTATTGTATTTTTGATATTAAGTCATGGATGGCAGAAAACGTTTTGCAACTTAATCAGGCTAAAACAGATGTACTGGTTTTCACTAAACTGAATTTTAAACTAGAGACACTGGCACTAACACTTCAGAAAAAGTTAAAATCTAGCTGTGGTTTTTGAGTCATATTTACACCTTTGACAGCCACATCAGACTTTTATCTCAGAAAGGTTTTTACCATCTCAAAAATATTGCTGAGGTGTGGCCCTTTCTCTCCCGAGCTCAGCTCAACTTGCTGCGACTCTACTCACCCCGACATGGCTTAGGTCATTTTCCATCATTACAACTGAGTACCACTTCAAAGTGGATGGGTTCATTACAGGAAGACAGCCCACTATGTTGTTGACATGCTGATGTTTTGCTGTCAGAAGCAAATACCTATTACAGCAAGCACAAAATACAAGCAAAGCACAGTTAGCATTGACGGCTAGCTAGCTAACTAGCTAGCTCATTGTCTGCATACAGGAGACAACGGCGATATTCTTGTTTGTGCAAAGTGAGCTTGCCACCAATGGGATAAATAACATAAAGATGCTTAAAATCATAAAACACTCTCGCTCGGAGACCTCCTGGTAGACTTTTTCATTTTGGGTCACTCCGTTGATGGGGCTGAAAAGTTTATAGGCTGAAAAGTTCATAGTGGTTCAAATTTAACCAAAGGTGGTTTATTTTTCAACCGCAGGGATCCAAGCGCAACAGCACTGATGGAAGAAGTGTGTGCACCGATGGGGAGACTGTTAAAAAATAAGTCAAATTTGGTCAACTTTGACCACTATGAACTTTTCAGCCTACGAACTTTCCAGCCCCGCAGCACCCTCTGGATTCTCTCATCAGCAACCAAGCACAGAAGAGTCCGCACCTCGTCGTTGGATCACGGTGTTGATTTGTGTGCAGCCATTTATCTCGTTGATTATCACAGAAATAATAAAAACTCACAGCTAAATTTACAAATGGCGGTTTGGAATCTTGTGAAGATGTCGCTCTCATCCAGTGATGTTACATCCTGGCCAATCAGTGGCCTGCAGTCTGTTGACATCACATTTTCAGCTCGACAGCTCGTTTGGAACCCCAGCAGAGTAGATACAAAAAAAGTACCTAGTACCTGGGAAAACACTACAAACTGAGTAGAGTCGAGGTGAGTCAGGCTGAGTAGGTGACTGAGTAGGAGACTCTAATCCAGGCGTGGGCAGTGAGGACCATTCCACTGCAGGTTTTCTGTTCCACCCAGTCTCTTCAGCAGGTGTTTGCGCTGATCAGCTTCAAGGATTGCAAATCAGTGAAAACACCTGCCGAAGAGACTGAGTGGAATAGAAAACCTGCAGTGGAATGGCCCTCCATGGCATATGATTGCCCGCCCCTGCTCTAATTCATGCCTTTACCACCTGCAGAATTAATTACTGCAGTGATTTTTGTTCTGGTCTCCATAAAAACAGAATTGCACCATTGCAGTTACTACAGAACTCAGCTGCACATCTGCTGACGAGGACCAGAAAGAGAGCTCACATCACACCACTTTTAAAGTCTGGGCACTGGCTACCTGTATGCTTCAGGATCAATTTTAAGATTCTTTTATTGGTTTATAAAGTTCTTAATTGTCTTAGTCTCCTACTTGTCAGATTTGCTTTTAATTTATGAACCATCCAGAACGCTCAGGTCTTCAGATCAAGGTATTTTAGTACTTCCCAAAATTAAAAGAAAAACTCACGGTGAAGCATCCATCCATCCATCCATCTTCTTCCGCTTAATCCTTTTTGGGTCGCGCGGGTGGGGGGGGGGGGGTGGAACCTATCCCAGCATATAATTGGCATCAAACTGGGGATTATAAATTGTCCTTAGGTATGACTGTGAGAGTGAATGGTTGTCTGTCTGTTTGTGTTGGCCCTGCAATGGACTGGCGATCTGTCCAGGGTGTACCCTGCCTCTCGCCCAAAGATGCTGGGATGGTGAAGCATCATTTTCTTATTATGGCCCATGTCTGAGCTGCTCTCAGGTCTTCAGGAAGGCTGTTTCACAGAGTGTAGGCAGTTTTAAAAGCAAACTTAAGATGCACCTTTTTAACCTGGTTTTTAATTTAATTTTATCTTAAAGTTTATTATTTTTAGGTCTTTCAGTTGCTCCCTTTCGGAGTGGCCACAGCATAACATCACCTGATATCGCAATGATCCACATATAGATTTGGCAAGAATTTTTATGCTGGATGCACTTCCTGACACAACCCTACCCATTTATCCGAGCTTGGGACTGGAACAGGGAGTACACCGGCTTGTGCACAGCATGTGGCTGGGTAACCATATCTTAAAGTTTACTATGTTCTACCTTTTTAACTTTTTTTTTAGTGCACTTAGCATACTATATTTGATTTTAGATAATTGTTTTTAAATTACTGTTAGTTTTAAACTCTGGTTTTAATTGATACTGTCATCTTTTAGTTATTTTTACATATTTAAATGTTATTTATTGTCATATCCGGCTCTAGGGAGCCGGGCAATCAGAGCCAGGGACAAGCCAGTGAGTCGAGATGTTTTATTCTGGGTAAGGGATAAGGGATGAGGAGAGCACAGACACTCATACAGACGTACATTCTCAGGCTGCACAGCGCAGGGGTAGGTAGCTCGTACCGGACATGGGGGTAACAAGACGTGCATACTCACAGCGGGATACAAACACCGGAATGCTGCAAGGGGAGTTGAGGCTGACACCAGACGAAGGGGCTTCAGCCTAGCAGTGCTTATGTCGCAGCCCCGAATGATCGAAGCTGCTCCTCTTTATACTCATTAACAGCGCCCCAGCTGAGGATTAATTGGCCCCAGCTGTCCCGTGACACTGACAGCTGGGAACCAGCTGAGGCACTGCCCAATGAGAGGCAGGGATAAAAGGAGCATGGGCTGAGCGCCGAGCCGGCGTCTCACCCCATGGTGACAGAGCCCCCCCCCCCTCCCCACCTAGGGTGGGCGGAAGGGAGGCAGGACCGGAGGGGAAGATGCAAAGGGAAGGACAAAAAAAAAAAAAACAATAGACCAATGTAGGGCAGAGAAAAAAAAAAAACCCAAATACAATACCCTACAACACAGGGAAAAGGATTAACCCAGAGCACAGTTAGGGAGAAAACTGAGTTAGGACACAGGTAGGGAAAATACCAAATATGACTACAGACAGCATACAAATAACGTATAGATCGGGGCAAAAAAAAGAAAACCAAAAACCCACCAAAAAGGTGGCAGGAATGAATAAAGCAATCACAGAGTATAGTTAAGGGGAACAAAACACACTACTCCATAATGCACCAACAAGACAAAGGTCAGGACAAAAAATGATGAAAAACGCTGTGCATGGATACTAAAGAAAACAAAACACAGCACTGAATATATAAAAGATCACCTAAAGAAACAGAGGTGACAAGGACAAATGGGTAATAATGAAGTACGGTTAAGTGGGAATGAAACACATTACTTCAAACAATAACAAACACAGTCAATGTTAAAGTCGGGGCTAGGGAAGGCCCCCCACGAGGATAATAAGACAGAATGGGGTGATCACAGAGTATGGTTGAACCGGAAACCACACGCATACTCCATGATGCACCGACGAGGCCAAGGCTAAGGTAAGGATGAATGAAAACGCTGAGTAAAGATAAGAAAATGCAATACACAGCGCGATACATAAGGTGAGTCACCAAGAGGAAAAAAGGTGACAGGGTAACAGGATAACAATACGATAAAAATGCTGAGTATGGTTAAAAAAAAAACCACACAGCACAAAAACATATATTCCCCTAATGGACAAAGAAACTACACCCGAGTGACTTCAATAATAATAGAAGTAGTAAAGGACACCCGAGGAGACGGCAGGCAGAGTCCAAAACGGCCGGAATTGTTCTGGTAATCTCCCCGCCCATTGTCCAGTTGGCAACCCGGGGAAGAGAAATGTTCGGACGGCGAACTCTGGGCCCAGATCCCAGGAATCCAGTCCAACGGCTGCCGAACCAGGCCGCCCAAAGGCAAACACAGACCAGTGGGGGGGAAACCAGATCGCCGAACCGAAAGTTTTGCGGGTCGGGTCGTCGACCCGCATCACTCAACCACCAGGACCGTTGAGACGGACGAAGGGTCAGAGCGGATCCCGGTGGAAGAGGCTCAGGGGAGAGCCGATGACGAGGGCGGCGGGCCTCAGGGAAACGGCCACCTCCTCACCGGACCTGGACAACACTGGGGCAGCACCCACGTTGGACCCCGATTGGGTCTCGGGCGAACCCACGTTGGACACTGCACCAGAACCGACCTCCAACGTTGAACCCGGACCCTCCAGCACCACGAGGAACAGCAACTCCTCGCCGGTGACCCTGGAAGAAGGCTCAGAAGAGAAAACAGAACCGGGATCAGGATCACCGGCAGCGCCAGAACCCGGCGAGACGAGCTCAGACGCAGCGGGCGGCTGCACCCTGCTCGTCTCCCCTGGAGATAGGCTGAAGTGCTCAAAGATAAAAAGACAGAAAAGAAAGGAGAGCACTCGCCTGATCTCGGGTTCTGACGCCGTCCAGGACTGCGAAGATCCAGGATCCGTCGTCAGGAGGTCGTTGTCAGGCTCCCATCTAGCCGCGTCGGGCCCCGCAGCCAGCACGATGGTCAGCGCAGCTTGAGATCCCTCCAGCGCAGGTAACCCCGCCGACGACCCACTCGGCGTGAAGCCAGAAGAATCTCGTCCCGCCGGACCGAACCGCTCCTCCGTGGAGACCCGGGGACGCTCAGTCGTCGGCGTAGACTCCACGCAGCAGTCAGTCCCCCTCCTCCGTCCGCAATGTAGCTGCGGAACCACAGGCCCTCTCCATATCCCACCACGTTGACCCGGAGCCGGGGACCGCTCGGCGGAGAGAGACACAGAGGATGCGGGATTAGGCATACAGGTTACAGCAGGTGGGGAGAGTTCAGGGAGCTGCGAACCCTGAACTTCTCCTCCAGGGATGTGACAGAGCAAATCATTAAGCAGGTGTGAAAAAACAATGACTTGCCTGCCCCCTGGAGGTTGAGTATCGCCTGCTGTAGTGGAATCTGCTTCTTCCTCTCCCCGCCCGGCGATAACGGAGGACCCCCCGGGAATTCGTCTGAGGATCGCTCGCGTTGTCTCCAGCAGAGAGCTCACCAGGCCGGGATTCCAGGCACACACAGCGGTCAGGAAGCGCGTCGAGGAGGAGGGGGAAACAGCCGGGGTGAGCCAGCCCGAATGTCCAGGAATGACAGCGGGGGAACGAGGCTCAGGGGACGAGGCTGTAGAATCTCCACACTGACGAGGCGAAGGGATGACAGCTGCGTGGGAGGAACGGTTCTGACGATGACCCAGAACTGGATCCGGACGAGGTTCGTGCAGAGGTGACTCGGCGATGTGATGACGACTACTCCCAGGGGACGAAGCGAGGGGGAAACCCAGGATTCGCCGCTCCAGATCGGAGATCGAGACGAGGAAGGCGTCGAGCACGGGAAGGCTTCGTAGCCCTGAAGTCCTCACCATCAATCTCACTGCCGCCGCCACATGCCTGAAGGTGGTGACAGGGAACACAGTAGAGCTCGCGACAGCCACTCGACCCCGGACATAACTGCTGTCAGCTGCGGCTCCTTGAAGGGAATCCCGAGTGACGTGGCGCAGGTCGGGGGAAGTCCTCTGGTTGGCGCGAACTCCCGGACTGGAATAGCGGCAGGAACGGGACTCCGAAGCGGGGAAAGACGTCGCCCACTTCGACTCCCTGCCGGGATTTCCATCCACCCCGTGGAGCTTCTCTCGCTGTGTACCTGCAGCGTCTATCCTGGCACTGTCCTCCAGATGGTACAGAGAGTGAGGGTGACAGTCCAGGAGTTCCTCAGCACGGCCCGGATGCCAGCGTCTCGCGTTGGAGGCGTCGTGCAGGGTGAAGAACGTCCCGTCGACAGCCTCCGAGATGGACCTCAGCTCGTCGCCCTGGCGCCGGAAGTGACTCCTGGGAAACGGCATGCTAGCAGCGCTGACACCCGGACAGAAAGGTACATTTCCACGGCGACTCACGGCCGCCGGCAACTCTTCTGGCTGCGACATACTGTCATATCCGGCTCTAGGGAGCCGGGCAATCAGAGCCAGGGACAAGCCAGTGAGTCGAGATGTTTTATTCTGGGTAAGGGATAAGGGATGAGGAGAGCACAGACACTCATACAGACGTACATTCTCAGGCTGCACAGCGCAGGGGTAGGTAGCTCGTACCGGACATGGGGGGTAACAAGACGTGCATACTCACAGCGGGATACAAACACCGGAATGCTGCAAGGGGAGTTGAGGCTGACACCAGACGAAGGGGCTTCAGCCTAGCAGTGCTTATGTCGCAGCCCCGAATGATCGAAGCTGCTCCTCTTTATACTCATTAACAGCGCCCCAGCTGAGGATTAATTGGCCCCAGCTGTCCCGTGACACTGACAGCTGGGAACCAGCTGAGGCACTGCCCAATGAGAGGCAGGGATAAAAGGAGCATGGGCTGAGCGCCGAGCCGGCGTCTCACCCCATGGTGACATTTATTAATTTATGTGTTTACTTGGTTGGTTCATTTTGTCTATTTACAGTACAGTGGGGTAAAAAAGTATTTAGTCAGCCACCAATTGTGCAAGTTCTCCCACTTAAAAGATGAAAGAGGTCTCCAATTTTCATCATAGGTATACTTCAACTATGCCTGCGACTGAGACCAAGCTGTCTGACACTACCTACAGGTACAAATAAAGTAACCTGAACCTGAACCTGAACTGGGCAGCACGTTTCTCTCTAGAATACCTTGATAGTCTTGAGATTTCATTGTACCCTGCACAGATTCAAGACACCCTGTGCCAGATGCAGCAAAGCAGCCCCAGAACATAACAGAACCTCCTCCATATTTCACAGTAGAGACAGTGTTCTTTTCTTGGTATGCTTCATTTTTGCATCTGTGAACATAGAGCTGATGTGTCTTGCCAAAAAGTTCCAGCTTTGTCTCATCTGTCCATAGGACATTCTCCCAGAAGCTTTGTGGCTTGTCAACATGCAGTTTGGCAAATTCCAGTCTGGCTTTTTTATGATTTTTTTATTAACAATGGTGTCTTCCTTGGTCGTCTCCCATGAAGTCCACTTTGGCTCAAACAACGACGGATGGTGCGATCTGACACTGATGTACCTTGGACCTTGGAGTTCACCATGAATGTGTTTAGAGGTTGTTCTGGGCTCTTTTGCTACCATTCGTATTATCCGTCTCCTCCTGCAGCCACGTTCAGGGAGGTTGGCTACAGTCCCGTGGATCTTAAATTTCTGAATAATATGTGCAACTATAGTCACAGGAACATCAAGCTGCTTGGGGATGGTCTTATAGTCTTTACCTTTAACATGCTTGTCTATAATTTTCTTTCTAATCTCCTGAGACAACTCTCTCCTTTGCTTCCTCTGGTCCATGTTTAGTATGGTAAACACCATGTCACCAAACAGCACATTGACTACTTTCATTCATTCATTCATCTTCTTCCGCTTAATCCTTTTCGGGTCGGGGGGTGAGGTGGGGTGGGGCTGGAGCCTATCCCAGCATCTTCGGGCGAGAGGCAGGGTACATCCTGGACAGATCACCAGTCCATCACAGGGCCAACACAGAGAGACAGACAACCATTCACTCTCACAGTCATACCTAAGGACAATTTAGAATCCCCAGTTTTGATGCCAATTAACCTAACTTGCATGTTTTTGGCATGTGGAAGGAAACCAGAGAAATCCCGGAGTAAACCCACGCAGACACGGGGAGAACATGCAAACTCCTCACAGATCACTGTTGGTCGGGGGCTGGGATCGAACCCAGGATCCCCCGGCCAAGGGTGAGTTGCTCTGCTGCCGCAGTGCTAACCACTCCGCCACCGTGCTGCCCACAGTGACTACTTGTCACCCTTTAAATAGGCCAACTGACTGATTACAAGTTTGTAGACACCTGTGATGTTAATTAGAGGACACATCTTGGTTGAACATGTCCCTATGGTCATATTATTTTCAATCTTTTCTAGGGGTACCATCATTTTTGTCCAGGCCTGTTTCATGAGTTTGTTTTTTTTAAAATAATTCTGTTGAACCACAATTCAAAAGAACTGTCTGATTTTCATTGGTTAATTTTCATAGAATTTTTATTTATTACCACTGTTGTCAGATTCAAGTTATTTCTGTGACCATTGTGGGTTTTTCTTTCAGAGGGGTACCAACAATTTTGTCCACGGCTGTAAATCAGTGTAAACACACCAACAGACATGAATAGTGAGATGCAGACAGGCAAAGTTGTCTTTAAAACTTCTGCAGCTGAGTTCAACCTACTGTGGAAATTCCCAAAATAACATCATGCTTAGGTTTAAATTATCCGACCAGGGGCTCACCTGAAAATGTCATCTTAAGCCTCCAAAACTTCACAGATGATGGGTGTTTATGTTGCTAGCTTGCTAGGACGTCAGTGGCCGGAAACCATGGGTAAAAAATTCCAAAATCTCAATTCAGCTTAAGAGTTCTCGGTCCTCCTGTCTCCCGGTGAGTGAGTTTTATTTTCAAATTAGTTTACTCTGCAATGGTGATGCTTTTATTCCAGCGACAGCAGAATCTCAAAGCTAGCAGCTAGCGGACACGAACGCACAACTACGCAAATTCGCGCACACTTGCGTCTTCCCATTCACTTTGTATGGATTCGCGCCACCAGTTTGCATTTGGTGTGAACACACTTTTAGATTTTAACTGAAAAAAATATGTGATTGTTGTTTGTGTGTGTGTGTTGGGGGGGGGGGGGTTTGCTTGTTTTTATTTAATGTCTTATGTAAGGCACTTTTTGACATGAATGCCCCTCCGGGGCAGAGAGGGGGCCCAGGCGCTGGACTGTGAGTTCGTGAAGTTTTATTGAAAACATAAAATACTAAGTGCACAAACTATAACGCTAGGGAGACAGGCGAAATAACAAAGAGCATGAATAGAGAACAGCACGTCAAACTTACATCTGCCAACATGAAGACTGCAAGCGAAGAATGAGCGGCGTAGCGGTTCTTAAATAGAGCATGATAACAATGAAGACTAAAGATAACAGGTGTGCATCACCAGCGCGAGGAGTAACAGAAATGAATGACAGGTGTGCAAACCCACGAACCAAGCAAACAAAGGAAGTCAACAGTACACACTGTCAAAATAAAAGCTCAGATAGAAAGTGGCAACCAGAAACTAAAGGAACGGGTGAGGGCTCATGTCAACAGACAGAATGTAATACAATAGAAACAGAAACTACAGTAGACACACTCAAAGCACATAACCAACTGTACAGTTAAATAATAACACGGAACTAAGAAATTAAAGGAAATAATCAGGAATAACCCGAGAGCGTGACCACGGTAGAAACACCATGCTCAGGCTCATGACAGAGCCCCCCCCCCAAAAGGGGTGGATCCAGACACCCCAGGGAAACAACAAGAAAAAGGAAAGAAAGGACCCCCCCCCCCCCCAAAAAAAAAATAGGAGCAGAACAATAACTCAGCCTGGGAGGGCAGTGGAGAAAAACCGGCTGGGGGGGGGGGGGGGGGGGGGGACAAAAAACAGGATACTTGCTAAGGGACCCACACCAGAGCAAAACCGGACACCTAGGCCCCCAGGACAGGAGAGCTGGACAGTTCAGGCGGTCGGCTAAAGTCCCAGACCTAGCAGATGGTGCGATGGAATGAGTCACGTGGTCTACCGGAGAACGTAGGCCACGCAGCCCAGCGGCACAGTCTGTCGGGTGGTCTACCAGAGTCCTTTAGTCACCCAAACAGATGGAGTAGTCCAGGAGGTGGTTGCCCAGGGGGGAAAACCGATGGCAAGGTAGACTGAAAAGCAGGGGAACCAAATGGAAAGGATGGCCAGCCAGCGGGGACCTCAGGGGAAGGAACGGGACCCTCGGTGGCCTCAGGAAAAGGGGAACCCATAACGGCCTCAGGTGGAGGAGAGGAACCCACAACGGCCTTGGGCAGAGGAGAGGAACCCACAACGGCCTCGGGCAGAGAAGAGGAACCCACGATGGCCTCGGGCGGAGGAGAAGAACCCACGATGACCTCGGGCGGAGAAGAGGAACCCACAACAGCCTCAGGCAGAGGAGAGGAACCCACAACAGCTTCAGGCGGAGAAGATGAACCCACAACGGCCTTGGGTGAGGAACAGGAACCCTCGGTGGGAATGGATGGAGACTGAGGGACCACAGCAACTTTGGACAGGAACGTAGCACCCTCGGATGCCCCGGACTGGCGCATGGCAGCACCCACAGTGACCCTGGACTGGGGCGTAGTTGCATCCGCAGTGACCCCGGACTGGGCATAGCCGCACCCATGGTGGCCCCGGACTGGGGCGTAGATGCACCCACAGTGGCCCTGGACTGGGACATGGCTGCACCCACAGTGGCCCCGGACTGGGGCGTAGCTGCACCCACGGTGTCCCCGGGCTGGAGCGTAGCTGCACCCATGGTGGCCCCAGGGTTGGGGCGTAGCATCCACTGCAGACCCAAGCTGGGGCGTAGCACCCATGATGGTCTCAGGCTGAGGCTGAGCTACAGCACCCATGATGGCCCCCGACTGGGGCACAACACCTATGACGGCCCGGGCAGAGAGGAAGCAGCACCCACAGAGGCCCCAAATGATGGGGGAGCCTCACCCACGGAGATCCTGGGCTGGGATGAAGCACCCGTGAAGACCTCAGCCAGAGGGGAAGCAGTACCCACGGAGGTCCTGGGCTGGGACGAAGCACCCGCAAAGACCTCAGCTGGAGGGGGAGCAGCACCCACAGAGATCCTGGGCTGAGACGAAGCACCCACGAAGACCTCAGCTGGAGGGGGAGCAGCACCCATGGAGACCTCAACCAGAGGGGCTGGATCCACGGAGACCTCAGGTGGCGAGGCTGAACCCACGTAGACCTCTGGTGAAGTTGGACAATCCTTGGTGACCCTGGGGAAAGGCTCCGACAGGAGAGACAAAGATACAGGAGCAGGGTCACCGGCGGCAGTGGAGCCCGACGAGGTGAGCTCAGGTGCTGCTGACGGCCGCACTTGGCCCTCCCCACCAAGACCCAGGCAAGATGTCTCCAAAACAGAGACAGTGAAAACAAAGCAGAGCACTTTCCTGAACTCAAGCTCCATTACCATCCAGGACTCCGTCAATCCAGGTGGGGACATCCCATGCCTGGTCCTCTGGAGGTCCAGCTTCGGCACTCTGCAGCGGCCCCTACAGCAGGTATGGTGGATGATACAGTCTCGGGACCCCCAAGCGATGTGACCCACGCAGGTGGCTTGCCCGGCATGGCAACAGGAGGTCAACTCACTGCTGGTGCTGGATCCCGCGTAGCTGAAGCCAGGGGACGCTCTGTCGTTGGCGCAGGCTTCGGGTCACCGGAAGTGCTCTCCCTCCATCCCCACCGTGGCTGCAGGGGTGGGACCAGGTCCTTCAGGGCCACAGGCCCCTCCATCATCCGGTGGCTCAATCCCAGGACCGGCGGACACTCAGGGAAGAAAGGAGGAGACACGGAGGTAGCAGGTGAGGAATTTATGTCTGCAGCAGGTGGTGAGGACTCAGTGGACTGCTTAGGCTGAGCCTCACCACCGGGAATCAGGCAAGATGAGTTGGTTTTGTGTAAGAAAGAATGATGTATTGTATTCCGTGGTACAATGGTGTCTGCTGCAGCAGGCCCAGTGTCATCCCTTTCAGACGCTGCAGTGACCGTGGGCCCCCCTGAGGAACATGGAGGAGCCGCTCCTGCAGATACGATGACGGGCGGAGCTGGAGAAGAACCGGCCGGACTCTCAGTAGCGGAGAGGATCGCCGAGGAGAAATGGGTAGCAGCAGCAACAGAGGAGGAAGCGAGAGCTGACGGAACAACTGATGATGAGGAACAAGAGAATGAGGAGGAAGCTGCTGCAGTAATTCCCTGAGGCGACAAAGGAAGGACTGCTGGTCGAGAGGCAGAGGAGTTCCTCTGGCGGGTGGTAGCTGGATAGCGGCGTCTCAAAGCTGATGAGGTGGGAGCTGAAGCTGGAGCTGGAGGCAGGTGAGGAGATGGTGGTACCAAGGCCCGGGACCACCTCTGAGTTGGCGCAGACCCCAGCTTCTTCGTGGAGCTTCTCACCCTGCCGCGGTTCTCCCGTCACAGGTCCACCACCATTGTAATTCTCTCCACCCCCTCAGCATACTCCACAAGCTGAGGGCACCAGCAAGCAGCTGCCTCCATGAGACCCAGGTACCAGAGCGCGTCTTTCGAAGTAGGAGCCCTGCAAGCAATGGAGATAAGGTCATTCATTTCCATCAGCGTCTTGCAGATTTCCCACCCCAGGCTCATCGGGTACCAACGCTTGCTCACTGAGTCAGTGTGAACTGAGTTCATGCTGATAGTTCCAGTGAAGACGAACACAGGTGAGTGGAGAGGGAAAAAAGAAAAAAACACAAACCCACAGTAGCTGGGTCATAAACTGGCTGTGGTCTTCTGTCATGAATGCCCTTCCAGGGCAGAGAGGAGACCCAGGCGCAGGACTGTGAGTTTGTGAAGTTTTATTGAAAATATAAAATACTAAGCGCACAAACAAACTATAACACTAGAGAGACAGGCGAAATAACAAAGAGCATGAATAGAGAACAGCACGTCAAACTTACGTCTGCCAATGTGAAGACCGCAGCGAAGAATGAGTGGAGCAGTGGTTCTTAAATAGAGCATGATGACAATGAAAACAAATGATAACAGGTGTGGATCACCAGCGCGAGGAGTAATAGAAATGAATGACAGGTGTGCAAACCCGCAAACCAAGCAAAGGAAGTCAACAGTACACACTGTCAAAATAAAAGCTCAGATAGAAAGTGGCAACCGGAAACAACAGGTGAGGGCTCATGTCAACAGACAGAATGTAATACAATAGAAACAGAACCTACAGTAGACGCATTCAAAACACATAACCAACCGTACAGTTAAATAATAACACGGAACTGAGAAAATAAAGGAAATAATCAGGAATAACTCGAGAGTGTGAGCACAGTGGAAACACCGTGCTCAGCCTCATGACACTTTCTGCTGCATGTAGTTGTATGAAAAGCTACATAAATAAAGTCTGATTGATGATTTTAGATATATTATGGCTAAACTGTCATTATTTTCATTTGCTTTTGCTTTTTTAAAGGAGCTCTATGTAATGTTCCAAAAATCTTTCTACTTAGTAACCTATAAGTGAACTACAGACCCAATTTATCTGCTTACTGTGACCCACATGCTTGTACTCCTCTGCTGGCCTACAGGCTGTGATCCTCTCATGTCTTTAAATTGCCTTCCTTCTGCATCACTTTTCTTCTCACATTTTTCCCCTTCCCCATCACTCAACTGAGAAAAAAAATTATTTTGGTAATGTAATGACTGAAGTGGTTGGATGCCATCATTCAACTGATGACAAGATTGCAAAGCATTGTGGGACAGGTAGTTTATTGCCACTGTACTATAACAGGCACAAAATCCTATTTTTTAGAAAATCATATTCTTTTTAAGTTTCTGTGGGCCACATAAATTGGCATGGTGGGACGGATTTGGCGTGCAGGACTTGAATTTGACACGTGGTCTAGAGCAAGGAGCAGTATCCTATATGAAAATGCTAATTTGTCATTTGTTTCACATTGTGTCTCTGATAAGCTAGCTGGTTGGAAAATATATTAATTCCATTTCACACCAAGTGTGGCTTTTCACATGTCTTGGACACTCGGGTAAAGAGAGGTGCAGAGCTGTCAACTGATCACCACCTGGTGGTGAGTTGGATCCGATGGCAGGGGAGGAAGCCATTCAGACCTGGTAGACCCAAACGTATAGTGAGGGTGTGCTGGGAACGTCTGGCTGAGGCCCTTGTCCGGGAGGTCTTCAACTTCCACCTCCGGAAGAACTTCAACCACATTTCGAGGGAGTCTGGAGACATGGAGTCTGAATGGGCCATGTTCTCCACCTCTGTTGTTGAAGCGGCAGCCCAGAGCTGAGGCCACAAGGTGGTCAGTGCATCTCGTGGTGGCAACTCCCAAACCAAGTGGTGAACACCAGTGGTGAGGGGGGCCATTAAGCTGAAGAAGGAGTCCTATCAAGCTTGGTTGGCTTGTGGGACTCCTGAAGCAGCTGAGGTGTACCGGCAGGCCAAGCGGAGTGCAGCTCGGGTGGTTGCTGAAGAAAAAACCTGGGTATGGGAGGAGTTCAGTGAGGCCATGGAACAAGACTTTCGGTCAGCCTCAAAGAGATTCTGGCAAACTGTCCGGCAGCTCAGGAGGGGAAAGCAGCTCCCTGTCCACACTGTGTATGGTGCGGATGGGGCGCTGTTGACTTCGACTGGGGATATCGTCAGGCGATGGGAGGAATACTTCGAGGATCTCCTCAATCCCACTGATACGCCTTCCACAGAGGAAGCAGGGTTTGTGGACAAGGAAGATGACTCGCCTATCACAGGGGCTGAGGTCGCCAAGGTGGTTAAAAATCTCCTTGGTGGCCGGGCCCCGGGGGTGGACGAGATTCGCCCTGAGTACCTCAAGGCCCTGGATGTTGTTGGGCTGTCATGGTTGACACGCCTCTGCAACATTGCGTGGAGGTTGGGGGCAGTGCCTTTGGCATGGCAAACCGGGGTGGTGGTTCCTCTCTTCAAAAAAGGGGACCGGAGGGTGTGCTTCAACTTTAGAGGGATCACACTCCTCAGCCGCCCTGGGAAGGTCTATGCCAAGGTACTGGAGAGGAGAGTCCAGCCATTAGTCGAACCTCGGATTCAGGAGGAGCAATGTGGTTTTTGTCCTGGTCGTGGCACATCGGACCAGCTCTTTACCCTCTCGAGAATTCTCGAGGGTTCGTGGGAGTTTGCCCAACCATTTTACATGTGTTTTGTGGACTTGGAGAAGGCATTTGACCGCGTCCCTCATGGTTTTTTGTGGGGGGTGCTTCAGGAGTATGGGGTATCAGGCTTGTTGTTACGAGCTATTCGGTCTCTGTACGACCGTTGTGAGAGTTTTGTTCGTATTGCCAACACTCGGTCGGACTCATTCCCAGTGAGAGTTGGACTCCGCCAGGGCTGCCCTTTGTCACCGATCCTGTTCATAATTTTTATGGACAGGATTTCTAGGCGCAGCCATGGAATGGAGGGTGTCATGCTTGGTGACCACAGGATCTCATCCCTGTTGTTTGCAGATGATGTTGTCCTGTTGGCTTCATCCAGCAATGACCTACAGCTCTTGCTGGGACGGTTTGCCACTGAGTGTGAAACGGCTGGGATGAGAATCAGCACTTCCAAGTCCGAGTCCATGGTCCTCAGCCGGAAAAAGGTGGATTGTCCTCTCTGGGTTGGGAACAGGCTCCTGCCCCAAGTGGAGGAGTCTAAATATCCTGGGGTCTTATTCACGAGTGAGGGGAAAATGGAGCGAGAGATTGACAGACGGATTGGAGCAGCATCTGCAGTGATGCGGACATTGTACCGGTCTGTTGTAGTGAAGAGGGAGCTTAGTTCTCAGGCAAAGCTGTCGTTTACCAGTCAATCTACGTTCCTACTCTCACCTATGGTCATGGGCTTTGGGTAATGACCGAAAGAACAAGATTGCGGATACAAGCGGCTGAAATGAGCTTTCTCCGTAGGATTGCTGGACTCACCCTCAGACATAGGGTGAGGAGCTCAGTCATCCGGGAGAGGCTCAGAGTAGAACCGCTGCTCCTCCACATTGAAAGGAGTCAGTTGAGGTGGTATGGGCATCTGATTAGGATGCCTCTTGGACACCTCCCACCTGAGGTGTTTCGGGCACGTCCCATTGGGAGGAGACCCCGGGGCAGACCCAGGACTCGGTGGAGAGACTATGTCTCCCAGCTGGTATGGGAACGCCTTGGTATCCTCTCTGAAGAGCTGGAGCAGGTGGCTGGGGAGAGGGAAGTCTGGGCTTCTCTGCTTGAACTGCTGCCTCCGCGACCCGGACCTCCGGAAAAGCGGTAGAAGATGGATGGATGTGGCTTTTCACACACACACACACACACACACACACACATCCCCCCAAAAAACATGAACATTAATGTGAATAGTTTCAGTGGGTTCTTACGAAGGAGTAATAGGGCCACATTAAAAAAAAAAAGTTTTGCATTTTGAGAATAAAGTCAAAATTTTGAGAAAATTTGAGAAAAAAGTCAAAAGTGTATTATGAGAAAAAAGTCAAAATTTCAAGGAAAAAAAAGTGTGGAGAAACTGTCCTTCAAGCACCCGTCATTTGTGCAGTGCTGTGGACCCTCAGGACTCAACAAAATGCCATGGATAGGCAAGTTAGTGAATTCATACTTCAAAATCGGCTTTAGTAACAAGGAAATTATTTCTCTTTTAGCACATAAACATGGTGTGGTAATAAGTTTAACACGACGACAAGCAGAGGGCTTCTATCTCGCTCTACTCGGTGTAGTTATCACTACAGTTTCACTACTTCAGAAGAGAGGCATATGTTGCAGCTCTAACAGCCAACATGTGCACAGTCCGCGGTCCACACACAACTTTTTTCTCACTGTATTATTTTGATGTTTTTCTCGACATTTCGACTTTTTTCTCAAAATTTTGACTTTTTTCTCAAAATACTCTTGACTTTTTTCTCGAAATTAAAACTTTTTTCTCAAAATACTCGACTTTTTTCTCAAAATTTTGACTTTTTTCTCAAATTTTCAATTTTTTTCCCTCAAAATCCTTTTTTGACTTTTCTCTCAAAATACTATTTTGACTTTTTTTCTCAAAATTTTGACTTTACTCTCAAAATACAAAATACAAAACTTTTTTTTTATTTTCAATGTGGCCATAATACTCCTTCGTAGGTTCTTGTTATGATTAAACACAACATTGTGTAACAGTCGTTCAAGTGGAAAAAATATCTGCATGAACCCTGATCCAGCAGTCCTTCACTGTCACTTCCATGTCAAAAATGAGGAGAAAAAAATAATTATTGTAAAAAAATGCAGGTTTTATACAATAAAGACCACTATTCCAGGACAACATGTCACATGAGATTGGTTAGAAGCTGTGCTACAGTGACAGGATATCGGTAGCGTGGGTGAGGAAAATTTTTGAGGAAGCTGAGTGAAACAAAAATGAGATAACTGCTTGCTACTGGGGTGGGGGCCACGAACATAACACTACATACATCAGCTAATTTCACTATTTGGAACGCAATTCTGCTGTATCTTACAGATGCAACTTGCATGCTCTCTTGCTCATTCGCTCTCTCACGCTCTCACTTTACTATCGGGTGCATGCGTGTTAAACAACACATGACTTACAAAGTTTAATTACTACACCGAAAACACTAATTATGCAATTCCACACCTGATAAGGTTACACAAAGACACAGCGATGGATTTTTTTCTGCATGTCAGCAACCACAATAAAATAACCAACACAACTGACTGACAAACATATGCAGCTAAAGCAAAAGCAAAGATAAAAATTAAATTGAAAACTTGGATCATATTCTACATCTTTATAATTGACAGTAAGCCACTATTTCTTACCACTTTCAGGTTATAGCTGTTATATCCATAATTAGACCCAAAGAAGACAGGGTTTGACGTCCAAACAGAGAACCTTTATTGAACACAATACAACAAGACCCTACAGACTTTTGGCGCTCCCTGCCGACCAGGCTGCCCACAACGAAAGAGGACTTGCCCCTTCCATCTCCACCTCTTACTGTATACTCTGGGTGGCATCACTACCAGAAACTGGTAGTCCGCCACCTCTGCCCATTCCCGGCCAACCCGGCCACCATCTTACTAATACCACAATTTACATACATAACATTTCTCCCCCCTCAAAAAAAGTTCAAGCACACAATTCGGCCTACCCCAATTTATCATCCGATACATCCTCTTAAGTAAAAAAAAAAAAAACATGTACAAAAAGAAACAAACTGCCTATCCATTCACATAACCAAGGCTGGGGGGCTGGGTGGACTACCAGCATCCCCTACACGGCTAGGCGGGCTATTCTGCCGCCTTGTCCCTAATAGTCCAGGATAAAAGAAAACAAGCCATGTAACTAATTAAATTAATCCCCTGATGGCGTCCCCCAACACATCCCTGCCACACATGGGCACATCATAAAACAGTGTTTGGAATTTACTTTTCTTCTTTTCAATTCAGTCAAAATTCACATTATACCAATTACCCATAATTACACTAAGGGGCTCCAATTTCTCTTCTTTTCTACCACACGGCGCAGCTCAGTAAGATGCCTCGACGTCCTGCCGGACAAACCCAGACACCCATCCTTCCGAGCAGCCTCTACCTGGAACCATCTCCGGTCGTCTCTTTGCTCTCGCAAATCATGGTTTCCTCTCATGCAGGCCTCAACCCTAGGCCAGACCAAATCACCAACCCACAGGGAGGCCCTGCTACTCTTCTCGGAACCACTGTGTTGCAAGCGGGCTTCCTTCTCTGAACCGGTTGGCTCGCAGGTCTGGTCCGACGACCACTTGGAAGGTCTCCACTTGGAGCGTTTCAGAACAGCGCTCCTCGGTCTCACCCCCTCATCCTTCAGCACGGGCACCTTGTCTCTATCCGCCCCTGCAGGGGTCTCGTCATACTGCCCAGCTCCCACACCAAGGGCTGCTTGGGTATTGGCATCGGGTCCATCCCTAGGTAGCGTCACATGGTGTCGGGCTTGCGCTCCTCTGGCCACATCCAACCAGTCCGCATTCCACACCTCCTCCTGCTCCTGGATCCAGTGGCAGGGAAGCAGTCTCTTCACTGTGGGTAAATTTACAATGGCGATCGCCACTCCCATATCCAATAAGAGCAGGACCTCAACGCCATCTAAGTCAATCGTGCAGCCAATCCGGCCTACGGTCTCCGGGGAGACTGTGTGCACAATGGTGGGAGTCTTCTGCGGGGAATCCGCTCTGCACTGTCGATCCCGCCGCTCGAAGTTACTGCATGCCCTGGTGAAATGATTCAATAGCCCACACTTTCCACAACACTTGCTCTTCGACAGACACAGCCTGGATTTATAGTAGTGTAAGGGGGACGCACAGCCACAACATTTTGGCGTACCTGGAGTGGACCTTGTTTTCACAATGGAGGCAAACACTTCTTCTCTGCTGTCCTCATCTTCAGGGTTCAACTGCAGCGCCATCACACAAGGCTGACCTTGGGTCGGAGGTGAGCACTTCTTGAGGCCCCTCACTATCGTTTCAGCTGCCTTGAATTGCTGCGCTAGCTCAATAGCGTTGTTCAACATCAGCTCACCTGGGTGGGTTAGGAGCCTTGCCTGAGCCGCAGGGCAGCGGATATGCTCCACCAGTTGGTCATCTCATGTTTCCAAACTTGCAATCCCTTGCCAGCTCCCAGGGGTCCATAATAAATCGTCTCACGGACCCGCCCATCCGCTGGCGGCGCTGTCCAAAATGGATGCACTGGACAGTGATGTTTTCAAGGGCGTGAAAGCAGCGCGCCATCAAATCCACGACTCCGTCAAAGCTCTGCCGAGATTCTCCAACACTCCTTGCCCCTCCATGTCCAAATTATGCACCAACAACGCTCCGGCACGAAATCTTTCGAGCCCACCGAGGTTCAAGACCACCATATCGTCGGTGAAGATGGCGAACCATCTAGGCCACGCCACGGGAGGCTCGCCCAGTGACTCCAGAAATGGCCGAAAGTTGGCAGCTGACCTTTCCATGACCGCTTTTGCCTCATCACCAAATGTTGTATTCATAATTAGACCCAAAGAAGACGGGGTGTTATGTCCAAACAGAGAACCTTTATTAAACACAGTACAACGAGAACCTACAGGCTTTGGGCGCTCCCTGCCGACCAGGTTGTCTGCGACGAAAGAAGACTCGCCCCTTCCGTCTCCACCTCTTATACTCTGGGTGGCGTCACTACCGGAAACTGGTAGTGTACCGGAAACTGCCACCTCTGCCCATTCCTGGCCAACCCGGCCGCTATCTTACTAATACCACAATTTACATACATAACAATAGCCTTGGAAATCTCTGACATCTGAATTGAATATTTTCTTGAAAAAAATCTTGACCACTGGGGGGTTATGGAGCAAGTTGGCACCTGTGCCGGTCAGTTGCACAGGTAAGTATTTAGGCAGTTCAGTTAACAGTGAAAGAATGTAAAGAGGAGTAAACATTGCACACAAAAAAAGAAAGAAATGGAGTACAGGTGATGCCATCTTAACTATAATGCATTTAGTTTTAAAACATCTTGAGAGTCCCTCTGCATATGCCAGATTGGTTTTTATTGATTTTTGTTCGGCTTTTAATTGTATTCTGTCACAGATTCTTCTTAAAAAAATGATTCAGTTGTGTGTGAATCCGTTTTTAGTCAGGTGGTATCATTCTTTCTTGTCAAATAGGTCACAGCAGGTGAAGTTTAACTCTGTGTTCTCTGATATTGCATTGAGCAGTACCGGGGCCCCTCAGGGCTGTATCAGTTCACTGTTTTTATTTACATTGTATGCTTATGACTGTGTCAGTTCTCAGCAGGACCAATATGTGGTGAAGTTTTCAGATGACACTGTAATATTGAGTTTGTCAAAAACTAATGTCAATTTAAATAGTCACAGATTTGGGGTGCATGGGTTTGTGAACTGATGTGATGACCATCAGCTGCAGCATAATACAGAAAAGATGGTGGAGATGCTGGTGGACCCCAGGTCAGATGATGATCACAGTCCTGTGGCCATACATGGTCATGATATCAAACAGGTTAAGTCATATAAATATCTTGGTGTTCACATTGATAGTGATCTGAGCTGGCACACGCAGGTGGCGAGTGTTTGTGCCCGAATCCACCAACGTCTGCATTTTCTTCGCCGGCTCAGACTGTTTGGCGTCTGTGGAAGTATTATGTTGATTTTCTACAGGGCAACCATTGAGTCTGTGTTACGGTATGGTATTACCAGCTGGTTTGGCAATTTAACAGTAAAATCAAAAGCTCAGATATTAAATCTGATAAAGATAGCAGGGAAAATCATGGGTATGGCAGCACTTCCAACTCCCCAAAATCTGTTTGAACAAGCCACCCTCAGACAGGCAAATTGCCTTTTATCTGATGGTTCTAATGTATTGTATCCTGAATATGTCTTAATGAATTCGGGGAGAAGGTACAGGGTCTCTTTTTGTAAATATAATCAGTTTAAACATTCATTTATTCCCTTGTCGGTGAAGCTCATTAATGAGCAGATAAGTCAGGTGAACAGAAGTTAGGGAGACTGTGAGGTTGAGTAGATAATAGCATTGTATTTGCACCTTGATGAATTATGTTGATTTTATTTTGGTGGTTATTTATGTAATGGTTGTATTATGTTTTGGTTGTATGTATGGTATGCATGTTTTTGCTGTGCAGCAGATCCTTTTGTCCAAGACAAATCTCTCCTAAAGGAGATCAATAAAGGTAATTTGACGTTGACTTTGACTTACCCTATTTCAAAATGAAGGCCATTCTCCTCTCTTTAATGGTGGCAAAGTGTTCACTCATCATGTCATAGAATTTCCCACTGGCCTTTAGGTCCTCCATGACGGCAGAGTCAGTGAATATTTTGCCAAGGTTTACAAGTCTTTCTTGTCCACACGTGTTCCTCAGATAAGTATTTTTCCTTTTTAAACAGGAAAAGGAGCGCTTGGCTGATGTATTGGTCACTGTTATAGTGAGCAAGCTGGAGCAGTTTGTGGACCTCGGAGAGTATATCCTGCAGATCTTCAATAATAAGCTGTATCAGCTCTCCTGGTGGCTTGTGAAATAATTCATTGGTGTACAGAGTGTGCAGCCCATTCCTTAATTTCAGCTCATCTAAAAATGGATAGGTCTTTGTGAGATGGGCCAACTCATGGCTGGAAAATGCAGCTGGTTTGCAGAAAGATGGAAATGATGTGTGATGCAGTAGCCGAAAAAAGCTCAGATTCTCCATGTCTGCAAATCTTAGGGTCATGTGCAGTACTATACTGTCAATGATCTGAAAGTAAAGATGCTGATAAGATGAAACAGCTTCATTTTCTCCTTCTCGATACCGGGTAACTCCCTGCTCCAGGTCATCCCAGCCTCGCTAACGACTTTTACGGTGGAGCACAGGCTCCCCAATTGTCTTCACCATTTTGTCATAGATGCCACTGAACCTCTCATTTGTTCTTATGTTTTTATGGCAATGAGAGTACTCTTAATCCGATCCTGGCATTTTTTTTATGTCTGCCATCTTACTTTGCAGAACCTGGAAGAGTGGTTCTGTGAGGCCAAAAATTAACCAAAAGACCCCAAGCAAGAGAATGAAGTCAAAATCTTCAAGTTCTTCGTTTTATACTTTAATGTTTTTTATGTAAAACACTTTGAATTGTGTTGTACACAAAATGTGCTATACAAATAAACTGGCCTTGCTTTGCCTTAAGGCTGCAGTCTGTGCGATGGTCTCTTTGCCCCCATCCTGGCTTGGTCATTATCCTGTCAAAAGCGACGCAAAGCGAGGCACGTCCCTCATGGATGGCTTGCAATTGCGTGGCTCTTAAAGTTCCCCCACACAGCGGGGCCCCCTGGCACCCGCACAGCTTGATCAACTTCACACAGTAATGGCAATCTCTTACATGAATATGAGAAAAAGTTGTGAAAGGCATCAAGACTAGCAAAAAACAATTTGCCTGCCTGAATGTTATTTGTGCCTTGTGCCAAAACTAAATTTAGTTTATGAGCATAACAATGGCTAAAAAGCGTGTTAGGACAGTGGGATTTCACTAAAGCTTGTACGCCACCGTGCTGTCCACTCTTCCAGCTTGCTCCATCGTTAAGTCTGACAAATTAATTTTTTTCTGGGGCTGTAGTTCCCAATGGCTCTCATCACAACTGCTGTTATAGCTCGTGCATCTCGATCTAAGCTGACATCAAAAAATCCAAAACGTTCATTCATGTTGCCTATTTCTTTAACATATCTGATGATGACAGTGAGTTGGCTCTTATTGGAAATGTCTGAAGTGTCATCCACTTCCATAGCAATAAAAGGAGCTGTGTTTAATTCTTTATTGGTCTCATCCTGGATGACATGACCTATGCTTTTAATTATGTCATTCTGTATGGTGTTTGACATACCACTGAAGATGGTCGATGATTCATTGTGTTCTGCCAGGGTGGTGTCATACTCTGCAATTGCATGAACCAGCTCTACAAAATTTCCCCTGTTTGAGCTGCCAGCCCCTTCGTTGTGTCCCCTAAAAGCTTGTTCTAGCCGGGCAAGGTACAAGGCTGCAACAATGAGCCTCATCAGAACAGTTTTTCTTCACCTGTTCATTGTGCTTCTTTCTGCTAATGCTGCTTGCCAGGCTCAGAGTATCATCAATCCTGACACGTCCAAAAAGCTTCAATTTCACTGCAATGACTTTCAGATTTACTGTGCCTCTCCATTGCCTGTGATAGGTTGACAAGGTTGGTGTATCCATGGATTGTTTAGCAAGCAGGAATCCTTGTCAAAAAGAAGACATGGCCAGCAAAACAGCTGCTGGAGTTTAGCACTACCAGTTAGGCATTCCGTCCGCTTGTAATTTTCTGAATTGAAAGCACGAATGCCCCTTTTTTGCTCCATGCGCAGATCTAGTTTTGGCATTGGCCTGCCGTCAGATTTAATTTTGAGTTGCTGCTCCAGTGGTAGCTTGGTAAAGGAATTTTTATTAAAAACTCAAAATCCTGGCACTCCATAATGGTACTTGCCAATGTTGCTAACAACGACCACTGCCCTCCCACCAACACTGACGTTAATGACCCCTTATGATTTGATTGGCCTGATGTGGGCTCAGCAAACTTACGGCTGGCTTTTGCACAGAACTGACTAATCTCACCCTAGGAGTGGCGTGCCTATGGCCTCATTTTTGCCCTTGCTGGCTCTCAAATCCTCCCCTAGTAGTGCAATACCACATCTCACTATATCTTTCAGAACATGTAACAGAGACGCTGTTTCCTCCATTCTAAGATACTCTGGGAAATGAGAAGGGACCTCTCTCTGGCAAGTCAGTGACAGTCAAAACCGTTAAATACCATAAATACGCATTTTGATAGTTCACTTTTTCACTGTAACAGCCCAGAGTTTAACTTCTCTCTCTCCTCCTGCAGCGCTACTGCTGCTCACTCCACCTGCCCATCCAGAAAACAACCTCCAGGACACATGTACGTTTTTAAAGTACAGTGGAAGGCAAGGGCCTTTGGATGGCTGCACGGTGGCGCAGTGGTTTAGCACTGTGGCAGCACAGTTTTACCCTCGGCCGGGGGATCGCGGGGATCATGAGATCGTGGGTTCGATCCCAGCCCCCGACCAACAGTGAGCTGTGTGGAGTTTGCATGTTCTCCCCGTGTTGCGTGGGTTTACTCCGGGATTTCTCCGGTTTCCTCCCGCACACCAAAAACATGTAGGTTTAGGGCGCTCGCGCACGCAGCGACCAGCAGCCGGTGGCTTGTCACCAGACTGCAAACCAAGTCTACCTACAGGTACAAATAAGTAACAAAAAAAAAAAAAAAAAGGGTGCAACTTTGTTTCAGACATTGGTGGGGGGGGGAGCTCTCTGCCTGTATAAGGATTTTTTTTTAAATCTTTTTATTATAGTGCTGTCAGCACCTCAGTATAGGCAGTTGTCACCAATGTCCTCGTTTTCATTTTTTTTTTTAAAGGAAAATTATTTTTAAGCAAAAAATGACTATATGTATCCTAATGTTGAGGAAGAGCACAAAATGTGTGTGCGAATGCTGAAGGGATTGGCACCGTAACATGACTGCCTCATTCATCCAGGTGGATGCCCTGAACTTCCCTCTGGGATTAATAAAGTATACAAAAAAAAATCATTAACTTTGCTAAAAGGACAAGGCTAATTTACCTCTTTATTTTGGCATTCCTATATTAGTAACAGTTGTTAAAATTATTTCCCTGATTTACCAAATCTATATTCAGCCTTGTAATAGTCTATGCCACTATGAAGCAGCAGGCCTACTTAATACCCATTATGCGTTAAGTATTTCAGCACTGACAGAAATCAAGTTTTGAGTATTGTTACCTGGTCATGTGTGCCTCCTGTGCCTCCTCTCTCTCTAGTCATCAGTACTGTCTCTCTCTCTCTCTCTCTGGACACCTGTGCTGATTCTCTGGTTACCTTTACCTCCTCTCTCCTCTCCTTCTTGGTTCACCCTGCTGCTGCCACATTCTTGCTCGTGATATATAAAAAAAAGCTCAGTTAATTTTCAGATAGTTTAAAAGGTACTTCGTGGACAGTTTTGGAGCATGTAATTCATGCTAGATTTCTCAATGCCAAAAACTGGGAATGATGTAAAATATTATTTACCCCTTCTTCCCTCTTAATAGCATCTTAACAGTGCAATCAGTATTAACGAAGACTAATCTAACCACTTTATGAGGCTTAATCACCATTATTCTTAACTCATTTTATTTTGTTATTAATCAGTTGTGGTGACTAACATATTTATTCTGACATTCCACGTCCCAAAAGCCACTTTAGGAAGCCTGGGATCAGATCGCCAAGGCCTCTGCCTTCGACCGCCACCTGATCCACATAGCAACGGACCCCCACGGTCCCTCCTGCAGGTGGTGAGCCCACTGGAGAGCGGACCCATGTAACTCCTTCGGGCTGAACTCAGCTGGGTCCCATGGGCAGAAATCCCGCCACCAGGCACTAGCCATTGAGCCCCTCCTCCAGGCCTGGCTCCAGGGTGGGGCCCCAGTAACCCCACACCGAGCGGGGTGCACTGAATCCTTGTTCTAACATTCATCGTGAGAGTCTGTTGGATCGTTCTTAGTCTGGCCCTTCACCGAGGACCAGTTTATCTTGGGTGACCCTACCAGAGGCAAATTGCTGCGGACAACATAGTTCCTGGGATCACTGTGGCACACAAACCCCCCACCGAAATCCAAACTCAATGTTCCTTAAAGCAGTGGAGGAAAAAGAAATCATAGATATTGTAAATATGTTTAAAAACAAAACATCTTGTAATAAAACTGACATGAAAATTGTGAAAAAGGTCATAAAGAGGATCTCAGAACCACTAACATGTATCTGTAACTTATCATTCCAAACTGGTAAATTTCTTAATAAAATGAAAATAGAAAAAGTTGTGCCGCTGTATAAAACTGGGGATAGACACCACCTCATAGATTATAGGCCTGTTTCTTTATTTCCTCAGTTCTCCCAAAATACAAGAAAAACTATTCAATAACAAATTAGATAAATTTATTGACAAACGTAAACTACTCTTTAACAGTCAATAGGGATTCAGGTCAAACAGCTCAACATCACTGGTGTTAGTAGAATTAATGGAGGAAATTACAAATGCAATAGATCATAAAAGGTATGCAGTAGGAATATGTATCGAACTCAAAAAGCTTTTGACACAATCGATCATAACATATTAATCAATAAACTGGAACGGTATGAAATGAGGGGGTAGTATTGCATTGGGTGACAACTTACTTGGGGGCAAAAACAACATGTGAAGTTGGGACAATAAACAGTGGATATAAAAAGTCTACACACCCCTGTTCAAATGCCAGGTTTTTGTGATGTAAAAAAATGAGACCAAGATAAATCACTTCAAAACTTTTTCCACCATTAATGTAACCTATAACCTGTACAACCCAATTGAAAAACAAACTGAAATCTTTTAAAGGGAAAAATAAAAAATAAAAAAACTTACAATAACCTGTTTGCATAAATATGCACACCCTTAAACTAATACTTTGTTGCAGCACCTTTGGCTTTTATTACAGCACTCAGTCTTTTTGGGTAGGAGTCTATCAGCGTGGCACATCTTGATGTGGCAATATTTGCCCATTCTTCTTTGCAAAAACGCTCCAAATCTGTCAGATTGTGAGGGCATCTCCTGTGCACAGCCCTCTTACAAATCACCCCACAGATGTTTGATCAGATTCAGGTCTGGATTCTGGCTGGGCCATTCCAAAACCTTAATCTTCTTCTGGTGAAGCCATTCTTTTGTTGATTTGGATCAGGTTCAGGTTCAGGTTACTTTATTTGTACCCGTAGGTAGATTTGTTTTGCAGTCAGGTGACGTCCATATTTACAAACCACAATTACATTCAACATGAACACAAACACAGGCACACATGAAGCTGACTATAAACATGATAAAAAATACTCAAGGCTCCATCAATCAGGATATAAGACAAAGAGATGAGAGAAAAAACAGAGATAAGAGAGAAGGGTCATATTAAAAAGTTAAAGACTAGTCAAAGAGGTTAAAAACTCAAAAGTCTAAAACCCAATAAAAGATTTAGAACCCAAATAAAAAACCTACAAAAATAAGTAAATATAAAATAAAATTAATAAATAGGTAACTAAATTATGTGCAATATATTGTTACATCTTGTTCAACTCTGTGACAGCAGCAGGAACAAAGCTGTTTTTGTAGCGCTGGGTTTTACTTTTTGGGACAGCAAACCTCCGTCTGGAGGGAAGAAGCTGAAAGCGGCAGTGCAAAGGGTGGGAGTCATCATTTAAAATGGCTGTAGCAATCCTCTGCACCTGTCTGGTGTACAGTGATGTCAGGCTCAGCTGTGACTCACCAGAGCAAACGACTGGACCATCTAACTACCTGATCCAAGGATTTCCTCTGTTTCAGTTTTATCTGACCAAACCATGACACTAAAGAAAAGGTTAAAACAGATTCAATAAAAGCCCGATAAAACATTATCATTATGGTTCGGTCAGTTTGGAAGCGTGCAAGTTTCCTTAAACAATGCAAATGTTGCTGACCCTTTTTGCACACCCTTCCACAGTTCTCTTCAAAGTTTAAATTACCATCAATAATTGTCCCAAGATATTTGTAAGATTGCACACATTCAATGGTCTGGCCTTTTAGTACAGTGACTTCGTGCCTGGGAGTTTTCCTCCTAAAGTCAATAATCATATCTTTAGTTTTTGACGTATTCAGCTGCAGGTAGGAATCCTCACACCAGTGAACAAAATCATCAACTACTAGGCCGTGGCCACTCTCACCATCCTGGAGGAGACTGACAACAACTGAATCATCAGCATACTTTATAATGTGTCTGTTGTCATGTATGTTCCGACATATGTTTGTGTACAGGATGAAGAGTAGTGGTGACAACACACACCCCTGAGGAGAGCCAGTAGAAGAACACTTTTGGTCAGACAAGGTACCATTGACCCTTACTCTCTGTGTCCTGTTGGTTAAAAAATCCAGAATCCAACCCACCAGATTATTGCTCAAATCAAATTGTTGCAGGAGCCTTTCAACTAAAATATGAGGTTGGATTGTATTAAAGGCGGAAGAAAAGTCCACAAATAAAGGCCTGGCGTGTGTCCCATTAAAATCCAGATGTTTAAAAAGCATGTTAAACAGAGTGACAGTGGCATCCTCCACTACTCTGTGAGGCCTGTAGGCAAACTGCAGAGGATCCAATGCATGCTCAGTCTGCTTTAGGACCTCAAATCTGACCAGTTTTTCAAAAATTTTCATTAAAATTGAAGTCAAAGCAACTGGTCTAAAGTCGTTTACCATTTTAGGACAGCTGGATTTTGGAACGGGGACAACCACGGCATCTTTCCAGATCTTAGGCACATGTTGTGTCTGAAAGGACTTATTGAAAATGTAGTGAAATACAGGACTCAATTCATGTGCACAGGACTTTACCAGTCGCCCACATATATTATCAGGGCCCTGACTTTTGTTCACTTTTACAGCACAGAATTCCCTTTTAATATCCTGCACCTCAATATTAAAGTGCTGATTGTCTTTGAGTTTCTGTTTCAAATCTTGGGTTTCTGTGCTAAAATCAAAGGAATCAAAACGACCATAAAAACAATTAAGAGCATTAGCCAGCTCTGTGTCTGAATTAAAACCATTTAAAAACACACAATTACTGCGCTCTGTGCTCTGAAGGCCTGCAATAGTTTTCATACTGGCCCAGGGTGAACCAAGTTTCTTTGTTGCCATCTTGCTTTCCAACTCTGATTTATAATTCTGTTTTGCTCTTAAAATTTCGGCCTTCAGCTCTTTTGTGGCAACCTGTAGCTCAGAAACAACCCCCTGTTTAAAGGCAAGTGCTTTCCTCTGTAAGCAGGATTTAACTGATTTTGTAACCCATGGCTTGTTGTTGGGATATATTTTGACACGTTTACGAGGAACGATCATGTCTCTACAGAAAGCCAAGTATGAGCATGTGACGTCCACCAAAGAGTCCAAATCATCCCCGCAGGCCAGCGTGAACACCTCCCAGTCCGTACAGTTAAAGCATTCCTGGAGGCAGTGCACTGAATCCTCTTGTCCACACATCTATGTCTCTGGTCTTTGCCTTGCCTCTTTTGAGAGCAGTTTTATATGTGGGCAGCAAATGTACACAGTTGTGATCTGAGGATCCTAAAGGAGGAAGGGGAAGTGATTTATACGCCCTCTCTATGGATCCATAGCACAGGTCCAATGTCTTTTTTCGCCTGGTTGGGCAGGAGACATACTGATAAAAGTTTTTAAGTGTCTTCTTTAAAAAAAAACATGGTTAAAATCCCCAAGAATAAAGTTTGGAGCCTCTGGGGAAATCGACTGCAACCGCTGTACCACATCAAAGACAGTGCTGGAGGCGGAGTCAGCATCCGCTCTCGGGTGAATGTACACAGTCATTATGAAAAGTTGGGGGAACTCGCAGGGCAGATAAAAGGGGCATAGCGACACAGACAGAAGCTCCACATTGGGTGTACAGATGCGCTCTCTGACCATGACAGATGTGCAGTACTGTTTATCAATGTATAAACATACGCCACCCCCCTTGACGTTTCCCTGTTACCTCTTCCTGCCGATCCGAGAGAAGTGGGGCTCCAAAGCTGTCAATCCACAGGTCCGCATCCGGGCCATGCGCCGTAAGCCACTTCTCCGTGTAAGCCATGACACAGCAGTTCTTGAAGTCTTGGATGTGTGCTTTGGGTCATTATTGTGCTGAAAGATGAAGTTCCTCTTCATCTTCAGCTTTCTAGCAGAAGCCTGAAGGTTTAGTGCCAACACTGACTGGTATTTGGAACTGTTCATAATTCCCTCCACCTTGACTAAGGCTCCAGTTCCAGCTGAAGAAAAGCAGCCCCAAAGCATGATGCTGCCACCACCATGCTTCACTGTAGTTATGGTATTCTTTTGGTGATGAGCAGTGTTGTGTTTGTGCCAAATATACTGTACCTTTTGGAATTATGGCCAAAAAGTTCAACCTTGGTTTCATCGGACCATAACACATTTCCTCACATGCGTTTGGGAGATTTCAAATGTGTTTTTGCAAAATGTAGCGGGGCTTGGATGTTTTTCTTTGTAAAATAAGGCTTCCGTCTTGCCACCCTACCCCATAGCCCAGACATATGAAGAAGACGGGAGATTGTTGTCACATGTACTATACAGCCAGTACTTACCAGAAATTCCTGCAGCTCCTTCAGTGTTGCTGTTGGCCTCTTGGCAGCCTCACTGACCAGTTTTCTTCTCTTCTTTTCATCAATTTTGGAGGGACATCCAGCTCTTGGTAATGTCACTGTTGTGCCATATTTTCTCCACTTGATGACTGTCTTCTTTGTGTTCCATGGTATATTTAATGCCTTGGAAATTCTTGTGTACCCTTCTCCTGACTGACACCTTTGAACAATGACATCCCTCTGATACTTTGGAAGTTCTCTGTGGACCATGGCTTGTGCTGTAAGATGTGACTACAAAAATGTCAGCAAAAGCCTACTAGAACAGCTGAACTTTATTTTGGGGTTAATCAGAGGCACTTTAAATGGTGGCAGGTGTGTGCTGACTCCCATTTAACATGAGTTTGAATGTGACAGGTTAATTCTGAACACAGCCATATCCCCAGTTATAAGATGGTGTGCATATTCATGCAAGCAGGTTATTGTAAGCTTTTTACTTTTATTTTTCCCCTTACAAAGATTTCAGTTTGTTTTTCAGTTGGGTTGTACAGGTTATAGGTCACATTAATGGTCGAAAAAGTTTTGAAATGATTTATCTTGGTCTCATTTTTTTACATCACAAAAACCTGGTATTTGAACAGGGGTGTGTAGACTTTTTATATCCACTGTATTTTGTTCTGATATCACTGCAAATTTCTCCTGCTAGGCTTAACAGTGAATTCAGTTAGGGGGTTTACTGTCTGTGGTTTAGTGTGGTGGTGAAAGCAGCCTGGGGCCACATCCACAGGAATCTGCAAGTCACTGCATAGTAATCAAAGACTACTCGAGTAATCTGATACTTTTTTTTAAAGAAACTTGCATTGACCAACATTTGCAAAACTTTCTTTCCTAAAGAACAGTAGTAATTGTACCACTCACTCAATAACACTGGTACACATTTATTGCAATGCTTATTGCAATGTTTATTGCACAGAACGTGACTTTAAACAGTACGTTACACCATAAAGTTCCTTTTGCTAGCCGTTAGCATCCACTAGCAGACACATTAGCATCCAGATGCTAACGGCAGTGGCTCTATGCTTTTTGGTCATATAAGCATAATTAGCATAGCTGACTACACTCTATTCACCTTAATTTAAAATCTCAATCGTGTACCTTGTCTTGGGTGCGCTGGCTGTGCATGATGTGGGATGCTTTCTGCCGAGACACCGTAACAGCCAATGTTGTAGCATGCTAGCTCGCTGCTTGGCTTTACCATGTACACACTGCACAATGTTTACCTTCAATTTGACCTTGAAATGGTTCCAGAATTAAGATACTTTTGTTGTTTTGTTTTGTTTTGTTTTCTTAATTTTCATCATCTTTGCCGGCCCGTCCCTATGCCGCTCTGTCATGGCGCCATTAAACAAATTTGCATTTTGTTTAGGTAGCGTGACCGGAAGAAGGTTGCATCAGAAGAAGGTTATATAGAGTGGAAGTGCTACATTAAACGACACGTTGACGCATAAATTTTAAATCGAGAATTTTTTGTAATCTAATTATTCGAGTAATCATTGCATATTCCCTAATCATGATAATACAATCGTGTTTCAGTGCATCATGTGATATGTTACATACAGATTATAAATTATCATGCAAACACTATTTTTTTTTTTTTTTGTTGTTGTTACTTATTTGTACCCGTAGGTAGACTTGGTTTGCAGTCTGGTGACAAGCCACCGGCTGCTGGTCGCTGCGTGCGCGAGCGCCCTAAACCTACATGTTTTTGGTGTGCGGGAGGAAACCGGAGAAATCCCGGAGTAAACCCGCGCAACACGGGGAGAACATGCAAACTCCACACAGCTCACTGTTGGTCGGGGGCTGGGATCGAACCCACGATCTCATGATCCCCGCGATCCCCCGGCCGAGGGTAAAACTGTGCTGTCACAGTGCTAACCCACTGCGCCACCGTGCAGCCCAAATACTGCACTAATATATAATATAATATATACAGTATATAATATAATAATATATAATATAATAATATAATATAATATATATAATATATATTATAATATAATATAATATATATATAATATATATTATAATATAATATAATATATATATATAATATATATATATAATATATTGCACTAATATTGTGGATGAGGTCTGTGTAGTTAATAATGTAACAGACAAAACTTGCCAGTTATTGATCATCTGCTGTCACATAGCAAATATGACAAAACATTTTATGGCAGTGGTTTTTATCAATACATTAAATGTAATATTAAGCTATTACAAATCTAAAGTGTGGCAGTTTTGATGGACAATCTATCGATTATATCTAAAGTCATTTTTAAGTACTGATTTCTGAGGTTAGCATCTTACCAACTAACTATGGCTACTTATCATGCTAACAACACTACTAATTTACTTGCCAAACTACTAACGGCTTTAATAGTTTGAAACCTAATTTTAAAGGGCAGACAACCACTGTAACTACAGTCTCCATCCTCTTAGTAATTCGGAGAAGGCAGAATTCTTCATTCTTATTATCATTTCATGATTATGTCTTCTATGATGCTAAATAGCCAATATTAGCACAAGTTACTTACCTTTGTCCACTCTTTGACTCCACTGAACTTTGTGTAGAAGAAACATCTCTCACAGAAAGCATCCGGTTTTTGAAAGAACAGTGTCCTGACAGCCCAATCACCACCTCCTGGGTTTACGCACCTCTGGACACCTGAATGGAGGCTCTGATGTTAATCTCTGTTAATCTGTTGCCCTGGCTAATAATGTTTTGTATGCATACATGATGCCTCTTCTCATACATGTCATGATTTTTTTTTTTTTTTTTTTTAACAAACCTGGCATGTGGCCACCGGACATCACTCTGAATTAACCACTCGTCAGTGCAAGTGTTTAACAGGTAAACAGCACGTAAAGCAAGAGTTGCAGATGTAAAACAGAGATCTTTCTATCTGTGTTTGACTAGTTTTGACTGAGGCTAGGTCCCACATGTGTGGCACAAAAAACTGAAATGAAACAGAAGGACCGGAGAGCTGCCAGAATAAGGACACTGATATCAGAGCATCGGAACGTTCCTACAAACGGCAGAAACATTTTTTCTCCAAGTGCCATTTCAATCACAACCTTGCAAATGGTGAGTACATTTCAAGACAATGGCTTCTACAGTATAGAGAATGGGCGCGTGACGTCACCCGATGGAAAAACCGCAAGGAATTGTGGGAAAAATGTTCAGCCTGTCTGTGTGAGCAACAAATGCAGTTAGGCTGCGTGTCCACCAAAGGCATTTTTTTTCTGCTGTGGGAGACAATTTTCTGTTCATTTTCTATGTAGTCCGGGGTTTAATGTGTTCACTGCCCTCGGGACAAAAATGCTCTCAGCAGTCAGCGCTGTGCTCATGGCGCTGAAAGCTGAAAAAAGTTCAACTTTCGGAGTGCTTATCAGTTGCACACCTCTCTCACCAGCTGGTGAGAATTAGCATAATAGTACACCATGAGTGTATTTTTACTACTAATACTATTGCATTAGTTTTAGTAGTACTATAGTAGTACTACTACTATTGGTGTACTAAAGTACACCAATATTTAACAGCCAAAGCTTGGAGGGACATGTATTTTCTTACCAGTTTGATGTGATTTATTCCAGTGACTGGAGCATTTCAGAGCAAAATCTGAAATCCCTGGTACACTTTGAGTGACAGGTCAAGCGGTATGAGTGCTTTTTTTTTAATAAGTGCATGAAAAGCTCTCAGGAAAACGGGTTGAGAGCATTTTTTTTCCCCCTGTGGACACACAGCCTTAAAATGACACTGAATATGTTATTCAAACATAGGAAATGTAAAATGTATGTATAAAATGTCATACAAAATCCAGGATGACACAAGAAAGTGAAAACACTTATTTCCAGTGTGGTCCTTTCAATCACATTATTATTATTCCGCCGAATACCACGCAACATTAGAATGGGGAAGTTTTGCTGCATTATCAAATACAACAACTGCTCTCAAGATTGGCGTGGAAAAGATTGATAATGGTGTATGCTTTTTTAACTTCCTGACTTGGAAGAAAAGTGGAGAGAATCCGGTCTCTGAGCTAAAAAAAAGAGGTGTGGGATGGAGTGGGTTGCAGTGGTCAGAAGGAAAGACATCAGCTCTGACAATATTCCTGCACACATAGTCGTGTGTTCACGGCATTTTCACCAGGGTAAGTTGTGATTTAAAAAAAGAAATGCAGAAAGGCATCTCCTTTCCAGAGCAGCTGTCTTGGGTGCAGTGCCTTTGACTGCACCTCAGCCACAGCTCTCTGTCATCTCTCAATATTGTGCAAAAACGTACAGGGCAAAATCAAATAATTTCCCCACATCATCTCTGCAATTCCCTATTTCTCTTGCTAATCTGAAGCAGTGTTTTTTGTTGTTTTTTTTGTTGTTTTTTTTTTTAATGGGGAGCTTTTCGTGTTGCTGATTTTCTTTGATCTTTTTCTTGAAGTTGTGATTACTTATTGCCTTCATTACGCAAGGATTTAATATCAGCTGGTAACTGAAATCCATAATGTTTGGTATCCTTACATCAAGCAGATTCTCCTCTTTCAGGTGACTATAAAAACGTCACTGTTCTGATTTAGTATGTTTTTATAGCAGCTAATTATTCCGTTAATTTTTTTCGGTGTGCCAGCGCAATCAGCTGATTGATCCACTTCCTCCGGTGTTTGAACATTTTGGCATATTTATCAGAACAACACAGCTGATGTTACAGACTGCATTAAAGACAAAAATATTTATCCTGTTGCTTGAAAGTGCTCAGACACATCCCCAACAGTTTCCATTACATGTACAAGTATGTGTGTTTAGCTCTCTCTCTCTGTATAAGCTGCAAGCAGCAGCAGAGCTCTGTATGCTGCAAATACGTCATTATATGGTAACTGTAAGTTAGAAACCTGTTCGATAAGTTACACATGGGTTCAAAGAGCATTACTCATGTTAGAAATATTTTTTGGTTACACTAGACATTAATCTCAATGTATTTTGACTTTATAGAAACAATGACTGCTTACCTTTGTGTTAAACAACGGTTTTCTGGTCGTTCACCCAGAATATTTGAGGTGGCTGGACCCATCCATTGGTGAATTGAACATACACAATTGGTGTATGCAGTCACCCCACAAACCAGGAAGGCAAACACATTTGACAGCTTGAGGCAGTTGGTCGAGATCCGTGGTCCATTTCTTGTGCTCATATCGGTCTTGACATGATCCTGGGGCACGGGTTAGAGCCGTACCCAGTTTCTCTGCCCTGTGAGCATTTTTCTGTTTGTTTACTGTTATCTATAACATTATTATGATGATTTTTACCTCCGCCAGGCCGAAAAGGCCAGGAGGAGGTTATGTTTTTGCCGGGGTTTGTCTGTGTGTTTGTCTGTTTGTCTGTCTGTCTGTCTGTCTGTCTGTTGGTTAGCAAGATCACTCAAAAAGTCTTGGACGGATTTCCATGAAACTTTCAGGCGTTGTTGGAAATGGTACAAGGAAGAACTGATTAAATTTGGGGGATGATCCGGATCACCGTCTGGATACAGGAATTTTTTAAAACATTCTTTAACACTGTGACATAGGGCTATTTTCAACATGTGCGCAGGCGCAATGGAGGGCGCTGGTCATCGTGTCTGACCAACATAAACTCCGCCTTCTTCAACGTTTTAGGCACAAAAGCACGCGGAAAACTGTGTTTGCGCGACGCTGCAAAAGCTGAGACGGGCAGCTGTCCGCCGCCGGATTATTTGGCAGAAATTCCCCAGGCAGCCATAGGCGCTGCGCAAAAACGAGCTGCTCGGCAGCGTGCTGTGTGCCTGTGTTTGCGCAACGCTGCAAAAGCTCAGACGGCCAGCTGTCCGCCGCTGGATTATTTGGCAGAAATTCCCCGGTCAGCCATAGTAGCTCCGCAAAAAGAAGCTCTCTGCCGGGGAAGTTTCCAAATCATCTTTGGCCGCGGAGCGCAACCCCAATAAAGATAAAGATTAGATGTACCACGAAGGTCGAGTGCAAGCAAGATGTTTGTGTCTGTGAACATTCCGTCTTTTGGCGAGTTGATACGTAACGATGTTTACAGTTTGATGAGAAGGTTGCTGCCATGTAACAATCATCTTATATCAGCAATTGTCAACTCGTCACTCACACTTCAGCATTTAGAAGTGGTGGCGTTCCATTTTATACTGAGTCCAATATTGTATGTTATTGTTGTTACAAGACCGCCGACTGTCTGCTGATCTGTATATACTTTTATTTATTTATTTATTTTCTACTCCTTTTAGTTCTGCATTTAATATGAACCCTGAGTTTGAAATAAACGTTTGAATTTTGAATAAAACCCACGCCAACCCGTCTACCTAATTGGCATCCGTCAGTGAAGCCCTCAGTACTGCTTTCAGTGATCTAAAACGCTCACATAACCCATTGGCCTGTGGGTTGTATGCAGTTGTGTCATGACTTCTTTTGTTTTTTCTTTTGAATTCTTGGATGGAACATGGGTGGGCAATATAAGCTGCGGATTCAGCCATCACATATTTCGGATAACTTATGTTGAACTGTATAATCAGAGGAGCTATTGTCTAATTTGACCTTGTTGGATTTTATTACCCCCTTTGTTATATTATTCACTTTCTTTTAACCTGTACTCTTAATCTATTCGAAATAAAGACTAATTCATTCATTCATTCAATTGCAACGCCCCCAGCCTGGGAGTTTGCAGATGCAGGACATGGACACAACACCAACACTTCAGTTTATTACCTCCGCCAAGGAGGTAATGCTTTTACTACTGAACCACTAATCCTGTCATTGTGAATCCAATTGCTACTCAGATGTTTTCATGGTCAAGGAATCTGACAACGTACACACAAACACTGTATGGGGGGAACTGTGGCGCTTGGCGGAGGTCTGCGCTCTCCGAGTGCTTTTCTAGTTTTCTTTGCAACAACATTACCTGCTAACTCCAGGTCTTTCTGGAGCTCTCCACTAGAGGTCTTTGGCTCTTGGATAACTCTTCTGATAATTCTTTCGACTCCTCTGGCAGAAATCTTGCGAGGAGCTTGTGGTCATGGCCGATTTATGGTAAAATGATGTTCTTTCCACGTCCGAATGATGGCTCCAACAATGCTCACTGGAGCATTCAGCAGTTTAGAAATGCGCCTGTAACCAATGCCATTATTACCTCCGCCAGGCCGAAAAGGCCAGGAGGAGGTTATGTTTTTGCCGGGGTTTGTCTGTGTGTTTGTCTGTTTGTCTGTCTGTCTGTTTGTCTGTTGGTTAGCAAGATAACTCAAAAAGTCTTGGACGGATTTCCATGAAACTTTCAGGCGTTGTTGGAAATGGTACAAGGAAGAACTGATTAAATTTTGGGGGTGATCCGGTTCACCGTCTGGATACGGGAATTTTTTAAAGCATTTTTCAACACTGTGACATACAGCCATTTTCAACATGTGCGCAGGCGCAATGGAGGGCGCTGGTCGTCGTGTCTGCAACACAAACTCCGCGTTCTTCAACGTTTTAGGCACAAAAGCACGCGGAAAACACTGCTGGCCTGGGCCCGCCAGCGTGCCTGTGTTTGCGCGCAACTGCAAAACCTCACACGGCCAGCTGTCCGCCGACGGATTCTTTGGCAGAAATTCCCCGGCCAGCCATAGGAGCTGCGCATTTGGCAGAAATTCACCGGCCAGCCATAGGCGCTGCGCAAAAACGAGCTCTCTGCCGGCGAAGCTTCTAAATTCTCGTTTGCCGTGGAGCGCAACCCCAAAATAATATAATTTAAAACCCACGGCAACCTGTCTACCCAATTTGCATCCGTCAGTGGAGGAGATGGACACAACAGCAACACTTCAGTTTATTACCTCCGCCAAGGAGGCAATGCTTTTACTACTGAACCACTAATCCTATCACTATCAGATTGATTGTCATTGATTAATTGTGTGTTTATTGCACTGTCCCTGTCAAATAAACAAATAATCATTGTGAATCCAATTGCTAGTCATATGTTTACATGCTCAAGGAATCTGAAAACGTACACACAAACACTGTATGGGGGGAATTGTGGCGCTTGGCGGAGGTCTGCGCTCTCCGAGTGCTTTTCTAGTTGAGTTCTGTTGTGTTTGTATTTTTGTGTTTCCAGCTTGTTTATTTTGACAGTGCTGTGCAGCTTCCGGCTGTCAATTCCTTCGGGGCTGCACAGCTGCTGTCCATTTTGCTACTCATGGATTACACTTGTCTTTGATTATGTGTGTGTATTTAGGGGACACGACTACTTCTGCAGTTGCCATGTCCTTCTTCTCTTGCTGCGTTTTCCTGCCCACTGGTCTGCAATCGTGGATCCCGCTGTCGAGGTGAGTTTGGTGTGCTCGGTCCTTTTGCCTTTTTTCCCCTGTGTCTCAGCTGTCGAGCCCCACAACTCTCAGGGTCCTCCGGCTGAGTTTCACCTGGTCAGGCGTTCCCTGACTTTGTACCTTCGAACGTTGAGCCCCACTCTCCTCCAGCGTAGTGTTTACATTTCCTTATAGCGTTTGCCCTTCGTTTTTTGCATTTGTATGTAACATTCTTGTTTTGTGTTTTTGTTAATAAATGTGTCAACCTACAGTGAGTGTTTGGTGTTCTGTTTGCACCCATGAAACTGGCGCGTTATGACAGAAGGACACAGCCAGTGTGGACACCAGCTGCTGTAGGTTTTGGCGTTTTTTTCTTTTTGTCTGAGATGTAAAGGGGTATTTCCACCATGGACTTCAGGGTTTTTGGATTGAGTGAGGAGGAGTGTGCGGTGGCAGACCTTGTGGTGGATTTTACTTCTAAGGCTCAGGTCACCCACACTCCCAAGGCTGTTTTTGGCTTTGTGGACATCGCAGCCAGGTTCATTGAGACTTGCCCCAATCTCTGGAGCTACCCAGGTTTGACTCCTCTTCTCACCATGATATACGAAACTAGACAACGAATTAAGGAGTTGTTGGAAGTTTCTCCCTCAGTTCAACCCGGGCTAAAGAAGTGTTCACAGGGACGGAGAGCTCGCCACTCCTGCTTCAAGTCCACACCATCACCCTCCACCCAGACAGCCCTCAAGACTCCCGGAGAGACGGAACCTGACTCAGGAGCAGCAGCTGTCTCCATCTCCTCCCAGGAATTCAGGCAAGTGAACTCTAATTTTCCATTACTAAAAAATGAATATTCTTTCCTGGTTCCTGGACAGAAAAACCAGTCCTTGCAGTCCACAGGGTTTTCTCTGCCTGCTGCAAATAATTGTTCCTCACCTGCCTTCTCCGTGTCTCCTCCATCTGCCCCTGAGTGTCCGCCGGTCCCTGATCTGAGCCGGCGGACAATGGAGGAGCCTGTGGCCCTGGAGGACCTGACCCCAGTGCCAGCGCGGAGCCGAACCCCAACGGCCACACTGGACGAGCCATCAGCATGGTCCACTTCATCTGGGGGGACAAGGACTATGCGGAAGCCGCCGCAGCAGAGTTGGAACCTGAGCTGGACTTCCAAGAGACCAGGTCCGAGACATCATCATCTGGATCGACGGAGTCCTGGACGGCAGTGGAGCTCGAGCCCAGGCAAGTGCACTCCTCTGTCTCTGTCTCTCTTTCGGAGAAATCTTGCCTGGCTCTTGGTGAGGAGAGTCAGGTGCAGCCAACAGCCGCACCTGAGCTCACCTTGCCAGGCTCAACCGCTGCCAGTGACCCTGCTTTCTGAGCTCTCCCCTAGGGTCACCAAGGGTGTGCCAACCATGCGAAATGTCTCCATGGGTCCAGGCTTGCCACCTGAGATCGTTGTGGGTCCAGCTTCCCCCTCTGAGGTCCTTGCAGACGTTCAGTCCCAGCCCAGGACCTCCATGGGTGCTGCCCCCCCTCCGGCTGAGGTCATTGCGGGTGCTTCACTCCAGCCCGGGGCCTCCAAGGGTGCAACCGCAGCCCAGTCCAGGTCCACCAAGGGTGCAGCCATGGCCCAGCCCGGAGCCAGCTGCAGAGCTCCAGCTCGGAGACACTGTGGGTGGTGCAGAACTGCAGCTCAGAGCCACCGCAGGTGCTGCAGAACTCCTGCCCAGAGCCACCATGGGTGCTGCAGAGCTCCAGCACGGAGCCACCATGGGTGCTGCAGAGCTCCAGCCCGGAGCCACCGCTGGTGCTGCAATGCTCCAACCAGACACACCCACCAGTCACTCACAGTCTGTTTCCCAGTTCCCAGCTGTGAGTGGTTGTCTAATTAGCGGCCCTGACCATGTTCCTCTATCTGTTGTTTCTGAGTCTTCTCCCAGGGTCACCGGCGAAGATCCACTCCAGCCAGATGTCTCCGTGGGTCCAGGCTCACCACCTGAGGACGTCGTGGGTCCAGCTCCCCCTGCTGAGGTCATTGCAGACGCTCCGTCCCAGTCCGGGACCTCCGCAGGTGTAGCTCCCCCTCTACCTTAGGCAGTCATCTGGGTTCTTTCTCCACGGTCTGAGTCTCCATGGGTGCTGCTTCCCGGCCAGCGAACCTCATGGGTACTGCTTCCCAGCTTCAACCCAACGTGGGTGCTGCGCTCCGGTATGGGCCCATCATGGGCACTACGCCCCAGTCCGGGGTCCACCACGGGTGCAACTCAGACCCAATCCGGGTCCACTGCGGGTGTTACAGTGCTCCAGCCCGGAGCCACCGAGGGTGCTGCAGTGCTCCAGCTTGGAGCCACCAAGGGTGCTGCAGCGCTCCAGCCCAGAGCTGCTGCGGGTGCAGCTGTGTCCCAGTCCGGAACCCCCGTGGGCGCAACCTTTCCCCAGACCACCGAGGGCGTCCTGGTTCCCCTTCCTCCTCTGCCAGACGCCGTCATGGTCCCCCTTCCTTCACCACCAGACACCGTCGTGGTTCCCCCCCTCCGGCCCTGCTTTCCGTCATTGGGCCTTCCCATGGGGAAACCGCCTCCTGGGTCATCCCTCCGGTCCTGGTGGCTAAAGAACTCAGGCCGGCCACCCGAAAGACTGAGCCGCTGGGTCGGGTGGTCCATACCCTTCGGCAGGCCACCTGACTCATACCACCTTGCCGTCCAGCTTGCCTGGGACTTTGGCCGGCCACCTGAACAGCTGGATTCTTTGACCTAGGAGGCCCAGGGGCCCAATGTAGCGTGGGTGTGGGTCCTGAGCGGGTTTCTAATTTTTTCCCTCCTAGCCTTTTTCCCCCACCTCCCACCTGGGGTGGTTTTTTGCTGTACTCCGTCTTTTTTTTTGGGGGGGGGGCATTCTTTTTTGGTGTTGCCATGGGGTGTCTGGGATCCACCCCCTGAGGGGGGGGACTCTGTCATGAGTCTGAGGCCAGAGCTCAGATTCAGACTCCCTATGTATTTGTGAGTATTTTCTGTCTTATTATTTTCTGGTCAGTTTGTTATGTTTTGGTTTATGACACGAGCCTCCTTCCTCCTCTCCCAGACACACCCACCAGCCACTCACAGTCTGTTTCCCAGTTCCCAGCTGTGGGTGGCTGTCTAATTAGGTCACATGCTCGCTCAGTCAGCTCACACCTGTTGCTCATCTGCCTGCCAATCTGCTGTGGACTATTTAAGGGCTGCTGCTTTGTCTCTCTGTGCGGCAGCATTACATGGGCTGCATCATCTGATGTTTTTGAACTTCATCCATTATCTACAGCGTTCGCGGAGCGATGCCAGCTCTGGAACGCTAATTGTAAGTTTTTCCTCATTGGTATTTTTTTATGTCATGCACAGTTTTTGGACTTTTGTTCTCTTTTGTTAATAAACGTCACTAACAGTTCAGCACGTGAATCTGCCTCTCACTGCCCCGAGGGGCGTTCTTGACAGTGTTAATAGTTCAGTTAGTTTTTTTTAATTAATTTCAAGTGAGCCATTTTATAAAACTGAGTATTTCACATTTGCAAATATGACAATTGTTTTTAGAATGTTTGTTTTTAACATTTCATTTACCAACTTAAAATAATCACGTTTTTAAATGTATTAAAAAAAATAAACCAGTCTATATCCCAAGTGTCTTTCACCCCATGTTTCTCCCAGCAATTTCTTCAAATAAGTACAGAATATTTTCAACACAACATTAAAATTGCTAATTTATGAATGTTAAATAACACTGCCACCACCAGGGGTTGATAGTGATGATGACTTTGGAAGATGTAAAGAACTGTTTTTGGTAATTGCTTAACTTGTTGCATGATATGTCTTCATAGAAAACAAGTTTACCGGAAAAACATATCAGACTGTCCTGGTTTCATGTTTTTCCTCTACACAAAAGAAAATCAACTACATTTTTTTGTCATCTTAAACATGGTCCTGTAGTCACGTTACTAATGCTACAGCATGTGATAATAAGTCACATACTGTCATTATTATAGCTCTATCACAGGTTTTCATCATATGTCCCGTGACATAATACTACTACCCATCACTAATGTCTCTCAGAAAATGTGCCCTCATCCAATAAACTACAGACATACATTTGAAATGCGACACTAACCAGATTATCAAGTTGAGCTAGCTGCTCTTCACCTGAATCTAGTGTGGAGCAAGCTAATGAGCAAGTTTGTGAGCTTCTATCGGACATAAACACAAAAAAAGCTGACGGAATAAAACTATTACACACTATATAATCTACATGCTAACGTAAGTGGTGAAATGAACAAAGCAACGGCCACTCATGAACTTATCACAGATTATTAAGCAGACAGTCTGTGAAATGAATGGTGGTCTATGGGGAAAACTACATTGTTTGGAACTAAATGCTGCTCCATGAACCACGTGACTTCCACATTTCAAAGTTCCTATTGAAGTCTATCGGAGTGTCGCAACTATCATATGGCTATGGCTGCTGGTTCACATCCTGCTATTCATAGTTTTCGATCACGTGACTTCCCGCGGGATCACCGGCCATTATGGGGGGGGGGAATCACGTAGTAAAATGGAACAAAAAAGTGAAACCGTCCAAAATTTATCATGAAACTTTTGATAATGACAGACAGCGGTATGACGACAAATTAGTTTTAATGGAGAAGCAGGTCCCCTATCTCATCCCAAAGCAAAACTGGCCAAAAGACATGGAGAAGTGGGCTAGCATCACCTATCCAGACATGTACAAAGCTAAATATATTTTTCTTCATAACACTTATCATGCATGTTTATCCACACCAGCCCATAAACTATTCACAGAGCCCCCGACTTAATTTCTCCTGTTTGTTTTTCTCTTTTTTTCCACGTGTTCTAATTTAATTTAGCATTAGCTAAAGGCTGGCTTCATTCAGCACACTCACCTGTCCAGGTGCTTTCAGATGAAGTTAGACATCATTGTCTTGGTGTCTAGTCATTATCCCTCATTGTTAACAATAAGCAGTTGATTTATAGTCTCCCAGCTACTTGTAATCCTCGAAGCCACAGGCTAATTAGCCAGTGTTCTGACATTTTGGCATCAGAACAGCAAACCTTGGGTTACTGTTATGTCGGTAAACGAGGGTCAATGACGAGACTAAAGGTGGAACTGAACACAACTTTATTATGGACTCACTCTGAAAACACAGACGCCCCCATCAGGCAGAGAGGTGGTCAAATAGACCGCCCCTCTTCCTCACAGCCCTCTTATACCCCAGGTGGTGGTGGAACCGGAAGAGTGGAGCCACCACCCTTGTCACACAATAATACGTCCCATGAACAACATCACCCCCCCCCCTTCAAAATGGTCCAAAACACACATACAATCAAGACCCTCCCAAATTTAGAACCCGAATCACGCACTAAAATTAAACAGAAATATATCAGGGCCTATAACAGTCACACAAAACAACTAAGGCTAGGGGGGGACAGGTGGACTACTGCTCCACCCCCTACAAGGCTAGATGGATTATTCTGCCATCTCAACTAAACACAGTCCATTAAACTAAAACTGCTGTGTTCCTACATAAATAACAAAATACAAAACAATTCCATTATTAGAACAAATATATATACAAACAGGTTATTCCCCCATTAATGGACCCAATAAACAGCTTAATTATTACCCATGCCAACACCATGCAATAAATGCATCACCCCAAACATCAGTCTGCCCCAGTAGAGGAACCACCCCCCTGGAAAACCATCAGACAGTTCCCCTCCGGTACACCTTCTTCTCTTCACACCTAGGGATGGCCCGCACCGCAGCCCAAACACCTCATTCTCTTACTTGGCGCACTGCAGCTCATTGGGATGCCGCCATGAGCCATCAGATAGCTGAAGGTAGCCATCCTCCCGAACAGCCACGATCTGCAGCCGCCCCTGGTTGTCTTGTCGCTTGTGTTTGCCCAGAACTCCTCTCAACCGGGCCTCCTCTCTGGGTCGAGCCACATCAGTAACCCCCAGAGGAGCCCGACTCGGCTTCCAGTGTCCCTGTGTGGCACATCGTTTTATCATGCCAGCCGGTCCTGCCCCGTTCGCTTTCATTTTTACCGCCGGCGAAGCAGTTGTGACCCATTGCTCCTTGGTACCTCCCAGTCGAACTCCAGAAGCAGAATGGACCATCCACTCGCCTCCACCCACTGTCACGGGCATCCCGCAGTGTCACCCAGTTCCCTCAGCTAGGGTTACTTGGGCTCTGGCACTGGAACCCTCCCGCGATGGCCCTGGGTGGGGTTGGTCCTGCTCATCTTTCAAAATACTAGGCCAAGGTTCGTCCCATACAGCATCATCCACCACTCACGGAACCGGTCGGTCCCACAAACCATGGCCCGACCACTCCTTTCCTACACCGCTGGTGATGGTGAAGCCCAGTCCATAAAAAAGGTCACAGCCCATAATGTTCTCACCACTGGCGGTCACCACAAACTTCAGGTTGGATGCCTCTGTTGACTTGTACCGAGCCGTCAGTTCCACCAATCCCACCATGGCCAACCTCTTTCCACCATACCCACACAGTGGCGCTGAATGACCCCTTATTCGGTAATATGGAAAGAATCTCCTCACGGTGGGCCAATTCAACACGGACCTCACCGCACCTGTGTCAGTCAGCAGTGGCACCTCCACCCCATCCAATTTCACCATACAGTATGTACGACCATCGGTGCTCGGGGAGACGGTGTGGATGACCATGTGAGTTGGACCAGGGGAGTCCACCTTGCGTCGTCGTTCCCCTCACTTGAACCTATTACAGGCCATGGCAAAATGATGCAGAAGTCCGCATTTGCCACAGCGTTTTCCTCTTGCCGGACACTCTCTAGCCTTATAACGGTGCTTGGTGGACCCACAACCCAAACACCTGGGCGATCCCGGGGCGGACCTTATCTTCACAGCAGTAGCATAATCCTCCTTGTCCTGCACGCTATCATCACTGTCCGGGTCCACAGCGTGTACCATTGACTGTGATTCAAATTGGAAGAGTGTAGCTCTCTCACCGAGGTCACGTGACAGTTTGTCTGCTGCTTCACACTGCTGAGCTATCTCGACAGCCATGGTTAATGTCAGTTCACCGGAGTGCGTGAGGAACCTTGACCGTGCCGTCGAGCAAAGCGTGCGCTCCGCCAGCTGGTCACGGACCATCTCTTCCTCCAATGCTCCAAACTGGCAGTCCCCGGCCAGCTGACGCAGGTCCGTAACATACCGTTGTACTGACTTGCTGGTCCGCTGGTGGTGCTGCCGAAATTGAACCCTCTGGACGATGACATTCTCAGGGGCGGGAAAATGTTGCGCCATTAGCTCAACAACATCCTCGAAGCTATCACTAGTACCCAAGGTAGCAAGGATATGCTGTCCTTCCATACCCAAATTATGAACCAATATTGCACGAGCCCGCATCTTCTTCAGCTCACCAAGGTTCAGAGCCACCAAGTAATTCTTGAATGCTGCGAACCATCTCGCCCAAGGGACTGGTGGCTCGCCGGGAAGCTCCAGAAACAGCCGAATGCTAACGACTCCCACATCCATACTTTTATCCTCGTCACCAAATGTTATGTCGGTAAACAAGGGTCAATGACAAGACTGAAGGTGGACCTGAACACAGCTTTATTATGGACTCCCTCTGAAAACACAGACGCTCCCATCAGGCAGAGAGGTTGTCAAAGAGACCGCCCTTCTTCCTCACAGTCCTCCTATACCCCGGGTGGTGGTGGAACCGGAAAGGTGGAGCCACCACCCGTGTCAAATAATAATACGTCCCATGAACAACATCACAGTTACTACTCCGTCATTTTCTTCAGTTGTTGTTTAGAAGAATAAGACTTCCCAAGCGACAGACACTCTTGAATGTTGGTGAAGTCTGGATCTCAGCGTCGTTCTTGAAAAGCCTTAACTCCAGCTAAGGTTAGCTTTAGCAGCTAGTTTGTTCCAGCACAGAGTGTCCCGGCTTTACTGGTTTCCTGCCAGCAGCCTCAAGAATAAAGTAGTGTTGTTTTTCTCTTCTTCGGAGCCTTCTTTCATTGTAAAGGAAACAGAGGGTGCGCAGGATCCAGGTGTGGTCCTTACAGAGATCTAATCAGCCGAAATGATTAGAAGCATCTGCATAACTGAGCATAAGGAAACATGTTCTGTCTCACCTGTGTTTACACAGCTGATTTTACAGGCTGACGTCAAAGGTAAGAACTTAGCAAGGAGGGCTAAATAGTGATTTGGATCTTCATAATATCTTGTAGCTTGAAATTGTGAGACTTAAGTTGGCTTGGATCCTCGATAGGTCCCGTTAGATGATCAGGTACGTTTGTTTAGCTTTGTGTGTGTGTGTGTGTGTGTGTGTGTGTGTGTGTGTGTGTGTGTGTGTGTGTGTGTGTGTGTGTCTGGCAGCAGCTCAACTGATCAGAACAGAGAGCTTATGAATCTGTGAAAATGTCCACAGAGCATCACAAACTCTTCAACAATATTATTAGTCAATTATTTCTACAAACTTATAACAAAATGGTCAGAGCACCTGCAAGTTAGAATACAAGGAAGGTGCCACATCAGCTCTACTAATACTATTAGGAGAAAGCTAAATTCTCCTCTATTTCTCTGATAGTTCCTGAGTTGACTCGCTTTGGTCCAAAATAATTGCAGGTAATCAATAAAAAACACTTTCTCCTTCCACCAGTGTTCGTACAACCAATTATTCCACAGCAGTGCATTATATTTATATAATTTTTTGCTTTAATGAAATAGAATTCCCCCTGCAGCTTCCCACCCAATGTGGCCACCCATATAGCGACTGGCAGGGGTGTGACATCATCTTAAAACTATGAACTGGCACCTTGTCCAAACCATTTTACTTGATATGAGATGAAATTTAAACTTAAAATTAAGAGGTTAGCCTTAGGATTTAGGGTAGGTAAGGTTAAAAAGGTAGTAAATGGATAATAATTAATAATGTAATTATTAACATTTTGAAACAAATAAATGCCTCAGATTTCCATACCTGTAGCCTGCTGCTAAGATAATAATAATAATAATAATAATAATAATGCATCGATTTTATATAGCGCTTTATCATATATACTCAAAGACGCTTTACAAATAGGTACATTATTCATTCACTCCAGACAGACAATGGTAGTGGCAAGCTACATCTGCAGCCACAGCTGCCCTGGGGCAGGCTGACGGAAACGTGGCAGCCAATCTGCGCCAACGGCCTTTCCGGCCACCACAGGTGGTACACATTAATAGAACGTACTGGCCAATCAGATTGGAGCCATATCTGTAACAAGAATTCTACAGAGTTCTGTATCCATTGCCACTTTCATATTGACTAGACAGTCAGCCTAAATGCACGGTGCAACACCAAGAGAAGCACACACAAAAGAACGTTTGACCCTTTATTAAATTTCAAAAGACGCGAACTTGAAGAAAACCAGTCACTCGCCAGAGGAGCAGCAAACCTGCAGAGGGTGAGATGAGAGCTGATTAGCAGAGGAATGGAGAAGGATGTGGACATCCAAATAATACCACTTACGTGGGAGGAAGAGAGAGACCAGCTCAGAACCCAGCGAAGAAGAAGAACCAGCGGGTCAGAACTGCTGGGAAAAGGAATGAGGAGTGAAGCCTGACCGGGTGGAGATGATGAGCTGCGACGGGTGGAGCAACAGGCTGGCGAGCGCACTGTGACCCCTGAAGACACACTGCTTCATCGGCAACAACCTGGAAGAGAAGGAGGAGGAGAAAACATAACAAAATGTACGTTTAACACATACAGCTTACTAATTTGATCTATTCTGCTCGAGGCAGTATACCCAAACAAGCCAGCGTTGAATCATTGAAGAGTGCTTCCTTATAAACGCTGGCTCAGCAGGATCAGCAAGTGCATCAGGTGAGATGATTAGGAGAGCAGAGGAAACGGGATGGCAGGGGCGAGCGCTCAGGACATGACAGCCACTGCCTTAAGCTAGGTTCACACTATAGCGTTTGGACCAATTTACAGACATTTTGAAAAATCTAAGAAATTAGTCCAGATGTTCATGAAATTACATTCATGAGCAGGGTTTTTTTTTAAATCCAACGCACACCAACTTTTTTCAAACTTTTACAAACTTTTGCTAGCATTTGCCAGCGTTGCATTTAGCGCTGGCAAACTTTTGTCAACTTAGGCTAGTGTATGTGTAGCTGTTGCCAACTTAGGTTAACTTAAGCAATACTCAGCGCAGGTCAGCTGACATCAGCGTCAGGTGATGCTCATATAAAAATCAGCATTTGTGGAGGCTTCCTACCATTCTGGACCTACTTTTTTGGGTGGACTCACACCACAATGTTTGGATCAACTTTTACTGACGTTTTAGCAAATGTCTGGCTCTGCTGGCAAAAGTTGATAAAAGTTAATGATAGTTGGTGTTTCCTGGCAAACGCTGGCGAAAGTTGAATTCCTTGAAAACTTTCAGCATGATGGTGGGCCGAGTCGGCCAGGCCGAGTAGGCAATTGGCCAAGTTTGGCGGATACCAAAATTTCTAACAACCAAAATAGTGGGTATACACACACATATGACAGCAAAAATCAGGAGAGGCCTAAAAGTCAGTCAGTATGGGCCTAATGGCAGTCAGCCTAAAAACACCCCGTCATACACAAAAACAAATATCCTTGACTGCTCTTTCTCATAACACTACCCAGCAATTAACACTGCAAAAAACAATTCAACGATTTTTACTTTTTACTGTCTCCAGTCTGTTGATTCAAAAAAAGAATATTAATGTGTACCTTGAGCTTGCATGTCTCTGACCAGTGACGTGATGTTTGGAGTGATAGTGGTGATTGGCACGCGGGCTTGATCAGCAGTATTTGCCCAACTCAGCCAATTGCCAACTCGACCCAGCTGAGTCAGGGCATGATTTAAGATAAGATAAGATAAGATAAGATAAGCTTTTATTAGTCCCACAACAGGGAAATTCCAGGATTGCAACAGCACAGGGATAGCAACACTCAGAGCAACAATCAGAAGGCAAGAAAAAAAACAAGCAAGCAAGAGCAGCTAATATACATATGTACAAATTACTATAAAATATATATATACACACACGCAGACACACAGTGCAGAACATTGTAGCTGGATGGAATAAATATATGAATATATAAACACACAGTGCGGAGCATTGTAGCTAGATGGAATAAATATGTAAATATATAAACACACAGTGTGGAGCAATGTAGCTAGATGGAATAATATGTAGATATATAAACACACAGTGCGGAGCATTGTAGCTAGATGGAATAAATATATAGATATATAAATATAAACACACCCAGTGCGGAGCATTGTAGCTAGATGGAATAAATATGTAAATATATAAACACACACAGTGCAGAGCATTGTTGCTAGATGGGATGAAACAGCATAACCGTCTACTTAGTTATCCTACATGGTATGATTATGTGCCCATACATATTCTCACCCTCCATAGCTACCGGTATTTTCCTAGTTGTATGCCGGAGGGGACCATTGTGTAAGTCTATTGCATCTTTTGCATTCAAAAAACTATTAGTTTGTTACGTCTTTTTGCTATCTCTGCGAGCAGCCCTGCTTAGGTTGTACAGTCTGACAGCCGTTGGTAGGAAGGACCTGCGAAACCTCTCGGTTGTGCACCTGGGATGATGTAGTCTGCTGCTAAATGAGCTCCTCAGTGCATTCAGTATGTCCTGCATAGGGTGGAACTCGGACTCCAGCAGAGATGACAGTTTAGCCACCGTCCTTCTCTCTCCTATCTCCTCCACCGGATCAAGGCGCTGCCCCAGGACAGAGCTAGCTTTCTTGATCAGTTTGTTCAGTCTCTTCCTATCGGCTGCAGTAATGCCACTGCCCCAGCAGACCACTCCAAAAGTGATGGCTGATGCCACCACCGTGTCATAGAATGACTTCAGCAGTGCCCCTTGTACACCAAAAGACCTGAGTCTCCTCAGCAGGAACAGGCTGTGCTGTCCCTTCTTGTAGAGTGCGTCAGTATTGTGTGACCATTTACACCCAACTTGGACCACTGTCGAGTCAGCAGTGGGCCTATCTTAATAAAGATAGGCCCATACCAGGCATTCTTCCCAGGCATTCTTCATCAGAAACTCCTCCAGCTCAAGGTGCCCCCCTCCACCTGCCAGTGGATTTCCAGCTTTCTGGCTGACAGGTGGCAGCAGGTGAAGCTAGGGAGAATTACATCCAGCTCCCAAAAAATTAGTACTGGCGCCCCCCCAAGGGTGTGTCCTGTCCCCACTGCTCTTCTTCCTCTACTCCAACGACTGCACCTCAGAGGACCCTTCGGTGAAGCTCCTGAAGTTTGCGGACGACACCACAGTCATCGGTTTGATCCGGGATGGTGATGAGTCTGCATACAGGAGGGAGGTGGAGCAGCTGATCCTCTGGTGCGGCTGGAACCATCTTGAACTTAACCCAACCAAAACGGTGGAGATGACTGTGGATTTCAGGCGACACCCTCCTTCATTCGACTTCCGGTTGTGGCATGTAAGGTGAGGACGCACAGGTAAAGGCTCCCAGTTTGTTTCTTGCTTTAAAACTCAGTTTAGAGCTAGCGTTTTGAGCTGTTGCTTTGTCACTACCGCTGGAGAATAAACCTGCTCGTGCGAAAAAAGAGAAATTGCCAGTCTCATAACTTAATATTGTAGTGGCTGGTGAAGCAATCAGTCCCCTCACACTCCGGGAGAACAAAGGGATTTCTCCCACGTGTTTTTGTTTTTGTGGGGGTTTTTTTTTACGATCACAATAAAAGAACATCGTCCGGGATCATGGGTCCCAAGAAAGCTCAGCAGACTGAGGAGGTGGACGACATCAAAAGATAGCTGGACTTCTTGGCTGAAGAGATTTCTGCTGTTAAGCTGCAGCAAAAAAACATTCTGGACCTGGTCGAGGAGGTGAAAGCACTGCGGATCCAGAATGCCGAGAAGGACAGGAGGCTGGCGTATCTGGAGAGCAGAGTGTCGGAACTGGAGCAGAACACCCGGGTGAACAACGTGATCATCACAGGGCTCCACATTAAACCCCGATCATACGCGCGAGCGGTGGCCGCTGACAGCGGAGGGAGGCTTGACGCGCTGGAAGATGAATCCACGGAGCAACAAGTGGCGGCCTTCATGCAGTCCAAAGGAATCCAGTTGGACTGTAACACCATTGAGGCCTGCCACCCTCTGCCCAGGAAAAACGACGACAAACCGGCTGTCATCATGAGGATTGTGAATAAAAAACACAAGACTGCGCTGCTAAAACAAGGGAGGAAACTGAAAGGAACGAACATTTACATAAACGAGCACCTTACAAAAGAAAACGCAGAAATAGCCAGAAAAGCAAGATACCTGAGAAAGCAGAAAAAGATTAAAAACACCTGGACATCAAACTGTAAAATATACATCAAATTAAACGGATCACCTGAAGAAGCCAAGGTCATTAACATCCGTAATATTATGGAACTGGACAAATATCAATGAATGTTATGAACTGGAGTCACAGCAACAAGAGACAATTGTAGGACACCGAAGGGATATACTCATCTGTGACATGTTTCGGGACCCAGGAGACAGATGCTGACACGAGTAGATATCAGACAATTATTCTTTATTAATAACTGGTGAGTGTGGTGTGTGAGTGAATGAGTGTGTGGATGTCTGGTCACCGGAGCTGAGCGTTTCCGATGGCGACCTGGCAACCCTGGAACACACAAGCACAAACAATTACAGCTGTTCGTGAAGATGGAGAATCTGCAGATAGTAACGCTTACTTGCAGGTGCCACAGGGTATGTCTTGCTGGCTCCGAGTGCCTGTGCGAAGCGGTGCTTGTGGTGCTCGACGTAGCGGAGGCGAGGAGGAGCTCTGAGGAGGAGGAGGTGATGCCCCGTCAGCTGGGGTGGTTTGTCCGCTGCCAGGGAGGTCCACCTGTGCACAGGGGAAAAGGCTAGGAGAAGATGAATGTAGAGGTTGCTTACGTGGCTTGGCTTGGCGAGAGGTCCTAGTCTTAGCTTGGGCTTGAGGTCGAGATCTCGGCTCATTGCTGGGCAAAGGTGACAGACGACTCCGTGCCGAGCCGTCAGTGGTTCTGGCCTTTAAAGGCCGCTGATTGACACCTGCCGGTGTGTGCGCAGCTGACGATGATGATGATGATGATAACGGCCCAGCGGCCGCCATGACAATCTGCTACAAGACATTTAACAACATGAAACAAAAGATCAATAAACAGGAACAACAGGAACTGAAAGTTTTTGAATATACAGATCACAACCCACAGGACGTAGTTTATAACATAGACCCTGATAATAATTTATTTAGCTCCATCAATAATAACTGTAGTTACTACACGGATGAACAGTTTAACACAATGGTCACATCTGATTTCAATATTTCTATGATCCACTTCAACAGCAGAAGTCTCTATGCCAACTTTAGTAACATTAAAGATTATTTACATCAGTTTAAAGAGCCATTCAATATTGTGGCAATATCAGAGACGTGGCTCAGTGAAGAGAAAGGAGTGGATTTTACCATGGATAGCTATGAATTAAATTATATAAATAGAAAAGTGAAAAAAGGAGGAGGAGTTGCAATTTATGTTGACAGGAGCTTGAAATACAAGGTTGTTGAAAATCTGTCAGTAACTGTGGATGATTTATTTGAATGTATTACAATAGAAATCTGTCTGGACAATGTGAAGAATATGGTCGTGAGCTGTGTATATAGAACACCTGGATCAAACATTGACTTATTTAAGGACTGGATGGAAAAAATGTATGCAAAACTAACTCATAAAGTTATGTTCATCTGTGGGGATTTCAATATAGATCTGATGAATTCAAAACAACATAGTTTGACAGAAGAATTTGTCAACACAATGTACAGTATGGGCTTACATCCAACAATTACCGGACCTAGCAGAATCACGTCACACAGTGCCACACTAATAGATAACATATTCACAAACATTATGGAAAATAATATCAGGAGTGGGCTTTTATTGAATGATATCAGTGACCACCTACCGATTTTTGTTGTCTATCAATGAGATTATAGGAAGAAAAAGTATACCAAAAATATTAAATATAAAAGAATAAGAACCGAAGAATCTATGTATTTACTGACAAAGGAATTATTAATACAAGATTGGAAGATAGTTTATGATGAAAATGATATAAATAAAGCATATGATAAATTTTTACAAATATTTCAATCATTGTACAATAAAAAACTGTCCTATAAAACAATACAGTGACAGACAACAAAAGAAAAATATTCCTTGGGTCACCAAGGGGTTAATAAATGCATGTAAAAAGAAGAATACATTATATAAACAATTCATTAAGTGCAGAATGGTGGAGGCTGAGATCAAATATAAAAAATAAGCTTACTAATATAATGAGGACCTGTAAGAAAGAATATTACAACAGAATATTAGAGGATAATAAAAATAACTTAAGAGGAATATGGCAAGTACTCAATGGGATTATTAGTAATCCACCTAAGAATGCTAATTATCCAGAATATTTGATTGAAAATGGCAATTTGATAAATAATATGGAGGATGTGGTCAGTGGTTTCAATAAATTTTTTGTAAACGTTGGTCCTGAATTAGCAAAATCAATAGTGACACCAGAAACAAACAACAGTGGTTCTGTAAATGAAATAGAAGATAGAAATCCAAACACAATCTTTTTGGGTGCAGTTACTGAAAAGGAAATTATCAAGACTGTGAGTAAATTTAAGAACAAAAAATCAACGGACTGGAATGAAATTGACATGACAATAGTGAAAAAAGTAATTGAAGAAATTGTTAAGTCACTCACCCACATCTGTAACCTGTCATTTCAAACTGGTAAATTTCCAAACAAAATGAAAATAGCAAAAGTAATACCTCTATACAAAACAGGAGACAGTCATTGTTTCACAGATTACAGGCCAGTCCCTTTACTCTCACAATTCTCCAAAATACTTGAAAAAATCTTCACTAAGAGACTGGATGATTTCATCGAAAAACACAACCTCCTTACAGACAGCCAGTATGGTTTTAGAGCAGATAAATCTACATCTTTGGCACTGATCGAACTTATAGAAGAAATTACTAGTTGTATAGATAAAAAAAGTTTGCTGTAGGAGTATTTATAAATTTAAAGAAAGCTTTTGACACCATTGACCACAGAATACTACTAAGGAAACTGGAAAGGTATGGGATAAGAGGGGTCGGACTGAGTTGGGTGGAAAGTTATTTAAGTAACAGACAACAATTTGTACAAATTGGTGAGCACAAATCACCCTTCATGGACATCACTTGTGGTGTGCCCCAGGGGTCAGTTCTGGGACCCAAACTCTTTAATTTGTATATAAATGACATATGCCAAGTATCAAAAATTCTGAAATTTATTTTGTTTGCGGATGACACAAATATCCTTTGCACTGGTGAGAATTTGCAGCAGGTTTTAGAGGTGGTCACAACTGAAATGAAAAAGTTAACTCAGTGGTTCAACAAAAATAAATGATCTCTAAATCTAAAAAAAAACCCAAAGATTATGTTGTTTGGAAATTATAAAATAAATCATGAAATAATGGTAACGATAGATGATACCAGAATAGAAACAGTACAGGAAAATAAGTTTCTGGGGGTGACGCTAGACAATAAAATCTGCTGGAAACCTCACATCAGTCACATCCGGGCCAAGTTGGCAAAATGTATAGGCATACTGGGGAAGACAAGACACATCTTGGACTATAAATCATTGGTCTTACTGTACAATTCACTGTTTCTACTTTATCTTAACTACTGTGTAGAAGTCTGGGGAAGCACCTACAAGACCAACCTACAGTCAATATGCACATTACAAAAAAGAGCTATAAGGACAATAAATAATGTAGGAAATATAGACCATACCAATTCGTTGTTTTTAAAGTCACATGTCATAAAGTTCATCGATTTAGTTAAATTTAAGACAGCACAAGTAATGTACAGGGCAATTAATAATCAACTCCCAACTAATATACAAAAAATATTTTAAAAAAAGAGACAATGATCATAATTTGAGAGGAGACTTAAACTTTACAAAACCCAAGATACGAACAACCAAGAAAAGTATGTGCATATCTGTCTGTGGGGTGGATTTGTGGAACAGTCTGGAGCCGGAACTGAAACTATGTACAAACAGAAATCAGTTCAAAAAGAGGTATAAACATTATTTGCTGAAAGGATATATGTCAGAAGGGTAGTATTTATATGTATGATTCACTATGCTCACTCTGGGACACTATGGGACACTATGGAATGGTGGGTGGGACAGCACTGTGCATATCTGTGTTGTTTGAGGCTGGTTTTGATGTATGGACATCAATGTATGTTAGGATGGATGGGTGTTAATGTTGATATGTACAAAATACAGTTAATTGTTTACTTGGGGTCTTAAATGTGGTAATTTGTATATAATTCACTTGGGTGTATTTATGGAAAAGAGGAGATGGAATTAATAAGTGTTCACTTCTTCCTTCTCCCTTTCGAACACTGTATACTGTTACTTTATTGCATTTGTCAATTGTTTTGTTTTTGTTGTACTTTTTTGTTCGAAATAAAGTATCTATCTATCTATCTATCATTCCCCCCACTCGCCATCCTCAACAGCACAGTGTCCACTGTGGACTCCTTCAAGTTTCTGGGTACCACAATCTCCCGGAACCTGAAGTGGTCCTCCCATATAGACACTGTCCGGAAAAAGGCCCAGCAGAGGTTGTTTTTTCTGCGTCAGCTCAAGAAGTTTGATTTGCCTCAGGAGCTGCTGGTTGTCTTCTACACCGCCATCATCCAGTCTGTCCTCTGCTTTTCCATCACTGTCTGGTTTGGATCTGCCACTAAACAGGACAAGACCAGACTGCTGCGGATCATTAAGTTTGCAGAGAGGATCATTGGTACCGACCTGCCCTCCATTGAGAACTTATATCGGTCCATAACCAGGAAACGGGCGGGAAACATCTCTGCTGACCCGTCACACCCCGGCCACAAACTGTTTGAACTTCTGTCTTCTGGTTGACATTACAGATCACTGAAGGTCAAAACCACCCGTCACAGGAACAGTTTCTTTCCTCAAGCCATCACTCTGATGAACTCCTAACATTCACCTAGTCTACCTGTTGCTGTACTCATGACTTTTCATCCATTCTTACATTGCACATAACTCTCACACTGCATTTTACTTCATTCACATTATATCACTGAATCTGAGTTTCACACTGAAATACTGTATGACTGTATATTTTTTCATATATTTCTGCAAAGTGTGGATAGTCTGAGTAAATAACTGCATATACTCCTGTATATATTTGCATCCTTTTATAGGAACGAGGACAGACTGTAATTTACTGTACATACTTTGTTGTCATTGAAATCTTATTTAAATCTTATTTAAATCTTACACCTGAACAACGAGAGCAAGTTTTAGCCAAAGTCAGATTCCTTGTATGTGTTGTGCATACTTGGCCAATAAAGCTGATTCTGATTCTGATTCTGATTCTGATACCAAAGCAAGAAACCGAGCAACAGACATAGGGGTGGGACAAACTAGTTTATTTTAACATTCTGATCAGATCTAAATATAAGAAGTGATGCTGGTGTAATAGTATATTATGAATAAATATCAAATTTTCTAAGGATGCTGTGCTACATTGTTCTTAATGGTATTATATATTTTGTTCTCAGAATGAACCTGAAAATGTATGATAATCTGTGAAGTAATGAATCAAGGCTTATAAATGTATTATGCTCTATAATTTTGCATTTGTCTGGTTGTTTTTCAACAATCAATACATTTTTTTTTTTTTTTTGTAAGCTAGTTAAATTCTTGAAAATGAATATTCACGTCAGACCTGCTGCATTTTGATTTTTTTTTTCCCCTCGAGGCGGGGGGGGGGGGGGGTACTGATTAAGTTGAACGTGATTGGTGTATGCGGTCACCTACCGCAACCTGATTGGTTCATCAGCTAAAGCTGTTCTGAGAGATGCCAGAGAGGACTGACATAAAAATCTAAGTTTATTAAAAAAATGTGGGCAAACCGAGGCTGACAACAAATTTTTGCAGATTTACCAAAAATAGAGAAGACTATATTTAAAAAATGGCACTTGGACCACCACCTACAGTGAATTTTAATGTAATCCGTGGTGGGAAGTAACAAGTCACATTTACTCAAACACGTGTACTTAAGAAACTTTTCACAAAATTGCACTTCACTCAAGTTTACTTTTTAGTCTTCATTATGGATGAAGTCACAAATTTAAAAGAAATACTATAAGAATTCAGGTAGTTATAAGATAAGATAAGATAAGATAAGCCTTTATTAGTCCCACAATGGGGAAATTCCAGGATTGCAACAGCACAGGGATAGCAACACTCAGAGCAACAATCAGAAGGCAAGAAAAAAAAAACAAGAACAGCTAGTATACATATGTACATATTACTATAAATATACTGTATATATATATATATATATATATATATATATATATATATATATATACGTATATACTGTATATATATATATATATATAGACACACAGTGCAGAGCATTATGGTTGGTGGATGTGTAGCAGAAAGTCTAAGCTGTCTCTCCCTCCGTGGCTGCGGCGGGCCAGCTGGATGTCTTTGGGCATGATGGTGACCCTCTTGGCGTGGATGGCACACAGGTTGGTGTCCTCGAAGAGACCCACCAGGTAGGTCTCGCTGGCCTCCTGCAGAGCCATGACGGCGGAGCTCTGGAAGCGCAGGACGGTCTTGAAGTCCTGAGCGATCTCCCTCACCAGGCGCTGGAAGGGCAGCCTACGGATGAGCAGCTCCGTGGATTTCAGGTAGCGACGGATCTCTCTCAGAGCCACGGTACCGGGCCTGTAACGGTGAGGCTTCTTCACTCCGCCGGTGGCCGGAGCGCTTTTTTTTCGAGCAGCCTTGGTGGCTAGCTGCTTCCTGGGGGGCATTTTCCTCCAGTAGATTTACGGGCGGTCTGCTTGGTTCTTGCCATCGCTCTTTATTATTCTGTCTTATATTTCTTGCACGCCGCCTAAACTCCAGCCCGGCACCCGCGTCGTTTTCGCCACAGTTCCTCAGCATGTCGAGCTTCTCCGTTACACCGGGTGGCGGTTGGAGCTAGCTAGCCAGCTAGCTCTTCCCTGCTGTATTCGTCCCCCGCTGCAAACAGCGGCTCTGTCCGCCAACTCGGGAGACCCTTGGGGCGATCTGTGTGTCCGTGATATATATATATAGAGTGAAAGGTGTAGAAAGAAGAAGGAAGATAAGAAAAGGGCAGTTGCAAACGGCAGCCAACTCGTGTGGCGCCGCCGGTCCGGCGGAACCGGAACCGGAAAAAAAAAAAAAGCAAAATATAATGCAAAATCCGATGGGCCGAGTTGGCATAATTGATGGGCCGACTCAGCAATTGGCTGAGTTAGTCGGCCGAGTTTGAAATGAGCCAAGTGGCTCTGAGTAAATCACTACCTGCCCATTCAAAGGATTTTCTGATATCCCCGTGTCTCCTTGAAAGCCCCAGGTCCTCTCAAAAAAATCCCAACTTGCACCAATGGTCTCTGGATGTCGAGTCTCCTGATGCTGTCTCAGTTTGCTGGGCTTCATGCTGACATTAGCTAGCTTTTCACCATAAATAACACATTCTGGCCAAAAAGAGTCTTGTGCTTCTATAAGTCCATAGTTCAGGTAACTTGTATTTTTTCTTTTTTAACTCCACAGGGTCCTCCACACATTTATGTTTCTCAGCCACTGTGGAGGATGGAATCAGACAAGACAGCAAGCTGCATGACACAGAACTTTATTTCTCCTCCAACACAGAATGGAACTAATGAATAGAACAGAATAACCCTGAGTGCCTGAACGAACTCCTTTATACACTTTTATTCCCGCCTCCGGCACACAGGGTAAACACATTAACATACAGACTGAAAGACATGTACACACATTAACATAACATTAGCCACAGTTACATGGGCAAAATTTCTTCAATCTGATTACAGTTCAGATCAGACATGCGTTTCCATGTGTCACACGTTTGAACGGACTAAATCATTTTGACATGCGCACAATTATCCGACATTCCGGAAATAGTAGAAGAAGAAGCAAATTCCGATGTAAACAAACCCCGCTTTGTCTCTTTCTCTTTTTGAAATGGACCTGTATTGTGTTATTCAGACTGCACTTTTGCTTCTGCTGGTCTCCGTAATGAAGCTACAAGTACATACTTGTAGATGGAGATGATTGTAGACTTCAGGAAAGTCACTACCCCTCTGCCCCCCCTCACCCTCACAGGCTCTCCCATCACCACTGCTGATTCCTTCCGCTTCCTAGGCACTACCATCACCAGGGACCTCAAATGGGAGCCGACCATCAGCTCACTCATCAAAAAAGCCCAGCAGAGGATGTTCTTCCTGCGGCAGCTGAGGAAGCTCAAGCTACCCACCAAGATGTTAGTGCAGTTCTACACAGCCATCATCGAGTCCATCCTCACCACCTCCGTAACCGTGTGGTACGCAGGAGCCACTGCCAGGGACAGACTAAGGCTGCAGCGCGTCGTGCGCACTGCTGAGAAGGTGATCGGCTGCAAGCTCCCATCTCTCCAGGATCTGTACATCTCCAGGACCCGGAGGCGTGCTGGCCGGATCATAGCCGATCCCTCACACCCTGGTCACGTACTGTTTGCCCCCCTCCCCTCAGGTAGAAGTCTTCGGTCCATCCAGACTAAAACCTCCCGTCACATGAACAGCTTCTTCCCCTCTGCCATCAGACTGCTGAACACTAAGTGACTTATTGACTCTCGTGCACTATGTACAGCAGCTCAACCAGACTCATGTCAATCATCACTGTTTTCTTCCTGCATTACCGACTGCACTATATAGTTCTCCACAGTATCTGCTGCTCGCTAATATATTTTAACTGCTGACCAGTATCACTTACTCTTATTCTACACTTTATTGCATGTATAGTTTATTTATTTTATTTTATCATGTATAATGTTGCAGCATTGCACCGAGACAAATTCCTAGTTTGTGTACTACATGAACAATGGCAATAAACCTGATTCTGATTCTGATTCTGATACTTCTGCATATGATGATTTGATTTGATTTTTTTTTTTTTTGATTTTGTATACTTTATTGATCCCCAGAGGGGAAATTCAGGGCATCCACCTGGATGGATGAAGCAGCCACGGTATGGCGCTATCCCTTCACCATTCAGACACACATTCACACCTAGGGCCACTTTAGAGTCTCCAGTTAACCTAGCCTGCATGTTTTTGGCCTGTGGGAGGAAACTGGAGAAATCTCGGAGTAACCCACGCAGACATGGGGAGAACATGCAAACTCCATACAGATCACTGTCGGTCAGGGGCTGGGATCGAACCTGGGATATCATGGCCAAGGGTGAGTTGCTGTGCTGCCACAGTGCTAACCACTGCTCCACTCTATCCATCCATCCATCCATCTTCTACCGCTTTTCCGGAGGTCCGGGTCGCGGAGGCAGCAGTTCAAGCAGAGAAGCCCAGACTTCCCTCTCCCCAGCCACCTGCTCCAGCTCTTCAGAGGGGATACCAAGGCGTTCCCAGACTAGCTGGGAGACATAGTCTCTCCACCGAGTCCTGGGTCTGCCCCGGGGTCTCCTCCCAGTGGGACGTGCCTGAAACACCTCAAGTGGGAGGCGTCCAGGAGGCATCCTAATCAGATGCCCATACCACCTCAACTGACTCCTTTCAATGTGGAGGAGCAGCGGTTCTACTCTGAGCCTCTCCCGAATGACTGAGCTCCTCACCCTATCTCTGAGGGTGAGTCCAGCAATCCTACGGAGAAAGCTCATTTCAGCCGCTTGTATCCGCGATCTCGTTCTTTCGGTCATTACCCAAAGCTCGTGACCATAGGTGAGAGTAGGAACGTAGATTGACTGGTAAATCGACAGCTTTGCCTTAGAACTAAGCTCCCTCTTCACCACAACAGACCGGTACAACGTCCGCATCACTGCAGATGCTGCTCCAATCCGTCTGTCGACCTCTCGCTCCATTTTCCCCTCACTCGTGAACAAGACCCCAAGATACTTAAACTCCTCCACTTGGGGCAGGAGCCTGTCCCCAACCCGGAGAGGACAATCCACCTTTTTCCGGCTGAGGACCATGGACTCGGACTTGGAGGTGCTGATTCTCATCCCAGCCGCTTCACACTCAGCGGCAAACCGTCCCAGCAAGAGCTGTAGGTCATTGCTGGATGAAGCCAACAGGACAACATCATCTGCAAACAACAGAGATGAGATCCTGTGGTCACCAAGCATGACACCCTCCATTCCCTGGCTGCGCCTAGAAATCCTGTCCATAAAAATTATGAACAGGACCGGTGACAAAGGGCAGCCCTGGCGGAGTCCAACTCTCACTGGGAATGACTCCGACCGAGTGTTGGCAATGCGAACTAAACTCTCACAACGGTCGTACAGAGACCGAATAGCTCGTAACAACAAGCCCGATACCCCATACTCCCACTCTACTCCACTCTACTGCCCTTTTTTTTTTTTAATTTAGTCTTGTAATTTTTTTTGAACAGAGGGAGACAGCAGGACGATACAGACCAGTTTTGTTTTACTCCTGCCATGTCTTCCACTAGCTGCTGTAAAGATGAAAATACATCACGTCGACGTGTGGCTGATGTACAGACATGCGCAGTAAACACATTTTCTACCCAAGCTTCGGAATAAGTGTTTATATGTGCACCAATCGGATTAACAATCGGCATAACCCACCCGTCTCAATCGGAAGGAAATTTTGATCCGAATGAGTGTGATCGGGTCAGAATATTCAGATTAGCGTGTTTACATTAAGCATTTTTATTCTGATCAGGCTTTTAATCCAGTTACTTGTGTCTGTGGGGAGACTTGAATAACGAAACCGAATTGTCTTTCATTCCAGTTTATTCAAGAAATCATTCCACTGTCTGCTCTTATTCTTGAGCAGCGAACAAAGAGAGTGAACACACCAAAGTTCTCTCCTTTAAACATTCTGACATCAAACCATTTCCCTCGCGGGGGAAATCACACATCTCTCTCAAAATCTCTTTATTCACATTCATTAGCCTTTTATTTACATAACTCCCCCTTCTCTCTTCCCGAGCCTCAGTGGTCAGGAAGTCTTCTGTCCCCTGTCCTCCGCAGGGGGTCCAGGCTCTGTGGCTCCGCACCGCAGGGGGCTGGCTCTCCTTCATCGTGGTTAAATCACATATGCAGTGTCCAACATATACATGTCTCACAACACAGCCATATAACCCCCCCCAAACGATGAAGAACAGACTAATTCCTAAAATTAAATAGCACCTTACTCACTACTGAATAATCAACACCAACATTCAGTCTGTGCGCCGCTTGGGCTTCAGCCGTCTGCCGAATCTGCTGTGCGTTGGCCCCACCTTGCCTGCGGTGCGTTTCTGCTTCGGCGCTGTTGACTGAGGAAGAGAGTGGTTAATTGCCTTCTGCGGGGGCCTGCCTCGTCGAGGCGCCACCGCGACCGGTACAGACACGTCCTTCATGACAAAAGCAGGTTTTAGTCTGTCAATACTGACTGTCTCTTTTCTGTCTCCAAAATCTAGCACAAATTGCTTATCACCTGCCTCCAGCACTCGAAATGGCCCTTCATAAGGCGGTTTGAGCGTTGCTTTTAGGGCTTCGCGCCTGACAAAAACGAAATCGGCATTTTTCAAAGCCTTGGGGACGAAAACTCGTGGAAAAGCGTGATGAACCGGACCCGGGAGCGTGTCTGCCCCCGTGCCGACTAACGGTCCCAGAGCCGAGAGAGGTGGGGGCTCTGGGTGCTCTGGTAAAAACTCGCCCGGCAGCCTCAGAGTTTGTGCGAATACCAGCTCCGCTGGGGAGGCGTCTAAGTCCTCTTTAGGCGCAGAACGCAACCCTAATAAAACCCATGGAAGTTTATTCACCCAATCTGCATCCGTGAGCGACGCTCTGAGTGCTGCCTTCAAAGACCTATGAAAACGCTCGCATAAACCATTGGCCTGAGGGTGGTAAGCCGTAGTGCGGTGAATTTTGGCTCCTAAGCCGTTGGCCATTGCTGACCACAGCTCAGAGATGAATTGCGGTCCTCTATCGGACGTAATGTCCGACGGAACCCCGAAACGCGCCACCCAAGCCGTTAAAAAAACGCGAGCCACCTCCGCGGCCATGGTCGTCGCAAGTGGGACCACTTCCGGCCAACGTGTGGTGCGGTCCACCATTGTCAAAAGATACGTGAACCCCTGTGATGCCGGTAGGGGGCCCACAAGGTCGACGTGCACATGGTCGAACCTTCTGGCCGGAATGCGGAACGGTTCTAACGGGGCTCTTGTGTGCCTGTGAATTTTGGCCCGTTGACAGGAAATGCAGGTTTTTGCCCATTCCTTCACGTGCTTGCGCAGGCACGGCCAAACAAACTTTTCCGCCACTAGTTTCACCGACGCGCGCACCCCCGGGTGCGCCAGTGAGTGGACCGAGTCAAAAACACGGCGGCGCCACGTGGCCGGAACCACCGGACGCGGGCGCCCCGTCGACACGTCGCAGATCAGGGGGGGCATACCGGTTTGTAAACACTTGCTCTCCAGCCTCAACCCTGTTGGTCCAGACTGGAGCGCGCGCACGTCTGCGTCCGCCCCCTGGTCCGCTGCCATGGCTGCGTAATCTATACCCACGTGCACCGGGGCTGCGCGCGCCACCGTGCCGCTCTCCTGCGGCGCGGTCACGGTGGCCCGTTCTGCCTCTGCGCGTGTTGGGGTCGTGAACGCGCGTGAGAGACAATCCGCTACTACATTGAATTTGCCTGCAACGTGCCTAATGTCTGTGGTAAATTCCGAGATTGCGGCCAGCTGCCTCTGCTGCCTGCCGGACCACGGGTCTGAAATTTTGGCCATGGCGTATGTGAGCGGCTTGTGGTCCACATAAGCGGTGAAGCACCGTCCTTCCAGCCAGAACTGGAAATGACGAATAGCCAAATGCAGCGCCAACAGTTCTCTGTCAAACGCGCTGTATTTTCGTTCAGCCGCGCTTAAAGATTTGCTAAAGAAAGCCAAAGGCTGCCAAACTCCGGCTACCTGTTGCTCAATAACGGCCCCTATGGCTAAATCTGAAGCGTCTGTCGTCAGCGCGATACGTGCTGCAGGGTCTGGGTGGGCCAGGAGCGCAGCGTCAGCCAAGGCTTTTTTAACCTCTGTGAACGCGCGCTCCCGCTCCGGGGACCATTCGACCGCCTGGGTCGGTTTTTGTTTTTTGAGCGCGGCATATAACGGTTGCATGATTTGAGCTGCGTGGGGCAGGAATCGGTTATAAAAATTCACCATCCCCAAGAATTCCTGTAGTGATTTGACCGTTTGTGGACGGGGAAAATCCGCTACCGCGCGTACTTTCTCTGGTAACGGAACCGCTCCCTCCGGGGAGACGCGGTGACCCAAAAAATCGATCCGCTCGACGCCGAACTGGCACTTGGCTGGGTTAACTATTAAGCCGTGCTCTCCCAGCCTCCTAAAAACTGCTGTGAGGTGCGTTTCGTGTTCGTCCTCTGAAGTACTCGCGACCAAAATGTCGTCGAGGTACACAAACACGAAAGGGAGATCGCGTAACACGGCATCCATCATCCGCTGAAATGTTTGCGCCGCCCCTTTGAGACCAAACGGCATGCGTAAAAATTTGAAAAGTCCGAACGGGGTTATTACCGCTGTTTTAGGAATGTCCTCCGGTTGGACCGGGACTTGGTGATAGCCGCGAACTAGATCAATCTTTGAAAAAATGCGCGCCCCCGCCAGGTGCACCGAAAAATCCTGAATGTGCGGGATGGGATAACGATCGTGCGCCGTAGCGTTGTTTAGCCTGCGGTAATCCCCGCACGGTCTCCAGGAGCCATCGGCTTTCGGTACCATGTGCAGCGGCGAAGCCCACGGGCTCTTCGACCTACGAACGATGCCCACCCTCTCCAGGCTGGCGAACTCCTCGCGCGCAATGGCGAGCTTAACTGCATCCAAGCGCCGAGCTTTTGCAAACACGGGAGGACCAGAAGTGGGGATAAAGTGTTTCACCCCGTGCTTCGCGACCGTCGCTGAAAAAGTGGGCACAGTGAGCGCTGGAAATTGGGTGAGGAGTGTGTGAAACTTACCACCTGCTGTAGCGACGTGGGTCTGTACTGGTGGCGGGGACACTCGAGCTGAACAGGGGAGAGAGTAAAAAGAGAGTGCATTTACCAGCCGTCTATTAGCAAGATCAACTAACAGATTGTGTGAACACAAAAAATCCGCGCCCAACATGTTGAAACTCACCGCCGCTATTACAAAAGTCCATTCATATGTGCGGCCATGTAAGCATAAAGGCAAGGTCCTTCTCCCGTAGGTGTTGATGTTCGAGCCATTTGCCGCTGTAGCTCCGTTACTGTGGGGTCCAGCCACCCGGTCCGCGTATGTTGGGGTGATGAAGCTCACTTGTGCTCCGGTGTCAATGAGGAACACTCGTCCGGAGCGCGCATCCGTGATGTAGAGCAGCTTGTTGCGTTCTCCGAGGGTCGAAGCTGCTAGCGACCCCCGGTCTTGCCGTTTCCCGAACTCCTGAAGATGCAGGGCGGCACACACCTGCGTGCCTTCTCTGCGAACCTCCGATGGTAAAAGCAGAGATCTTCTCCTCCGCTGTGTCGTGCCCGCGCTTCTGCCACCGGGCTATTGGCTCCCCCTCGTTGCGGTCGTGTTGCCGCCGTCGTCGGCCAGTCTGGTTCTGCCGCCTCTGGCTCCCCGCTGTCTCGGGTCGCTGCTGTGGTTGCTTGCCCGCCGCAGGCGTCCAGGATCCCATCTGCCTCCTGGGCCAGCTCCCGGAACTCCTCCAGGGTGTGACACTTTTTGCCGGCCAGCGTGCTTCTCGCATGCGCCGGGAGGTTGGAGAGGAAGATGAACTGAAAAATGAAATCATCGTTGTCCAAACCTCTCAGCTGTATCATCTCCTCCATCAGGGCGCTCGGCCTGTGTCCACCTTGGTCTAGCAAAGACAGGATCCTCCTCGCCCTCACTTCAGCCGAGGGGGTGAAAAACTTGATGAGGGTGGATTTCAGCTTGCCGTACCTGTCGGTCGCGGGTGGTTGCTCCACCAAGCTTTGCACGCACCGAGCTGTGCTGTTGTCCAGTTTAGCGATGACATGGTGGAACTTAGTGTCATCCACCGTTGCTCCTGCGAGCGCGAACTGCGACTCTGCTTGCAGAAACCACGACCGTGGGTTATCCTGCCAGAAATCAGGCAGCTTAACGGCCACTGCGCTCGCCAGCTCTGAGCGCTGTGAGTCCGGGACCCTGAGAATTTCTTCGTTCATTCTCAACGTCGTCAGTCACCAATGTGGGGAGACTTGAATAACGAAACCGAATTGTCTTTCATTCCAGTTTATTCAAGAAATCATTCCACTGTCTGCTCTTATTCTTGAGCAGCGAACAAAGAGAGTGAACACACCAAAGTTCTCTCCTTTAAACATTCTGACATCAAACCATTTCCCTCGCGGGGGAAATCACACATCTCTCTCAAAATCTCTTTATTCACATTCATTAGCCTTTTATTTACATAACTCCCCCTTCTCTCTTCCCGAGCCTCAGTGGTCAGGAAGTCTTCTGTCCCCTGTCCTCCGCAGGGGGTCCAGGCTCTGTGGCTCCGCACCGCAGGGGGCTGGCTCTCCTTCATCGTGGTTAAATCACATATGCAGTGTCCAACATATACATATCTCACAACACAGCCATAGTGTCCATGTAAACATGGCTACTGACACACACGTCACAGAGCAGGTCTTGCTACAATACACTACAATACACCCCTGCGTCCTCAGGTGTGAACCTGGCGCTGTGGGGGGCGAAAGGCATGGCTTTGTTTGTTTGGCTCCTCTCACCTTTTCTCCATTAGCATCTCTATCTTCTCCCCCACCAACCCCCTGTACTGGGTAGAGTGCAATGTGTATTGTGTCCACCACACCATCCTCTTTCTTTATTTGATGTCATTCATGCATTTTTTTACCCACGGATTTCATGACCTCAAAACAGATGGAGCCCCCCCCCCCCGTGGGCTCAGGCACCCTCCCTGGGGGGCACAGACCCCAGGTTGAGAAACACTGAACTAAGGGACACTTTGAGTTAATTTTTGAGTAGACACTTTGATTTGTGTTATTGTAGGTTTTGTTTTTTCTCTTTTCCATTATAAACATTGGTGTTCCATCACCCACTGAGTAGCGTGTATGTTCTATTTTCAGTATATATCCTTTGGGGGTTTTGTTTTGTGTGTGGGTCAACTGATCTTATATGTCAGGAGAGATACCTGACTGGCACCCCCTAAAAATAAAATCTTGCTCAAGGCAGCCACCCCAAAACTGTCACACTTTTGACTTTTTGACCCCAAACCCATAGTCAGGTCAGGGTGTAAGTCGTCCAAGATGTGTCTTAGGGTGCTTTCACACCTACAGGCTTTTATATATATATGCGGCGGCATGAAATAAAGCGGCGTTGTTGGAGGTTTTAAGTAGAGTTTTATTATCATACCGCCGTCACGGGATCCCCTCTCCAGCCCAAGTGTGTGCAGGTTGGATGGGGATCCTCTGGCTCTCAGAGAAGAAGACACAGAGTGCGTGTCTGCAGCAGAGGTTGAAGTGTGAGTGAGAGAGAGAGCATGGATTTCAGTCAGCTTAAATACCAGTTACAAACAATGCATGAAAGGCATTCACAGCAGGGAGTATGGCATTTGCATTTGAGAGGCATACATCACAATAGGCAGATTTGCTAGACTGTGCTCTAGGTGCAGAACAAAGGGGTTAACAGGCACATCTACATATTGATCTGAGTCTCTAGGTCACAGTAAGGACAGGACGCATGAACACAATACATGAAAGGTGACATTATCACAGTAGTGTAGCGGAAAAAACCAGGAGTAGCGAGTTGTCTGTCCTTAGTCTGTTTGTGGGGGTTTTCCCAAACCGCCACAGCTCCCCCCCAGAGGGCTCGGCAGGTGGTCGAGACCTCGATAGTGCAGCTTGGGCAGCGAGCAGGGAAAAGCTCTGCGCAGGAGGGGGTGGAGGGGGGTGGGGGTAGTAAAAGCCGGCCGGAGACGATGAAAACGTCCAGGCCGCGCAAATATTGCTTGTGGGTCCGCGATGTCGAAGGGCTGGTCCCGTTGAACGTGCAGAGGTCCACAAGAAGAAAAATTAGTCACTGGCTCCTCTCGTGATTAAGTCCTGCAAGGATTAATAGCGGCCGTGAAGAAAAGACGAGGCTGCTTGGCGGCTGTGATGAGAGCAGAGGGACTGGCATGTTGACTTTAGGTGCGGGCACAGCCTTAAAGTCCTCGGGGATCGCAAAACCGCTGAATTCCCCATGTGTGCCATGGCTGAGACTATTAACAAATCCTTCGAGCATGCTGCATGCGTGCCTCAGGTGAGCGAGCAGCCCTGAAGGGCAGCGGCGAAGGAGGAAGGCAGTCTGTGGAGCCGTATGTGTCCCGTGCGTGGTGCGCCATGCCCGTGACTTCCCAGTGCGTGTGCCGGGGTCCCGTGCGTGGTTGGGCCGCTGGAGAGGAGAACCAGGGTCAGGGAGCTTGCTGGAGATCATCCCTGTTGTCTGTTGCGTCGTTCGGTAGTGGTGCGTTGGAGCGGTGCGAGGAAAGTAGACGCTCTTGTCCCTCGCTCGGTCATGGTGCGTTCAGGTCCACGTGTGCTCCGTCGGCCATGGGAGTCGCCGTCGCGGAGAAAGGACGAGGTACATGCGCTCTCGAGTGGAGGAGCTGTGAGCGCGGCCGGTCCAGCGTGGATGTGCCGATCTAGGCGTGCAGATCTCACCATGAAACGTTGCTGCGGCTTTCCCGGTCGTGGGTGGTCTCCGGAGAGTTTCAACCTGGAAACTCTGCGTCGAAATCTCCCTGAAGCAGAAGGGAGCTGTTGCGTTCGCTTGTCGTCGGAGAATCACCGCCGGGTGTTGCGTTCGCTGGCAGCGTGTTCGTTTCAGCATCGGGTCACCAGTGCGGCGGCATGAAATAAAGCGGCGTTGTTGGAGGTTTTAAGTAGAGTTTTATTATCATACCGCCGTCACGGGATCCCCTCTCCAGCCCAAGTGTGTGCAGGCTGGATGGGGATCCTCTGGCTCTCAGAGAAGAAGACACAGAGTGCGTGTCTGCAGCAGAGGTTGAAGTGTGAGTGAGAGAGAGAGCATGGATTTCAGTCAGCTTAAATACCAGTTACAAACAATGCATGAAAGGCATTCACAGCAGGGAGTATGGCATTTGCATTTGAGAGGCATACATCACAATAGGCAGATTTGCTAGACTGTGCTCTAGGTGCAGAACAAAGGGGTTAACAGGCACATCTACATATTGATCTGAGTCTCTAGGTCACAGTAAGGACAGGACGCTTGAACACAATACATGAAAGGTGACATTATCACAGTAGTGTAGCGGAAAAAACCAGGAGTAGCGAGTTGTCTGTCCTTAGTCTGTTTGTGGGGGTTTTCCCAAACCGCCACATATATATACTGTATATACTGTATATATATATATATATATATATATATATATATATATATATATATATATTGTGGGACATATATGCACATATGTATATCACTTTATGCTTCATATGTATGCCACCGTAGGCTTCACATCTCAGATCGAACAAAGGACTGAGTCTCCTTGGAGATAACAGGAGGATGTGAAAGTTTAGTCTTTGGTATGCAAAGAGACGGCCTTGGGGGATTTCCTGGCTGCCAGAGACTTTGGGGGGAGGTGATAAGATCTAAGAGAAGATGCATTGTGACTGGGGATTAAATACAATGTGACTGTGAGCTTTGAAGGTCCTGGGGTATATAAAGGACGAATGTCTGGGTTTCTCTCTCTTTTCTGTTTTGCTGATGTTGGAAGATGTGAATAAACCTGACTCGTGAGATAAACTCTGCCTCGTCATTTTCACATTTCCACACTGGTGACCCTAAGACGTATCATGAGTGAAAGAAATTCCCCCGAGCCAGCCGGGTCAGGAGCTCCCAGCCAAGCGTATGCCGCTACCGTCCAGCTACCGGACTTTTGGCGAGACAACCCGCGCTCCTGGTTCCACTTGGTCGAAGCACAGTTTGCCCTCCGGGGGATAACGATAGATGACACGAAGTTCTACCATGTGATTGCCAAGCTCGACAACCGCACGGCTCGGCATGTGCAGAGCCTTTTGGAGCAGCCACCGGCCAGCGACAAATACGGCGGGTTGAAGGCTGCGCTCATTCAGCGCTTCACTCTCTCAGTCCAGGAGAGAGCGGAGAGACTCCTGGCTCTGAACGACTTGGGAGATGGCACGCCCATTGACCTGATGGAGGACATGCTGAGGTTGAGGGGCTCAGACGACAACGACTTCATCTTCACCCACATTTTCCTCAGAACCCTACCGTCGACCACGAGAGCGACCCTGGCCAGTTCGCCGTTGTTGGCCCAGCGGGACTTCCGCGTGCTGGCCCAGGAGGCGCACCGGATTCTCAACGCCAGCAAACAGCGCGCGGCCACCGCGGCAGCAACGGAGTTCGGCGCGACGGCCGGAGATGGCGGGGGGGCCAGAGACGGCGGTAGCAGACCCACCGACGACGGCCGGGGCGGGGGCCAAGGATCACGGGAGGAGACTGAGGCCCAAGCAGCACGTAGGCTGATGTGTAATGATTTTATCATGACATGCAGACTGTTATTCCGTTGTTCCATCTTAGACGTTTGGGGGGGGGGGGGGGTCATGTGGAACATATATGCACATATGTATATCACTTTATGCTTCATATGTATGCCACTGTAGGCTTCACATCTCAGATCGAACAAAGGACTGAGTCTCCTTGGAGATAACAGGAGGATGTGAAAGTTTAGTCTTTGGTATGCAAAGAGACGGCCTTGGGGGATTTCCTGGCTGCCAGAGACTTTGGGGGGAGGTGATAAGATCTAAGAGAAGATGCATTGTGACTGGGGATTAAATACAATGTGACTGTGAGCTTTGAAGGCCCTGGGGTATATAAAGGACGAATGTCTGGGTTTCGCTCTCTTTTCTGTTTTGCTGATGTTGGAAGATGTGAATAAACCTGACTCGTGAGATAAACTCTGCCTCGTCATTTTCACATTTCCACAATATATATATAGATAGATAGATAGATAGATAGATAGATAGATAGAGAGAGAGAGAGAGAGAGAGAGAGAGAGAGAGAGAGAGAGAGAGAGAGAGAGAGAGAGAGATGTGAAAAAATTAGGACACCATGTATAAGCCTGTGGGGTTTTTTTTAACATATTTGGACATAGGGATATTTAATATCAATGTTGAAAATACTGGGAGATTCACATAATACAACTAAACAATTAAAAATGAATTAAAGACTTTTTTCAAATTTTCTGTAAAATGTAATTTTAAACAAATAGTGAGGAATAAATTAGGACACCCCCCATCTTTTTTAGGAGACCCCTACATTCATTCGCACTTAAAATGGTTAAAATAAATGTTAGAAGATGTAAATAAAAACAAAAACAAGGTTAGATATAGATATGTGAACATTTCTTAACAAAACTGAATATTTAATGGGGTGTCCTAATTTTTTCACATGACTGTATATATTACAGGCATTTGATTAGTTTTGAGTTGTTTGTGGGTTTGTTTGCTCCAGGTGATGGGTGTGGTCTGGTGGGTGGTTTGGGGTTTTGTGTCTTTGCAGTGCTTTTTTTCAACCTCTAGGCTGTGCTGTTGTGCAAACATGTCTTTTGCCAGTACGAATTACTGGTTGCCTTGGAAACAACAGCCGTTGGAGACGGCAGTCTTTTTTTCTTTTTTTTCTTTTTTTGCTGTCTGAAAAACATTTTCTTGGCCCGTGGAATAAAGTTGGGGTTTTTTTTGTGAAGTTTTCAGTCTGTCTACTCTCTGCCTGATATACACTACCATTCAAAAGTTTGGGGTCACTTAGAAATTTCCTTATTTTCGAAAGAAAAGCACTTTTTTTCAATGAAGATAACTTTAAACTAATCAGAAATACACTCTATACATTGCTAATGTGGTAAATGACTATTCTAGCTGCAAATGTCTGGTTTTTGGTGCAATATCTACATAGGTGTACAGAGGCCCATTTCCAGCAACTATCACTCCAGTGTTCTAATGGTACAATGTGTTTGCTCATTGCGTCAGAAGGCTAATGGATGATTAGAAAACCCTTGTGCAATCATGTTAGATCTGCAATGCTGTAATTGCTGCAAATGGAGGATTCTTTGACGAAAGCCAAGTTTGAAGGAAAAAATTATTATTTCAAATACAAATCATTATTTCTAACCTTGTCAATGTCTTGACTATATTTTCTATTCATTTTACAACTCGTGGTGGTAAATAAGTGTGACTTTTCATGGAAAACACAAAATAATTGTCTGGATGACCCAAAACTTTTGAACGGTAGTGTATATATATATATATATATATATATATATATATATATATATATATATATATATATATATAATCACCTGTCATTTTATTTGTACGATGATACACTAAATATTTTTTTATTCCATTCACATTCACATTTTAATTGCGGACTTAGTGTTGGAGTCTATAGCACTATTTTATTATTTTTTAAATGATTGAATGAGCAGGGGGAAGAGTATGCAGAAGTAACTACATAGGAATATAAAACAAAAATAAATACTGAAACATATGCCCAAGGGAGATGTGTTCACCCCAAAAGCAGAACGGCAGGAAGCCTCCACAAAGACTGATCTTTATGAGCATCACTTAACACTGATGTCAGCTGACCTGAGCTGAGTATTTCTCTGATTTTTCAAAACATCTGTAAAAGTCAGTCCAAACACTAAAGTGTGAACCCAGCTTTAACTTAGGCCGACTTACAGTAGGTAAACTCTGCATAACTTAGCCCAACGCTCAAGAACTTTTACAACCTGAGCACAACCTGAGCACAACTTTCGCCAACATTTATTTTCAAATGTTGTCAAATTTTCAGCATGCTGAAAATTTTCAAAGAACACAACTTTTACCAGCAGAGCCAGATATCTGCCAAAATGTCAGTAAAAGTCGCTCCAAACATTGTAATGTAAATCCACCCTTAGTAATTTAGGACCTTTAAGGTCAAACTGATTCATCAGTGATCCCAACTATATGGCCACAATAATCCAGTAACTAGGAATAATCAGATAATGTTAATAATCGGATTTGACATGTGTACATGCACTGAATAAATGGATTACTGGACAATAAACTATGTGTGTTAATGTAATTTCTCACAACACAACAATTGGTCATTGTTTTTACATGACTACTTTAATAATCAGATAACTCAAGAAATCCACTTATAAACTGTTTATTACTATGCATGTAAACATAGCCATTTTGCATATCATACTCCTATAAATAACATGTGGGAGGGCCTCAAAAATTGCTCTAGCCCAGGGGCCCACAACCTCCTTAATCTGGCCCTGCTTATGCCTTTTTTTCTACAAACAAAACCTTTCATTGTCTTACAGTTTCAACTCAAAATCTTTTCCAAATGGTTAACTTGATGAATCGCAACATACCTGAACTCAAAATAGCAAAATTAAGGCCACATGCATGCTCCTACACTGGCCAATCTTTCTAATAGACTAAAAGCAACTCCTTAAATACTGTCTGTCCGGGCGGATGTTTGGGCGGTGCGGTGGAGGAGTGGTTAGCGCTGTGGTTCAATTCTGTGGTTCGATTCCAGCCCCTGACCAACAGTGATCTGTGTGGACTTTGCATGTTCTCCCCGTGTCTGCGTGGGTTTACTTCGGGATTTCTCCGGTTTCCTCCCACTGGCCAAAAACATGCAGGTTAGGTTAATTGGAGACTCTAAAGTGGCCCTAGGTGTGAATGTGTGTTTGAATGGTGAAGGGATAGCACCGTATCATGGCTGCTTCATCCATCCAGGTGGATGCCCTGAATTTCCCCTCTGGCGATCAATAAAGTACAAAAAAACAAAAATCAAAAACAATAATCAGTCCTCTCCACAAAATAGCTGCATCTGGACCTTCTCATTTGTACAGGTAAATAAGGTACTTTTAACAGGAACCCAGATATATATGGATGGATGGATCTCAAACTGGGAAATTACACTGTACCAGCAGCATGGCAGTAGGCAACCAAAATGACAGGAACACGCACAGCATAAAAAAGGGATTATTCATAGAAAGTAAAACTGTCTAAATAACTTATATACACCATAGATGAATAGATGATGACCCATTTACATACATGAATCATACCCACTGTACAATGTAGGACTATCAGGTGCAGGGTGCAATGTGAGGTACCAATTAGACTGCAAGGTGCAGTATGGCAGCATAGTTATGGCCAGAATTCAACGTTAGAGTTAGCTATTGTATAATGAAATGGTATGTGGCAGGAAAGATTTCCTGTACCTGACCGTTCAGCAGCAAAGCTGTAGCAGTCTGCTGGAGAAAGTGCTCTGCTGTCTGCCCAGTGTGTGGTGGAGGGGGTGATCAGGATTGTCCATGATGAATCGCAGTTTGTTCAGTGTCCTCCTCTCCAGCATAGTCTCAACGGTCTCCGGCCTGAGACCAATTACAGAGCCAGCCTTCTTGATCATCTTGTCAAGTCTGTTGGTGTTGCTGGCTCTGATACTGCTACCCCAACAGACAGCTGCAAAGAAGATGGTGCTGGCGACAACGGCCTGGTAGAAAAGCTCCAGCATCCTGTTGCACATGTTGAAGGATCTCAGCTTCCTCAGAAATTAGCATGTGGCACGACTCAGTGTTGTACTGAAAGTCAGTGGTGTATAAGGTGAAGCGAAAAGGAGAAAGCACAATCCTCTGTGGAGCTCCTGTATCACTAACCACCACATCAGACAAGACACTGCCCAGTCCGACAAACTGTGGCCTGCCCGTCAGGTAGTCAGTAATCCAGGAGATCAGAGATGTTGACCCCCATCCCCCACAGCTTCTCACCCAGCAGCAGTGGATGGATGGTATTAAAGGCACTGGAGAAATCGAACGTGATTCTCACAGTGTCTCCTCCGCCATCCAGGTGCAAATGGGTTTGTTGCAGCAGGTAGATGACAGTGTCTTCAACTCCTAAATGGGGCTGATATGCAAACTGCAGAGGGTCCAGCTACGTCTTCACCTGCGGCCTCATGTGGGCTAAGACCAGTCTGTCCGGGACCTTCTTCATCGCATGAGATGTGAGGGCAACTGGTCGATAGTCATTCAGGTCAGATGGCGATGACTTCTTGGGGACAGGAACCAGGCAGGATGTCTTCCACAGCACCGGTACTCTCTCCAGACTCAGGCTCAAGTTGTACAGGTGTTTCAGTACAGGAGATCGCTGGTTGGTGCAGGTCCTCAGGATCCTGGCAGAGATGCCATCAGGGCCCGCAGCCTTCCGCTGACGGAGTCTCTCCAGCTGTTTCTTAACCTGGTCTGTAGTCACAGTGATGTGAGTGGAGCTGGTGCTGATGTCCTCAGAGGAGGGGGAGGGAGGTGGGGGGGAGGTGCTGCACAGGAGGGGGAGGGGGGGAGTGGTGTGTGGGGGTCTGGCGGTGTTGTGGGGGTTGACAGATGGTGAGTTGAACCTATTAAAAACATTCAGATGTATAATTCAATTCAACTTTATTTACATAGCGCCATTTCACAACAACAGTCATCTCACAGCACTTTCAAATGTAGGGGAAAATCCCACAATCGCAGAAAGGCTCCAGCAATCAAGTGATCCCCTGTAAGCAAGCACTTGGTGACGGTGAAGAGGAAAAACTCCCTTTTAGCAGGAAGAAACCTCCAGCAGAACAAGGTTCAGGGAGGGGAAGTTATCTACTGTGACTGGCTGGGGGGTGAGGGGATAAAGAAGAAGAAGAACAGAACAGACATGTAGAGCGCAAACAGCATGACGGGGACTCAATCTATGGGAGAGAATAAACAGATATTAATGACCAGCAAAAATATTTCATTCAGAGTAAAGAAAGGAGTGAAGCCTAGTGCATTGTTGGAGGTCCCCCTGCTGTATAAACCTATTAGCACTATAACTAAGAGAGGGTTCAGGGTCACCTGATCCCACCCTAACTATAGGCTATGTCAAAAAGGAAGGTTTTAACCTTTTAAGACATTAACCTTTAAACCATTTAAGACTCGAGTCTGACTTCCAAATCCAGATTGACAGCTAGTTCCAAAGGAGAAGAGCCTGATACTGAAAGCTCTGCCTCCCATTGTACTTTTGGAGATTCTAGGAATTACAAGTAATCCTGCATTTTGGGAGTGTAGTGCTCTGTTAGGATGATAAGGTAGTATCAGATCTTTTAAATAACAAGGGGTCTGAGTAGAGCTTTGTAAGAGCTAACAAAACCATGGATTAGTTTCTCGGCATCACTCTGAGACAAGATGCTCTAATCTTGGCAATATTGCACAAATGATAGAAGGCAGTCTTAGAAACAAGTTTAACATGTGAATTGAAGAACTGATCTTAGTCAAAAATAACTCCATGGTTCCTCACAGAACTATTAAGAGAAAGAGTAACCCCATCCAAACTAAGAGTTTGATTTAGAAAGGTATCTCTGTTTTTTGGACCAACTAGAATGACTTCAGTCTTATCTGAATTTAATAGCAAGAAATTACAAGTCATCCAAGCTCCGATTTCCTTAAAACAAGCCTCTAATTTGGCTAATTAATTACTGTCATCTGGCTTCATTGACAAATATAATTGCGTGTCATCTGCATAACAGTGAAAATGTATGCAGTGCTTTCTAATAATATTGCCTAACGGAAGCATATATAAACTAAAAAGAATAGGGCCTAGCACAGATCCCTGTGAAACTCCATGACTGAGCTTTGAGTAAGAAGAAAACTCATTATTGACAAACTGGAACCAGATCAGATAAATAAGTTTAAACCACTGCAACAAAGTTCCATTAAGTCCAACAAGGTGTTCTAATCTATCAAGAAAATATTATGATTGATAATATCAAAGGCTACTCTCAGGTCCAAAAGGACAAGTACAGAAACAAGTCCATTATCAGATGCGATAAGGAGGTTGTTAGTGACCTTCACTAAAGCTGTTTCAGTACCTTGATGAATTCTGAACCCTGATTGAAACTCTTCAAATAAGCCATTTCCCTGCAAGTGGTCAAATAGATGCATAGCAACAACTCTTTCTAAGATTTTTGAAATGAAAGGCAAATTAGAGCTTGGTCTACAGTTAGCTAAAGCTCCTGGATCCAGCGTTGGCTTTTTAAGTAATGGTTTAATTACAGCAGTTTTAAAAGCCTGGGGTACATGGCCTAATACTAATGAAGAACTGATTATTTGAAGAGTAGAACTACCAATAAATGGGAATACTTCTTTAAATAACTTGGTAGGAATAGGGTCTAGTAGACAAGTTGAAGGCTTGGATGAGGAAATTATTTATCTAACTCTACAAAGTCAGTTGGAGTAAACTCATCCAAACGGATATCAGTTGAAGGAGTTGTAGTTGTTACTGTGTTTAAATTAATGGTGAGAAGGATCTGAATAATTTTATCTTCAATAGATGGAATTTTATTATTGAAGAAGTTCTTAATAAAGTCCTGACTAGTAAATTCCTTAATAAAGTCCTGACTCTTTGCCAGCCTGGCTACAATGCTGAAAAGAAACCTGGGATTATTCTTGTTATCTTCTATTAATGCTGAATAATAAGTTGTTCTAGCTTTTCTAAGTGATTTTTTATAAATAAGAAGTTGATTTCTCCAAGCTAGACAGATTTCATCTCATTTAGTGGGCTGCCATTTTCTATCTGATTGATGAGTCTTCTGTTATAAGCAACAAGTTTCTGTGTTGAATCAAGGAGTCAGAAACCTCTGATTAGACTTTTTCTGTTTTAAAGGGGCCACCATGCCTAGAGTCTGATGCAGAGAATCTGTAACACTATCTGCCATGCTATCAAATCAATTTGGTGAGCACTGGAGCAAATGCCTAGGAGTAGCAATTCCTGTGAAATGTGGATGGACATATGAACACCATGTCATCACATTGGCTCCTTTCGGCTTGGCCAGAATGAACTAAAAATGGTATGTACTGTAGATCTCTTTTAAATTAGCAATAAAATAGAAAAAATAAATAAAATACAGTGGAGTGAAAAGGTGTTTGCCCCTTTCCTGATTTCTCATTTTTTTGTTTGTATGTTTGTCACACTTAAATGTTTCAGATCATCAAACAAATTTAAATATTAGACAAAGATAGCACAAGTAAACACAAAATGCAGTTTTTGAGTGAAGGTGTTTATTATTAAGGGGGGAAAAAATCCAAACCTACATGGCCCTGTGTGAAAAAGTGATTGCCCCCTAAACCTAATAACTGGTTGGGCCACCCTTGGCAGCAACAACTACAATCAAGCATTTGCGAGAACTTGCAGTGAGTCATTTGCAGCGCTGTGGAGGAATGTTGGCCCACTCATCTTTGCAGAATTGTTGTAATTCAGCCACATTGAAGGGTTTTTGAGCATGAACCACCTTTTTAAGGTCATGCCACAGCATCTCAGTCGGATTCAGGTCAGAACATTGACTAGGCCACTTCAAAGTCTTCTTTTTTTTTCTGTCCTGCTGCAGAACCCAAGTGCACTTCAGCTTGACATTACTAACAGATGGCCGGCCATTCTCCTTCAGGATTTTTTGGTAGACAGCAGAATTCATGGTTCCATTTACCATAGCAAGTCTTCCAGGTCCTGATGCAGCAAAACAGCCCCAGACCATCACACTAACACCACCATATTTTACTGTTGGTATGATGTTCCTTTTCTGAAATGCTGTGTTACTTTTACGCCAGATGTAATGGGACACACACCTTCCAAAAAGTTCAACTTTTGTCTCGTCAGTCCACAGAGTATTTTCCCAAAAGTTTTGGGGATCATCAAGATGTTTTCTGGCAAAACTGAGATGAGCCTTCATGTTGTTTTTGCTCAGCAGTGGTTTTTGTCTTGGAACTCTGCCATGCAGGCCATTTTTTCACAGTCTCTTTCTTATGGCGGAGTCATGAACACTGACCTTAACAGAGGCAAGTGAGGCCTGCAGTTCTTTGGATATTGTTGTGGGGTCTTTTGTGACCTCTTGGATGAGTCATCACTGCGCTCTTGGGGTAATTTTAGTCGGCCGGCCACTCCTGGGAAGGTTCATCACTGTTCCATGTTTTTGCCATTTGTGGATAATGGCTCTCACTGTGGTTCACTGGAGTCCCAAAGCTTTAGAAATGACTTTATAACTTTTTCCAGACTGACAGATCTCAGTTACTTTGTTTCTCATTTGTTCCTGAATTTCTTTGGATCGTAGCATGATGTCTAGTTTTTGAGGATCTTTTGGTCTACTTCACTTTATCAGGCAGGCCCTATTTAAGTGATTTCTTGATTAAGAACAGGTGTGGCAGTAATCAGGCCTGGGTGTGGCTAGAGAAATTGAATTCAGCTTGCCAAAATGTGATAAACCACATGTTTTAACAAGGGGGGGGGGGGGTCACTTTTTCACACAGGGCCATGTAGGTTTTCATTTTTTTTAACCTTAATCATAAGCACGTTCATTTAAAAACTGCATTTTGTGTTTACTTGTCTTAGCTTTGTCTAATATTTAAATTTGTTTGATGATCTGAAACATTTAAGTGTGACAAACATACAAAAAAATGAGAAATCAGGGAGGGGGCAAACATTTTTTCACACCACTGTATATACTCTGTACACTTCCTGTCCAGCATCTATTATTATTATTATTTTATTGTTGTTGTCATTATCGCTAACTATCCACAAAGAGCCTGACAGTATCAGACATGTAAGATATTTTTAAAGTAAGTCTAATGGGTATGAAAATACGAGGTTCAAGTAATGGCTTAAAGTAGGGTTTTTCTCTGATCCAGGTGAATGATAAGGATGAAGTAATGAGCTCTTCTATCTGGCTGTATAGCTGTGCTTATCAGAATCGCAGTGTTTGCAAGTGCCTGGAACAAATATGGGACAGGACTTTTACTTTCTGAAGCAAGGATTTCACATCACTGTAGATGGGTGTGTAAAAATAACAGACAAATCAGCACATTTTGTTCAGAGCACCAGCAGGTCCAACATGTTGTAGAGGGCAGCTGAAAGTGTTAACATCATGGCTTGAGGGTTGCTTTGTGCCCTAAGAGTCAAGTATATTTCAGAATTATGTGCATGTGTGACCGGAATCTACTGGCAAAAGTTAATTAATGCTCTACTAGGAGCCTGAACAGTGGTATGGTTGTGAGAAAGGCCACAACAGCCGGGGCTGTTTGCTGGCATTTAAATAGAACACCCTCTCCCACCGTGGTATCCATGCTTCTTTTTCTTTCTCCTCTACTCGTGCTAGTTTGGGTGTCTGGGGAAGCTATAAGCACTGGGTGGCACCAAGTCAGAGCTGGCTTCGACATTATATTGGGTAATGCATGAAAGGGTTTGCTGGCAAGCTCACCGCTTAGCAGGTTGTCACACTGGGAAATCACTCACTGAGAGGAAGCTACAGCCAATTCCCTGTCAGTGGCTGGTGAGATCACAGGGGCAGAAGTCAGGAAACATAGAAGCAGACACAGAGACAGACTGTAGTAATGCTGTGTAATACTATCTCATTCATTTCCACCGTCCAACCCAGCCCACGAGAACACACTCAAAGAGGAATTAAGGAATGAAAACACTGTTCTGCTTGAAACATCAATGGATAGAAATTGATGTTAGTGCCCCCATTGCATGTTTATACTCGATTTGATGTCAAGCTTAACTGTTCTGACATGTAAAACCGGAGCATGTTTTCTGTGTTTAGACACACACAACTTATTTTGATATCCTGTTAATGGATTTCCTGCCTCTCTTTTCACAATGCAAATTGAGCAGCAAGTTACTTATGAGGCTTCCCCATTTCCCACTTCATTTCTATACCCACACAAATGAGACCGAACCAAACCTCAGCGTCCACTTAAGCTAAACACTAGGAGGAACCAACAAACCCCAAAACTTCCCTCAACCTGACCACACTGCAACCGCTGCTGACAGTGTGTGCTATTGCTTAGATGATATAATGATTGGTTGAGATATTGTTTTACTTTAGGCCAAACTCTGTCTATTTTGGCACCATGCAAGACAATACTGGCCTCCTTGGTAGGTCAATGAATTACTGCCAAACCAGATCATCTTAGAAAAATTCCCTCCCAAAAAATGTAATCTATTTTGTTGGAAACGTTTAAATAATTTTGACATGGAATGTTACTTGAAGCCTAAGTTACAGCCTAATTTTCCATCCAAAATGCACCAGTGCTCTGAATTAGGTGCTGCCAAGTGACTTTCAAAGGCATCTTTGAGTCAACACTAGTAGCAAGGGAAATTGTAGTATAACACTGACATCTAATGGAAGACCAGCGTATGTGCATTTACACATACATGTGAGCAGATCTGCCACATTCCAAGGAAACGTCATCCCAGACGATATACACATCTATCACATATACACTACCGTTCAAAAGTTTGGGGTCACCCAGACAATTATTTTGTGTTTTCCATGAAAAGTCACACTTATTTACCACCATGAGTTGTAAAATGAATAGAAAATATAGTCAAGACATTGACAAGGTTAGAAATAATGATTTGTATTTGAAATAATATTTTTTTCCAAATATACTCAACCTGCTCAAAGGAAGGTCAGTTTTATAGTTTCTCTAACCAGCTAAACTGTTTTCAGCTGTGCTAACATGATTGCACAAGGATTTTCTAATCATCCGTTAGCCTTCTGACGCAATGAGCAAACACATTGTACCATTAGAACAATGGAGTGATAGTTGCTGGAAATGGGCCTCTATACGCCTATGTAGATATTGCACCAAAAACCAGACATTTGCAGCTAGAATAGTCATTTACTACATTAGCAATGTATATTAGATATTAGAGTGTATTTCTGATTAGTTTAAAGTTATCTTCATTGAAAAAAAACAGTGCTTTTCTTTCAAAAATTAGGAAATTTCTAAGTGACCCCAAACTTTTGAACGGTAGTGTGTATATATATATATATATATACAGTATATATATATATAAGGGATTCTGCAATGTAGGTATGTATGTGGCAGAAACTTTGTCCTCTTACTAACTCAGAGGCCACTTGACCGCGGGCTCATTTCTTGCATGATGATGCCACAATGCCTGAAGAGTGCACCTGACATGGTTTCACTGACTGCTTGACCATAAAAGAGGTCTCAGGTGACCTTTTTTAACCGACCTTTACTGGTGGAGTTGCAGGTGAGGTATCCGACACAGTCGGTAGAGTTTAAGATCCGTGGGTCTCTCTCCACAATACAGACATTGTGGACTAATGGGGAGATGGAGCTAAAGGTGCTGCTGGGTGCTGGGATACCAAAACTATGTCTACATTTAACTGTATTGACAATTATTTACTTTAATCTACTCATATAACCCCAGTTGAGATGTACAGTGGTGAAAGAATCGAGTGCACCCTGACCGTTTGTGTCAGGGCGACTGAAACTGGAAGCTAGGAGAATGAATCTACATTTAATCAGCTCATTTCTATCTGTGCACTGCTTTGAATGCATTCTTGTATTGCCAAAACGGGTTTCTGCTGTATCTAGTGATTAGTGTTCAAATTGTGCCTTTTTTTTAATTAAACAAGAATCGAGAACAACTTCTCACGCAATCGCTGCAATGAGGAAAAAGCACAAGATGACAGAACGGTATGTACACTGACTGCTGCAGCTGTCATCTAACAATATCTGTACTTTCCGGGGTTAGGATGAGTCATGCAAATGTTCTGTCTGCTAACTTCCTCAATATTCTTTTGAATTCATTGTTCATCCCACTTACTTTGGAAGTGTGCAACATGTGAAGGACACAATTGTCTTCTATTAAAAATAATGTGTTTTGGGACCTTGGGGAAGTCAGGTTATTTAGCACCTCAGACAGAGACAGGGAATAAGCATGGGAGAACAATGCCCAGGAAGGACAGAGGTGGTTGAATGCAATGTAGTGTAAATATCATGCTGTGTGAGGTGAAGTGCCATGAAACTTGAGAAGTGTGACTTGTGATATAGAGAGGAGAGCTTGCTGTAACTATTCAGTCCATTCTGTGCTTGTGAGACGTGAGTGTGTAATAAATCGTCTGTCATGAATCTGCCTCTTCCTTTACACACTCCACACTGGTGACCCAAGCCGTATTATGGAACACGAGGCAAGAACCCCGGAGCCGGCCCGGTCGCAGCAGCCATTCCACAGACAGCCCAGACTGGAACCCCCAGCAACGTGTGTGCGGTTTCAGTCAAGCTACCGGATTTCTGGCAGTACAACCTGCGCTCTTGGTTCCACCACACCGAGGCCCAGTTCGCCCTCCGGGGAGTAACGGCAGACGACACCAAGTTCTACCATGTGGTAGCAGCGCTGGACTCCCGCACAGCCCAGCAGGTAGCGAGCCTGCTCGATCAGCCACCAGCCCGCAACAAATACGAGGCACTCAAGGCTGCGATCACCCGGCGTTACACGCTCTCGGAATGTGAGAGAGCGGAGAGGCTCCTGGTGCGGACCAAGTTGGCGTTAATGGGGACGGACGACGGGCACTTTCTGTTTGCCCACCTTTTCCTCCGGAACCTTCCAACAGAGGCGAGAGCAGTTCTGGCCAATTCGCCGTTGCTGCGCATGACTACGGTGCAGTAGCCCAGGAGGCAGACAGGATCATCCTCACCACCAGGGCGATCACAGTCAATGCGGCGGCGGCAGAGCCCAGCGAGACGACCAGAGGAGGCGAGGAGCCACCGACGGTAGTAGCAGTGGGGGCCAAGGAGCGCCAGAGAGACACGCTCTGTTTCTACCACCGCCGCTTCGGAGAGAACGGACGCAGATGTGCGCCACCGTGCCAATTCAAGCGCTCGGGAAAACGCCAAGGCCGGCAGTCGGCAGCAGCTGCGACCCTCGGTGTAGAGAACAAGCTGCTCTACATGACGGACGCGCGCTCGGGGAGGCGTTTCCTCATGGACACCGGAGCCCAGAGGAGCATCATCCTACCAACCTACGCTGACTGGCTGGCAGGACCTAGCAGCCCCGGGATGTTGGCAGCAAACGGCTCGGAAATTAAGACCTTTGGTGAGAGGACACTGACCTTATCTCTACACAGCCGTACATACGAGTGGACTTTTGTCGTAGCAACACTGAATTACCATATCCTGGGGGCTGATTTTCTGTGTGCACATGGTTTACTGGTTGATGTTGCTAACAGGCGCCTGGTTAATGCACTGTCCTTTGACCCTCTCCCCTGTATAGCTCAAGCGACCCAGCCAACAGCACAAGCCAACGTCACAGCTCCAGGCGGTAAGTTCCACGCACTGCTCACTCAGTTCCCAGCACTCACGGTCCCGACGTTTTCGGCGGCCATCGCTAAACACGGGGTGGAGCACTTTATCACCACCACCGGGCCGCCCGTTTTTGCAAGACCTCAGCACTTGGACGCAGCTAAACTGGCCATAGCACACGAGGAGTTCGCCAACCTGGAAAGGTTGGGCATCATCAGGCGTTCGAACAGCCCATGGGCATCCCCGCTACACATGGTCCCTAAGGCTGAGGGATCGTGGCGACCGTGCAGTGATTTCCGCAGATTGAACAACGCCACAGCGCACGACCGCAACCCGATTCCCCACATACAGGATTTTTCCGTTCACCTCGCCGGAGCACGCATTTTTTCCAAGCTAGACCTGGTCCGCGGTTACCACCAAGTCCCAGTGCGCGCGGAGGACGTACCCAAAACAGTGGTAATAACTCCGTTCGGTTTATTCAAGTTCCTGCGCATGCCATTCAGGTTAAAAGGCGCAGCACAGATGTTCCAGCGCATGATGGATGCAGTGCTGTGTGATCTCCCGTTCGTGTTCGTCTACCTGGACGATATCCTGGTAGCCAGTACGTCCGAAGACGAACACGAAACCCACCTCAGGACGGTTTTCCGGAGGTTGGAGGAGCACGGGTTGATAATCAACCCGGCGAAATGCCAGTTTGGCATGACGGAGATTGATTTTTTGGGGCACTGTGTTTCTCCGGAAGGAGCGATCCCGTTGCCCGACAAAGTGTGTGCCGTGGCAGATTTTCCCCGGCCTCAGACGGTCAGGGCACTGCAGGAATTTTTGGGGATGGTGAACTTTTATAACCGTTTCCTTCCCCACGCGGCACGGCTCATGCAACCATTGTACGCCGCACTCAAGAGACAGAAACCCGCGGATGGAGTCGAATGGACCCCGGAGCGAGAGCGGGTGTTCTCAGAGGTTAAAGCAGCCCTGGCAAACGCCGCACTGCTGGCGCATCCGGACCCGACGGCCCAGATAGCGCTCACCACCGATGCTTCAGACGTGGCCATAGGGGCTGTCGTGGAGCAGTGCGTCGCCGGGGCTTGGCAGCCACTCGCCTTTTTCAGCAGAACTTTGCGCGACAGTGAACGTAAATACAGCGCATTCGACAGAGAGTTGCTGGCTCTCCACCTGGCCATACGCCACTTCCAGTTCTGGCTGGAAGGGCGCAGCTTCACCGCGTTCGTAGACCACAAGCCACTAACGTTCGGGATGGCCAAGGTTTCAGAACCGTGGTTGGGCTGGCAGCAGAGACAGCTGGCCGCGATCTCAGAGTTTACTACCAATATTCAGCATGTGTTGGGTAAACTGAATGTGGTGGCGGACTGCCTCTCGCGCGCCGTGGTGGCCCCAGTCTACGTGGGGATAGATTACGCAGCCATGGCCGCGGAGCAGATTAGTGATACAGACGTGCGCGCGCTCCAGTCTGGACCAACAGGGTTAAGGCTGGAGAGCAGGATGCTGCGAGATGGCGCCCCCCCCCCCCAATCTGCGATGTGTCCACGGGACGCCCGTGTCCGGTGGTTCCAGTCGCGTGGCGCCGCCGCGTGTTTGAGTCGGTTCACAATCTGGCGCACCCAGGAGTGCACGTGTCAGTCAAAATGGTGGGAGAGAAGTTTGTGTGGCCGAGTCTACGCAAACAAGTAAAAGAGTGGGCTGCAGCCTGCGTGGCGTGCCAACGAGCCAAGGTACACAGGCACACGAAGGCTCCTTTGGAGCCATTTTGGGTACCGGCTAAAAGGTTCGACCATGTGCACGTGGACCTCGTGGGCCCCCTCCCGCCATCACAGGGGTGGACGCATCTCCTGACAGTGGTGGACCGCACCACACACTGGCCAGAAGCAGTCCCGCTGGCGGCAACCATGTCCGCGGACGTAGCACGCGCTTTTTTAACAGCATGGGTGGCGTGTTTTGGAGTCCCGTCGGACATTATGTCCGACAGGGGCCCTCAATTTGTTTCCGACCTCTGGCCCGTGGTGGCCCGCAGCCTGGGTGTTACAATTCATCGCACAACCGCGTACAACCCACAGGTCAATGGGTTATGCAAGCGTTTTCATAGATCACTGAAAGCAGCACTCAGGGCTTCACTGACGGATGCAAATTGGGTAGACAGGTTGCCGTGGGTTTTATTGGGGTTGCGCTCCGTGCCAAAAGAGGATTTGGAAGCTTCCCCGGCAGAGCTCGTTTTTGCACAGCCCCTACGGCTGCCCGGGGAATTTCTACCAGATAATCCGGCGCCGGGCAGCTGCCCGTCTCAGCTTTTGCAGCGTAGCGCAAACACAGGCACGCTGCCGGGCCCTGCCCACCACAGTTTTCCGCGTGCCTTCGTGCCTTAAACTTTGAAGAACGCGCAGTTCGTGTTCGTCAGACACGACGCCCACCGCCCTCCATTGTGCTCACCCTATGATGGACCGTTCAGAGTGCTGGAAACAGGGGATAAGCATTTTTTGCTAGACTTGGGGGGTAGACGGGAGAAAATTGGCATAGGCAGACTCAAACCTGCCTTTGTAGTGGCGGATGAGCAAGTGCTGTTGGCTAGGGCCCCTCGGCGTGGAAGACCCCCACGGAAAACTCCCCAGGGAAACAATTCAGCAGAGCAGCCACAGGGGCAGAACGAAGTTCCCCCCCTCACCACGGCTCACCCGCAGTCTGGCACGGTCCCAGCAGCCCCCCACCGGCACAGCAGCGCCACGGAGGTGGTAAACCCCAGTTACAGCAGATATGGGAGGAGACTGAAGCCAAAAGCGAGTGTGGACTGATGTTCTGTCTTAGATGCTGGGGTGGGGGGGGGGGGCGTTTGGGACCTTGGGGAAGTCAGGTTATTTAACACCTCAGACAGAGACAGGGAATAAGCATGGGAGAACAATGCCTAGGAAGGACAGAGGGGGTTGAATGCAGTGTAGTGTAAATATCATGCTGTGTGAGGTGAAGTGCCATGAATGAATGAATGAATGAATGAATGAATGAATGAATTTTATTTATTTCGGATAGTACATTACAGGTTAAAAGAAACTGTATAATATAACAACAAGGTCAAATTAGACAAAGACTCCTTCTACTATACAATTCCACGTGAGTTATCCGAAATGGGTGATGGCTGAAGCCGCAGCTTATATTGCCCACCCATATTCCATCCAAGAATTCAAAGGAGAAAAAAGAGAAAACAAGACAAGAGCGATTACAATTTAAAACAAGGCTAAGACAAAATGTGACTGAGAGAAAAAGAAAACTGAGCTAGTCTAAGTTAAGCGGTTACTATTCAAAAACAAATCTAAGACATAGTGTCACAGAGAAAAAAAGAAAAAACTAAGCTACAACACAACACAGGCTGGAAATGTCAATCCTTATGTGAGTTTACATGTCGTCTTGTAAATATGTTTGGAGTATTTCTTCCTTTAGTTTTTGTTTAAATTGTCAAAGCTTTGTACATGATTTTAATTCAGGTGCAAAATTGTTCCATAATCTGACTCCTTGCACTGAAATACAGTGTTGCTTGGTGGTTGTTCTCACTGTAGGCTTTTGAAATATACATGTTCCTCTGAAGTGATATCGTTTCTCCCTTGTTTGGAACAACTTTTGGATATTTGCGGGCAGTGATAGATTATTCACTTTGAACATTATTATTGCGGTTTTAAAGTCAATCAGATCTTTCAACTTGAGAGTTTTTTGTTTAAGAAAAAGTGGGTTTGTTGGTTCCCTGTAAGCTGCTTTGTTGATTATTCTAATAGCTCTCTTTTGAAGCATAAAGAGTGGATATATGTTTGTTTTACATGTATTTCCCCATACTTCATTACAATATGTCATGTATGGGAGTATTAATGAATGGTACAAGGTGTATAGTGTGGGTTGATTCAGCAAATTTTTCACTCTGTGTAATATTGCAATTGATTTGGATACTTTACCTTTTATATAATTAATATGTGGCTTCCAACACAGTTTGTTATCAATTATTACTCCAAGGAATTTAGTTTCGGATACCCTTTCAATCTCTACACCATTTACACTGAGTTTGGGTACTGGGTAGTTGTGATGGTTGTTAAAGACTATAAATTTTGTCTTGCTTAAATTGAGCGCTAATTTGTTTGAATCAAACCACAGTTTCAGCTTTCCTAATTCCTTTCCAAGTGTATCCAGAAGTTGTTCCAAATTGTTTCCACTGCATAGCAGATTAGTGTCATCAGCAAACAATATTAAGTCCATTTTTTCTGAAACTTTACATATATCATTTATATACATATTGAATAATAATGGTCCCAAAACTGAACCCTGTGGGACTCCACAGGTGACCTTCAGTAACTCTGAGTTTTTGCTGTTAACACATGCAAACTGATATCTATTCTTTAAGTAACTACTTAACCAGGACAGTGCTACCCCTCTAATACCACAATTTTGTAGTTTCTTTAATAATAGATTGTGATCTACTGTATCAAATGCTTTATTAAGATCCAGGAATACTCCAACTGAATACTCTTTATTTTCAATGGCTGTTGATATTTTTTCTGTAAATTCCATTAAGGCATATGCTGTTGTCCTTTTGTGTCTGAACCCATATTGCTGCTCACACAATAAATCATTCTTCAGTATGAAGTTGTCAATTCTCTCATAGAATATTTTTTCAAGTATCTTGGAAAATTGCGGTAATAGTGAAATTGGTCTGTAGTTGGAGAGTTCCCCTCTGTCGCCTGTCTTGTAAATCGGAATTACTTTAGCTATTTTCATTGCATTGGGAAATATACCTGATTGGAGAGACAGGTTACAGATATACGTCAGTGGTTTCACTATGCATTCGATAACAGTTTTGACTAGTAGCATGTCAATACCATCGCAGTCAGTAGATGTTTTACTTTTGAACGATTTAACAATTTCAATGACCTCTCTTTCGTCTGTGTTCTTTATGAAGATGGTGTCTTTTACAGCAGTGTTATTGCATATTGTATCACCTGTAGGCGCCGTAGTGGGTATTTCTCAGGCCAGTTTAGGTCCAATGTTAACAAAAAAATTATTAAATTCATCTGCAGGTGAAGCTATATTCACATTCGGAGTCGATTTATTTTTTTGGAATATTAGTTGGGTAGCTAGTATTTCTGCTTTTATTTCCAAGGATACTGTTGATTATTGTCCATGTATTTTTAATATTGTCTTTGTTTTTTTCCAGTTCTTTACTGTAATAGTCTCTTTTACTGCATCTTATTATATATGTTAACTTATTTTTGTATGTTTTATACCGTTGCTCTGCTTCTTTTGTCCTTTTCTTTATGAAAGCTTTATATAATAAATTTTTCTTTTTACACGCCTTTTGTAGTCCTTTGGTTAACCATGGTTTGTCAGCAAATTTGTGTTTAAGCTTTTTTTTAACTAATGGGCAGTTTTTTTCATAAAGAGTGGTTACAATGTTTATAAATGTGTCATAGGCTTCATTTACATCTGATACATAGACTTCTGTCCAGTCTTGCTTCAGCAAGTCCTCTTTAAAAGAACTGATTGCGTTTGGTGATTTGTGTCTGAACGATTTTGAGATTTTTTCTGGGTTGGGCCCCGTGTGGCCATGGATAAGTGCAAAGATTGGCAAGTGGTTGCTTATATCATTTATCAATAATCCACTTTCTATTTTCTTATCGAGAACATTGACAAACAGGTTGTCAATAAGTGTAGCAGAGTGAACTGTGATTCTACTGGGATGTGTTATTGTGGGATATAGACTCATGCTGTACATAGAGTTCATGAACTCTGTAACTACATTTTGTTGATGTGGATTAAGTAGGTCAATATTGAAATCTCCACAAATTGCTACCATTTTCTTACTAGTAATATTATTGTACAGCTCGACTAATTTATCTCTGGATGTCTCAATGCAAGTTCCCGGCGTTCTGTATATGCAGCTTATGATTAGATTTTTTGTTTTGTCTAGGTCAATCTCAACAGTAACACATTCCAAAATCCCTGGTAGTGCTGAGGACATTTCATTTACAAGCTTACATCTATATAGGTCATCAACATACAGTGCAACACCACCACCCTTTTTTTGAGATCTGTTAATGTTAAACATCTGATATCCCTCTATTGCCATCAGGGGAGCCTGGTCTTCATTAAGCCAGGTTTCCGAGACTGCAATGGCTGTGAATTTTCTGTTTAGCTGTTTTAAATAGTCCTGAATCTGTGAGAAGTTTTTGTTAAGACTTCTGCTATTGAAGTGTATTGTTGACAGTTTACCATCTAATTGCACTTGACTTTTGAATTGCTTTTCAGTGTAATATTCACAGTGGTTATGAATATTATTGAAAAAGTGGTTATCGGGATCAGTATCATTCTCCATCTCTTGTGGTTTATGTTCAGCATAGTGGCATATTTTTAGAGTTTGAGTTTCCTCACTCTGTGTTTCATAGACAGTGTTCATTTGTATTTATCTAAGTCAGTAGCATCTCTGATCATTATACTTTTTGCTTGCTCAGGTGTTCCATTTAGTTTAATCCAAATTCTACAATTTCTTGTCCAGGTTGACTGTATCCTATTTTGTTTTTTTAGCATCCGTGCCTGCCGTGCTAATTCAGCGTTTTTTTTTTGTCAGGTGTTCATTTAGGTAAACTTGAGTTTCCTTTAGTTTTTTGGCCTGCCTCAGTATGTCATTTTTCACCCTCCTGTTCACAAAGCGCATCACAATTGATTTCTTTGTTTTGTTATCTTTCTTCGGTAAAGCATAACAGGCTGAGATCGCATTGGCTTCTACCTTAATGTCTTTATCATTAAGGAACTGAAGCACTTGGTTTTCTAGGGACATTGATTCACTTATGGAAGCATGTTCAACACTCAGTCCTGTTGCGGCATGGGCGTAGGACTGATATCTGATGTCTAGTCCACTTATAACTAGGTCATCAATGCGAGAACCTTGTTCAAGATCCTCGACGCGTTGCTCCAAAAGACGCCCGTGTTGCTCCATGTCCATAATTTTTTTGTCTTTTTCTTTTATTATTGAATGTAGGGCTTGTACCTCTTGTATTAGGTTTATTATTTTGGCCTGTTGGTTAGTCATTTTGGCCAATTCTTCTAACACAAAGTTCAGAGATTTTTTAATTTCTTCCATTTCCTCTTTTTTGGGTGGCATTTTACTGACCTGTGGATAGAAATAAACAGAGAATCCGGCTAGGCTATCGCCGGCGCCTGCCTCCGTCTCCGTCCATGAAACTTGTGAAGTGTGATTTGTGATATAGAGAGGAGAGCTTGCTGTAACCATTCAGTCCATTCTGTGCTTGTGAGATGTGAGTGTGTAATAAATTGTCTGTCATGAATCTGCCTCTTCATTTACACACTCCACAGTGTGAAATATTATGGATGTAAAATGTTTGTAAAAACACCCAGGAAGATGTCTTTTCATGAAGATCCATCCAATCTATCAAAATAGACCCCAAAAAAACCTTACCTTCCAACAATTACATTAAATAAAACTGCATCATTGTCCAGATCAGCAGGGAAAAAAAAACATTACATAGAACAAAAATTTAACCAGTGTCCATATGAGCATTGCAAATTTACAAGAAAAAGTACCAAATTTTTATTTAAAAAATGGTGTGTGAGAAAATGTTTCATTTATGATTTTAAAAAAAAAAGCTAATTTGTGGAAAAAGATGCAAGTTTATGAGAAAAATTTCAACTCTATGAGAAAAGTTGCAAATTCACAAGAAAGTCAAATTTTTGAAAAAAAAAATTAAAAATGTATGTGACACAAATTTAAGTGAGGGAGAAAAGTCACATTTTGGAGACAAAAGCAGCAAATTTGGAGACAAAATCAGTCAATACATGAAAATATCTTTCCTAATGCATTGAAACCTGCCATTGTAACCCCCATACACAAAGCTGGAGATAAGCAGGAAATCAGTATAGATCGATAAGTATACTTCCTGTTTTGTATACTTCCTGTTTTGGTATAGACCAACTGGTAAAACATCTCAAATCTGCCCTTCTGCTGCATTCCATGCAGTTTGGTTTCAGGTCGAACCACTCAGTGGAGACTACATGCTGTTACTTTATTGAAACGATTAAAGAACATCTGAACGGGGGGGGGGGGGTTAGGAGCGATCTTTTTAGACTTGCGTAAAGCCTTTGATACAATCAGTCACTCAGTCCTTCTTTCTAAACTATCAAGATATAAACTGTCCATAAATACTCTTAGCTGGTTAAAATCATATCTATCTGGTCGCTCCCAGTGTGTGTGCATAAACAATACTGCATCCCACTCAAAGGCATGCACCATGGGAGTACCACAAGGTTCAATTTTAGGCCCACTGCTTTTTACTTTGTATATGAATGATTTGCCATCAGTATGTGAAGGTGATATAAAAAGTAAGATGTATACAGATGACGCAGTTATCCGCACACATGGGAAGGATGCTAAACAAGTGGCTGACAAGTTAATGATAGTAATGGAGAAAGTGTCAAAATGGCTTAATCAATCATGCCTCACTCTGAAAATAGGAAAAACAGCTACCTGTGGAGAGCGTGAAAAGATGAGGCTGAGTTTATTTCTCAAATCAGATTTATTCACTTGTCTCCAACATCCTCCAAACAGAAAAAGAGACACATCCTCCCACATCTGTCCTTTTTATACCCGGGACATCAAAGTACAGAGTCACATTGTCTTTAAATCCCAAGACACAATACATCGTCCTCCAGGTCTTCTCCTCTCCACCTAAAACCCTGGTGGTCAGGAAATCTCTCAAGGCCATCTCTAAAGATCACATTTCGCACCCTCCTGTTATCCCCAGGAGACCCAGACCTATTGTTCATTCTGAGACGTGAGGCAACAGTAATATACATATGCAGCCTAAGCAACTCACATATGTGTGCCACATGACCCCCCCCCCCAAACGTCTAAGATGAAACAATACAACACAGTGTGCATATCATGATAAAATCACAAACATCAGTCCACGTGCTGTTTGGGCTTTAATCGTCTTCCGAACTTGCTGTAAGCGGGCTTTACCACTCCTGCGGCGCCATCCTGCTGTGAATCTGCTATCTGAGGATGAGAACTGTTAGTCAATCCCTGTGGGAGCTCTGGGGAATGCTCCCTGGGAGGTCTGCCACGTCGAGGAGCCCTCGCCAACTGCACAGCCTTGTCAGCCATCACAAAAGCGGGTTTGAGTCTGTCTATGCCAATTGTTTCCCTTCTGCCCCCCAAATCTAGCAAAAAGTGCTTATCACCTGTTTCCAGCACTCTAAATGGGCTATCATAAGCCGGTCGCAGGGTTGGGCGATGAGCATCGTGTCTGACAAAAACAAACTCCGCATTTTTTAAAGCCTTAGGTACAAAAACGCATGGAAAACTGTGATGAACGGGGCCAGGAAGCGTGCTCGCTCCCGTGTCGCTCAGTAACCGCTGAGCAGGGGGGCACTCTGGCGCAGGATTATCTGGGAGAAACTCCTCGGGCAGCCGGAGCGGCTGCGCAAACACCAACTCAGCTGGGGAGGCTTTTAAGTCCTCTTTAGGTGCAGAACGCAACCCCAATAATACCCATGGTAGTCTGTTTACCCAATTTGCATCCGTAAGCGACGCTCTGAGGGTTGCTTTCAATGACCTATGGAAACGTTCGCATAGACCATTAGCCTGGGGGTGGTACGCGGTAGTGCGGTGGATCGTTACCCCCAGGCTGCGGGCAATCGCTGATCAAAGCTCGGAAACAAATTGAGGACCTCTGTCGGATGTAATATCCGACGGAACACCAAAACACGCTACCCAAGCCGTTAAAAACGCGCGCGCCACCTCCTTGGCTGTGGTTGATGCCAGTGGGACCACTTCAGGCCAATGCGTGGTGCGGTCCACCATTGTCAAAAGATGTATGCACCCCTGTGATGGCGGGAGGGGGCCTACGAGGTCGACATGCACATGATTGAACCTCTTAGCCGGGATGTGAAACGACTCTAAGAGGGCTTTAGTGTGTTTGTGTATTTTGGCCCGCTGGCAAGCCATGCAGGCTCTTGCCCACTCCTTAACGTGCCTGCGCAGGCTCAGCCACACAAACTTCTCTCCTACCATTTTGACCGACGCGCGCACCCCCGGGTGTGCCAGAGAATGAATCGAGTCAAAAACGCGGCGGCACCACGCGGTCGGCACCACCGGACGCGGTCGTCCGGTGGAGACATCGCAGATTAGGGGGGGCATACCATCTTGCAGCACCCTGCTCTCCAGCCTTAACCCTGTTGGTCCAGACTGGAGCGCGCACACGTCCGCATCGCTAACCTGATCCACGGCCATGGCTGCATAATCTATCCCCACACGGACTGGGGCCGCGCGTACTTCCGTGCCGCTAGCCTGCTCCGCGGCCATGGCAGTATAATCTACCCCTACGTGGACTGGAGCAGTTACGGCGCGCGAGAGACAGTCTGCCACTACATTAAGTTTACCCGCTACGTGTTGAATATCGGTGGTAAACTCTGAGATTGCAACCAGCTGCCTCTGCTGCCGGCCTGACCACGGCTCCGAAACCTTGGCCATCGCGAAAGTCAGCGGCTTGTGGTCGATGAACGCAGTGAAACGACGACCTTCCAGCCAGAACTGGAAGTGGCGAATGGCCAAGTGGAGCGCTAACAACTCTGTCAGAAGTCTGAAATATAACCTCACAAATACAGAGTACAAAAAGGTATTAGACTGAATCAGAGATCAGACTTAAGACACGCAGAGCCTTTGAAGTTTTTACTTGTACAAGGAGTATCAACACATACCTTTTACAGGGCAAGTGGGACACTAAAAAATAGTCCGCAGTTGCTTTCTTTATATACATGGAGTATGTGATAAACTCAGCAAAAGCAGAACAAACAGAATTACCACATAAGCAAAAAGTACGCTCCGTATGTCTTCAAGTGTGTGTAGGAGATAAATTGTATGAACACTCTGTTCATGCAATGTCCCCTGCACACACAGGGTGTACAGGGGACAAGTCTTGATACAGCATATATGTCAACACTCTTTTATCACACATCAGATGAATAACAGAAGGGTGATGCAGCTTAGTCACTAACAGTGATTATAAGAAGCACAAGTTGTATTTATGACTAATAAGAAAAAGCATCATACATATAAGAATATCAATCTTCATTTCATGAATCATTAATAAAATGATAACTGTTTATATGCATACAGTATATACAATTTTTCCCAACATTTTCCTCCTGTTTATTATTTTATTAATCTTTTTAATCATATGCAATTATCAGTATAATGTAACTTCAAAAGATTTCCTACATTGACATCATTAAGCATTCATGTGGCGTATAGCTAGAGCACTGCCATACATTGGAAAAAGAGTACCCATTGGTTTTCCAAGAATCCATACTCAACATCATTTGGCCAAAAAACAGTAGGATTATTGCTACAGTTAAAAGTACAATTTTTCCTCTTTAAGGTGAATTTTCCAGCAGCAATATAGGGAAAGTGAAATACATTTCTACAGACAGAATCATAATATGACACTTCACAGGTCACTTCCTTAGTATCATTGCATCTTTGTGAAATACCCAGGTTGAAACTGTTTTTACTACAATTTTTGTGAAAGCAGATTGGTGAAGTAAACAGTGTAGGATTTACTTTCATTAAATGCTTCTTAACTGCAAGCAAAGAAGTTCCAATTCCAATAATATTAAATATTCTAATCTTAGACCCAGTGTAATCAGTAATAGTGACATTCAATCTATTAAGATACCTTTCTGACAAATTCCCCACCAACCAATGTCCAACATTATTGCTTGTATTAAACAGACTGAGACGAGAGTTCATCGCTATTGTCGCTCCGGGCGTTTTCTCTTCACTCAGTGGAACAGGGATCATGGGTATTGTAGTCAATCATGGGTATTGCAGTCTTGTGTAAATGGGGTAGCAATGAACACACATAGCAAGAAGTATCGATTCCCAGTCCTCTCACCGAAACCACCATTGTCTGGTACCATAGGTTATGCGTATTGTTCATTGTCCGTGCTTTGTGGGTTCCTTGTCCTTGAATCAGAAAGAGATTACCACCCCACTGCCAGGAGAAGTGCTGAACACAGAGTCATCAATAGTTTTGGTGCCATGCTTCCACCTGAGAGAGCACCCCTCCGGGCCTCTTTCTTCACCAGGGTTGAGACGGCCTTGTCCTTAAAAGGACATGCCCCCTTTGTACTGGACTTACTCAGGGAAACAAGTTAGTTAGTTCACTTACAGGCACCCGTAGTCTTTTAGCGTGTGAAAGGTGAATCCGAGATGGTCATTCAGCAATACGTACTGCAGTGGGAGTGGGAGTGTCTAGTGTTGTCGGTGGTGGTTCTTTATGTTCTTTATGAAGACATAGTCTCCAGGTTGATCCGTTTCTTTCTGTGGAGCAGAGCTTCTGACAGAATTAAAACATTCCCTGAGATGTTCACCAAGATCTGTGTATTTGTTAGGTGTGGTTAGTGGTGAGAGGTCAGGTAATACATAAGGATGGCGAAAAAACACATTCAAAAGGTGATAATCCTGTCTTTGGGTCTAGTATAGAGTTAATGGTTAGTCTGACTAATTTCAGAGCTTCTGGCCAAGTAACACCCTTTCCATGTGTGGTTTTTGCCAGCATTTGTTTGATTGTACCGATACTATGAAATTTGATCTTACTTCTTACAGCTTGGATTAAGTCTTGAACTGTTTGTGCTGTAAAATGAGTTCCATTATCTGCATAAATCAGTTCTGGAACCCCAAAAACGGAAAGAGCGTCATTCAATAGAGTTTCACACACACAGATGCGGCATTTGCTGGGGATGTGTGATGAATTCCTGTCCACTTTGTGGAGGTGTCAATCAACACCAAGCAATATTGTAGCTTTCCATTGCTCCTTGAGCATTATTTTATAAACAAATGATGCACTTTTGGCATGTTTTTGTTACTTCTTTCAAAATATTAGGACAGTTTTTCCCAACATCCTCATCATTGATTTCCTCCTGTTGGCACATGGTTGGCCATGTGCCACCAGGACAGCTCATCTGTATAATGTGGGTGGCAGAGCAAATTTTCATCAGACAAGCCAAATGTATATCTAATTATTTACACATGAAACAGGAGGAAGGTCCATATTATTTTGACAGTCTTTTAAAACATCAACATTATTAATGAGACTGACGGTTCCTAAAAGACCAATAGCAGCACAGTGAGTAGCGTTATGCAGGTGGCATGTGCTATAAGCATATTTACTATCTGTACAGAATACAGATAAGTTAACCCCAGACAACACCGTTACAGCATAAGCACACTTCTATTTTTACAGAGCAAGCCTATCGCTCGCTTCTTCCTTTGCTAAGTAGAGAGAGGGAGAGAGTTGCTGTTCGCCCCCTCCTCCACAACATGGGAAATGTGTAGGATAATAGAGGGCATGATCTTATTATTTGTATTATCCCATAAATAATAAAAAGGTGGTCTGTATTGCCCAGCCTGTATTTGAGTTATAACTGCAGCCATATGTTTATCCTGGGCACTACAGAAAATGAAATGAAAAGCACTTATGTAAATAAAATTGCATTTATTGATAATTTTTATGCATTATCTATTTTTCTGGGGATTGCTAATTATTTGCTAATTAATTTGCTAATTAATTTCTTTGATACCCTCTGTTTTGATACATGGAGGCTTAATATCTCAATAATTATAGCTTCTTTTTGTGACATCTCTTGAAATAGTTTACAAATTTCATTTAAGAAAAACAAAATAACTATCTGTGCATTTTTGATATGCTTCAGCATTGATAAATAAGATCAGTTTGTCCAATTGAACACAGATGGGTTGAATTTGAAATATTGTGTCACATTCTTTCAGTCAAAGGAAAGGCGGACGTTTTGCCTAATTTAGAATTCGATTTAATGTTTTACAAGGAATGTCCCTATTTCATACATTCCTTGGTAAATTATGGAGTGCAATGTAGTTCACCCTGTCCCAGCTTGGCCACCGCTGAATCAGGAGAAGCACATCCCTCATTGCTGTCACATTTCTGAAATATATTGTTACCGCACCATTATGTGGTGAGTAATATCAGTATAAAATCATATAAACATTACATTTGTAAAGTCAAAGTCATTTGAATCAGTACACCTTATGTTATCTACAATGTCATACAAAGTCATACTTGGCTTCAAAAAGTGATTCTTTCTCCAAGACCTTTGTCTGATAATCCACAGCCTCTGGCAGATCATATGCACAGACACATTAATTATCAATCTGTTTTGATCCTCTGTGCTCTAAATCATGTGATATAGGGTAAACATGAAATCTTCAGTGATTAGGCATTATTAAATGACATCATAATATGATCATAGTATGGCCTGTAGTCACATTGTCACACGTCAGTCCTTTTTTCCCTATAAAGTGCATATTCATATTTCAGTCAAGGACAAAGGTCAGTAATGCGTCAAAATTGTTGTTTTGGGTTTTTTTTTAAATATGTAAACAGTTTATCACGTACGCAACATTAATCAAGACCCCACAGAGTTAAATTGAAAAAATAAAAACTTTGTAAAAGTACCCATATTTAGACCACTTTCTTCACAGATCAACCACACACACACACACACAGAATAGATAATAGATAAAACAACGTTCTCATTGTCCATTTTAACGTTATCCAGTTTTGCTGCCATTTAATTATGATTTTATTTGCTTCCTCCTTTTCCCAACTTCTTGGGCTTCTTGTGAAAGAGTGGAATACGGGCCTGCCTTAGGTCCCGGTTTGGGGTATGGGGGTGGATTTTCCAATAGTGGAGTTTTCTGGCTTCATCAGCTCTCCGTTGGGAAGCCTCTGCCGCTTGTGACCACAAGATGGCACATTGGAGCTCCGCACTGGGTTTGCCTGTTTTAACAGGTTTATTAGACGTCTTTTCAATGGTTGTTAACAATGCCTGGCATTCATCCACGTTCAACGTGGGCTTGAATGAGAAATCCTTTTTTCCATTTATTTAAGTATTTTTCTGGATCCTTTATTTTTCCCTTTTTATTTTGTCTGTTATTGTAATTTTTACAGCTGCGCGCGCTATGTCCTGTTTTTTCTTCTGTTTATTCGTCTGCCTATCTGGTCTTCTAACACAATTCCCCATTTTTAGATGGTCAGGGACGTTAACAGTACGCCCACCGTAACCGTATTACTACCCAATTTTTGGGGTGTGTTCCGTAGTCAGGAACGTTGAATAGTACGCCGACTGTTTAACACTATTACTGCCCAATTTGGGGTGAATTCCTTCACCCTACTTATTTTAAAACCTGACCACCAAACAGTTGTGAATCGCCGTCACACTGTCTCCTGCACCCCTCTTTATTTTAAAACCTGACCGGTCAGTAACTGTGAATCGCCGTCACGTTACTTCCTAAGACCACTGCATTCCTGCAGCGGTTTTTAACCACAAGGAAAAGTACAGGACGCCGCTTGTACTACCATTACTCGCTCGTCAGCTGACCCGTGGTTCTTTAAAAATGGGAAATTGTGAATTGTGAGGCTCGGTTATTCTTCATATACGTCTACTACAGTCAATCTGAAAAGGGAAAAATTTGTAACTTACTTTTTAGGCTCTATCAGTCAGGACAGCCGTCACCAGATTAGAGCCGGGAGAAGGAGAGTCTCTGGCAGCGTTCCCTCAAGTCGGGTTTCCAATTTTCAACCTGCAGGACACACATCCCTTCCCGCTCCACCTGGATCTCAGCTGTCCCGGGTTTCAGGCACCAGCTATGTCAGAAGTCTGAAATATAACCTCACAAATACAGAGTACAAAAAGGTATTAGACTGAATCAGAGATCAGACTTAAGACACGAAGAGCCTTTGAAGTTTTTACTTGTACAAGGAGTATCAACACATACCTTTTACAGGGCAAGTGGGACACTAAAAAATAGTCCGCAGTTGCTTTCTTTATATACATGGAGTATGTGATAAACTCAGCAAAAGCAGAACAAACAGAATTACCACATAAGCAAAAAGTATGCTCCGTATGTCTTCAAGTGTGTGTAGGAGATAAATTGTATGAACACTCTGTTCATGCAATGTCCCCTGCACACACAGGGTGTACAGGGGACAAGTCTTGATACAGCATATATGTCAACACTCTTTTATCACACATCAGATGAATAACAGAAGGGTGATGCAGCTTAGTCACTAACTGATTATAAGAAGCACAAGTTGTATTTATGACTAATAAGAAAAAGCATCATACATATAAGAATATCAATCTTCATTTCATGAATCATTAATAAAATGATAACTGTTTATATGCATACAGTATATACAATTTTCCCCAACAAACTCCCTGTCGAACGCGCTGTATTTTCGCTCGGTATCGCGCAAAGTCCTGCTGAAAAAGGCAAGCGGCTGCCAAGCCCCAGCAACATGCTGCTCTACTACCGCCCCTATGGCCACGTCTGACGCGTCAGTAGTGAGCGCTATGCGGGCCGTTGGGTCTGGATGTGCTAACAACGCAGCGTTTGCCAGGGCTGTTTTGACCTCCGAGAATGCGCGCTCCCGCTCCGGGGACCATTCGATTGTATTTGTGGGTTTTTGTTTTTTTAGCGCGGCATACAGTGGTTGCATGAGCTGCGCTGCGCAGGGGAGGAAACGGTTATAAAAATTCACCATTCCCAAAAACTCCTGTAATGCTTTGACCGTTTGTGGCTGGGGAAAATTTGTTACTGCGCGCACTTTGTCCGGCAGCAGAACTGCAACTTCTGGAGAGACGCGGTGCCCCAAAAAATCAATCTGCGTCACCCCGAACTGACACTTCGCTGGGTTGATTATTAACCCGTGCTCTCCCAACCTCCGGAAAACTGCTGTGAGGTGTTTTTCGTGTTCCTCTTCGGACGCGCTGGCTACCAAAATGTCGTCCAGGTAGACGAACACAAAAGGGAGATCGCGCAACACCGCATCCATCATGCGTTGGAACATCTGCGCAGCGCTTTTAAGCCCGAACGGCATGCGCAAAAACTCGAAAAGGCCAAACGGAGTTATTACAGCTGTTTTGGGTATGTCCTCAGCGCGTACTGGGACTTGATGGTACCCGCGGACCAAGTCTATTTTAGAAAAAATGCGCGCCCCCTCCAGATGAACGGAAAAATCTTGGATATGCGGGATTGGGTAGCGGTCGTGTGCTGTAGCGTTGTTCAACCTGCGGAAATCACCGCAAGGTCGCCACGAGCCGTCAGCTTTAGGGACCATGTGAAGTGGGGAAGCCCATGGGCTGTTTGAACGCCGGATGATGCCCAACTTTTCAAGGTTGGCGAACTCCTCGCGCGCTATGGTCAGTTTAGCTGCATCCAAGCGCCGAGCTTTTGCAAAAATGAGGGGACCGGCGGTAGTAATAAAATGTTCCACTCCGTGTTTAGCGACTGCTGCTGAAAATGTGGGAACCGTGAGTGCTGGAAACTGAGTGAGGAGTGTGTGGAACTTACCGCTTGCCGTAGCGACGTTGGCTTGTGCTGTGGGCAGGGTCACTTGGGCTGCACAGGGAATAGAGTAAAAAGAGAGTGCATTAACCAAGCATCTATTGGGAAGATCAACCAACAACCCATGTGAGCACAGAAAATCAGCCCCTAACATGTTGAAGCTCACCGCAGCTATAATAAAAGTCCACTCAAATGTACGGCCTTGCAGGGACAGAAGCAGAGTCTTCTCACTGAAGGTCTTAATGCTCGAGCCGTTCGCTGCCGATGCTCCGTGACTCCTGGGGCCTGCCAGCCGGTCAGCATAGGTTGGCATGATGAAACTCACTTGGGAGCCTGTGTCCACGAGGAATTGCCTCCCCGAACGCGCATCCGTCAAGTAGAGCAGCTTGTTCTGTTCACCAAGGGCCGCGGCTGCTACTGACCCTCGGCTCTGGCATTTCCCGAGCTCTTGAACTGACACGGTGGTATACACTTGCGTACCCTCTCTGCAAAGCGACGATGGTAGAAACAGAGGTCATCTCCTCCGCGATGTTTGGCCTTCACCGCCGCCGTTGCCGGTGGGTCTGCTGCCGCCGCCTCTGGCCACCTGCCATCTCCGGCCCTCACGTCGAGTCCTGTCGCTGCTGCGGTGGCCGCGCGCTGTCTGCTGGCATTGAGAATCCACTGTGCCTCCTGGGCCAGCGCGCGGACGTCCCGCTGGGCCAACAACGGTGAACCGGCCAGGGTCGCTCTCGTGGCCGACGGTAGGGTTCTCAGGAAAATGTGGGTGAAGAGAAGGTCGTCGCCATCTGAGCCTCTCAGCCTCAGCATGTCTTCCATCAGGTCGACGGGTGTGCTGTCTCCCAAGTCGTTCAGGGCCAGGAGTCTCTCCGCTCTTTCCTGGACTGAGGGAGTGAAACGCTGGATGAGCGCAGCCTTCAACCCGCCGTATTTGTCTTCGGCCAGTGGGCGCTGCACCAGGCTCTGCACATGTCAAGCCGTGCAGTTGTCGAGCTTGGCGATAACGTGGTAGAATTTCGTGTCATCTGCCGTTATTCCCCAGAGAGCGAACTGAGCTTCGGCCAAGAGGAACCAGGAGTCCGGGTTGTCCTGCCAGAAATCTGGTAGTTTGACTGAGATTGCGTTCGCCTGGCTGGTTCCTGGCGAGTCCGGCTCGGGGGAATGTCTTTCGTCCATGATACGTCTTAAGGTCACCAGTGTGGAGAGCGTGAAAAGATGAGGCTGAGTTTATTTCTCAAATCAGATTTATTCACTTGTCTCCAACATCCTCCAAACAGAAAAAGAGACACATCCTCCCACATCTGTCCTTTTTATACCCGGGACATCAAAGTACAGAGTCACATTGTCTTTAAATCCCAAGACACAATACATCGTCCTCCAGGTCTTCTCCCCTCCACCTAAAACCCTGGCGGTCAGGAAATCTCTCAAGGCCATCTCTAAAGATCACATTTCGCACCCTCCTGTTATCCCCAGGAGACCCAGACCTATTGTTCATTCTGAGACGTGAGGCAACAGTAATATACATATGCAGCCTAAGCAACTCACATTTGTATGCCACAACCATGTATTTTACTAACAAACAAAATCATATGTACTATCCGAATATAACTGTAAATGGAGCAAATATAGAAAATGTAACAAAGTTTAAGTATTTAAGCGTCACATTAAATCCCACATTCAGCTTTAAAAAGCATATAAAACAGATGAGCCGCTCTCTGAAATGTAACCTTGCAAACTTTGATGCATCAGAAACTCACTTACACTAGAAGGATCAAAAAATTTTCTGAATGCCATGATTTTGACACATTTTTCCTATTGTATCTCATGCTGGTCACAAGCCAACAGTACAACTCTGAAAGCCTTGGAATTCCTGTATAAACAATCCATCTAAATTCTGGATAAGAAGAAATGACAGTACCACCATTGTGGTATACTTGCCAAACACAAGATGGTAAGCTTTGAAAATATGATCATGTATTTGTATTTTGTATACTTTATTAATCCCCAGAGGGAGATTCAAGGCATCCACCTGTATGGATGAGGCAGCCACGGTACGGTGCCAATCCCTTCACTATTCACACACACATTCACACCTAGGGCCACTTTAGAGTCTCCCATTAACCTAACTTGCATGTTTTTGACCTGGGGGTGGAAACCGGAATACCCGGGGTAAACCCATGCAGACACGGGGAGAACATGCAAACTCCACATGCCAGACATGCCAGACTTTTATTTATAGACTTTTCTTCAGCTTTTAACATGATCCAACCTCATATTTTCATTAAAAGGCTGATAGAGCACTTTAATTTAAGTAATAACTTGGTAGGCTGGATTCTTAATTTTTTAACAAACGGAACCCAGAAAGTCAAAGTAAATGGCACTTTGTCTGTCAGGAAATGTAATTCCACCAGTTCTCCACAAGGGTGTGTGTTGTCTCCCCTGCTGTTTATTCTGTACACAAATACCGTATGTGTCAAAGTACATATGACAGCAGAAAAATAATTAAATATGCGGATGATTCGGTAACTGTCAATCTGTTAAATGAGGATGAGACCAATCACGGCCCAATTATTGATGATTTTGTACAGTGGTGTGACAAGTCTTACCTCTAGCTCAACATATCCAAAACAAAAGACTTGGCAATTTAGTTTAGTTTATTGGTTTATTTGTCAGGGACCATGTAAAGAATAAACATTAAACACAGGGTAAAGATGCACTGTACCATATTATAGCATTCTTACTAATTTCCATCTGTAGTCCTTGAGACAGGCAGGAAGATATTAAAAGAAAAACATCACATATAGAAAGCAATTCAGGTCGAGTTTCAGAAACTGTTGACCCTGAAACAAGCAGAGAGTAAGTTTAAAAGGTAAAAAGATAAGAGAGATGGCAAGAGAGTGCAATATGAAATCTCATTTAAGGGAGAGAGTCAATGCTGGCAGATTTGATTACTTAAAATCCATTTTTCAGTCTCTGTGGCAAAGTCTCTGTAATTTGTTCTGGTCTTCAAAGCAGTGGGGAGCTTGTTCCATTCCGTTATAGCTTTGTATGAGAATGCTGATTGCCCAAAAGCAGTTTTACGTAGGGGGATGCAACAATGCCACCTAGAGGAAGTCCTTGTTACTCTGGTATTTTGTTAAGAAGTCAGGTACACAAAGGCAGGGGTGCAGAACCATGGATAATTTTAAAGACCAACCGTATATTTGCATACATGATCATATTGTCAAAGCTTAATATCTTGTGGTTGGGAAGTTTACCATAATGATGATACTGCAGAGAAAGAAAGCAGCCGAAGCAACGAGCTAGATGACACAGAAACTTTATTCTTTCTCCAACATAACGTATAGCAAAAGGGAGCCCGGGTCTCTGTGCCTTCCTCTTTTATATCTTTAATACCATACATTGAGACCCAGAACTTCCAACCATCATACATTTTGTTTAGAACAAAGCCTGTGTGGCACATTAACATGACATAACGCCAACACCGCTCTCACACCCTTCTTCTTCCAGTGGCTCCGGCATTTACACCTCTCCCCGGGGGGGGGGGGGGCACATAGTCCTTACTGTCCCGTCTGATACCCCTCAGTGACACCTCCTCTTTCGGTCCATTGTTCCCCCCTTCCCCAGCTACTTTCTCTCTGGGTGGAGAAGTCCCACACCATGCCCCGACACAGCCCCCCCCCCCACCCCCGAACACCCAGAAAAGGCACTAACCCTCCCGTCCTTTGGGCTTGGGCCAGCGTACAGAGCAGCTGTAGCGGGGGTCACTGATCCAGTCAAACTGTCCTACTGCCGGGGTGTACAGGAGGGCACGTCAGTCTGTGGAGGGAAAAAGGAAGGGGGAGAAAACACATCAGCTTCTCGAGTGCAGATCCCTGCTGAGGAATCACCAACTTGCGGAGCCACCAATGGTCAGCAGCTTGGGTCGGGGAGCTTGGGCCAACGCCACCTGCTCGTCTGCCAACACAAAAGCGAGCTTCAGCCTGTCGATGCAGACGGTCTCCCTACGTCCCCCCAAGTCTAACACAAAATGCTTCACCCCAGGTTCTAACGCCCTCAACGGTCCGTCGTACGGTGGGCGCAGCGGGGTCCGGTGCGCATCGTACCTGACAAAAACAAAACTGGCGTTCTGCAAGCTTTTTGAGATGAAGGTGCGGGGAAAACAATGGTGGGCTGGGCCAGGTACGTTAAAAGCCTCCGTACTGTGCAAAAATTGCGCATGCGGATCAGCCTCGGGTGCAGGGTTTTCCGGTAGTGTGGTCCACGATTGTTGAAAGGTGCGTGAAACCTTGCAACGGGAGGAGGGGTCCCACCAAATCCACATGGACGTGGCTGAACCTCCTGGCCGGGATCTGGAACGGTTCGAGGGGGGCTCTGGTGTACTTGTGCACTTTGGCCCGCTGGCACGCGACGCAAGCTGCAGCCCACTCTTTCACGTCCTTGCGCAAGCGCAGCTAGACAAATTTTGCCCCCACTAGCTTTACCGAAGTGTGCACTTCCGGATGCGAAAGGGAGAAAGGGAGTGGACCGACTAAAAAACACGACGGCGCCAAGTGCTCAGAACCACCTGGCGTGGGTGGCTGGTGGAGACATCGCAGAGCAAAGGAGGGTACCCTTCTTGCACTACCCTGCTCTCCAGCCTTAACCCAGTAGGTGCAGACTGGAGCGCGCAAATATCTGCATCCCCGGCTTGCTCCACGGCCATAGCAGGGAAATCTATTCCCATGTAGACCGGGGAGACTAACGCGCGCGACGAACAATCGGCCACGATGTTGAGCTTACTGGCAACTTGTTGAATGTCGGTAGTAAAATCCGAAATCATGGCCAAATGCCGTTGCTGCCAGGCCGACCATGGTTCTGAGACCTTGGACATTGTGTACGTCAGCGGCTTATGGTCCACGAACACGGTGAACTCGTGCCCCTCTAGCCAAAACTGGAAATGGCGTGTTGCCAAGTGGAGAGCCATCAATTCTCTATCGAACATGCTGTATTTGTGTTTGCTGTTGCGCAAAGTTCAGCTGAAAAATGCAAGCAGCTGCTACAAACCTGAGACGTACTGTTCCACCACTGCACCTATTGCAACATCAGATGCGTCCGTAGTGAGCGCTATCCATGCAGAGGATCCCTGTGGGCTAGCAATGCAGCATCCACCAGCGCTCTTTTGGCTTTTGTTACAAGGTAAAGTTTAGCATTACATTGTTAAACAAGAAAAACAATACAACAGTGTGTTGGCAATAGCAAATATTGCCATTAAGGAGATCCTTATGTCTGGCTTCAACTCAGGCATACGTAGACAAGGTAAAGTTTTTCATTACATGGATGCTCCTCTTCCTGAACAGGGTCAAAAGACACTTTTTGCTCAGATCGACTTTCAGGATCCTGTCCATGAACTGGAATTACGATGCACCTATCCCTCAACCAGTGGTCTGAATGAAGAAGAAGAAGAGGAAGAAGACCCACCAGATGGAGAGCAATACAGTGAGGAGAACTGCTGCATGTCAGAAAAGATGCCATGAAGATGAAGCACCTGACGTTCAAGCAGTACATCACAGGCATGACTGTGAACAACACAGCCATCTGAGACAGGAGGAGATTCTTCAGCAACGGGAATGCAGAAATACTTGCTTATACTTGGTTTCTACGGGCATGGATGGGTATGCTCTAGTTAAAAATGATTTAAGGATTGTTCATTATTTTCTGAGATTTATTCCTCCACCACTGTGTTAGAGAAGGTAAAAACTTGACTGAACATACAAACACTTCATAGAATTAAAATTAACGGGCTACTTAAGTTTTATTTACAGCCCAAAAATCCAGATGGAAGGCCGCTACATCGCATTTCCTTGTTGTCATCACGTGATGGCGATTGGTTCATTTCAGTTACTCTTGGGTCTTTTTTGAGATCTTGTGTTATTTGGTATAATTCTCGCACAATCTTGTATTTCAAACCTTGTTCTTATCCGTGCTGCTACAAAACACAAACGGAGCAGGTAAGGATGAAGGCAACAGAACATCCATACTGCATCTGCAACGGATTGCATCTGGAGTCAGTGTAAATCCTGAATAAGTCTTAGTATTATCATGTTTATTATTTTAGTCTTGAGTTCTGTTATGATTTTCCCTGCCTTGTCTTTTGTGTTGTATGTTTATTGTGTTCATTGTGATCTTTGTGTTCCCCCTGCCCTTGGTCTTGCCCTTTATCTAGTTTTGGGTCTTGTGTGTGTGTATTTGTTCACCTATTGTCTCCAGTCCCTCATGTTTCTACACCTGTAGACACTTCCCCCATGTGTGTTACCGTTTATCCTTTGATTGTTCTCCCAGTTGTCTCAGTCTCAGTCCTTTGTGGCGTCATTGAGGTTATTCTCATTCGTCCTGGTCGTGTTTTCCCCATGCTGTGTTCCCAGGCTTTCTTGTAAGTTTGTTTTTGCCTTTGTGTTTTGAGCCCCTGTGCTGCTGTTTCTGTTTTGCTCTGAGTTTTTTGTGTTAATAAATTATCGCCATTGCACCATATTCCTGCCTGCACCTTGAATCCTTCCATCCACCTTTATCTGTCAAAGGCAGAGGTTATGACAGATACATGTATTTCAAATTCTGTTCAACTTTCAATTCAACTTAAGTTATGCAGTGTCATAAAACCACTCCGGCAGGCAGGTATGTGTCATGAACGCCCCTCTGGGACAGAAAGACAGACCCACGTGCTGAACTGTAATCCATCCATCCATCTTCTTCCACTTAATCCTTTTTGGGTCCCAGGGGGGGCTGGAGCCTATCCCAGCATCTTTGGGCAAGAGGCAGGGTACACCCTGGACAGATCGCCAGTCCATCGCAGGGCCAACACAGAGAGACAGACAACCATTCACTCTCACAGTCATACTTAAGGACAATTTAGAATCCCCAGTTTGATGCCAATTAACCTAACTTGCATTGTGACATTTGAATGAATGAATGAATGAATGAATGAATGAATGAATGAATCTTTATTTTGGAGAGATTAAAAGTAGAGATTAAAACAGAAACAGAATAATATAACAAAGGGGGAAAGAAAATCCAACAAGATCAAATTAGACAATAACTCCTCTGATTATACAGTTCAACATAAGTTATCCGAAATGGGTGATGGCTGAAGCCGCAGCTTATATTGCCCACCCATATTCCATCCAAGAATTCAAAAGAAAAACAAAACAAGAGCGATTACATTTCAGAACATAGCTAAGACAAAATGTGACAAAAAACTAAGCAACAACACAACACAGACTGGATATGACATTCCTTATGTGATTTTACATGTCATCTTGTATATATGTTTGGAGTATTTCTTCCTTTAGTTTTTGTTTAATTAAATTTAATAACAGAAGAGGACAAAAATTATGCAAACAATACAAAAATACAAACAGGGGTAACTTACAATGGAAGCACTCCAGAGCCGGAATTGCTCTGGAGGAGATGAGGAGAATATTCAGTCGAATGAAATCCATTAACATCAGTACTGCCGCAGTGAAAGGATAAACTGACAGTCTTTAAATAAGAGCCACATCAATGAGCAGCAGGTGCAGGCTGAGCAGGCAGGTGACCTAATTACCCAACTGCTCACAGCTGAGCTGACTGGGAAACAGACTGTGAGCAGCTACTGGGAGTGTCTGAAGAAAGGGAGGGCACATGTGTCACAAACCAAATATATACGTATATATATATAGAAACTGACAAAATAATAACAACAGACATACAAAACTCAGAAATAATGAGTCTGGGCTCTTGGGGAAACACTCCATCCAGACTCATGACAGTATGATGGACTCAGTGTGCAGGCAGGCCTTTCAGTATCTCACAAAAATGAGTACACCCCTCACATTTTTGTAAATATTTTATTATATCTTTTCATGGGACAACACTGAAGATATGATACTTTGATACAATGTAAAGTAGTCAGTATACAGCTTGTATAGCAATGTAAATTTGCTGTCCCCTCAAAATAACTCAACACACAGCCATTAATGTCTAAACTGCTGGCAACAAAAGTGAGTACACCCCTAAGTTAAAATGTCCAAATTGTGCCCAAAGTGTCAATATTTTGTGTGGCCATCATTATTTTCCAGCACTGCCTTAACTCTCTTGGGCATGGAGTTCACTAGAGCTTCATAGGTTGCCACTGGAATCCTCTTCCACTCCTCCATGACAACATCACAGAGCTGGTGGATGTGAGAGACCTTGCGCTCCTCCACCTTCCGTTTAAGGGTGCCCCACAGATGTTCAGTAGGGTTTAGGTCTGGAGACATGCTTGTCCAGTCCATCACCTTTACCCTCAGTTTCTTTAGCAAGGCAGTGGTCATCTTGGAGGTGTGTTTGGGGTCGTTATCATGTTGGAATACTGCCCTGCGGCCCAGTTTCCAAAGGGAGGAGATCATGCTCTGCTTCAGTAAGTCACAGTACATGCTATCATTCATGGTTTCCTCAATGAACTGTAGCGCCCCAGTGCCGGCAGATCTCCATCCATCCATCCATCCATCTTCTACCGCTTTTCCGGAGGTCCGGGTCACGGAGGCAGCAGTTCAAGCAGAGAAGCCCAGACTTCCCTCTCCCCAGCCACCTGCTCCAGCTCTTCAGAGAGGATACCAAGGCGTTCCCAGACCAGCTGGGAGACATAGTCTCTCCACCGAGTCCTGGGTCTGCCCCGGGGTCTCCTCCCAGTGGGACGTGCCTGAAACACCTCAAGTGGGACGTGTCCAGGAGGCATCCTGATCAGAGGCCCAAACCACCTCAACTGGCTCCTTTCAATGTGGAGGAGCAGCGGTTCTACTCTGAGCCTCTCCCGGATGACTGAGCTCCTCACCCTATCTCTGAGGGTGAGTCCAGCAATCCTACGGAGAAAGCTCATTTCAGCTGCTTGTATCCGCGATCTCGTTCTTTCGGTCATTACCCAAAGCTCGTGACCATAGGTGAGAGTAGGAACGTAGATTGACTGGTAAATCAACAGCTTTGCCTTAGAACTCAGCTCCCTCTTCACCACAACGGACCGGTACAACGTCCACATCACTGCAGATGCTGCGCCGATCCGTCTGTCAATCTCTCGCTCCATTCTCCCTTCACTCGTGAATAAGACCCCAAGATTCTTAAACTCCTCCACTAAGGGCAGGAGCCTGTCCCCAACCCGGAGAGGACAATCCACCTTTTTCCAGCTGAGGACCATGGACTCGGACTTGGAGGTGCTGATTCTCATCCCAGCCGCTTCACACTCAGCGGCAAACCATCCCAGCAAGAGCTGTGGGTCATTGCTGGATGAAGCCAACAGGACAACATCATCTGCAAACAACAAAGATGAGATCCTGTGGTCACCAAGCATGACACCCTCCATTCCCTGGCTGCGCCTAGAAATCCTGTCCATAAAAATTATGAACAGGACCGGTGACAAAGGGCAGCCCTGACAGAGTCCATCTCTCACTGGGAATGAGTCCGACCGAGTGTTGGCAATACGAACCAAACTCTCACAATGGTCATATAGAGACCAGATAGCTTGTAACAACAAGCCCGATACCCCATACTCCCAAAGCACCCCCCACAAAAAACATGAAGGACACGGTCGAATGCCTTCTCCAATCCACAAAACACATGTAAACTGGTTGGGCAAACTCCCACCAACCCTCGGGAATTCTCGAGAGGGTAAAGAGCTGGTCCGATGTGCCACAGCCAGGACGAAAACCACATTGCTCATCCTGAATCCGAGGTTCGACCAACGGCCGGACTCTCCTCTCCAGTATCTTGGCATAGACTTTCCCAGGGAGGCTGAGGAGTGTGATCCCTCTAAAGTTGGAGCACACCCTCCGGTCCCCTTTTTTGAAGAGAGGAACCACCACCCCGGTTTGCCATGCCAAAGGCACTGCCCCCAACCTCCACGCAATGTTGCAGAGGCGTGACAACCATGACAGCCCAACAACATCCAGGGCCTTGAGGTACTCAGGGCGAATCTCGTCCACCCCCGGGGCCCGGCCACCAAGGAGATTTTTAACCACCTTGGCGACCTCAGCCCCTGTGATAGGCGAGTCATCCTGCTCGTCCAGAAGACCTACTTCCTCTGTGGAAGGCGTATCAGTGGGATTGAGGAGATCCTCAAAGTATTCCTTCCACCGCCCGACGATATCCCCAGTCGAAGTCAACAGCGCCCCATCCGCACCATACACAGTGTGGACAGGGAGCTGCTTGCCCCTCCTGAGCCGCCGAACAGTTTACCAGAACCTCTTCAAGGCCAACCAAAAGTCTTGTTCCATGGCCTCACCAAACTCCTCCCATACTGTACCCGGGTTTTTGCTTCAGCAACCACCCGAGCTGCACTTCGCTTGGCCTGTCGGTACACCTCAGCTGCTTCAGGAGTCCCACAAGCCAACCAAGCCTGATAGGATTCCTTCTTCAACTTAATGGCCCCCCTCACTACTGGTGTCCACCACTTGGTTCGGGGGTTGCCACCACAAGATGCACCGACCACTTTGCGGCCGCAGCTCTGGGCCGCCGCTTCAACAATAGAGGTGGAGAACATGGCCCATTCAGACTCCATGTCTCCAGACTCCCTCGGAATGTGGTTGAAGTTCTTCCAGAGGTAGGAGTTGAAGACCTCCCGGACAGGGGCCTCAGCCAGATGTTCCCAGCACACCCTCACTATACGTTTGGGTCTACCAGGTCTGAATGGCATCCTCTCCTTCCATCGGATCCAACTCACCACCAGGTGGTGATCAGTTGACAGCTCTGCACCTCTCTTTACCCGAGTGTCCAAGACATACGGTCGCAGGTCTGATGACACGATAACAAAATCAATCATTGACCTGCAGCCTAGGGTGTCCTGGTGCCAGGTGCACATATGGACACCCTTATGCTTGAACATGGTGTTTGTTATAGACAAACTGTGGGTTAGCACAGAAGTCCAATAACTGAACACCACTTGGGTTCAGATTGGGCAGGCCGTTCCTCCCAATCACTCCCTTCCAGGTTTCACTGTCATTGCCCACGTGAGCATTGAAGTCCCCCAGTAGGACAATGGAGTCTCCAAGAGGAGCACCCTCCAGCACCCCAGTCACAGACTCCAAAAAGGGTGGGTACTCTGAAACATCATTTGGTGCATAGGCACAAATGATGGTCAGGACCCGTTTCCCAACCCGAAGGCACAGGGAAGCAATCCTTTCATCCACCGGGGAAAACTCCAATAGAGAGGCAGCAAGGTGGGGGGATACAAGAATACCCACCCCTGCTCATCGCCTCTTGCCCGGGGCAACTCCAGAAAAGGCCAAGCTCCAGCCCCTCTCCAGGAGACTGGTTCCGGAAGCGGAGCTGTATGTTGAGGTAAGGCCGACTATATCTAGCCGGTATCTCTCAACCTCGTACACCAGCTCAGGCTCCTTCCCCACCAGAGAGGTGACATTCCACGTACCAAAAGCCAGTTTAGAAAGCCTGGGATCAGTCTGCCAAGGTCTCCGCCTTTGACCGCCACCTAATCCATATAGCACAGGACCCCCATGATCCTTCCTGCAGGTGGTGAGCCCACTGGAGGGCGGACCCATGTAGCTCCTTCGGGCTGAGCCCGGCCGGGTCCCATGGGTGGAAAAACGGCCACCAGACACTAGCCATCGAGCCCCTCCCCCAGTCCTGGCTCCAGGGTGGGGCCCCGGTAACCCCATACCGGCGGGGTACACTGAATCCTTGATATAGAATTTATCATGAGAGTCTGTTGGATCATTCTTAGTCTGGCCCTTCACCCAGGAACAGTTTGTCTTGGGTGGCCCTATCAGAGGCAAATTGCCCCGGAAAACATAGCTCCTGGGATCACTGGGGCACGCAAACCCCCCACCACGATAAGGTGACGATCCATGAGGGGGCCGGCAGAACTCATGCAGCCCCAAACCATGACACTCCCACCACCATGCTTGACTGTAGACAAGACACATTTGTCTTTGTACTCCTCACCTGGTTGCAGCCACACACTCTTGACACCATCTGAATCAAATAAATTTATCTTGGTCTCATCAGACCACAGGACATGGTTCCAGTAATCCATGTCCTTAGTCTGTTTGTCTTCAGCAAACTGTTTGCGGGCTTTCTTGTGCATCATCTTTAAAAGGGGCTTCCTTCTGGGATGACAGCCATGCAGACCAATTTGATGCAGTGTGTGGCATATGGTCTGACCATTGACAGGCTGACCCCCCCACACACACACCCCTTCAACCTATCCAGCAATGCTAGCAGCACTCATACGTCTATATTCAAAAGACAACCTCTGCATATGACACTGAACACATGCACTCAACTTCTTTGGTCGACCATGGCGAGGCCTGTTGTGAGTGGAACCTGTCCTGTTATAGCACTTTATGGTCTTGACCACCATGCTACAGCTCAGTTTCAGGGTGTTGGCAGTCTTCTTATAGCCTAGGCCATCTTTATGTAGAGCAACAATTCTTTTTTTCAGATCCTCAGAGAGTTCTTTGCCATGAGGTGCCATGTTGAACTTCCAGTGACTAGTATGAGAGAGTGTGAGAGCGGTAACACCAAATTTAACACACCTGCTCCCCATTCACACTTGAAACCTTGTAACACTAACGAGTCACATGACACGGGGAGGGAAAATGGCTAATTGGGCACAATTTGGACATTTTCACCTTGGGGTGTACTCACTTTTGTTACCAGCAGTTTAGACATCAATGGCGGTGTGCTGAGTTATTTTGAGGGGACAGCAAATGTACACTGTTATACAAGATGTACACTGACTACTTTACATTGTATCAAAGTGTCATATCTTCAGTGTCATCCCATGAAAAGATCAAATATTTACAAAAATGTGAGGGGTGTACTCACTTTTGTGAGATACTGTACGCGCAATAAGATACTAAAGGTAATAAGACACTTTAACAAATACTTGTGGCATTTTTATTAATACTTGCAATGCATTCCTTTTCATTTGATGACATTATTTTGGCTTTTTTGTGTCCCATTTGATTCCGTTTGTTGTTAGTGCTGGGGTTAGGATGTGTCGTCAACTCTTCTTGGTGAGATTTTATCATGCTGAGTGAGGCTGGTGTTGTGTTGTCTTGAGTGGCGTGTTGGTCAGCACAGTGATGTTTTCTTGGGGCTTTGCAAGAGCTGCATTTAATATCTGCGGAGCTTAAGACTTGGGGTCCTCGCAAGTACAGGTGTGTGTCTGTTCATGATTTGATTTGCCCCCTCAGTGGAATCACTCACAAGTTGCTACTGTAAATAACCTGTTAATATGAATCATCAGTGGTATCGCCTAATCATTTAAGGACTAAAATTTAATTTACTAATTTAACCGTACATATAAAACTGTTGGTAAGATTATCTCTCTGTTTGTCACAGTCTTAGAGCCAACAGACCGACTTTGTGAGCACCTATGCTTATTTCCCTGGCTACTCACCACTAGGTGGTAATCATGCTCTACTCTTTTCGTGTCTCTCTTTACGTGGTCAGTAGTTATCCATCCATCCATTTTCTATGCTTTTCAAGGGGTCTGGGTCATGTGGGCAGCAGTCTAAGCAGTCTTTGTATCCATGCGTGGATCTTCCATAACTCAACGGACATTATTTTTGATAAAATAAGGAATTGAAAATTCATGAATTTGCTGTTTATAAGTCTTATGAGCATTTTGATGCCCACTTGTATGTATGTTCATCTTATTTATTAATGCACATATTTTAGTGTAGATTTAGTAAGTCTCAGAATTTCATATCAAACATAGGTATCGTAGGTGCTTTGGTTAAATGTGTTTGATAGTCAGAGCACAGATGTATCTTGAAGCCTCTAAACACAATGTTTATACAGTCAGCTTTGTTTGTATAGCTGGTCTTTGTGTGCATTTAATTTATGGGTGGTGCACTTAGCAAATGTATTTCACCACACCGACGCCTAGTACATTTATTCACAAATTATCCAAATGAAGGTTGAGATGAAAAGTTATCTAATAAGGTTTGACAGCTAAAATGAATTTGTTCCCTCAAGGTCTGATTATTTTCAGGTCCATATAAAATTTCAATCAACCCCATGTTGGCCCCATTAAACACAGACATACACATCTGTCATGGTCACATGACAGCTATAACCACAGGGATCAATTAAAGATTGGTGACATCAGCCCAGTGTCTGAGTACAGTTTCTGTCCCATGGGGCAAATTAAGAATACCCCTGTTGATCATGCTCGCACAGTACTTCAATTATTGCTCTTTCACCAGCTTGAGTTTAAATTTTCAATGTCATTTGCCTTTTTCAACAGGTTAAAACCCCATTTAATTTTTAGCCAGTAATTTACAAAAAGAGTAGCATCACAGTGGCAATATTAATTAATATTAACGCTGTCAAGATACTAGAGGACAAAGGTCTGCCCTCCACCCTCTCACTTTGACAAGCTATTATAATATAATGAGCTACTCTCTTTTTGAGTAACAATTTCACTTCATCCTGTGTTTTTAAATTACATTTGTTGTTTCCCTATTTTACATCAATAAATAGACACTCAACAAGGCTTACCCAAAGATGCAAACAAGTACAGTTTTAGCATCATATTAAACAGCAATAAAAGGAAACGAAGACTAATGTTGTAAAGCTGTGCCCCTTTATTGTAAGTGACAATGGACCTTCACTAATATGAATGTGCCAGAATAAATACATATCCAAAAAACATATTGTTTAATTTACTCAAAAATGTTGTAACTCAAGCAGTATCTGTCACGATCTGAGCACGGGGGGATTCTGCCTTGCTCAGTCTCTTTGCTTTTCTTTCTGTATTTGTATAGTGTTGTATTTTTGAGTTCTATTCCTGTTATTTTATCCTCGGTTGGTTGTCACTTATTCTGTATTGTTTCTTAGTATGATTTATTTTCCTGTTTACATTCATTGTAGTTTTGTTATTTATATGTTTGGGTTTACTTGTCTTTAATTGTTATCTCATTGTATTCATATTCTGTTATGTTTTCTCTCTTCCTGGGGCTGCAGCTGTCAGTGGCACTTCCAGGTTTTTTGCTCTGTTGTGGGCAGTGCTCTTGTCAGCTATCAGTCCCCATCTTCTCCTCCTCATTGCTCCCAGCTGATCCGAGTTTGTAATCATTGTTTCCTCCTGCCTGCTCATGGTATCCACACCTGCCATTATTTGTTTCATTTGTTTCTAGCTCTATTTAAAGACTGTTATTTCGCTCCCTCATTGCCAGAGTTGCTCCTATTCGTCTCCACCAGAACCCTGCCCCTGTTCTGGTGTGCTCAAGCTCGTAAGTTTGTTTTTTGTGATCAGTTTGGTTTTTCTGTTGGTGCATTGTTTGAACTTTGTGTTTTTGTTTTTGATAAGTACCACAAACTGCAGTTCAGCGTCTGGATCTCCCCTCTCTGCCGTTCGGACAATTCATGACAGTAGACTCCGGCCAGTTAGAGACCCAGCTGCTGCAGTTTGTGATTCTTTTTGTTCTTTCACCTGGGGTTTTGCCATGTCGGCCACCCTGGGTTTTTCAACTTTGGGACTGAGCGAGGAGGAGTGTATAGCAGCTACACTCATCGCTACACTCATCGCCAGTTTTGCCTTGGGGGCTGGAGCCTCCCGCTGTCCCGAGGAAGCTTCGGGGTTTGTGGGTGGCGCGGCCCGGGTGATCGAGACGCATCCCAGTCTTTGGTGCTACCTGGGCCTCACAGTTTTCCTCGCCTCAGTGATCGACACACAGCACAAACTCTGTGGCCAGGCGAGGGACCCCCCTTCGGTGCCACCGGGGCTCAAGAAGAAGCGCACTGGGGGCGAAAACTTCGCTCGTTCCGTCCGGAACCGGAATCTTCAACGTGCCGTAGAGGTCCCAAATAGACACCGTCTGGCCCCAACACAGCAGCCCTGCCTTCTCCTCCTGAACTGTGGCTCACACCGAGGAGCTGGAGGAGCGCAGGCGTGTCCAATTAGCGGAGACAGAGCTCCTACTAGAATATAAGCAATGGCTCCTCCTGGATCTCACCCAGGAGCTGGGGGAGGTTTCACCGGGTCCTCTTCCACCTCACCACCAGCCAATGTCTCCACCTCCCACTCCCCGCTGTCGCCCAGGGAAATCTCACCAGAGGAATGCCTCCACCTCTCAGGCAGCAGTTTCTCCTGTGTTGAGCCAGACAACCCCCGCAGCAGCTCCGTCGCCTGCTGTCCCGTCGGCCTCTTCCTTCCCCTTGGCTGCTGCGACTCCAGTCTCCTTGATGTGTCCTCCTGCTGCTGAGGGTCCGGCAGCTTCTTCCCCGGCTCTGCCCGTCATCGTGTCTGCAGGGGCAGCTCCTCCACATTCCTCCGAGGGGCCCACTCCCGCTAAAGTCACGGAGAGGGCAGATTCCCAACTTGCTGCAGCAGAAGACATCGCACCCCAGGAATTCAGGCAAATGTTTCTCCACTCTCATTCAATCAAACATAAATTATCTTGCCTGATTCCTGGTGGTGAGGCTCAGATTAGGCAAGCCTCTGAGTCCTCACCATCTGCTGCAGCTATAAACTGTTCACCTGCTCTCTCCGTGTCTTCTCCTTTGCCCCCTGAGTGTCCGCCGGCCACAGGATCGAGCTGCCGCATGTTGGAGGAGCCTGCGGCCCAGGACGACCTGGTATCAGTCTCACAGCCATGGTCTGGACAGAGGGTGAGTGCTGCCAGTGATCCAGAGCCCGTGCTGATGATTGGGCATCCCCAGGCTCCAGCTGTGCAGAAGCCAGCACTAGCAGGGAAACGACCTCCTGTTGCCACACTGGACGATCCATCTGTGTGGGTCACTTCGCTGGGGGGGTCCCAGGACTGCATCGACCACCATGCCTGCTGCTGGGGCTGCCACAGCAGAGTCAGAGCTGGACCTCCAGAGGGCCAGGCCCGAGACATTGCCGCTTGGATCAGTGGAGTCCTGGACGGCAGTGGAGTCCTGGACGGCGGTGGAGCTTGAGCTCAGGCAAGTGCTCTCCTTTGTCTTCATTGTTTCTATGTTGGAGAGATCTTGTCTGGCTTTTGGTGAGGAGAGCCAAGTGCAGTTGTCAGCTGCACCTGAGCTCATCTCACCGGGCTCCATTGCTGCCGGTGACCCTGACCCTGTGTCTTTGTCCGTCTTTTCTGAGCCTTTCTTCAGGGTCACCGAGGATCGTCCAGGTTTGCCAGATGGCTTTGTGGGTCCAGCCTCGCTGCCCGAGATCACCATGGGTCCAGCTTCTCCTGTTGAGGTCATCGCGGGTCCTCCATCCTAGCCCGGGGCCTCTGAGGGTGCTGCTCCCCCATCAGCTGAGGTCATCGTGGGTGCTCCGTCCCAGCCTGGGAACCCTGTGAGTGTTGCTCCCCCTCCAGATGAGGTCTTCACGGGTGCGCTGTCCCAGCCCGGGGCCTCTGGGGGTACTGCTTCCCTATCAGCTGAGGTTGTTGCTGGTGTTTCATCACAACCTGGGGCCTCTGTGGGTGCAGTTCTTCCTTAGTCCCAGTCTGGGTCCACCGTGAGTTCAGCCATGGCCCAGTTCGGGTCCACCGTGGGTGCAGCCATGACCCAGCCCGGGGCCACCACGGGTGCAGCCTTGCTCCAGCCCAGAGCCACCGCGGGTGCAGCTTTGCTCCAGCCCGGAGCCACCGCGGATGCAGCCTTGCTCCAGCCCGAAGCCACTGCCAGTGCTGCCTTGCTCCAGCTTGGAGCCACCGCCGGTGCTGCGATGTCCCTGTCCGGGACCATTGAGGGTGCTAAAGGCCATTCCAAGGGCATCATGGTCCCCTCTCCTCTGCCAGATGCCATTGTGGTCCCCTCTCCTCTACCCAAGGCCGTCGTGGTTCCCTCCCCTCCGCATGACGTTGTCATGGTTCTCCCTACTCCTCCATCCTTCTTATCACTGGTTGCCCCAGTTGGGCGGCCGCCCCCTGGACCACCTTTTCTGTTTAGGTGGTTAAAGAACTCTGGCAGAAAACCTGACAGACTGTGCTGTTGGGTTGGGTGGCCCACATTCTGCAGCAGGCCGCCTGACTCTTACCATCATGCTGTCTGCCAGGTCTGGGACTTTAGCCGGCCACCTGAACTGTCCAGCTGTCCGGTCCAGGGGGCCTAGGTGTCTGGTCCTGCCTGGTGTGGATCCTGAGCGGGGTTTTTTGTTTTTTCTTTTGTTCCCTTTTAGCCTGGGTTTTGCTGAGGTGTGAGTCATGAGAGTTTTTCTTATTTTCTCTAGTTTGTTTCAGTCCCTCCATGCCTGGGTCCCGCTCTTCCCGCCCGGGGTGGGGTTGTTTTCTTGTTTTTTTGGTGGGGTGGGTTCTTTGTGTGCGTGGGTCCTTTTTGATGTTCCTCTCCTTGGGGGGGGGGGGGCTCTGTCACAATCTGAGCATGGGGGGATTCTGCCGTGCTTAGTTTCTTTGCCTTTCTTTCCATATTTGTATAGTTGTATTTTTGCGTTCTATTCCAGTTATTTTATCCTTGGTTGGTTGTCACTTATTCTGTATTGTTTCTTAGCATGAGTTATTTTCCTGTTTACGTTCATTGTAGTTTTGTTATTTATATGTTTGGGTTTACTTGTCTTTATTGGTTATTTCATTGTATTCACATTCTGTTATGTTTTCTCTCTTCCCGGGGCTGCAGTTGTCAGTGGCACTTCCGGGTTTTTTGCTGTGTTGTGGGTGGTGCTCCTGTCAGCTGTCAGTCCCGTCTTCTCCCTCTCATTGCTCCCAGCTGATCTGAGTTTGTAATCATTGTTTCCTCCTGCCCGCTCATGGTATCCACACCTGCCATTATTTGTTTCATTTGTTTCTAGCTCTATTTAAAGACTGTTATTTCGCTCCCTCATTGCCGGAGTGTCTTCTATTCATCTCCACCAGAACCCTGCCCCTGTACTGGTGTGCTCGAGCTCAAGCTAGTGTGTTTTTGTTTTTGATAAATACCACAAACTGCAGTTCAGCATCTGGGTCTCTCCTCTCTGCCGTTTGGGCAATTCATGACAGTATCCAATTCCTGATAATTCACTTATCTATGCAACAGCCACAAATTCATAGCAAATCTATAGTCTATAAACACAAATCCTTTTTAATCATCCATTTCATCTCAGGAAGTGGATATTGCATTTATTTCAGCACTGCTTGCCACAGTAATTATATTGAAAAGTTGAAAACTGCTCTCCGTCAGTAAGTACTGGGATCTTAAAAGAAAACAGAGGCAGGGGATACTGCACTTGCCTCAGAGTGCTCTTGTTAAATTATATACTGCACTTCAAATTAATTAGGGGAGACCGGGTATGGTTGTAACACTTTTTGTTTAAGCACCTTCAACTCACTGAATTTTTGAGTTAGAGTTCTCAAACTTTAAAGCAGACGGACAGACGAAAATTCAATATTGCTAATTCATATCTGAAATTGTTGTCTGAGACGAGCTAAAGCGAACTGCACATGTTTTGGTCTCAACAAATGTCGCATATTGTGACAATGTGCTCTTGAAAGTATGCTGCCCTGGAGAGCCAAGCGATCAGCGGCTAAGATGGCCACTGACTGTGTGACGTCACAACCGGCAAACACACGCACACTGTCGCGGCCACTGCTGTGTTTTGCTTCATGCAACACTTGATGTTTACGTTTTAAAATCGGCGATTACGGATATTTCTCGGAATTACCAAATATTTTCATGATCATAAGAACGGTTAGGGGGAAAAAACATGCTGAAGAAAGACAGTTTAACTCACCGGTTACTTATACTGGAAGTCCATCCTCCTGTGTTTTTTAGAAGCAAAGTTCTCAATTACAGAGACATGCAGTGTTCCCTATTGCTTCAGCTTCTGTATTAAAGCAGACTCCAGTGAAATAGTACCCAGGTTTGTCAGTCTTTCTTGTCCACATATATTTTGCAGGTGTCACGGCTCGCAGCTCTCAGGCATCTGCCTCAGCTGCGCGCACACCTGCACCTCGTCAGCGCCCTACATGTGCAGACATTTCGTTTACAGCGATTTCGAGAATAAGATGCAATTTGAAATGAAATTTGCAAAAAGATTGGTGATAAAGAAAACGGCTATTCCAACTATATATCCCTCGATTCCCCAGTCTGACTCTGAGACAAGTGTCAGTGACAGTGGCGTGAAAAGCAAGGGTGATCTACCGAGGCGATCATCTGTCAGAAAACGAGAAGTAAACAGGGTAAGTTTTGTATTTTTAATATTCACTGCAAATGTTTACTAAACATTTTAAATGAATTCCAAGCAATGGATGATTTTCAAAATCAAATTATTTCTGGGAAATAATGCGGCGGCGGACAGGTGCCCGTGTCAGGTTTTGCAGCGTCGCGCAAACAGAGGCGCACTGGCGGGCCCAGGCCACCAGTGTTTTGCGCTTGCTTTTGTGCCTAAAACGTTGAAGAACGCGGAGTTTGTATTGGTCAGATTTCTGCCAAATAATGCGGCGGCGGACAGGTGCCCGTGTCAGGTTTTGGAGCTGCGCGCAAACAGAGGCGCGCTGGCGGGCCCAGGCCACCAGTGTTTTGCGCGTGCTTTTGTGCCTAAAACGTTGAAGAACGCGGAGTTGACAAACAGACAAACAAACCCCGGCAAAAACATAACCTCCTCCTGGCCTTTTCGGCCTGGCGGAGGTAATTACCAATGACAGTTCAGCTTTCAATTTTTAGGGAAGCAACATATTTGCTAAGAAAAATAAATATAAGCCTAAGATTGTAAGAGAAATGTGCTTTTAAAAATGGAACCCCAATTTTCTACCATAAAATGGTGCCCATTATAACTGTGAAAAGTTATTTATTGGAATATAATAATTGCTATATCTGGAAACTAGTTATTTTCTTAATCTGTAGTGATACTCCATTGATTTTTGTATTTCTTTGTATATTTCTGCTGTGTTTTCAAACGTTCATACAAAGGTGGTATAGTATGTAATATTTCTTTTCAAATTGAGAAGAATTTAGTGTGTTCAAATTATTCAAATGTATATGACATGCGACTTTGATGAATGCTGAACTATGAGAATTATAACATTGACATGAACATTAATCACAAATCTAATCTTGGTAGGCAAAATCCCTTGTAGTGATCAGATGGGAATGTTTCTCTGATGAGGCTCACTGCACAGGCAGGCAACATAACCCTCACTTCTTTCCCACAAATAAGGCTGAATACCCCCCTCAGCACCACCCAAAACTTCTTCATCATCCGATTCCTCATTTTCAATGTCATCATTTATATTGAGGTCGTCAAACTCGAGAAAATAATCGCTGTCCGAATCACTTTGCTCTCGTTCTGCCATTTACTATGTATTGCTGTTGTGACGTCACCAATGCCCGCACCTATCGAGAGATGGCGGTACTGCAGCCTCACTAAGTGAAGGCTGAGCTATGAGCAAATAAGGTCATTTATGGAAGCTGGTGACACATATTAAATCGCGGGAATAGACAGAATAGAATATTTTCATACAATCTGTTGATTGGTTCAATAAAAAAATGTCACTGTCCGTCTGCTTTAGTACAAGGTACCTACATTTGTTTACTACAAATGCCACCAACTCAGACCCCTGCAAGAATATCACAGACCTCATGAGGCGATGTCAAATACATGGTGATCCTTTGTTACAACCTACCCCACTACCGGGATAGGCTGTAACACATGCTGGGGTACGTTGTAACAATTAGACAAAAAAGCAAAAACAGAGCCCACACCATGTGATATGTTTCAAAAAGAGGTTTACTGAAATAAAAGAACAAGCCAGAACAATGTCTCTGTCTCCACTTTCAAATCCACTTTGTTTGTCTCAGGAGGGGGTGTGTGTGTGTGTGTGTAGCCTGCCTATATATATATATATATATATATATATATATACTGTATATATATTTTTTTTTTTTTTTTTTTTTTTTTTTTTTTAATCAGAGTCACAATGCTGACAAATGAATGTTTGTAACCCTGGAGCGCAGGCTTGGTGGGCCCAGAGACTGCATAGGGCACATTTTACCCATACTTCCTTTGGCTTCGACCTTCCAAATGCCCCCATACAGACAACACAAAAGGTTTCCTCATCTGAGGCCTCAGAATCCTCAACGTTGGCTTTCAACATTTTCTTGGTGGGCTGTCTCCCCTTTTCTTTTGCTTGCCTTTATTCTTGCCTAAGATAGGCCTACTCTTTCCTACATTTTTGTTTCTTCTCTGTTCTTCTTCCATCAATGCTTGCTTCGCTGGTGTATCAGTGAGTATTTCAGACTGCGTCTTCTTCCTGATCCTGCCAGTTGTTTTCCTTGGCCCTGCTTTTGGAAATGGTCGTACAGCCAAAGGACTGAATGCCTAACGTGGAGACAAGTGAGATGAAGTAGAGGAGGAAGTCGCCAGGTGAGGTGGTGGAGAGGAGGTACCTGGGTCTGGACGGTCAGTGACTTGGGAGGGTGCATAGTCACAGAGTAATACCCTAACCCTTTGCATGTGCCTTTGCGACTGATCTGACTGACTTGCCCTTCTTTGTGACCTCATCAGATGCTTTTTTTAAAACATCTGCAGGCACACCTCTGTCTGTCTTTCTTTTCCAATGCCCAGGCATTCTGTAACAATATTAAAATCAAGAAAGTGTTGTTAGTTGTATGGAAAGGGATGGTTGTAACACTTTTAAAAGATGTGTTACAACCTACCCCACCCCAGTCTGCCATTGTTTAGCTAGCTGTATTAGCTTAGCGGTTTGAAATTAGCAGGGGAAAAATGCATCACATTTTGCCTGAGAAACTACAGTTTATTCTCATATGAGTCACATGGTTTTATCTGCAATAGTATAGGTACTAAACAAAATATAGTCTTGGTAAAATAATTTACTTTCTTACCTCAAAATCCTTTTTTTCTTGATAGAATCTGCTTGCACCCGTTTCCAACCTTGACAATCAGCACGTGTGATCGGGGAGGAAGTGGGTAAATACTGAAATGAACATATGACTCCTATCTTATCCCTGATGGGTGGAATTGGTGATGTTACAACTTTCCCCATGTTACAACCATACCCGGTCTCCCCTACTTTTTCTTTTGTGTCTTTGTAAGAGGTTGTGGTTCAATCTAACCAATTACCAGCATTGACCATGTCTACATGCACACAAATAAACCGGTTATGATTGGATTTCTAGAGTTATCTGATTATTCAAAGACCATGTAAAGAGAATAATAAGTGGTTTACCCTCCAATAATCAGTTTATTCAGTGCATGTAAACATGAGAAAAATGTTTATTGCCATTATCAGTTTATTCCCAGTAATTGGCTTATTGTGACCAGATAACCGGTGTTATGGTTTATGATCACTGCTAGCTAGCAAGAGCAGATGAAAGCAAGGTTTTACATGGTAGGATACTTAACATATAAAAATATATCTGTAGTGATTTGTTAAGAGGTAGAAATCTGGCAGTACTGTGTACAACTGATCAGAAAAAATCTATAAAACAGGTTACATTTTACATTATTGTTACAGTGTATGGGGTTATCCAGTCTGAATGATAAACTTGGTCATGTCAAGTCTGTCCTGACTTCAGGAGCTAAAAAAAAACTGAATTAAAAAACAGTTCTTCTTACATGTATTCTTTGTTCTTTACCCACACATCACTACAGCCAAGTAATCGATGTGGTCCTGTCTAACATCAGTGTAAAAATAAAAAAGGCACTCCATCTACTGCTGTGACCAAATATTATGTGTGACATTTATGTTTTACCACATACAACCAAAAGCTGCCATTCATTTTTGCCAGTCAGTGCTGTTTAACTACAGCAAATGCCAAGAGTTCTGCTCCAGTGCATACTGTCTGTATAAAAGATTGGGAGAGCAATGCCACCTGCACATTACCATGGCCAATGAGAAGGACAGATGTTTTTAATCATAACCTGGATAACATTCTAGCACTTATGAAACTACATCACCTATTAAGGTGGGTGGAGTCTTTCCCACCTCCATCTTAACGTGTGGTCAGTGATGTGCTCAGAGCTCAGAAGACACTTCAGTGAGTAGGCTATCATGTTTGTTAACTCTGTAGTCTGTGGTTTGATGAAGATTCTCAGTCATCTAGTTGGGTAAGTAGCCTAACTCAGTCAAGTCAACAGGATTCAAGTGTTTTTTACTTCTGAAATGTTTCACCATTCATCCAAAGGGCTTCATCAATCAGGAATGAATGTACAGAAGGATGTGAAACAGACATATACTGTAGTGTCTCAGGTTTTTGCACACTATTTTCTCAGCTGATTACCTGAAATTGTCCAGCTGCACTAATTACCATCTGTGTCTCATCAGCTGCAGCCTTGAAAAGGTGGTGGATCCCCTTCCCTCACTGTGGGAATGTTAGACTCTACATACCAGCTGCATAGTGTATTCTGCTCTCCTGTGTGCCAACCTGAAGTGCTATTGTGCCTTCCCCCTCACCTTATCCTTCAACGCTGGAGCTCATCAGCTACGAACAATTCAGTCCTCACCTTTTGTCAACCTCCATATCTTCTAGGAAACCAAACTCCAGCCCAAACAACAGCCTGGGAATCCTACCGAGGGGAACTGCAAAACCCAGAAATCCACCATACTATCCAAGTAAGTCAGCTCCTCATTATCTGCAAATACTCATCAAGTCCCTGGGCCCAAGGCACCCTTTCCCCCCATCTCCAGAAGCACAGCTCACTGGAATAAGACTGGATCAATACTCACCTGATGAAGACTGGCAGTCACCTGTAAATACACTCGCCGTTCTATTAAGTACCACCACCTGTAAGAAAAACATTTACACATGCATTCTATTTTCATTATCATAATAAAGTTACTTACCATTATCGCTCTCTTCTCTCTCCACTGGATTGTCAGGTCCTCATCCACGCACACACTCATGATAGATAAAACTAGTGTTGAACTGTGCAAAACTGCCTCCTCTCAGTGTCTGCTTCTGGGTCTATTAAATACAAATATGTCATATATTACCAGTAATTGCCATAACTATGGTTACAAGCCGTGAAAGTATTTGAGAAAAAATAAACTAAGCATATATAAGTACATACAATCATGCACACTCGCACACTCATATATATGACTTTTATGTCAATTAGCCTATATACTATACAAAATTGATCAAACTTTGTCAGTAGCATTAATAGTTTGCCTGTCTTTATTTCCTCCTGTAGACTGTCATTTAATACATGCTGTGTAAAAACACTTCTGAATCCTTTTGACTAGGACATCTATTACATAATTATGTAAATTACCTCTATATGTTAAAGTTTAATAACAATTTTCTAGATCCTTTCTGAGAAATAGTATCTAGTTTGACTAATTAGAAAAGTGATTCAACAGCTATAGGTTTGTTGTTTTGTTACAGTAAACAAGTTTTAGACAAAAGTTTTGGAGGTTTTGGTTAAAAAAAGAAAGATTACATCTCATTTAGAGAATACGGTAACCTAACGCATGTGTAAAACATATCCAAACCCATATTTACACACCTTCAGTAACTGAACAAAATAAAATTACACTTCAGTGCTTTACATGTGATCCATTTGGCATTAACTTGATTTCATATAGTCATATTATCTTTTCCAGCTCTTCTCTCCACCCTATTCTATCTGACCTCACTTGTTCTTGTGATTTTTATGCACTACAGAAATCATTTCTGTTGCAAACAGTCAGTCATCAGCTTTGTGTGAACAGTGGTCTATTTTTGCCACACAGATCAGTTCCGAAGCCAAACCAGGAAGAGGTGATGTCATGATGGCTATCGCTTACAATGCTCCAGTCAGCTCCAGATGTACCGACCTCCTCTCCTGAGGTATGACCTCAGCGAGGGTGTACTCAGGGAACATCTGCTTGGTGAGCTGGTTAGTCATCTTTGATCTGATGCAATGCATTACATTACACTGTAGGGAGATTTGATGCATGATTTACAGGGAACTACCCCTGATTAAATGATCCAATAATCTAGTTTTCTAGTTTTGTTTTGTTTGTTTTTTTTGTTTTTTTTAAGAACTGGTTATATCAATGTACAGTGTACTGGCGCATCCTTATTTAAACAGAGAGGGAAATCAGGCTATTTTATAAAATGTTTTTTCCCCCAGAATTATTTACTTGATCACATTAGTTCTAATGGAACAGATCAGTCTTGGTCTTTAGTAGAAAAATATTTGCCATTCAAAGAATTTCTGTTTTTTTTCCTTTGAAACCATCATAAGGAAGTATATGAAAAACAACTATGAAACCAGATTCAAATTTCCATGAAACAAGGTCCCTAAATTTCCACTGTAAAGGACACTCTCACTTTCAGTCTTAGAATCTTATGCCAATAAGATAAGATAAGATAAGATTAGCCTTTATTAGTCCCACAATGGGGAAATTCCAGGATTGCAACAGCACAGGGATAGCAACACTCAGAGCAACAATCAGAAGGCAAGAGAAAAAAAAAGAAACAAGAGCAGCAAGTATACATATGTACATATAAACATATACGTATATATATATATATATATATATATATATATATATACTGTATATACTGTATATATATACTGTATATATATACTGTATATACTGTATATACTGTATATATATATATATACACTACCGTTCAAAAGTTTGGGGTCACTTAGAAATTTCCTTATTTTTGAAAGAAAAACACTTTTTTTCAATGAACATAACTTTAAACTAATCAGAAATACACTCTATACATTGCTAATGTGGTAAATGACTATTCTAGCTGCAAATGTCTGGTTTTTGGTGCAATATCTACATAGGTGTATAGAGGCCCATTTCCAGCAACTATCACTCCAGTGTTCTAATGGTACAATGTGTTTGCTCATTGTGTCAGAAGGCTAATGGATGATTAGAAAACCCTTGTGCAATCATGTTAGGTCTGCAATGCTGTAATTGCTGCAAATGGAGGATTCTTTGACAAAAGCAAAGTTTGAAGGAAAAAATTATTATTTCAAATACAAATCATTATTTCTAACCTTGTCAATGTCTTGACTATATTTTCTATTCATTTTACAACTCATGGTGGTAAATAAGTGTGACTTTTCATGGAAAACACAAAATAATTGTCTGGGTGACCCCAAACTTTTGAACAGTAGTGTATATATATATAGACACACAGTGTGGAGCATTGTAGCTAGATGGAATAAATATGTAGATATATAAACACACACAGTACGGAGCATTGTAGCTAAATGGAATAATATGTAGATATATAAAAACACAGTGTGGCGCATTGTAGCTAGATGGAATAAATATGTAGATATATAAACACACCCAGTGCGGCGCATTGTAGCTAGATGGAATAAATATGTAGATATATAAACACACCCAGTGCGGCGCATTGTAGCTAGATGGAATAAATATGTAAATATATAAACACACGCAGTGCAGAGCATTGTTGCTAGATGGGATGAAACAGCACAACCGTCTACTTAGTTATCCTACATGGTATGATTATGTACCCCTACATATTCTCACCCTCCATAGCGACCAGTATTTTCCTAGTTGTATGCCGGAGGAGACCATTGTATAAGTCTATTGCGTCTTTTGCATTCAAAACTATTAGGTTGTCACGTCTTTTTGCTATCTCTGCGAGCAGCCCTGCTTAGGTTGTACAGTCTGACAGCCGTTGGTAGGAAGGACCTGCGAAACCTCTCGGTTGTGCACCTAGGATGATGTACTCTGCTGCTAAATGAGCTCCTCAGTGCATCCAGTATGTCCTGCATAGGGTGGAACTCGGACTCCAGCAGAGATGGCAGTTTAGCCACCGTCCTTCTCTCTCCTATCTCCTCCACTGGGTCAAGGCGCTGCCCCAGGACAGAGCTAGCTTTCTTGATCAGTTTGTTCAGTCTCTTCCTATCGGCTGCGGTAATGCCACTGCCCCAGCAGACCATGCCAAAAGTGATGGCTGATGCCACCACCGTGTCATAGAATGTCTTCAGCACCGCCCCTTGTACACCAAAAGACCTGAGTCTCCTCAGTAGGAACAGCCTGCGCTGTCCCTTCTTGTAGAGTGCGTCAGTATTGTGTGACCAGTCTAGTTTATTGTTCAGATGAACACCCAGGTACTTATAGAATGTCACCATCTCGATGTCTGTTCCCTGTATATTTACTGGTGCTGTGAGGGGTTGTCCTTGCCTGCGGCAGTCCACCACCAGCTACTTAGTTTTCCTCGCGTTGATCTGGAGGCAGTTCCGATGGCACCAGTCCACAAAGTCCTGGATAAGCCCTCTGTACTCAGCTTTATCTCCATTGGAGATGAGGCCAACGATTGCAGAGTCATCAGAGAACTTCTGTAGATGTCAGTGTGTTGTGTTGTGTGAGAAGTCCGCAATATAAAGGGTGAACAGGAAGGGAGCCAAAACCGTTCCCTGGGGGGCCCCCGTGCTACCGATGATCGTGTCGGACACACAGTCCCGGGTTCTCACAAACTGAGGCCAGTTAGTGAGGTAGTCCAGGATCCATGATGACAGGTGCTGGTCCACCCCTGCGCACAGCAGCTTGTCCTTCAGGATCATCGGTTGGATGGTGTTGAAAGCACTGGAGAAGTCAAAGAACATGATCCTCACCGCATTCCCGGGCTTCTCCAGGTGGGACAGAGAACGGTGAAGGAGGAAGATCACTGCATCCTCCACCCCAATGCCATGCTGGTAGGCGAACTGGAGTGGATCCATCGCTGGTGCCACCAGGGGGCGGAGGTGAGCAAGGAGCAGTCTCTCCAGGGTCTTCATCATGTGGGACGTCAAGGCCACCGGTCTGTAGCTGTTCAGGTTTTTGGGGTGAGAAGTCTTTGGTACAGGTACCACACAAGATGTTTTCCACAGGTGTGGTACCCTCCCCAGCTTCAGGCTCAGGTTGAAGATGTACGCCACAATCCCACACAACTGGTCTGCACAGGACTTGAGGAGCTTTGCGCTGATGCCGTCCGGTCCCGATGCCTTCCTCGCCTTGATCTTCCTCAGCTCCGTCCTCACCTGGGTCTTAGTCAGGGTCAGGTTGGGGGGCTGTGTGTTAGGAGTGGGGGGGTGTTGGTGGAGTGGGGAGTGGGCAGCAGGACTTGATGTCTTTAGAGGCAGCAGTGGTTGTTGTGCAGTCAGGGGGGAGGGCGGTTGGTCAAACCTATTGAAAAACAGATTCAGATTGTTCGCCCACTCCCTGCCCCCCGTGGCCTGGAAGGGGGGGGGTGTTATTCTGGAGCCCAGAGATGGTTTTAAGGTTTCTCCAGACCCCGCTGATGTCGCTCTGTTGCAGCTTGTCCTCCATCTTCTTCCTGAAGCTGTCCTTGCCTTCTCTGATCTTTCTCCTCAGCTCCCTCTGTACGGACTTCAGCATCTCCCTGTTCCCCGACCTGAAGATCCTCTTCTTCTCTCTCAGAAGTGTTTTTATCTCAGGGTTGATCCAGGGTTTGTTGTTTGAGCAACACCGTATGGTCTTGGTGGGAACGGTGTCGTCCACACAGAAGTTGATGTAGTCCGTGATGGTGTGAGTGAGGCCATCGATGTTCTCACCATGTGGCTCGCAGAGCTGCTCCCAGGTGGTGGTTTCAAAACAGCCCTTTAGAGTGTCCATTGCCTCCTCAGACCATAACTTCACTGTGCGCATGGCCGGAGGTTGTCTGTGCACTAGGGGTTTGTACACCGGCCGGAGATGAACCAAGTTGTGATCCGATCTCCCGAGTGGGGGGAGTTGTAATGAGGTGTACGCCTCCTTAGTGTTTGCGTAGAATAAGTCCAGTATTTTATTGTCTCTAGTGTGGCATGTGACATACTGGGTAAACGTGGGTAGAATGGGAGACAGTGAAACATGGTTGAAATCGCCTGAGATGAGGAGAAGAGCATCTGGGTGTTCTGTCTGCAGCCTGCTGGTTACTGAATGGATGACGTCACGCGCTGTCCCAGCGTTTGCCGTCGGATTTGCATAAACAACAATGCAGATCACATGTGAGTATTCCCTCGGGAGATATGTAGGCCGCATGCTAACAGCTAGCAACTCAATGTCTTTGCTGCAGTGCCGTTGTTTAACAGTGATATGTCCCGATCTGCACCAGTTGTTGTTAACATACATTATCACTCCACCGCCCCTTGCTTTGCCACTGTCTGGTGTTCGGTCTGCCCGTATCGCGTGGAAACCCTCCAGTTCAATGTTAGCATCTGCTGCTAGTTCGGATAGCCACGTCTCGGTAAACAAAAGGAGAGAGCATTCCCGGTATATGCTATCGTAGCGGGAGATAGCCGCTAGCTCATCTACCTTTTCCAGTAACGACCGTACATTCCCCATGACAGTGGATGGCAGAGAGGGTCTGTACCTTATATTCTTTGTCTTCCGCCTTACTCCAGCCCAGCAACCACGGCGTTTTCGCCTCAGTTCCCCCGGTATGTCGAGTTTTTCCGTTAGCACCGGGTGGCGGTTGAGTGCTAGCAGCTCTTCCCTGCTGTACCGTCTCCTGCTATAAACAGTGGCTCCGTCCACCGGCTCAGGAGGCATTTGGGACGATCTGTGTGTCCGTGATATTAACTGGAGTGAAAACCGGATCAAAAAGAGAGAGGAAGGGGAAAAAAAAAAAAGAAAAAGACTCAGAATTGAGCCGCTGTTGCAAAAGGCAGCCGACTCGTGTGGCGCCGGAAGAATGATCTCATGAAGATCAGTCAGGCTATCAAAAATATGTATGTATTCCCAAAGGAAACTAGAGATGGTACGTTAAATCCAACCCTTGTTTCTGCAGGCACTATTTAATTCAATTCAACTTTATTTGTACAGCATCTAATCACAACAAAAGCTGTCTCAAGGTGCTATATACATAAGCACAAATCATAAGGAATTCAGAGGAAAAAAATAACTATTAAATGATCCCCTTTGAGCAAGCACTAAGCGACAGTGGGAAGGAAAAACTTCCTTAAAGAATCCTCCGGCAGAACCAGGTTCAAGGAGGGGCAATCAACTGCCAAGACTGGTTGGGGGGGGGGGGGGGGAGAAGAGGAAAAGGAAGAAAGAAGAGACATACTATTCATACAGATAACACACAGGCTGAACAACATTTGTACAGATATGATGTGCAAGTGTTGCGTCAAAGCTAGGTTAACCTATAAGATTACAGCATTTTTATAGGCTTTTTTCAGGCTTATTAAGCTAGCTAACATTTCTCATAGGGAGCACTGCAAGCAAACACATCTGTAGCTGGACCTAATGCAGTAATGCCCAAAAAATATGCGCACTATGCATAATTAGCAGTGTTTTTAGTGGACATACTAGATAGTAATAGTAAAATTCAAGTATGACATGCAAAATCCAATTTAAACTTGTGAATGATGTTCAATTAAAACATGATATCACCATCTAGCTAACCAGCTGTCACATAGCTCATACACTCAATCAAACAGAATCAAATGTTTGTGCAGCGGGCCCCGTTGACGCGGACTACAACACTATGCACACGTCTAGCAGTACAACAGTACATATAGTACCGTTACACTACTAGATACATGAACATAACAAGTGGGAAGTCAAGTCAAAAGCTTTGTCAAATAGGAAAGTTTTCAGTTTTGTCTTAGGGTGCTTTCACACCTAAATTTGTTTAATTTGGTCCGAATCAGTTGACAAGTTTACTTTGTATCATTTTCTCCTTGGTTCGGTTCCCTTTCACACAGGCAAAAATTCAAGCGGCCCAAACTGCGTCACGTTAAATCCCACGAGACTTGTCGGAACGTTCTCTGTTCTTATTGGTCAGATTTTTTTGCCGCAAGAACAAGAAAGTTAAATATAGGAAGGATGGCTACTGTGTATTTATGCATTTCTGGGGAGAAAATAATACAAATCGTAGTGTAATCTACGGGGGTTTTCATCACCCTGGTTATCATTTATTACATACATGCATATACCACTTTCGGCAAATCGTACAGTTTGAAAATGAAGCACAGCTACGGATGGAAAATAACATGTTAACATTCATTAATCCTCCAGAACCGTGACATGCTCAGCCACAGATTTTTTCAAAGATCTATCAGGTATGTACAGTGGCATAAAATGTTTTACAGTTTGCCGCTGGTCCTGTTTTAGTATGGTCCCTTTCTCACCTGCAGGACCGCACCAGAGTTCGCCATTTGATTCGAATCAAGACCACCTCCATCAGGAGGTCTCAGTACGGTTCCTTTGGTGTGCACCTGAGTGCCATTACCATGTTCTCACCAGACAAGAGGAACTACACTAATGGAGAAAATTAACTTGAGTTTGATTGAAATGAACTAAAGCCTATAGGTATGAAAGCACCCTTAAATGCAGAGACAGTCTACATTAAGTTCCTCATTCCTCACACATTAATCGGTATGTTAGGCTGCATTCACAACAGGATAGTCCGGGGGTCTCGGTTCGATTGGGCGGAGAATGCCAAGAATTTTCGCACCTTCGTTTGGTTTCATTCGCATTCACACTGCATTTTACTCAGGCGGACCAAACAGCCTGGACAACATTACGCAGTTACAACAACTGCTTGTTTGGGGCACTGTAGCTGAAACCACCACTAACCAGGAAGAAAAAGCCTGGCTCATCGATTGGCCAGGACCAAAAACAAATCTGTTCCTAGTTCAACTAGTTCATAACTCTGATTGGAGCTATAGAATTAAAGATAAATAGCATTCCTCTTTTCATTAAATTCCGTTTTCCCTTTTTAGAGTAACCCAGAATTCCTTTTTCCATATAATCAGCTTTTATCATTTTCTTCATAAAATTTGCATCCAGTTTTCTTCATATTTTGGTTACAGTTATTTCAGTCTCCATTTTCATCACATTTACAAATTCACACCAAGGTTTTCTTGGTTCCACAAATGTGATTACACTCTTTTTGCTCAGTAATCAGTTACAAGTTGAATGTGATGCTTGATACTTGATCATTTCACCTTACCAACAAGTCTGTTGAATGTAATGTCATTTAATCTGTGTCTGATCATTAAAACTGTAAACAGTATATGGAAGTTTCTGTTGATTTCTTTTTCCTGTGTCTGTTTCTGAAGTCACCCAGAAGAATTCATGAATATTTGAGACTGATTGATTGACGGTATAATGATTAGTTATTAATAAATTGTCCAAGTTTTGGACTGGTGCCCCAAAAACGAGTTGGGTTTTTTTCCAGTGTGTGTGTGGACCCGAAGCAAACCTTCGTTTCCACACACACCTATAGGTATGAATTAAATAATCTTTGTACCTTATAACCGATTTCCCCTACACGGGTGAATGCGCCCTTAGATATTATTATAAATGAGAATCAATATATTTAAGGCTGCATAATTTAGGTTTGACAAAGTATAAATAGAAAGTTTGACTGTTTGTAGCATCTTCAATATTTATCTTACTTTTTAGAATCTCACCATGCAGCCATCTTTAGTTTGAGTTTCGAGTCACAGGGGTATTTTCATTTTAGTTTTAATCAACGTTGGAGCTGTCATTTATTACTCAGTTTAAAGCAAAGGAAATATAATTATCTCCATTCACTTTTCTTAGTATTTTCAGTGCTGCGTCCTACTGACAATCATTCAGTGGGGAAAATAAGTGTTGAACATGTCAACATTTTTCTCATTAAACATATTTCTGATGGAGCCACTGACCTGAGATTTTCACCAGATATCAGTAACAACCCAAGTAATCTATACATACCAAGAAATCAAGGCAACTGTATTCACAAAACAAGTTCTATTTAATAAAGTGGAATGAGACAGGGAATAAGTATTGAACATACTTGGTGAAATTAATTTAATATTTAGTAGAAAGGCCTTTGTTGGTAATAACAGCTTCCAGATGCCTCCTGTATGGAGAAACTAGGTGCAGGCATTGCTCAGGAGTGATTTTAGCCCATTCTTCCACACAAACTGTCTTCAAATCTTGAAGGTTCCGTGGGTGTCTTCTATGAACTCTGATCTTCAGTTTGTTCCATAGATTTTCAATTGGATTCAGGTCAGGTGACTGACTGGGCCATTCTAGCAGCTTTATCTTCCTTCTGTGGAGCCACTTGAGTTTCCTTGGCTGTGTGTTTGGGATCATTGTCTTGTTGAAATGTCCACCCTTGTTTCATCTTCAGCATCTTGACAGATGGCAACAGGTTCTTATCAAGGATGTCTCTGTACATTTGTCCATTCATGTTTCCTTCAATTATATGAAGTCTGCCTGTAACATGTGCTGAAAAACACCCTCACACCATGATGGGATGTGCAGTGCCATTTCTCCTTCAAACATGCTGTGTGTTGTAGCATCCAAAAAATTCAATTTTGGTCTCATCTGACCAGACTATATTTTCCCAGTATTTTACTGGCTTTCCCAAATGTTGTGCAGCAAACTTTAAACAACCTTCAACATGCTTTTTCTTCAGCAATGGAGTCTTGCAAGGTGCGCGGGCATAGAACCCATGTCGGTTGAGTGCATTACTTATTGTTTTCTTTGAAACAGCAGTACCTGCTAACTCCAGGTCTTTGTAGAGCTCTCCACAAATGGTCTTCGGCTCTTGAATAACTCTTCTGATAATTCTTTTGACTCCTCTGTCAGAAATTTTGCGAGGAGATCCTGGTTGTGGCCAGTTTATGATAAAATGTTCTTTCCACTTCTGAATGATGGCTCCAACAGTGCTCACTGGAGCATTCAGCGGTTTAGAAATGCACCTGTAACCAATGCCATCATTATGTTTTGCAACAATAAGGTTGCGAAGGTCTAGAGAGAGCTCTTTGCTTCTACCCATCATAAGTTTGTTGTGGTGTGACAATCACAGACCTTTTTAAAGACTATCAGTTAGGACTTAACCAGCTGAAATTAATTTGCACTGGTGGGGTGATGACTTCCTAAATTTTGATGGATTTTAGCTGGTTTCTTGGCTTTGTATGCCTTTTTGCACCTCTTTGTCTTCATATGTTCAATACTTACTTATTTTTTTTAGATTTTAGATTCCTTTATTAGTCCCACAATGGGGAAATTACAGGGCATCCACATGAGTGGATGAGGCAGCCACTGGTGCGGCGCCCAACCCTTTCACCATTCACACACATTCACACCTGGGATCACTTTAGAGTCTCCAGTTAACCTAACTTGCATGTTTTTGGCATGTGGGAGGAAACCGGAGAAATCCTGGCGTAAACCCATGCAGACACGGGGAGAACATGCAAACTCCACACAGATCACTGTTGGTCAGGGGCTGGGATCGGACCCAGGATCACCTGGCCAAGGGTGAGTTGCTGTGCTGCCACAGTGCTAACCACTCCGCCACCATGCTGCCCCATCCCTGTGTCATTCCCCTTCATTAAATATAACTTGTTTTGTGAACACAGTTGCCTTGATTTCTTTGTATGCATGGATTACTTGGGTTGTTACTGATATCTGGTGAAAATCTCAGGTCAATGGCTCCATCAGAAATATGTTTTATGAGAAAAATGTTGACGTGTTCAAAACTTATTTCCCCATCTGTATATAAAACAGTGACCCAGTTTACAAGGTCACAATAATCTGATAACTGGCAATAAAATAATGGTAATAATCAGATTTGATGTGTTTACATGCTCTGAATAAATGGATTATTAGCCAATAAACTATGCATGCTTATCTGGTTTCTCATAATCCAATAATGGTCTTTACCTAATAAAGAAAATCAGATCATGCTGTTACATGTCTACATCAGTACTGTCATATCCGGCTCTAGGGAGCCGGGCAATCAGAGCCAGGGGCAAGCCAGTGAGTCGTGATATTTTATTCAGGGAAAAGGGGAAGGGATGAGGAGAGCACAGATACTCATGCAGACGTACACTCACAGGTTGCACAGCGCAGAGGTAAGCAGCTCGTACCGGACGTGGGGGTAACAAGACGTACATACTCACAGCGGGATACAAACACAGGAATGCTGCAAGAGGAGTATAAGCTGACACCAGACGAAGGGGCTTCAGCTTAGCAATGTGTTTATGTCGCAGCCCTGAGTCATCGAGGCTGCTCCTATTTATCCTCATTGGCAGCGCCCCAGCTGATGAAGACTAATTGGCCCCAGCCGTCCATAATGCTGCCAGCTGGGGGCCAGCTGAGACGCTGCTCAATGGGAAGCAGGGATGAGGGAAAACATGGGCTGAGTGCTGAGACGGCATCTCAACCCATGGTGACAGAGCCCCTCCCTCAAGGTCGGGCTCCTGAACGACCAGGAACATCCCAGCCCCCCCCCCCCCCCACCACCTAGGGTGGGAGGAAGGGAGGCGGACCGGAGGGGAAGAAGCCAAGGGAAGGACAACACCAATGGGGCAATGTAGGGTAGCGGGAAAGAAAAACCCTAATACAATACTGACAAAACAGAATAATTAACCCAGGTACAGATGGGGAGAAGAACTGGGTCAGCACGCCGGTTACATACTACCCAGAGAGTACCAACCATGCGTGACCCAGAGCAAGGAAAAAAGAACCACCAAAAAGGTACAGGGCAAAAAATGCTGAGTACGGTTAAATAAAGGGGAACCTATACACAGCGCTAATTTAAGTACATACACACAGTCACCAAGAAAAGTGAGGGTGACTGGAACAAATGACAATTATAGAGCATGGTGTTACGGAAAACAAGGCACATGACTCTATAATGAACCAACAGGACAAAAAAGAAATACTGAGTGCAGGTAAAGAAAAACCCACACACACGAATATATAAATACCCAGTCACCTAAAGAAATGAAAGTGACTGGAATAAATGGATAACTGCAGAGCATGGTGTTACGGAAAACAAAACATAACTCTACAATACAAAAAACGAGGCTAAAAACATGGCACAAAAAGTAAAATGCTGAGCATGAGCGATGGAAAACACAGCACTATAAAAACGAATCCACCAACAGGACAAAACATTACACCCGAGTGACCTTAATAACAAAAGAAAAAGTGACACCCGAGGTGAATGGCAGGCAGAGTCCAAAAATGGCCGAGATGGCTCCGGAGATCTCCCCGCCCATTGTCCAGCTGGCGAATCAGGGGAAGAGAAGTGTTCGGACGGCGAACTCTGGACCCAGATCCCAGGAATCCAGTCCACCGGCAGCCGAACCAGGCTGCCCAGAGGGAAACACAGACCAGTGGGGGGAACCAGATCACCGAACCGAAAGTTCTGTGGGTCGGGTCGTCGACCCGCATCACTCAACCACCAGGACCGTTGAGACGGGCGAAGGATCAGAGCGGATCCCGGTGGAAGAGGCTCAGGGGAGAGCCGATGACGAGGGCGGCGGGCGTCAGGCCGCAGGAAAACGGCCACCTCCTCACCGGACCTGGACAATACTGGGGCAGCACCCACGTCGGACCCCGATCGGGCCTCAGGCGAACCCACGTTGGACCCCGACTGGGTCTCGGGCGAACCCACGTTGAACCCCGACTGGGTCTCGGGCGAACCCACGTTGAATACTGCACCAGAACCGACCTCCAACGTTGAACCCGGACCCTCCAGCACCACGAGGAACAGCAACTCCTTGCCGGTGACCCTGGAAGAAGGCTCAGAAGAGAAAACAGAACCGGGATCAGGATCACCGGCAGCGCCAGAACCCGGCGACACGAGCTCAGACGCAGCGGACGGCTGCACCCGGCTCGTCTCCCCTGGAGATAGGCTGAAGTGCTCGGGGATAAAAAGAGAGAAAAGAAAGGAGAGCACTCGCCTGATCTCGGGTTCTGACGCCGTCCAGGACTGCAAAGATCCAGGATCCGTCGTCAGGAGGTCGTTGTCAGGCTCCCATCTAGCCGCGTCGGGCCCCGCAGCCAGCACGATGGTCAGCACAGCTTGAGATCCCTCCAGCTCAGGTAACCCCGCCGACGATCCACTCGGCGTGAAGCCAGAAGAATCTCGTCCCGCCGGACCGAACCGCTCCTCCGTGGAGACCCGGGGACGCTCAGTCGTCGGCGTAGACTCCACGCAGCAGTCAGTCCCCCTCCTCCGTCCGCAATGTAGCTGCGGAACCACAGGCCCTCTCCATATTCCACCACGTTGACCCGGAGCCGGGGACCGCTCGGCAGAGAGAGACACAGAGGATGCGGGATTAGGCATACAGGTTACAGCAGGTGGGGAGAGTTCAGGGAGCTGCGAACCCTGAACTTCTCCTCCAGGGATGTGACAGAGCAAATCATTAAGCAGGTGTGAAAAAACAATGACTTGCCTGCCCCCTGGAGGTTGAGTATCGCCTGCTGTAGTGGAATCTGCTTCTTCCCCTCCCCGCCCGGCGATAACGGAGGACCCCCCGGGAATTCGTCTGAGGGTCGCTCGCGTTGTCTCCAGCAGAGAGCTCACCAGGCCGGGATTCCAGGCACACACAGCGGTCAGGAAGCGCGTCGAGGAGGAGGGAGAAACAGCCGGGGTGAGCCAGCCCGAATGTCCAGGAATGACAGCGGGGGAACGAGGCTCAGGGGACGAGGCTGTAGAGTCTCCACACTGACGAGGCGAAGGGATGACAGCTGCGTGGGAGGAACGGTCCTGACGATGACCCAGAACTGGATCCGGACGAGGTTCGTGCAGAGGTGACTCGGCGATGTGATGACGACTACTCCCAGGGGACGAAGCGAGGGGGAAACCCAGGATTCGCCGCTCCAGATCGGAGATCGAGACGAGGAAGGCGTCGAGCACGGGAAAGCTTCGTAGCCCTGAAGTCCTCACCATCAATCTCACTGCCGCCGCCACATGCCTGAAGGTGGTGACAGGAAACACAGTAGAGCTCGCGACAGCCACTCGACCCCGGACATAACTGCTGTCAGCTGCGGCTCCTTGAAGGGAATCCCGAGTGACGTGGCGCAGGTCGGGGGAAGTCCTCTGGTTGGCGCGAACTCCCGGACTGGAATAGCGGCAGGAACGGGACTCCGAAGCGGGGAAAGACGTCGCCCACTTCGACTCCCTGCCGGGATTTCCATCCACCCCGTGGAGCTTCTCTCGCTGTGTACCTGCAGCGTCTATCCTGGCACTGTCCTCCAGATGGTACAGAGAGTGAGGGTGACAGTCCAGGAGTTCCTCAGCACGGCCCGGATGCCAGCGTCTCGCGTTGGAGGCGTCGTGCAGGGTGAAGAATGTCCCGTCGACAGCCTCCGAGATGGACCTTAGCTCGTCGCCCTGGCGCCGGAAGTGACTCCTGGGAAACGGCATGCTAGCAGCGCTGACACCCGGACAGAAAGGTACATTTCCACAGCGACTCACGGCCGCCGGCAACTCTTCTGGCTGCGACATACTGTCATATCCGGCTCTAGGGAGCCGGGCAATCAGAGCCAGGGGCAAGCCAGTGAGTCGTGATATTTTATTCAGGGAAAAGGGGAAGGGATGAGGAGAGCACAGATACTCATGCAGACGTACACTCACAGGTTGCACAGCGCAGAGGTAAGCAGCTCGTACCGGACGTGGGGGTAACAAGACGTACATACTCACAGCGGGATACAAACACAGGAATGCTGCAAGAGGAGTATAAGCTGACACCAGACGAAGGGGCTTCAGCTTAGCAATGTGTTTATGTCGCAGCCCCGAGTCATCGGGGCTGCTCCTATTTATCCTCATTGGCAGCGCCCCAGCTGATGAAGACTAATTGGCCCCAGCCGTCCATAATGCTGCCAGCTGGGGGCCAGCTGAGACGCTGCTCAATGGGAAGCAGGGATGAGGGAAAACATGGGCTGAGTGCCGAGACGGCATCTCAACCCATGGTGACAAATACTAAATAACTCCAGAAATCTAATTATAATCAGATTATTAGTGTGCATCCAAACATTGCCATTGTCTACACAAGTACAAATGTGTTTTATCAGAATCCTCTGGCCAAGTGAAGACACAAGGAATCTGCTTCTGTTCTTTTTTCTGTCAGTAGACTTCAAGAGCAAAACCCTAAAACTTACACAAAGCTATAGATACAGTATGTATATAAAAGGAACACCTTATCAATAAAGAAAATATGGATTATATTTGCAACCTGTCAAACCTATTCATAAGTGAAAGTGAAACACCATAGACTATACACAAATTCATTTTAGGTCTAAAGGAGAACATCTATCTCAGAGCTCATTTAACTATGACTATAACTTCCTTGATAGCAGAAATATAAAGGTTGAAGCAAATGCAATTTCAGCCTGTCATACTTTACCCAGAAAGGATAATAAAACAAAGAAATCAATTGTGATGCGTTTTGTGAACAGAAGGGTAAAGAATGACATACTGAGGCAGGCCAGAAAGCTGCAGGGAACAGAAGTTTACCTAAATGAGCATCTAACAAAAACTAATGCTGAAATAGCACGGCAAGCACAGATGCTGAAAAGACAAAATAAGATACAGGCAACATGGACAAGAAATTGTAGAGTTTGGATCAAACTAAATGGAACACCTGAGGAAGCAAAGAATATAATAATCAGAGATCTTACTGACTTAAATAAATATAGATGAACACTGATTAAGAAAATTAAGAGACTATGATAATCCATATCCACACACATGGCAAAAATAGTTCTTTTGACATACCATGTCAATGTACTTTAAAAAAAACTAAACAAAACAAAAAACTTATGACTGACTTGAGTAGACATCAATTATACCCAGTTGGAAGTCATTTGACACAGAGTGAGGAAATTCAAACTCTGAAAATATGCCATCATGCTGAACATAAACTACAAGAGATGGAGAATGATATTGATCCTGACAACCACTTTTTCAATAATATTCATAATCATTGTGAATATTACACTGAAAAGCAATTCAAAAGTCAAGTGCAACTAGATGGTAAACTATCAATAATACACTTCAACAGCAGAAGTCTTAACAAAAACTTTCCACAGATTCAGGACTATTTAAAATGGCTAGACAGAAAATTTACAGCTATCGCAGTCTCAGAAACTTGGCTTAATGAAGAGCAGGCTCCTCTGATGGCAATAGAGGGATATCAGATGTTTCATATTAACAGATCTCAAAAAAAGGGTGGTGGTGTTGCATTGTATATTGATGACCTGTATAGGTGTAAGCTTGTAAATGGAATGTCCTTTGCACTACCAGGGATTTTAGAATGTGTTACTGTTGAGATTGACCAAGATAAAACAAAAAATCTAATTATAAGTTGTATATATAGAATGCCGGGAACTTGCATTGAGACATTCAGAGATAACTTAGTCAAGCTGTACAATAATATTACTAGTAAGAAAATGGTAGTAATTTGTGGAGATTTCAATTTTGATTTACTAAATCCATATCAACAAAATGTAATTACAGAGTTCATGAATTCTATGTACAGAATGAGTCTATATCCCACAATAACACATCCCAGTAGAATCACAGTTCACACTGCTACACTTATTGACAACCTATTTGTTAATATTATTGATAAGAAAATAGGAAGTGGATTATTATTATTATTATTTTTTTTTTTTTCTCCTCTCGGCGCCACACCAGTCGGCTGCCTTTTGCAACAGCGGCTCGATTCCGAGTTTTTTTTCCCTTCCTCTCTCTTTTGATCACTTTTTTTTTCACCCCACTTATATCACGGACACACAGATCGTCCCAAATGTCTCCTGAGCCGGTGGACGGAGCCACTGTTTATAGCAGGATACGATACAACAGGGAAGAGCTGCTAGCATTTAACCGCCACCCGGTCCCACTGGAAAAACTCGACATACCGAGAGAACTGAGGCGAAAACGCCGCGGCTGCCGGGCTGGAGTAAGGCGGAGGACAAAAAATATAAGGTACAGACCCTCCCTTCCATCTGTTGTCATGGGAAATGTACGGTCGATACTGGGAAAGTTAGATGAGCTAGCGGCTATCTCCCGTTATGATAGCACTTACCGGGAGTGCTCTCTCCTTTTGTTTACTGAGACGTGGCTAACTGAACTAGCAGCAGATGCTAACATTGAGCTGGAGGGTTTTCACATGATACGAGCTGACCGAACACCAGAGAGTGGCAAAACTAGGGGCGGTGGAGTGATAATGTATGTTAACAACAACTGGTGTAGACCGGGACATATCACTGTTAAACAACGACACTGCAGCAAAGACATTGAGTTGCTAGCTGTTAGCATGAGGCCTACATATCTCCCGAGAGAACACTCACACGTGATCTGCATTGTTGTTTATGCAAATCCGACGGCGAACGCTGGGACAGCGCGTGACGTCATCCATTCAGTAACCAGCAGGCTGCAGACAGAACACCCAGATGCTCTTCTCCTCATCTCAGGCGATTTCAACCACGTTTCACTGTCTCCCATTCTGCCCACTTTCACCCAGTATGTCACATGCCACACTAGAGACAATAAAACACTGGATTTGTTCTACGCAAACACTAAGGAGGCGTACACCTCATCACAACTCCCCCCACTTGGGAGATCGGATCACAACTTGGTTCATCTCCGACCGGTGTACAAACCCCTAGTGCACAGACAACCTCCGGCCATGCACACTGTGGAGTTATGGTCTGAGGAGACAATGGACACTCTAAAGGACTGTTTTGAAGCCACTGCCTGGAAGCAGCTCTGCGATCCACATGGTGAGGACATCGATGGCCTCATTCACACCTTCACGGGCTACCTCAGCTTCTGTGTGGACAAATCCGTTCCCACCAAGACCATACGGCGTCACTCAAACAACAAACCCTGGATCAACCCTGAGATAAAAACACTTCTGAGAGAGAAGAAGAGGATCTTCAGGTCGGGGAACAGGGAGATGCTGAAGTCCGTACAGAGGGAGCTGAGGAGAAAGATCAGAGAAGGCAAGGACAGCTTCAGGAAGAAGATGGAGGACAAGCTGCAACAGAGCGACATCAGCGGGGTCTGGAGAAACCTCAAAACCATCTCGGGGCTCCAGAATACCTCCCCCCAGGCCACGGGGGGCAGGGAGTGGGCGAACAACCTGAATCTGTTTTTTCAATAGATTTGACCAACCGCCCTCCCCCCTGTCTGCACAACAACCACTGCTGCCTCTAAGAAATCAAGTCCTGCTACCCACTCCCCACTCCACCGACACCCCCCCCACTCCCAACACACAGCCCCCCATCCTGACCCTGACCAAGACCCAGGTGAGGACGGAGCTGAGGAAGATCAAGGCGAGGAAGGCGTCGGGACCGGACGGCATCAGCGCAAAGCTCCTCAAGTCCTGTGCAGACCAGCTGTGTGGGATTGTGACGTATATCTTCAACATGAGCCTGAAACTGGGGAGGGTACCACAGCTGTGGAAAACATCTTGTGTGGTGCCTGTACCAAAAACTTCCCACCCCAAAGACCTGAACAGCTTCAGACCGGTGGCCTTGACGTCCCACTTGATGAAGACCCTGGAGAGACTGCTCCTTGCTCATCTCCGCCCCCTGGTGGAACCAGCGATGGATCCACTCCAGTTCGCCTACCAGCATGGCATTGGGGTGGAGGATGCGGTGATCTTCCTCCTTCACCGTTCTCTGTCCCACCTGGAGAAGCCCGGGAATATGGTGAGGATCATGTTCTTTGACTTCTCCAGTGCTTTCAACACCATCCAACCGATGATCCTGAAGGACAAGCTGCTGCGCGCAGGGGTGGACCAGCACCTGTCATCATGGATCCTGGACTACCTCACGAACCGGCCTCAGTTTGTGAGAACCCTGGACTGTGTTTCCGACACGATCATCAGTAGCACGGGGGCCCCCCAGGGAACGGTGCTGGCTCCCTTCCTGTTCACTCTTTATACTGCGGACTTCTCACACAACACAACACATTGCCATCTACAGAAGTTCTCTGATGACTCTGCGATCGTTGGTCTCATCTCCAGCGGAGATGAAGCTGAGTACAGAGGGCTTATCCAGGACTTTGTGGACTGGTGCCATCGGAACTGCCTCCAGATCAACGCGAGGAAAACTAAGGAGCTGGTGGTGGACTGCCGCAGGCATGGGCAGCCCCTCACAGCACCAGTAAATATACAGGGAACAGACATCGAGATGGTGACATCCTACAAGTACCTGGGTATTCATCTGAACAATAAACTAGACTGGTCACACAATACTGACGCACTCTACAAGAAGGGACAGCGCAGGCTGTTCCTGCTGAGGAGACTCAGGTCTTTTGGTGTACAAGGGGCGCTGCTGAAGTCATTCTATGACACGGTGGTGGCATCAGCCATCACTTTTGGAGTGGTCTGCTGGGGCAGTGGCATTACTGCAGCCGATAGGAAGAGACTGAACAAACTGATTAAGAAAGCTAGCTCTGTCCTGGGGCAACGCCTTGATCCGATGGAGGAGATAGGAGAGAGAAGGACGGTGGCTAAACTGTCATCTCTGCTGGAGTCCGAGTTCCACCCTATGCAGGACATACTGGATGCACTGAGGAGCTCATTTAGCAGCAGACTACATCATCCCAGGTGCACAACCGAGAGGTTTCGTAGGTCCTTCCTACCAACGGCTGTCAGACTGTACAACCTAAGCAGGGCTGCTCGCAGAGATAGCAAAAAGACGTAACAAACTAATAGTTTTTTTTGAATGCAAAAGATGCAATAGACTTACACAATGGTCCTCTCCGGCATACAACTAGGAACATACCGGTCGCTATGGAGGGTGAGAATATGTATGGGCACATAATCATACCATGTAGGATAACTAAATAGACGGTTATGCTGTTTCATCCCACCTAGCAACAATGCTCTGCACTGTGTGTGTTTATATATTTACATATTTATTCCATCTAGCTACAATGCTCTGCACTGGGTGTGTTTATATTTATATATCTATATATTTATTCCATCTAGCTACAATGCTCAGCACTGTGTTTTTATATATCTACATATTATTCCATCTAGCTACATTGCTCCGCACTGTGTGTGTTTATATACTTGCATATTTATTCCACCTAGCTGCAATGCTCCGTACTGTGGGTGTTTATATATTTACATATTTATTCCATCTAGCTACAATGCTCTGCACTGTGTGTTCATATATTCATATATTTATTCCATCCAGCTACAATGCTCTGCACTGTGTGTCTCTGTGTGTGTGTGTGTGTGTGTATATATATATTTTATAGTAATATGTGCATATGTATATTAGCTGCTCTTGCTTGCTTGTTTTTTTTCTTGCCTTCTGATTGTTGCTCTGAGTGTTGCTATCCCTGTGCTGTTGCAATCCTGGAATTTCCCCGTTGTGGGACTAATAAAGGCTTATCTTATCTTATCTTATCTTATTGATAAATGATATGTGACCATTTGCCAACCTTTGCACTTATCCATGGCCACACAGGGGCCAATACAGAAAAAAATTTAAAATCGTTCAGATACAAATCACAAAATACAATCAGTTCTTTTAAAGAAGACTTGCTGAAGCAAGACTGGACAAAAGTCTATGTATCAGATGTAAATGAAGCCTATGACACATTTATGAACATTGTAACCACTCTTTATGAAAAAAATTGTCCATTAGTAAAGAAAAAGCTTAAACATAAATTTGTCGATAAGCCATGGTTAACCAAAGGATTACAAAAAGCGTGTAAAAAGAAAAATTTATTATATAAAGCTTTCCTAACGAAAAGGACAAAAGAAGCAGAGCAGCGGTATAAAACATACAAAAATAAGTTAACATATATAATAAGATGTAGTAAAAGAGACTATTACAGTAAAGAACTGGAGAAAAACAGAGACAATATTAAAAATACATGGACAATACTTAACAATATTCTTGGAAACAAAAACAGAAATACAAGCTACCCCACCAGTTTTTCAAAAATTAATAAAACGATTCAGAGTGTGAATGCAGTTTCACCTGCAGATGAATTTAATAACTTTTTTGTTAACATTGGTCCTAATTTGGCTCGAGAAATACCCATTACGGCACCTGCAGGTGATACAATAAGCAAAAACACTGCTATAAAAGATTCCATTTTCATAAAGAACACAGACGAGAGAGAGGTCATTGAAATTGTTAAATCCTTTAAAAGTAAAACATCTACGGACTGTGATGGTATTGACATGCTCTTAGTCAAAACTATTATTGAATGCTTAGTGAAACCACTGACGTATATCTGTAACCTGTCTCTCCAAACAGGTATATTTCCCAAAGCAATGAAAATAGCTAAAGTAATTCCGATATACAAGACGGGTGACAGACGGGAATTCTCAAACTATAGACCAATTTCACTATTGCCGAATTTTCCAAGATACTTGAAAAAAATATTCTATGAGAGAATTGACAACTTCATACTGAAGAATAATTTATTGTGTGAGCAGCATTATGGGTTCAGACACAAGAGGACAACTGCATTCGCTCTAATGGAATTTATAGAAAAAATATCAACTGCCGTTGAAAATAAAGAGTATTCAGTTGGGGTATTCCTGGATCTTAAAAAAGCATTTGATACAGTGGATCATAATTTATTATTAAAGAAACTACAAAATTGTGGTATTAGGGGGGTAGCACTGTCCTGGTTATGTAGTTACTTAAAGAATAGATATCAGTATGTATGCGTTGGTAACAAAAACTCACCGTTACTGAAGGTTACTTGTGGAGTCCCACAGGGTTCAGTTTTGGGGCCATTGTTATTCAATATCTATATAAATGATATATGTAAAGTTTTGGAAAAAATGGATATAATATTGTTTGCCGATGACACTAATTTATTATGCAGTGGAAGCAATTTGGAACAACTTTTGGATACACTCGGAAAGGAATTAGGAAAGCTTAAACTGTGGTTTGATTCAAACAAATTAACGCTCAATTTAAGTAAGACAAAATTTATAGTTTTTAACAACCATCACAACAACTTAGTATCTAAACTCAGTGTAAATGGTGTAGAAATTGAAAGGATATCCGAAACTAAATTCCTTGGAGTAATAATTGATAATAAACTGTGTTGGAAGTCACATATTAATTATATTAAAGGTAAAATATCTCAATCAATTGCAATACTACACAGAGTGAAATATTTGCTGAATCAACCCACATTACAGTGAGGCAAAAAAGTATTTAGTCAATCACCAATTGTGTAAGTTCTCCCACTTAAAAGATGAGAGAGGTCTCCAATTTTCATCATAGGTATACCTCAACTATGAGAGACAAAATGAGAAAAAAAAAATCCAGAAAATCACATTGAAGGATTTTTAATGAATGAATTGGTAAATTCCTCAGTAAAATAAGTATTTGGTCACCTACAAACAAGCAAGATTTCTGGCTCTCACAGACCTGTAACTTCTTCTTTAAGAGGCTCCTCTGTCCTCCACTCGTTACCTGTTTGAACTCATTATCAGTATAAAAGACACCTGTCCACAACCTCAAACAGTCAGACTCCAAACTCCACTATGGCCAAGACCAAAGAGCTGTCAAAGGACACCAGAAACAAAATTGTAGACTTGCACCAGGCTGGGAAGACTGAATCTGCAATAGGTAAGCAGCTTGGTGTGAAGAAATAAACTGTGGGAGCAATTATTAGAAAATGGAAGACATACAAGACCACTGATAATCTCCCTTGATCTGGGGCTCCACGCAAGATCTCACCCCGTGGGGTCAAAATTATCATGAGAACGGTGAGCAAAAATCCCAGAACCACATGGGGAGACCTAGTGAATGACCTGCAGAGAGCTGGGACCAAAGTAACAAAGGCTACAACAGAAACACACTACGCCACCAGGGACTCAAATCCTGCAGTGCCAGATGTGTCCCCCTGCTTAAGCCAGTACATGTCCAGGCCCGTCTGAAGTTTGCTACAGGGCATTTGGACGATCCAGAAGAGGATTGGGAGAATGTCAAATGGTCAGATGAAACCAAAATTGAACTTTTTGGTAAAAACTCAACTTGTCGTGTTTGGAGGAGAAAGAACACCATACCTACTGTGAAGCATGGGGGTGGAAACATAATACTTTGGGGCTGTTTTTCTGCAAAGGGACCAGGATGACTGATCCGTGTAAAGGAAAGAATGAATGGGGCCATGTATCGTGAGATTTTGAGTGAAAACCTCCTTTCACCAGCAAGGGCATTGAAGATGAAACGTGGCTGGGTCTTTCAGCATGACAATGATCCCAAACACACCGCCCGGGCAACGAAGGAGTGGCTTCGTAAGAAGCATTTCAAGGTCCTGGAGTGGCCTAGCCACTCTCCAGATCTCAACCCCATAGAAAATCTTTGGAGGGAGTTGAAAGTCTGTGTTGCCCAGCGACAGCCCCAAAACATCACTGCTCTAGAGGAGATCTGCATGAAGGAATGGGCCAAAATACCAGCAACAGTGTGTGAAAACCTTGTGAAAACTTACAGAAAACATTTGACCTCTGTCATTGCCAACAAAGGGTATATAACAAAGTATTGAGATGAACTTTTGTTTTTGACCAAATACTTATTTTACCGAGGAATTTACCACTAAAGGAAGAAATACTCCAAACATATATACAAGATGACATGTAAAATCACATAAGGATTGTCATATCCAGTCTGTGTTGTGTTGTAGCTTAGTTTTTTGTCACATTTTGTCTTAGCTTTGTTCTGAATTGTAATCGTTCTTGTTTTGTTTTTCTTTTGAATTCTTGGATGGAATATGGGTGGGCAATATAAGCTGCGGCTTCAGCCATCACCCATTTCGGATAACTTATGTTGAACTGTATAATCAGAGGAGTTATTGTCTAATTTGACCTTGTTGGATTTTCTTTCCCCCTTTGTTATATTATTCTGTTTCTTTTTTAATTTTTACTTTTAATTTATCCGAAAATAAAGATAGATTCATTCATTCATTCATTCATTCAACTATCTTTGTATAAAGAAAAAGGAACCCACACAAGCTGTGAGTTGCAGCATAGCACGCAAACAATGTTAGGGTATTAACAAGTTGCTGTAGAGATGAGTCCTACCCAAATGGCAAAGTTTTAGAGGGTGCACCTGTATAGAAAGGGACAGCTGAGATGCAGGTGCAGAGCCCATATGCCCAACCCCGAACAAACTGGCATTAGCAGCTGGGTAAGAATCAACCTGTCATTCCCCATTTTGAGCAAAATGTGCTGTGGCTGCTTTGATGGACAACTGTGCTATCCAGAGTTAACTGTCCCAACTAACAAGTGACTGTGACAGCTGCTGTCGGGCACTGACACGTCTACTCAGTAAACTGGGGTAGACCACCCACCTCACTGAACCCTGGGAATCTCTTTAGTGAGTGCGTGTGTGTGTGTGTGTGTGTGTGTGTGTGTGTGTGTGTGTGTGTGTGTGTGTGTGTGTGCGTGCGCGTGCGTGTTGAGAGGTGGGGGTAGTGGGTGCAGGCACAGTGTCATTTTACACAGTGATTAGTATTGCAGCATCGTCTGATGAGAGGCAGTCAAACCTTTAAAAGATGAATGGGTGCAAAATAATTCCTGCTGAATATGCTTATCAGTGAACTTCACTGCATGTGTCTTGACCATACAGTCAAGTGAAAAGATTAGAGCACCCCATTAATTACATTTTTGTTAGTTATGAAATATTAACTTCTTCAAATTATATTTGTATAAAGGTGATGTAATTACATCACCTATGCAAACAGCAACAAACCGGCTTAACAAAAAATAATTAACAAACACAATGTAGCCTCTTTTAACTGGATGTTTAACCCTCTACCAATTCCTGACTAAAGTTTTCCCCACTCCATCGGGCATATGACATATAACACCCGTATACTACACTACTCATAAAAAGTTAGGGATATTTGGCTTTCGGGTGAAATTTATGGAAAATGTAAAAAGTACAGTGATATATCATGAAAGTAGGGCATTTAAGAGGAAGCATGCAATGGTGACTTTCTCATTTTAAACAATTGAATCGCTGAATTCAAAAGGGGCCCAAGTCCCCTTTGAAAAAGTGTGGACTTGGGCCCTTTTGGAATTCACCGATTCAATTTATTGAAACAAAAGCCAATAGCAGTGGTGGGTATACCACAACAAAAAATGTCAGTGTCTCAAAAACTTGTCATGTGCCCTTGAGCATCAATTACAGCTTGACAATGACATCTCCTGTTGTTCACAAGTCGACTTATTGTGCTGAGGCATGGCATTCCACTCTTCTTGAAGGGTAGCCCGCAGGTCATTGACGTTGTGGAGTGCAGGGTTACGAGCCTCTAGGCGGTGACTCAGCTGATCCCATAGATTTTCTATGGGATTCAGGTCTGGAGAAAGTGTAGGCCACTCCATTTGAGGTACCCCAGCCTCCAGCAGCCGCTCCCTAATGATGTAACCTCAATGAGCTGGAGCATTGTCGGCCATGAAGATAAAATTAGGCCTGTATTGTTCAGGCAGGGGCACAATGACTGGATTAATGATGTTATTTAGGTAGTATCAGCTTGTCACTGTACTATTCACAAGGTGTAGGGCAGTTCTGTTTTGACTAGACACACCTGCAAAGAGTGTAATGTCACCACAACAGTGGCTGATGCATAGTGCTCTCCTTGACATCTCCAACATCGTCGGCGGCCATCATTTCTGCTCCATACGAATCGACTTTCATCAGAGAACACCACTGAGGCCCACTGGTCCCCTATCCAGCGTAAATGCTCCCTGGCCCATACAAGACAATGACACCTGTGTCTGGTGTGGTCAGGTACCCTTGCAGGTTGACTAGCATGCTGGCCACGCTGAAGTAAATGGTTTCAAATGGTCTGACATGACACTTGGGTGCCTCTCACCTTTGTTAAATGTGCCTGGAGTTGAGTGGCATTTGTCTTCTGGTTCTGCAGGGCACTGTTCACATTGAAGCGGTCATCAGTGTGGGATATGGTCAAAGGGCGTCCATTTCTATGCCTTTCTGTGACTCTTCCAGTCTATCTGCAGCTCTGTTGCAGCCTGCTGATGACACTCTAAGCTCATTGGCCATTTAACTCTGAGAACATCCTGTTTGAAGCCTCACAATGGCAAGGTACTGTTGATCAGCTGTGAGGTGTCATCTTGGTCTCATGATGTCAAAATGTGAACAGCATGATGAAGCGGACTGTTTAAATACTAATTCTAACTGAACCAGAAAATTTATTGGTTGATTCATGGATCAAACACCTGTTGTGAATTTTGCAGTTAAGCACCTTGTTAGAGAACAGCAAGTTATGCAAAAAGTACTGAAACATTGAACAGTTGAACATGTGCATTCAAATGGTTAGAGAAGGTCAAATTAAGTTCACCTGGAAAGGTTATAGTGCATTTTAGTTACATCATGAAATGTCACCTGAAAGCAGAATACCCCTAACTTTTTGTGAGTAGTGCATATTCATTGATACCGGAGTGGTGGCCTAGTTGGTAGAGCATCCGCCCCACAACCGGGAGGCTGGGGTTCAAATCCCGGATGGGTCATACCAAAGACCAGGTAAAAATGGTACTTTCTGCCCTCTAGCTTGGTGCTCAGCATAATAGAATGGGGAAAGGCGGGCAGAGAGGAGTGGCAACCCCTGTCCTGTATAAGCTATAGAAAGGAACACTTGTTCCTGAGGAGGCTTGTTCAAAAAAAAATATTCATTGATACCGTAGGACCTCAAGTTTAATATTGTCATGAACCGGGGGCTGGAGTATTCCAGACTTGGTTTCATGGCACTTTCTGCATATTGCACTTATGTCCTCTTTGTATGATTATCCTTATTGTCATTTTCCTGCTTGTGTTTATGTTTTATTTCATTTTCTGTACTGAACTATTATTACACTTTGACTTGTCTTATATCCAGTTTAGTCCCTTTACTGTTGACAGCTGTCAGGGGGCGTGTAGCCTGGCATGGGGTTGCCCTGTCAGCTGCTAGTGTGGTTTGCCTCCCTCTCATGGCCTCAGCTGATCCCAATTACCATTTTGATTCCCTCTGTCCCCATTCATGTGCACTCACACCTGTCACTTGTCTTGTAATTGATTTGTTCCCTATTTGCTGGAGATTATGTTTCATAGTTGTTGTCGCTGCCTCGCCTCTGCAAGGAATTATCATCCTTGTCTCCACCAGAGCCCTATCTTGCTCTGGCGTGCATCATTTGTAAGTTGGCTCCTCAATGTTATTTTATAGTTTGTTCACCTTTTGCACTTATGTTTGTTATTTTTGTTAATAAAACTCACAAACTTACAGTCCAGCGCCTGGGTTGTTTTTCTCTGCATCGCGTAGAGGTGCACATGACAGTAGGCAGCGACCAGTTTTCAACCCAGCTGCTGTGAGTTTGCGTTTTTTATGCACCTGCCCAATGGAGTAATCATGTCCCCAGCGAGACGGCCTCACACACATTGAAGAGGGTTGGCAGCGGGGTCTCCCACGGTGGCGGAGGAATGGGCAGCAGACGACATCCAGGACTTCGTGAATGAGGCTCTCCCCGCCCGGGGACCAAAAAAGACATGGGATTGTTTGTATGAAGCAGTGGGAGTCCTGGAGGCGCATCCCGGTCTATGGAACTACCCACAGTACGCAGAACTGCTGTTCACGGTCTGCGCACTCCAACAATCATTTCCTGGTCTGTCATTGGAAGTGCTTCCAGCTGAGTGAAGGTGGAGACACCCTTCACAGCCAACGTCCTCTCCCCATCTCTCTTCACCGGCCTCCCCACCTGCTCCAGCAAGTGCACCAACACAGCGACAGCGTTGTCCTGCCCCGGTGCGCCGGAGGAATAACTCCGCCTCATTGACAGCCTCTTCCCCTACATCGAGCCTGACTCCGCCTGCAGCAGATTTTTTTCTCTTCGTTTTTTTCTCCGGCTGTTACGTCAGCTCCGCCTCCCTCCATTTCTGCTGCATTCTCCGTCCCCTCGATGTCTCTTTTTGCTGCCAAGAGGACCTCCATTTTTTTCTCCGGCCACACGTTCCTCCCTGAATACAGGGGCGGCTCTTCCACAATTCTCAGGGGGGCCCGGACTCACCCTTGCCATGGAAAGGGACAGCACATCGCCAGCTGCAGCAGGGAACATTGCTCACCAAGAGAACAGACAAGTTTCTTTTCATTCCACTTCAGTTTGTGATAATATGCCTTGCCTGATCTCTGGTAGAGAGACTCAGGGACTGCAGTCCCCTGAACTCTCTCCACCTGCCGCAATTTATGGATTTTCATCTACCTTCTCTGTGTCTCCTCCTGTGGTCCCTGATAGTCTGCCAGCCCCAGAACCTAGTCACCGGAAAATGAAGGAGCTTGTGGCCCTGGAGGTTCCAATTCCAGTACCAGCATGGAGCGGACCCCCAGCCAACGAGCCACCAGCATGGTCCTCTTCGCCTGGGAATATCATGACTGCAAACACCATCATGCCTGCTGCGGGGGCCACAGCAGCAGAGTGGGAGCTGGAGCTGGACCTCCTAGAGGCTGGGCCCGAGGCGTCATCGTCACTTGGATCGACAGAGTCCTGGATGGCGGTGGAGCTCGAGCTCAGGCAAGTGATCTCCTTTGTTTTTCTTATGTCAGTATTGGAGAGATCTTGTCTGGTTCTTGGTGAGGAGAGCCAGGTGCAGCCACCAGCTGCACCTGAGCTCACCTTACTGGGGTCCACCACTGCCGGCGAGCCTAACCACGTTTTTCTTTCTGTCATTCCTGAGCCTTCTCCCAGGGTCGCTGAAGAGGATCCACCATCGCTAGAGGTCTCCGTGGATCCGGGTTCACCATCTGATGACATCATGGTTCCGCCAAGGTGGTCATGGGCATTCCCCCTTCGCCCTCGCCCGGGGTCCCTTTAATTAACTACTTCCTTGGCCTGGTGCTCTCACGTGCCAGCTGGTCCACCATGGGTGCAGCGTTGACCCAGCCCGGATCCACTGTGGGTGCAGCGTTGGCCCAGCCCGGGTCCACCGAGGGTGTAGTTGAGCTCCAGCCCGGAGCCACCGCAGGTGCAGCTAAGATCCAGCCCGGAGCCACCGCGGGTGCTACTTCTCCCCAGTCCAAGGTCAACCAGGGTGTTGTGGCCTCTTCTCCTCCTCAACCAGACATCATCGGGGTCCCCCCTCCTCCTCGACCTGATTACGTCTTGGTTCCCCCTTTTTCGCTTCCAGATGCCATCATGGTTCCCTCCTCTCTGCTGCCAGATGCTGTTGTGGTCCCCCTTCCTCCACTGCCAGACGCTGTCATGGTTCCCCCTCCTCAGCTCTCCTCCTTCTCTGTGGGTCTCCCTATGGGGGAGCCGCCTCCCGGGCCACCCCTTCTGTTTAGGTGGCTCAAACACTCGGGCCGGCCGCCAGAAAGACTGAACCGCCGGGTCGGATGGTCCATGTTCTCCGATAGGCCACCCGACTCTTTCCACCTGGCCGTCCGGCTGGCCTGGAACTTTGGTAGGCCACCTGACTGGTTCCATTCCGCCATCCATTGGGCCTTGGACTCTGGTCAGCCCCCCCGAACTTTGAGCTCCCTAGGTCAGGGGATCTTTTCTGTGTCTTTTGTTTTTCTGGTGTGAGTTCTGAGCTGGGTTGTTTTGTTCCCTCCTAGCCTGTTCCCCCCACCGCCCGCCCTGGGTAGATCATTGTGGTTCCTGTTGGGGAAGGTGGGGGGGGGGGTGGGGGTGCAGGTCTTTCTTTTTCTTTTGATGTTATCCTGGGGTGTCTGGGATCCACCACTTAAGAGGGGGGCTCTGTCATGAACCGGGGCTGGAGTATTCCAGACTTGGTTTCATGGCACTTTCTGTATATTGCACTTATGTCCTCTTTGTATGATTATCCTTATTGTCATTTTTCTGCTTGTGTTTATGTTTTATTTCATTTTCTGTACTGAACTATTATTACACTTTGACTTGTCTTATATCCAGTTTAGTCCCTTTATTGTTGACAGCTGCCAGGGGGCATATAGCCTGGCATGGGGTTGCCCTGTCAGCTGCTAGTGTGGTTTGCCTCCCTCTCATGGCCTCAGCTGATCCCAATTACCATTTTGATTCCCTCTATCCCTGTTCAAATGCACTCACACCTGTCACTTGTCTTGTAATTGGTTTGTTCCCTATTTGCTGGAGATTATGTTTCATAGTTGTTGTCGCTGCCTTGCCTCTGCAAGGAATTATCATCCTTGTCTCCACCAGAGCCCTATCTTGCTCTGGCGTGCCTCATTTGTAAGTTGACTCCTCATTATTATTTTATAGCTTGTTCACCTTTTGCACTTATGTTTGTTATTTTTGTTAATAAAACTCACAAACTCGCAGTCCTGGGTTGTTTTGCTCTGTGTGCCGCATAGAGGCGCACATGACAAATATTGCTTTTATACAACAGTTCCACAAGCACAGTTTATTACATGACAGCAACACTGGACAAAATATTATGATTTGTTTGTTTAACCAGTTATTTTGTGCAGCTGATTTTAAAAAAAAGTCCCTTCTAAATGTAGCCAGTAACTGTTGCTAAACATCTCAGTTGGCATGAAGACATCTATTGTCATTTCACACACACGTAAACAAATTAAATATTGTCAAGTGCAAAAGTCAGTGTTTATAAAACATGCCAGTCACCTGTTGAATCGGTACAGCAGAAGGGTCAAGATCGAAAAGTGGCCAATGCCGGTGGCTAGTTAACATGCTAGTGATTTGGCTTCAGCACCCTTTGTTCGCTTTTTCTTGGCATTTTCAGATGAAACAAAGAGTCCATCACCACAAAGGTATAGTGGTTTGTTAATCAAGACAATAAATCCAATTCTAGCACTGCCTATTTTTTAAACAGACATGAAATAGCTTAACGATGTTTATACAAGGGCAAACTTTATAAGCTGAACAAACTGAATAAAGTTTTTTTTCAAAGGGGTGGGACTTCCGAGTCACGGAGGTAAGATTTCTTTTCAAATAGTCCCTCACTGTGGAAATTAAGGTATCCAACACAGTACTGCAATTCTCATAGATAGAGTTGACAGTAAATTATTGTTAGTAATTAACAGTTATTAGAACTGTTAATTACTAACAATGTGTAATGTGGTGTGGTGCTTCTAAGCACAGGGTGCTTAGTATGTAGTGCTGTAGCATAGTGTTGTGTCTGCCTGCTTCTGCATGTCTCTCGCTTCCAGCTGCAGCCGCCATCTAGCTCCTTAGAGTGAAAAGGAGGCAAAGTGCATAACATCTCTATGCATCAAGACTCTCACGTAGCCTTCCAGCGGTACACCACGTTAACTGGATCCTTGCGGTTCCAGGACAGAACAGTGAGGGATCTCGGAGCAGGTTGGAGCCCCAGAGGTACCGTGTGTAGGCCCACCGGCGTGTGGATATGCCCTAACATTTACCAATCCAACTACCTGCTGCCTTGTAGGTTGTGCCTCTGTAGGCAAAGGCTAGGAGAAGGTAACTCCGAAATCAAATCCACCTGCTGCCTTGTAGGCTGTGCCTCTTTAGGCAAAGGCCAGGAGTACGTAACTCCAAATTCAAATCCATCTGTTGCCTTACAGATCTGTCTTCACACCGGAGAAAGGCTGCATCCAAGCATGCCGCTCATCTTGTGGCAACCTTTGCACCAGGTGGCATATGACGTGCATTGGACGAGAGAGTGGGACTGGGAGTGCACAAACCTCTCTCACTTAAATCCATTCATGTGCAGGTTATCTTGCGAATCACATCACATCTATTATATCAAGTCCTGGGGCGACGGGCACGTGGCGACGGGAACAGGCACAGGATGATGCTGGAAGTTCTTAGCTACAAATCTGCACTCAGGCGGCTCATGTGTGACGGTCGTTTGTCGTATATGTATACTGGGGTAGATGCGGCACTCGTATCCTGCATGAGTGACAGAGCAGCCTTCTTCAGGGACAGCACTGCTCTCCCCAGATGGGGAAGGGTACTGAAAAGGGATCCTAAACATTGCTTACTCCACTAAGAACCTGTCAGGCAGCCGCACCTGACTGGTCATCCAATACTGTGGCCGAAGACCAACACGAAAACACCAAATGATCTTTGCCTCATGGAATGTCAGAACCCTTCTAGACTGCGACAACAGACCAGCGCGCCGTACTGCAATACTGGCAAAGATGGCAAAGATGCTGGGGCAGTACAGCATTGATATTGCAGCCCTCAGTGAGACCAGACTCGCTGGTGAATCTAGTCTGGAGGAGGCTGGTACAGGCTACACCTTCTACTGGAGAGGCAAGCCAGAGGGAGAACCCAGAACTGGAGGTGTGGGCTTTGCAATACGAACATCTATTGCTCAGAAGCTCGACAGATTACCTACTGCCATCAGCGACAGAATTATGTGCCTGCGTATTGGTCTCCACAAGGGACGCCACTTGACCATTCTCAGTGTATATGCTCCCACCATGGCATACAGCGACAAGGAGAAGGAAGCTTTCTACAGTGACCTTGACCAAGCCATCAGGTCAACTCCCTCTAGCGATAAGCTTGTAGTCCTTGGAGACTTCAACGCCCAGGTAGGCTGCGACAATGACGCCTGGAAAGGTGTTATTGGAAAACATGGTATAGGGAAGCTCAGCTCAAATGGCCAGCTCCTTTTGGAAAAGTGTAGTGAGCACCAACTCACAATCACTAACAACCTCTTCCAGCAAGCCAACAAGTATAAGACAACCTGGATGCACCCTCGCTCAAAGCTGTGGCGTCTCATAGACTACATCATCGTCAGACAGAGAGATGCCAGAGGTGTCAAGCTTACCAGAGTCATGCGTGGAGCCGAATGCTGGTCTGACCACAGGCTTGTCAGAAGCAAGATGGCACTCCACATCAGGCCCAAGATACAAAACAGGAGAGTAAAACCACCACCCAAACTTCAAGTCTCCTGCATTAAGGACTCCCATATCCAAGAGGATCTGCAGAGGAAACTTCAGGAAACCAACGTACCTGAAAATTTTGAGGGTATGGAGGTCGAGGCAGCCTGGAAGCAGTTCAAGGATGCCACCTACTCTGCTAGTGCAGATGTCCTTGGATTTGTCAAATGCAAACACCAGGATTGGTTTGATGAAAATGACCCGGAAATCTCACAGCTTCTGCACACGATGCACAAAGGTCACAGGAGCTACATTGACGACAAATCATCACCAGCCAAAAGATCGACCTACTTGAACGCAAGGCACACCTTGCAGAGAAAACTCCGCCAGATGAAGGAGTCATGGTGGGACAGTATGGCCACAGAGCTTCAGGAAGCGGCTGATAAGCATAATGGTAAGCTCTTCCATGAAGGGCTGAGGGTGGTGTATGGTCCTAAGTCCACTGGTAGCGCACCCATCTGATCGTCTGACGGAAATAACCTCTATAATGACAAATCGGAAATACTACAACGCTGGGCTGAACACTTCAACACCTTGCTCAATAGGCCATCATCAATGTGTGAGGAAACCCTGGACGCCATCCCCCAGAGGCAGATACTGGCCGAGCTGGACCTCCCTCCTTCACTGGATGAAGTCAAGTGTGCCATAAAACAGACATCTGCGGGAAAGTCTCCAGATGCCGACGGCATCCCTGCTGAGATTTTCAAAAACGGCGGCGTGCATCTGCAGAACAAACTCCTACATTTATTTATACTCATCTGGCAGCATGGCAAGGCATGGCAAGGATGCTTCTATTGTACATCTCTACAAGCGTAAAGGAGACCGCTCTGTCTGTGATAACCACAGAGGTATTTCCCTCCTGTCAGTTGCCGGGAAAATACTGGCACGCATTGTCCTTAACAGGATGATATGCTGTCTCATTGCTACGGTCTACCCAGAATCTCAGTGTGGATTCAGACCTGGAAGATGTACAGTGGACATGATCTTCGCAATGCGACAGATACAGGAGAAAAGTAGGGAACAGAACATGGACCTCTACATGGTGTTTGTTGATCTCACTAAGGCATTCAACATGGTAAATAGACCTGGCCTGTGGAAGATACTTCACAAAGTTGGTTGCCCTGACAAGTTCATTTCCATCATAAGGTCTTTCCATGAGGGAATGCAAGCAAAAGTCCAAGGGAATGGAGATACCTCTGACCCATTTCCAGTAGCAAATGGTACCAAGCAAGGCTGTGTCCTGGCCCCAACACTCTTCTCCATTGCCTTTTCTTTCATGCTCATGGAGGCTTTTCGCGACCTGGATAAAGGAGTGCACATTCAGTTTAGAACAGATGGCAGCCTATTTGATCTGAGATGTTTACAAGCTCGGACGAAGACCATGTCAGTGCTAGTCAGAGACCTTCTGTACGCTGATGACTGTGCCTTAGTTGCACACACACTGGAAGATATTCAGCTCATCACTGACAAATTTGCCACGGTGTCAGAGAAATATGGTTTTACCATCAGTATTAAGAAGACAGAGGTCATGTACCAGTCAGCCCCCGGAAAATGCCATGTTCACCCTGTGGTAACTATCAACAACAGCCCGCTCAAGTCCGTAGAGAAGTTTTGTTACCTCGGAAGCACCCTCTCTTACTCTGCAACCCTTGACGAAGAGATCAACCAGTGACTAGCCAAGGCAAGTGGTTCCTTTGGCATGCTTAGAAGGAGGTTGTGGGATGAACGTGGTATCAAGCTCCACACCAAGATTAAAGTGTTCAAGGCTGTCGTTCTTGCCTCCCTCCTGTATGGTTGTGAGACGTGGACACCATATTGCCGACATATCAAGCTTCTTGAACAGTTCCAACAGCGATGCCTGAGATCCATATGCGGTAACAAGTGGCAGGATAGAGTGACCAATACAGAGGTATTGGACAAATGCAAGTTACCCAACATTGAAAGCCTGATCATCAAGGCCCAGCTGCATTGGACTGGACATCTGGCCAGGAAGGAGGACATTAGGATCCCAAAGGCAGTGTTCTTCAGCCAACTGCAGCAAGGAAAGAGGTCAGTCAGCAGACCCCGTCTCCGTTACAAAGACATCTTTAAAGCTACCCTTAAAATCTGTGACAGGGATATCAACTCTTGGCAACATAATGCCCAAGATCGACTCGCATGGCACCATCTGTGTATGCAGGGTGTCAAGCACTTTGAACAGTCCAGGACCACACACTTAATCGAGAAGAGAGCTCGAAGGAAGGCTTCAGCTATGCCATCTTCCAGCAGTAACACAATTCTCATCTGCAGTGTCTGCAACAGAGTTTGTCTGTCCAAGATTGGACTCATCTCCCACCAGAAGACACACTGGTGAACTATACTTCGCAAGATACTCATGCATCACCAGCGACGCGAGACTCCATCATCATCATCATCATCATCATCTTAGAACACCCTTGAAGCAAAGTGATACATACCCAGTGAAACGTTGTAGTGCAATTATCGTGGAATATAGTAACGCCTGGAATCCCTATTGTCCAATCAAATTTCTTGGTTGAAACTAACTGTTGTATAATTGGCTCCACTCTGTGCAGTTGAAGAGAGACCCAAACCAGGACAGGCTGATGTCACTCCACAGCTGCCAGAGACGGTCATGCTGCGTGTCCACCTAGCGGTCTGTTAATAGAAAGTTCCCATACCTCTTTCGCATCCGGGATCCCTCGGGAGCGTAATTAGAAGAGAGTCATGGAGCTCTGCTGGCCCATCTGTCAGTCAGCCCCTGGTAAGGCTCATTTTCAAACTAATTTATTCTCCAGGTAACTGTGGAATATCACTGATTTGTATGTAATCATGCTGCGTATGAAACAAATACAAATGTGTAATCATACAGCGACCACTGCTGAAACTAAAAGTTAATTCCATAAACTATCAGACCTTTATGTGTGAGAGAGAGATGTGTGCTACCTACTGTATAAATTTGAATTGCATATGTATACAACTGTTTTATATATATATACTGTATATATATATGTGTGTGTGTGTGTGTGTGTGTGTGTGTGTGTGTTATATGTTATATATACAGTATGTGTTATATATATATATATATATATATACTGTATATATATATATACACACTACCATTCAAAAGTTTGGGGTCACTTAGAAATTTCCTTATTTTTGAAAGAAAAGCACTGTTTTTTTTCAATGAAGATAACTTTAAACTAACCAGAAATACACTCTAATATCTAATATACATTGCTAATGTGGTAAATGACTATTCTAGCTGCAAATGTCTGGTTTTTGGTGCAATATCTACATAGGTGTATAGAGGCCCATTTACAGCAACTATCACTCCAGTGTTCTAATGGTACAATGTGTTTGCTCATTGCGTCAGAAGGCTAATGGATGATTAGAAAACCCTTGTGCAATCATGTTAGCACAGCTGAAAACAGTTTAGCTGGTTAGAGAAGCTATAAAACTGACCTTCCTTTGAGCAGGTTGAGTATCTGGAAAAAATTATTATTTCAAATACAAATCATTATTTCTAACCTTGTCAATGTCTTGACTATATTTTCTATTCATTTTACAACTCATGGTGGTACATAAGTGTGACTTTTCATGGAAAACGCAAAATAATTGTCTGGGTGACCCCAAACTTTTGAACGGTAGTGTATTTTAAAAAGCAGCTAAAAACATTTGTCTCCGCCAGAGCCCACACTAGCAGCTGACAGGGCACGCCCATGCCAGGCTACATGCCCCCTGTAACTGTGACAGTCTTTCTGTTTCAAATCAGCTGCTTTTTAATGGTTACATGTTTTAAAATTATTTTAATATTTTGCTTTAACTTACTTTATTTTATTGGTTTATTTAGCGGGGACAGTGCACATTAATGAACAGTTTTGTAAATGTGCCAGAATTAGCGAAAAGGTTATTTTTCATCTGTAGTCCCTTGACTTTTGTATTTTTGCTAACTTTGTTTTTATTTCCGTTTTTGTCTCTACCTAGTTCTTTTTTAAATTCTGTTTTGTTATACAATGCTTTGTGAATACTGTATGTCTATGAAAAGCATTTGCATTAAATGAACTGCATTTCACTACACCCTCCCTCTTAGAGGTTTAAACTTTACTTACCTTTTTGCAGATGTATGTGTGATGTTATATTATTGAGGCCTTTATTGTGAAGTGCAGTGTAGTGGTGGCCTCTTCCTCTTCCGCCACTGCACCGTCCTATAAATACCAGCGGGCATCTCTATTCTGTCTCTTTGCTGATGCCCCTGCCTGGTGGCTGTTGTGTGTTCAACCTTTTAATAAAGCTGAGTTTGAGCGTTCACCTGGCCTCATCCTTGTACCAAGGTATTTACAGACATAACATTTTGGCGACGAGGACAAACTATGGAAGTGCATATCGCACCACTTCTCCCCTTCCTGGAGCTCCCGGGCGAGCCGCCTGTGCCTTGGCCAAGGTGGTTCATGGCCTTCCAGAACTACATCATCTCGCTCAACCTGGGTGAGCTAGATAAGCTAAGCGCATGTGCGCTCCTGGTGCATAATTTAGGGATCAAGGGCCAGTATATCCTACGCATACTCGGGGCTGTGGACTCGTTTGAGGATGTAGTCAAACTGCTGGCGTGCCATTTTCATACCACGGATCGCGTGATTGTCCGGAGGATTAGGTAACAGCAGAGACAGTAGCAGGTGGGTGAGCCAGCCAGCCAGTTCATCGCCGACCTGAGGCAGCTGGCTAGCGAGTGTCGTTTTGGGCCATTGGAGGAAGAAATGGTATGTTGTGGTGACCCACCACATTCTACACGGACATTCCTCACACTCAGCAGGTCTGGAGGAAGCAGAGGACCATTCACATACGGACAGAGAGCCCCTGGGGGACAACCAGAACAATGGACTGTTGTTTATACATCCCCGGATTAGGGAGAGGATGTCCGGGTGCCAGCTGGTCACGCTAATAATAGGTATTGACTGATATGTATATCACTATGCTAATGTGCTATGCATTCTCTCTTTGTATAACATGTATAAAAAAGCTTGTTATACATGCCTCAGCAGCACAGTAGCGCACAGAGCTACAAAGTGCGTCTCATTATGTTGGAGGAAATAAAACCCTGCAACCTTCCAGCTCGTCGCATCTCGCCTGATCTTTTACCTCCACACTGGTGACCCTAGACGTGTCATGGTGACGCTGGCATCCTCTTCATCCACACCGGAGCATGCTCTCCGGAGCGGCACGACCGACACGCACCGTGAACGGCGACACGAGCGAACCAAAGGAAGCAGCCTGAATGGGGAAAATCATCACCGCCGTCTGTGTTGATTTCCACCAAGCTCTCCGACCCTGACTCACTCTGGACAGCAGACCTCCCATGCACAGAAGCCCCACAAGAACACCGCAGGATTACGAGGACAGCGCAACTTCCAGCTATGTGGTCACTGCGCCAAGCGCGTGCCACGCACAGGGACAAACCGGCTCCACAGACTGATACAGCGTCCTCCACCGCTGCACATGCCCGAGAAACTCGGCCAGTTGCCATCCTCGGAACCTTCAGGGCTGCTCACGCACCTGAAGCAGACATGCAGCCCGCACACAGGACTTTGTATGGGTTTCTCAGCCCCGGCGCACAACGGGAGTTTAGCCGATTGCTGTCCCCAATGGCTTTAGGGCTGCGTCTGCACCTAAAGCCAAACCGCCAAAGTCCCTCACACAGCTGCAGTTGTTTCACAGCCGCTACGCATCCTCGGGAATTTGGCCATTCACCTTCCCCACATCCTCACTGGACCGAGCCGCGAGAGGAGTCAGAGACTTAATTTTTTCACAGCCGCTGCGGATCACTGCCAGGTTGACCGGGAAAGTCCCTCACCATCACGGATCCACACGCAATTTTTGCGCGGCCCAGACACCTTTGACGTCCCGGGCCGGCACTCACTACTCTCACCCCCTCCCCCTCCTCCTCCACAGCGCTCTTCCCACACCTTACTCCCTAAAGCCGGCCGATCCCCGGTTGGTTCCATTACGCACGACGCACACCGGCCCCGTGCGCCCATGAACCACGGCCGTTCAACGTGCTGGAACCCGGAGCGGAGCACACTGTCTTTTCCACCCCTCCCCCGTACCCCCCACGGACTGACATGCCCTCCGACACTCCTCTACAGCAGGACAGTTCTACCGGAGCTGGAGACCAAACGACTGGGGGGGGGGGGGTGTCACAGCCCCTTCTGAGTGTTCTGGGAGGGAGCCCTGTGGTGACCCACCACACTCTACACAGACATTCCTCCCACTCAGCAGGTCTGGAGGAAGCAGAGGACCATTCACATACGGACAGAGAGCCCCTGGGGGACAACCAGAACAATGGACTGTTGTTTATATATCCCCGGATTAGGGAGAGGACGTCCGGGTGCCAGTTGGTCACGCTAATAATAGGTATTGACTGATATGTATATCACTATGCTAATGTGCCATGCATTCTCTCTCTGTTTGTATAACATGTATAAAAGAGCTTGCTATACATGCCTCAGCAGCACAGTAGCGCACAGAGCTACAAAGTGGGTCTCAATATGTTGGAGGATATAAAACCCTCCAACCTTCCAGCTTGTTGCGTCTCACCTGATCTTTTAATTCCACAATGTGACCAGCTGGTAGAGCACACGAACAGCGCTGCTTTACGAGCTAGGCTACCCATGGCGCTATGTGACTTAACGTTAGCAAGGGTTGTCAAGTTAGCTCTCCAGATGGAGACCGCAGACAAGCTAACCACTGAACTAAATTGGCGCCAGTCACAGCAGCAGCCAGAGCCTTCTGCCACAGCACTAGTACTGGACCCGGATAGTGAGAATAGCATGGCTGACGACGTGCTAGAAGCCAATGCTACCAGTCGAAGGTCTGGCCCAGGAAAACCCCTGTGCATGAGTTGCAGGTCCGCAAAGCACCAATATAAGCCTAGGGATTGCCCAGCTAGAGGGAAGCATTGTGGCAAATGTGGATGCTTGAATCATTATGCCAGGGTCTGCTGTGTGTCTGAGCCGGATTGCCCACAGAAGAAATCACTCCACCCGCCCCCGACAACTATCCACACGGTGCCCCTGAGTACCAACGGGTACACGTTTTGCAGAGTAACACTGGATGGTGTGGAGGTGCCACTGCTGCTCGACGCAGGGCAGAGGGATGGCTGCTGAATTGGGCCACAGTGAGGAAGTTTTTTCCCCCACTACAGAATAAGAAGAAACCCAGCAGCCGCTTTACGGTTATGGAGGTGGCAGGCTGTGCATGGTCGGAACGTTGGAGTTAACGGTTCAGTAAAAGTCGGCAGTGATGGCTGATTTCACGTTCTACGTCACGGCCCAAGGCAACAACATCATGGGCTGTGACCTGTTTTACGGACTAGGTTTCGCCATCAAAGATGACACTGGGAAAGAATGGTCTGGTTGTGGCCAGTGGAACCATCCGGTTCTGGTGGTGGAGGATGATGCTGTGAGGGACGAAGATCCAACAGACACCATGGCGGTCAAGCAGGACCAGCCTCACTCAGGTTCGAGGCAGGAGGGTGGCGAGGCGCATGCGTCGGCGAGTGACGTCAACGTGCTAGCCCCAGATTCCTCCGGAGCTTGGCCGCAGAGGGCTGGAGGATCTGCAGCTATCATGGCAACCACCACAGCGGCATTAGAAGAGGTCAGGGCTAGACCGACAGGAACGGAGAGACCACGTGCCAAACAGCACCGTTGTAAGCCGAGCAGAGCCCACCTTAGAGGGCTTGAGAAGAGGAACGTCCACGGCAGATACGGGCCAGACAACAGCCGGTGGAACACCAAGGACACCTGCGCATCATGGCTAAGTGGGGCACAGCTTACTTTGAGCTGTCGGACGGTTTCGAAGAGGCACATCAACGAGCTGTGGCGTGTCCGGGAGGAGGCTTCTGATGGCAGGGCTGGACAAAAGAAGCAGTCAGTGGCAATGAGAAGAGGCACTTTCGTCCATGAGGTCAGCTGCGATCCTGGGGGCATGCTGCTTCCAAGGCCGGGTCTGCTGAGGGGCTGCCCTTGGCCCCCCACTAGCCGGTTCTACCCTTTTCTGCTGGAAGGTCAGTAATGTCCCTCAATCCATCCATCTTCTTCTGCTTAATCCTTTTCGGGCCTCGTGGGGGCTGGAGCCTATCCCAGCATCTTTGGGCGAGAGGCAGGGTACACCCTGGACAGATCACCAGTCCATCGCAGGGTCAACACAGAAAGACAGACAACCAATTCACTCTCACAGTCATACCGAAGGACAATTTAGAATCCCCAGTTGATGCTAATTAACCTAACTTGTTTTTGGCATGTGGGAGGAAACCGGAGAAATCCCGGAGTAAACCCACGCAGACACGGGGAGAACATGCAAACTCCACACAGATCACTGTTGGTCAGGGGCTGGGATCAAACCCAGGATCCCCCGGCCAAGGGTGAGTTGCTGTGTTGACGCAGTGCTAACCACTCCGCCACCGCACTGCCCAGGACAGTAATGTAAATGTAATAAATAGTTCTATTGTTCATGTGTTTGTGCACGTAAAAAAAAAAAAGAAAAAAATGTTATTGTTCTGGGTGTTGTGTTAGTTTAGGAACACAGCAGTACTTCAAGTTGTAAATGGACTTTGAGTTTAGACCAACAGGTGGCAGAATAGTCCACCTTGCCGTGTGGCCATCCTCCCTACTTTAGGTTCTGTTGTGCAAATGTGTTTGGCCATTAGGTAATTTCAGTTCTAGTTTTCTTAGTGCATGATTCGGGTCCTAAATCGGGGAGGGTCTTAATTGTATGTGTGGTTTTGGACGTTCTACGGGCTGGGGGTGGGGAATGTGATGTTATATTACTGAGGCCTTTATTGTGAAGTGCGGTGTAGTGGCGGCCTCTTCTTCCTCCGCCACTGAACCTTCCAGAAGGACAACCATCTCTGCAGCAGTCCACCAATCAGGCCTGTATGGTAGAGTGGCCAGACAGAAGCCACTCCTTAGTAAAAGGCACATGGCAGCCTACCTGGAGTTTACCAAAAGGCACCTGAAGGACTCTCAGACCACAAGAAACAAAATTCTCTGGTCTGACGAGACAAAGATTGAACTCTTTTGGTGTCAATGCCAGGTGCCATGTTTGGACCTTTAACATGACCATAAAATGAAAAAAATTGCCAAGCCTTATACAGTCATGATTAGTGTCACCTCCTGATTGGTACACCCTCTGTCTCTGTGCAGCAAAGGCGGGAGAGGTTAACTAAGTGCCCCTGGAGACAGCATTTAAATATTATCACCCTGAACATTATTTCTAGAAGGACTTGCAAAAAACTCTGCCAAATGAGCCACCCGTTTGAAATGGGAGCTCTGCCGTCATGCCTTACATTGCTGTAGAAAATTCAATTGGCCTGCCAAGAGCCCTTGGATGGTGAAACGAATTGCATGCATGACGGGGTGTACTCTACACATGTGTCAGTGATTGCTAAGAGTTTCAACCCTGTGCCAGTTCATGGAAGTCTATGGAGTTAATGTTGTAATCAATCCCAACCCATGAGTTGCCTCTTCCTCTGTCTGGGTAGAGACAGGCAGCTCTCCAAGGTTTCTAAATGACTCCCTCCTACTCTGTGTGAACCCTGACCTAATACAGCCTACTTCTAAGTGCTTCATATGGCAATGTCCTGTCTACACATTTTTACTGGTAGTGTTTTGGCCTTGTATCTTGTCTCACGATTTGGACTGAGGTACACAGCAGCATCATATGTGGCTATTCAAGAACTACAGCACTTCTTTAGGATGAAACGGTCAGGCCTTTCTGTGTTCCTGTCTTCATGAGTTCTGTTTTGAAGCATAAGACTGGACTTTAAAAATAAATCTTCAGGTGACACAATAGGAAATGGAATTCAGCCATTAAATGTTCTTGAGCTTTTTGGAATGGCAGGGTAAAACAATCAAAGTAATATTGTAATCAGCATTATTATTTTATTTAACAGTGCAGTGGCCCCTGTTTGTCTGCACAGAAGGTTGCTTATAGAGCTCCAAACACAAGAGCCTAGAGTAAAAATCAGAAGTCTGCCTTTTACATTTGTGTTTTGGAGAATAATTTCATGCAGCCTTTACTCTACAAGGTCAGCCTAAGGCACACCTGTGGAACAAACAATGATTTTGTTTGAGTTATCTTTTTAAAGTGGACCCATTCTTTTAAGATGTGTCACACAACAAACATTTTCTGTAGTATTAAAGTGATGGTTTAGTGGTTTTACAACATTTACATCATAGCCAGGAGGCTGTGGGTTTGTGCCTTGAACAGGTCATATCAAAGACCATAAAAAACTGTACTTTTGTGGAGAAAGGAAACAGGCAAGGCAGCAAGCTGGACGACACACGAACTTTATTCTTTCTCCAACATCAAGTACAGTAAAAGAGCTCCCGGGTCTCTGTGTATTCCTCTTTTATACCTTTAATTCCATGCTTTGAGACCCGGAACGTCTGACCATAATACAATGCTTGGAACAAAGACCTGTGTGGCACATTAACATGACATAACGCCGGCACCATTCTCACACCCTTTCCTCTTCCAATGGCTCCAGCGGTTCCTTGTCTCCCCGGGGGGCACGTAGTCCTTACTGTCCCATCTGAGGCTCCCCGGTGACACTTCCTCCTTCGGTCCATTGTTCCCCCCTTCCCCAGCTACCTTCTCTGGGTGGAGAATCCCCCACCCGTACCACCACACAGCCCCCTCGAACACCCAGAAGGGGCACAAACCCCCCTGTCCTTTGGGCCTGAACCAGCGCCCATAGCGGCTCTAGCGGGGGGTTGCCAATCCAGTTGAAACACCCTGCTGGCGAGGTGTACAGGAGGGCATGTTAGTCTGTGGGGGGGGGGGGGGACACATCAGCTTCACGGGCACAGGTCCCTACAGAGGGAACACCAACTTGTGAAGCCACCAACGGTGGGCATCTGCGCCGGGGAGCTTGGGCCAACACCACCTGCTCGTCTGCCAACACAAAAGCGGGCCTCAGCCTGTCAATGCAGACAGTCTCCCTACGCCCCCACAAGTCTAACACAAATGTTTCACCCCAGGTTCCAACACCCTGAATGTACGGTGGGCACGTACGTACGGTCGTACGGTGGGCACAGCGGGGTCCGGTGCGCATCGTACCTGACAAAAACAAAGCTGGCGTTCTGTAAACTCTTGAGGACGAAAGTGCAGAGAAAACAATGGTGGGCCGGGCCTGGTACGTTAAAAGCCTCCGTGCTGTGCAAAAATTGCACGGGCGCATCAGCCTCGGGTGTGGGGTTTTCTGGTAAAAACTCTCTGGGGATCTGCAGCGGCTGAGAAAAAAACGAGTTCTGTCGGGGAGGCTGCCAAATCCTCCTTAGGTGCAGAGCGCAACCCTAAAAGAACCCAGGGCAGGCGGTCGACCCAATTTGTGTTCGTGAGCGAAGCTCTGAGCGCTGCTTTAAGTGACCTATGAAAACGCTCACATAACCCGTTACCTTGGGGGTTGTACGCGGTAGTGTGGTGAATTTTGACCCCCAGGCTCTGGGCTATCATGGACCAGAGTTCCGTAATGAATTTTGGGCCCCTGTTGGAAGTGATGTCCAACGGGGATCCGAACCGTGCAACACAAGCTGACAAAAAAGTGCGAGCTACTTCTGCGGACGTGGCAGAAATCAGCGGAACCACTTCAGGCCAGTGCGTGGTGCGGTCCACGATTGTCAAAAGGTGCATGAAACCTTGCGACAGCGGGAGAGGTCCCACCAAATCCCCGTGGATGTGGTCGAACCTCCTGGCTGGGATTTGGAACTGCTCGATGGAGGCTCTGGTGTGCTTGTGTATGTTGGCCCACTGGCACGTGCCAGCCCACTCTTTCACGTCCTTGCGGAAGCGCAGTCAGTTGAATTTTGCCCCCACTGGCTTCACCAAACTGCGCACTCCCGGATGCGAAATGGAGTGGACTGAATCAAAAATGCAGCTGCGCCAAGAGCTCCGAACCACCGGGTGTGGCTGGCCAGTGGAGATGTCGCAGAGCAGGGGAGGGCACCCTTCTTGCACCACCCTGCTCCCCAGCCTTAGCCCAGTAGGCGCCAACTGGAGCGCGCAAATATCCATGTCCCTGGCTTGCTCTGCGGCCATAGCAGGGAAATCTCTATTCCCATGTAGACCGGGGAGACTAACGCACACAACAGAAAATCAGCCACAATGTTGAGCTTACGGCAATGTGTTGAATGTCAGTCGTAAACTCTGAGATCGCAGCCAAATGCCGTTGCTGCCAGGCCGACCACAGTTCCGAGACCTTAGACATCACGTACATCAGCGGCTTATGGTCCACAAATGCGGTGAAGTCGCGCCCTTCTAGCCAAAACTGGAAATGGCATGTTGCCAAACATGCTGTAGTTGCGTTTGTTGTCGTGCAAAGTTCGACTAAAAAAATGCAAGCAGCTGCCACGAATCGGAGATGTACTGCTCCACCACTGCTCCTATGGCAACATCAGACACATCCGTAGTGAGCACTATCGGTGCTGACGGATCCGGATGACTAGCAACGCGGCATCCGCCAGTGCTGTTTTGGTGTCCGTGAAAGCCTGGACTCGCTCGGGAGTCCAGTCGATGTTTTCTGCAGGCTTCTTTTTCTTCAGTGCGGCATACAATGGCTGCATCAGCTGGGTTGCCCGGGGAAGTAAACAGTTATAAAAATTGACCATTCCCAAAAACTCATGCAGGGCTCTCACAGTCTGCGGATGCGGAAAGTCCGACACGGCGCGCACCTTATCAAGTAGTGGAATCGCGCCCTCCGGCGAAATGCAATGGCCCAAAAAATCAATCACTGGCACACCGAACTGGCACTTCGCCGGGTTCACTATAAGTCTATGCACTTCCAACATCTGAAAAACCGTCTTGAGATGGGCGATGTGCTCCTCCTCGGATGTACTAGCTACCAGAATGTCGTCTAAGTAGACAAAAACGAAGAACAAGTCGCGAAGCACTGCGTCCATCATCCTCAGGAAACTGCGCCACGCCCTTTAATCCAAAAGGCATGCGTAAAAACTCGAAAAGGCCGAAAGGAGTTATTACCGCTGTTTTCGGAACATCTTCCGCGCGCACCAGGACCTGATGGTATCCATGGACCAGATCCACTTTTGAAAAAACATGTTCCCCAGCCAGGTGCACGGAAAAATCCTGGATATGCGGAATAGGATAACGTTCATCTTCCCTGGCATTGTTCAAGCACCGGAAATTGCCGCACGGTCACCACGACCCGTCGGCTTTAGGCGCCATGTGAAGCGGGGATGCCCATGGGTTGTTGAAGCGCCTGACGATGCCCAACTGCTCTAAGTTGGAGAACTCCTCGCGTGCGTTGGCCAGTTTAGCTGCATCCAGGCGCTGAGGACGCACAAACACCGACGGGCCTTTTGTAGTTATGAAATGTTCGACCCCATGTTTCGTTATCATAGCCGAAAAAGTCGGAACCTTTAGTGCTGGAAACTGTGCAAGTAAATGTTGGTACTTACCCCCTGGAGCTATAACTTTAGTCAGTGTTGTTGACCCAGCTCCCCGAGCTGTGCAGGGAAGTGAGGAAAAAGAGACAGCATCCACTAAACACCTATTAGCAACATCGACGAACAACCCATAAACACATAGAAAGTCTGCACCTAAAATGGGGGCAGAACATGCAGCTATCACAAAGTCCAACTGGAAATTGCGTCCGTGCAAGCAAATCATCAGTTTCCATTCGCCAAACGTCCTGATGGTGGATCTGTTGGCGGCCGTGAGCTCAGGACAGCTGCCTACTGCCAACCTGTCTGCGTTGACCGGCAGGATGAGGCTCTTCTGGGAGCCGGAGTCCACCAAAAACCGTCTCCCCAACGTGTGTCCGTGACATAAAGCAGTTTGTTCCTGTCGCCAGCGGTTGCAGCTGCAACTGAATGCCGAACGTGCCATCTTCCCGGCTTGAATTAGCATGGCGACAGGCAGCACTGGGCCTTCAAGCCAAAACAGCGATGATAAAAACAGATCACTCCATTCTTTTGTCTCCTGGTGTCCATCCCAGCTACCACCAATGGCTCCTCATCCTCGCTGGAGTCCCTCATGGATGTCAGTGCCACTGCCTGCACTCTGAGAGTTCTGGTCGCCAAAATGATGCAGTCCGCTTCCTGCACCAGGGCGCGGTAGTCCTTAGCAACCAGCCGCGGCGAGTTGGCCAGGATCACCCTCGCCATAGCCGGAAGGTTCCTGAGGAACAAGTGGGTGAACAGGAAAGATTCATCATCCTTCCCCCTCGGCGCTAACATGCTCTCCATTAGCTCCACTGCTGATCTGTCACCTAACTCCGAACGCGTTAGGAGTCTCTCTGCCTTCTCACTTTCAGAAAGGGTATAGCGCTGGAGTAGCATCCTCTTGAGCGCTTCATATTTCCCCTGGACCGGTGGCTCCTGGAGCAGGCTCATCACCTGTTGCGTAGCGTGCACATCCAGCGTGGCGACCACGTAGTAATACTTGCTATTGTCCGTTGTTATCCCACGGTGTGCAAACTGGGCTTCTATGTACCCTTTGTGACTTTGGTCTTGATAAAACACAGAGGACAAACACCAGTAGATGACCTCTGTTCAGATAAAAGTAAATTTTGCATTCCATTTGTAAATCAAAGTCTCTCCTGACTTAAACCCCACAGAGAACCTATGGAGTATTGTCAAGAGGAAGATGAAAGACACCAGACCCAACAATGCAGATGAGCTGAAGGTCACTATCAAAGCAACCTGGACCTTCATAACACCTCAGCAGTGCCACAGGCTGATCACCTCCATGCCACGCCACATTGATACATTAATTAATCCAAAAGGAGCTCTGAATAAGTATTGAGTGTGCACTTGGACATACTTTTCAGTCGGCCAACATTTGTATTAAAAAAAAATTTTTAAATTAATTTTATGTAATATTCTAATTTTTTGAGAAACTGAATTTGGGGTTTTCATGGGCTGTAACCCGTAATCATCAAAATTAAAATAAATAAACACTTGAAATATATCACTCTCTGTGTAATGAATCTATATAATATATGCGTTTCACTTTCTTAAATGAGTGACAAAAAATATTGAACTTTTTCCTGATATTCTAATTTTTTGAGATGTACCTGTATACCACAAGGTCATGGTAAGGCCTGTTAAGGTAATTACTATTTTGACTTATTGTGTCAAACTGATCTATCAAGTTCAGTGTTTTAACTTATAAAAATTAACTAGATACTTTTTCTGGTCTCAGTGTAATGTTCTATATGTGACCAAGAGGACAGGTGGTGAAGCCCAACTGGTGGCATCCAACCGGGGGTTCAAACTCACAACCTCCCACTCTGGAGTCCGACACTACTTGTGTCACCAAGAGGGTCCACTTACTTGACAAGCCAAGTAGGGATGCCTTTGTTGACTCCGTTGCATATCCCGCCTCAGATTTTGACATTGTCCCGAAGTCAGGGGTTAAGGATGTCCGCCTTCTGACAAGTCACCACCAGTGAGTCCTACCAGCAATACCTTTTGTCGTGGGGACCAAGCACCACTTGTAGGACCAACACATACTGTAGGTGGTATCTGGGCAATAGTACCAATAGTAGTACCATACCAAGGGGATTGACAGTGAAGCCCAAATGGTGATGTACAATCAGGGGTTCGAACTCACAACCTCTTGCTCTGGAGTCCGGCATTCTACTTGTGTCACCAAGAGGGTCGACCCACTTGGCAAGCCAAGTAGGAATGCTTTTATTCACTCTGTTACATACACAGTACAAGCATGTTTGTTCACATAAGCCACCAACATTTCAGCCAGTCGTACTGATTCTGTCCTCATGTCAGTCAGCATGCTCTCTGTAGGAGATAGGGCTCATGCACACACACCAGGCCTGTGCAGGAACCATTTGAGAGGAAGGGACTCAAATTTTTAAAAAAAAGGGGCACAAGGAACAAGATTGTTAACGTTATGTATTCAGTAGTCTACCATTGCAATGTAAACAGTTTGTACTGTACATACCACCCAATACTTAACAAGGTCTACTTGACTTTGTGTAAAAAACTGCCAAACTGCCATTCAGAACTTAACACTTAAAAGCTTGATAATATGGTTGCCATCAAAACAGCCAATTTAGTTCCTGTTTCAAAACATGCTTTATTAGAACATCATAATAAACAGATATCCTCTCATATGTACCAACATGATGTTTCTCCAGAAAAACTCACGTATTTCAAAGATGTCAGTTTGCCCATTAAATGCAGCCTACACACACAGCCAACAGACCACACACAATGTCCACCTATCTGGCCTGGCAAATTACAAACTGAGGTGCTCAAATGCTGTCTTTGGAGGCCAGTTAGCTCTTGTGAAAATGTCAGGACAGGATGGTGCTCGGCCAAGAAAGAGTAAGAAAACTACATGTGAATAGTTAAACCAAGGTGTCGAACATGTGCCAGCCCCAAAACCTCATGATCTGTAGGGGCCCCATCCAGAAAGGTTGCAGCTTATGCATGCGGTTGGGGTGTTTAATCAAAACCCGATCCGATACCTCCAGTCCGTGGGCCTTCACCCTGAACTTCCCGTCGAACTGTTGTTTCATCTTTCGCTGTTGGGCAGCAACCCGGTCCCGTGGAGGGTCCATGCTCCCTGGAGAAGGGGTCGTGGGTGGTTTCAGCTGATCCAAAGGCAGGTGGAGTTCGCACCCCAGCATGAGTTTCGCTGGGGAGCACCCTGTCATAGCATGGGCTGTTGCCCTGTAGTGGAGAAGTGTGCTCTGGAGGGCATCCGGAAACGTGAAGCTGTCCGACATGTGAGCTCTCAACCCATTCTTCAGAGTTTTGTTGAAACGCTATACGCCCCATTGGCTTGGGGATGATAGAATGCAGTTTTGATGTGTCCCACGCCCCTAATGCCCAAAAACTCCTCAAACGCCCCAGAGGTGAACTGTGGGCCATTGTCTGTAGTGATGGCATCCAGGACCCTCCATATGGCAAACAGTGACGAGAGGAAACCCGTAACCATATCTGTCATGACTGAATTAGTGGGCAACACCTCCGGCCATTTAGAGAACAGATCATAGACCACAAGCAGAAACTGGCTGTTCAGGGGTGCTGCATGCAGTTCGCCACAGATGTCTAATTGGATGTGCTTCCAAGGGCCCTCCGGGTATGGTAATGGTCAGAGGGGTGGGGGTGGGGGGGTCCACCAGTCTTTCCACTCTCCAAGCATGGGACACAGTTCTTTACCATAGTTTCAATGTCCTTATCAATACCAGGCCACCAAACTGAATCCTTGCAACACTGCTTCACCCTGACCACACCCAGGTGACCCTCGAGGAGCATCACCAGAACTCGTGATCTCAGAGACACCGGGGTCAACGTGCAGTGTCCCCTTGCTACACACACACCATTCCAACAGCTCAGTTCGTCCCTAAATTGGTGAAAATGTGCCAGCTCGCCCTGTACTTTCACTGGCCAATCCTCCCTGATGACCGAGCACAGTTGTGACAACGTGGGGTCCTGTTCCGATTCTGTCCGGAGCTTCTGGAGGGACACCATGTCCTGTAGAGGTCTGTGCAGTGTGTTGACCAAATCCGCCTCTGTGGGATCGTCACCATTGTCGTCTGGTTGCGCGGTGTCAGTCGTGGCATGGGACAGGAGGTCTGCCACTACGTTCTCTTTTCCAGGGGTGAATTGGGTAGTAAAGTTGTAGGCCCTCAACCGCTCCATCCACCTGTGGATCCGTAGGGGTCTGTGTCCTGACCCCGTTGTCTCCAGTAGTGTTGTCAGCGCACAGTGGTCCGTCCGCAGTGTGAAGTGGTGCCCATAGAGGTAGATGTGTCACCGTTCACACACCCAGACACAGGCGAGCGCCTCCCTCCCACCCATGGCATATTTCTGTTCAGCCGCTGAAAGAGATCTCGACACGAACGCCACTGGGCACTCGGTACCATCTTGCACCTGAGATATAATTGCCCCCACCCCCGAACCAGATGCATCACAGGTCACAAAAGTTGGCCATTTGGGATCAAAGTGAGGCAACACTGGAGGGGAGGGGAGTTGGGACTTCAGCCTAGCGACCGCCGCTGATACACTTTTCTCTGTTCAGTGTGACTCCGTGCTCCTGTAGCACCTCCATCACTCGTCACAAGCGACCATCATGCTCCTCCCGCAATGCGCCGTGGACCACGATGTTGTCCAGGTATGCCACTACACCCTTGAGGTCGGCCAGAATCGTGGACATGACCTTCTGAAAGCAGCTAGGTGCTGACCTCAGACCAAAAGGCAGGCGGGTGTACCTGAAAGCGCTCATGTGGGTCACGAACACTGTCAGGTTTCTACTGGCTGGGTGAAGAGGCACCTGCAGGTAACCCTGGCGGAGATCCAGTTTTGTGAATACCCTTGAGCCGCTGAATGTTGCGGTGAGTTCTTCCATCGTGGGGAGTGGGTATTTGGCCGGCACAGTTGCCTCATTCACCATCCTAAGATCAATACATGGCCAGATGCTGTCCGTCTTCTTCCTGTCCACCACGATGTTTGATATCCAGGGTGAAGCGTCCACCCTCTCAATGATGCCAACTTTGAGCAGTCTGTTCAGTTCCGCCGTGACATCATCCCACAGAGCGAGGGGAAGCCACCATAATGGTTGGATTTTCGGTGTCACGCTTGGGTCAATGAGCGGGCAGTGGTAGAATGCCTTAATGCATCCAAGGCCCACGAACAATGTCAGCCAGCCGACATGCCATTCGGGGAAACACCGTCAGCACCGTTGAGCCCTCTGGGTCCATGATGGAGAATTCCAGTTCATTCAGCAGGTCAATTCCCAGCAAATCAGCCCCCTGGCGTGAAACCTGGAAGGTGAATGCGAGAACGATCTTTAACCCACATTTCACTGAGAAGCTGACTGTGCCCGCCTTTTCAGTTTCAGTGTGACCATACCCAAACATTTTCACCACCCCTGCATTGATGGTTTTGCCTGGGAAAAGTCATTTCATTGTAGCCATACTTAATATGGACTTACCGGCTCCTGAGTCCACTATAAGCGGCACATCAACTCCATCCAGCTGCAGGACATACCACTTTAACGGTCCCTTCTTTGCGCCTGCTACACACACCTGCATTGTGCTCTCGGTCTCCGCAGCCGATGGTTTAGTAGTGATGGTGCAGGCCCTGTCCCGTGCCACAGTCCGCCGCCTTTTAGGGGTCTGCCCTGAAGAGTTAGCTACGTTGCTAACTGTCAGACTTGGAGGGAAAACTTGAGTAGCTACTGTAAGTTCTCTTTAGCTAGTGCTGGCAGGCCCAGCTGAGCGGTGGACTCAATCTGCCTAGTCAGTTCAACCACCTTCTCTAGCGTGAGGACATCCGCAGTCAGCGTCAGCTTGTCTTTCAGCCACTCGTTGTTCGTACCGTGAGCTAGCTTGTCCCGGACAAGCTCCTCCTTGATAAGCCCGAAGGCGCACTCTCTTGCTAAGCTACGGAGTTCCATAATGAAGGATTGGGTGGACTCACCAGCTCGCTGTCGACGGTCAGAAAATTTATATCTTCAAGCCGTGATGTTGGAATGGTCCCTGAAGAAATAGTCCATTAAGTCCAAACCTTCCTTCAGTGAGCCGTTGCCACCCAGCCCAAAAAATATCCGTTGGCCCTCCTCACTGAGGCAGTGAACGAGTAGGCTCCTCCGTCTCTCTTCATCAGTGCCGCTCAGACCGGCTTCAGCCACATACACTTTGAATGTCTCCCACCAGCGGCCCCATGGTATAGCTGGCATGCCCAGAGACTGTAAAAATGGAGGTGGTGGTCTAATGCACGCTCCCATGGTTTATTTTCGTTGTCAAAATGTTATGTCGAAATAACATGAGACCGGAGCCACATTCAACTGAGCGAGCACTGAACTAACTTTATTACAGAAACACAGCTCAATATATCCCTAGCCATAGCCCGCCTGACGTCATCACCCACAAACCCCCGGCCAGGCTACGGCAAGCCCCAAATGTCAAATCCCCACACAACACAAGGAGGTTTGATTTCTCTGCAAAATTGCAGCCTCCTTGGTCATACTCATTTACACACACACACACACACACACACACACACACACACTTAAATTATATAGTCAGACTTGGGGAGAGTAGTCAGAAATTAAGTAAAAGTAGTGTTACCTTATGATGCTGTGGTAGGTTGCCAAGCCCCCTGGAGGTGTTGTGGGTTAACTGACAAAAACAATGGAGGGTACTAGGGCTGCAATGATTACTCGAATAATTCGGTTACAAAAAATTCTCGATCCAAAATTTGTGCGTTGACATGTTATTTAATGTAGCACTTCCGGTCTATATGATCCTCTGGTGCGACCTTCTTCCAGTCATGCTACCTAAACAAAATGCAGATTTGTTTAATGGCGCCATGGCAGAGTGGCATAGTGATGGGCTGGCAAAGAGGAAGAATTTTTTTAAAAAATGACACAGGTATCTCAAGGCTGGAATCATTTCAAGCTCAGATTGAAGGAAAACATTGTGCAGTGTCCATCCATCCATCTTCTACCGCTTTTCCGGAGGTCCGGGTCGCAGAGGCAGCAGTTCAAGCAGAGAAGCTCAGACTTCCCTCTCCCCAGCCACCTGCTCCAGCTCTTCATAGAGGATACCAAGGCGTTCCCAGACCAGCTGGGAGACATAGTCTCTCCACTGAGTCCTGGGTCTGCCCCGGGGTCTCCTCCCAGTGGGACGTGCCTGAAACACCTCAAGTGGGAGGCATCCAGGAGGCATCCTAATCAGATGCCCGTACCACCTCAACTGACTCCTTTCAATGTGGAGGAGCAGCGGTTCTACTCTGAGCCTCTCCTGGATGACTGAGCTCCTCACCCTATCTCTGAGGGTGAGTCCAGCAATCCTACGGAGAAAGCTCATTTCAGCCGCTTGTATCCGCGATCTCATTCTTTCGGTCATTACCCAAAGCTCGTGACCATAGGTGAGAGTAGGAACGTAGATTGACTGGTAAATCGACAGCTTTGCCTTAGAACTAAGCTCCCTCTTCACCACAACAGACCAGTACAACGTCCGCATCACTGCAGATGCTGCTCCAATCCGTCTGTCAATCTCTCGCTCCATTTTCCCCTCACTCGTGAACAAGACCCCAAGATACTTAAACTCCTCCACTTGGGGCAGGAGCCTGTCCCCAGCCCAGAGAGGACAATCCACCTTTTTCCGGCTGAGGACCATGGATTCGGACTTGGAGGTGCTGATTCTCATCCCAGCTGCTTCACACTCAGCGGCAAACCGTCCCAGCAAGAGCTGTAGGTCATTGCTGGGTGAAGCCAACAGGACAACACCATCTGCAAACAACAGAGATGAGATCCTGTGGTCACCAAGCATGACACCCTCCATTCTCTGGCTGCACCTAGAAATCCTGTCCATAAAAATTCTGAACAGGATCGGTGACAAAGGGCAGCCCTGGCAGAGTCCAACTCTCACTGGGAATGACTCCGACCGAGTGTTGGCAATACGAACCAAACTCTCACAACGGTCGTACAGAGACCAAATAGCTCGTAACAACAAGCCCAATACCCCATACACCATACATTGTGCAGTGTGTATATGGTAAAGCCAAGCAGCAAGCTAGCATGCTACAGTGTTGGATGTTATGTTGGCTGTGGCTCAATTCAGGTTCTGTGTCCTCCAAGTGTGCATTTCTAGGCCAGATATGTCACTGTGCTGCATCCAAGGCTGTCCCATTCCATGGGCTCCTTCACATGCAGCCGACAAATGCAGCCTTCAAAACCCCAAAAATGGAGGATACATGAGAGTATCCTTGTGGCCCTAACATATCCTAGCATTCAGCGCGTGGTTCAGCCTGGCTTCTTTTCTTTTTTTTTTCTCTTGGCTCAGGCAGAAGCAGAACGAAGTCAGAAACAGTTCAAAGAAAGATTTTTGCTTGAATTCTACAGCGGTTTGAACGTGAAAACACCAATAATCCAGAAAAGAGCAACATCTGATTATTTCAGCTCATGTTACGTGACATTATTTTCTGATGTGCTGTATGCTCCGCTTAATGTATTAATTAAACATGTTGAACTGTTATTTTTTTCTGAAGTCAAACCTTTTTTCCCATTACTGTTAGTTAAAAATATAGGATGACGTGGTTGAAATACAGTAGCTTGCTTTAAGATAACTTTTAAAGCTAGCTGACTTCTGTTTTCTAGGAGTCCACATAGAGGAGAACCTGTCCTGGAGTGTGAACACCTCTGAGCTGGTGAAAAAGGCCCAGCAGAGAATCAGAATCAGAATCAGAATCAACTTTATTGCCAAGTATGCTTACACATACAAGGAATTCCACTTATCACTAAGGTGCGCTCATGTTAAGCGCTCCCTAATGACGCGGCAGCCATACAAGGTGCTTCATACAGTGGAGGGTAAAGAGGGGGAGGGGGAGGGGATGACACATTGGGCAGAGAGAAAAAACATAGTTATCAAAATATAGCTTGAATGAGCAAGATTGTGATCACATAGAAAAAAAACCTCTAATTGCACAATTAGCAGACAATACAGATCCACACATTAACAAAGCAAGAGAGAGACCAGTGTGTGTATATCAGTGGTAATGATATCAGTGTGAATGCAATGTGTGAAGTATCAGTTACTGGTGGACAACAAAAATCCTCTCTCCTCGGCAACGGCTAGATGTTATGTCTTTAGTGTCCTAAAACATAGATAACATGTCCACAAGAGTTCATCTCTTTTCAGTTCATGTCAGATGGTAAAATTCCATGCTAGTCACGTGATAACGCTGTCCTTAGAGAGTTCAGTTTGCTGCACATCAGTGTTTGGGTTAGGGAGAAGCCAAAACTCCCTTCTGCCTTATCGTCTCTCCTGGAGGAATGAATACCAAGGACGCCGAATCAAGGCCTGATAGGCACAGTTCACTTAGAGCATAGAAATTTCACCTCTCATGTGATTCTGTGCATCACAATTTGCATATACATTTCCATGTACATTTCCAGGCTTTAAAATCATTTCCTGGAGAGCACTCAGCGACTCCGAGATGTTACCCATTCACCATTCGCCGCTATCAGTGCCCTCGCCATCTGGTCGAATTGTTGAAGGAGCTTCGCCGGGTCCGCATTTTGATTAGCTCTATCCAACTTCCTTAGTTTACGATACACTAGGAAAACTCCAAAGCCAAACAGCAGAAATCCTGTGATCATGACGCCAAACAGGTAAATGTCTTCTACATCTTCGATCGAAAGGTCACACAGACACATGAGTTTCCAATTGTCCATGAGTCTCACATAACCCGCAGCCATAGTGCCTGCAGGACAGTTGGGCTCCCCCGGGCCTGATTTTCTGTTTGAGAAAGTGGTGTCAATTGCATTTAAAGCCCAGCTTACCAATTCCATAGTTTTCCGTTTGGATCGAGATTCAGCCAGAAGAAGAGCGAGACACAGACAGGACACAGCAAGCTGGGATCAGTGAAGAGAGGAGTGAGGAGAGGGGAAGAAATGCGTCTGCTCTCTCTGAAAGCCGGAAGAAGAAGTGAGAAGAAGAAGAAGAGACTGTACTTCCTGAGGATTCTCAGGAAGGAGAACATCACACAGAGACTGCTTGTGTCCTTTTATCGAGCTTCTATTGAAAGCATATTAATATACTGTATATGCACCTGGTACAGTAGTTGTACAGTAGCTCAGAGGAAAGCACTCCAGAGGGTCATTGACACCGCCCAGAAGATCATTGGCTGCTCTCTCCTCACGCTGGAAGACCTACACCGCTCCCGTTGCCAGAAGAAGGCTCAAAATATTTTAAAGGATACGTCACGTCAGGATATGTTAGGTTAATTGGCTGTTCTAAATTGTCCCTAGATATCTGTTTCCTATAGGCCCTTAGAATAGAGGGTTAGTATTAATGAAAGCGCTTTGAGTGGTCTTTGTGACTAGAAAAGCGCTATATAAGTGCAGGTTAGTTAGTTAGTTAGTTAGTCACATCCTGGACACTCATTGTTTGAACTACTGCCATCTGGGAAACGATACAGACAAATTAATACAAGGACAAACAGACTCAAACACAGCTTCTATCCAACAGCAATAACCATTCTGAATAAAATGAGGAAGTAATGTGCTAAATGGACATGATTGTATGTTGTTGAATGCTCCTTGCAATGACTGTGTGCGCATGATGTCCTGTGTTGATGTCTGTGTGAATGTGGCTTGCTATTTATTCTTTTTAATTATTATTTTTAACTGATTTTTAGTAATTTTAGGTCTATGTTTTTTATAATGGGGCAATGTTTTTATAAATGGGGCACTGACTGGAGAGCACTTTGAATTTCGTTGTACCTGTGACAATGACAATTAAAGATCTATCTATCTATCTATCTATCTATCTATCTATCTATCTAAAGTCCCGTAGAGACATCGAGAAGTTGATGTTATTTATTTGCTTATGTGGTGCTGTTAAAAAAAAAAAAAAACACCTAAGGCTATTTTTATAGAAAACGGAGCACTTTATGAAGCTGAGGAGGGACAGGACATCTGTAATAATTTTATTATGCTGATCTTGAAAATGTCCATCACATCTGAAGTGATAACCAGATTTTTTTTTAATTTTTTTTTTCTGGTTTATTTCTGAGGTCCACAGTGGAGAACCTGCAGGAACCGAGGGTCAGCTGTGGAGAGAATGGGCTGGACTCCAGATTTATAAAAGTGATATTTGACTGAAATAACCACAATAAGAGATTTGATGAGTTATTTTATTGACTGTGATTTTTTAGCAATTTACTTTGCAAACCGAAACAAGCTAAATAAAAATACTGCATGTTTACTGTTAATAGTTAGAAAAACTGCATTTCAATGAAGTATTTTTTTCAAAAAGATGGGGTTTTTTTGCAAGACATTTCTAAAAAGAGACTTTCATCTATTTGTTACACACAGAGTGAAACATTTTAAACCTGATTTAATACTGATGATAATGATTATAGCTTTTAAAATTAAATGACAAATCATGATTTTCTAATTTACTGAGATGCACTGGTATAACTGAGATGAAGCTGAAGATGGAATCAGTTCTACTGCTGCTGAAAATCATTGAGGGTCATCATCCTACAGGACTGTGGTCTGCTTTAGAACATTAAAACTAAATGTCAGAGCTGATACAAGGAAGAACATCTAATTATTTAGCTACATAATGGTCATAAATGATAACAGGAAACTTTCATCTTTTCTACTGGTCATGTAATTAAGAATATTAATAATAAGTTCAATCTAATTGATATACATATATAAAGTAAGAACAAATTATCTATTTAGTGGTTTTAATTTACCTTAACTTAAATTTACCTGCTGACTTTAACATGAGTTAAAGTCTTATTTTATCTGGTCATGGTCCTCTGTGTCTGGTGAAGATTCTCAAGTAAAAGGTAAAGAAAATGCAATAATGTGGCAACCTGGGGAGTGCATAATGGTTTACCACCTTAGGAACAAAGGACGTGAAGTTAACCTTTTGTGTGTGAGAAGTTTCTAGATGCTCTAGTAAGATAACAGGGAGGTGTCAAGGATGAATGGACTGACTGCAGTCGGGGGAGATTATCTTTTGTGTGTGATGAATGGACTGACTGCAGTTGGGGGAGATTATCTTTTGTGTGTGAGAAGAGTCTAGAAGGATGTCATGTTATTTAAGGGAAGAGTTCCTACTTGTATGCCATTCTGTCTATGCTCCTTGTGTGAGTCGTGTAATAAACCGCTTGAACCAAATCAGCCTCATTATTTACACGCTCCACACTGGTGACCCAAGACGAATCATGGAATACGACGGAAGATCCCCGGAGCCAACCTCGACTGGAACCCCCAGCTTCGCGTGCGCTGTAGCGATCAAACTACCTGATTTTTGGCAGCACAACCCGCACTCCTGGTTCCACCTAACCGAGGCGCAGTTCGCCCTCCGAGGGATATCGGCAGATGATATGAAATTTTACTATGTGGTCGCAGCGCTCGATACCAGCACGGCTCAGCACATCGAGAGCCTGCTCGATCAGCCACCAGCCGATGGCAAATATGACGCGCTGAAGGCTGCCCTCATCCAGCACTACACGCTCTCGGATGGTGAGAGAGCAGAGAGGCTTCTGACGCGGACCGAGTTGGGAGACGGTTCGGCCGTGGACATGATGGAGAAGATGCTGAGGTTAAAGGGCACGGACGACGACCACTTCATCTTCACCCACATTTTCCTCAGGAACCTTCCGACAACGGCGAGAGCGGCCCTGACCAATTCGTCGTTGCTGGCCAAACAGGACTATCGTACACTAGCCCGAGAGGCAGACCGGATCATCGTTGCCACCAAGTCTTTCGTGACCATTGCGGCAGCGACAGAGCCCAGCACGTCGACACGAGGAGGCGAGGAGCCACCGACGGCAGCAGCAGAACCACCGATGGCAGCAGCAGCGGGGGCCAAGGAACGTGGAGGTGACACGCTTTGCTTCTACCGTCGCCGCTTTGCAGAGAGGGCACGCAAATGTATACCACCGTGCCAGTTCAAGCGCTCGGGAAACGCCAAGACCGGGGGTCGGTAGCAGCCGCGACCCTCGGGGAGGAGAACAAACTGCTCTATTTGACAGACGCACGCTCGGGGAGGCATTTCCTCGTGGACACCGGCGCACAGAGGAGTTTCATCTGGCCGACCTACGCTGACCGGCTGGCAGGAGCCAGCGGCCCCGAGATGGCAGCAGCAAACGGCTCAGACATTAAGACCTTTGGTGAGAGGACTCTGCTCTTGTCTCTACACGGTCGTACATTTGAATGGACTTTTGTTGTAGCAGCATTGGATTACCATATACTGGGGGCTGATTTTCTATGTGCACATGGGTTGTTGGTAGATATGGCTAACAGGCGCCTGGTTAATGCACTGTCTTTTGACTCTCTCCCCTGTATAGCTCGAGTGACCCGGCCAACAGCACAAGCCAACGTCACAGCAGCATGCGGTAAGTTCCACACACTGCTCGCTCAGTTCCCAGCACTCACAGTCCCGATGTTTTCAGCAGCTATCGCTAAACATGGGGTGGAGCATTTTATCACCACCACCGGGGCGCCCGTTTTTGCAAGACCTCGGTGCTTGGACGCAGCTAAACTGGCCATAGCGCGCGAGGAGTTCGCTAACCTAGAGAGGTTAGGCATCATCAGGCGCTCAAACAGCCCATAGGCTTCCCCGCTACACATGGTCCCTAAAGCTGAAGGTTCATGGCGACCTTGCGGCGATTTCTGCAGGTTAAACAATGCTACAGCGCATGACCGCTACCCAATTCCCCACATTCAGGATTTTTCCGCTCACCTCGCAGGAGCGCGCATTTTTTCTAAGATAGATTTGGTCCGTGGCTACCACCAAGTCCTAGTGCACGCTGAGGACATACCCAAAACAGCAGTAATAACTCCGTTTGGTTTATTTGAGTTCTTGCGCATGCCGTTTGGGCTTAAAGGGGCAGCACAGACGTTCCAACGCATGATGGATGCAGTGCTGCGCGATCTCCCTTTCGTGTTCGTCTACCTGGACGATATCTTGGTAGCCAGCGCGTCCGAAGACGAACACGAAACCCACCTCACGACGGTTTTCCGTAGGTTGGAAGAGCACGGTTTAATAATCAACCCAGCGAAATGTCAGTTCGGGGTGACGGGGATTGATTTTTTAGGGCACCGCGTCTCTCCCGAAGGAGCGGTTCCGCTGCCTGACAAAATGCGCGCAGTGACAGATTTTCCCCGACCACAAACGGTCAGGGCGCTACAAGAATTTTTGGGAATGGTGAACTTTTATAACCGTTTCCTTCCCCGTGCAGCGCAGCTCATGTAGCCATTGTACGCTGCGCTCAAAAAACAGAAACCCGCGAATAAGGTCGAATGGACCCCAGAACGAGAGCAGGCGTTCTCGGAAGTTAAAGCAGCCCTGGCAAACGCCGCATTGTTGGCACATCCAGACCCAACAGCCCGCATAGCCCTCACCACTGACGCCTCAGATGTGGCCATAGGGGCTGTTGTGGAGCAGCGCGTCGCCGGGGCTTGGCAGCCGCTTGCCTTTTTCAGCAGAACCTTGCATGATAATGAACGTAAATACAGCGCGTTCGACAGAGAGTTGCTGGCTCTCCACCTGGCCATTCACCATTTCCAGTTCTGGCTGGAAGGGCGCAATTTTACTGCGTTCGTTGACCATAAGCCACTAACATTCGCGATGGCCAAAGTTTCAGAACCTTGGTTGGGCCGGTAGCAGAGGCAGCTGGCTGCGATCTCAGAGTTTACTACCGATATTCAGCATGTGTCGGGCAAACTGAATGTAGTGGCAGACTGCCTCTTGCGCGCCGTTGTGGCCCCGGTCTGTGTAGGGTTGGATTACGCAGCCATGGCCGCAGAGCAGGCTAGTGACGCGGACGTGTGCGCACTCCAGTCTGGACCAACAGGGTTAAGGCTGGAGAAGAGGACGCTGCTTAACGGCATTCCCCCCTTAATCTGCGACGTCTCCACGGGTCGCCCACGGCCTGTGGTTCTGGCCGCGTGTTTGAGTCGGTTCACTCTTTGGCACACCGAGGGGTGCGTACGTCGGTCAAAATGGTAGGAGAGAAATATGTGTGGCCGGGCCTTCGCAAACAAGTGAAAGAGTGGGCGGCAGCCTGCGTGTCGTGCCAACGAGCCAAGGTTCACAGACACACGAAGGCTCCTTTGGAGCAGTTTCGCATCCCGGCTAAGAGGTTTGACCATGTCCACGTGGACCTCGTAGGCCCCCTTCCGCTATCACAGGTGTACACGCATCTCCTGACAATGGTGGACCGCACCACGCGCTGGCCAGAAGCGGTTCCGCTGGCGGCAACCACGGCCGAGGAGGTAGCGCGCGCGTTTTTAACAGCATGGTGGCACGTTTTGGAGTTCCATCGGACATTACGTCCGACAGAGGCTCTCAATTTGTTTCTGAACTCTGGTCAACCATGGCCCACAGCCTAGGTGTCTCAATTCACCGCACAACCGCGTACAACCCACAGGCAAATGGGTTATGCGAACGTTTTCATAGGTCGTTAAAAGCGGCTCTGAGGGCTTCACTGACGGATATAAATTGGGTAGACAGGCTACCATGGGTTTTATTGGGGTTACGTTCTGCGCCTAAAGAGGATCTGGAAGATTCCCCAGCAGAACTCGTTTTTGCACAACCACTCCGGCTGCCTGGGGAGTTTCTGCCAGATAATCCTGCGCCGGGCAGCGTCCCTTCTCAGTTGCTGCAGCTTTGCATAGACTCAAGCACGCTGCCGGGCCGTGCCCACCACAGTTTTCCCCGTGTTTTTGTGCCTAAAGCTTTGAAAAACGCAGAGTTCGTGTTTGTCAGACACGACGCCCACCGCCCCCCACTGCGCCCACCTTATGATGGACCGTTTAGAGTGCTGGAAACAAGGGATAAGCATTTTTTGCTAGATTTGGGGGGGTAGGAGGGAAAAAATTGGCATAGACAGACTCAAACCTGCTTTTGTTGTGGCTGACGAGCAAGTGCTGTTGGCGAGGGCCCCTCGGCGTGGAAGACCCCCACGGGGTGCTTCCCAGAGAAAAGATTCTCCAGAGCACCCACACGGACAGTCAAAAAGTTTTCACCCCCAGACATCAGCCCTCCAGCATGGCAGCGCCACGGAGGCAGTGAATCCTGGCTACAGCAGATACGGCAGAAGACTGAAGCCCAAGCAGCATGTGGACTGATGTTGATTGTTCTACAGCATGTGGACTGATGTTGATTGTTCTACAGCATGTGGACTGATGTTAATGGTTCTATCACAGCATGTGGACTGTTACCCTGTTGTCCTATCTAAGTTGCTGGGGGGGGGGGGTGGCAACCTGGGGAGTGCATAATGGTTTACCACCTTAGACAGGAACAAAGGACATGAAGTTAACCTTTTGTGTGTGAGAAGTTTCTAGATGCCCTAGTAAGATAACAGGGAGGTGTCAAGGATGAATGGACTGACTGCAGTCGGGGGAGATTATTTTTTGTGTGTGATGAATGGACTGACTGCAGTCGGCCATCGTAGGGCTGGTGCAGTGAGGTCCGGTGGGCATCGTGCCTGACAAATACGAACAACGCGTCCTTCAAGGTTTTTGGCACAAAAGCGAGTGGAAAACAGCGGTGGGCCTTCGCCAGGTAGCGTCCCTGCCTCTGCGCTATGTCTTGAACGCGGGGATGGATCGGTGTTCAGCACGGAGTTACCCGGCAAAAATTCCCCGAGGAGCAGCAGCGGCTGGGAAAAAACCAGCTCTGCTGGGGAGGCTGCCAAATCCTCCTTTGGTGCGGAACGCAACCATAATAGAACCCATGGCAGCCGGTCCACCCAATTTGCATCCGTAAGCGAAGCTCAGAGCGCTGCTTTAAGTGACCTATGGAAACCCTCGCATAACCCATTGGCCTGTGGGTTCAATTCAGTTCATCCATCCATCCATCCATCTTCTACCGCTTAATCCTTTCGGGTCGCGGGGGGGCTGGAGCCTATCCCAGCATCTTTGGGCGAGAGGCAGGGTACACCCTGGACAGATCGCCAGTCCATCGCAGGGCCAACACAGAGAGACAGACAACCATTCACTCTCGCATCCATACCTAAGGACAATTTAGAATCCCCAGTTTTGATGCCAATTAACCTAGCTTGCATGTTTTTGGCATGTGGGAGGAAACCGGAGTGCCCGGAGTAAACCCACGCAGACACAGGGAGAACATGCAAACTCCACACAGAAGGGTCACCGATGGTCTGGGGGTGGGATCGAACCCACGATGGTCAAGGGTGGAATCGATCCCATGACCTTCTTGCTGTGCTGCCACTGTGCTAACCACTGCGCCACCGTGCTGCCCCAATTCAGTTCAATTCAACTTTATTTATATAGCGCCATTTCACAACAACAGTCATCTCATAGCACTTTCAACTGTAGGGGGAACCCCCACAGTTGCAGAAAGACCCCAGCAATCAGGTGATCCCCTGTGAGCAAGCACTTGGCGACGGTGGAGAGGAAACACTCCCTTTTAACAGGAAGAAACCTCCAGCAGAACCAGGCTCAGAGAAGGGCAGTCATCTGCTGCGACTGGCTGGGGGGTGAGGGGATAGAGAAGATGAAAAGAACAGACATGTAGAGAGCAAACAGCACGATGGGGACTCAATCTATGGGAGAGAGCAAACAGATGTTAATGACCAGCAAAAAAAAAAAAAAAAAAAAATTCATTGAGAATGAAGAAAGGAGTGATGCCCAGTGCATTATTGGAGGTCCCCCGGCTGACTAAACCTATTAGCAGCATAACTAAGGGAGGGTTCAGAGACACATGAGCCCTCCCTAATTGTAGGCTATATCAAAAAGGAAGGTTTTAACCCTATTCTTAAAAACAGAGATTGACTATGACTCCCGAATCCAGATTGGCAGCTGGTTCCACAGGAGAGGAGCTTGATAACTGAAGACTCTGCCTCCCACTGTACTTTTGGAGATTCTAGGTATTACAAGTAATCTTGCATTTTGGGAGCGTAGTGCTCTGTTAGGATAATATGGTAGTATCAGATCTTTTAAATAAAAAAGGGCCTGATTGTTTAGAGCTTTGTAAGTAAGAAAAAGGATTTTAAACCTAATTCTAAACTCTATGGGAAGCCAATGGGAAGCCAATGAAGGGAGGCCAGAACCGGAGAGATATGATCTCTCTTTCTAGTACCTGTTAAAACTCTTGCTGCAGCATTTTGGATCAGCTGAAGACTTTTTAAAGATGTTTTAGGACAACCTGATAATAAAGAATTACAATAATCTAATCTAGAGCTAACAAAAGCGTGGATCAGTTTCTCAGCATCACTCTGAGACAAGATGCTCCTAATCTTGGTAATATTACGCAAATGATAGAAGACAGTCTTAGAAACAAATTTAATATCTGAATTGAAAGACAGATCTTGATCAAAAATAATTCCAAGGTTCCTCACAGAGCTATTAAGAGAAAGAGTAACCACATCCAAACTGAAAGTTTGATTTGGAAAGGTATTTCTAAGGTTTTTTGGACCAACAAGAATGACTTCAGTCTTATCTGAATTTAATAGCAGAAAATTACAAGTCATCCAAGCTTTGATTGCCTTAAGACAAGCTTCCAACTTGGCTAATTGATTACTATCATCTGGCTTCACTGACAGGTATAATTGTGTGTCATCTGCATAACAATGAAAATGTATACAGTGCTTTCTAATAATGTTGCCTAACGGAAGCATATATAAACTAAAAAGAGTAGGGCCTAGCACAGATCCCTGTGGAACTCCATGACTGAGCTTTGAGTTGAAAGAAAACTCATTACTGACATGAACAAACTGGAGCCTATCAGATAAATAACATCTAAACCACTGCAACGAAGTTCCATTAAGTCCAACACAGTGTTCTAATCTATCAAGTAGAATATTATGATCAATAGTATCAAAAGCTGCACTAAGGTCTAAAAGGACAAGTACAGAAACAAGTCCATTATCAGATGCGACGAGGAGGTCGTTAGTGACCTTTGCTAAGGCTGTTTCAGTACTATGATGGATTCTAAACCCAGACTGAAACTCTTCAAGTGAACCATTTCCCTGCAGGTGGTCAAATAATTGTGTAGCAACAACTCTTTCTAATATTTTTGAAATGAAAGGGAGATTAGAGATTGGTCTATAGTTAGCTAAAGCTCCTGGATCCAGTGTTGGCTTTTTGAGTAAGAGTTTAATTGCAGCCGTTTTAAAAGCCTGCGGTACATGGCCTAAAGTTAATGAAGAATTGATTATATGAATGAATGAATGAATGAATGAATGAATGAATGAATCTTTATTTCGGATAGATTAAAAGTACAGATTAAAAGAAATAGAATAATATAACAAAGGGGGAAAGAAAATCCAACAAGGTCAAATTAGACAATGACTCCTCTGATTATAAAGTTCAACATAAGTTATTCGAAATGGGTTATGGTTGAAGCCGCAGCTTATATTGCCCACCCATATTCCATCCAAGAATCCAAAAGAAAACAAAACCAGAGCAATTACAATTCAGAACATAGCAAAGACAAAATGTGACAAAAAACTAAGCTACAACACAACTCAGACTGGATATGACAATCCTTATGTGATTTTACATGTCATCTTGTATATATGTTTGGAGTATTTCTTCCTTTAGTTTTTGTTTAAATTGTCCAAGCGTTGTACAAGGTCCAAAATCGTTCCATAATCTGACTCCTTGCACTGAAACACAGTGTTGCTTGGTGGTAGTTCTCACTGAAGGTTTTTGAAATATACATGTTCCTCTGAAATGATATTGGGCTGCACGGTGGCGCAGTGGTTAGCACTGCACCAGCACAGTTTACCCTTGGCCGGGGGATCGTGGGATCGTGGGTTCAATCCCAGCCCCCGACCAACAGTGATCTGTGTGGAGTTTGCATGTTCTCCCCGTGTTTGCGTGGGTTTACTCCGGGATTTCTCCGGTTTCCTCCCACATGCCAAAAACATGCAGGTTAGGTTAATTGGAGACTCTAAAGTGGCCCTAGGTGTGAATGTGTGTGTGAATGGTTAAGGGATAGCGCCGTATCGTGGCTGCTTCATCCATCCAGGTGGTGAATGCCCTCAATTTCCCCTCTGGGGATCAATAAAGTATACTAAATCTAAAAAAAAATATATATATATATATATATACAGTATATATATATTGTTTCTCCCTTATTTGGAACAACTTTTGGATATTTGTGGGCAGTGATAGATTCTTCACTTTAAACATTATTACTGCAGTTTTAAAGTCAACCAGATCTTTCAACTTGAGAGCTTTTAATTTAAGAAAAGTGGGTTTGTTGGTTCCCTGTAAGCAGCTTTGTTTATTATTCTAATAGCTCTCTTCTGAAGCATATGAAGAATAAAGCTACCAGTAAGTGGGAAGACTTCTTTAAATAGCCTAGTACGAATAGGGTCCAAAAGACAAATTGAAGGCTTAGATGAGGAAACCACTTTGTCGAACTCTAAAAGGTCAATTGGAGTAAACTCATCAAGACAGATATCATTTGAAGGAGTTGCAGTAGTTACTGTATTTAACCTCTTGCGCTCCGTTGTACCACGGACGGGCAAGTCTCTGCGTCCTAGAGCGCACGAGAGCGCCCTCGTGCGCTGGATGATGGAGATTGTGATGTAGGTGGTGTATGGCGTCCAAGCGCGCACTGAAAATAAAAGCTGCAGACACAGCCGCGAACAGATTAGTTCATCTGATTGACCTCTCATTCGACTAATAAGAGCCTTGAATTGGGTTTCTGAAACCATGAAGAACCAATGACTGAAAACCTAGCCAGAAGGACCCGCCTCCCAACGCTGTGAATGCAGAGAGCCAATTGAAGCAGAGAAGTTCGCGAGCTGTTTTTTTTTAAGGCTGGGTGAAGACTGGCTGCTGCAGCGGATCAAAAAAGGACCCGCAGGAAGAACCCCACAGACCCAGCAGCACGGAGACCATCCACAAATGCAACCTGTATGACAGGGAATGCCATTCGCGGATTGGCATGTTCAGCCACAGGCAGTGCTTATTTTGTTTTGGTTCCAGCAGAGCAGACGTTATGATTTCTTCCATGGTCATAGACCGACGGAGGCTGACGACGAAGGCTGAGTGACACACACGCCTTCGCCAGACTTTTTTTAATTACTACTGTTATTTGTTTTGAAAAATCGTTCGCCAAAAACCGCAATCATGGAAGCACAAAACCGCAATAATGGAATTATGTTTTGATCGGGTCGCGAGACCAGAACCACGAGCGGACCAGCGTCGCGTTCGTCTGACAGTGAGGAAGAGAAGTTCGCCAGGACTCTGCTGCTGTGAAGAGGTAGGGTGTTATAAGCTAAATTATTATTTATCCCTGAAAATTGTAATCCAAAATGACTTTTGACCGATCGGTAAATTACAACTGTGCGGCGCGGCGCAGTTCGTGCACCGCGGTACAAGGGGTTGTTTGCCACGTACAGACCGTGAACGCCCCCCCCCACCCCCGCTATTCTTCTGTAGCGAGGGGGGGGAAGCCACGGTGACTGCGCTGCTGCTGTCCCACATCGCCACATGAGGCTAATCCGTTGTGTAGCGATGGCCGATGTCCATCCTCTGTAGCGGGGGGGGGGGACAAACCCCCCCACACACACATACACAGACAGCCCTGAGTGTGACCTTTCATTAGAGCCCAAAATGAAGCTTCTACATTGAATCATTCAAAAGTTACAGACGTTTTTCCAAACTGTGCCATTTGGCACAGTTCCAAAAGGCCTGGGAACTACCTGAGTATAAAGCTGTGTAATATATTCATTTTTTGTGATATTGTTACAAAATTTGGACCTCAGCTGGATAACACTTGGTTCTACATTTCTGTTGCATTTTCCAGCCCGGATCTGAAGCTGTGTGTTATTTGCAAGCATTTGTATCCAAAAAAACACCCAGGCCAAATTTATTTTCTTCAAGTTCACTATGTTTAGATGGCTGTAACTCAGTGGCCGGAGCACTTAGAGAGATTATGACTATTTTGCCAAAAAATTCAAAGTGTTTTCTTTTAAATGAGATCAACCCCATGAAGATGCTGCAAAGGGTTGAAGAACAGCTTTTGATTTAATTTGGGCACGTTAATTGTTGGCGTTTTTAGGGAAATTGACCGGAGTGCAAGGGGTTAAGTTAACAGTGGGAAGAATTTGATTGATTTTATCTCTGATGGATAAAATTTTATTATTGAGAAAGTTCATAAAGTCCTGACTAGTAAGCTCTAAGGGAATGCTAGGATTGACAGAGTCCTGACTCTTTGTCAACCTGGCTACAGTACTGAAAAGAAACCTGGGATTATTCTTGTTCTGTTCTATTAATGCAGAATAATAACTCGTTCTAACTTTTCTAAGAGATTTTTTATAAATTAAAAGATGATTTCTCCAAGCTAAATAGATTTCATCTAAATTAGTGGAGCGCCATTTTCTTTCTAATTGACGAGTCTTCTGTTTTAAGCTATGAGTTTCTGTGTTGAACCAAGCAGTTAGAAATCTCTGATTAGACTTTTTCTTTTTTAAGGGGGCCACCAAGTCTAGAGTCTGATGCAGAGAAGCTGTAACACTATCTACCATGCTATCAATTACAGAAGGAGCAAGCTCTCCATAGCTTATTTCCGTTGTGTTGACACATGGCATAGAGGAAACAATCTGCATAAATTTGGTAACAGCATCATCTGAGAGGCATCTAGTGTAGTAATATTTTTCTTTAGGAGCCAAATAGTCAGAAATAGTAAAATCAAAGGTTAACAGACAATGGTCTGACAGTGCAGGGTTATGAGGAGACACTACCAAATTTCTATGCCACTACCAGATTTCTATTTTTTAGATTAGATTAGATTCAACTTTATTGTCATTACACATGTATGAATACAAGGTAACGAAACACAGTTTAGCATCCAATCAGAAGGGCAAAGGACAGCAGTGCAGTATATACGGTAATTAACAGTATGTGCAATTTAAGCAAATATATGCAGCAGTGCAGAAAGTTAAGAGTACTGTTATGTGCAAATAATGTGCAATAAGTTAGATGTAGTTATGTAGTTATGCAGTTATGTACAGGTGAGGATGGTAGAAGATGATTGTAAGAGAGTCAGCGGGGAACTAAGTTCAATAACGTGACAGCTGTTGGAAAGAAACTGTTCCTAAACCTGCTGGTTCTAGTCCGAAGGCTTCTGAAACGTCTTCTGGAGGGGAGAAGCTGGAACAGTCCATGAGCAGGATGGTTGGAGTCCCTAAGAATGCTGCGTGCCCGGCGCAGACATCTTTTCCTGTAGACGTCCTCTATAGCTGGAAGTGGAGTCCCTGTGATGCGTTGGGCGGTTTTCACTACCCGCTGCAGCGCCTTGCGGTCAGCTACAGAGCAGCTCCCATACCAGAGTGTGATACAGTTGGTCAGGGTGCTCTCTATCACGCAGCGGTAGAAGTTGCCCAGGATGTCAGTTGACAGATGGTTCTTCTTCAATGTCCTCAAGAAGAAGAGGCGCTGATGGGCCTTCTTGATCAGGCTGGTGGTGTTAACTGACCAGGACAGGTCCTCCGAGATGTGGGTCCCCAGGAATTTGAAGCTGGGGACACATTCAACAGCTATGCCATTGATATGGATGGGGTCATGTGTCTCTTCCCTCTCCTTCCTGTAGTCCACTATGAGCTCCTTGGTTTTGCTGGTGTTAAGGAGCAGGTTATTGTCAGCGCACCAAGTAGCCAAGTGCTCAACCTCTGCCCTGTAATCTGACTCGTCATTGTCCCTGATGAGTCCAATCACCGTGGTGTCATCTGCGAACTTTATGATGGAATTGGATCCATACATAGGCCTGCAGTCATGGGTGTAGAGGGAGTAGAGGAATGGGCTGAGCACACAGCCCTGTGGTACACCAGTGTTGAGTGTGATGACGGAAGAACGGTTGGGGCCTGACCTAACATGCTGGGGTCTGTTGGTCAGAAAATCCATGATCCAGTTGCAGGTGGAGGTACTGATTTCCAGGTCCCCAAGTTTGGTGAGCAACTTGGAGGGGATAACTGTGTTGAATGCTGAGCTGAAGTCAATAAACAGCATTCTTGCGTAGGTGTTCTTGTCATCCAGGTGTGAGAGTACATAGTGCAGCGCTGTAGAAACCGCATCCTCTGTACTCCTGTTGCTCCGGTAGGCGAACTGATGAGGGTCCAGTGTAGGGGGCAGGCCTTTTTTGAGCTGTGCCAAGACCAGTCGCTCAAAGCATTTCATGACTATGGGCGTCAGTGCCACAGGGCGATAGTCATTTAGGCACGATGGTGTTGAATGTTTCGGCACTGGTACTATTGAAGTGGTCTTGAAGCACGCTGGTACCACGGCCTGGGCCAGGGACAGATTGAAGATGTCTGTGAAGACCCCTGTCAGCTGCTCAGCGCATGCCCTCAGCACACGCCCAGGAATGCCATCAGGGCCAGCAGCCTTACGTACGTTGACACGACTCAGTGCATTACGGACGTTGGTGTGGGTGAGTGTGAGGTGGTGGAGGTCATCAGAGGGTGGGAAATTGATGTTCTTTTCGTTGTTGTCCTTGTCAAAACGAGCATAGAAGTTATTTAGCTCATTGAGAAAGGGCACAGTCATGGCTATAGGTATGGAGTTGCTGGGCTTATAATCAGAGATAGCTTGAATGCCCTGCCACATACGTCGGGGGTCAGAGTCCCCAAAATGTTCCTCCACCTTCAGCTTGTAGCTGTGCTTGGCCTTCTTGATGCCCCTCTTCAGATCTGCCCTGGATGAACTGTAGGCCTGTGCATCACCAGATCTAAAGGCATTGTTACGTGCTTTTAGCAGAAGTTGCACTTCTCTGTTCATCCACGGCTTCTGATTTGGGTACGTGGTAATCTGTCTTTCCGTGGTGACACTGTCAATAGTGGTGTTGATATGGTCCAGGACTGAGTGGGTGTAAGAGTTGATGTTTATGTGGGAGCCACAGGTAGCCTGAGAGGTGAACATACTCCAGTCTGTGTTCCTAAACTTCTCCTGGAGTACAGAGTCAACCCCCTCTGGCCACACTTTGATGGTCCTCACTGATGGCTTCACCCGGTTGATGAGCGGTACATACTTGGGGGTAAGGAACAAGGATAAATGATCAGACTGACCTAGGTGGGGGAGGGGAGTTGCTGTGTAGGCTCCCACAATATTGGTGTAAACATGGTCCAATGTTTTGTCCCCTCTTGTGTGACAGGAGACATGCTGGTAGAATTTAGGAAGTACTGTCTTGAGGTTAGAGTGGTTAAAATCACCCGCCACAATAAATGCTGCCTCTGGGTGTGCAGTTTGTTGTTTGCTAATAGCTGCATGCAGTTCTTTCATAGCAAGCTTAGCATTAGCATCCAGAGAAATGTAAGCGGCTGTTATGATGGTACAAGTGAACTCACGTGGCAGATAGAAAGGTCTACATTTAACCATGAGAAACTCCAGGTTAGCTGAGCAGTGTCTCTCAACAGTGACAGAGTTCGTGCACCAAGCCTTGTTAATATAAATGCACAATCCCCCCCCCCCCTCTTGTCTTACCGGAGTCAACTGCTGCTCTGTCTGCTCGGAGCGTGTGTAGGCCGGCTAGCTCGATAGCATTGTCGGGTATTCCACTGTGAAGCCATGTTTCCATAAAAATCATGATATTGCAGTTCATAAGTTTCTTATTGTTGGTGATCCGAAGCCGTAGTTCACTCATTTTGCTCGCCAGAGACCGTACATTAGCAAGGAAAATACTGGGTAGCGATAGCCGGTGCGGTGTTAGCTTTAGCTTAGCTCTTAGCCCACCGCACTTACCCCTCCTTTGTTTACGGTCCTTACGCCGCCTGCGAGCACTTCCGGTCGGCCGGGAAGCCTGCCGAGCGTCGGGAGCTCTCCAGAGCTCCGGGATGAGACGTAGATTCAGACGTAGGTTGCTGATAAAAAGGTCGTTATCGTTGTTTTGTAAACCAATATTCAAAAGCTCATCTCGGGTGTAAGATGTAAAAGCAGAGCTGTTCTGAACGAACATACCCGAAATGAGCAGAAATAACACTGATAGTCCCCAGAATCTGGTAGGACGCTGAGCCTCGCGTTGTGCACGCGCCGCCATCTTGCGCCAAAAAGATTGGCGCAAGATATATTTCTATGTATTATGCCATATGTCATATTATGCCACATATTTCTATGCCATATGTCAGAACAAGGTCCAACATACAGTATGGTGGAGATAATGAGTAGAATTTCCTACTTTCTGAGAAAACCCCATCGAGTCTAATATTGAATTAAAATGCCACATTAAGGCAATCACCATCTACATCTACATGTATATTAAAGTCCCCTACTATAAATATTGTATCTGATTTCAGCACTAAATCAGCTAAGAATTCAGCAAATTCGGATAAAAATTCTGAGTAGGTTGATGGAGGACGATAAACTATGGCAAATAAAATTGGGTTTAGCCTAAAATTGCTAAAGTGCCCAATACTGAGGACAAGGCCCTCAAAGGAATTATAACATGTTTTTTGCTTTACGTTAACTAGTAATTTGGAATGGTAAATTGTTGCTACTCCTCCTCCACGACCAGAACTTCTGGGGTTTTGACAGTTTAAATAACCAGAGGGAGGTGATTCATTTAAACCAACATAATCGTCTTGCCCTAACCAAGTCTCTGTAAGGGATATTAAATCAGTCTGATGATCAATTAACAGATCATGGACTAGCAGAGACTTGGGAGTTAGAGACCTAATATTTAACAAACTACATTTAATTTTTAAATTATGAGGAGGAAGAGAGGCCAAATCATTCAAGTTAGAGGCTTCATGTTTAATTTGAGTTTTACCAACTTTTTGTTTAATCACTTTGGGATACTTATACATTATATTTTTATCTACTTTGGAGGGAGCAGACAATGATTCTCTGATGGGGAAGACAGGGGCTAGTTGAGGGGTGGCTGATGAAGAGGAGCTGCAGAGAGGCGTGTAAGACTGCGACTCTGCTTCCTGGTCCCAACTCTGAGTTGTCAAGGTTTTGGAAATTTGGATAAAAAAGATGCCAGATTGTTAGATAAATGAGACGCACCATCCAAAGTGGGATGAACGCTGTCTCGTCTCATAAGACCAGGTTTTCCCCAAAATGAGTTCCAATTGTCAATGTAGCCCACGTTGTTTGCAGGACACCACACAGACAGCCAGCGGTTGAAGGATGACAAGCTGCTAAACATGTCATCACTGGTCAGATTGGGGAGGGGCCCAGAGAATAGTACAGAGGCAGACATTGTTTTGGCAAAGTCACACACCAATTCTACATTAAGTTTTGTGACTTCCGACTGCCGGAGATGGATGTCATTAATGCCGGCATGAATAACAGTTGTGGAGTACTTACAGTTACTTTTAGCCAGCATTTTCAAATTTGACTCGATGTCGCCTGCTCTGGCCCCAGGAATGCATTTGACTATGGCCGCTGGAGTCTCTAGGTTCACGTTTCTGACTACAGAGTCGCCAATGATCAGAGTTTTTTCCTCAGCGGGTGTGTCGCTGAGCGGGGAAAAATGCTTAGAAACGTAAACAGGTTGGTGGTTAACCAGGGCTTTGCAGCTAGGCTTCCTTCTCACCGTCACCCACCCAGTCTCCTCGCTGCTGAGGAGGACCGGAGGACCACTAACAGGTCGCCCTATGCTAGGGAGCTCCGCTGCAGCTAGGGGATGTCCGTCAAGATTAACTGGCGCAGATGGTGTTTCAATGCAGCGGAGCCGGGATTCCAAATCAGACAACCTCGCCTCGAGCGCCTCAAAAAGACAACATTTATTACATTTACCGTTATCATTAAAAGAGGCAGAGGTGTAGCTAAACATCTGACAGAGAGACCACACCAGAGGAGGAGAGGAAGGAGAGCTAGTAGCCATAGCAAGTGGCTAACCCGAAGCTAACAAAAACACCGATGAAAGGTGAACAGAAGGCTAAAGAGGGTGATTAGGTGACACTGAGTGTGCACACAGGTGCAAGAGGCTTGATTAACAGAAATGAGAACTAACGGTAGACGGAAAAAAGTGGTTAAAATACAATTAAAAGCAAAATCCTCAGGAGAGTGAGAAGAGCAAACCACACGGACAGACAGCAATACAGGAAGTGACGATACGTTACCACAAGTGACATCTGGTTGTACGCAGTCATGTGATGAATTGAGATGTCCAGGCTCCAGGCCATGGTGGACCAGAGGCCGGAAACAAACTGCGGGCCCCGATCGGACGTGATGTCCAAAGGAGCGCCAAAACGTGCCACCCATGTTGTCAAAAAAGCGCGTGCCACATCTGCGGACGCGGTGGAAGCTAGCGGGACTGCTTTGGGCCAGCGCATGGTGCAGTCCACCACTGTCAGGAGGTGCGTGAACCCCTGCGATGGTGGGAGGGGGCCCACGAGGGCCACGTGAACGGGGTCAAACCTCTTAGCCGGGATATGGAACGGCTCCAAAGGGGTCTTCGTGTGCCTGTGCACCTTGGCTCGTTGGCACGCTACGCAAGCTGCAGCCCACTCTTTCACCTGTTTGCGCAGGCTCAGCCAGACAAACTTTACGCCCACCATTTTGACTGACATGCGCACTCCTGGGTGCGCCAGGGAGTGAACCAACTCAAAAACGCGGCGGCGTCAAGCACGTGGGACCACCGGTCGCAGGCGGCCTGTAGAGACGTCACAGACTGGGGGGGGGGCCCCGTGTTGCAGCACTCTGCTCTCCAGCCTTAACCCTGTTGGTCCAGACTGGCGCGTGCAAACGTCCACATCGCCGATCTGCGCAGCGGCCATGGCCATGTAATCTATCCCCACATAGACTGGGGCCACTAATGTGTGCGAGAGGCAGTCACCCACCACATTGAGTTTACCAGCCATATGTCGAACGTCGGTCATAAACTCCAAGATCGCGGCCAGCTGTCTCTGCTGCCAGGCCGACCATGGTTCTGAAACCTTGGCCATCGTGTACGTTAGTGGCTTGTGGTCCACGAACTCAGTGAAGGTGTGCCCTTCCAGCCAGAACTGGAAGTGGCGTATGGCCAGGTGGAGAGCCAGTAACTCCCTGTTGAACGCGCTGTATTTACGCTCATTGTCGCGAAAAAACCTGCTAAAAAAGGCGAGCGGCTGCCAAGAACTGGCGACATACTGCTCCACGACGGCCCCTATAGCCACGTCTGATGCATTGGTAGTGAGCGCTATCCTAGCCGCTGGGTCCGGGTGCACCAGTAGTGCGGCGTTCGCCAGAGCTGTTTTAACCTTGGAAAACACCTGCTCTCGCTCAGGAGTGCAGTCGACTCTGTCCGCCGGCTTCTGTTTCTTAAGTGCGGCATACAACAGCTGCATGAGCTGGGCTGCGCGGGGGAGGAAACAATTGTAGAAGTGAACCATCCTCAAAAACTCCTGCAGCGCCCTGACCGTCTGAGGCCGGGGAAAATTCACCACGCACACTTTGTCCGGCAAGGGTACCGCACCCTTCGGTGAGATGCGGTGGCCCAAAAAATCAATCCCCGTCACCCCCAACTGGCACTTCGCAGGGCTGATTATTAATCCGTGCTCCTCCAACCTCTGGAAAACTGTCCTGAGGTGAGCTACGTGTTCGTCCTCGGACGTGCTGGCCACCAGGATGTCGTCCAGGTAGAAGAACACAAATGGCGGATCGTGGAGCAATGTATCCATCATGCGTTGGAATGTCTGCGCTGCACCTTTTAGCCCGAAAGGCATGCGTAAAAACTCAAACAGACCAAACGGGGTTATTACTGCCATTTTAGATATGTCCTCAGCCCGCACCGGGACCTGATGGTAACCGCAGACCAGATCTATCTTGGAAAAAATGCATGCCCCGGTGAGGTGAATGGAAAAATCCTGAATATGAGGGATGGGGTAGCGGTCGTGCGCTGTGGCATTGTTTAATCTGCGGAAATCTCCGCAAGGTCGCCACGATCCCTCGGCCTTAGGAACCATATGTAGCGGGGATACCCATGGGCTGTTTGAGTGCCTTATGATGCCCAACTTTTCCAAGTTGGCAAACTCCTTGCGCGCTATGGCCAGTTTAGTTGTGTCCAGGCGCCGAGGTTGTGTGAAAATGGGCAGCCCCGTAGTGGTAATGAAGTGCTCCACCCCGTGTTTAGTGACGGTCGCCGAAAACATCGGGACAGTGAGTGCTGGGAACTGGGTGAGTAGTGTGTGGAACTTACCCCTTGGAGCTGTGACGTTGGCTCATGTTGTTGGCCCGGTTCCTCGAGCTGTACAGGGGAGAGAATCAAAAGACATTGCGTTAATCAGGCGTCTGTTAGCAACATTGACTAGTAGTCCGTGTGCACACAAAAAATCAGCGCCTAAAATGGGGAAGCTGCATGCCTCTATGACGAATGTCCATTTGTATGTACAGCCGTGCAAGGATACAGTCAGTGTCCTCTCTCCAAAAGTCTTAATGTCTGAGCCGTTTATGGCCATCAGCTTGGGACTGCTAGTTCCCACCAGCGGGTCGGCGTAGGGCGGCAGGATGAGGCTCTTTTGGGAGCCGGAGTCCATGAGGAACCGTCTCCCCGAGTGTGAGTCTGTCACATAGAGCAGCTTGCTTGCTTCACCAGCGGTCGCAGCTGCTACCAACTGCCGGTCCCGGCGTTTCCCAAACGCCTGAATTGGCACGGTGGCATGCATCGGCATGTATCCTCTCCAAAACGGCGGTGGTAGAAACAGAGCATGTCTCTACGGTGCTTCTTGGCCCCTGCTGCAGCCACCATCGCTGGCTCCTCGCCTCCGCTGGCCGTCTCGCTGGGTTCCGACGCCGCTGCGTTCACTGTGAGGGCACTGGTAGTGAGGATGATCCAATCTACCTGCTGGGCTAGTGCCCGGTAGTTGCGCGCGGCCAGCAGCGGCGAATTGGCAAGGACTGCTCTGGCCACCGTTGGGAGGTTCCGGAGGAAAAAGTGGGCAAAGAGAAAATGCCCATCATCTGTGCCCATCAATGCCAACATCTCCATCAATTCGACTGCCGACCTGTCTCCTAACTCGAAGCGCGTCAGGAGCCTCTCCGCTCTCTCACAGTCCGAGAGCGTGTAGCACCGGGTCAGCGCGGTTTTGAGAGCACCGTATTTGTCGCGGGCTGGGGGCTGTTGGAGCAGGCTCACCACCTGCTGAGTTGTGCATGCGTCCAGCGCTGCGACCACATAGTAATATCTGGTGTCATCTGACGTTATTCCCCGGAGCGCGAACTGGGCCTCGGTGTGAAGGAACCAAGACTTCGGGTCGTGAAGCCAAAAGAGTGGGAGTTTGACCGAAACGGCACACGCGTTGCTGGCACTTCCCGTCCGGGTCGTCTCCGGGGTATTCACCTCGAGTTCCATTGTGCGTCAAGGGTCACCAGTGTGAAGAGAATAACCAGGCCGAACTTTTCCGAGCAGATGAAACTTTATTCCACTCTTTCTCACATTCACCAGAATCAGAAAACATCATCACCAGGTTGCAGGCATTCTCTTTTATATCACAGCACTAACACTGCTCTGCTACCTGGGGTGCTGCATTAACATATCACTCCCCACACTCCCCACCTTTGATCTGCCACTTCAGTCTGAGGGAAAATTATTGAGTGGGTTCCCCACAACCTGTTTTATTGAGTGTTTGGTACAGTTACTATGGCTCTTTAGGAAAGAAAGTTCCGCAAATGTTGGTCAATGCAAGTTTCTTTAAAAAAAAAATATCAGATTACTCAAGTAATCTTCGATTAGAGTGGGTGATTACCCGAGCCATAAAATAGTCGTTAGCTGCAGCCCTAGAGGGTACCCACATGATGACCCAAAGAAAGCACCAAGGGTCCATTCCACAAAGCTCATTCACTTTAGTTGCAAATCATGTGTGATGGCCATCATCCTCTATAATATGGCTGGGAGCCTACCCAGCCGTTGAGGTGAGAATGATGGATTCATTGTATTATAGACTTTCCCATCTGGCAACCCAGTGACTTCTAGGAAAGACTAGTTGACAACCATGGAAGATTGGTGACAGCAAGGAGAGACTGCTGCCATCTGGGAAAGACCAGAGTCAGGGGTGTGGCAACTTGGCAGACCAAAACACATCCTCTGAGAGGAGGAACCCAAAGCACTCGATATGGATAAGTATGCAGTAAGATACCCCCAGAGTCGGGTTAGAGCTGCAAAGCGGCAATGACTGACCAACAGGATGGACCATGGCAACGATTCTGGAAATTGTGAACCCAACATTAGCGCATGCTGACACGACAACTGTGGTTTGCACTTGTGGGAAAGTCTGTAAGAACATGAAAGGCCTCAAGAGCCATCAGGCAAAGATGGGTTGCCTACACCTTAGCAGTGTGCAATGCACAAGGCAACCTGGTGAAACAGAGGAGAGGCTGGGACTGGTAGCCAACCACAGTACCTGAATCTCCAGGCGCACAGCAGAGAGATCTGCTGTACCTGATGTATTGCTGGGGGCAATGCATGGGCAAATTGATAAAATTGAGCAGCAACTTCAAGACAGCCACTAGTCAGGGAAGCAAGAAATCAACTTCAGGCATCAAGACAAGAGGTATAGAGGAGTACCCCTCCAGCCTGCATAGTGATCCAGAAAGGGGCATAGAACTAGAGATCCGGGAGGCCTTGATGACCCTCGATGAGCCAACATCGATGTTTGTTGCTGTTACAACCCCAGTGGTGTAGAAAGAGTAACCTGTGTTTCTCCTCAGGTCTTGATTCCCTTAACTCCCTCTTTGGCTGTTCACAGCCCACATCTGCATCCTGTTGACCAATCAGTGTTCCTTCCCAGACAATAAAAGGCCAGAGAAGCAGAAGATCTTCCTTCTACCTTTGACTTGGGTTGCCACCACACCACCAGCTCTGTAATCTCTGCTGCCATTACAGACTGTCATAGGTTTGAAGCCATTGGTATGTATGTTTTTTTGGGGTTTTTTTGCATGTTCACTTGTGTACTCTGTAGTGAACTTGATATATCTTTTGGTTAATCAGACTGTCTGATAACTTGTGTTTGCTCTTTATTTTTGCCAGAGAAAGCTGTAGGGGGAGAGTTGCCATTTTCTTTTAACCCTTTTTCTTCTGTTTATGTTGCAGATCAGGGAGTCGCTTATCAGGGTTTGTACTTTTTTTCCAACTTAAGTTTTAGGTAAGAATCTTTTGTTTCTAGCTCTGGGGGCATTTTTGTTTGTTGTTTTGGCCTTGGTTCTCCCTGAAGTCAATTTTTCTTTCTTTTATTCTGACAATTAACAATATAAAACCTATGAACTCTCTCATCATTTTGTCACCTGGTTTATGTTACTCCCTTTTACTCCTAGACAGCCACTGGGGTTGTAACAGTTGAACAAGAACCTTCATGGAAGGACGTCAACGACTTCCTCAAAATTGCAAGGGCTGGCCCAGCACCAGGACCCAATGGAATCACATACAAAGTAAAAAGTGTACAAACAGTGTGAGAGACTGCGAAGGAGGCTCTGGAAGCAGCTGAAGGTGGTGTGGAGGGCATACCCCCTTCCAAATGAGTGACTCATTGCAGAGGGGTGTTTTATCCCCAAAGAGGAAAACTTATTGAGTATCAAACAGTTCCACACCATCTCTCTTCTGAATGTGGAAGGCAAGATATTCTTTGGAATTTTGGTAAGTACACTGACCAACTTTCTGATGAACAATAAGTATATCAATACCTCAGTTCAAAAGGTGAAGTACCAGGAGTTCCAGGGTGTATGGCGCCCACAAGTGTCATCTCAAAGATAACTGAGAATACCAAATGCAGTCATGGAGATCTTGCAGTTCTGTGGCTCGGTATATCCAATGCATATGGAACCATCCCTCACAAGCTGGTGGAGCTCACAGTACAAGCGTACCATGTCCCAGGGATAGTCCAGCATCTCCTCTAGGAGTACTGCAACCACTTCAAGATGCGGTTTTTACCACCAGCTGGCAGCAGTTGGAGAAAGGCATCGTTACTGGATGCACAATTTTGGTCATCCTGTTTGCAGCTGCAGTGAACCTCTTGGTCAAGAGAATGGAGAAGTGGAGAAGAGGAACAGTTCTGGCAAGTGGTATTCAGCAGACTCCAGTTAAAGCATTTATAGATGATATGAAATAACTGCAAGATCATTCCCAGAGGGGCAGTGGATTATGGAAGAGCTTTGCAAGATCATTACAGGAGCCAGGATGGAGTTTAAGCCATAAAAATCATGGAGCCTTGTGCTGAGGAAAGGATGCATCCAGGACGAGTCCTGCTTCAGGATTGGAGAAGAACTTATCCCCATTGTCAGCCTGAGACTCATTAAGAGCTTGTGAAAATGGTACAGAGCCGAACTGAATGACAGAGAGAATGTGAAAGAGATGCTTGGACAGGCTGAGTTGTGGCAAATCAGCATGGAGTGCTTCCAAGACTTCTTTTTCCACTGCTCATATACGAGGTGCCATTAACAACAATCAAAGCCCTGGAAAGGTGGATTAGCTCCTTTCTTTGAAGATGGCTGTCAGTACTCAAAAGCTTCTCTTCAATTGGCCTGCACAGCTCTAGAAGCAAGCTGCAACTTCCAATAACATGAGTCATTGAAGAGTTCAAGGTGTCCAAAGCCCAGTAGCTGATAATGCTACGTGACAGCAGCAAAGGGGTCAGCAAGCAATGCTGTGGCATACACAGAGGAAAGGCTATGCCACAGGTACATTGTGGGGATGGTCAATCAATGCAGGCTTGGCCAAGGAGTCATAACCATGGCAAGGTGGAGGGATGCAGATACCAAAGGCCACCACAGCCTACACGATCAGATACTGTCTGAGCTTGCCATAGGTCTGGAGGTGAGGAGAAGGAAGACCCCCAACTCCACCAGGATGCCAGGGCCCTGCCTGATCAGGTTTGTTAGAGCAGGGGAAACCTCAAGTGGGACACAGGTGCAGGAATCCTGGCATCTGCTGCTGACTGGTACATAAGAGTTGACCTCAGAAGACAACTCAAGCTTCCGGAGGAGATTACAACATCAACCCTCTGACCAGACATAGTTCTGTGGTCCAGAGTATCAAAACAAGTGGTTCTTCTTGAGCTGACTGTGCCCTGGGAGGAGAGAATGGAGGAGGCCCATGAGAGAAAGCTTGGGAAGTACCAACCCCTCATTAACAAGTACCAGCAGAGGGGATGGTGGGCATGGAACTTGCAAGTTGAAGTGGGTTGCCAATGATTTCCTTGGCAGTCTCTTTCGAGTGTCCTGTCCAGACTTGCAATCAGAGGTTGCAATAGAAGAAGGCCAATTTCACCAAACAAGCCGAGGCAGCATTAAGATGGCTGTGGCTGAAGCCCTGTGAGCAATGGAACAATCCATCAGGCAGGAAGAAAACATCATAGAGCAGTGGTGGTGGAACCCATGGGGCACAGGGGGCTACCTCAGGACGCTGGGTCACCTGTCAAGCCCCACGGAGGTGCTTTGGTTCAATTGGCTAAACAGTGATGAAGGAGGGTACACACATGATGACCCAAAGAAAGCATCAATGGTCCACGCCACAAAGCTCAGTCATTTTACTTGCAAAGTATGAGAGTTGGCCATCATCCTCTGGAATATGGCTGGGAGCCTACCCAACCATTAAGATAAAAACAATGGATTCATCAAATTATAGATTAATATCAATTATTAGGGCTGTCACGGTGGAGGAATTTCCTCTGCGGTGATGGTGGATAGCTCAACATCGCAATATGCGGTATTATTGCAAATGTTTTTAGGACTCTGTGGTCTCGTAATTTAAACAGGGTCTATAACTTGTGTGGCAAATGATGGAAGCTGTAAGAAACTCGCTGCAGCTCCACTCTCAACTTGTGCATGTGTGACAATTGTGTGGAGTGCCTGTCTTCCTACAGGCATGAACTGCTGAGTCTGTAAAAAAATATAAAAAAAATTTAAGAATAAAAAACTCGATAATTTTCATAAAGCAGTGGCAGTAACCCAAGTATTTCAGCTACAGGGTGTGTGGACTGGTTGGAGACTGCAGTGACATTCAGCTTATTTAAACAGGACAGCCTCCATACAGGACCCTGCATGGCTCTTGTCTCCGTGATTTTTAGATTTCTGCCGCTGTCCGAAAAATCCCGTTCAACCAAGCAATGCACTATAAAGTAACTGTTTTGCTCTTGGAGCTCATTTGTCAGGATCATAAACACTCCGCTCAGAAGAAAAAACATGCTTTGTGCCCTTTCAGTGCTCACTGTCATGGCTGTATTTAGCAATTCGTCCAAACGCTTCCGCCACTAATTGCCTGCTGGAGTCTGTCTGGAGAGAATGCCCCATATGGTGCTGGCGGTGGCAGCACCCGGTGCTGTGAAGGCTTCCACAATACCAAGTGCAAATGTGCTGTTGGCAATAAAAAATACACTTACTGTTTATTTAATATTCAATTGGGGCACATAAGTTAACAACAAGATTTAGCCACACACACAAAAAAAGTGAACACTGCGTGTACGGATCCCCGTATGTCATGGCAATGGTCTTGAGTGCTGGTGAAATTTACAGTTTTATTTTCTTATTTTAGTACAGTACACATTAAGTAAAATACATAAACTACGACCACCATAAGAGCTTGTTGCGGCTGTGGCGCAAGTGTAGTGTAGCCGACTACTGATCGGAGGGTCAGGGGTTTGATTCCCGTGCAGTCTGCATGTCAAAATATCCTTGAGCAAGACACTGAACCCCCAGTTGCTCCTGGTGGGTCAGGCCAGTGCCTGTGTATGGCAGGTCCGCCCGCCGCCATGGGTGGATAGCAGGATCTGTAAAGCGCTTTGGTCATCTAGAGATGTGAAAAAGCACTGTATAAGTGAATTCCATTTTCCATTATTGATCCATAAATCAATTAATGTTAGCATTTGTAGCTCAACTGTCTCTACTACGCGCTATAGCCTTACTGACAATTCCACAGGCAGGCACAGGAAGTGAAAACAAAACCAAAATAAAAGCCTGCTTTTTTACTTCAGTGCACAGGATGGCATAAGGCCTCTGTACTTTGTAAAATTAACTACTAATAGGAAAACATTTACACAAAGATCAAAAAATACATATCTCACAATTATTGCTCAAGTAATTAACATAAAATAATAAACCTTTCAGGGGATATTTACACCACGGTTGTTGCAGTTGCTCGTTATCCTCCGAGGCAGGCTTCTCCATAGTGCAGCACTACATAATTATGGTTATCATGACAGCCCTATTTATTGAAGAGTAGTAACCCAAAAAAATTAGTTGAGTAAGAAAGTATCGACTTAAAAAGTTACTTGACATGGGATTTTACAGTGCATTTGGAAAGTATTTACGGCGCTTCACTTTTTCCACATTTTGTTATGTTACAGCCTTATTCCGAAATGGATTAAATTCATTTATTTCCTCAAAATTCTACACACAATACCCCATAATGACAACATGAAAAAAAGTTGTTGTTTTTTTAGATTTTTGCAAACTTATTAAAAATTAAAAAAACTAAGAAATCACATGTACATACTGTAAGTATTCACAGCCTTTGCCATGAAGCATGAAATTGAGCTCAGGTGCATCCTGTTTCCACTTATCATCCTTGAAATGTTTCTACAGCTTAACTGGAGTCCACCTGTGGTAAATTCAGTTGATTGCACATGATTTGGAACGGCACACACCTATCTATATAAGGTCCCACAGTTGACAGTGCATGTCAGAGCACAAACCAAGCATGAAGTCAAAAGAATTGTCTGTAGACCTCCAAGACAGGATTGTCTCGAGGCACAAATCTGGGGAAGGGTACAGAAAAATTTCTGCTGCTTTGAAGGTCCCAATGAGCACAGTGGCCTCAATCATCCATAAATAGAAGCTCAGAACCACCAGGACTCTTCCTAGAGCTGGCCGGCCGTCTAAACTGAGCGATCGGGGAAGAAGGGCCTTAGTCAGGGAGGTGACCAAGAACCAAATGGTCACTCTGTCAGAGTTCCAGTGTTCCTCTGTGAAGCCAATTAGGCCTGTATGGTAGAGTGGCCAGACGGAAGCCACTCCTTAGTAAAAGGCACATGGCAGCTCGCCTGGAGTTTGCCAGAAGGCACCTGAAGGACTCTCAGACCATGAGAAACAAAATTCTCTGGTCTGATGAGACAAAGATTGAACTCTTTGGCGTGAATGCCAAGGCGTCATGTTTGGAGGAAACCAGGCACCGCTCATAACCATGCCAATGGTGGTAGCAACATCATGCTGTGGGGATGTTTTTCAGTGGCAGGAACTGGGAGACAAGTCGGGATAGAGAGAAAGATGAATGCAGCAATGTAAAGAGACATCCTGGATGAAAACCTCCTCCAGAGTACTCTTGACCTCAGACTGGGGTGACAGTTCATCTTTCAGCAGGACAACGACCCTAAGCACACAGCGAAGATATCAAAGGAGTGGCTTCAGGACAACTCTGTGAATGTCCTTGAGCGGTCCAGCCAGAGCCCAGACTTGAATGCAATTGAACATCTCTGGAGAGATCTGAAAATGGCTGTGCACCGACGCTTTCTATCCAACCTGATGGAGCTTGAGAGGTGCTGCAAAGAAGAATGGGCAAAACTGCCCAAAGATAGGTGTGTCAAGCTTGTGGCATCATATTCAAAAAGACTTAACACTGTAATTGCTGCCAAAGGTGCATCAACAAAGTATCGAGCAAAGGCTGTGAATACTTATGTACATGTGATTTCTTAGTTTTTTTTATTTTTTAATAGATTTACAAAAATCTAAAAAAAAAACTTTTTTTCCCCACATTGTCATTATGTGGTATTGTGTGTAGAATTTTGAGGAAAAAAATTAATTTAATTCATCCATCCATCCATCCATCTTCTACCGCTTTTCCGGAGGTCCGGGTCGCGGAGGCAGCAGTTCAAGCAGAGAAGCCCAGACTTCCCTCTCCCCTGCCACCTGCTCCAGCTCTTCAGAGAGGATACCAAGGCGTCCCCAGACCAGCTGGGAGACATAGTCTCTCCACCAAGTCCTGGGTCTGCCCCAGGGTCTCCTCCCAATGGGACGTGCCCGAAACACCTCAAGTGGGAGGCGTCCAGGAGGCATCCTAATCAGACGCCCATACCACCTCAACTGACTCCTTTCAATGTGGAGGAGCAGCGGTTCTACTCTGAGCCTCTCCTGGATGACTGAGCTCCTCACCCTAATGAGGAGAGGGTGAGTCCAGCAATCCTACGGAGAAGGCTCATTTCAGCCGCTTGAATCCGCGATCTTGTTCTTTCGGTCATTACCCAAAGCTCGTGACCATAGGTGAGAGTAGGAACGTAGATTGACTGGTAAATCGACAGCTTTGCCTTAGAACTCAGCTCCCTCTTCACCACAACAGACCGGTACAACGTCCACATCACTGCAGATGCTGCTCCAATCCGTCTGTCAATCTCTCGCTCCATTTTCCCCTCACTTGTGAATAAGACCCCAAGATACTTAAACTCCTCCACTTGGGGCAGGAGCCTGTCCCCAACCCAGAGAGGACAACCCACCTTTTTCCGGCTGAGGACCATGGACTCGGACTTGGAAGTGCTGATTCTCATCCCAGCTGCTTCACACTCAGCGGCAAACCGTCCCAGCAAGAGCTGTAGGTCATTGAGATCTTATTTATCTGATAGGTTCCAGTTTGTTCATGTAAATGATGAGTTTTCTTTCAGCTCAAAGCTTAGTCATGGAGTTCCACAGGGATCTGTGCTAGGCCCTACTCTTTTTAGTTTATATATGCTTCCGTTAGGCAACATTATTAGAAAGCACTGTATACATTTTCATTGTTATGCAGATGACACACAATTATACCTGTCAATGAAGCCAGATGATACTAATCAATTAGCCAAGTTAGAAGCCTGTCTTAAGGAAATCAAAGCTTGGATGACTTGTAATTTCCTGCTATTAAATTCAGATAAGACTGAAGTCATTCTTGTTGGTCCAAAAAACCTTAGAAATTCCTTTCCAAATCAAACTTTCAGTTTGGATGCAGTTACTCTTTCTCTTAATAGCTCTGTGAGGAACCTTGGAGTTATTTTTGATCAGGATTTGTCCTTCAATTCACATATTAAATTTGTTTCTAAGACTGCCTTCTATCATTTGCGTAATATTGCCAAGATTAGGAGCATCTTGTCTCAGAGTGATGCTGAGAAGCTGATCCACGCTTTTGTTAGCTCGAGATTAGATTATTGTAATTCTTTATTATCAGGCTGTCCTAAAACATCTTTAAAAAGTCTTCAGCTGATCCAAAATGCTGCAGCAAGAGTTTTAACAGGTACTAGAAAGAGAGATCATATCTCTCCGGTTCTGGCCTCCCTTCATTGGCTTCCCATAGAGTTTAGAATTAAGTTTAAAATCCTTCTTCTTACTTACAAAGCTCTAAACAATCAGGCTCCTTTTTATTTAAAAGATCTGATACTACCGTATCATCCTAACAGAGCACTACGCTCCCAAAATGCAGGATTACTTGTAATACCTAGAATCTCCAAAAGTACAATGGGAGGCAGAGCCTTCAGTTATCAAGCTCCTCTCCTGTGGAATCAGCTGCCAATCTGGATTCGGGAGTCAGACTCGATCTCTGTTTTTAAGAATAGGGCTAAAACCTACCTTTTTGATATAGCCTACAATTAGGGAGGGATCATGTGTTTCTGAACCCTCCCTTAGTTATGCTGCTAATAGGTTTAGTCAGCCGGGGGACCTCCAGTAATGCACTGGGCCTCACTCCTTTCCTCACTCTCTATGAAATTTTTTTTTTTTGCTGGTCATTAACATTTGTTTGTTCTCTCCCATAGATTGAGTCCCCATCGTGCTGTTTGCTCTCTACATGTCTGTTCTTTTCTTCTTCTCTATCCCCTCACCCCCCAGCCAGTCGCAGCAGATGACTGCCCCTCCCTGAGCCTGGTTCTGCTGGAGGTTTCTTCCTGTTAAAAGGGAGTTTTTCCTCTCCACCGTCGCCAAGTGCTTGCTCACGGGGGATCGCCTGATTGCTGGGGTCTTTCTGCAACTGTGGGGGTCCCCCCTACAGTTGATAGTGCTATGAGATGACTGTTGTTGTGAAATGGCGCTATATAAATAAAGTTGAATTGAATTGAATTGAATTGAATTGAATTGCTGGATGAAGCCAACAGCAATGCCCTACAGCTCTTGTGAATTTAATTTAATTCATCTTGGAATAAAGCTGTAACATAACAAAACGTGGAAAAAGTGAAGTGCTGTGAATACTTTCCAGATGCACTGTACTAGGCTTCATGGTCAGCTGAACTCTTCCTTATATTTTTCCTCCAAGGAACAGACCAGCGTGTAGTATTTGGATGGGTTTTAATACAAAGAAGTGTGAAACTACAAACCAAGAAAAATATACACAATATTAGTTGTACATCAAACATAAGCTTTTTTTACAAGCACAAACTGTAGTAAAAGTAACTAAATTACTCAAATAGCATGTAACATAATAACAAAATGTGGAAATGTACATCTATCTATATTTTACATGTTACAAATTATCCTTGTGAACCACGTCACCAAACTTTCCTATTTATGACTATATTCACAAAAGAAACACTTAGAAATATGCCCCATCTATCTATAAATGCAAAGAATTGCTGTCTGTTTGTGTGTCTGTCTGTCTGTCTGTCTGTTTGTGTGTCTGTTCCTCACATATCTCTCAAACCGTTGGTCAGACTGACCTCAGATTTTATAAATTCTTTACTGAGGTTACGAGGGTGTGCATCCCCGAGTATGGAGTTGTGCAGTCAAAATATGTAATTTTTATCAATAAAAGTTTAGTCATGCACTCTCCTCATGCTCTGGCTTCTAGAAGTGTGCGCAGGGTTTTGGATTGACTCCGTACTGATTGGATAATACACAGAATTACATCATCAGTAACCACAGTGCTCCGTAAGCAAAACAAGGAAGCAAAAAGTGACAAATTTGACTAGAAAAGGCTAATACTTAAGATTTAATGCTTAAAAAATTGTACCACAAAGTTGTCGTGATTGCGTAGGTCTAATGGATAATTCGGCATGGAGAACACGAGGTGTACGAGTGCACTGGGGGAGGAGGGGCTGGTGGAGACCAGTGGTGCCACAAAGGACAGCGGTGGCACACGGGTAAAGCAGCAGCTGAGACTCCCATAACCAGGTAGGCTGGGCTTGGCTCCCTGTGAAGGACTGAGATCCACCGGTTAATTGACTGGTTAGACTGGTTAATTCTGAACACAGCCACATCCCGAGTTATAACAGGATGTGCATATTTATGCAACCAGGTTATTGTACATTTTTTTATTTTTTATTTTTCGTCTTAAAAGATTTCAGTTTGTTTTTCAATTGGGTTGTACTGGTCAAATTAATGGTGGAAAAACTTTTGAAATAATTTATCTTGGTCTCATTTTTTACATCACAAAAACCTAGCATTTGAACAGCGGTGTGGAGACTTTTTATATCCACTGTATATTTACATATACAGTGGATATAGCCTGTGTGGAGTTTGCATGTTCTCCCCGTGTCTGCATGGGTTTACTCCGGGATTTCTCTGGTTTCCTCCCACATGCCAAAAACATGCAAGTTAGGTTAATTGGCATCAAACTGGGGATTCTAAATTGTCCTTAGGTTTGACTGTGAGAGTGAATGGTTGTCTGTCTCTCTGTGTTGGCCCTGCGATGGACTGGCGATCTGTCCAGGGTGTACCCTGCCTCTAGCCCAAAGATGATGGGATTGGCTCCTGCCCCCCCCCCCCGTGACCCAAAAAGGATTAAGCAGAAGAAGATGGATGGATGGATGGATGGATATTTAAATGGATGGAAATTAGTGAGAAAGCTATAATCTGAAACAGAGCATCTTTACCCCGTGTTTAATGTTTTTCTGCACATGGTCCCTGACAAATAAACCAATAAACTAAACTAAATATATATAGGTCTTAGGACCTGATGGTCAAAATGACCATACAGGGAGGTTCCTCCTGGTGATTAGTCTCAATAACAAGAACAAACTTAAAATACCATCATAGATACTGTGGAATTTGGGGCCACTGCTAATATTCAAATTGTAACGTCGGGGCCATGTTAAGGGGGGCAGGGATTTCCCAGCATGCTTTGCCAGTTGAAACGTTACTGTGTGTGTGTATTAAATGTGCTATTACTGAGTTATTGTACTGCTGTGTCATTATAACTGCGTTATAATGACCCAGCAGTGTTTAGCAGGATTAGGGCAAGATGTACCATGTGTGTGTAACCATGATTGAAACGGAGGTCTGGGAGAATGACCTCCCCTCCTCTCTGTGCTCAGAAGTAGTTGGGGTTGGTGGTGTGTAAATAAAGCCTGTTAGTCACAACCATCTTGCTCCTCTTCTTTGTGTGAATCCCGCAAACGTCACACTGGTGTCAGGAGTGGGGATGGAGCAAGATGAGGATCCAGGCGGAGGTCCAGCGGCCGGAGCGGTTCATCGCTCGGCTGGGAACGGAGGGTAGAGCTGAGACGCCGGCCCCCCCGGAGAGGCTCGCCGCGATGGACGGAGCAGCGGACCCGACGGGACTGAGCAGAGCAAACCAGCCCCGTTTCCCACCCTTTTCAGGGCAGGACGGGCTGGCGATTCCAGAGCGATTAGGAGTGGCGATCGACCGGGAGATGACCGTCCCATCCGTCCAGTAGCGGGCCAAGATTCCCCGCTACAACGGCGAGAACCTGTTGGATGACCACCTGACCCAGGTCGAGTTGGCTGCTGCGCTGAACGACTGGTCATCGGAGGAAACCACCGTGCTGAGAGCGAGTGGGAGGAGGAGCTACGGCAGACCGCGGAGGAGACAGCCGCGGTGACGCGAGGAAGGGGGGCTTCCGCTGCACAGAGCCAGGGTACTTCACATGGTTACTGCCCCGCACGCAGCGCATGACAAACTGGCCCCTCACCAACGTTAAATTAGAGCGAGGTGGCATGGACGGGTAAAGGCCGCCTCCTGCAGATGCTTCCCCGGCGGTGATGTCACAGAGGCCTTCGGAGCACAGCAGCAGCGGAGTGAGCAGGACGAAGATGCGGCCATTTCCCAGGCGCGGCAAGGGCTGGACGCATGGACGCGGGCCAGCGGCCGCCTGGGAGACCTGGCAGCGGTGGGAGTCGGCCGGAGCGGGCATGGGACTCCCGCTGCCAGGGAAGGGACTGTGCGTGGTCCTACAGAGGCTGTCAGATGTGTCCATCCACTCGCTGGTGGCCAAACCGGAACCCTACCCCAACCAGATACTCCGACCGAGACTCAGATGGACACTGGATGGCCCGTGCGTGCCGCCCCGGCACCGGGCTGACTCGCGTTGAATTTCTGAAAGTGGACTTTGAATTTTCTGGGGACAGAAACCAGTCCAGGGGAGGGCAGTGTAATGTCGGGGCCATGTTAAGGGGGGCAGGGATTTCCCAGCATGCTTTGCCAGTTGAAACGTTACTGTGTGTGTGTATTAAATGTGCTATTACTAAGTTATTGTACTGCTGTGTCATTATAACTGCGTTATAATGACCCAGCAGTGTTTAGCAGGTTTAGGGCAAGATGTACCATGTGTGTGTAACCATGATTGAAACGGAGGTCTGGGAGAATGACCTCCCCTTCTCTCTGTGCTCAGAAGTAGTTGGGGTTGGTGGTGTGTAAATAAAGCCTGTTCGTCACAACCATCTTGCTCCTCTTTCTTTGTGTGAATCCCGCAAACGTCACAAAATGTTAATATTGATCATCAAATGAAAGAGCTGGCCCTCTTAACTGAGACATGGAACAGCAAATACAGAGGTTCATCAGGCCATGTAACTTGTTTTGTCCGAATAACATGAGACTGGAGCCACTCTCAACTGAACACTGAACTGACTTTATTATCGAGAACAACACAATATACACTCCAGCCGTAGCCCGCCTGATGTCATACCAAGGACGGGTATGACAGCACACACACCACACTCATTACACGACAATTCCCGTCCCCCTTACAAAAATGCAAGCCACACACACAGTCAAGAAACTCCCCAATTTAGGACCTGTTATGAAGGCATGACTGTGATTAAAGATATTACAGGTTTGGTTGCATTTCTCAGACTGACCACTGGGGGCGCGGCCGTTTTTGTGAGGAAGGAACTTATTACACTGTTCATTAGTTTGCCCTGAGCATCGGTGATGGTAGCATATGTCCCTTTGGTTGTCTTTTTCATTAGAGTGTGCGTCCATGATAGGTGAGTGATTTGTAGAAGATTAAGACGTTTAATATGGTCATTGTTCACCGGTATAATTTTAAGGACATGATATTCCACTGTCTACCATTGTTAGCTATAGACTAAGGGGCTAAGCTACACTATGTTCTTGTTACTGTATTATTATTTTAGTTATTGGTTCTTAGGTCTATATATATATTGTTTAAAGTAGTCACCTGTATTTAAGCTTGTGTAATTATGGGTATATTGTAAATGAGAGAAGTGTGCCTTTGTTTACTTTAACAATTAGTGTAGTAGTTAAGGCTTTGAGGCCTACCTATAAGGGCAGCATGTGACTGCTATTTAATATTGGATTTGACTAATATTATTTCCGTTTATTGTAGCTCTCTTCACGACAACAGACACAGGTTGGTTCTTTTAAACGGGCGTTTATTGGGACTTATGCACCTCCCTCATCGTCACGCCGTGAGAACTGTATAAGCAAACATAACGCATAACCATATATACAGTACAGAGTGAAATAATATAAACAAGTTACAAAACAAATACCTCGTTGGCCGCTTGTCATGAAAAGAGTTCTGAAGGTAAAACAAACTGCTTGGCTTCAATCTTCAATCAAACTTAAGTGCCAGATAGCTGAATAACGTGGCACAGCGTTCTTCTCATTTCCGCTATGTGCTACAATAAAAACAATCCCAGCGGCACTCCAGACGGAAACATCAGTTCCGGTCAGGAAACAATAAATTTCAACAAACTATACAGTTGCAACAACCAACATGTAACGTACAGAAAATATATAATTTTATAACAACACTTACACTCCCACCAAATCACTCATTGATTTAAATGCGGGATTTCTTTTAAACACAGATTATAAATGGAATCAATGGCTTGGGTTATTTGAACTCTGAAAGAATGTGACCCACTTTGTTTAATTTCTACTTAATTTGCCTCAAGCAAGGTAACCACCTTGTGAATGGGCCTTTGAAGGTAAACCAGTCTAGGTTATACCTCTTCCTTGGTGGTATACACGCTCATGATGATGCTTGACAAGCAGTGTTGAAACATGGGATTTCTTTGGAAGGATCGCCGGATGTTTTACATCATGGTGCAAGGCTGACTGGGACAATCGTCCTCCTACCCTTAGGACATTGTTCTTGTCCAAGAAGGCGTTCAACTTATATAACTTGCTGTACTTGTTCAAAGTGTCTCCCTTCTGCGCTTTGATTTTTTGTATGTCCGCAGCAAAGGCATCTTCTTGCACTAGCCTGATGATAAAGCTTTCTGCTTCCTTTCTTTCTTCAAGACTGGTTGCTTCATTTGTTCTTGGCTGAAGTCCTTTGATTTCTTTGGCAAATCTCTTGAGCCTAGCAATGGCTCTAACTGCCCTGGACCAGTCAGAGAATTTGGCGAGGCGTTTCGCCACTGACTCTATTCCTTTCATCATGACTGTATGGACATGGGCTTTGCGAAGTTCAGGGTCAGTTCTTTCAACATCTCCCACCATTTCCTCTTCACGTGGAAGATTCTGGTGCCAAAGAAAATCAGGTCCTGTCAGCCAATTAGACTCTTTTAACTGAGCTGCACTCAGTCCTCTTGAAGCGCAGTCAGCTGGGTTGTTTTCAGTGCTGACATGTCGCCATTGTGCGGGATCTGTGCTAGATCTTATGCATTGGATCCGGTTGGCTACGAATGTGTGGAATGTCTTTGCATCATTGTAGTTAGCTTCGGGATTTGCACAGCCGACAATACTCCAGCCAAGATCAGTTTGCTGTGCATATGGATGATTGTCTTTCCCAAACAGAATTTCTCTTGGAAGAAGGGCTTGTTGGCAGTTGTAGCCGATTAGTAGTCCTACTTCACAATCTAGTGGTGGTGGAATCTTGTCTGCCAGTTGTTCAAGATGAGGCCACTTTAGTGCTGTTTCAGAGGTTGGAATGTGTGACCTATCTGCTGGGATGAACTCTCGTGTGAAAAGTGCTGGCAATGGAATTCTTCTCTCTAAGTTGTATCCTCTCACTTGCAAGTTTGTCAGTTTCTGAGAGGTTATGACTACTGATTTTGTAGTCATTGTGGATAGCCGCAAGCTGACATTCTCTTTGCTTGTATCGAGGTCTTGGGCTATTTCGTCTAGGATGAAAGTTGTATCACTTTGAGTGTCTAAGAGTGCATACACAAGAACTTCGTGGTCTGGGTGCTTTGTAGACGAGATCCAGACTGGTACGATTGAGGATGTTTGTGTGTTTGGGCCCTCTTGTATGACTCTGTTGGTAGTTGCTGTCGCAGCTACTTCTTTGATCTCTGCTTTGTCCTTTGAGTTATCTTCTCCTTTTGGAGCAGTCAGCCTTTGACGGTCTTTAAACTTCTCCTCATGCAAACATGTCGGATGTCTTCTTTGGCACCTCTGGCATGTACTTCTGTTGTCACACTCCTTTGAGTGATGTCCTACATTCAGACATCCAAAACAAAGCTTTTCTGCTTGCACAAACTTGACACGATCTTGAACTGTCTTTTCACTGAACTTTCTGCACTTAGCAAGGTCATGTCCTGCTCTTTTGCAGAAAACACATGATGGAATGCTGCTCTGTTTTGTATCTGTGGCCAGTGTCTTTGCTTGAATAGTTTGGCTTCGGGTGTGTTTTGTTTTCTCACCTTCCACACTTTTGAGCGCTTGAATTGAGGATATGGGATCACAAGCAAGGTCTGCTTCCTTAGACAGGAAGTCTACAAACTCTTTAAATGGTGGATAATCAGCGTTTGCTTCTCTGACTTCCATCACTTTACGGTTCCATCTGGATACCAGCCAATCTGGTAACTTCAGCAGAATTTTTTGGCTTTCATTACAGTCATTAAGAATTTCTAATGTCTTCATGTGGGGCATTGCAGCCTCACAGCTCTTAAGGAAGTCTGCAAATTCCCTTAATTCACAACCATCTTTTGTGCTTATTTTTGGCCATCCATGTAGTTTGTCCCTGAAGGATTTCCCAATTATAAATGGGTCTCCAAAACGTTTTTCCAAAAGCTGCCAGGCCGAGTCATATGCAGCTTCAGTGCCCAATAAGAAGAATCCTTCAACGGCCTTTTTTGCAGCACCACCTAAATACTTCCTTAGGTAATACAGTTTTTCATTCTTTGGGATGTTTTTCCTGTCAATCAATGTTTCAAAAGAGAGTCGCCAGTCCTTGAATCTCAAGGGGTCTCCAGTGAATAATGCAGGCTCTGGTGTTGGAAGACGATTCGCATTTATAGCTTCCGTTAGCATGCGGACCAAATCTGAGGTGTTCTGTACTGTAGGAATGGGTGGAGCTTGAGCTGTGACTGGCAAGGACTGAGGAATGAAGGAGGGACTTAAAGCACTGAGGGCTTGTGTGGTGACTGGCAGAGACTGAGGGATGAAGGAGGGACTTGAGGCATTGAGGGCTTGTGTTTCTCCAAATTCAACATCATACAGCAATTCAGCTGTTTTAAAATTTTCTTCAACTTGATCATAGACCATTACTCGTGCTCTTGCAGCATTTAACTTCTTCACTTCTTCCAAGCGTTTAAGCCTTCTACGTTTGTCTTGCATTTCTTGTTGTCTGGCAAAGGTTTCAGATTCAAATTGTGCAAGCCGTTGTTTATCTTCAGCCTCTAGCCTTTGGAGTTCAGCCTCTTCTCTTTCTTGTTCATCCAATACTGCTAAAACTTCCTGGGATGCGGCAGCCTCCGCTGCAGCCTCGCATCTTTTGGCTGAGTTAGTACTAGAACAAATAGAACATTTTGATTGATGAGATGGTGGCCTTGATAAGGAGCAAGTTGAGTCTAGAACTGATCCAACATCGGGCCAAGGTTCATCCTCTTCTTCTGTTTTAGGCTCCTTAAGCTGCCCTTTTGCCCTTTGAATAATTAACTCTGAGAGTGAAACGCAGGTGTCTACTCTGCGTCGCAGATCTGGCTCAGGAGTTTGTATTTTGCGTAATGTTTCATATATGGCTTTTACATCGGAGCAAGTGCTGCTTATATTTTCAATCAGCTCACTCAATTCATCCTCTGAGGCTTCATTGGTCAGTATTTCCTTGCCTATTCTAGCATGGTACCTCCATTTCTCATAAATGATTCTGTACCGTCGTTGGATACTTTTCATCTTGTCTTCTTGAAGTTCTCTCCCCTTCTCTGTGAGGGTTCGAATTCTTTCGCCTCTTCGCAGCCCTTCTGCTTCTGCAGATTTGGTAACTTCAGGTTGGGCAGATGAGTCAGCCATCTTGTGGCAGGTCTCAGTGTTTATGTCAGACATTTTGAGATAACTTGAACAACAGTGAAACAACTGGATGATGACTAGTTTGTAATTATACTGACTTCAATACTGCATTAAGATAACTGTATAAACATTTAAACTTAGCCACTTTTCAGCTAACTTCAATTTCAAAGCAAGAATAAAAACAGTGAAATTACCTTAACACAATATGTAAATATGAACTTTAACAGATGAGATATGTTTAGAAATGCATTAAATTGCTTATTTTACAAAATAGGAAAAAACAGAGTTGGGTTAAGTGCCCTTTAACTTCACTGAAAATGCCCTTTAAGCTTGTTGAAATTTTATAGACACAAAGCTTGCATAAATCTTAGTTTCAGATTAAAATGCCATTTTTTAACGTTCATCAAAGATTGTTAATTTACATATAAATTTAACATCGACTTTAACCTTGTAACATGAAGCAACTGTGAAAATCAGGACATCTGATAATCTCCAACCACAACAGCTAAATAGCACACAAGCTGATAGATCTGAGTCCTTATTGCAATGTCCAAGTTAAACCACTTCTCACACCACCTTAACTTGAAACTTGAGGTGGAGCGCCTTTTGGCTTTAACTTGTAAAATTGCGCTTTAACACAGTCTAACGGCCGTTACTTGCGGTTGCTATGACGACAGTGCGGTATGGACTTGCTTAACTGACGACCTGGATCTTCCTCTCCTCGCTACCCGCCGTGATCTCGGAGTCCTTGTTACCCGTGTTGAGCAGGCGAGTTCTCACTGTAGCTCTCTTCACGACAACAGACACAGGTTGGTTCTTTTAAACGGGCGTTTATTGGGATTTATGCACCTCCCTCATCGTCACGCCGTGAGAACTGTATAAGCAAACATAACGCATAACCATATATACAGTACAGAGCGAAATAATATAAACAAGTTACAAAACAAATACCTCGTTGGCCGCTTGTCATGAAAAGAGTTCTGAAGGTAAAACAAACTGCTTGGCTTCAATCTTCAATCAAACTTAAGTGCCAGATGGCTGAATAACGTGGCACAGCGTTCTTCTCATTTCCGCTATGTGCTACAATAAAAACAATCCCAGCGGCACTCCAGACGGAAACATCAGTTCCGGTCAGGAAACAATAAATTTCAACAAACTATACAGTTGCAACAACCAACATGTAACGTACAGAAAATATATAATTTTATAACAACACTTACACTATATATATATTGTTTAAAGTAGTCACCTGTATTTAAGCTTGTGTAATTATGGGTATATTGTAAATGAGAGAAGTGTGCCTTTGTTTACTTTAACAATTAGTGTAGTAGTTAAGGCTTTGAGGCCTACCTATAAGGGCAGCATGTGACTGCTATTTAATATTGGATTTGACTAATATTATTTCCGTTTATTATAAGCTGTTATATTTTCACCAATGCTTTAGTTATATTTTCCTGGTTATTTATGTTATTGAAGTATTAGGTAGAATTTATATCTGATATGCTCTTCCCTTTTATTTGTTACAGAACCACACACACACACACACCCACACATGTTGGAACAAGTGTTGAAGCAAGTCTGAATGAAGATCATAGAGAATTCATCCAGCCCAGTTCGTGGCATTCTAATCGATGCCCACTCCGCGATCACAACGATCACAACTATACAGAACCAGATAGATAATTCTCCATAACAAAGTTTTGGTGCCGAAACCCGGGAACTGGTGATTACGGAGTGAAGATGGAGTATGGTCCGCAGAGAGGTGGTGCCCCTCCAAGAAGGGCAGTGCGTCCACCAGGATGGATGAACGATTATGAGGGATACACGCTGCCACCTGCCCCACAAGAGCAGTACAGGGCCACAGAGGGATACGCCGAGATGACGCCCCTCCCGCAACACCCAGGACAGATCAGTGACCCATCTCCTGGCTATCTTGGAACCCTCTTCACTGGACCAGTATTATCCGGTGCCCCCCACGGCTTTATGAACATAGTACAGCAGCTGCATGAGAACAACAGGTGTCTGCAGATGATGTTTACAGATCTGAGAAGACAGATAGACCGTGGTACTACTACACTGCCTGCTACAAGTCTGCAACCTGTGGAACCAGGAAGCACTAACATCTCGGCTAATGGTTCGTGGCTTTACACAGATACGCCCACCCAAGCCTCTCTACATCAAGATGCCCTACCTGCAGCAATAGGAGGTGCACAAGAGGAAGAGGAGTGGCCACAACCTCCACCACCAGTTTATTTCCCTAGGGATCATCCTGATCTTCCACATGTGCAATTTGCTCTACCCCAGCAACCACCAGGCATTGTCCAAGAGCTTAACCAGCGTCTACAAGAGTTACGAGTGCAGCAAGATGCAGCAGCAGTAACTACACATACAGACACTCAGACCCATATGCAGCAGTCTGCCCTGGCATCTCAAACTCTTGGCCTTTTGGAGGGCAACATTCTGTCTCCAGAGCGAGTGTCTACTCCCACTCAGTCTCTCATTCCGAAGGAGAAGATCTACAGAGGCCCAAAGCCCTCAATCCCAGAATTCACCCAGGCTGATCCTAGGCAGTTCGCTCGGCTAAGACTGGCTTTGGACAACATCCTCCCAACTGACGCAACAGAGAGATTTAAGTATCAAGTGCTCTGTGATCACCTTAAATTTGAGGATGCTCTTCTTCTTGCGGACTCATACAGTAACTCTCTTTGTCCATACACAGACACAATGGGTTCTCTCATTAAGCACTATGGTCAGCCACACCACCTGTCCCTACAAAGAATAGCAGAGCTGATGGATGAGCCCAATATTCGTCCCAGTGACACGGCAGGCTTCAGAAGGTTTGCTCTCAGAGTTCGAGCATTAGTTGGGATGCTTGAGCAGCTTGGAGAAGATGGACGAGTAGAGCTACAGTGTGGGTCTCATGTGGCGAGACTCACAAGGAAGCTACCTCAAGACCTCCGAGCTGCCTTCAGCCGCTACCTCTACCCACAAAATAGTGGAGTGCCATCATTTAGAGACTTTGCAGAGTGGCTGGAATATAAGCTGGTCATCCAAGAGGGCAGTGATGAAGCGGACAAAGATAACAAGAGAGACAGCGGTAGTTCAAAGAGAGATAAAAGTGCTGCTAAGAGAGCTACAATGGTCCTCCTCGGTGCAATGCAAGATAGTGAATCCAAAGAGTCTCCAGCTCAAACTCATCACACCTCAGATGCACAGGACAAGCCCAAAGCATACTGCCCCTACTGCAGTAATACCCTACATTTTCTGGATCAGTGTGCTAACTTCAGGCAACTGACAAAGGATCAGAAGACTAACTGGATTAAGTCTAACAACTGCTGCTGGCATTGTGGTCGGCGCCACCAAGCGGCCCAGTGCCGACTTAAAGTGCAATGTAAAATATGCAAAGGGAAGCATCTGGAAGCCCTGCATGAAGTGAATCTGCGTGCAGCCGCATCTAAACCAATTAACCCAGCAACCTCAGAGCCAGAGAATAAATCATCCGCAGATGTTCTCTACCTAGATCATCGAGCAGGGTGAAACCAGGTCCTTCTAAAGATCAGTAAAGTTCTGCTGCGAAATGGTGAGCATACGCTGGAGACATTCGCTATACTTGATGACGGATCTGAGAGGACTATCCTGCTACCAGGGGCTACCCAGAAGCTGAAGTTAAAGGGGACCCCAGAGAGTCTCTCCCTGCGGACTGTGAGACAAGGACTGAGAACACTGCATGGGGCATCAGTGACGGTTAAAGTTTCACCTGTGAGCCACCCATCGAAGACCTTCACCATCGATAAGGCCTTCACTGCAGATGATTTAGGGCTGGCTGAGCATTCACACCCTGTGAAATCATTTCAGCAGAAGTACAGATACTTGAAGAAGCTACCATTGGAGTCGTTCACAAATGCCCAGCCATTGCTGCTGATTGGCTCTGACTGTCCCCACCTGGTTACTCCCATCCAACCTGTACGTTTAGGTCCACCTGGAGGCCCTGCTGCAGTTAAGACCAGGTTGGGTTGGACACTACAAGGACCTGTCAACTCTCCTTGCCAGAACTATCAGCCCAAGCAATGTCTGTTCTTGTCCACAGCCTCCCTTTCAGCAGAGCTCTTCAGTCATGTAGAGAAGCTATGGCAACTTGATGTTCTGCCATACAGGAATGAAAGGCTGGTTACATGGTCTCTGAAAGAGCAACAGGCTATGGACTGACATAATGCACGGCCCAGGAGACACACACGCAGGCTCAGGGTAGATCTAATAGCTTTATTAACAACAAGTGTGTATGAGTGTGTGTCTGCGGAATGTGAATGTGTTGGTGGTGGCGTCTGCGTCGGGCACGGAGGCAGGAGGCTGTACAGCCGGACAACCCTATGGGAGAAGCAAAGGGAGAAGGGTAACGGGCACCACACCAACACAGGAGATATGAAAATGGTGACTGGCTTACTTGGGAATGACAGGTGGCTGGCACAGCAAGGGTGAGACCCGGTAGACAGCGACCTGGAGCGCCCGGTGCAGCAGCGAGGGAATGGTGGCGGAGAGGAGTGGTCTGCCGCCGGGAAATCCACCTGTGCACAGGGGAGCAGACTGGGAGAAGAATGAGGTAAGAGCTTCTTACCAGAATGTTGCTGAACGGTTGAGATTCCTTACAGCAATTGTAGCGAGTGAAGACTGACGGCTTCAGGCCGAAGCCCAGGGCGAGGCAGCTTAAATCCCTCGCCGCTGATGAGGTGCAGGTGTGCTTGCAGCTGGCGCCGCAGATGGGCGGCGAGGCGTGACAGTACTCCCCCCTCTAGCAGCGCCTCCTGGCGATGGTTTCTCCGGGTGCGCTCGGTGGAACTCAGTAATGAGGGACGGGTCCAACACAAATGACGAGGGTACCCATTGCCGATGTTCAGGCCCATAACCCTCCCAGTCCACCAAGTACTGCAACCCGCGACCCCGGCGCCGGGAGTCCAGGATAGAGGAGACAGGCCAGGCCGGATGGCCATCAATCATCCGGGGCGCGGGCTGCGCAGCAGGAGGAGGGCAAAGGGGATCGGAGACTGCCGGCTTCACCTTGGAAACGTGGAAGGTGGGATGGATGCGGAGGGAGGGGGGAATAGCTACACGCACAGCCACCGGGTTGATAATCCTGGTGATGGGGTATGGGCCCATAAAACGCTGTGCCAGCTTCCTCCTCTCACCCTTTAAAATGACGTCCTGGGTAGACACATAGACACGCTGACCCACCTGGTACGCTGGGGCAGGTCTTCTGTGCCGGTCCGCCGTGGATCTGTTGCGCTCCGCCGTGCGTAAAAGCGCATTGCACGCCGACGCCCAGATGGAACGGAACTGCCTGAGGTGCACCCGAACTGAGGGGACAGTTACCTCACTCTCCTGCGCTGGGAAAAGAGGAGGATCGTAGCCCAGGGACGCCTTAAAGGGAGACATCCCTGTGGCAGAAGAGCGGGCGGTGTTGTGGGCGTACTCAACCCAGGCGAGATGGTTGCTCCAGGACGCAGGCTTGGATGCAGTGACGCAGCGGAGCGCAGCCTCCAGCTCCTGGTTGGTCCGCTCACACTGCCCGTTGGTTTGGGGGTGATGGCCAGAGGAGAGGCTTACCTTGGCTCCCAGGGCGTTGCAAAAGGACCTCCAAACCTCTGAGGAAAATTGGGGCCCCCGGTCCGAGACCACGTCCACCGGAATCCCGTGCAGCCTGACCACGTGTTGGACTAGGAGGTCCGCCGTCTCCAGGGCAGATGGGAGACCTCGTAGCGGGATGAAGTGCGCCGCCTTGGAGAAACGGTCTACTATGGTCAGGACAGTGTCGAAGGTGTTAGAAACTGGGAGTCCGGTGACGAAATCCAGGGCGATATGCGACCAGGGCCTGCCAGGGACGGGCAAGAGGCTGGAGCAAACCCGCTGGAGGGGCATTACCTGATTTACTGGTGGCACATACAGGGCAGGCCCGGGCGTAGCGGGCAGCGTCCTTCCGCAGGCCCGGCCACCAGAAGGACCGTTGAAGAAGGTCGATCATCCGGGAGGAACCAGGGTGGCAGGTGAGCTTAGATGTGTGCAGCCAGTGGATGACCTCCCCCCGAACCGTGGATGGCACAAAAAGCCTCCCCTCCGGTCCGCCGCCAGGGTCAGGTTCCACTTCCTGCGCCTTCCGGATCTTGCTTTCTATGTCCCAAGTGACGGCTCCCACGATGCATGACCTGGGCAGGATGGTGTGGACGGTGTCCTCAGACGCCTCAGGGGCAAATTGCGTAGAGAGGGCATCGGGCAGGCCGTTCTTGGAGCCAGGCCTGAAGGTGATGTTAAAACGGAACCTGGCAAAGAACAAGGACCAACGCGCCTGGCGGGCGTTCAGACGCTTGGCAGATCTCAAGTATTCCAAGTTCTTGTGGTCAGTCAGGACCACGAACGGCAGGTCTGCCCCCTCTAGCCAGTGACGTCACTCCTGCAGCGCGAGCTTGATGGCGAGGAGCTCTCTGTCCCCCACGTCGTAGTTCCGTTCCGCCGGGGACAAGCGCCGAGAGAAGAAAGCGCAGGGCCGTTTGACTCCGTCGTCTGGCGACCGCTGAGATAGTGCCACCCCCACTCCCGTGTCCGAAGCATCCACTTCCACGATGCATTGCAGCGACGGGTCGACTTGGCTAAGGACCCGGGAGGAGGAGAACTCCGCCTTCAGCGCCTGAAAGGCAGCCGTGGCCTCTTCAGTCCACCGGAACGGGACCTTAGGGGACGTGAGGCGGGTCAGAGGGCCGACGACGGTGCCAAAATTCGGGACGAAGCGGCGGTAGAAGTTTGCAAACCCAATGAATTGTTGCACCTGTTTTCTCGATGTAGGTGTAGGCCATTCCACCACCGCCTTCACCTTCACTGGGTCCGGAAGCACCTGGTCGTGGGAGATGACGAACCCGAGGAAGGACGTTGTCTTAGCGTAGAATTCACATTTTTCTGCCTTCACATACAACCGGTTCTCCAGCAGCCTTTGGAGGACCCGCCTCACATGGACCCGGTGCTCGTCCCTGGATTTGGAGAAGATGAGGATGTCATCCAGGTAGACGAACACAAAAAGGCCGATGAAATCCCGGAGGACGTCATTTATTAGGCGCTGAAAGACGGCTGGAGCATTGGTCAACCCGAACGGCATCACCAGATACTCGAAATGGCCGTTCGGGGTACGGAAGGCTGTCTTCCACTCATCTCCCTCCCGGATCCAGACGAGGTGGTATGCGCTGCGTAGATCCAGCTTGGTGAACCAAGTCGCCCCCTGGAGGGAGTGGAAGGCGGTGTCCATAAGTGGCAGGGTGTAGCGATCCTTCTCCATGATATCATTCAGGGCGCGGTAGTTGATACAAGGACGGAGGGAACCGTCCTTCTTGCCCACGAAGAAGAATCCTGCGCCTAATGGTGATGACGAGGGACGGATAATTCCAGCACTCAGCGATTCCTTGAGGTAGGAATTCATGGCCTCCTTCTCTGGCGCCGACAGGCTGTAGAGTCGCCCAGAGGGTAAGGGTGCCCCCTGGCGGATGTTTATCGCACAGTTGTAGGGCCTGTGTGGAGGAAGAGACATCGCCTTGGACTTGCTGAAAACCATACCCAGGTCGTGAAATTCTGATGGCACCAGGGAGAGATCCGGGGGCGCAGCGTCCATAGGAGTTGGAGAAGAGGACGGAGAGCAGGCAGCGGATTGCAGGCAGGTGCTCATGCAGAAGGAACTCCATGCCGATACCCTGGCGGACTTCCAATCCAGGACGGGGTTATGGAGGCGAAGCCAGGGGTACCCCAGGATAGCGGGCAACACAGAGTTGGGGAGGACGTAGAAGGTGATTTCCTCCCGGTGGTTCCCAGAGATGATCACGGGAACAGGGACGGTCTGATGTGTGACTCTCCCCAGGGAAACATGGGAGAGGTTGACCAGGGTGAGAGGAGATTTGAGGGCTTGGCAACGGATGCCCAATCGGGTTGCCAGGCTTTGTGAAATAAAGCTGCCCTCCGCGCCCGAATCCACCAGTGCGTGGGTGAGATGCCCAGTGGGGTTGTGACAAAATCGGACGGGCAGCTTCAATTGGGAGAGGGGATTTAACCGATTGACGTCCGCGAGGCCCCCTACAGTGACTCGCGGACCCCGCCGTTTGGCTTCTGTGGGCAAAGCTCCACCGTGTGTTGGCTGTCTCCGCAATACATGCAGAGACCCAACTCACGGTGGCGTTGTCTCTCCGCAGGAGGGAGCTTTGTCCAGCCCGTCACCATCGGCTCCGACTCCTCGGGGCGCGATGGTGGCGGCGACGCCAGGGGGCGAGCTTGGGACAGGCGCGACGAGGCACCATGAGAGCAAGAAGAAGACGACTTCCGCTCCGAGGTGCGCTCGCGCAACCTGTTATCCAGGCTGATGGCTAGGGACGTTAGCTCCGCTAAAGTCTCCGGGATGTCCCGCCCAGCCAGTTCGTCCCTCAGACTATCATTGAGACTGCGGAGGAAGAGGCCGCAGAATGAACGTTCATCCCAGCCAACCTCCTCCGCTGCTACCCGGAAGTCGATCGCGTAGTCAGCTGCCGACCGGCTTCCCTGCTGGAGGCTGAGAAGCCGATCGACCTGAACGCTCTCGGTACGAGAATGATCAAAGACTTCCAGGAATTGTCTCACGAATTGGCCATAGGTGAGGGTGGCGTAACTGGGCCTCGCCATTACGGCATAAGCCCAAGTAAGCGCTCGCCCCTCCAGGAGATTCCCTATGTAGCCAATTCGGCTATGGTCTGAGGGAAAATCTCCGGGCACACGGTGGAACACGGACTCACACTGCATTATAAACCCCCGTGCTCCGCCGAGCTTACCGCTAAAGCGGGCGGGGGTCGGAATGGGTGTGAGCCGAACCGGTACTACCGGAGCTGGCTGGACGGCCGCTGGAGCAGCAGGAGCTGCGCCACCCTGACGAGCCGGGGGGAACGGCTGTTGGGGGTCCAAGCGGTCCAATCGGTTAGTGATGATGGTTAATTGATTAAGAATCACCTGTTGCTGGTGGGCTATTAGGTCCACTCGAGCCTCGAGGGTGGAAAGTCGGCGTGTGAGCCCGCCGTCTGCCGAGCCGCTCTGCTGAAGCCGTACTGACATAATGCACGGCGCAGGAGACACACACGCAGGCTCAGGGTAGATCTAATAGCTTTATTAACAACAAGTGTGTATGAGTGTGTGTCTGCGGAATGTGAATGTGTTGGTGGTGGCGTCTGCGTCGGGCACGGAGGCAGGAGGCCGTACAGCCGGACAACCCTATGGGAGAAGCAAAGGAAGAAGGGTATCGGGCACCACACCAACACAGGAGATATGAAAATGGTGACTGGCTTACTTGGGAATGACAGGTGGCTGGCACAGCAAGGGTGAGACCCGGTAGACAGCGACCTGGAGCGCCCGGTGCAGCAGCGAGGGAATGGTGGCGGAGAGGAGTGGTCTGCCGCCGGGAAATCCACCTGTGCACAGGGGAGCAGACTGGGAGAAGAATGAGGTAAGAGCTTCTTACCAGAATGTTGCTGAACGGTTGAGATTCCTTACAGCAATTGTAGCGAGTGAAGACTGACGGCTTCAGGCCGAAGCCCAGGGCGAGGCAGCTTAAATCCCTCGCCGCTGATGAGGTGCAGGTGTGCGTGCAGCTGGTGCCGCAGATGGGCGGCGAGGCGTGACATGGACCTTCTGGAAGCAAAGACAATCAGGGTGAGGGTGGAAGGCACTCAGAGATATGCAACCCCTCTTTTGCGTGTCAATAACATGCCTACTCTGTCCGTGCCACCCAAAGCAGTCCTCCCCAGCCTGCGAGGCACTGAAAAACGCTTGAGTCAAGACCCTGAGAAGGCTAAAGCCTATGAAACGGAAATCACAAAGTTGGTGACAGCAGGATATATCAAAGAAGTGAGTGATGAGCAAGTAAGGTCTTCATCAAAATCGTGGTTCATCCCTCACCATATGGTGACACACAACAATAAGAATCATGTTGTGTTTAATTGCTCCTTCACTTGCAAAGACCAGAACCTGAACGAGCTGCTGTTACCTGGTCCAAACCTTGGCGCCTCCCTACTTGGTGTCCTGATACAGTTTAGAGAGCACTCCATTGCCCTTAGCAGTGACAGCAGGGGGATGTTCCACCAGGTGAGGCTGCTACCGGAAGATCGTCCACTATTACGCTTCCTCTGGCGTGATCTGCAGAGAGATGCTCCTCCCAAGGTGTATGAATGGCAGGTTCTCCCATTTGGAACCACATGTTCACCATGCTGCACAATCTACGCTCTCCAAAGACACGTTCATGACCACAGTCACCAAGGAGATGACCTACGTGACTCCATCGAGAAGCACTTCTATGTGGACAATTGGTTGCAGACACAGCCAACAATGTTATGGATAGGTTGAGCACATTGCTAAAGGAAGGTGGGTTTGAGCTTCGACAGTGGGCCAGCAGCGAGCCTGACCTCCTCAGCCACCTTCTAGCGGAGCTGAGGTCAGAGAGCAGTGAACAATGGCTGAATCACACTGAGATGAACCCTCAAGAGCCTGCTTTAGGCTTACGTTGGTCATGCCATTCTGACACTCTTCACTACAAGTCTAAACAGCTTGAGAGTAGTCCTCTCACAATGAGGAACATTTACAGAGTATTGGCGAGTCAATACGACCCATTAGGGTTCCTCATCCCATTCACCACAAGGGCTAAAGTACTTGTCCAGCAACTGTGGAGCAAGAAACGTGAGTGGGATGACCCTCTACTCCCTAGTGATCTACTTACTGCATGGAAAGAATGGGAAGCGGAACTGCCACAACTGGACAACATCTGCCTGCCTCATTGCTACGTCAGCCCAGCCCTTGACAGGCCTGAATGCAGCAGAGAGTTACACATCTTCTGCGATGCCTCTCTACATGCATATGGCAGTGTGGCATATCTTTGCACAGAGGACACACATGGGCAGGTGGAAGTTGCATTCCTGACCGCACGATCCAGGGTGGCTCCCAAACGTCAGCTTTCTGTGCCACGCCTTGAGTTATGCGCAGCTCTCACAGGGGCACAGCTTGCCAGCTTACTGACCAGAGAGCTAACCCTACCATTGTCCAAAGTTGTAATGTGGACAGATTCCACGACCGTGCTGACCTGGATCAAGACTGACTCCTGCCACTTTAAGGTATTTGTGGGCACCCAGATCGCAGAGATCCAAGAGTTAACGGACAACCAGACTTGGCATTATGTGACATCAATGGACAACCCCGCAGATGACCTCACCAGAGGTAGAAGATTACAAGAGCTCACAAGTCAGTCCCGCTGGGCATGTGGACCTCCCTTCTTGTTGCTCCCCCCACAGCAATGGCCAGAGCATCCACTTCCCCCTTGTGAGGACTTCACAGAGGAGCAGCGCAAAGTCATGATATGCCTGGCTACATCCGTGAGCACCGACTCTATACCCGATGCAACAAATTATGACAGCTTCAATGACCTACTAAAGGAAACTGCAACCCGCCTTCATGGGGCGGCCAGTACATCAGGAGGGAGCCCATCGGCAGACGATTTCAAGGAGGCCGAGCTCCGCATTCTAAGATCTGCTCAAAGAGATGGTTTTCCTGACGAATTCCAGTGTCTTTCAGCAGCAAAACCAATACCTACCTCAAGCCGCCTCTACACACTCGCCCCTGAATTTGATCAGTCACTTAAGCTCATAAGGGTAGGCGGGAGGCTCAGACACTGCCCTAATCTGGAAGCTGATGTTAAACATCCTGTTGTCCTGGAACCCAAGCATCCTGTAACCAGGTTACTCATCCGGCAGACTGACCGTGACCTGAAGCATCCAGGGACTGAGAGGTTGTTTGCGGAACTGAAGAGGAAAGTTTGGATTCTGCAAGGCCGTGAAGCCATAAAGAGTGAGCAGCGTTCCTGTCCAGAGTGTCAAAGGTGGAGAGCCCAACCAGTAAACCCAAAGATGTCTGACCTTCCCGTGTCTCGTCTCAGGTTACAGCAGCCAGTCTTCTTCTCCACTGTCATTGACTGCTTTGGCCCCATGTTAGTAAAAGTGGGTCGCCGTAACGAAAAACGCTGGGGCCTGCTCTTTAAATGCTTGACAGCTAGAGCTGTTCACATTGAAATATTGTCCAGCATCAGTACCGACTCCTTCCTGATGGCACTACGTAGGTTTATTTCTCGCCGTGGGAAACCTGCTGAAATACTTTGTGACCAAGGCACTAATTTCCGAGGTGGAAATCGTGAACTTCAAGAAGCCTTCAATGCCCTGCATCCTTCCCTGCAGGCTCAACTTGCAGAGTACCAGCTCAAGTTTCGCTTTAACCCCCCGAGCGCTCCTCATTTTGGCAGGTCTTGGGAGCGAGAGATTAGATCCATTAAGGCTGCTTTAACATCCACTCTGGGATCTCAAGTTGTAAGCGCTGAAGTACTCCAAACAGTGCTGATCGAGATAGAAGGAATCCTCAACTCAAAACCATTGGGATACGTCTGGTCAGACCTGGCCGATCCAGACCCCGTCACCCCAAACATGTTGCTGATGGGGCGGCTGGATCCCTCACTTCCCCAAGTGTTATACCATGATTCTGAGCTTATTGGACGCTGTCACTGGAGAATTTGTCAAGTATTGAGTGACCGTTTTTGGACACAGTTTTTACGCCACTACCTGCCAACTCTCCAGACCAGGTCCAAATGGCAAAGGGTCACCTCCCCCATTCAAGTTGGCACAGTTGTACTGATAGTGGACCCCCAACTTCCAAGAGCATCCTGGCCAGTTGGTGAAATCAGTAAAGTTTTTCCAGGACCTGATGGCTGAAGTCAAGATTAAGGACCGCACCTACGTGAGACCTGTGAGTCGCCTCATTCGCCTCCCAGCTGTACCAGACCAAGATGGACAGTGAACAGTCTTCAAACTTGCCGGAGCAAGTTTGGGGGCGGCTGTGTTATGAAGGCATGACTGTGATTAAAGATATTACAGGTTTGGTTGCAGTTCTCAGACTGACCACTGGGGGCGCAGCCGTTTTTGTGAGGAAGGAACTTATTACACTGTTCATTAGTTTGCCCTGAGCATCGGTGATGGTAGCATATGTCCTTTTGGTTGTCCTTTTCATTAGAGTGTGCGTCCATGATAGGTGAGTGATTTGTAGAAGATTAAGACGTTTAATATGGTCATTGTTCACCGATATAATTTTAAGGGCATGATATTCCACTGTCTACCATTGTTAGCTATAGACTAAGGGGCTAAGCTACACTATGTTCTTGTTACTGTATCATTATTTTAGTTATTGGTTCTTAGGTCTATATATATATTGTTTAAAGTAGTCACCTGTATTTAAGCTTGTGTAATTATGGGTATATTGTAAATGAGAGAAGTGTGCCCATAGACATACATAAAGCTAGACCGCTCACTGGTTGGCGGACAACAGTGTCGCCATGGCAAATCGGCGCTGACTTCTGGTAGTGGCAAGAAGCTGTGGCGCGCTATTTGATCCTTTCAAAACACATTAACTTCAAAGTCTCCAAACAGTGTTTGATGACACGCTTTGTGTTGTTTCACCACACCAACTGATTAAAAAAGATAAAAACAAAGCACAAGGCATCTTTCTACGACAATCACACTCATGTAATAGCAAACACAGAGCCTCCAATATCCTTCATATTTAGCCTCTTCACACATTCTGCCTACATGAGGCTACAACAAACAGAGACCACCACACAATGACACGTGCATAATGGTTGCTGAATGCTGATGCAGTGATTGTGTCAATAAAAACATTTCATACTTTCTGCAACATTAGTGTTTCACTTACCCTGTTTCATGGGCTCTAGAAAATATTCGAACCAATGCCAAATAAGAAAATTTGTTTTTTAAACAATTTTTCTCCAATTCAAATTGTTCAGTTGGACTTAAAAAGCAGCACATGCAGTAATCAAAAATTCCAAATTACGTTTTAGTGTAAAGAGGGATAGAAAATTCACCTCAAGGGACTTGGTGGTGTAGTACAGAGACTTGGTGTTTCGGCTGTGGTTTGCATGCTGGGCTGCTACGCCAGCAACCCGGGTTCGATTCCCCGCACACCCATCTTCCCAACTGGCATGCCAGGTCTGGGACTCTGGGTGTCTAATTAATTCGGTACTGTTGCCAGCAGTACTACAGGAGTACTGTAGGAAATATACAGTATATTTCACAATGAAATTTCATGAACAATTTGCTATAAAATGCCAGCTTTAGGGCAAAAACAAAATGTTTGAAACTTATGAAGTAGCCTATTTTCCCAGAATTAGCGTGCCAAAATTGTTTAAGAAAAGCATTTTAACGATATGAAATGCATTGCTTTTTAAAAATCTCACCAAAAGTGTACTTTTCTACATAATTTTCACAAAGTGAACAAATTACTAATTTTCAGTGCGTCCAAAGGCTTCAAAATATACAGGAGTTTTTGCACAAAATACAGGAATTTATAGGCATTGCTGAAAATACTAAGGATATTGGAAGTCACTGATTTCTAAATAGAACTGTTTTAGTAAAGGACTTCCTCACAGACACTTAGTTCGAATCTGACACCACGTCTTGCCACTACCGGAAGTCAGCACCTATTTGCCGCCTCTCAGCGGGCAATGAGCGGTCTAGCTTTATCTACGTCATTGAGTGTGCCTTTGTTTACTTTAACAATTAGTGTAGTAGTTAAGGCTTTGAGGCCTACCTATAAGGGCAGCACGTGACTGCTATTTAAAATTGGATTTGACTAATATTATTTTTGTTTATTATAAGCTGTTATATTTTCACCAATGCTTTAGTTATATTTTCCTGGTTATTTATGTTATTGAAGTATTAGGTAGAATTTATATAAGATAAGATAAGATAAGCCTTTATTAGTCCCACAATGGGGAAATTCCAGGATTGCAACAGCACAGGGATAGCAACACTCAGAGCAACAATCAGAAGGCAAGAAAAAACAAGAACATCTAGTAAACATGTGTACATATTACTATAAATGTATATATATAGACACAGTGCGGAGCATTATGGTTGGTTGGTGAATGTGCAGCAGAAAGTCTAAGCTCTCTCTCCGCGATGCGGCGGGCATCGCGGCGGGAAGAGCATATCTGATATGCTCTTCCCTTTTATTTGTTACAGAACCACACACACACACCCACACATGTTGGAGCAAGTGTTGAAGCAAGTCTGAATAAAGATCATAGAGAATTCATCCAGCCCAGTTCATGGCATTCTAACCGATGCCCACTCCGCAATCACAACGATCACAACTATACAGAACCAGATAGATAATTCTCCATAACAGGACCTGAATCGTACACTAAGGAACAAGGAATTATGAACTGTAGGAAAATGGCCTATCACATTCACACAAAATAACTAAAACCCGTGTTTTTCCACTTTTTTTTTAAAAAAAAATATATGGTGTGGGAACCCACTCAGTATGTTTCCACTCAAATCTCAGTATGTTTCCACTGAGACTGAAGGACAAGGGGAATCATCATGGGGGGTTTGTGTGTTGATGCGGGGGTTGGTGTGTTGATGCAAATGGTGACAAAGAGAATGGGAATTGCAAAGTCTTTCATGTTACTGTCATCTCTGCTGGAGTCCGAGTCCCACCCTATGCAGGACATACTGAACGCACTGAGGAGCTCATTTAGCAGTAGACTACATCATCCTAGGTGCCCAACCGAGAGGTTTCGCAGGTCCTTCCTACCTACGGCTGTCAGACTGTATAACCTAAGCAGGGCTGCTCGCGGAGATAGCAAAAAAATGTGACGACCTAATAGTATTGAATGCAAAAGACGCAATAGACTTACACAGTGGTCCCCTCCAGTATACAACTAGGACAATATCGGTCGCTACGGAGGGTGACAATATGTATGGGTACATATTCATACTGTAGCGAACTCAATATGAGCACCCTACTTGGCTTGCCAAGTGGGTTGACCCTATTGGCGACACAGGTAGGGTGCGGGATTCCGGAGCGGGAGGCGGGAGTTCAAATCTCCCGGTGGGACGTCGCCATGTCGAGCAGCACGTTACATTGGTGTCAGAAGTGGGATTCGAACCCACACCTCCTGTAACGTCGGGGCCATTTTAAGGGAGCCAGGGATTTCCCAGCATGCTTTGCCAGTTTGAAACGTTACTGTGTGTGTTAAATGTGTTACTTCTGAGTTATACTGCTGTGTCATTATAACTGCATTATAATGGCCCAGCAGTGTTTAGCAGGATTAGGGCAAGATGTATCATGTGTGTGTAACCGTGATGTAAACAGAGGTCTGTGAGAATGACCTCCGCTCCTGTCTGTGCTGAGAAGCAGGTTGGGGGTCGGGGTGTGTGTAAAATAAATCTGGTTGATCACAGCCATCTGCTCCATTGTCTTTTTGTGTGAACCCCTGCAAACGTCACACTGGTGTCAGAAGTGGGATATGGAGCGAGATGAGGATCCAGGCGGAGGTACAGCGGCCGGAGCGATTCATCGCTCAGCCGGGAACGGAGTATAGAGCAGAGACGCTGGCCCCTGGAGAGCTTCGCTGCGATGGACGGAGCAGAGCAAACCAGCCCCATTTCCCGCCCTTTTCAGGGCAGGACGGGCTGGCGATTCCAGAGCAATTAGGAGCGGCAATCTACCGGGAGATGACCGTCCCATCCATCCAGCAGCGGGCCAAGATTCCCCGCTACAACGGCGAGAACCTGTTGGATGACCGCCTGGCCCAGGTTGAGTTGGCTGCCGCGCTGATCATCAGAGGAAACCACCGTGCTGAGAGCGAGTGGAGGAGGAGCTACGGCAGATCACAGCAGCGCGTGCACGAAGGAAACAGCCGTGGCGACGCAAGGAAGGACGGCTTCCGCTGCACAGTGCCAGGGTACATGGCATGGTACCGCCCCGCACACAGCACACGACAAACTGGCCCCTCGCCGACGCTAAATTAGAGCGAGGTGGCATGGTCGGGGAAAAAGCCGCCTCCTGCAGATGCTTCCCCCGGCAGATGACGTCACAGAGGCGCAGGAGCGACGCAGCGGAGCGAGCAGGACGAAGATGTGGCCACTTTCCAGGCGCGGCAAGGGCTGGACGCATGGACGCGGGCCAGCGGCCGCCTGGGACAACTGGCAGCGGTGGGAGTCGGCCGGAGCGGGCCTGGGACTCCCGCTGCCAGGGAAGGGACTGTGCGTGGTCCTACAGAGGCTGTCAGATGTGTCCATCCGCCCGCTGATGGCCAAACCGGAACCCTACCCCAACCAGATGCTCTGACCGAGACTCAGATGGCCCGTGCATGCCGCCCTGGCACCGGGCTGACTCGCGTTGGATTTCTGAAAGTGGACTTTGAATTTTCTGGGGACAGAAACCAGTCCAGGGGGGGGCAGTGTAACGTCGGGGCCATTTTAAGGGAGCCAGGGATTTCCCAGCATGCTTTGCCAGTTTGAAACGTTACTGTGTGTGTTAAATGTGTTACTTCTGAGTTATACTGCTGTGTCATTATAACTGCATTATAATGGCCCAGCAGTGTTTAGCAGGATTAGGGCAAGATGTATCATGTGTGTGTAACCGTGATGTAAACAGAGGTCTGTGAGAATGACCTCCGCTCCTGTCTGTGCTGAGAAGCAGGTTGGGGGTCGGGGTGTGTGTAAAATAAATCTGGTTGATCACAGCCATCTGCTCCATTGTCTTTTTGTGTGAACCCCTGCAAACGTCACAATACTATGTAGGATAACTAAGCAGACGGTTATGCTGTTTATTCCATCTAGCTACAATGCTCCGCACTGTGTGTTTATATATTTATATGTATATATGTACAGTGGGGTAAAAAAGTATTTAGTCAGCCACCAATTGTGCAAATTCTCCCACTTAAAAGATGAGAAAGGTCTCCAATTTTCATCATAGGTGTACCTCAACTATGAGAGACAAAATGAGAAAAAAAAATCCAGAAAATCACATTGTCTGATTTTTAAAGAATTTATTTGCAAATTATGGTGGAAAATAAGTATTTGGTCAATAACAAATGTTCATCTCAATACTTTGTTATATACCCTTTGTTGGCAATGACAGAGGTCAAATGTTTTCTGTAAGTCTTCACAAGGTTTTCACACACTGTTGCTGGTATTTTGGCCCATTCCTCCATGCAGATCTCCTCTAGAGCAGTGATGTTTTGGGGCTGTCGCTGGGCAACACGGACTTTCAACTCCCTCCAAAGATTTTCTATGGGGTTGAAATCTGGAGACTGGCTAGGCCACTCCAGGACCTTGAAATGCTTCTTACGAAGCCACTCCTTCGTTGCCCAGGTGGTGTGTTTGGGATCATTGTCATGCTGAAAGACCCAGCCACGTTTCATCTTCAATGCCCTTGCTGATGGAAGGAGGTTTTCACTCAAAATCTCACAATACATGGCCCCATTCATTCTTTCCTTTACACGGATCAGTCATCCTGGTCCCTTTGCAGAAAAACAGCCCCAAAGCATGATGTTTCCTCCCCCATCCTTCACAGTAGGTATGGTGTTCTTTCTCCTCCAAACACGACAAGTTGAGTTTTTACCAAAAAGTTCTATTTTGGTTTCATCTTACCATATGACATTCTCCCAATCCTTTTCTGGATCATCCAAATGCTCTCTAGCAAACTTCAGATGGGCTTAGACATGTACTGGCTTAAGCAGGGGGACATGTCTGGCACTGCAGGATTTGAGTCCCTAACGGCATAGTGTGTTACTGATGGTAGCCTTTGTTACTTTGGTCCCAGCTCTCTGCAGGTCATTCACTAGGTCCCCCCGTGTGGTTCTGGGATTTTTGCTCACCATTCTTGTGATCATTTTGACCCCATGGGGTGAGATCTTGCATGAAGCCCCAGATCGAGAGAGATTTTCAATGGTCTTGTATGTCTTCCATTTTCTAATAATTGCTCCCACAGTTGATTTCTTCACACCAAGCTGCTTACCTATTGCAGATTCAGTCTTCCCAGCCTGGTGCAGGTCTACAGTCTTGTTTCTGGTGTCCTTTGACAGCTCTTTGGTCTTGGCCATAGTGGAGTTTGGAGTCTGACTGTTTGAGGTTGTGGACAGGTGTCTTTTATACTGATAACGAGTTCAAACAGGTGCCATTAATACAGGTAACGAGTGGAGGACAGAGGAGCCTCTTAAAGAAGAAGTTACAGGTCTGTGAGAGCCAGAAATCTTGCTTGTTTGTAGGTGACCAAATACTTATTTTCCACTATAATTTGCAAATAAATTCTTTAAAAATCCTTCAATGTGATTTTCTGGATTTTTTTTTCTCATTTTGTCTCTCATAGTTGAGGTATACCTATGATGAACATTGGAGACCTCTCTCATCTTTTAAGTGGTAGAACTTGCACAATTGGTGGCTGACTAAATACTTTTTTGCCACACTGTATTTTCACTGCTCTTGTTTTTCTTGTCTTCTTGATTGTTGCTCTGAGTGTTGCTATCCCTGTGCTGTTGCAATCCTGGAATTTCCCCATTGTGGGACTAAAAGGCTTATCTTATCTTACTGCAGCACCACAGGTGACTGAGTGGGTCATAGGCTATAAAAGGAGAGGTGCCTGTGACCTGGTCTCTTTTTCTGATGCTTGTGATTCTGGATGATGTGAGAGAGAGAAATTAATAAAGTCTGCTTTGTTGTGGACCGCTCTGCCTGGTTATTCCTCTCTCTATGGCTGTGTTGTGAGACATGTATATGTTGGACACTGCATATGTGATTTAACCACGATGAAGGAGAGCCAGCCCCCTGCGGTGCGGAGCCACAGAGCCTGGACCCCCTGTGGAGGACAGGGGACAGAAGACTTCCTGACCACTGAGGCTCGGGAAGAGAGAAGGGGGAGTTATGTAAATAAAAGGCTAATGAATGTGAATAAAGAGATTTTGAGAGAGATGTGTGATTTCCCCCGTGAGGGAAATGGTTTGATGTCAGAATGTTTAAATGAGAGAACTTTGGTGTGTTCACTCTCTTTGTTCGCTGCTCAAGAATGAGAGCAGACAGTGGAACCATTACTTGAATAAACTGAAATGAAAGACAATTCGGTTTCGTTATTCAAGTCTCCCCACATTGGTGACTGACGACGTTGAGAATGAACAAAGAAATTCTCAGGGTCCCGGACTCACAGCGCTCAGAGCTGGCGAGCGCAGTGGCCGTTAAGCTGCCTGATTTCTGGCAGGATAACCCACGGTCGTGGTTTCTGCAAGCAGAGTCGCAGTTCGCGCTCGCAGGAGTAACGGTGGATGACACTAAGTTCCACCATGTCATCGCTAAACTAGACAACAGCACAGCTCGGTGCGTGCAAAGCTTGGTGGAGCAGCCACCCGCGACCGACAGGTACGGCAAGCTGAAATCCACCCTCATCAAGTTTTTCACCCCCTCGGCTGAAGTGAGGGCGAGGAGGATCCTGTCTTTGCTAGACCAAGGTGGACACAGGCCGAGCGCCCTGATGGAGGAGATGATACAGCTGAGAGGGTTGGACAACGATGATTTCATTTTTCAGTTCATCTTCCTCTCCAACCTCCCGGCGCATGCGAGAAGCACGCTGGCCGGCAAAAAGTGTCACACCCTGGAGGAGTTCCGGGAGCTGGCCCAGGAGGCAGATGGGATCCTGGACGCCTGCGGCGGGCAAGCAACCACAGCAGCGACACGACACAGCGGAGGAGAAGATCTCTGCTTTTACCATCGGAGGTTCGCAGAGAAGGCACGCAGGTGTGTGCCGCCCTGCATCTTCAGGAGTTCGGGAAACGGCAAGACCGGGGGTCGCTAGCAGCTTCGACCCTCGGAGAACGCAACAAGCTGCTCTACATCACGGATGCGCGCTCCGGACGAGAGTTCCTCATCGACACCGGAGCACAAGTGAGCTTCATCACCCCAACATACGCGGACCGGGTGGCTGGACCCCACGGTAGCGGAGCTACAGCGGCAAATGGCTCGAACATCAACACCTACGGGAGAAGGACCTTGCCTTTATGCTTACATGGCCGCACATATGAATGGACTTTTGTGATAGCGGCGGTGAGTTTCAACATGTTGGGCGCGGATTTTTTGTGTTCACACAATCTGTTAGTTGATCTTGCTAATAGACGGCTGGTAAATGCACTCTCTTTTTACTCTCTCCCCTGTTCAGCTCGAGTGTCCCCGCCACCAGTACAGACCCACGTCGCTACAGCAGGTGGTAAGTTTCACACACTCCTCACCCAATTTCCAGCGCTCACTGTGCCCACTTTTTCAGCGACGGTCGCGAAGCACGGGGTGAAACACTTTATCCCCACTTCTGGTCCTCCCGTGTTTGCAAAAGCTCGGCGCTTGGATGCAGTTAAGCTCGCCATTGCGCGCGAGGAGTTCGCCAGCCTGGAGAGGCTGGGCATCGTTCGTAGGTCGAAGAGCCCGTGGTCTTCGCCGCTGCACATGGTACCGAAAGCCGATGGCTCCTGGAGACCGTGCGGGGATTACCGCAGGCTAAACAACGCTACGGCGCACGATCGTTATCCCATCCCGCACATTCAGGATTTTTCGGTGCACCTGGCGGGGGCGCGCATTTTTTCAAAGATTGATCTAGTTCGCGGCTATCACCAAGTCCCGGTCCAACCGGAGGACATTCCTAAAACAGCGGTAATAACCCCGTTCGGACTTTTCGAATTTTTACGCATGCCGTTTGGTCTCAAAGGGGCGGCGCAAACATTTCAGCGGATGATGGATGCCGTGTTACGCGATCTCCCTTTCGTGTTTGTGTACCTCGATGACATTTTGGTCGCGAGTACTTCAGAGGACGAACACGAAACGCACCTCACAGCAGTTTTTAGGAGGCTGGGAGAGCACGGCTTAATAGTTAACCCAGCCAAGTGCCAGTTCGGCGTCGAGCGGATCGATTTTTTGGGTCACCGCGTCTCCCCGGAGGGAGCGGTTCCGTTACCAGAGAAAGTACGCGCGGTAGCGGATTTTCCCCGTCCACAAACGGTCAAATCACTACAGGAATTCTTGGGGATGGTGAATTTTTATAACCGATTCCTGCCCCACGCAGCTCAAATCATGCAACCGTTATATGCCGCGCTCAAAAAACAAAAACCGACCCAGGCGGTCGAATGGTCCCCGGAGCGGGAGCGCGCGTTCACAGAGGTTAAAAAAGCCTTGGCTGACGCTGCGCTCCTGGCCCACCCAGACCCTGCAGCACGTATCGCGCTGACGACAGACGCTTCAGATTTAGCCATAGGGGCCGTTATTGAGCAACAGGTAGCCGGAGTTTGGCAGCCTTTGGCTTTCTTTAGCAAATCTTTAAGCGCGGCTGAACGAAAATACAGCGCGTTTGACAGAGAACTGTTGGCGCTGCATTTGGCTATTCGTCATTTCCAGTTCTGGCTGGAAGGACGGTGCTTCACCGCTTATGTGGACCACAAGCCGCTCACATACGCCATGGCCAAAATTTCAGACCCGTGGTCCGGCAGGCAGCAGAGGCAGCTGGCCGCAATCTCGGAATTTACCACTGACATTAGGCACGTCGCGGGCAAATTCAATGTAGTAGCGGATTGTCTCTCACGCGCGTTCACGACCCCAACACGCGCAGAGGCAGAACGGGCCACCGTGACCGCGCCGCAGGAGAGCGGCACGGTGGCGCGCGCAGCCCCGGTGCACGTGGGTATAGATTACGCAGCCATGGCAGCGGACCAGGGGGCGGACGCAGACGTGCGCGCGCTCCAGTCTGGACCAACAGGGTTGAGGCTGGAGAGCAAGTGTTTACAAACCGGTATGCCCCCCCTGATCTGCGACATGTCGACGGGGCGCCCGCGTCCGGTGGTTCCGGCCACGTGGCGCCGCCGTGTTTTTGACTCGGTCCACTCACTGGCGCACCCGGGGGTGCGCGCGTCGGTGAAACTAGTGGCGGAAAAGTTTGTTTGGCCGTGCCTGCGCAAGCACGTGAAGGAATGGGCAAAAACCTGCATTTCCTGTCAACGGGCCAAAATTCACAGGCACACAAGAGCCCCGTTAGAACCGTTCCGCATTCCGGCCAGAAGGTTCGACCATGTGCACGTCGACCTTGTGGGCCCCCTACCGGCATCACAGGGGTTCACGTATCTTTTGACAATGGTGGACCGCACCACACGTTGGCCGGAAGTGGTCCCACTTGCGACGACCACGGCTGCGGAGGTGGCTCGCGTTTTTTTAACGGCTTGGGTGGCGCGTTTCGGGGTTCCGTCGGACATTACGTCCGATAGAGGACCGCAATTCATCTCTGAGCTGTGGTCAGCGATGGCCAACGGCTTAGGAGCCAAAATTCACCGCACTACGGCTTACCACCCTCAGGCCAATGGTTTATGCGAGCGTTTTCATAGGTCTTTGAAGGCAGCACTCAGAGCGTCGCTCACGGATGTAGATTGGGTGAATAAACTTCCATGGGTTTTATTAGGGTTGCGTTCTGCGCCTAAAGAGGACTTAGACGCCTCCCCAGCGGAGCTGGTATTCGCACAAACTCTGAGGCTGCCGGGCGAGTTTTTACCAGAGCACCCAGAGCCCCCACCTCTCTCGGCTCTGGGACCGTTAGTCGGCACGGGGGCAGACACGCTCCCGGGTCCGGTTCATCACGCTTTTCCACGAGTTTTTGTCCCCAAGGCTTTGAAAAATGCCGATTTCGTTTTTGTCAGGCGCGAAGCCCTAAAAGCAACGCTCAAACCACCTTACGAAGGGCCATTTCGAGTGCTGGAGGCAGGTGATAAGCAATTTGTGCTAGATTTTGGAGACAGAAAAGAGACAGTCAGTATTGACAGACTAAAACCTGCTTTTGTCATGAAGGACGTGTCTGTACCGGTCGCAGTGGCGCCTCGACGAGGCAGGCCCCCGCAGGGGGCAATTAATCACTCTCTCCCTCAGTCAACAGACCCGAAGCAGAAACGCACCGCAGGCAAGGCGGGGCCAACGAACAGCAGATTCGGCAGACGGCTGAAGCCCAAGCGGCGCACAGACTGAATGTTGGTGTTGATTATTCAGTAGTGAGTAAGGTGCTATTTAATTTTAGGAATTAGTCTGTTCTTCATCGTTTGGGGGGGGGTTATATGGCTGTGTTGTGAGACATGTATATGTTGGACACTGCATATGTGATTTAACCACGATGAAGGAGAGCCAGCCCCCTGCGGTGCGGAGCCACAGAGCCTGGACCCCCTGCGGAGGACAGGGGACAGAAGACTTCCTGACCACTGAGGCTCGGGAAGAGAGAAGGGGGAGTTATGTAAATAAAAGGCTAATGAATGTGAATAAAGAGATTTTGAGAGAGATGTGTGATTTCCCCCGTGAGGGAAATGGTTTGATGTCAGAATGTTTAAATGAGAGAACTTTGGTGTGTTCACTCTCTTTGTTCGCTGCTCAAGAATGAGAGCAGACAGTGGAACCATTACTTGAATAAACTGAAATGAAAGACAATTCGGTTTCGTTATTCAAGTCTCCCCACACTCTCCACAATATACAAAAAAATAACTAAATTGGACCATGTCTCTAAAATAATTAAAATAATCCCATAACATACATACTCACATGTACACCAGCAGAGTATATATTTACATATTTACATCATTGATGTTTAAGTCAGACCTACACACATGGACAAAATTGTTGGTACCCCTCTGTTAATGAAAGAAAAACCCACAATGGTCACAGAAATAACTTGAATCTGACAAAAATGGTAATAAATAAAAATTCTATGAAAATTAACTAATGAAAACCAGACAATGCTTTTGAATTGTCGTTCAACAGAATTATTAAAAAAAAAAAAAACAAACTCATGAAACAGGCCTAGACAAAAATGATGGTACCCTTAACTTAATATTTTGTTGCACAACCTTTTGAGGCAATCACTGCAATCAAACGATTTCTGTAACTGTCAGTGAGACTTCTGCACCTCTCAGCAGGTATTTTGGCCCACTCCTCATGAGCAAACTGCTCCAGTTGTCTCAGGTTTGAAGGGTGCCTTCTCTAGACGGCATGTTTCAGAATCAGAAAAGATTTATTGCCAAGTACATTAACAGATCACTGATAACATACGAGAGAATTTGACTTGACACAGAAAATGAACCTGCATTTCCAGTGACACGGCTGCATCGGGGACGCACCTGCCAACAGGATAGAGGGTACAGGTAGCATAAGAATAAGAATAATACGAGGAACAATAGGAAGGAGTAAAAAAATCATTGATTCAGAATACTGGTTTCAGCTCCTTCCACAGATGTTCAATAGGATTTAGATCAGGGCTCATAGAAGGCCACTTTAGAATAGTCCAATGTTTGGCTCTTAGCCATTTTTGGGTGTTTTTAGCTGTGTGTTTTGGGTCATTGTCCTGTTGCAAGACCCATGACCTGCGACTGAGACCAAGCTGTCTGACACTGGGCAGCACATTTCTCTCTAGAATACCTTGATAGTCTTGAGATTTCATTGTACCCTGCACAGATTGAAGACACCCTGTGCCAGATGCAGCAAAGCAGCCCCAGAACATAACAGACCCTCCCCCATGTTTCACAGTAGGGACAGTGTTCTTTTCTTGGTATGCTTCATTTTTGCGTATCAAATCAAATCAAATCAAATTTTATTGTCATATTGCTGTACATACAACTGTAGTGCAGGCAAGATGAAATTGCGTTTCTCTCGGCATCCATATAAATAGAAGCAGCATGATTTAAGACACACTCACACATAGCTTCACCCCCCCCCCACCCCCACCCCCCCATCCATTCACACATCCCTGAGACATACTTGGGGAAAAAACTAACTAACTATAATATACAAATAATATACAAAATGTCCGTAGGTGCAGTAGTGTGTATGAGAGATTCCGGGTCAACTGTTCAGCATCCTGACAGCTTGTGGAAGGAAGCTGTTGATCAGTCTGGTGGTTCTGCCTCTGATGCTCCGGAATCGTTTACCAGATGGAAGAAGTTCAAAGTGTTTATGCAGAGGGTGAGAACGGTCCTTGACAATGTTCAGTGCCCTGCTCCTACAACGGTTCTGAAAAAGTTCTTGGACAGAGGGGAGGGAGACTCCAATTACCCTCTCAGCCCCCTTGACTATCCTCTGCAGGGCTTTTTTGTCTGACATACTGCAGCTGGAGTACCATGTAGCAATGCAGTACGTCAGAACACTCTCCACCACACCTCTGTAGAAGGTCCTGAGGATGCAGATGGGGAGAGAGGCCTGTTTGAGTTTCCTCAAGAAGTGCAGTGTCTGCTGAGCCCGCTTCTTGATCCCCAAGGAATTCTTGCTCCAGGTCAGGTCCTGCGAGATCTGCACTCCGAGGAACTTGATGTTCTCCACTCTCTCCACTAAAGCCTCTTTTCCACTAGCCCAGTTCGGCTCGCCTCGTTTCGTTTCGTTACTACTCGGTTCGGCCGCGGTTGTGTCTCCATAGCAGCCGGGTAAAGCGGGGTTAAGCTGTAGTGGGCGGGATTTTTTTTACAGCAAGGCAGCACCACACTCCCGTGACATAAAACACACGACCCAAGCCAAACATAACATGGCACCTTTACAAGGCGACTCCTCGGTCTGTGGCTTTTTTCATCGTAAATGCCAAAAAGGACCGCCAGACAAGGGTACAGGCAGTGAGACGAAACACTCTGGAATAGTTCTGCAGCTTCTGGGAGAGCCGAAGACGTGAGGATACAAACTAGGTCATATATAACGGTAAGCTAATGTTGCTAATGCTAGTTTGCTATAAGTATGTCGTACTACACTGTAATCTCTGCAAGTTATCGCTGTTAGGTACTAAAATATGTACGCTGTGTGTGTTTCAGATGGCTCTGTTGTGGGAAAATTACCGCTTCAAACGGTCAGTCTGGCGTTCAGCACAGCCTGTCACTGATGTCAACACAGCTTCACAAACGATCAGTGGTTGTAGAGCTTAAGAATGTCTGGTTTATTCCTGTGCAAAAAATTGCTCTGATCTAAGTAAAGGAACCCTATTTCACTGTTTATGGGAATGTAGAAAAATCAGAATGTTTTGGGAAGAGGTGAGGGTAACAATTGAAAAAATAATTTCAAAACAAATCACATTGAACCCTAAACTGTTTTTGTTGGGTCTGTGTCCAGAAAAACATAACTTTAATAAGAGTGAAAGAACATTCATAGACCTCAGTTTGCTTAATGCCAAAAAATGTATTGCATTACTGTGGAAAAACTCATAGACCAGATGTGACTCAGTGGTTAAGACAGATGTTACCAACCTTCCACTAGAAAGAATAACATATATACTGAAATCAAAGGAAAATGTGTTTGAGAATATATGGAGACCTTTCATTGATTATGTGAAGAAATTAAACTTAATTTCTGAAGAAGAAGGTGAATGATATGTGTGGACCTTGCAAATTCCAAACTGGTGAATGTATATTATGTATTCTTATGTAATAGATTACCTAGACTAAACAGAGGAGCATTGTTGTTGACTTGTTTTTGTTAATGGCTGTTGTTGTTTTTATTACCCTTTTTTTGTTATTTTGTTATTGTTCTTTTTAGTTTTTAAATTACTTTTGTGTTAGTGTCTGACTGTGTGTGCTATGTTTGTAAAAAAAAAAAAAGGTTCAGTAAAAATATTGTGGGAAAAAAAATTGCTCTGATCTGCGTGAAAATCATGGAGAGACTGTTGAGACATCATGGATGTAGCTGCTCCAGCTGCACTGAGTCTGAGATGGTGTCATAGCAAAAAATGATCAGCTGACACAACTTGATCACCATGTTAATAACTATATTAGCCACAAAATATATATTCAAAAAGTAAACAGTACTGAGTTAGGTATAATAAGATATATTTGACAGTTATGATGCATTTTAGGCCAAAACAAACTTGATCTAGGATTAAAAGCAATTAAAATAATGCAGTCACAAGGTTACATGGAAAATGCTTGATTTACTAGATACATATTCTGTAGAAATATATATTCTCTGCATCAACAATGTACTATACATGCATTCATGTAGTATTGCACTGACAATAAACCTCTGAAGTTTTTGCAATGTCTCTTTTTTATATGTGAAGGTTACCACCATGTGACATAAATTTAATACTGACAGATTGGAAAAGCTGTCTAAGAACAATCCAGCAGTTTGAGAAATCACTTTTGGTTTGGTGTAAGTCTGTCAACAGGATTATGAACCATAAAGCAGTTTATGTTAAAATGTTAAATCCCATTAAACTCTAACCCACAGGTGTCCAATCATGTGTCATGGAGGGCCAAGACCCTGCAGGTTCTCTTCCACCCAGTCTCTTCAGCAGGTGTTCTCACTGATCTGCAGTCAGTGGAAGAAGTTCAGTGGAATCTGCTGTTGAAGACACTGGTTGGAGTTAAAGCCTGCAGGGTCTTGGCCCTCCATGGCACATGATTGGAAACCCCTGCCCAAACCCATTATGATGAAGAGCAAATGCTAATATGACCCAGAATTCCTCCATATACTGGTACTGTCACTAAAGTATGCAGGGTCTTCTGCTGTGGCACATCCAACAATACAGTCTTCAGTTAATAAAATAATTGTTTTGGTTACTTTTCTTAAAAATGAGCCATTATTTTCAAGGTCACCCATTAATGGTTTGTACTATTGACTCTTTTCCCACCAGTGTATTAACAGACAAAAATAGAAATCATGATGCAAACACATAAGTCACTCAATTGTTTATTACAATCAGCAGCAAATTCCAGATTATTCAGAATGTGCAAAACTCAAACTGTAAGACTGGGTCACTCAGCAGCTGGGATGTGCAGCTCACACTGGTCCCAGTTCAGCAGATCTTAGGCCTGCATCTCTGTAAATAGTGACGCAAGGTCCAGTTTGGGGTGGATCGATCGTTTACCTCTTGCCTAGACAAAAGACAGAAATGGGAATTTAAAGGAAGTTTAAAACATATTTGGGAAATACACTTGTTGCTAAAAGCCAGTGGTGGAATGTGAATGAATGAATCTTTATTTCGGATAGATTAAAAGAAAATAGAATAATATAACAAAGGGGAAAAAAAATCTAATAAGGTCGAATTAAACAATAACTCCTCTGATTATACAGTTCAACATAGGTTATCTGAAATGGGTGATGGCTGAAGCTGCAGCTTATATTGCCCACCCTTATTCCATCCAAAAATTCAAAAGAAAAACAAAACAGGAGCGATTCCAATTCCAATGTGACAATAAAGTACTTCGTTGTTGTATTTAACCACAATTTTCATGTAGCTGCACTGATGTAAAGTCGATTTTACAAGGGCTGCGTTACATTTAAAATCATCTGTTTTTACTGTGGCCTCAGCAATCAGAATGAATTAATACATTCACTTGAATGGAATATAGTACTTTAACTGAAGGTGTGCATCACCGAGTATGGAGTCGCTCAGTCAAAATATGGAGTTTTTATCAATAAAAGTTTGTCTTGAATGTAAAAGTGTGTCTTCTTGCCCTGGCTTCAAGTGTGGACGGTGTTTTGTACTAGCATTGCTAAAATATAAAAGGAAGCACTACAATGGGTCTCAAATATTTGTAATGTGTCCTGTTACTGCATGAGTTTATTGATGATAGAGTATAAACTACACATATAAACTAAATTATATTGATGACTGAACAACTGCCATTCCCCAAAAGATACAGTTATGAACATAACCCACAAAGGATCACACAAGTGATCTGACAAAAAAATAAATACATTAACAAGTGGTTTATTTTACAGTTGATGCGCCATTCTTTTTCAATTATTCTGTAATTAATACTCACACAATCAAATAAATCTCAGTTCAGTCCCTTTTATATTAAGTGGAAATTGTGCTACTTTGGTTTTGACACTTTACCTATGAAAGCAAAGGATTTCAGTACGTTCCACAGTAGCAAGGTCCGTTGTGGAGCGGCTGCTTTCCTCCTGCCTAGACCAACGACAGAAATGGATGGTGGTTAGTTAAAGCAAGTTCAACACTTATACAGGCACATCTCAAAAATAAAATATCATGAAAAAGTTCAATATTTTTGTCACTCATTTCAGAAAGTGAAACCCATATATAGATTCATTACAGGGACAGTGATATATTGAAAGTGTTTATTTTAATATTGATGATTATGGCTACAGCCCATATTAACCATCACCTCAGCGGCCAACATTTCTATTTAAAAACTATTTTTTAAAGTTTATGTAATATTCTAATTTTTTGCCAAATTGAATTTTGGGTTTTCAGGGGCTGTAAGCCATAATCATCCAAATTAAAATAAATAAATGCTTGAAATATATCACTGTCTGTGTAATGAATCGATATAATATATGGATTTCTCTTTCTGAAATGAGTGTCAAAAAATGTTGAATTTTTTCATGGCATTCTAATTTTTGGAGATGTACCTGTATAAGAGAAATACACCTGTGAAAGTCAGTGGTGGGATGTGACAAAAACGTTTCGTTTCCCTGACAAGCACCTCAGAAGCCACTCTGTACAGGTACAAGTACATTATCAATCCAGGGATTTATGGTGGAACAGCACAATACTGTTCCAGCACCTTTTATGGAAAATCCACAGAATAGGTGTGTGGGTCTATTCTGACGCTTTAGAAAATTATATGAATGACTTTATAAATCACTGGTTTGAAAAAGCACTTTTATATTGTTGAGATTTCGGCTCCTGTGGTCCATTTAACCCGTATCCACAATATAAACAGGGAGGCTAACCCCTGGCATGTGGAAACACATTCTAGCATTAAATTGCACACAATTTAATGTGCAGCACCAAAGTGCAGCATGTACACAAACTCGGACTTTAACCAGGATTAACATATTTTTTGGCACACATATATGCACATATGTTGGTTTCAGATGCTCCACAGATATATCACTGTATGCTTATTGTATACTTCACGTCTCAGGGGAACAAAGGGACTGAGCCTTCCAGAGGTAACGGGAGGGTGTGAGATCTGGCCTTTTGTTTCAAGGAGATGGCCTTGAGAGATTTCCTGACCACTGGAGACTAGGAGGTGGATGGTGTTAAGATCGGGGGAAGTTACATTGTGACTGGGATTAAGTACCATGTGACTGTATGTTTGATTAAGCACCATGTGATTGTATGGTTGATGTCCTGGTATAAAAGGACAGATGTGAGAAGATTCATCCTCTTTTTCTGCTTTTGAATGTTGGAGAATGTCATTGTGAATAAAGCTGAACCTGAGGAATACACTCAGTCTCGTCCTTCACAACTCTCCACACTGGTGACCTTACGACGAAGCATGAGCAGAAGTAATTCTCCTGAGCCGGACTCGTCAGAAGCCAGCCTGACGAATGCCACCACGTTCCAGCTGCCGGACTTCTGGCAGAACAGTCCGCACTCCTGGTTTAGCGCGGTCAAGGCGCAGTTCAACCTCCGGAGAATTTTGAGAGACGACACAAAATTCTACCATGTGGTGGCGAAGCTGGACAACCACACAGTCCAGAGGGTGGAGAGCCTGGTCAACCACCCACCGGACAGCGACAAGTACGGCACATTGAAGGCTGCGCTTATCAGCCACTTCACCCCCTCGGTGCAACAGCGAGCAGAGGGGCTCCTGGCGTTGACAGAGTTTGAGAACGACAGACCCGCAGACCTGATGGGGAAGATGCTGAGGTTGAGAGACTCCGATGATGACAGCTTTATCTTCACCCACCTTTTCCTCAGGACCCTACCGTCAGCGGTGAGAGTGACCCTGGCCAGTTCACCGCTGTTGGCCTGACAAGACTACCACGAGCTGAGCCAGGAAGCGCAGCGACTCGTCGACGCCCACAAACGGAGCGCAGCTTCGGCCGCAACAGCAGAGCTAGGCGCGACGTCCGGAGACGGCATGGGGCCAGAGGCTGCAGCACCAGACTCACCGACGACGGCAGCAGCAAGGGCCAGGCGACACAGAGCGGACGACGTCCTTTGCTTCTACCATTGCCGTTTCGCAGAGAGGGCACGCAAGTGCATCCCACCGTGCCACTTCAAGCGCTCGGGAAACGCCAAGGCCGGGGGTCGGTAGCAGCCGTGGCCCTCGGAGAAGAGAACAAGCTGTTCTACCTGAAGGATGCACGCTCGGGGAGGCAATTCCTCATGGACACAGGCTCCCAGCTGAGCTTCATCACGCCTTCCTATGCGGACCGGCTGGCGCCTTCCAGTGGTCCCCGGGTGACAGCAGCGAACAGCTCGGCGATTAAGACTTTCGGTGAGAGGACTCTGCTTCTGTCTTTGCAGGGCCGTACATTCGAGTGGACTTTTGTTGTAGCGGCAGTCAATTTCAACATGTTAGGGGCTGATTTTTTGTGCTCACATGGTTTATTGGTTGATCTTGCTAACAGACGCCTGGTTAATGCACTCTCCTTTTATTCTATTCCCTGCACAGCTCGAGTGGCCCCGCCAACTGCACAAGCCAACGTCACAGCCGTGGGTGGTACGTTCCACACACTCCTCACTCAGTTCCCAGCACTCACGGTCCCAACGTTTTCGGCGACAGTGGCTAAACATGGGGTGGAACATTTTATTACTACCACCGGCCCACCCGTTTTTGCAAAAGCTCGGCGCTTGGACTCTGCTAAACTGACCATAGCGCGCGAGGAGTTCGCCAACCTGGAAAGACTGGGCATCATCAGGAGGTCGAAGAGCCCCTGGGCTTCGCCGCTCCATATGGTTCCAAAGGCTGATGGCTCGTGGCGACCTTGCGGTGATTTCCACAGGTTGAATAACGCTACAGCGCACGACCGCTATCCGATCCCGCACATCCAAGATTTTTCGGTGCATTTGGCGGGGGCGCGCATTTTTTCTAAAATAGATTTGGTACACGGTTACCACCAGGCTCCAGTGCGCGCTGAGGACATACCCAAAACAGCGGTAATAACTCCTTTTGGGCTTTTTGAGTTTTTGCACATGCCGTTTGGGCTTAAAGACGCAGTGCAGACGTTCCAAGGCATGATGGACGCGGTTCTGCGCGACCTCCCCTTCGTGTTCGTCTACTTGGATGACATATTGGTAGCCAGCGTGTCTGAAGACGAACACAAAAACCACCTCACAGCAGTTTTCTGGAGGTTGGCAGAGCACGGGTTAATAATCAACCCAGCGAAGTGTCAGTTCGGGGTGGCGCAGATTGATTTTTTGGGGCATCGCGTCTCTCCAGAAGGAGCGGTTCCTCTGCCCGACAAAGTGCGCGCAATAACAAATTTTCCCCAACCACAAACGATCAAAGCGTTACAGGAGTTTTTGGGAATGGTGAATTTTTATAACCGTTTCCTCCCTCACGCAGCGCAGCTCATGCAACCATTGTATGCTGCACTAAAAAAACAAAAACCCACAAACAAAATCGAATGGTCTCCGGAGCGGGAGCGCGCATTCGCTGAAGTCAAAATAGCCCTGGCAAACGCTGCGTTGTTGGCACATCCAGACCCAATGGCCCGCATAGCGCTCACTACTGACACGTCAGACGTGGCCATAGGAGCGGTCGTGGAACAGTATGTAGCAGGAGCTTGGCAACCGCTCGCCTTTTTCAGCAGGACCTTGCGCGATAGTGAACGAAAATACAGCGCATTTGACAGGGAGTTGTTAGCTCGCCACTTGGCCATTTGCCATTTCCAGTTTTGGCTGGAGGGACGCAGTTTCACCGCATTCGTGGATCACAAGCCGCTGACTTTCACGATGGCCAAGATTACAGAACCGTGGTCGGGCCGGCAGCAGAGACGGCTGGCCGCCATCTCGGAGTTTACTACCGATATCCAGCATGTAGCGGGTAAACTTAATGTAGTGGCGGACTGCCTCTCGCGCGCCGTGGCGGCTCCAGCCCGTGCAGAGGTAGATTTTGCAGCCATGGCCGCGGACCAGGTTAGCGACGCGGAAGTGCGTGCGGCCCCAGTCCGTGTAGGGATAGATTACGCAGCCATGGCCGCGGATCAAGTTACCGACGCGGACGTGTGCGCGCTCCAGTCTGGACCAACAGGGTTAAGGCTGGAGAACAGGGTGCTACAAGATGGTATGCCCCCCCAATCTGCGATGTCTCCATGGGACGACCGCGCCCGATGGTGCCAACCACGTGGCGCCGTCGCGTTTTTGACTCGATTCATTCTCTGGCGCACCCGGGGGTGCGTGCGTCAGTCAAAATGGTAGGAGAGAAATTTGTATGGCCGTGCCTGCGCAAGCAAGTCAAGGAGTGGGCAACAGCCTGCGTGGCTTGTCAGCGAGCCAAAATACACAAACACACTAGAGCTCCCTTGGAGCCTTTTCACATCCCGGCTAAGCGATTCGATCACGTGCATGTCGACCTCGTAGGCCCCCTCCCGCCGTCACAGGGGTGCACACACCTTTTGACAACGGTGGACCGCACCACGCGTTGGCCGGAAGTGGTCCCACTGGCATCAACCACAGCCGAGGAGGTGGCGCGGGCGTTTCTAACAGCATGGGTAGCGCGTTTCGGAGTTCTGTCGGACATTACGTCTGACAGAGGTCCTCAATTTGTTTCCGAGCTCTGGTCAGCGATGGCCCGCAGCCTGGGGGTAACGATCCACCGCACTACCGCGTACAACCCGCAGGCTAATGGTTTATGCGAACGTTTCCATAGGTCATTGAAAGCAGCCCTCAGAGCGTCGCTTACGGATGCAAATTGGGTGGACAGGCTACCATGGGTTTTATTGGGGTTGCGTTCTGCACCTAAAGAGGATTTAAAAGCCTCCCCAGCTGAGTTGGTTTTTACGCAGCCACTCCGGCTGCCCGGGGAGTTTCTCCCGGATAATCCTGCGCCAGAGTGCCCCCCCGCTCAGCAGTTGCAGAGCGACACGGGAGCGAGCATGCTTCCTGGCCCAGTTCATCACAGCTTCCCGTGCATTTTTGTGCCTAAAGCTTTAAAAAATGTGGAGTTTGTTTTTGTCAGACATGATGCACACTGCCCACCCTTACGCCCACCTTATGCCGGACCATACAGAGTGCTGGAAACAGATGACAAGCATTTTTTGCTAGATTTGGGGGGCAGGAAAGAAATGATTTGTATAAACAGGCTCAAACCCGCTTTTGTGCTGGCTGACGAAGTGGTGCAGTTGGCGAGGGCTCCTCGGCGCGGCAGACCCCCTAGAGAGCATTCCCCAGAACACCCACAGAGATTGACTAACAGTTCTAATCCTCAAACAGCAGCTCCACAGCTCGAAGACGCCGCGGGGGTGGTAAAGCCCGCTTACAGCAGATATGGAAGGCGACTGAGGCCCAAGCAACATTTGGACTGATGTGTAATAATGTGACCATGACTTGCAAACTGTATTACATTTGTTCCATCTTAGACGTTTGGGGGGGGGGGGGGGGTCATGTGGCACACATATATGCACATATGTTGGTTTCAGATGCTCCACAGATATATCACTGTATGCTTATTGTATACTTCACGTCTCAGGGGAACAAAGGGACTGAGCCTTCCAGAGGTAACGGGAGGGTGTGAGATCTGGCCTTTTGTTTCAAGGAGATGGCCTTGAGAGATTTCCTGACCACCGGAGACTAGGAGGTGGATGGTGTTAAGATCGGGGGAAGTTACATTGTGACTGGGATTAAGTACCATGTGACTGCATGTTTGATTAAGCACCATGTGATTGTATGTTTGATGTCCTGGTATAAAAGGACAGATGTGAGAAGATTCATCCTCTTTTTCTGCTTTTGAATGTTGGAGAATGTCATTGTGAATAAAGCTGAACCTGAGGAATACACTCAGTCTCGTCCTTCACAACTCTCCACAATTTCATCGTTTTGCTCTCACAAGCGAATATTTAGGAGAAAACAAGCGCAAATCAGCAGTTGGTACTAGCTAGCTACTAGCTAAAAATCGTTAGCTAGCATGCTCAAAAAAAGTGAGCTTACCACCAACAGGATAAATAAGCGAACAGATGCACATTATTACAAATCACTCACCATCGATGGTTCTCTCACGTTCGTCTTCAGCTTGTCCTTAGTCCGGTTCTATGCTGGGCTGCCATCTGTATCGGTCCGGGTCGCTCCTCTCACTGTGTATCTACCACCAAGCAGAGAAAACCCCGCACCTCTTCGTTGGACCACGGTGTAGATTTCCGCAAAACCTACAACGCTGTCTGTATTAATATCCTGTTTACTCCGTGACCGAGTTAGTCTGTGAAATATTGCAAATGGCGGTCGTAAAGATTCCACTGAAGACGGACGCTTTTGTGATGTTACGCCCTGACCAATCAGCGGCTCGCAGTCTGTTGACGTCACATCTCGGCTCGCTTCAGCACGGTTGTACCCTGCCCTTGAACGGGCACGAAAATAGTGTCGGTTAAACCGTGCTGGGTACAGTGGAAAGGGCGAGAAAGCGAGTAGAGTAGAAGTGAGTAAGGCCAAAGCGATACTTGTGGAAAAGGCCTATAAACGGCTGCCGATGCTGAGGGGGACGTGTTCAGGCTGTGACCGCCGGAAGTCGATAATCATCTCCTTCGTTTTGTCCACGTTGAGCACCAGATTGTTCTCCCTGCACCAGCCCTCCAGGTCTCTCACTTCTTCCCTGTACATTGATTCCTCATCCCTCTGAATAAGTCCCACCAGTTGTGAACATAGAGCTGATGTGCCTTGCTAAAAAGTTCCAGTTTTGTCTCGTCTGTCCATAGGACATTCTCCCAGAAGCTTTAGGGCCTTTTCCATTAGCCCCGCTTAGCCCAACACGGGACAGCTCAGCACGCTTTGTAGCTCTTTCCACTAGCCCCAACACGGTTTAACAGCCGCGATTTTCATCCCCGCTCAAGGGCAGGGTACAACCGTGCTGAGTCGTGCCGTGTTGTGACGTCAAAAGACTGGTCGCCGCTGATTGGTCAGGTCGTAACGTCACGAAAGCGACCGTCTTCTGATGAATCTACACACGACCGCCATTTGCAATATTTCACGGACTAACTCGGTCACGGAGTAAATATGATATTAATATTTCAGAGGAACAATGGGAATTGGCTTGTACAGAAGCTCAAACCAAATCAATAAATGCACGCCTTAAATTGATACATTTCAAATGGTTAATGCGGATGTATGTTACACCGGAGGAGTTAAATAGATATAACAAAAATATACCAGATACATGCACAAAATGCATGGAAAGTAAAGGAACCCTATTTCATTGTTTATGGGAATGTAGATTAATAAGAATGTTTTGGGAGGAGGTGAGGGTAACAATTGAAAAAATAATCTCAAAACAAATCATATTGAATCCTAAACTGTTTTTGTTGGGTCTGTACCCAGAAAAGCATAATTTCAATAAAAGTGAAAGAACATTCATAGACCTCAGTTTGCTTAATGCCAAAAAATGTATTGCACTATTATGGAAAAAGACTCATAGACCAGATGTGACTCAGTGGTTAAGACAGATGTTAACAAACCTTCCATTAGAAAGAATAACATATATACTGAAATCAAAGGAAATTGTGTTTGAGAATATATGGAGACCTTTTATTGATTATGTAAAAAATTTAAACATAACTCTTGAAGAAGAAGGTGAATGATGTGTGTGGACCTTGTAAATTCCAAACTGGTGAACATAATATGTATACTTATGTATTGGATTGTCTAGACTAAACAGAGGAGCATTGTTGAAGACTTGATTTTGTTGGTGGTTGTTGGTGTTTTTAGGGTTTTTTTTTTTTTTTTTTGTAGTACTTTAGTGTTAGTGTTTGATTGTTTGTATCATGTTTGTTAAAAAAAAAAAAAAGGTTCAATAAAGATATTGTGGAAAAAAAAAAATATGATATTAATACAGACAGCGTTGTAGGTTTTGCGGAAATCTACACCGTGGTCCAACAAAGAGGTGCGGAGTTTTCTCTGCTTAGTGGCAGATCCACAGTGAGGAGTGACCCAGACCGATACAGATGGCAGCCCAGCATAGAACCGGACTACGGACAAGCTGAAGACGAACGTGAGAGAACCATCGATGGTGAGTGATTTGTAATAATGTGCATCTGTTCGCTTATTTGTCCTGTTGGTGGTAAGCTCACTTTTTTTGAGCCATACAGCGCCGTTTTGTGCTGGCTAACGAGTTTTAGCTAACGATTTTTAGCTAGTAGCTAGCTAGTACCAACTGCTGATTCGCGCTTGTTTTCTCCTAAGTATTCGCTTGTGAGAGCAAAATGATGAAATATGTTAATCCTGGTTAAAGTCCTGGTTTCTGTATGTGCTGTACTTTGGTGCTGCACATTAAATTGTGTGCAATTTAATGCTAGAATGTGTTTCCACATGCCAGGGGTTAGCCTCCCTGTTTATATTGTGATACTGGTGAAATGAACCACAGGAGCCAAAATCTCGTCATATTAAAATTGCTCTTTCAAACCAGTGATTTATAAAGTCATTCATATAATTTTCTAAAGCGTCAGAATAGACCCACATACCTATTCTGTGGATCCTGCAGTGCTTGTCAAGGAAACGAAGCATTTTTGTCACATCCCACCACTGACTTTCACAGGTGTATTTCCCTAATACAGGTACATCTCCAAAAATTAGAATGTCATGAAAAAATTCAATATTTTTTGTCACTCATTTCAGAAAGAGAAATCCGTATATTATATAGATTCATTACACAGACAGTGATATATCTGAAGCGTTTATTTATTTTAATTTTGATGATTATGGCTTACAGCCCCTGAAAACCCAAAATTCAATTTGGCAAAAAATTAGAATATTACATAAAATTAACTTTAAAAAATAGTTTTTAAATATAAATGTTGGTTGCTGAGGTGTTGGTTAATATGGGCTGTAGCCATAATCATCAATATTAAAATAAACACTTTCAATATATCACTGTCCCTGTAATGAATCTATATATGGGTTTCACTTTCTGAAATGAGTGAAAAAAATATTGAATTTTTTCATGGTATTCTAATTTTTGAGATGTGCCTGTATAAGTGTTGAACTTGCTTGAAACTAACCACCATCCATTTCTGTCATTCATCTAGGCAAGAGTAAAGCAGCTGCCACACAACCTACCTCGCCACTGTGGAAAGTACTGAAATCCTTTGCTTTTATAGGTAAAGTGTCAAAACCAAAGTAGCACAATTTCCACTTAATATAAAAGGGACTGAACTGAGATTTATTTGATTGTGTGAATATGGCACATCAACTGTAAAATAAACCGCTTGTTAATGTATTTATTTTTTTGTCATATCACTTGTGATGTGGCGTAACATTATGTAGCTCACATATTCTGTTGCAGAGACCCAAACATAAAAGGACTTTTGAGCTCGCGGTGTGTATTGACATCACGCCTCAAATGGACAATGAGTCTGGACCACCTACGAACTTGGGAGGAAGTGAGAAGAACTGGAGCGAGAGCATGAAGGGACTGTCCGACCTCCTGGGGTCAGACAGAGGAGCCAAGAGGACAATAGAGGGATTAAATGCAAATGTGATTCTGTGTTTGATGTGGATGTATAAATGTATGTGGTTTACCGCAGCTCAGTCTCTGATTTCCTGACTGAGAGAAAGAGCTGTGGGATGTGAGATGGAATAAACCAATACTGAGAAATCATTCAGTGTCATCATTTCATGATTTCCACATTGGTGACCCACACGTGAGAGATATGGAAAGGCTTGGAGACCGTCTCTCCGACCCGGATTCACCGGGGACCGCCAGCACGGGCATAAACTCAATTAAACTCCCCGAGTTCTGGCAAGATGACCCGCACTCGTGGTTCCAACACATGGAATCGCGGTTCGTGCTCAATGGGGTATCAGTAGATGACATCAAGTTCCATAATGTCATCACAAGACTCGACAGCCGCACAGCCCGATGTGTGCGGAGCCTGGTGCAGCAGCCGCCCGCTGCTGGCAAGTACGACGCCCTGAAAGCCGCCCTCATTCGGAGTTTTGTGCCATCAGCCGAGGTGAGGGCCAGAACACTTCTGGACCTGCGTGACAGAGGAGGACGCAGGCCGACCGTCCTCATGGAGGACATGCTGCAGATGATCGGGGCAGACAACGATGCGTTTCTGTTTAAACACATCTTCTTGAGGACCCTCCCAGCACACATGAGGGGTCTCCTGTCCGGCATGAGGTGTGTGAGCCAGCAGGATTTCCGCACGCTGGCCATGGAAGCGGAGCGGCTCCTCGACGCCTGCGGCGAGCAGGACACTTCAGTCACAGCGGCAGACCTCAGCGCGGCAGCCGAGGGCGGTGGAGAGCCAGTGGCAGCAGAAACAACCCCAGCGACGACAGCAGCGGCGCGGTCCCGGAGCAGAGGAGGAGACGACCTCTGCTTCTACCATCGACGCTTCGCGCACAAGGCACACAGATGCATCCCACCATGCAGCTTCAAGAAGCAGGGAAACGCACGAGCCGGGGGTCGTTAGCAGCTTCGACTCTCGGTGAACAGAACAAGCTGCTGTACCTGACAGACGCGAGCTCCGGACGACAATTCCTCGTTGACACCGGAGCACAGAGGAGTTTCATCACCGCAACCTATGCGGACTGGGTGGCCGGCCCCCGCGGAGACGGGGCAACGGCCGCAAATGGCTCGTCTATCAAGACTTTTGGCGAAAGGACTCTGCGCTTGTCCTTGCACGGCCGCACCTATGAATGGACCTTCATAGTAGCGGCGGTGAGTTTCAACATGTTAGGCGCTGACTTTTTGTGCTCACATGGCTTGTTGGTAGATCTGGTTAATAGACGCTTGGTTAATGCACTCTCTTTTTGTTCCATCCCTTGTGCAGCTCGGGTGTCCCCGCCGCCAGTACAGACCAACGTCGCCACAGCAGGCGGTAAGTTTCACACCCTTCTAAACCAGTTTCCAGCACTCACAGTTCCCACATTTTCAGCTAAGGTGGCGAAGCACGTGGTGGAGCACTTTATAACCACAAGTGGCCCGCCAGTTTTTGCGAAGGCCCGGCACTTGGATGCAGCTGAGCTCTCCATTGCGCGTGAGGAGTTCGCCAACCTGGAAAGGTTGGGCATAATTCGTCGCTCGTAGAGCGCCTGGGCTTCCCCCCTGCATATGGTGCCTAAGGCTGACGGCTCATGGAGACCTTGTGGCGATTACCGCAGGTTAAACAATGCCACAGCGCAGGACCGCTACCCAATTCCGCATATCCAAGATTTTTCGGTGCACTTGGCCAAGGCGCGCATTTTTTCTAAAATAGACCTGATCCGCAGTTATCATCAGGTCCCGGTCCGGCCTGAGGACATTCCCAAGACAGCGGTAATAACCCCGTTCGGGCTTTTTGAGTTTTTACGCATGCCTTTTGGCCTTAAAGGCGCCGCGCAAACCTTCCAACGCATGATGGATGCCGTGTTGCGCGACCTCCCTTTTGTTTTTGTCTACTTAGATGACATTTTGGTTGCCAGCGCCTCCGAGGAGGAACACGAAAAACACCTCACCACAGTTTTTCAGAGGTTGGGAGTGCATGGGTTGATAATCAACCCGGCCAAATGTCATTTTGGCTCAGCGCAAATCGATTTTTTTGGGCACCGCGTCTCCCCAGAGGGAGCAGTCCCTCTGCCGTCCAAAGTACGCGCAGTGGCGGAGTTTCCCCAGCCACAAACGGTAAAAGCGTTGCAAGAATTTTTAGGTATGGTAAATTTTTACAGTCGTTTCATACCCCACGCGGCGCAGCTCATGCAACCGTTGTACGCCGCGCTAAAAAAACAGAAGCCCTCCAATGTGATTGAGTGGTCCCCAGAGCGGGAGCGCGCATTCACTGAGGTTAAAAAAGCACTGGCAGACGCAGCACTGCTGGCTCACCCAAACCCATCAGCCCGAATAGCGCTAACCACAGACGCGTCAGATGTGGCCATAGGAGCCGTTGTAGAACAGCAGGTTGCCGGAGTTTGGCAACCACTCGCTTTTTTCAGCAGATCCCTACACGACGCAGAGTGGAAATATAGCGCGTTTGACAGGGAGCTGCTAGCGCTCCACCTGGCCATTCGCCATTTTCAGTTCTGGTTGGAAGGGCGGCGTTTCACCGCGTTTGTCGACCACAAGCCGCTCACTTTTGCAATGTCCAAAGTCTCAGAACCGTGGTCAGGCCGACAGCAGAGGCAGCTGGCCGCAATTTCAGAATTCACCACCGATATACAGCACGTAGCCGGTAAACTTAATGTAGTAGCGGACTGCCTCTCACGAGCGGTAACAGCGCCTGTCCGCGCGGATGAGGACCGTAATGCCCCAGACGCGGAGCGAGGTAACAGCGCGGACGCGCACGCGGCTCCGGTGCACGTGGGGATAGATTACGCAGCCATGGCAGCGGAGCAGAGCGAAGACACGGACGTGTGCGCGCCCCTGTCTGGACCAACAGGGTTAAGGCTGGAGAGCATAAGTTTACAAACCGGTTCACCCCCGCTAATCTGCGATGTATCCACCGGGCGACCGCGCCCAGTGGTACCGGCCGCGTGGCGCCGTCGCGTTTTTGACGCGGTGCACTCCCTAGCGCACCCGGGGGTACGCTCTTCGGTGAAAATGGTAGCGGAGAAGTTTGTTTGGCCGAGCCTGCGCAAGCACATGAAGGAGTGGGCGACAGCCTGCATGTCTTGCCAGTGGGCCAAAGTTCACAGGCACACGAAAGCCCCTTTAGAACCTTTCCACATTCCGGCTAAGAGGTTCGATCATGTGCACGTAGACCTAGTGTGACCCCTGCCGCCGTCGCAGGGGTTCACACATCTTTTGACAATGGTGGACCGGACCACACGTTGGCCGGAAGTGGTCCCATTGCAATCGACCACAGCAGCAGAGGTGGCTCGCGCTTTTTTAACAGCCTGGGTAGCGCGGTTCGGAGTCCCGTCAGATATTACGTCCGATAGGGGTCCGCAATTCGTGTCGGAGCTGTGGTCAGCAATGGCCAGCGGCTTAGGAGCGGCAGTCCACCGCACCACCGCTTATCACCCACAGGCCAACGGTTTATGTGAGCGTTTTCACAGGTCGTTGAAGGCAGCCCTCAGAGCTTCGCTCACGGATACAGATTGGGTAAACAAACTACCATGGGTTTTATTGGGGTTGCGTTCGGCACCCAAAGAGGATTTAGATGCCTCACCTGCTGAATTAGTTTTTACTCAACCTCTCAGGCTGCCCGGAGAATTCCTGCCAGCCCATGCGGCACCAGAGCGCCCCCCGGTGCGGGGACCTCTGAGTGGTACGGGAACAGAAATGCTCCCGGGCCCCGCTCATCACACTTTTCCGTGTGTTTTTGTTCCTAAGGCTTTGCAAAACGCAGAGTTTGTTTTTGTCAGGCACGATGCTCAGCGTCACAGCCTCCGCCCACCTTACGACGGTCCATTTCGAGTGCTGGAAACCGGGGAGAAATGTTTTGTGCTAGATTTGGGGGGCAGGAAAGAAACAATCAGTGTTGACAGATTAAAGCCTGCTTTCGTGTTACGTGACGAATCTGTACGACCGGCGGGGGTGCCTTGACGCGGCAGGCCTCCCAAGGAACGGCCCCCGGATTCCCCGCAGGGGACAAATAACCCTTCTCCCCCTCATTCCACAGGTGCACCGCAGGACGGCACAACACAGGCTGCGAAACCTGCGTACAGCAGATTCGGGAGGAGGTTGAAGCCTAAGCTACGGGCAGAGTGATGTGTGTTTTGATCAACCCGTGTAGATTGTGCTGTAGATCCTGCAAAGGGGGGGGGGGGGGTGACATAATGGTATGGCTGTTAGAGTGATGTTGGTGTGTTTCCATTTTTGTCATAATGTGTATGGCTGTTAGAATAATGTTGGTGTGTGTCCATTCTTTGGCGTTTTGGGGGGGAGTGATGTGGCGTAACATTATGTAGCTCACATATTCCGTTGCAGAGACCCAAACATAAAAGGACTTTTGAGCTCGCGGTGTGTATTGACATCACGCCTCAAATGGACAATGAGTCTGGACCACCTACGAACTTGGGAGGAAGTGAGAAGAACTGGAGCGAGAGCATGAAGGGACTGTCCGACCTCCTGGGGTCAGACAGAGGAGCCAAGAGGACAATAGAGGGATTAAATGCAAATGTGATTCTGTGTTTGATGTGGAGGTATAAATGTATGTGGTTTACCGCAGCTCAGTCTCTGATTTTCTGACTGAGAGAAAGAGCTGTGGGACGTGAGATGGAATAAACCAATACTGAGAAATCATTCAGTGTCATCATTTCATGATTCCCACAGTGTGATCCTTTGTGAGTTATGTTCATAACTGTATGTTTTGGCGAATGTGAGATGTTCAGTCGTCAATATAATTTACTTTATATGTGTAGTTTATAGTCTATCATCAATAAACTCATGCAGTAACAGGACACATTACAAATATTTGAGACCCATTGTAGTGCTTCCTTTTATATTTTAGCAATGCTAGTACAAAACACCGCCCACACATGAAGCCAGGGCAAGAAGAGACACTTTTACAGACAAGACAAACTTTTATTGATAAAAACTTCATATTTTGACTGAGCGACTCCATACTCGGTGATGCACACCTTCAGTTAAAGCACTATATTCCATTCAAGTGAATGTATTAATTCATTCTGATTGCTGAGGCCACAGTAAAAACAGATGATTTTAAATGTAACGCAGCCCTTGTAAAATCTACCGAAGCGCAGCTACATGAAAATTGTGGTTAAATACAACAACGAAGTACTTTATTGTCACATTCAAATTGTAATCCCTCCTGTTTTGTTTTTCTTTTGAATTCTTGGATGAAATATGGTGGGCAATATACAGTAAGCTGCAGCTTCAGCCATCACCCATTTCAGATAACCTATGTTGAACTGTATAATCAGAGGAGTTATTGTTTAATTTGACCTTATTAGATTTTTTTCCCCTTTGTTATATTATTCTATTTTCTTTTAATCTTTACTTTTAATCAATCCGAAATAAAGATTCATTCATTAATTCACATTCCACCACTGGCTTTTAGCAACAAGTGTATTTCCCAAATATGTTTTAAACTTGCTTTAATTAACCACCACCCATTTGTCTTTTGTCTAGGCAAGAAGGAAACTGTCCACCCCAACTGGACCTTGCCTCACTATTTACAGAGATGCAGGCTGAAGATCTGCTGAACCAGGACCAGTACGAGGGGCTGATCCAGTTGCTTCTCAGTGAGGCAGCGTGGCTGCCGTGTGTGACCATTCCAGTTTTTTTTTTTACAGTTTGAATTTTGCACATTCTGAATAATCTGGAATTTGCTGCTGATTATAATAAACAATTTAGTGACTTATGTGTTTGCATCATGATTTTCTATTTTGTCTGTTAAGACACCGGTGGGAAAAGAGTCAGCTGTACAAAGGATTTATCGGTGACCTTGAAAATAATGGCTCATTTTTAAGAAAAAAGTAACCAAAACAATTATTTTATTAACTGAAGACTGTATTGTTAAATGTGCCACCGCAGAAGACCCTGCATACTTTAGTGACAGTACCAGTATATGGAGGAATTCTGGGTCATATTAGCATCTGCTCTTCATCATAATGGGTTTGGGTGGGGGTGTCTTAATCATGTTCCATGGAGGGCCAAGACCCTGCAGGCTTTACCTCCAACCAGTGTCTTCAACAGCAGATTCCACTGAACTTCTTCCACTGACTGATCAGTGAGAACACCTGCTGAAGAGACTGGGTAGAAGAGAGAACCTGCAGGGTCTTGGCCCCCCATGGCACATGATTGGAAGCCCCCGGATTAGGTTTAATGGGATTTAACATTTTAACACAAACTGCTTTATGGTTCATAATTCTGTTGACAGACTTACACCAAACCAAAAGTGATTTCTCAAACTGCTGGATTGTTCTTAGACAGGTTTTCCAATCTTTCAGTATTTAATTTGTGCCACATGGTGGTAACCTTCACATATAAAAAAGAGACATCTGTGGCGGGTTTGGGAAAACCCCCACAACAGACTAAGGACAGACAGCTCGCTACTCCTGGTTTTTTCCGCTGCACTGCTGCGATGTAATGTGCCATTCATGCATTGTGATGTTAATGTGCCATTCATGCATTGTATTCATGCGTCCTGTCCTTACTGTGACCTAGAAACTGAGATCAATGCCCATGCCAACTGCTGTGAATGCTCTTTCATGTATTGTTGTAACTGGGTATATATGCTGCACAACTCTGTAACTCATTCTCTCTCTTCAACTGCTGCTGCTGGACACACACACTCTGTGTCCCCTCACGAGAGCCTGAGGACCCCGCTCCAGTCTGCTCACACTTGGGCTGGAGCGGAGTTCTGTGACGGCAGTGTGATTTAATAAACTCTACTTAAAACTCTCAGTTCGTAGTTTATTATTTCTTTGCCGCCGCACATCTGCAAAAACTTCAGAGGTTTATTGTCAGTGCAATTCCCAGTGCAATACTACATGAATGCATGTATAGTACATTGTTGATGCAGAGAATATATATTTCTACAGTACATGTATCTAGTAAATCAAGTATTTTCCATGTAACCTTGTGACTGCATTATTTTAATTGCTTTTACTCCTAGATCAAGTTTGTTTTGGCCTAAAATGCATCATAACTGTCAAATATATCTTATTATACCTAACTCAGTACTGGTTATTTTTTGAATATATATTTTGTGGCTAATATAGTTATTAACATGGCATTCAAGTTGTGTCACCTGATCATTTTTTTCTATGGCACCACCTCAGACTCTGCAGCTGGAGCAGATATGTCCATGATGTCTCAACAGTCTCTCCATGATTTTCACGCAGATCAGAGCAATTTGTTGTACAGGAAATAAACGTTTCTACAGACATTCTTAAGCTCTATAACCACTGATTGTTTGTGAAGCTGTGCTGACATCAGTGACAGGCTGATGACATCCGTGACAGGCTGTGCTGAACGCCCAGACCGAATGAAGCAGTAATTTCCCCACAACAGAGCCATCTGAAACACACACAGCGTACATATTTTAGTACCTAACAGCGATAACTTGCAGACATTAAAGTGTAGTACGACGTACTTATAGCAAACTAGCATTAGCAACATTAGCTTACAGTCATATATGACCTAGTTTGTATCCTCACGTCTTTGGCTCTCCCAGAAGCTGCAGAACTATTCCAGAGTGTTTCATCTCGCTGCCTGTACCCTTGTCCGGCGGTCCTTTTTTGTCATTTACGGTGAAAAAAGCCACAGACCGAGGAGTCGCCTTGTACAGCTGTATGTGTTATGTTTTGCTTGGGTTGCGTGTTCTGCATCACGGGAGTGTGGCGCCACCTCGCTGTTATAGAAATCCCACCCACCCCAGCTTAACACAGTTGTAATGGAGACAAAAGCGAGCCGAACCGTGTCGAAGTGAATCGAGACGTGCCGAGGTGTGCTGGGCTAGTGGAAAAGTGCCTTTCGTGGCTTGTCAACATGCAGTTTGGCAAATTCCAGTTTGGCTTTTTTATGATTTGTTTTCAGCAGTGGTGTCCTCCTTGGTCGTCTCCCATGAAGTCCACTTTGGCTCAAACAACGACGGATGGTGTGATCTGACACTGATGTACCTTGACCTTGGAGTTCACCATGAATGTGTTTAGAGGTTGTTCTGGGCTCTTTTGTTACCATTCGTATTATCCGTCTCCTCCTGCGGCCACGTCCAGGGAGGTTGGCTACAGTCCCGTGGATCTTAAATTTCTGAATAATTTGTGCAACTGTAGTCACAGGAACATCAAGCTGCTTGGAGATGGTCTTATAGCCTTTACCTTTAACATGCTTGTCTATAATTTTCTTTCTAATCCCCTGAGACAACTCTCTCCTTTGCTTCCTCTGGTCCATGTTTAGTGTGGTCACCAAACAGCACAGTGACTACTTGTCACCCTTTAAATAGGCCGACTCACTGATCACAAGTTTGTAGACACCTGTGATGTTAATTAGAGGACACGTCTTGGTTGCACATGTCCCTATGGTCACATTATTTTCAATCTTTTCTAGGGGTACCATCATTTTTGTCCAGGCCTGTTTCATGAGTTTGTTTTTTAAAGTAATTCTGTTGAATCACAATTCAAAAGCATTGTCTGATTTTCATTGGTTAATTTTCATAGAATTTTTATCTATTACCACTTTTGTCAGATTCAAGTTATTTCTGTGACCATTGTGGGTTTTTCTTTCATTAACAGAGGGGTACCAACAATTTTGTCCACAGCTGTATGTCCACCGGCAGCCAGAGGTACCACCTGCCTGTGGGACCAGGGCAGCCCCAAATCATGCACGCCCCTGGCCGTTGTAGATAAGACCGGCTCGGTGGTCCCGGGCAGCACCACGGCATAAACGCCCCTGGCCGCCATCTGCCTCCGGGATCAAAACCAACCTCTCCTGCAAAAATGTCACTCTTCACCACCGACTGCCTCATTCCTCAGGACCTGCCGTGCTGCTGTCCGGCACACCATCTCTCCATGCTCATCAGTCCGCTCCCGACCGCTTTCAACACTGCAGCTGCCATCATTGTCCCGAACACTCTGGCCCCCCGTGGCCGAACTCTGGGAAGACCCAAAGCCTGCTCATCGGCATCACTTGCTACCTCGGGCACCTCCGGCACTGAGACACTGCCCGACCTCCATGGCGCATGGTTGCTGTTGCTCTCTCCTGTGGCTCACAGCATCGCTTTCGCTGGCATCATTTCCCGACCCCGGCACCTTGCCGCTGCTCCCAGCACCCTCATTCCAGGCACTCCGCTGTGCTGCCTCCGTGTCTGGCTGCTGTTGTTCTCCCTCGGGGCTCTCAGCGTCACTCTCGTTGGCGTCACTCTCGTTGGCGTCACTCTCTGACCCCGGGTGTTTTGTCACTGCTTTGGTACCCTCGTTCCAGGCACTCCGCTGCGTCGTCTCCGTGCCTGGCTGTCACTGTTCTTCCCCGGGGCTCTCAGCTTCCATGGTCCCACTCACTCACTGCTTACCCTCCAGCTGCGGGGATGACTCCTGCTGCTCTCCCTCTCCACTGTCACTGCACACCATGCCGTCCGACTCATCAGCGCTATGGTCCTGTACCGTGCTGAGCTCCTTGACCGGCCCACCATCTTCAGTGACCGGGAACTCCTCCATTTGTGGCCCCGGTTCTACCTCGAAGTCTAGCTGGTAGCTCGTAGCTTGGTTTTGGTGAGAAGTTAGCTTAGCAGCTAACCTGTCCATAGGCACAAAACGGATCATTAGCTTTCCCCACCTAACTAGCTTAGCCGTTCCTGGCACCAACAGCTCCATTACCCACAGCTTCGTGGTCCTCATCTGCTCGTCGAAGTACTCGGCCAGCCGCTCGACAGCATCCTCATAGTACTCCGTTTCACCCAACATACCGCAAATTCTTTGTCCAACACCAAATCCACCAGTGTGCGCAGCTCGCGTTCAAACATCAGCGCTGCAGAGGTGCGCTGGGTGGATTCCTGAGCTGTTGTCCGGTACGCCCACAGAACAAAGGGCAGATGTGGGTCCCAGTCTCACTGTCGCTGGTCCACTAGGATGGCAAGCTGGGTGGTTAAGGTCCAATTGAAACGTTCGACCAGGCTGTCACTCTGTGGATGCAGCGGGGTGCTCCGGGTCTTCCGGTTGCCCAGCGTCCTGCAGACCTCCCCGAAGACCTCTGCCTCAAAGTTCCATCCCTGATCACTGGACAGCTCCTCCGGTGCGCCAAACCGACAAAACATCGCGTTCACCAGCTTTGATGCTGTGGTGGCGACACTCTGATCAGGGACCACATACACCTCTGGCCATTTGGTGAAGTAATCCATTGCAACCAGCATGTAGCAGTTCCCCGATCCATGGTCAGGAAAGGGCCCAGAATGTCCCACCCCATGGGTGCTCCCACCTGGTACTGCTGCAAGGGGGCGTGGGATTGTTGAGTCGGCCCTTTCTGAGCCGTGCAGGTATCGCAGCGGTGGACATGGAGCTCTACGTCCTGGCGACATCTGGGCCAGTTGAACCAGACCCGAAGACGCTGCAGAGTCTTCGTCACCCCAAAGAGGCCCACCCCACCGCCCCGTTGACCAAGTGTAACACCTTGGGGCGGAGCCGCGGGGAAACCAGCAGCTGCCAGACATGACACTGCCCAGCTGGAGCCTTCCACTGCCGATACACAACACCCTTGTGACAGCGGAGATTGGCCCACTGGGAATGTAGGGCCTTGGTCTCTGGGTCCAGCGCAAACACAACCTCCCACACTGGCCCACGTCCAGCCACTGCCAAACCCGGCAGATGACCAGATCTCTATCCTGCACGTTCTGCAGCTGCTGCGCGCCAAGGGCCTCTTGTGACGTCATCGCTGGGGAGAGCTGACTTGATTATCCTAGGAGGAGCTGTGCACCGCTGTGTCATTCCTGCTCACAGCGGTCCGGAGAGCAGCAGCTCGTGGGACGGTTTGGTCTTAGTCCTCTGCCCGCTGGCAGTGCCGACAGTCCTCCACAGAACAGAGACGCCGAGACAGCGTGTCAGTGTTGGCATGGAGGCGACCTGCCCGATGCACAATCTGAAAATCATAATCCTGCAGTGCCTCCAGCCATCTCGCCAACTATCCATCTGGCTCTTTAAAATTCAGTAGCCAGGTCAGGGAAGCATGAGCCGTCCTGAGGTGAAACCTCCCCCCATACACATATGGGCGAAAATGACGAAGCCCTTGGATGACAGCCAACAGCTCTTGGTGAGTAACACAATAATTCCTTTCGGCTCTGCTGAGAGTGCGGCTGAAAAAAGCAACCACCTGCTCTCTGTGTTCTCCGTCCTGGGATAACACCGCCCTGATGCCCTGGTTGCTGGCATCCGTGTCCATGATGAAAGGGTAGTTCAGGTCGGGATACTGCAGGACTGGGGCTCCGATGAGAGCCAAGCGAAGCTGGAAAAAGCAGCAGCACAGTTCTCACCCAACTCAAACGTGTGGCCCTTGTGTGTCAGCTGATGCAGCGGGCTGGCGATGGTGGCAAAATCCTTCACAAACCTCCAAAAATATGAGGCCAGTCCAAGAAAACTCTATAACTCTCCCACATCCCACGGCATCGGCCAGTTTTTCACTTCTGCCACTTTCTCAGAATCAGTGGCGACTCCCGCTGAGCTGACGACGTGGCCCAGGCAGGTGGTTTTTCGCTGAAATAAGTGGCATTTCCATGGGTGCAGCCACAGCCCAGCCTGTTGGATGCCGTCTAATACTTCCCGAAGGTTGGACAGGGTGCCATCAAAGTCAGCTGCATGAACCAGCAGGTCATCCAGGTAAACAATGCAGCGGCTTCGGGGCACATGAGCCAACACTTGTTCCATCAGATGTTCAAAGGTGGCCGGGGCATTGCAAAGTCCAAACGCCGTCACCTTGAACTGCCACAGTCCCTGCCCGATGTAGAAGGCTGTTTTCTGGCGGGCCTCCAGTACAGCTCTACCTGCCAATAGCCGCTCCAGAGGTCCAGCAAGCTGAACCAGCTGGAGCTGGTGATGTAATCCAGCACATCATCGATGCGGGGCAGAGGGTAGGAACCCTTGCGGGTGATGTCGTTCAGAAGCCAGTAATCCACACATAACTACCACAAACCGTCCTTCTTCTTAATCAGAACCACCGACGCCACCCAGGGGCTGCTGGAGGGCTCAATAACATCTGCTTCCAGAATTTCCCATATTTTTTGTTCTGCCATTGCCTGCCTGGAAAAAGGCAGATAGCGGGGGTGGATCTGGATCAGCCTGGTCTCACCGGTGTCGATCTGGTGCTGCACCAAGCTGGTTCGGGTGCACTCCTCATCCTTGGCAGCAAAGACGTCAATGTAGCAGTCCAACAGCTCCCGCAGCTGGTGTCTCTGTCCCGATTCTAGTCCACTGCAGCGCTGCTGGAACAGTTCCTAGACCGCCTGCTGTGTTTCTGCTGACACATTGACCCACCCTGCTGTCGCACCCCCCCTCCTGCTGTCTTTGTCGGCGATTGCTCTCCCTCTGCTCATGCTGGTGGCTCTGCTGTGTTCATTTCTGGTGGCAACCCACCCGGTTCGGTCCATGTTGGCGGCCCCTCAATCACGCAGGCCCCCGGGTTCTTCCTCTGGGTCCTGCTGGAGAGCGTGATGGTTCGAGCCCCCAGCAGGAGAGATGATCTGGCGTTGTCAATTGTTGTGCCCCATGCTGCGAGCAGATCGAGTTCAGTAATGCAGGGATCTTGAATGTCAGCCAGCCAGAACAGGAGGTTTGTATTCTGGCCGGCCACCCCCACCACAAAAACTCTCCGCCCTCACAGTCTGGCGTGCTCACTGGTGGCTGTGGTGATGCAGCGCCCGGTGGGTTCCCACCCTTGCGGTTCTGCCTCGTCCGTACCGGGCAGCACTCCAGGTTGGACCAGGGAGATGGGAAAACTGGTGTTGATCAAGGCCCGGATCGGCGTGCTGGCCAAGCTGCGCTGTAGGTACATCCCTAGCAAGTGTCCAATTCGGCCCAAACGTGGTGACAGTTCATCGGGGAAAATGTCTGTGGGAGGTGGCAGGTCCCCGTCCATACCACCTCGCTTTAGATTAAAGTCAGCAAGGGGGCGGTTTGTTGCGGGGTGGATGCCGGGCAGTACCACGCGATGTGTCCTGGTTCCCTGCAGCGGAAGCACCTTTCCTCGCTCCGTCGTTGTCGTCTTCTCTCTGGCCATGCCACTGTTGTCCAGCTCAGTTTGGAAAGCTCTCTGCCTCAGCGTCGACACATCAGCTGCATAATCAATCAATGGTCCCACCTGCTCCGTTTCTGCCACAGCTGTCTCCCAGCTGCTCGTGGCGTGAATCCCGATGTGGTCTTGGAGCTGGGCCGGGCGGAGCCTCTGGATGAAGTACTGGAGGGCGAGCTTCTCCACCACCCCCAGCTCGAAATCCGGGTAGCCACACCACTTCAGCAGCCATATGTCCACTGCATAGGCTCCCAGGCTCTCTCGGCTGCCTCGCCGGCAGTTGGCCAGCTGTTCCTGGGCGTGCTCAGTGTTGGCTGCGCTCCCAAACTGCCTCCAGAGTGCTCCTTATAGCGCTGGCCAGCTGTGACGTTCCTCAGGCCGGAGGTCACACAGCGTGCAGAGAGCCCCGCCCTCCAGGGTCAGCACGACCTGCACAGCAGTCTCTTCGGGTGTCCAGCCGTTCAGTGCAGCAGCCAGCTCAACCTGGACCAGATAGTCGTCCAGCAGGGTTTCGCCGCCAAAGCGGGGGAGTTTGGCCCATTGGCGGATTGATGGGATGGTCCCCTCTGGTCGATCGCCGCCCGTTCACTGAGACGCAGTGGAATCGCCAGCCCCTCCCACCCTGAACAGGGCGGGAAGCGGGGCCGGATTGCTCTGCTTGGCCTGCTCTACCTTGAGAAAGGCAGAAGGCGGGGTATGCTGGCCCCGTCGGGTCCGCTGCTCCATTCAACCCGGCGAGCAGCTCCGGGGATCGGTGTGTCGGCTCTGTTGTCCATCTCCAGCTGAGTGATGAGCCGCTCAAGCTGCCGAATCTCCATTCTAATTCTGGCTTCCATCTTCTCCGTGATCCCACTCCTGATACCAATGTGACGTTGCAAGGGTTCACATAATGAGAGATGACTTTGACAAAACAGGCTTTATTTATACACACACTCACAACACAGAACGGAGGGGAGGTCATTTACACAGTCCCTCATTTCCCTCATGGTGGCACAGATACATGATTTGGCACATATAGGGGAACAACGCTATCACACCTTTTTTATTACACAATTATAATGGCACACACGAATAACACTTGGAACACACAGATACAGTATTTGAATCCTCCGCCAGGAGACTCCCGACCCCCTATCACAGCCCCGACATTGCAATACACTCCAGCCGTAGCCCGCCTGACGTCATACCAGGGGCGGGTACGACAGCACACACACACACCACACTCACTACACCACATAACTCACAAATGAGACAAATTAAGACGTAACTTCATCAAACACTAAATAAACTATAACTAAATAACTTGGTCATGTTACCAGTTACTAAGCAATCAAAAATTTAAAAAAAAAGCATTCCAAAAATATTGTGCACAAGCAAATAATGAACGCCCTATTCCTCTACTGATGGTCCAGTTGACAGACCAGTATTTAGAAGCTGGCAGTTCAGATCACAACCCCTGGCAGCTTCCACAGTGAAAACTCATTAACTCAAAGAAGTATCTCACAGAGTGGCGAATGCTGATGAACGTAGCAATTTTGGGATTCGCCAACTTTTCTGACAAATGTTGACAAAAATCAAGCTAGTATTTCATAGATTGGCGAATGCTGAGGAACGTTCAAGAACGATGCAATTTGAGGGGTTCCTCAGGATTCGTAAAATGTTGCAGAACAGTTTGTATACAGCATTTAAGCTCTTTAACAGTTTTGTCGTGAAGATTCTTAAACAGTTGCAAGTGTTCACTGCTTGGTGAAACAAAAAGAACTTTTGCGACACGTTCTACAACTGTTTGTAAATATGTTACAATTGTTTGCAGATATTTACAACTATTTTACAAATGTTTGCAACTGTTTGCATAAAAATACTGTGACGTTTGCAGGGTTCACACAAAAAGACAATGGAGCAGATGGCTCTGATCAACCTGATTTATTTTTCACACACCCCGACCCCCAACCTACTTCTGAACACACAGAGGAGTGGAGGTCATTCCCCCAGACCCCTGTTTGAATCATGGTTACACACACATGGTACATCTTGCCCTAATCCTGCTAAACACTGCTGGGTCATTATAATGCAGTTATAATGACACAGCAGTATAACTCAGAAATAACACATTTAACACACACAGTAACGTTTCAAACTGGCAAAGCATGCTGGGAAATCCCTGGCTCCCTTAAAATGGCCCCGACGTTACAATACATTCAGGAACCTGCTTGAATTTTTTTGTGACAAGAAAAACTGTCTGAGACCTTAAAAACTGTTTGCAAACTGTTGCGCAACCTTTTTGGAACCCAAATGAAAGCCTAACAACCACCATGTTGGTGAATGTTCTTTAGCATTCGCTTCTCCGTCAGACAATGATTATTTGGTGATTATTGATAAAGTTGATGAAATGTTAGCACTCCAAGTGAAAATTGCTTATAAATCCTAAGATTTTGTTAAAGAGTTGTGTCAAATATCAACCATATCAAATGATTTCACAAACTAACATTAAACACCTCTCCCATATCTTGTTATGGATTTAGATTACAGGTTGCTTATTTATGTGTATACAGGTAACAGATGATTGGCTCATGAGCTGAAATGCGGGCTTTAGTGCTGGGAAGAAACAAATCCCTTTGATGGCCTTTGTTGTCTCTGGCAGTGGAAGGTGGGTGTCCTGCAGTGTGATGGTTCCACAATGGCAATTGTCATTTTATTTAATTCACACTGAGGTCCTACCACACAGCCAAGCTAAAGATGAGAAATGGCAACAACCCATGTGATCAGAATATGCATGGGTGCTGTAAATCCCATGTAAATAACCAAAGTGGGATGTAGCCATTATAGTATGACCTGTCCAATGTAAAAATAAACATGTGGGTAGTTTCCTTACAAATGCAATAACAAATGCGTAAGATTATATTATATTTTCATAAAAACTGGATTTCCAATTTCAGTGCTTACACAGCCTGAATCCTAGGCACTGTAAGAGTGAATTTGTATGATCTAGAATGTAATTTGCTGCTTCAAAAAATGCTAATATTTGCATTTTTTCTGGCTTTATGCCACATAAAAAGGAGATGACCTACACTCTGCTGAATAATTGCATTTCCGAACATATCATTTCTGCCTTTGCTTGATCTTGGTTCTTCCTTTTCCAGAGTTGGTTGTGAGCAAAGAGTGTTTGATAGTCCACACATATCACTTCATTCAATTATTATACCTTCTAGTGGAAAAGAAAGAGAATCACTGTATATGGATGACATAATATGGGATTATGGAAAACAGTGGACTTTAGCTGCCCGTGGGTTTGCTTTAGATAAATGCTATATGTAATGAAGTAGGGTCTGCAGTTTCAATTGCTGTGCACCTCAAATTTAATATGATGTATAAAATATTGCTGTCAAAGTAAATGTCAGTACTAGTAGCATTATAACCTCTCCCTCTACAGAACATGCAATTGTATGCACCCTAACATAAGCCGAATTATCATAAAGGAACAATAAAATATTTTCTGAGCCAAAACAGAAGAAAAGTAATTTCATCACTGACTTCACTTAAATGAAAATATAGTCATAAAAATTACAAAAGAGACTGTTATTTCTGATAAGAACAAGTTATTGTTGCAGTTTTGAAAGGATGCTTGTAACCAGTTTTCTAATCAGTGAAACCAAAAGGAACTCAAAGTGACCCAGTGTACTTGGGTAAAAGCAACTATAATTTTTTTCCTTCAAATGTACTCCACTTACAGTAATACTTTAATGTACAGTAATACTTTTATACTTTGTTCCCAGGGAGGAGAGAGTGGTGAATGCAGTGCGCTTTAATGGGCATGTAGGTGAAAGGAACAGAGGTGATGAGGTGTGTGGTGTTGGGGTTTATTGTGAAGTGTGGTGTAGTGGTGGCCACTTCCTGTTCCACCACTGCACCGCCCTATAAATAGCAGAGGGCATCCATCACATGGTCTCTTTGACCGGTGCCCTCTGCCTGGTGGCTGTTCGGTGTCCATTGTGGTTTGACTATTAATAAAGCTGAGTTCATCCATTCACCTGGCCTCATCATTCCATAAGGTATTTATTCAGACATAACATTTTGCGATCAAGGATAAACTAATGGAGGCATGTATTGCACCACTTCGCCCCTTCCTGGAGTTCCCAGGCGAGCCACCTGTGCTCTGGCTAAGATGGTTTGCGGCCTTCCAAAATTACATTGTCGCACTCGACCTGGGTGAGCTAGATAAGCTAAGAGCATGTGTGCTCCTTGTACACAACCTAGGGATTGAGGGCCAGCGAATCCTGTGCACACTCAGGGCTTTGGACTCATTTGAGGATGTCATCGAGTTGCTAGCGAGCCACTTTCACACCCCGGATAGTGCAATTGTCCGGAGGATTCGGTTCCAGCAGCAATACCAACAGGTGGGTGAGCCTGTCCACCAGTTTGTCGCCGACTTGAGGCAGCTAGCTATCAAGTGTCATTTTGGGCCACTGAAGGAAGAAATGATATGTGATCAGCTGGCAGAGCACACGAACAGCACTGCTATACGAGCTAGGCTACTCACGGCGCCAAGTCACTCAACGTTAGCCAGACCTGTCGAGCTAGCCCTCCAAATGGAGACCACGGACAAGCTAGCCTCGGAGCTAAATTGGCACCAGTCACAACAACCGCAGGAGCCTTTCATCGTGGCATTAGTAGTGAACCCAGATAGCGAGGAAAGCTTGGACAGCAACGACATAGAAGCCAATACTACCAGCCGAAGGTCTGCCCCGGGAAAACACCTGTGCATGGGTTGTGGGTCCACAAAACACCAATATAAGGCTAAGGACTGCCCGGCTAGAGGAGAGAGTTGTGGCAAGTGTGGACGCTTGAACCATTATGCTAGAGTGTGCTGTGTATCCGAGTCGGAGAGCTCACAGAAGAAGTCACTCGCCCCCGACAACTATCCACAGGATGTCTCCGAGTACCAACAGGTACAGATTCTGCATGGTGACACTGGATGGCGTGGAGGTGCTGCTGCTGCTCGACACAGGGGTGGAGGGATCGTTGCTAAATTGAGGAAGTTTTTTTCCCCATTACAGGATAAGAGGTAACCCAGTGCCACTTTACGGCTATAGAGGTGGCAGGCTGTGCACGGTTGGAAAGTTGGAGCTAATGGTTTGGTGCAAGTTGGCGACGATGGCTGACTTCACGTTCCACATGACGGCCCGAGGCAACAGCATCATGGGCTTTGACTTGTTTTACGGACTGGGTTTTGCCATCAAAGACAATGCTGGGGAGGAATGGTCTGGTTGTGGCCAGTGGAACCCTCTGGTTCTGGTGGTGGAGGACACTGCTGTGTAGGACGAAGACCTACTGGACACCATGGCGGTCAAGGAGGACCAGCCTCACTCAGGTTTGACGCAGGAGGGTCTCAGTGCTGGCGCTCGGGGAATGGTTGTAGGAGGCACCGAGCATGGTGGCAAGGCACCTGTGTCAGGGAGTGACGCCAGTGTGCTAGCCCCAGATTCCTCTGGAGCTTGGCCGCAGAGGGCTGGAGGATCTGCAGCTATGATGACAACTGCTGCAACAGCTTTAGAAGAGGTCAGGGCCAGACCAGCTGGCACAGAGAAACCGTGTGCAAAGCAGCACCATTTCAGGCCGAGCAGAGCCCCTCTTAGAGTTATGGACTTGGTCCGGGCTTGAGGAGAGGAATGGCCACAGCGGATACGGGCCCCACGACAGCCAATGAAACACCAAGAACACCTGCGCATCGTGGCTAAGCTGGGCGCAGCATACTTCCAGTTGTCGGATGGATTGGCGAGGCATGTCAATGAGCTGTGATGTGTGTGGGAGGAGGCTTCTGGTGGCGGGGCTGGACGAGAGCAGCAGTCGGTGGCAATGAGGAGAGATGCCTTCATCCATGAGGTCAGCTGCTATCCCGGGGGCCCGCTGCTTCCAGGGGTGGGTCTGCTGGGGGGCTGCCCTCCCCCCCGAGCCAGTTCTACCCTTTTCTGCCCAAAGGACAGTAATGTAAAGTTTGTTAAATAGTTCTAATGTTCATGTGTTTATATTGATGAAATGAAAATGAAAATGAAATTTTTGTGTTTTGTTAGTCTAGGAACACAGCAATAATTTTTTGGTTATTAATGGACTTTACTTTAACAGGTGGCAAAATAATCTACCTTGTTGTGTGGGCAGGACGGTAGTCCACCCGTTCTCCCTATTTTAGGTTCTGTTGTGTGAATGTGTTAGGCCATTTAGAGATATCAATTTCCGTTTTGTTAGTGCATGATTTGGTTCCTAAATTGGGGAGCGTCTTTATTGAGTGAGTGGTTTTGGACTTTCTAAGGGGGAGGAATTGTGGTGTTGGGGTTTATTGTGAAGTGCGGTGTAGTGGCGGCCACTTCCTGTTCCGCCCCTGCACCGCCCTATAAATAGCAGCGGGCATCCATCACATGGTCTCTTTGACTGGTGCCCTCTGCCTAGTGGCTGTTCAGTGTCCATTGTGGTTTGACTATTAATAAAGCTGAGTTTGTCCATTCACCTGGCCTCATCATTCCATAAGGTATTTATTCAGACATAACAAGGTGGTCTTGGATAGGAAAGGTGTTAAGGAGAGACATGTGGAAAGACAGATGGTTGTGGATTTTACTAAAAGGACAGAAGTGGCTGTGGTGAACACATTTCAAGAAGAGAGAGGAACATAGGGTGACATACAAGAGCAGAGGAAGGTGCACACAGGTGGACTATATCTTATACGGAAGGAGCAGGGAAGAATGTAGCTAGGCAGCATCGAATGGTAGTCTGTAGGACAACTTTGGAAAGCAAGAAGAGGACGCGAATGAAGGCAGAGCCAAGGATTAAATAGGAGAAGTTACAGAAGGAAGAATGTTGCAAAAAGTTTAGGAAGGAGTTGATACAGGTATGTGGTAGGGAAGAAATACCACAGGACTAGGAAAATACAGCAAAAGTATTGAAGGAAACTGCAAGAAAGGTATACAGTGTATCGTCCGGACAGAGGAAAGAAGACAAGGAGACGATTGTTGAATAGGAGGTCAGGAAAGTACAGGAAGAGGTTGGCAAAGAAAAATGAGATTGACAAGGAGATGAAGAAAATAGGAGTAGTATTTAGAGTCAGTGTGCATGGCAAAGAGAGTTAGTAAAGGTAAAGGTAAAGGCATAGTTGTATGAGAGGCTGGACATTAGGGAAGGATAAAGGCACTTGTATTGATTGGCTAGGCAGAGAGAGTGAGCTGGAAAGGATGTGCAGCAAGTTTGATTGATTAAGGACAGAAATGGTAATGTTGTGGAGTGTGTGAAATCACAGGCAGATGCATTTCAAATGATTTATTGCACACTCACATCTCACGAGCACTGAACAGAATGACTCGTCACATCACGAGCACAGAACAGACTGACTCTCTACATCAAGTTACACTTCACAAGATTCAAGGCACTTCCTAATAACAGCAGGACACCTACACCGCACTTTATTCAACCCCCACTCCCACTGTTCTCCCATGTGTATTCATTGTCTCTGTCTAAAGTGTGAAATAACCTGAGGCCTGAGGCCCACAATGTACTAACAAGTGACGAGAGTGTGGTGAGAAGGTGGAAGGAGTACTTTGAGGAGCTGATGAAGGAAGAAAATGAGAGAGAGGAGGATGGATGAAGGAAACAGTGAACAAGGAAGTTCAGAGGATTAGCAAGAAGAGAGGACAATTATGAAGAGGATGAAAAGTGGAAAGGCAGTTGGCCCAGATGACATACAGTCATATGAAAAAAATAGGACACCCCATTAAATATTCAGTTCTTTATTAAGAAATGTTCACATAGCTATGCCTAACCTTGTTGTTGTTTTTATTTGCATTTTTCAACATTTATTTTAACCATTTTAAGTGGGAATGAATGTGGGGATGTCCTAAAAACGATGGGGGGTGTCCTAATTTATTCTTCACTGTTTGTTTAGAATTATATTTTACAGAAAATTTGAAAAAAAGTCTTTAATTCATTTTTAATTGTTTAGTTGTGTTAAGTTAGGTTAATTGGCATCAAAACTGGGGATTCTAAATAAAATAGTCCTTAGGTATGACTGTGAGAGTGAATGGTTGTCTGTCTCTCTGTGTTGGTCCTGCAATGGACTGGCGATCTGTCCAGGGTGTACCCTGTCTCTCACCCAAAGATGCTGGGATAGGCTCCAGCTCCCCCGCGACCTGAAAAGGATTAAGCGGAAGAAGATGGATGGATGGATGGAAATTAATATAAATGTAAAGACATACTCTCAGTTTGTCATTATTCAGTCTCTGAACTTCTGCCTGACAAATTACTGTCAGCTTATACCAGTGAGCAGCATGTTGGCACCATTGCCTCCTCTTCCAGGTGGTGACTGGGGTCACAAAATTGAATTTATTAAATAGATAATAACAGCACCAGTGATTCAAATAAAAGCAAGCCTTTTTCTATTTATTATTTATCCATATTGTAACATCACATAATTGTGGAAAATGAATATTTTCCTCCAATGTCAGAAAGGTTTGACTTCATAAATTGTATTTTGATGCAAAAAATAATAAAATCCTAAAATGTTCTCAGATCAGGTTCTCAACTTGATTATCTGTGCAGCTTATGGATGCACAAATCAAGCTGAGAAAGTGATCCAGATGGTTGGGTTCCAGCAGACACAGAAAGGAGAAAAGATGTCTGAGACAAGTTAACAGAAACAACATGACTTTAATGAACAAGTGAATGAATCTGAATGCAATGAATATGTCACTCCCACCTGTCCTGTAACACTAACACGTACATGTTGTCATTTCAGAGGTCAAAAACACTTTTAGAAAAATTTAGTTTAGTGTCAGAGTCATTTAACTATTTCTACACAATATTGTGTTCCATTTTACTCTGACAGCTTTAATCATCATCAAACCACAGTTCCTTCATCATTCCACTGTTCCAGCTGCCCCACAAATCCTTACTGTGATATCACTGCTCACAATTATAATTTGTAATGTATTTGTAATTTTAATTAGCTTATAAACTTTGTATGTACAGCCTAATTTATGACCTATATAAGCCACCTATGGACTGGTGTTGAGAATTAGCACTTGTGCTATATACACCTATGCAAAACATCTGGTCTCTCCTTGTGATTGTACTAATGTAATTTGTTATGTCCATATTAAATAAAGAAAGAAAAAAAAAATAATGAAGACTCCACCAGCCCCGGTGGTCACTGCTCCAGTCTCCAGCAACCCTCTATCACAGGGGTGCTAATTACGTCGATCGCAATCTACTGGTCGATCGCGGAGGTAGTACTGGTCGATCGCAGCATGACATTAAAAAAAATATTTGTCAGCCTATCAAACATCCCGTCACTTGATTGACATACAGGGCAACCATTCAGATGACAACTGAATTTTGACCTTTAGGTCACCGCTCATGCGTAAACAACGGCGCTAAGCGCAGCAAAACTTACAAGCTAGTCAGCGAATTACCTCAGATTTTAAGCCCTTGCTAAAACATATGGTGATCAAAATGAGTGAGAAAGCTGGACCAAGTAAGAAGGCAAAAACATATCACTTTCATACAGAATGGGAGGTGGACTTTTTTTTCACGATGTCATTTTCGAAGTGCGTTTGCCTCATCTGCCAGTCTACCATCGCAATACCAAAGAAGGGAAATGTGGAGCGGCATTTTCGGACTGTTCATGGAAAATACGACATCGACTTTCCGCCGAAAAGCCAGCTGAGAAAGAGAAAGGTGGAGGAACTAAAATCCCAGTTGTTCGGACAGCAGTCATTTTTCACTCAACAAACTTCAAAAGCAAAAGCTGCCACCGAAACATCGTTCCGGGTGAGTCACGCCATCGTTAAAAACAATAAGTCCTTCCAAGACGGAGAGATGGTAAAAGAAGCATTCGTTGAAGCAGCTGACTCATTGTTCCGAGACTTTAAAAATAAGGCAGATATATTATCTTCAATCAAAGCTTTGCAGCTGTCAAGACATACAGTTACACGGCGCTGTGAAGCCATGGCTGAGGATTTAACCCAGCAAATGTGGAAGGACATCGGAGATTGTGAGTGTTTCTCACTGCAGTTGGACGAATCTACAGATGTGAGTGACACAGCCCAGATGTGCATTTTCATTCGTATGGTGTTTAGTGATCTCACTGCAAAAGAGGAGCTATTGACAGCACTTCCCATGAAAGAACAGACGCGAGGAGAGGACATATTTCAGACATTTAAAAACTTTATCGAGAAAACTCAGCTCCCAGTGTACAAATTGGTGTCTATCACCACAGATGGAGCACCTGCAATGGTTGGGCGTGTGAATGGATTTATTGCCAAGTGCAGGCAGGACGATGCGTTCCCAGACTTCTTGAATTACCATTGCATAATCCACCAACAAGCGTTATGCGCTAAAATACTCAACATGAAAGAGATCATGGATGTGGCAACGAAGATCGCCTGTTCTATTCGAGCCAGATCTCTTCAAAGACGGTTATTCCGTGCACATCTGGAGAAGGCTGAATGCAACCACTCTGAGTTGTTGCTACATACTGATGTGAGATGGCTTAGTCGTGGGAAATTCCTCCAAAGATTTCGAGAACTCTGTCCGGAGATTAAAGAGTTTTTCCGTGTATCTGGACATGCAGAATACCAAGCAACTAAATGATGGTCAATGGCTGTTGGACTTGGCATTTTTAACTGATCTGCAAACTTGTTGAATGACCTTAATCTTGAGCTGCAAGGAAAAGACAAAACAGTGACCAATATGATTAGCTCAGTTAACGCTTTCAAACGAAAGATGCAACATTTAACCTCAAAGCTGCAGCGCCATGATTTGGCAAATTTCCAGAACCTGGCGTCAGAGCTGGAGACGCAAGGGAAGGCCCGTGAGCAACTTGACAGTGCACGCTACATGGAGCAGATCAACGATTGTCTGTCAGAGTTTGACAAACGCTTTCAAGACTTTTCTTTGCTCGAGCCAGTCGCTGCATTCATGTGCTATCCTTTTCAGGAAGATGCTGAGGTTGATTCACTCGCATCAAACATTGCAGCACTGTTTCACTTGAACTCTTCTGGAGTGGAAGATGAGATTTTGACTCTACAAACCGACATTGAGCTGAAGTCGAGAGCTCATGGACAGTTCTGGAACTTACTCACAGAGGAAAAGTACCCCAACATGAGGAAATGTGCTACCTCCTTGACTGCATTATTCGGCTCCACTTATTTATGTGAGTCAGCCTTTTCCTACATGAAGATCATTAAGTCCAAATACCGTTCCACCATGACTGATGAACATTTGGAAATGTGCTTGAGGCTGGCTGTCAGCAGCTACTGTCCGGACTATGCATCCCTGGCTGATTCAATTCAGTGCAAGTCATCAAAGTAAACTCAGGTAATTACAAAAAATGTTAATAGTTATTTATTATGTGTGTTGTGCAATATTGGCTTATTCAGTTATGCAAGGTACATCAACATACATTGTACATACAAAGAATCCTTAATACATTTGAAAATAATTATATGTTTTGCATTTTTGTAGTGGGTAGATCATTTTGACTTGGTTGTTTTATAAGTAGCTCGCATGCTGAAAAAGTGTGAGCACCCCTGCTCTATCAGCTGCAGAGAAATGACAGAAAAAAACACATCACTGTGCCTTGATACTTGATGATTCCTGCCCAAATAGGAAGGTTTTTCCTCACAAATCTGTGCCTTTTCTCTTTTAATTCTACTACTTTTATTTATTCCTCCTAAATTTGAATATTTTTTGCATAAATTTGCTACTTTTGAGACATTTTTTTATATTGAAATAAAAAATTTTTAAAAAATGTTTTAAAATAACTCATTACTTTTTTCTTACTAGTGCCTACCTGTGCATGCCCATAGAAAGCAGGTGTCAGCAAGGGTGTAAGCAAGCACATCAGCACTCACTCAGTGATGCCTGTCTTTGATCTTTGATGGTGTCATAGCGAGTCCTATGAACTTTGATGTCATAGCGAGTCCTATGATCATGAGTGATGCCTGCTTTTGACCTTTGATGTCCTATGATCATGAGTGAGTGTGAGTGATGCCTGCCTTTGATCTTTGATGATGTCATAGAGTCCTATGATCGTGAGAGAGGCAGTCCAAGGACGAAAGATTTTTTCACACATAAGGATATACATAGGAACATCACAGGACATTTCACACATAAAGAGTTGTTATACATAGGAACATCATAGGACATCATGCAGACATCATGGGAACATCATAGGTGGTCCTATGATCTTTGGCTGTGACACACACACACACACTGACAGACAGACACGCAGAGATTTCTTAAATTTATAGAGTGATGTGCGAGATAGAGTGTTACAGACATCATGTAGACATGGAAATCTCACTGTTTGAAGAAGAAGAACCCGCTACCCGAAAAGGATTAAGCGGAAGAAGATGGATGGATGAAGAAGAAGAAATCTCACTATTTGAAGAGGAAGAAGAAGAAGAGGAGGATGGTTCAGAACTCCTTATAAGAACTCCTTATGATTTGCACATAAGCGACAAGGCAATGGGTTTCACACAAGGAGTTGGTGGCAGTAGGGCAGCCACGGCATGAAGAGGCGGTAACTCTCTGCTGAAGAAGAAGAAGGCAATTTGACCAGGACACGATTTCAAGTAGGAGGAACGGAGATGGAAAGCAAGGAAGAGGAAGTTTGGAGCACGGTGGAGTCTAAAAGAAAGAAAAGCAGACGTCAAGAAACTCAATCAAGACCGTTATCAAGTGCTGAGGAATCAGAGGAAGAACGATCCTGGAATGAACAGAAGGAGTGGAAAGTAATCATTAAAATTACTCAGGAGGGGACTTCCGGTCTGGACACCATGGTGATAGCAGCTTAACGCTGAAGCTCCCAGACCCGATCCAGGAAAATACCTTGAAAATCAGATATAACGGATTTTTGGAAGAGTGAAAATCAAAAGACAAAGTCATCATGCCTAAAGGAAAACAGAAGAAATCAACATTTACCAGGCCAGGACACACATCGGCCGGAGAATCTGATCCGGATGATATCCATTCAGAAGACGAGGAGCTGAATGAAGCTAGCAACAAGGTTAGCTTAAAAATGGTACTTAAATCAATCAATCAATCAATCAATCAATCAATCAAAGACTTTATTCCAGACTCAAGGTCCATCAAAAAAAAGTTTAAAAAAAACAAAATAAGACAGTTGAAACAATCAAAAAGTTACAAAAAACACTAAGACACAACTGCTAAGAGAAGTACAAAGACAGTACAGACTTTAAAAAGACTTAAAAAGACAACTGTACCAGTGCCTTCTAAACTGTGACTGACAGCGAATAGAACTGAGCTTAATGCTAGACATGACTTGAATGATTTCATTTCTAGATACATCAAGCCGACAGATGAATTTATACATAAGATTCCTTATTACCGCATGCAGAATTAAGAATTAAGTACCAGTTTTAAGACAATTTCGCCGAGAGTGTTGGGCCGAATTTCGTGAAATCAAAGACGAAATAAAAAGGACAAACAGTAGAGTGGACCAGGCCGAGGACCGAATCATGGAAGCAGAGAAAAGAATAAAAGGGCTGGAAGATACCGTGCTGGAACTACACAAACGACAGTCAAGACTGGAGGCTAAGCTAACCGACCAAGAAGGAAGACTAAGAAGAGACAACATAAGAATTCATGGTCTGAAAGAAGGAGTCGAGGACGGTTTCACCACAATGGCGGCATGTGTGGAATCCTTACTGAGAGAGAAGTTGGATATTCCCCAAACCACCGACTTGAAGATAGAAAGGGCGCACCGTACATTAGCCCCTAGGCCGGCGGCGGAAGCGCCACCAAGATCGGTGGTGGTGAAGTTCTCCAACTCCAGAATAAAAGAAGAGGTTGTAAGACTGGCTTGGCAGAAAAAAGGATTTATGCACCAAGAGAGAAAAGTTTTCGTGGAACACGACTATGCCCCGGAGGTCCTTAAAAAGCGTCGGGAATACAACGACGCTAAAAAGGTACTACAAGAGAAGAAACTGCGCTTTCAGACTCCATTTCTGGCGAAGCTGTGGGTGTTTACGGAGATGAGACGTGTCTCTACAACTCGGCGGAAGAAGCAACCACGGATATGTATGGCGAGAAGAGGACTCCCGGTAACGGTGTATAAACCCGCAGCAGACCCGATCGAAAGAATCAAGGCTCAATCGTGGTCCACACAGAGACCCTCAAAATCCACGAGCCAGCAGTGGGAAACCAAGCGCCAGAGCTATAAGGAAAAACTGGCCGTTTACAGGAGGGAATAACGATATTTTTAGTCAATCTGCGCATCCAACCCTCCTCCTACAAGGTAACAAACATTAAAGGAGATGCAGAATCAGCAAGCGGTAAAACATTTCATGGAACAGACATAATATTAGAAACAAATAAGTCTTTAGAAAAAAACAAAAACAAAAACATTGTTAAAATAGAAATGTGACAATGAACCACATGATCTCTCCACACTAACAAATACTGTATTAACCTGATTGTTTGCTGTGATGGTGGTGGGAAGGTTGCGCACAATTTCATAGGGAATAGACATAAAAAAAAAATAAATCATTACAAGTTCGGATTGGGATCTGAAATTCACGTTAAAAACATGGGACAACTTACAGGGGTAAGAGAGGGCCCTCAGCACGTAACGGAATCTGAGGAATTTCCCTCAGAGCCAACACCTTAGTTTTTAGTGACCTTAGAAGACTAAGGTCACTAAAAAGACCTCAGCTCAGGAAGATCTTTTGTCAATTTTGTGTTTTAAAGTTTTATATACTATGTTCTTAATGTTTTTTATGTTCTTAATGTTCTTTCAGTTTCTGAGTAGCATAAAAGAGGGCCACCACACTGTTATACTACATAAGACAACACAATGGAGAAACAGGGTGTAACCAAAATAATCTCATATAATGTAAAAGGGATCCTGAATCCAGTTAAAAGATCCAAGATTCTAGGCAAAATGAAAAAAGACAAAGCAGGAATAATATTTTTACAGGAAACCCACCTAACAGACGTGGAGCACACTAAACTCAATAGACAAGGGTTTAAAATGATCTCTTCATCTTCATATAAGTCAGGGAGGAGGAGGGGAGTAGCGACATTGATCTCAACCAAAATTATATTTGAAAAAAAATCAGAACACAAAGATAAAGAAGGGAGATTCAGTATGGTACTTGGTCGGCTAGAGGGAGAAGATATCACCCTGCTGAATGTATATGCACCTCCAGGGGCTAACTGGAAATTTTATAAAAATGTATTTGACCTAATGATAACTAAAGCCCAAGGTTTAGTGATATGTGGTGGAGACTTCAATCTAAGACTGAATCCATACTGGGATGCATCAGGTAATTCTCCACATCAAAATAACACTCAAAGTAGAAAAACTCGGATGCTACTAAAAGAAATGGGAATCTGTGACGTGTGGAGGGAATTCAACCCCAGTGTAAAAGATAATACATTTTACTCAGCACCACATTCATCATACTCAAGGATTGACTATTTTTTTATGTTTAATAGAGACATTGGAAGAGTAAAAACATGTAAAATAGGACTGATGGATCTCTCTGCCCACAGTCCGATCTATATGGACTTAAGTATCCAAAAATACACAAATAATACATTTTCTTGGAGGTTAAATGTGCTGAAAGGACCACTGAAAGATGAATTGGAATCAGATATTCTCAGATATTTGGAAGAAAATGATAATGGAGAAGGATCCCCTTTAATACTGTGGGACGCAGGCAAAGCTGTAATAAGGGGAAAGATTATCGCAAAACTGGCAATCCAAAAGAAACTGAGACAAGAAAAATTAATCACATTAGAGTCAGAACTTAAGAACCTAGAAAAAGAGCACAAAGACAACACTCATTCTAATGACTCGCTCAAAATTAAGGAAATTAAAAAACAAATAAATGAGATCTACACAATAGAAATCCAGAAAAAACTTACATTTCTGAAACAAAAATACTATGAAACAGGCAGCAAATCGGCAAAATTACGAGCTTATAAATTGAGGAAACAACAAACGGAGAGAGCAATCTACAAAATCAGAGACCCAGTATCAAAGGAAATAAAATTTAGAATTCAGGATATTCTTAAAAGCTTCGAGAACTACTACAAGAACTTGTACTCCCTCAAAAAACATAAAAACGCATCCGAAGCATTCCTAAACACATTAAACCTTCCCCAACTTACTGAGTCACAAAATAAAACACTACTGTCAGAAATACAACCTAAAGAATTAGAAAAAGCAATTATGAAACTTAAAGCTAACAAATCCCCAGGAGCAGATGGCTATACAGCAGAGTGGTACAAAACCTTTAAACAGCAACTATCTCCTCTCCTCCTGAAAACATTTAACTATGTCCTCCACACAGGGGAAATCCCCCCCTCCTGGAGAGAAGGGGTCATTGCAGTCATACCTAAACCTGAAAAGGATAAACTAGACTGCTCCAACTACAGACCAATCAGTGTGTTAAATCAGGACTATAAGCTTTTTACCACTGTCCTTGCCAAAAGGTTAGAAAATATACTGACAGACTTAATTCATTTAGACCAAACAGGTTTTATAAGACAAAGACAGACACAAGACAACATTCGACGCACTTTACACATAATTCATCATATAAAAAAATATAACTTAAATGCAGCCATATTGGGATTAGATGCTGAAAAAGCATTTGATTCGGTTGACTGGTCTTTCCTATATAGAATCTTATCTAGTTTCAATTTTCATAACAACTTCATTAGAACTATCCAGGCATTATATAAAAAACCAACAGCTAAAATAAGGATTAACGGTAAATTATCATCATCTTTTGAACTGGAAAGAGGATGTCGTCAGGGCTGCCCCTTGTCTCCACTGCTCTTTGCAATCTTCATAGAACCTCTGAGCCAATGGATAAGACAGAATCAAAAAATTCAAGGTATTACACTTGGTCAGAAGGAACATAAAATAGCACTCTTTGCTGATGACATTTTAATATACCTGGGGCAGCCAGACACCTCTTTTCCAGAACTAATCTCAGTTTTTTCAGAGTATGGAGATTTATCGGGGTACGAATTAAACATGCATAAAACACAAGTTTTAACATTCAACTATGACCCAAATCAATATTTACTAAGCAAACTCAAAACTAACTGGGAGATGGAATCTATGAAATATCTGGTGGTCAATATCCCGAAACAACTCAACAAAATTATAACACTAAACTATGACCCACTGATGGCAAAAATGAAATCTGATCTAGCAAGATGGAATATGATACCATTCTTGGATACTGCACAAAGAATTGAAGCAGTCAAAATAAATATACTTCCACGTCTTCTATACCTTTTCCAAACAATACCGGTAGAACCTCCCAAAAAAACATGGCAAGAACTGGACAGAAGGATCTCAAGATTCATATGGCAGGGCAAGAGACCTAGAATCAGATATAGAACCCTACAGCTAAACAAAGACAAAGGTGGGCTCGCACTGCCAAATATCAGGGACTATTTTAAAGCCGCACAAATTAAAACTTTAGTAGAGATATGTAACCCAGCCTACACTGCACAATGGAAGGAGATGGAATGCCAAATAACAAGTGACATCCCCCTACAGGCGATAATAGGGAACAATGCCTTATCTAAACTTATGAATAACACTAACCCGTGGTTAGAGACCCCGCTAAAAATTTGGTTTAAGGTAGTCAGAGAGAATCAAACTAAAGAACCCTATCGATTACTGCAATGGATTGCCTATGATCAAGACTTTACTCCTCATAAAAGAGACACTAGATTTAAAAAGTGGAAAGAGAACGAACTGATAAAATATTACGATTTTTTTAAAGGGCAAATTTTAAGAAGTTTTGAAGATTTGAAAAAACAAGGTCTAATAAATCAAGACCTTTACAGGTTGTTTCAGCTTAGACACCACATAAACAAAATACTTAAAAAGGAGGATTTGGAAAGGGCCCAGTCAGGTGTTCTGAAGGTCTTCTTAATGGCATATAAAGGGATCCCAGGGATCAGATACATTTCTAAAATATACCAAGATCTTCAAGACTTAAAAGGAGACAACACATCATATATAAAAGAGAGATGGGAAAAAGAGGGGAATTTCACTTTACAACTGGAAATGTGGGAAAAGCTAAATAAACAACAATGGAAAAGTACCTCATCCCTGCAGTGGAGAGAATTTGGATGGAAAAATTTGGTAAGATTTTTCAGAACACCTGCACAAAACAAATTTACTTGAAAGGGGTTGAATTGTTGGCGCTTGTGTGGTGAAGAGACTGCAAATCATTTTCATGTGTTTTGGTCATGCCCAGTTATCCACCAAAATTGGACCAATGTACAGACAATATTGGGGAAAATATTCAAAATAACTGTCCCCTTTTCTTTTGTAACTTTGTATTTGGGTTTACTACCAGAATCACTGGAAAGACGAGGAGAAAAATACTTATTCATTGTTTTAATATTGGCAAGTAAAAAAGCTCTAACTAAAAAATGGATGTTGAAGGATTGTCCTACATCTGAAGATTGGATTAACGTGATTCAAGACATTTATTCGATGGAAAAGTTGACATTTGCACTGAGACAGGACATGGATAGGTTCTTGAACTTTTGGCAACCCTGGATCGCATATGTGTCTTCCATTAGATCTAATCTTTGACAAATACCATTTCAATAATGGCACCTGTCTTTGTTCCAATGCTACTCAGATGCTCTTTTATTTTTATTTATTTATTTATTTATTTATTTTTTGTTCTTTCTTTAATTTCTCTTTTTCTTTCACTTAAAAAAAGGGTGTTGTAATAATTATTTTTCCAATGTTGTAAAAAAACAAAAAAAAGGGAATGTGATGAAAATGTAAACAATGCAATGCTGTAATGACATGTATACCCTTTACAAAAACTTAAATTAAAAAAAAAAAAAAAAACCTTGTTAAAATAGAAATGTGACAATGAACCACATGATCTCTCCACACTAACAAATACTGTATTAACGTGATTGTTTGCTGTGATGGTGGTGGGAGATTGCGCACAATTTCATAGGGTATAGGCATAAAAAAAAAAAAAATCATTACAAGTTCGGATTGGGATCTGAAATTCACGTTAAAAACATGGGACAACTTACAGGGGTAAGAGAGGGCCCTCAGCACGTAACGGAATTTGAGGAATTTCCCTCAGAGCCAACACACCATCAAGGCTCTTCTAAGGTCACTAAAAAGACCTCAGCTCAGGAAGATCTTTTGTCAGTTTTGTGTTTTAAAGTTTTATATACTATGTTCCTAATGTTTTTATGTTCTTAATGTTCTTTCAGTTTCTGAGTAGCATAAAAGAGGGCCACCACACTGTTATACTAAATAAGACAAGACAATGGAGAAACAGGGTGTAACCAAAATAATCTCATATAATGTAAAAGGGATCTTGAATCCAGTTAAAAGATCCAAGATTCTAGGCAAAATGAAAAAAGACAAAGCAGGAATAATATTATACTATACTGACGCAATACTGACGCACTCTACAAGAAGGGACAGCGCAGGCTGTTCCTACTGAGGAGACTCAGGTCTTTTGGTGTACAAGGGGCGCTGCTGAAGACATTCTATGACACGGTGGTGGCATCAGCCATCACTTTTGGAGTGGTCTGCTGGGGCAGTGGCAATACCGCAGCCGATAGGAAGAGACTGAACAAACTGATCAAGAAAGCTAGCTCTGTCCTGGGGCAGCGCCTTGACCCAGTGGAGGAGATAGGAGAGAGAAGGACGGTGGCTAAACTGTCATCTCTGCTGGAGTCCGAGTTCCACCCTATGCAGGACATACTGAATGCACTGAGGAGCTCATTTAGCAGCAGACTACATCATCCCAGGTGCACAACCGAGAGGTTTCGCAGGTCCTTCCTACCAACGGCTGTCAGACTGTACAACCTAAGCAGGGCTGCTCGCAGAGATAGCAAAAAGACGTAACAACCTAATAGTTTTGAATGCAAAAGATGCAATAGACTTACACAATGGTCCCCTCCGGCATACAACTAGGAAAATACCGGTCGCTATGGAGGGTGAGAATATGTATGGGTTCATAATCATACCATGTAGGATAACTAAGTAGACGGTTGTGCTGTTTCATCCCATCTAGCAACAATGCTCTGCACTGTGTGTGTTTATATATTGTAACGTGCTGCTCGACATGGCGACGTCCCACCGGGAGATTTGAACTCACGCCTCCCGCTCCGGAGTCCCGCACCCTACCTGTGTCGCCAATAGGGTCAACCCACTTGGCAAGCCAAGTAAGGTGCTCATATTGAGTTCGCTACACTACTCCCCTCTGGTTCTCAACATCGTCCCGATGTCAGCGCCCCATTACTGCTTTGGACAGGAGATCCCACTTCTGACACCAATGTAACGTGCTGCTCGACATGGCGACGTCCCACCGGGAGATTCGAACTCACGCCTCCCGCTCCGGAGTCCCGCACCCTACCTGTGTCGCCAATAGGGTCAACCCACTTGGCAAGCCAAGTAAGGTGCTCATATTGAGTTCGCTACACTACTCCCCTCTGGTTCTCGACATCGTCCCGATGTCAGCGCCCCATTACTGCTTTGGACAGGAGATCCCACTTCTGACACCAGTGTGACGTTTGCAGGGTTCACACAAAGACAATGGAGCAGATGGCTGTGATCAACCTGATTTATTTTTCACACACCCCGACCCCCAACCTGCTTCTGAACACACAGAGGAGTGGAGGTCATTCCCCCAGACCTCCGTTTCAATCATGGTTACACACACAGATACATCTTGCCCTAATCCTGCTAAACACTGCTGGGTCATTATAATGCAGTTATAATGACACAGCAGTATAACTCAGAAATAACACATTTAACACACACAGTAACGTTTCAAACTGGCAAAGCATGCTGGGAAATCCCTGGCCCCCTTAAAATGGCCCCGACGTTACAATATTTACATATTTATTCCATCTAGCTACAATGCTCCGCACTGGGTGTGTTTATATATCTATATATTTATTCCATCTAGCTACAATGCTCCGCACTGTGTGTGTTTATATATTTACATATTTATTCCATCTAGCTACAATGCTCCGTACTGTGTGTGTTTATATATCTACATATTTATTCCATCTACCTACAATGCTCCGCACTGTGTGTTTACATACTTATATATTTATTCCCTCCAGCTACAATGCTCTGCACTGTGTGTCTGTGTATATATATATATATTTATAGTAATATGTACATATGTATATTAGCTGCTCTTGTTTTTTGTTTTTTTTCTTGCCTTCTGATTGTTGCTCTGAGTGTTGCTATCCCTGTGCTGTTGCAATCCTGGAATTTCCCCATTGTGGGACTAATAAAGGCTTATCTTATCTTATCTTATCTTATCTTATCTTATTTTTACAGGAAACCCACCTAACAGAAAGATCCAAGATTCTAGGCAAAATGAAAAAAGACAAAGCAGGAATAATATTTTTACAGGAAACCCACCTAACAGACGTGGAGCACACTAAACTCAATAGACAAGGGTTTAAAATGATCTCTTCATCTTCATATAAGTCAGGGAGGAGGAGGGGAGTAGCGACATTGATCTCAACCAAAATTATATTTGAAAAAAAATCAGAACACAAAGATAACGAAGGGAGATACAGTTTAGTACTTGGGCGGCTAGAGGGAGAAGATATCACCCTGCTGAATGTATATGCACCTCCAGGAGCTAACTGGAAATTTTATAAAAATGTATTTGACCTAATGATAACTAAAGCCCAAGGTTTAGTGGTATGTGGTGGAGACTTCAGTCTCAGACTGAATCCATACTGGGATGCATCAGGTAATTCTCCACATCAAAATAACACTCAAAGTAGAAAAACTCGGATGCTACTAAAAGAAATGGGAATCTGTGACGTGTGGAGGGAATTCAACCCCAGTGTAAAAGATAATACATTTTACTCAGCACCACATTCATCATACTCAAGGATTGACTTTTTTTATGTTTAATAGAGACACTGGAAGAGTAAAAACATGTAAAACAGGACTGATGGATCTCTCTGACCACAGTCCAATCTATATGGACTTAAGTATCCAAAAATAAACAAATAATACATTTTCTTGGAGGTTAAATTCAAATGTGCTGAAAGGACCACTGAAAGATGAATTAGAATCAGATATTCTCAGATATTTGGAAGAAAATTCAATTCAATTCAATTCAATTCAACTTTGTTTATATAGCGCCATTTCACAACAACAGTCATCTCATAGCACTATCAACTGTAGGGGGAACCCCCACAGTTGCAGAAAGACCCCAGCAATCAGGCGATCCCCTGTGAGCAAGCACTTGGTGACGGTGGAGAGGAAAAACTCCCTTTTAACAGGAAGAAACCTCCAGCAGAACCAGGCTCAGGGGGGGTGAGGGGATAGAGAAGAAGAAAAGAACAGACATGTAGAGAGCAAACAGCACGATGGGGACTCAATCTATGGGGGAGAACAAACAGATGTTAATGAGCAGCAAAAAAAAATATTTCATTGAGAGTGAGAAAAGGAGTGAGGCCCAGCGCATTACTGGAGGTCCCCCGGCTGACTAAACCTATTAGCAGCATAACTAAGGGAGGGTTCAGAAACACATGATCCCTCCCTAATTGTAGGCTATATCAAAAAGGTAGGTTTTAGCCCTATTCTTAAAAACAGAGATCGAGTCTGACTCCCGAATCCAGATTGGCAGCTGATTCCACAGGAGAGGAGCTTGATAACTGAAGGCTCTGCCTCCCATTGTACTTTTGGAGATTCTAGGTATTACAAGTAATCCTGCATTTTTGGAGCGTAGTGCTCTGTTAGGATAATACGGTAGTATCAGATCTTTTAAATAAAAAGGAGCCTGATTGTTTAGAGCTTTGTAAGTAAGAAGAAGGATTTTAAACTTAATTCTAAACTCTATGGGAAGCCAATGAAGGGAAGCCAGAACCGGAGAGATATGATCTCTCTTTCTAGTACCTGTTAAAACTCTTGCTGCAGCATTTTGGATCAGCCGAAGACTTTTTAAAGATGTTTTAGGACAGCCTGATAATAAAGAATTACAATAATCTAATCTCGAGCTAACAAAAAAATGATAATGGAGAAGTATCCCCTTTAATACTGTGGGACGCATGCAAAGCTGTAATAAGGGGAAAGATTATCGCAAAACTGACAATCCAAAAGAAACTGAGACAAGAAAAACTAATCACATTAGAGTCAGAACTTAAGAAAGAGCACAAAGACAACACTCATTCTAATGACTCGCTCAAAATTAAGGAAATTAAAAAACAAATAAATGAGATCTACACAATAGAAATCCAGAAGAAACTTACATTTCTGAAACAAAAATACTATGAAACAGGCAGCAAATTGGCAAAATTACGAGCCTATAAATTGAGGAAACAACAAACGGAGAGAGCAGTCTACAAAATCAGAGACCCAGTATCAAAGGAAATAAAATTTAGAATTCAGGATATTCTTAAAAGCTTCGAGAACTACTACAAGAACTTGTACTCCCTCAAAAAACATAAAAAACGCATCCGAAGCATTCCTAAACACATTAAACCTTCCCCAACTTACTGAGTCACAAAATAAAACACTACTGTCAGAAATACAACCTTGTGGAGTGTGTCAATAACGAGGCGGATTTGACGCAGACAGTTTATTACACATCTCACACATAAGCATAGTCAGAAAGAGGGCATCTCAGACAAGACTCTTCTCTTAAATACTCAGGCCTTCCTTCAGCAGCTTCTACACATCAAAGGTCACATTGCATTCACTTCTGTAATCCTTTAACATCCTCCTAGCAGTCTCTGATACACAAAAGATCACACTGCATTCGTCCTTCACACCTCCCTGTTATCTCCAAGGGAAAGTCTGGGAAACTCTGCTCTTTGTTCTAGTCTAAGATGCTACACCATTATGCACTCTCTAACCAACCCCCCCGAGCGTCTTGGATGGAACAATAGAATGACAGTCCATATGCTGTGGTAAAATCATTAAACATCAATCCACATGCTGCTTGGGCTTCAGTCTTCTCCCGTATCTGCTGTAACCAGGATTCACCGCCTCCGCGGCGCTGTCATGCTGGGGGGCTGATGAATGCTGGGGGGTTGATGATTGCGGGGTAAAAGTCTGTGCATGTGGGTGCTCTGGGGAATCTTTTCTCTGGGAAGCTCCCCGCGGGTGTCTTCCACGCCGAGGGGCCCTCGCCAACAGCACTTGCTCGTCCGCCACAACAAAAGCGGGTTTGAGTCTGTCTATGCCAATTCTTTCCCTCCTACCCCCCAAATCTAGCAAAAAATGCTTGTCCCCTGTTTCCAGCACTCTGAACGGTCCATCATAAGGTGGGCGCAGTGGGGGGCGATGTGCATCGTGTCTGACAAAAACGAACTCCGCGTTTTTCAAAGTTTTAGGCACAAAAACGCGCGGAAAACTGTGGTGAACAGGGCCCGGCAGCGTGCTTGTGTCTATGCTACGCTGCAACAGCTGAGACGGGGAGCTGCCCAGCGCGGGATTATCTGGGAGAAATTCCCCGGGCAGCCAAAGTGGCTGCGCAAAAACGAGTTCAGCCGGGGAAGCTTCCAAATCCTCTTTAGGCGCAGAACGTAACCCCAATAAAACCCACGGTAGCTTGTCTACCCAATTTGCATCCGTCAGTGACGCCCTGAGAGCCGCTTTCAATGACCTATGAAAACGTTCGCATAACCCATTAGCCTGTGGATTGTACTCGGTAGTGCGGTGAATACCCAGGCTGCGGGTCATTGTTGACCAAAGTTCGGAAACAAATTGAGGGCCTCTGTCGGACGTAATGTCCGACGGGACTCCAAAACGCGCCACCCATGCTGTTAAGAACGTGCGCGCCACCTCCTCGGCCGTGGTTGCCGCCAGTGGAACCACTTCCGGCCAGCGCGTGGTGTGGTCCACCATTGTCAGAAGGTGCGTGCACCCCTGTGATGGCGGGAGGGGGCCCACGAGGTCCACGTGAACATGGTCGAACCTCTTAGCCGGGATGCGAAACGGCTCCAAGGGAGCTTTCGTGTGTCTGTGTACTTTCGCTCGTTGGCACGCCATGCAGGCTGCTGCCCACTCTTTCACTTGTTTGCGAAGGCTCGGCCACACAAATTTCTCTCCTACCATTTTGACCGAAGCACGCGCTCCCGGGTGTGCCAAAGAATGAATCGAGTCAAAAACGCGGCGGCGCCACGCGGACGGTACCATGGGACGCGGTCGCCCCATGGAGACATCACAGATTAGGGGGAGCATACCGTCTTGCAGCACCCTGCTCTCCAGCCTTAACCCTGTTGGTCCAGACTGGAGCGCGCGCACATCCGCGTCACTAACCTGCTCCGCGGCCATGGCTGTGTAATCTATCCCCATGCGGACCGGAGCAGCCACGGCGCGCGAGAGGCAGTCTGCCACTACATTCAGTTTACCCGACACATGCTGAATATCAGTAGTAAACTCTGAGATCGCGGCCAGCTGTCTCTGCTGCCGGCCCGACCACGGTTCGGAAACCTTGGCCATCGCGAATGTTAGCAGCTTGTGGTCAACGAACGCGGTGAAACAGTGCCCTTCCAGCCAGAACTGGAAGTGGTGAATGGCCAAGTGGAGAGCCAGCAACTCCTTGTCGAACACGCTGTATTTACGTTCACTATCGCGCAAAGTCCTGCTGAAAAAGGCGAGCGGTTGCCAAGCCCCGGCTACACGCTGCTCCACGACCGCCCCTATGGCCACATCTGACGCATCAGTAGTGAGCGCTGTGCGGGCTGTTGGGTCTGGATGTGCCAACAACACAACATTTGCCAGGTCTGCTTTGACTTCCGAGAACGCGCGCTCTTGCTCCGGAGACCATTCGATCTTATTCGCGGGTTTCTGTTTTTTGAGCGCGGCGTACAGTGGTTGCATGAGCTGCGCTGCGCGGGGAAGGAAACGGTTATAAAAATTCACCATTCCCAAAAACTCCTGTAAAGCCCTGACCGTTTGCGGCCGGGGAAAATCTGCTACCGCGCGCACTTTGTCAGGCCGCGGAACCACTCCTTCGGGAGAGACGCGGTGCCCCAAAAAATCAATCTCCGTCACCCCGAACTGACACTTCGCTGGGTTGATTATTAAACCGTGCTCTCCCAACCTCCGGAAAACCACCGTTAGGTGGGTTTCGTGTTCGTCTTCGGATGCGCTGGCTACCAAGATATTGTCCAAGTAGACGAATACGAAAGGGAGATCGTGCAGCACTGCATCCATCATGCGTTGGAACGTCTGTGCAGCCCCTTTAAGCCCGAATGGCATGCGCAAAAACTCGAATAAACCAAACAGAGTTATCACCGCTGTTTTGGGTATGTCCTCAGCACGCACTGGGACTTGGTGGTAACCGTGGACCAAGTCTATTTTAAAAAAAATGCACGCTCCTGCCAAGTGAACGGAAAAATCCTGGATGTGAGGAATTGGGTAGCGGTCGTGCGCTGTGGCGTTGTTCAACCTGTGGAAATCCCCGCAAGGTCGCTACGAACCGTCAGCTTTAGGGACCATGTGTAGCGGGGAAGCCCATGGGCTGTTTGAACGCCTGATGATGCCCAACCTCTCCAGGTTGGCGAACTCCTTGCGCGCTATGGCCAGTTTAGCTGCGTCCAAGCGCCGAGGTTTTGCAAAAACGGGCGGCCCGGTGGTGGTGATAAAATGCTCCACCCCGTGTTTAGTGACGGCTGCCGAAAATGTGGGGACCATGAGTGCTGGGAACTGAGTGAGCAGTGTGTGGAACTTACCGCATGTAGCTGTGACGTTGGCTTGTGCTGTTGGCCGGGACGCTCGAGCTGTACAGGGGATAGAATCAAAAGACAGTGCATTAACCAGGCGCCTGTTAGCGACATCAACCAACAAACCATGTGAGCACAAAAAATCAGCCCCCAATATATTGAAATTCAATGCTGCTATGACAAAAGTCCACTCAAATGCACGGCCGTGTAGAGACAGAAGTAGAGTCCTCTCACCAAAGGTCTTAATCTCCGAGCCGTTTGCTGCTGCCATCTCGGGGCCGCCAGATCCTGCCAGCCGGTCGGCGTAGGACAGCATGATGAAACTCAACTGGGCGCCGGTGTCCACGAGGAAATGCCTCCCCGAGCATGCGTCCGTCAAGTAGAGCAGCTTGTTCTCCTCCCCAAGGGCCGCAGCTGCTACCGACCCCCGGTCTTGGCGTTTCCCGAGCGCTTGAACTGGCACGGTGGTATACATTTGCGTGCCTTCTCTGCAAAGCGGCGGTGGTAGAAACAAAGGATGTCTCCTCCGCGTTCTTTGGCCCCCACCGCCGCTGTCGTCGGTGGTTCTGCTACTGCCATCAATGGCTCCTCACCTCCTCCGGCCGTCGCGCCAGAGCTCCGTTGCTGCCGCCGTGGTCATGAGCTCTCTGCTGGCCATGATGATCCGGTGTGCTTCTCGGGCCAGCGCACGATAGTCCCGCTCGGCCAGCAACAGCGAATTGGCCAGGGTCGCTCTCGTCGCTGACGGAAGGTTCCAGAGGAAGAGGTGGGTAAAAATGAAATGGTCGTCGTCCGAGCCCTTCAACCTCAGCATCTTCTCCATCAGGTCAATAGCCGACCCATCTCCTAACCCGGTCCGCGTCAGGAGTCTCTCTGCTCTCTCCTCAACCGAGAGTGTGTAGTGCTGGATGAGTGCAGCCTTCAACGCGTCGTACTTGTCGCTGGTTGGTGGCTGATCCAGCAGGCTCTCCACATGCTGAGCCGTGTGGGCGTCGAGCTTTGCGACCACATGGTAGAATTTCGTGTCATCCGCCGATATCCCCCGGAGGACGAACTGCGCCTCAACTAGGTGGAACCAGGAGCGCTGCCAAAAATCCGGTAGCTGGATTGTAACAGCATATGCTTGGCTGGGGGCTCCCAACGAGGCTGGCTCCGGGGATCTTTCGTCGTGTTGCATGATTCGTCTTGGGTCACCAGTGTGGAGTGTGTCAATAACGAGGCGGATTTGACGCAGACAGTTTATTACACATCTCACACATAAGCATAGTCAGAAAGAGGGCATCTCAGACAAGACTCTTCTCTTAAATACTCAGACCTTCCTTCAGCAGCTTCTACACATCAAAGGTCACATTGCATTCACTTCCTTAATCCTTTAACATCCTCCTAGCAGTCTCTGATACACAAAAGATCACACTGCATTCGTCCTTCACACCTCCCTGTTATCTCCAAGGGAAACTCTGGGAAACTCTGCTCTTTGTTCTAGTCTAAGATGCTACACCATTATGCACTCTCTAAAACCTAAAGAATTAGAAAAAGCAATTATGAAACTTAAAGCTCATAGCCGACCCATCCGACCCATCTGTGCCATCCATCCATCCATCCATCCATCCATCCATGGATGGATGGATGGATGGATGGAAACTTAAAGCTAACAAATCCCCAGGAGCAGATGGCTATACAGCAGCGTGGTACAAAACCTTTAAACAGCAACTATCTCCTCTCCTCCTGAAAACATTTAACTATGTCCTCCACACAGGGGAAATCCCCCCCTCCTGGAGAGAAGGGGTCATTGCAGTCATACCTAAACCTGAAAAGGATAAACTAGACTGCTCCAACTACAGACCAATCAGTGTGTTAAATCAGGACTATAAGCTTTTTACCACTGTCCTTGCCAAAAGGTTAGAAAATATACTGACAGACTTAATTCATTTAGACCAAACAGGTTTTATAAGACAAAGACAGACACAAGACAACATTAGACGCACTTTACACATAATTCATCATATAAAAAAATATAACTTAAATGCAGCCATATTGGGATTAGATGCTGAAAAAGCATTTGATTCGGTTGACTGGTCTTTCCTATATAGAATCTTATCCAGTTTCAATTTTCATAACAACTTCATTAGAACTATCCAGGCATTATATAAAAAACCAACAGCTAAAATAAGGATTAACGGTAAATTATCATCATCTTTTGAACTGGAAAGAGGATGTCGTCAGGGCTGCCCCTTGTCTCCACTGCTCTTTGCAATCTTCATAGAACCTCTGAGCCAATGGACAAGACAGAATCAAAAAATTCAAGGTATTACACTTGGTCAGAAGGAACATAAAATAGCACTCTTTGCTGATGACATTTTAATATACCTGGGGCAGCCGGACACCTCTTTTCCAGAACTAATCTCAGTTTTTTCAGAGTACGGAGATTTATCAGGGTACGAATTAAACATGCATAAAACCCAAGTTTTAACATTCAACTATGACCCAAATCAATATTTACTAAGCAAACTCAAAACTAACTGGGAGATGGAATCTATGAAATATCTGGGGGTCAATATCCCGAAACAACTCAACAAAATTATAACACTAAACTATGATCCACTGATGGCAAAAATAAAATCTGATCTAGCAAGATGGAATATGATACCATTCTTGGGTACCGCACAAAGAATTGAAGCAGTCAAAATGAATATACTTCCACGTCTTCTATACCTTTTCCAAACAATACCGGTGGAACCTCCCAAAAAAACATGGCAAGGACTGAACAGAAGGATCTCAAGATTCATATGGCAGGGCAAGAGACCTAGAATCAGATATAGAACCCTACAGCTAAACAAAGACAAAGGTGGGCTCGCACTGCCAAATATCAGGGACTATTTTAAAGCCGCACAAATTAAAACTTTAGTAGAGATATGTAACCCAGTCTACACTGCACAATGGAAGGAGATGGAATGCCAAATAACAAGTGACATCCCCCTACAGGCGATAATAGGGAACAGTGCCTTACCTAAACTTTTGAATAACACTAACCCGTGGATAGAGACCCCGCTAAAAATTTGGTTTAAGATAGTCAGAGAGAATCAAACTAAAAAACCCTATCGATTACTGCAATGGATTGCCTATGATCAAGACTTTACTCCTAATAAAAGAAACACTAGATTTAAAAAGTGGAAAGAGAACGGACTGATAAAATATTACAATTTTTTTAAAGGGCAAATTTTAAGAAGTTTTGAAGATTTGAAAAAACAAGGTCTAATAAATCAAGACCTTTACAGGTTGTTTCAGCTTAGACACCACATAAACAAAATACTTAAAAAGGAGGATTTGGAAAGGGCCCAGTCAGGTGTTCTGAAGGTCTTCTTAATGGCATATAAAGGGATCCCAGGGATCAGATACATCTCTAAAATATACCAAGGTCTTCAAGACTTAAAAGGAGACGACACATCATATATAAAAGAGAGATGGGAAAAAGAGGGGAATTTCACTTTACAACTGGAAATATGGGAAAAGCTAAATAAACAACTAGAAAAGCACTCGGAGAGTGCAGACCTCCGCCAAGCACCACAGTTCCCCTGTGGGCATGTTGTCCTGTATTTTTTTTTTTCCAAGTGTTCTGACGATTTTTTGGCAGTTACATGCACAAAAAAAAATATTGAAAAAATATTGAAAATGGCCCTATCTCGCAATGTTAAATTAAAAAAAAAAAAAAAAAAAAAAGAATCCTTGAAAAAATTCCTGGATCCAGACGGTGAGCCGGATCACCACCAAAATCTAATCATCTGTAGGATACCTCATTTCTGACAATCTCTGAAAATTTCATGAAAATCCGTCCATAACTTTTTGAGTTATCTTGCTAACAAACAAACAAACAAACAAACAGACAAACCAACGCTGATGAAAACATAACCTCCTTGGCGGAGGTAACAATGGAAAAGTACCTCATCCCTGCAGTGGAGAGAATTTGGATGGAAAAATTTGGTAAGATTTTTCAGAACACCTGCACAAAACAAATTTACTCGTAAGGGGTTGAATTGTTGGCGCTTGTGTGGTGAAAAGACTGCAAATCATTTTCATGTGTTTTGGTCATGCCCAGTTATCTACCAATATTGGACCAATGTACAGACAATATTGGGGAAAATATTCAAAATAACAGTCCCCTTTTCTTTTGTAACTTTGTATTTGGGTTTACTACCAAAATCACTGGAAAGACGAGGAGAAAAATACTTATTCACTGTGTAGGGAATGTGCTCAGGGATGAGGCTGAGTTTATTTCTCAGGTTCAGCTTTATTGTCCGAACACATACTCTAGCAATCTCTCAACAAGAAAAGAGACTGATCAATGAAACATCACACTCTTATACTCCTGGAGCATCGAAACCTAAGTCACATGGTGCTTTAGCAAACATACAGTCACATGGTACTTAATCCCAGTCACAATGCAACTCTTTGATCTTTCACCATTGTCTCTTATTCTTCGATGATCCAGAAATCCCTCTGGGGCATCTTCTCTGAGACAAAGGCCAAATCTCACAACTCCTCATTATCTCCTGCAGACCTCTGCAGATCCAGACCTTCTTTGTCCCGCGAGACGTGAAGCACCCAATACACATACAGCAATACAGTGATCCCTCGCTACTTCGCGTTTCACCTTTCGCGCCCTCAGTGCATCGCGGATTTTTCAAAAATATTCATCAAAAATTCAAAATTGAGAAAAAATGGCACGAAAGTTGCCCGGGCGCTAGCAGAAGGCAGGGAGACTACATTAGAACATCAGGTATCAACATGGAGAGCCCGCACAACTCAAAATCCACCTCTCTGACCACCGCTCCACTCCTCTCCGCCCACCTCTTCACCGCTCGGGAATCTCGCAAGCTGATTGGCCGAGACGTTTTACCTCACAAGCTGATTGGCCGAGACGTTTTACCTCGCAAGCTGATTGGCCGAGACGTTTTACCCAGCTTCTCTCCCTGCCGAGCGCCCATACCCAGCGAAGGAAGACCGCATTCATTGTTCTTTATCGCTCGTGTTGCTTAGTGGCACTTTTCGCTGTTCTCTTGTGCCCTTTTGTGCAAAATAGTGCTTGTGACGCCCTTGGGGGGGGGGGTGACGCTACTTGGCGGTTTTTCACTTTTCGCGGTCGGTTCTGGTCCCCATTAAACGCGATAAGTGAGGGATCACTGTACATTTGTGGAAAATATGAACCCAACATATGTGCCACATAACCCCCCCCCCCCCCCAAACATCTACTTAGGGACAACACATAATCAGAGATGCATGACAGAAAACATTACCACATATCAAAAATCAATCCACCAATTGCCTAGGTCTTAACCTCCTGCCATATCTGCTGTAAGCTGGCTTTGTTCCTTCTGTAGCGTCTTCCTGCACCTGTGGATCAGAACTGTTAGCACATCTCTGTGGGGGTTCTGAACGGCGGGGGCCCCTCGCCAACTGCACGTGTTCATCAGCCAGAACAAAAGCGGGTTTGAGTCTGTTTATGCAAATCAACTCCTTTCTGCTTCCTAAATCTAGCAAAAAATGCTTCTCCCCTGTTTCCAACACTCTGAAGGGCCCATCATAAAGCGGCCGCAAACCTGGGCGTTGAGCATCATGTCTAACAAAAACAAACTCCGCATTTTTTAAAGACTTCGGTACAAAAACGCGTGGAAAACAGTGATGAACTGGGCCCGGAAGGGTGTTTGATCCCGTGCCGCTCTGCAACAGCTGAGCGGGGGGGGGGGGGGCAATTTGGCGCAGGATTGTCAGAAAGGAATTCCCCTGGCAAACGGAGGGGTTGTGCAAAAACTAATTCAGCTGGGGGAGGCCTGCAAATCCTCCTTAGGTGCAGAACGCAACCCCAATAAAACCCATGGAAGTTTATCCACCCAATTTGTATCCGTAAGAGACGCTCTGAGGGCTGCTTTCAATGACCTATGAAAGCGTTCACACAAACCGTTAGCCTGGGGGTTATATGCGGTAGTGCGGTGAATCTTCACCCCTAGGCTGTGGGCCATCAATGACCAGAGTTCGGAAACAAATTGGGGACCTCTGTCGGACGTTATGTTCGACGGAACTCCAAAACGCGCAACCCAAGCTGTTAAAAACACGCGTGCAACTTCTTCTGCTATAGTTGATGCCAGAGGAACCACTTCTGGCCAACGCGTGGTGCAATCTACCATCGTCAAAAGGTGTGTGCACCCCTGCAACAACGGAAGAGGACCCACCAAGTCAACATGCACATGATCAAAACGCTTAGCCGGAATGTGAAAAGGCTCCAAAGGAGCTCAAGTGTGCTTGTGTATTTTGGCTCGCTGACACGCTACGCAGGCTGCTGCCCATTCCTTGACCTGTTTGCGCAACCTGGGACAAACAAATTTCTCCCCCACCATCTTAATCGATGCGCGCACCCCTGGGTGCGCCAGAGAATGGATTGAGTCAAAAACGCGGCGGCGCCACGCAGCTGTCTCCACGGGGCGGCCTCGCAGGCGAGTAACAACCATGTACAAGCAAATCTACCCACATATAATTTAATGAAATAAAATTCTAGTATATCAAGATTTATTCAACATGTACTTGACTGGGAGCTTGCCTGTTCATCAGGTCCCCTTCAGATGCTGATCCCCAGAGGTATCTGCGGATCATGCCATCAATGAAAGCCATTTCCAAGGACGGTTTGTGCGGTATACTGTATATTCGTGCAGATTTTGTGCTGTTTTCAACTCAGAGCATCTGCTGAACACGTTTACTCATCCGCAGTAAACATGTTTACTCGGACTTCCGGTTATGGCGGCCACGTAGGAAGACGTGTTTCACTCTGCTCTGCTCCTAAAAATAAAAAGTTGGCTAAAACTCTCTCAGTTGGAACAAAAACCTATCCCAGCGTTTGGGCGCAGATATGGTAAAGCCTAAGGCTGGGAAATCAGGCGGAGGAAAAAGTGAATCGTCGAAACAGTCTAAGCTAACAGACTTCCACCCTTGTGACACAGCAGAAAAATCTCCAAAGACAATGACGGAGGAAGGAGCTAGCGGCGGAGCGGTGACTGCTGGGGAGGGCACAAGTGCGGTGCTCGCTGCCATCAGCTCCATGAGAGAAGACTTTTCGTCTAAATTCGATGGGATTATAGCGGCGATAGAAGGAATGAGAAAGGAAATAAAGCCACATTTCCACTATATAGTTCTGCGCTACTCTTTTCTTTTCTTTTCTACTTGTTTCTCCCACGGCTGCGCCTCCATCACAACCGCGGAAAGCCGAGAATTGCTGGGGTGGGCGGGATCGAGGTGGCGCTACACTGCTGACGTATAAAGGACGAGACTGACTCCTCAACAACACAGAAAAAAATAGCGGATTACGAGCGGAGGATTTCCACGGTTTTTAACACAATGAATGTCTTTAACGAGACAAGAGAATTTTACAGGAGAAGACGACGTGGATCGAGACAACACACGTTGGAGCAGGAGAGGAGAATAGCGGTTGCCCAGGAGGAATCTGAAGCAGCTGCATATGAAGCAGAGATCATTCAGAGATCATTTCATTTGTTCAGTGTTCATGTGCATACATATGTCAAACGTCTTTTTTAAATAAAATGTTGTGCACTTTTAAACTACGTCGCCTCTGTTGTTCAAAACGGTTAAATGTTAATAGACGGTTAATTAAATGCTGAAACACCGGGGTAATTTAAAATTATGCAGAAGCTTAATCCTAACCCCTTTAACTTACCAAATAATTTATAATATTATAAAAAAAGCCAATCCAAATCTAGACCCATTTTGTATATTGTGTAATAATGATACACTGATGATAAACTGACTTCCCAAAAAAAGCAGCAGCTATACAACGCACTTTTGGTTTGATGGAATTGCCAATTGACCTTGGAATTATATGTGGAAACTTGTTATACTTCCAGTTAACTTTAACTTACAAAATAATTAAAAATATTATAAAAAAAGCCAATCCAAATCTAGGCCCATTTTTTGTATTGTGTATCATTTGAGTATCATTGTACAATCTATTGTTATTTATAAGGGTTATCTGTTCAGTGGTGGCTAATTACACACTAAAACAACGTAGAAAATTACTAACTAACTAACTAACCTGCACTTATATAGCGCTTTTCTAGTCACAAAGACCACTCAAAGCGCTTTCACTAGTACTAACCCTCTATTCTAAGGGCCTATAGGAAACAGATATCTAGGGACAATTTAGAACAGCCAATTAACCTAACATGCATGTCTTTGGATTGTGGGAGGAAACCGGAGCCCCCGGAGTAAACCCACGCAGCACAGGGAGAACATGCAAACTCCACACAGAAAGGTTCCTACCCCTGCCAGCCTGGGGATTTGAACCAGGAACCTTCTAAAATGACTGCAAAGAAAATGCTGCAGCTAGCCAAGTCACTTTTGATTTGATGGAATTGCCAATTGACCTTGGAATTATATGTGGAAACTTGTTATACTTCCAGTTAACTTTAACTTACCAAATAATTGATATTATAAAAAAAAGCCAATCCAAATCTAGGCCCATTGTGTATCATTTTTCCAATCTATTGTTATTTATAAGGGTTATCTGTTCAGTGGTGGCTAATTACACACTAAAACAACGTAGAAATGACTCAAAAAAAAAATATGCTGCAGCTAGACAACTCACTTTTGGTTTGATGGAATTGCCAATGAACCTAGAAATTTTATGATGAAACTTTTTTTAATCCTACTAAATACACTGACATTGTCACACTGCCAACACCAAATTATAATTTTCTTTTTCAAACCAAAGATCACTATGGATCTATTGAATCACAATCGCATAGGTTTATCATATACATGTCAACGTTTACAACATCGAAAATGTTATATTTGGGTTTACATGTATGGGTATTTTCGCTTTATATTATACTAGACTGCTTATAATTTATTGGAATTCTCAGAATTTGGAATGCTGATATAACATTCAATTCACATGTACTTACCTTTTACCCAATTCGACTTTTACCTTTATTAGTGTCTACTGCTGAATGTAAATTACACCTGTGCAACTGCTTACAATTTTACTTAAAAACTGTACCCAATATAGAGCAATGGATACAGCAGTGGTAATATTTATTAAATTTAACAATAACAATTACATTACCATTAAAAATCTTGACACCTTTATGGCTGAACAGCAGGATTAGGGTCATATGAGGCAATGGAATGTGTATGTAATTATTCGCCTTTATCATCCAGTGTTATAATATACAAACCACACTTTTATCCAAAAGACTAACATTTTATTACATTACAAATATTCCCAAAACATGTTAACAAATGGGGAGCTTTCAGTACTTTGACCAGACTGCCAAAATGGTTTAGGAAGGCTCCGTGGAAGGAAGCCGTCTCTGTCAGCTCATCCCTTCTTAATGCGGCTAACTGCAGGTGTCTTTCGCGCTGTTCGAGCATCCTTTCATGGATCCGCATCTCCTCAGCATGATTCTGGGCCATCAGTGATGCAAGGTCTGCAATGTTGCTGCTTTTCAGCTTGCCTATATGAAAGACAGAAGTCATTGTATTTAGATAACACCGGATCAAAACATGTCAGAAAAAATATTATGGAATTAAACTGTTGAAAGCCTGTGGTGGGATGCTTCGTTGCTGTATTTAAGCTCAACTGTCATGTTGTTGCCCCTCAGTAGAGTGGACTTTAGAAACTTCTGTGGAGATGTGGTTAGGCCCCCCTTCATTTCAAAAAGGATTAATTGTAAAAAGTATTTTGATTTAATGGGTTATTTTTAAAAGAATTTCTTTGTACTGTGGCCTCATAAATCAGAATGGGTTAATAGTGTTAGCTGACTTGAAGAATTTCAATCAAGCATTTTGATTTGAAGTCTGTACATGTGCTCCTTTTTTTTGTGAAAATACAACAGTATTTCCACCACCAACACACCTATAACACTGGGCCACTGTGGCTATGAACACCCCTGAATCTAGTATTTTTATAAACGTAGAAAGACATTTTAAATTCCTTGTTATGCGTCTATAGAAAACAATCACATATAAAAACAACCGGGTGGTAATTTTCAGTTTGTTGTGCCTTACCAGCACTTGACTGGGAGATGCCGGGGCAGTCCAGTGAGGCGGACCCAAGGGATTTGAAAACTGTGTATAGAAGGAAAAAAACACACAATAACGCTCACAAACAAAGTGCAACATGTACCGCAAACACAAAACTTTTTAACCAGAATACAATAAGCTTACGTCAGCGTTTTGTTCACGTGAATACTGAAATAAAAGCGCGTTTCTGCAGCTTGATGCCAGGTAGCAGCAAGGTACAGAGGTAGCTAGCTATTAGCGGGCTAGCCATCACCTCAATTGCCCACAATCAAACAACTTTCTTTATTGCTAAAATAAAGTGCGCTTTTGACCGAAAGGCAAGAAGACGGACAATAACAAAACAACACTCACCGTCACCGTTTTCCAATTCCGTGGCCGTGTCGAGTCCAAATTCTCTGCCAATAATAGCAGGCCGGACACTTCCTGGTATATTTTTTCATTGCAAGTTGCCCCACCAACTCGCTCTGGATGTAGTCATCGGCTACGAGGGACAGAAAAGTCCGCACCTCCTCGTTTGTTCATGGAATAAACTTGCGCGTGGACATCGTTATATGAAAACACAATTTTGAATCCAGTCACTGCGGTTACTCGCTGAAATTACAAATGGCGGACGTGTAGCTTCAACAGAAAACTAACGGACGTGTTTGGTGACGTTACGCCCTGACCAATCAGCGTTTAGCAGTCGATTGACGTCAATTCACACCTCGCTTTTCGCTCGCTTGTACCCTGCCTCTGAACAGGCACGAAAATCATAACGGTTAAACCGTGAGGACTTGGGTGGAAATGGCGAAAAACCGAAACAAGTAAAAAAAAGTAAAGCCCAGGCGATACTGGTGGAAATGGGGCTTAAGTGACTGTATGGAACAAGTATCGCAGGCGGAGCTCCGAATCTCCAGCGCTGAGGATGACGTCACCAGCCTACAGTTAAAGGTGCAAACATTGGAATTAAAAAATAAACGTCTGGAAAATAATGTCCTGGACTTAGAATCCCGGTCGTGACGGAACAATCTGAGGCTGGTGGGCCTCCCAGAGGCAGTGGAGGGACAGGATACATGTTCCTTTTTGGAAAAGTGGATTCCAGAAGCGCTGAACAACGCGGATCTGCAGTCATCAGTCGTCTTAGAGAGCGCTCACCGAATCGGCCCACCGAGAGATAATAAGACACCACCGAGGACGCTGATTATGAAGTTCCTCAGCTACAGAGACAAGATGACGGTCACCAACGCGGCGCGAGCTAAAGGAGAAATTAAATACCAGGATCAACAGGTGCGGTTCTACCCAGATTTGGCCACAGGAATTCAACAATTAAGGAAACAGTTTGACCCCGCCTGTAAAGAGCTGCGCAACCTCGGGATTCGTCACGGAGTGATTCATCCAGCAAGATTGCTGGTCACATATAAAGGGAGAACCCATATCTTCAAGACCCCTCAGGAGGCGCAGGAGCTTATCAAGCAGATCCAAGAAGAGACTGGTAGGAGCTAAGCATGAAGCATGAACAATATATAAAGGTAGAATATTTAAGCATTTGCACAGGAATCTGACTGATCTGAAACATATAGCATGTTTACAAAATATAGATTGTATTATATATATATATATATATTAAAAAAAAACCTATGATGTACAAAGTTGCTATAAAATTTTGGAGTTAAGTTGGAAAAACTACAGAAGAGAATTAATGTTATGTCATTAAAAGCAGTAGAGTCAGGGTGATTGAGAGGAGAAAGAAAGAGTGGTTTGACTGATCCTTGCGGGTATGGAGCAGTCACTGGCTGTAGCGGGAGACAGAATTTTTTTTTTTGATTTTGGGGGGATTACCACGAATGTTAGTTAGTTAGTTAATCCCTTCACACCTGAAGGTGTATATGGGCGGCGCCTATCTCCGTTTCTCTGACCCTAGGCCACACAGCTACTGTAAGTAGCGAAAGCTACAGCGGGGGGTCAGTCCTCTGGTAGCTCTGTGTGTAACTTTACTTTCCCCATTCCATTATGCGGAGCACCACGCTAGAAGGCAGAAAGCACCATTTTTATATGGTCTTTGGTATGACCTGGCCGGGATTTGAACCCCTGCCTCCCGGGTGTGGGGCGGATGCTCTACCAACTGAGCCACCACTCCGGTACCACGAATGTGGGGAGGGGGAATTTGTTTGTGTGTAGTTTGTGGGATGAATGTTCATCCACCCATGTTTTTGCTTCTCTGTATGAGCATGTTTATATTGCGAGGTAATCTCAAACTCCTTATTGATCATAGACCAAAGCGTTAATCTTAATTTAACTTCATGGAATTGCAGAGGTCTACAAAATCTAAAAAAAACTTAAACAAGTTATGAATAAAATAAAAGACATAGGTTCAAAAATTGTGTTTTTACAAGAAACTCATCTAATAGAGGAGGATGTAAAAAGAATTAGGAGAAGATGGCAGGGAAATGTGTTCACCTCATCATTTTCATCCCGAGCCAGGGGAGTTATGACTCTCATACATAAAACAGTCCTATTTCAAGTGAAAAATGTAATTGGAGACAAATTAGGAAGATATCTAATCATCCAAGGATCTTTGTTATTAGAAAATATAAATCTGGTGAACTTATACGGTCCCAATATAGATGATCAAAACTTCTTTGCTAATTTGTTTCTTACTTTATCATCACTTACAGGGCAACATACAGTATAATAGCAGGGGATTTTAATTGTACATTGAATCCCAGTATAGATAGGTCAACAGGACTGGACTGTACGCACAATGGATGCAGGATGACCATTAATCATTTTATGAAAGAACTGAGATTGCTAGATATATGGAGAGAAATGAAACTACAAGTCAAAGCCTACTCTTGTTATTCTAATACCTACAAGACATTCTCACGTATTGACTATTTTTTGATCTCCACAGAATTAAGGTCCAAGATTCAAAACTGTTTCTATGATAACATCGTGATCTCTGATCATGCACCCTGCTGTCTAATATATGTAGATAAGAAATTGACAAAGGATCCAGGTAGGTGGCAATTTCAGCATAAATGGCTTCAGGATGAGGAATTTGTTAAGTACATAGAAAAACAGATAGATGAGTTCTTTGATATCAATACTACACAAACATCAGCATGTATAAAGTGGGAGGCTTTCAAAGCTTTTATTAGGGGGCATATTATTAGTTATACAGGTTCAAAATCTAAGAAGACTCGAGAGGAGAGAGTCCAATTGGAACATAAAATAAAAATTCTTCAAGAAAAAGTGTATGCAGGAAGTAACCCAAAGTTAGAGAACAAATTACTGATTCTGAAAGCTGAATATGACAAAAAATCAGCGAATAGAGCTGCCTCGAGTCTTCTAAGATTGAAGCAATCTTTTTATGAACAAGGTGAAAAATCAGAGAAATTATTGGCATGGCAGATTAAACAATTAGAATTTAAAACACCAATTACCAGTATTATAAGTAACGGACAGCCAGTTGTAGATACTTTAGAAATTAATAGTGCCTTTAGAGATTATTATGAAAAACTATATGATACAAAAAATGAAACTGACTTAACAAAACTAAATGGGTTTTTGGATGGATTATCTATACCGTGTATTCCAAATGAAAACAAGGAGATGCTGGAGTCTAAAATTAGTCAAGAAGTTGGGCTAGCCATTGATAATATGAAATCAGGAAAAAGTGCAGGACCAGATGGTCTTCCAGTTGACCTCTATAAAAAAATTTAAGAATAAATTAATAAAACCATTTTTGGAAATGGTTTTAGAAGCATTTCAAAATAGTAATTTACCACCATACATGAATAATGCCTTAATTATACTGTTGTCAAAACCAGGTAAACCCTCTAATAAATGTGAAAACATGAGACCAATAAGCCTATTAAATGCTAACCTTAAGATAATCTATAAAATTTTAGCAAGACGACTACAAGAAATATTACCAAATATTATTAACCGAGATCAGAATGGCTTTATAATGGGAAGACAAGGCTTCCATAATGTAAGAAGACTATTTAATATTATTTATTCTAATAAAGAAGCACCAGATACAGCTCTCCTATCACTGGACGCCGAAAAGGCCTTTGATAGGGTCGAATGGCCCTTTCTTTTTGAAGTCCTACAAAGGTTTGGACTTGGAAATAATTTCATAAAATGGGTTCAGATAATATACAATAATGCTACAGCAGAAATCCTAACAAACAGCAATATCTCAAAATCAATAAAAATCAATAGAGGATGTCGACAAGGCTGTCCACTTTCACCTTTACTGTTTACTATGGCAATTGAACCTTTAGCGATGGCAGTACGTTTACATCCACAAATATATGGAATTAAAGTAGGACCAACAGAACATAAAATCTCCCTGTATGCCGATGACATAATTTTGTTTATGTCGAATCTTAAAAAATCAATTCCGACCTTGTTAAATTTAATAAAGAACTTTGGGGAAATACCAGGATATAAAATAAATAAAACTAAATCTTCAATATTAATGCTAAATGAGACCCAGAAAAATCACCCAGCTCCTGAGGTAAATCAATTCAATGTTGTAAATCAGTTTAAATATTTAGGAATTCAAATTGTGCCTAAGCTAGAATCAGTCGCCAGTGCCAACTATGAAGCCTTAATGACAGATATTAATGAGTTACTTCAGAGATGGATGTCACTACCAATGTCGATGATCGGGAGAATTAATATACTTAAAAGTAATACCTTACCCAAAACACTTTATTTATTTCAATACATTCCTTTACCACCACCTTCAGATCTATTCTCAAGAATTAAAAAAAAGTTAGTGGAATTTATATGGAACAATAGGAAGGCTAGATTACGTCTGTCCTTACTATATTTACCATTTGATCGTGGAGGTCTGAAATGTCCAAACTTTATATTGTATTACTGGTCAGCACAACTGAGGTCTATGACATATTATTTTTCATCAAATGATCTCCCTCACTGGACTGAAATGGAATCATACAATTTACCTTTACCTCTTCCCACATTCATATACTCAGACTCGACTAAAAAATTACAGAAACAAGTTAAAAATCCAATTGTAAAGCATATGATCAAAATATGGTGTGAAACCAAAAAATATTTAAAAGAACCACACTCACTGTCACAATTTAGCCCAATATGGGGTAATCAATATTTTAAACCAGGGATAGCGGTTGCTGTATTTAAAGTATGGAATTTAAAATGGATTCAAAAGATTCAAGACTTATATTTGTCATGTTCAGATAACATAATGTCTTTTGAAGAACTGAGGATCAAATTTAATCTTAATAGAACACATTTTTTTTAAATATCTTCAGCTTAGGAATTTTATTCAATCAAATCAAAATAATGCTCTCACCCGACCTACTTATTCATCCTTGGAAAAAATTTTGACGAAAGATAGTAAGAGAAAGGGTATTATTTCAGAGTTTTAGAACTCATTGACACTATCCTCAAGTGAAAACTCACAGAAAAGACTGAATTATTGGAAAGAAGACCTGAAATTCCAGAGGAACAATGGGAATTGGCTTGTACAGAAGCTCAAACCAAATCAATAAATGTATGTCTTAAATTGATACATTTTAAATGGTTAATGCGGATGTATGTTACACCAGTGGAGTTAAATAGATATAATAAAAACATACCAGATATGTGCACAAAATGTATGGAAAGTAAAGGAACCCTATTTCATTGTTTATGGGAATGTAGAAAAATTAGAAGGTTTTGGGAAGAGGTGAGGGTAACAATTGAAAAAATAAATTCAAAACAATTCATATTGAATCCTAAATTGTTTTTGTTGGGTTTGTATCCAGAAAAGCATAACTTTAATAAGAGTGAAAGAGCATTCATAGACCTCAGTTTGCTTAATGCCAAAAAATGTATTGCACTATTGTGGAAAAAGACTCATAGACCAGATGTGACTCAGTGGTTAAGACAGATGTTAACAAACCTTCCACTAGAAAGAATAACATACATACTGAAATCAAAGGAAAATGTGTTTGAGAATATATGGAGACCTTTCATTGATTATGTAAAGAAATTAAACATAACTTCTGAAGAAGAAGGTGAATGATGTGTGTGGACCTTGTAAATTCCAAATTGGTGAATGTATAATATGTATACTTATGTAATGGATTGCCTAGACTAAACAGAGCATTGTTGAAGACTTGCCTTTGTTAGTGGTTGTTGGTGTTTTTAGTACATTTTTTTTAATTACTTTAGTGTTAGTGTTTGATTGTTTGTGTCATGTTTGTAAAAAAAAAAAGGTTCAATAAAAAATATTGTGGAAAAAAAACACGTTTACTCATCCGTGGTAAAGCCAGAATCAACAAGTGTATGTCACTTCCGGCCAGCAATGGCTGCTCACCATTGGTTTTGACCAAGCGGTTTCATGGGATAAGATTATTCAGTATACTGACTCTAGGGGGTTATTTTTACTAAATAAACACATTTTTGGTTTATAAGTAATACCTAAAGCACAGTTAATGTTGTTATAATGACCAGTACTGATTTCCTTTAATGATCAGCAAAAATATTTCATTGAGAGTGAAGAAAGGAATGAAGCCCAGTGCATTGTTGGAGGTCCCCCGGCTGTCTAAACCTATTAGCAGCATAACTAAGGGAGGGTTCAGGATCACCTGATCCCACCCAAAGTATAGGTTATGTCAAAAAGGAAGGTTTTTACCCTATTCTTCAAAACAGAGATCGAGTCTGACTCCCGAATCCAGACTGGCAGCTGGTCCCATGGAGAAATGGAATTTCCCCATTGTGGGACTAATAAAGGCTTATCTTATCTTATTTTGGGAGCACAGTGCTCTGTTAGGATGATAAGGTACTATCAGATCTTTTAAATAAAAGGGGCCTGATTATTTAGAGCTTTGTAAGTGAGAAGAAGGATTTTAAACTTAATTCTAAATTTTATGGGAAGCCAATGAAGGGAGGTCAGAACCGGAGTGATGTGATCTCTCTTTCTCGTACCTGTTAAAACTCTTGCTGCAGCATTTTGGATCAGATGAAGACTTTTTAAAGATGTTTTAGGACAGCCTGATAATAAAGAGTTACAATAATCTAATCTAGAGCTTACAAAAGCGTGAATTAGTTTCTCAGCATCACTCTGAGACAAGATGCACCTAATCTTGGCAATATTACACAAATGATAGAAAGCAATCTTAGAAACAAGTTTAATATGTGAATTAAAAAACAGATCTTGATCAAAAATAACTCCAAGGTTCCTCACAGAACTATTAAAAGAGTAACCCCATCGAGACTAGGAGTTTGATTTGGAAAGGTATTTCTAAGGTTTTTTTGGACCAACAAGAATGATTGCAGTCTTATCTGAATTTAATAGCAAGAAATTACAAGTCATCCAAGCTCTGATTTCCTTAAGACAAGCCACTAATTTGGCTAATTGATTACTGTCATCTGGCTTCATTGACAAATATAATTGTGTGTCATCTGCATAACAATGAAAATGTATGCAGTGCTTTCTAATAATGTTGCCTAGTGGAAACATATACAGTATATATTAAAAACAACAGGGCCTAGCACAGATCCCTGTGGAACTCCGTGGTTGAGATTTGAGTTAGAAGAAAACTCATTATTGACATGAACAAACTGGAACCTATCAGATAAATAAGATTTAAACCACTGCAAAGAAGTTCCATTAAGTCCAACAAGGTGTTCTAATCTATCAAGTAAAATATTATGATCGATAGTATCAAAAGCTGCACTCAGGTCTAAAAGGACAAGTACAGAAACAAGTCCATTATCAGATGCGACATGGAGGTCATTAGTGACCTTCACTAAAGCTGTTTCATTACTATGATAAATTCTACACCCTGACTGAAACTCTTCAAATAAACCATTTCCCTGCGAGTGGTCAAATAATTGTGTAGCAACAACTCTTTCTAAGAATTTTTAAATGAAAGGCAGATTAGAGATTGGTCTATAATTAGCTAAAATTAAAAACTATTTGGTGGCATTGAGTCTTAGTATACCAGAGAAGTTGCGGGCATGGGCAGTGTTGGTTCACAACTTGGGTATGGAAGGACAACATATCCTTAACACCTTGGGCGACAGTGATAGCTCTGAGGACGTGGTTGAACTAATGGCGCAACATTTTTGCGTCCCAGAAAACATCATCGTCCGGAGGATCCAGTTTCGATAGCGCTGCCAGTAGACTAGCGAGTCAGTGCAGCGGTATGTTACAGGCCTACGTCAGCTGGCCAGGGACTGCCAGTTTGGAGCATTAGAGGAAGAGATGGTCCATGACTAGTTGGCGGAACATACCCTTTGCTCGGCGGCTAGGTCGAAGCTCCTCACGCATTTAGGCCAGTTGACGTTAGCCATGGCCATTGAGTTAGCTCAACAGTGTAAGGCAGCAGAAAAACTATCACGAGAGCTCAGCAAGAGAGCAACACTCCACCATATTGAATCACAGTCGACGGCGCAGGCAGTGGACCCGGACAGCGATGATAGCGTGGAGGATGAGGAGGAAAATGATAATGCTGTGAAGATAAGGTCCACCCCAGAATCGCCCAGGTATTTGGGTTGTGGGTCCACCAAGCACCGTTATAAGGCTAGAGAGTGTCCGGCAAGAGGAAAACGCTGTGGCAAGTGCGGACTCCTGCATCATTTTGCCAGGGCATGTAATAGGTTCGAGCGAGAAGACCGAAGACATAAAGTGGACCCCCCCGCTCCAACTCCCACAGTCATCTATACTGTTTCCCCGAGCACCGGTGGTTGTACCTACTGTATGATGAAATTGGATGAGGTGGCGGTGCTGTTACTGATTGGCACGGGTGCAGTGAGGTCCATGTTGGATTGGTCTACCGTGAGGAGTTTCTTCCCATATTACCGACTGAGAGGTCATTCAGCGCTGCTGTGTGGGTATGGTGGAAGAAGATTGGCCACGGTGGGATCGATGGAACTGACGGCCAGGTACAAGTCAGCGGTGGGTGTCAAACATGAGGTTCGTAGTGACTGCTTGTGTTGAGAATGTTATAGAGTGTGACCTCTTTTATGGATTGGGCTTCACCATCACCAGCGGTGTTGGAGAGCAGTGGGCGGGCCGTGGTTTGTGGAACCGGCCGGTTCCATGAGTGGTGGACGATACTGTATGGGACAAACCTTTGCCTAGTATTCTGGACGATGAGCAGGACTAACCCCACCCAGAGCCATCAGGAGGGTCCCGATGCCAGTGCCCAAGTAACCTGAGCAGAGGGAACTGGGCGACGCAGTGGGACGCCCGTGATGGCAGGTGGAGCCGAGTGGATGACCCATTCTTCTTCAGGAGTTTGGCTGGAAGGTACCGAGGAGCAAGGGGTCACAACAGCTTCGCCGCTGGCAAAAATGAAAGCAAGCGGGGCAGGATCGGCTGGCACGGTAAAGCAACGTGCCAAACAGGGACACTGGAAGCCGAGTCAGGCTCCTCTAGGGGTCACTCATGTGGTCTGACCCGGGGAGGAGGCCCAGTCAAGAGGGGTTCAAAGCAAGCGCAGATGGCAAGATGACCAGGGGCAGCTGCAGGTGGTAGCTGTTGGGGAGGATGGCTATCTCCAGCTGTCTGATGGCTCATGGAGGCATCCCAACGAGTTGCAGCGCACCACAGAGGAGAAGGAGGTGTTTGGGCTTCGACATGGGTTATCCCCGGGTGCAAAGAAAAGAAGGTGCTCTGGAGGGGAACCGTCTGATGGTTTTCCGGGGGGGTGGTTCCTTTACTGGGGCAGACTGATGGTTGGGCAATCTGTTTATTGCATGATGTTGGAATGGGGGATAACCGGGTTCTTTGTTAATATATATTGGTTCTGTTAATGGGATTGTTTTGTGTTTTCTACTGTTTATCTTAGGAACACGGCAGTTTTCTGTTTAATGGACTGTGTTTTAATAGAGACAGCAAAATAATCCGTGTAGCCAGGTAGGGGCGGGACGGTAGTCCACCTGTTCCCCAATAGCTTAAGTTGTTTCGTGTATACAGTATGTTATAGGTTTCAAATATTTTGTTCAGTGTTAGCATGTGATTCGGGTTCCAAATCTGGGGAGGGTTTTGATTGTATGTGTGTGTTTGGACCTTTTTTTGAAGGGGGGTAGTATTATGTTGTATTTGGGACATATTATTGTGTGACACGGGTGGTGGCTCTACCTTTCCGGTTCTGCCGCTACCCAGGGTATAACAGGGCTGTGAATAGGAGGGGCAATCTCTTTGACTTCACCTCTGCCTGATGGGAGCGCTTGTACTGTGAGAGTGAGTCAACAATAAAGTCTTGTTCAGTTCAACATCCAGCCTTATCCTTGGTTCTCGTTTACCAACATAACAGAGATAATGGGTAGAATTTCCTACTTTCTGAGAAAACCCCATTGAGTCTAATATTGAAATAAATGCCATATTAAGGCAATCACTATCTGCATCTACAGTGGTGTGGAAAAAGTGTTTGCCTACTTCCTGATTTCTCTTTTTTTAGTATGTTTGTCACACTTAAATGTTTCAGATCATCAAATAAATACAAATATTAGACAAAGATAACACAAGTAAGCACAAAATGCAGTTTTTAAATGAATGTGTTTATTATTAAGGGGAAAAAAAAATCCAAACCTTCATAGTCCTGTGTGAAAAAGTGACACCCCCCCCCCCCCCCGTTAAAACATAAATTAACTGAGTTGTCGCTGCGCTCTTGGGGTAATTTTGGTCAGCCGGCCACTCCTGGGAGGGTTCACCACTGTTCCATGTTTTTGCCATTTGTGGATAATGGCTCTCACTGTGGTTTGCTGGAGTTTGACTACTTCTACTATGGATATTTATTATTATTATTATTATTATTATTATTATTATTATTATTATTATTATTATTATTTTAAATTGAACTTGAAACCGTTTTTAAAGAGGGAACAGTCATGTTGTCATGAATAATTTGCTGTTAGTTTTGTGTCTTGTCTTGTTGGTTTGTGTTGTGTACTATTGGGATTGTGTATGTATTTTGTGTAGTTGTATGTAATGTTTTGTGTATTTTAAAAGCCCAACTAGGGACTGGCATTGCAAATTAGCCTAGGCTACAAATGCTTTGGTCTGTAGTAATAATTTATGCTACATTCTTGTCCTTATACAAATAAACAGTAAATAAATAAATTAGTCCCACCCTGCACGCTCCTATATAAAAATATTTACTGTAACAAAGGTTGGTACATTTTGGAGGTGATCCATGAGTGCATACCTCCATCAAGGCTCAATGTCCTAGCAATGGTTTAGTAACATTACACAAAAACCACTGGATGGATTTTTCCTGCTGCTGATATGCAATGGCAGAACGGACTTTCATTTGGTGACATAAATCTCTCATTTTCTGTGATACCAACTTCAACCTTTCCCTGGAATGAATTTTACTCACACGCAACAGGATGTTATACAGGCTTTCAAAATAAAAGCCCTTATATTATTGAATCCCAATATTTATTCCTACAATGTTTCACGACTTATAATGATAGTATTTTATATGATAGCAACTTCCTAAATTGTCCTTAGGTATGACTGTGAGAGTGAATGGTTGTCTGTCTCTCTGTGTTGGCCCTGCGATGGACTGGTGATCTGTCCAGGGTGTACCCTGCCTCTCGCCCAAAGATGCTGGGATAGGCTCCAGCCCCCCCGCAACCCAAAAAGGATTAAGCAGTAGAAGATGAATGAATGATGAATGAATGAACTTCAGACCTTGGCTCAAAGAAATTTAACTCACTCGCAACAGGATGTTACACTGATTTTCAAAATACAAGCCCCCAAATAATACACAGTTCAGATTGCTTTGATGTGTCCAGGTTTGAACGCACATATAACATGGTATTAGCTATACTCATATCAGCAATTTTATTATCATATTAGGTCCTCAAACTTAAAGCCACGATCAGCGGGCAGTAGGGGCACACTATCAAAATTTCTGCGGGAATTTTATAGTTAGTATTGTCATCTTTGTTTTCATTCGTGTGGACAGGCCTTTAGTCTGAAGAAGGATCACAAACTCCACATAGGAATCATGTAAGTAGAATTTTGTGGGAAAAACTACTTGAGTACATGTAGTAAATGTAACTCCTTACTGGCTACCATTTTTTCCTTACTATCCATGCTTCACTAGCTTCTCCAATTCCTCTGTGGATTGCATCCGGAAAGTATTCACAGCACTTCACTTTTTCCACATTTTGTTATGTTACAGCCTTATTCCAAAATGGATTAAATTCATTTTTTTCCTCTAAATTCTACACACAATACCCATAATGACAGCATGAATTTTTTTTTTTTTTTTTTAGATTTTTGTAAATTTATTAAAAATGAAAAACTTAGAAATCACATGTATATAAGTATTCACAGCCTTTGCCATGAAGGTCAAAATTGAGCTCAGGTGCATGCTGTTTCCACTGATCATCCTTGAGATGTTTTTACAGCTTAATTGGAGTCTACCTGTGGTAAATTCAGTTGATTAGACATGATTTGGAAAGGCACACACCCGTCTATATACAGTGGTGTGGAAAAGTATTTGCCCCCTTCCTGATTTCTCATTTTTTGTATGTTAAGTCACACTTAAATGTTTCAGATCATCAAACAAATTTAAATATTAGACAAAGATAACACAAGTGTACACAAAATGCAGTTTTTAAATGAAGGTGTTTATTATTAAAGGTAAAAAAAAATCCAAATCTACATGGCCCAATGTGAAAAAGTGACCCCCCCCCCCACATTAAAACATAAATAAACTGTGGTTTATCACATCTTTGGAAAGCTGAGTTCAATTTCTCTAGCCACACCCAGGCCTGATTACTGCCACACCTGCTCTCAATCAAGAAATCACTTAAATAGGACTTGCCTGACAAAGTGAAGTAGACCAAAAGATCTTCAAAAGCTAGACATCATGCTGCAATCCAAAGAAATTCAGGAACAAATGAGAAACAAAGTAATTGAGCTCTATCAGTCTGGAAAAGGTTATAAAGCCATAAAGCTTTGAAACTCCAGCAAACCACAGTGAGAGCCATTATCCACAAATGGCGAAAACATGGAACAGTGGTGAACCTTCCTAGGAGTGACCGGCCGACCAAAATTACCCCAAGAGTGCAGCGACAACTCATCCAAGAGGTCACAAAAGACCCCACAACAACATCCAAAGAACTGCAGGCCACACTTGCCTCAGTTAAGGTCAGTGTTCATGACTCCACCATAAGAAAGAGACTGAGCAAAAATGGTTTGCATGGGAGAGTTCCAAGATGAAAACCACTGCTGAGTAAAAAGAACATGAAGGCTCATTTCAATTTTGCCAGAAAACATCTTCATGATCACCAAGACTGTTGGGAAAATACTCTGTGGACTGATGAGACAAAAGTTGAACTTTTTGGAAGGTGTGTGTCCCATTACATCTGGCGTAATAGTGACACAGCATTTCAGAAAAGGAACATCATACCAACAGTAAAATATGGTGGTGGTAGTGTGATGGTCTGGGGATGTTTTGCTGCTTCAGGATCTGGAAGACTTACTGTGGTTAATGGAACCATGAATTCTGCTGTCTACCAAAAAATCCTGAAGGAGAATCTCCGACCATCTGTTTGTGACCTCAAGCTGAAGTGCACTTGAGTTCTGCAGCAGGACAATGATCCAACAGACACCAGCAAGGCCACCTCTGAATGGTTTAAGAAAAACAAAATGAAGACTTTGGAGGGGCCTAGTCAAACTCCTGACCTGAATCCGATTGAGATGCTGTGGCATGACCTAAAAAAGGTAGTTCATGCTCGAAAACCCTCCAATGAGGCTGAATTACAACAATTCTGCAAAGATGAGTGGGCCAAAATTCCTCCACAATGCTGTAAAAGATTCATTGCCAGTTATTGCAAATGCTTGATCGCAGTTGTTACTGCTAAGGGTGGCTCAACCAGTTATTAGGTTTAGGGGGCAATCACTTTTTCACACAGAGCCATGAAGGTTTGGATTTTTTTTCCCCTTAATAATAAGCATATTCATTTAAAAACTGCATTTTGTGCTTACTTGTGTTATCTTTGTCTAATATTTAAATTTGTTTGATGATCTGAAACATTTAATTGTGTAGTAGTAGATAGTAGTAGATTAGTTTATTTGACAGGGACAGTGCAATAAACATAGACAATTAATCAAAGACAATCAATCTGATGTGTTGCACATAGAGTGTATAGCTATTAGCTAATTTGCAACTCTTGTCCCTGGATGGGCTTTAGAAAAAAGAATCAAGATAAAAAATATACACAATAACCACATACATCAATGCAGAAAAATTATAAATACACAATTATAAATATTATAAATATTATAAATACACAAATATAACAGCCTGACTCACATTTAACATAAATATTATAAATATTATAAATACACAAATATAACAGCCTGACTCACATTTAACACATATAACATAACTCACATTTGCCTATTTCAGGCCTTCCTCCCTCCGTCACTCACTATAAACAAACACATTTATTCCTTCCCTTCATTCACTCTCACTTTGCAGACAAATAATTCATACATGAGTACATTCTTGTTTATTTTTCAGCCAGTTTTTAACATTTTTAGTGAATGTTTTAAAGTCCGTTATTATTTTAATTTCATTTGGCATTGTGTTCCAGATGTGACTGCCCTTTATAGAGAAAGCTGTTTGTCCAAATGTGGTTCTGCGGTGGAATATTTTACAGTTATTGTTAACAGAACTCCTGGTGGCTCTGCTGCTGTCCTGTCTTTGGACGAAACCAGCAAGTGGCTCGGGTGCTGATTTATGGAAACATTTGAACGTTAATTTCAGAAGACAGAGGTCAATGAAGCTCTCAAAACTCAATAGGTTGTATTTTTTTAAAACATTACAGTGATGCCACCTAATGGGCTTTTTGTCCAAGATTTTTAGGGTTTGATTATATAATGAACCTATATGTCTTATTGTGGAAGGGGCTGCTTGAGCCCAGACTGTCAAACAGTATGATATATGAGAAAAAACCATAGAATGCATATACAGTGCAGCTGCTTCGTAAGGTATGTAATATCTAATTAATTTAAAGCAGTTCAGATTTTTTTTTACTGTTTTTGAAATTCCCCCTCATGGATCGTCACCTTATCGTGGTGGGGGGGTTTGCGTGCCCCAGTGATCCCAGGAGCTATGTTGTCCGGGGCAATTTGCCTCTGATAGGGTCTCCCAAGACAAACTGGTCCTGGGTGAAGGGCCAGACTAAGAACGATCCAACAGACTCTCATGATAAATTGTATATCAAGGATTCAGTGTACCCCGCCCGGTATGGGGTTACCGGGGCCCCACCCTGGAGCCAGGCCTGGGGGAGGGGCTCGAAGGCTAGCGTCTGGTGGCCGGGTTTCCACCCATGGGACCCGGCCGGGCTCAGCCCGAAGGAGTTACATGGGTCCGCCCTCCAGTAGGTTCACCACCTGCAGGAGGGATCATGGAGGTCCGGTGCTATGTGGATTAGGTGGCAGTCAAAGGCGGAGACCTTGGCGGACTGATCCCAAGCTTTCTAAACTGGCTTTTGGTACGTGGAATGTCACCTCTCTGGCGGGGAAGGAGCCTGAGCTGGTGTACGAGATTGAGCGATACCGGCTAGATATAGTCGGCCTCACCTCAACACACAGCTCCGGTTCTGGAACCAGTCTCCTGGAGAGGGGCTGGAGCTTGGCCTTTTCTGGAGTTGCCCCGGGCGAGAGGCGACGAGCAGGGGTAGGTATTCTTGTATCGCCCCACCTTGCTGCCTCTATATTGGAGTTTTCCCCGGTGGACGAAAGGGTTGCTTCCCTGCGCCTTCGGGTTGGGAAACGGGTCCTGACCATCATTTGTGCCTATGCACCAAATGATGTTTCAGAGTACCCACCCTTTTTGGAGTCTGTGACTGGGGTGCTGGAGGGTGCTCCTCCTGGAGACTCCATTGTCCTACTGGGGGACTTCAATGCGCACGTGGGCAACGACAGTGAAACCTGGAGGGGGGTGATTGGGAGGAACGGCCTGCCCGATCTGAACCCGAGTGGTGTTCAGTTATTGGACTTCTGTGCTAACCACAGTCTGTCCATAACGAACACCATGTTCAAGCATAAGGGTGTCCATATGTGCACCTGGCACCAGGACACCCTAGGCCGCAGGTCGATGATCGATTTTGTTATCGTATCATCAGACCTGCGACCGTATGTCTTGGACACCCGAGTAAAGAGAGGTGCAGAGCTGTCAACTGATCACCACCTGGTGGTGAGTTGGATCCGATGGCAGGGGAGGAAGCCATTCAGACCTGGTAGACCCAAACGTATAGTGAGGGTGTGCTGGGAGCGTCTGGCTGAGGCCCCTGTCCGGGAGGTCTTCAACTCCCACCTCCGGAAGAACTTCAACCACATTCCGAGGGAGTCTGGAGACATGGAGTCTGAATGGGCCATGTTCTCCACCTCTGTTGTTGAAGCGGCGGCTCAGAGCTGCGGCCGCAAAGTGGTCGGTGCATCTCGTGGTGGCAACCCCCGAACCAAGTGGTGGACACCAGTGGTGAGGGGGGCCATTAAGCTGAAGAAGGAGTCCTATCAAGCTTGGTTGGCTTGTGGGACTCCCGAAGCAGCTGAGGTGTACCGGCAGGCCAAGCGGAGTGCAGCTCGGGCGGTTGCTGAAGCAAAAACCCGGGTATGGGAGGAGTTCGGTGAGGCCATGGAACAAGACTTTCGGTCGGCTTCAAAGAGATTCTGGCAAACTGTTCGGCGGCTCAGGAGGGGAAAGCAGCTCCCCGTCCACACTGTGTATGGTGCGGATGGGACACTGTTGACTTCAACTGGGGATATTGTCGGGCGGTGGAAGGAATACTTCGAGGATCTCCTCAATCCCACTGACACGCCTTCCACAGAGGAAGCAGGGTTTGGGGACGAGGGGGATGACTCGCCTATCACAGGGGCTGAGGTCGCCAAGGTGGTTAAAAATCTCCTTGGTGGCCGGGCCCCGGGGGTGGACGAGATTCGCCCCGAGTACCTCAAGGCCCTGGATGTTGTTGGGTTGTCATGGTTGACACGCCTCTGCAACATTGCGTGGCGGTCGGGGGCAGTGCCTTTGGCATGGCAAACCGGGGTGGTGGTTCCTCTCTTCAAAAAAGGGGACCGGAGGGTGTGCTCCAACTTTAGAGGGATCACACTCCTCAGCCTCCCTGGGAAGGTTTATGCCAAGGTACTGGAGAGGAGAGTCCGGCCGTTGGTCGAACCTCGGATTCAGGAGGAGCAATGTGGTTTTCGTCCTGGCCGTGGCACATCGGACCAGCTCTTTACCCTCTCGAGAATTCTTGAGGGTTCGTGGGAGTTTGCCCAACCAGTTTACATGTGTTTTGTGGACTTGGAGAAGGCATTTGACCGCGTCCCTCGTGGATTTTTGTGGGGGGTTCTTCGGGAGTATGGGGTATCGGGCTTGTTGTTACGAGCTATTCGGTCTCTGTACGACCGTTGTGAGAGTTTAGTTCGTATTGCCAACACTCGGTCGGAGTCATTCCCAGTGAGAGTTGGACTCCGCCAGGGCTGCCCTTTGTCACCGGTCCTGTTCATAATTTTTATGGACAGGATTTCTAGGCGCAGCCAGGGAATGGAGGGTGTCATGCTTGGTGACCACAGGATCTCATCTCTGTTGTTTGCAGATGATGTTGTCCTGTTGGCTTCATCCAGCAATGACCTACAGCTCTTGCTGGGACGGTTTGCCGCTGAGTGTGAAGCGGCTGGGATGAGAACCAGCACCTCCAAGTCCGAGTCCATGGTCCTCAGCCGGAAAAAGGTGGATTGTCCTCTCCGGGTTGGGGACAGGCTCCTGCCCCAAGTGGAGGAGTTTAAGTATCTTGGGGTCTTGTTCACGAGTGAGGGGAAAATGGAGCGAGAGATCGACAGACGGATTGGAGCAGCATCTGCAGTGATGCGGACGTTGTACCGGTCTGTTGTGGTGAAAAGGGAGCTTAGTTCTAAGGCAAAGCTGTCGATTTACCAGTCAATCTACGTTCCTACTCTCACCTATGGTCACGAGCTTTGGGTAATGACCGAAAGAACGAGATCGCGGATACAAGCGGCTGAAATGAGCTTTCTCCGTAGGATTGCTGGACTCACCCTCAGAGATAGGGTGAGGAGCTCAGTCATCCGGGAGAGGCTCAGAGTAGAACCGCTGCTCCTCCACATTGAAAGGAGTCAGTTGAGGTGGTATGGGCATCTGATTAGGATGCCTCCTGGACGCCTCCCACTTGAGGTGTTTCAGGCACGTCCCACTGGGAGGAGACCCCGGGGCAGACCCAGGACTCGGTGGAGAGACTATGTCTCCCAGCTGGTCTGGGAACGCCTTGGTATCCCCTCTGAAGAGCTGGAGCAGGTGGCTGGGGAGAGGGAAGTCTGGGCTTCTCTGCTTGAACTGCTGCCTCCGCAACCCGGACCTCCGGAAAAGCGGTAGAAGATGGATGGATGGATGTTTTTGAAATTTTCTTTATATGAAGATTAAATTTGAGTTGAGGATCTAGTAAAATGCCAAGGTATTTGAATTCTGTAGCTAAACTGATGTCATGATCATGTATATTAACTTTAAAATGTTGCAGGTTACATGTGACAAACATACAAAGAAAATGAGAAATCAGGAAGGGGGCAAACACTTTTTCCACACTACTGTAAGGTCCCACAGTTGACACATGTCAGAGCACAAACCAAACATGAAGTTAAAAGGAACTGTCTGTAGTCCTCCGAGACAGGATTGTCTCGAGGCACAAATTTGGGGAAAGGTACAGAAAAATTTGACTGCTTGGAAGGTCCCAATGAGCACAGTGGCCTCCATCATATGTAAATGGAAGAAGTTCAGAACCACCAGGACTCTTCCTAGAGCTGGCTGGCCGTCTAAACTGAGCAATCTGGAGAGAAGATCTTTTTTCACTTCCGCCCTCCCAAGAGAGCAGACGCTTTTTCCTTCTCTCTTGCTCTGACTTTTTTTCCTTCCCCCCCAACTACTGGATCCCAGCTTGCTGTTGTCTGTCTGTGTCTAACTGCGACCGTCGAAAGAAATTATGGAGTTAATAAGCTGGGCTTTGAACACAATTGACACTATTTTTTCAACAAGGAAAAGTGCTCCGGGGGAAGCTGTCTGCCCCGCAGGAACGGCTCCAGCGGGCTATTTAAGGGACACAAGTAATTGGAGGATCTTGTGTCTAACTAATCTCTCTATCGAAGATATTGAAGATTTGTATGTCTTCGTAATAATGGTGATCGGGATCTTTCTGATTGGAACTGGGATTGTCCTGGTGTACCGCAAATTGCTGAAGATGGATACAACCTATCAAAATGCTGGCCAGGCGAGGTGCATCTATCAAATTGAAAAATTGGAGAAGACCCTGATAGCGACAAATGGAGAACTGTCTCGGAAGGTGGATTACATCATGGTTACGCTTAGGTCTATCCACGACGGACTCAAAGCCCCGCAATGAAGGATTAAGTACTGAATCTACAGAAGAAATAAAAAGCTCCTTCTCTGTGATCAGTCCTATTTGGTCCAATTTCCCCCATGAAAATTCCTCCTGGCTGTCTGCAGTCTGTGTTTTCAAAACATCGAGCACAAGGCCTTGGACAGCACCTGCTCAGATAATCGCAAGGACGATGGCGAGCAGCCAGACAAAACATCTCCTGCCAAGTGCCCTTGTTGTTCTTCTATTACAACACTTGCTTCAACAGTGCACACATATTGATCCACGAACTGAAATAAAGATCCACACACTGCTCTCTTGTGTCCTGTGAAATCTTGTCCGCGAATGTGCATTAAGAGCTTTTTTTTTCCTTGTAATCACAATATTGATTGATTATGCAACCAGTATTCTGAATCAATGATTTTTTTGCTCCTTCCTATTGTATTATCCTTATGCTACCTGTACCCTCCTGCTGATAGGCGCATTTCAGATGCGTCGCGGCACGGAAATGCAGGTTCATTACTGTGTCAAGTCAAATTCTCTCGTATGTTATCAGTGATCTGTTAATGTACTTGGCAATAAAATCTTTTCTGATTCTGAGAAGGGCCTTAGTCAGGGAGGTGACCAAAACCCAATGGTCACTCTGTCAGAGCTCCAGCATTCCTCTGTGGAGAGAGGGGAACCTTCCAGAAGGACAACCATCTTTGCAACAATCCACCAAACAGGACTGTATGTTAGAGTGGCCAGACAGAAGACACTCCTTAGTAAAAGGCACATGGCAGCCTACCTGGAGTTTGCCAAAAGGCACCTAAATGACTCTCAGACCATGAGAAACAAAATTCTATGGTCTGATGAGACAAAGATTGAACACTCTGGCGTGAATGCTAGGCGGCATATTTGGAGGAAACCAGGCACCGCTCATCACCAGGCCAATACCATCCCTACAATGAAGCATGGTGGTGGCAGCATTATGCTGTGGGGATGTTTTTCAGCACCATGAACTGGGAGACTAATCAGGATTGAGGGAAAGATGAATGCAGCAATGTACAGAAACATCCTGCATGAAAACATGCTCCAGAGTGCTCTTGACCTCAGACTGGGACGACAGTTCATCTTTCAGCAGGAGAACAACCCTAAGCACACAGCCAAGATATCAAAGGAGTGACTTCAGGACAACTCTGAATGTTCTTGAGTGGCCCTGCCAGAGCCCAGACTTGAATCCAATTGAACATCTCTGGAGAGATCTGAAAATGGCTGTGCACCAATGCTTCCCATCCAACCTGATGGAGCTTGAGAGGTGCTGCAATGGGCAAAACTGCCCAAAGATAGGTGTGCCAAGCTTGTGACATCATATTCAAAATGATGTAATTGCTGCCAAAGGAGCATCAACAAAGTATTGAGCAAAGGCTGTGAATACTCATGCACATGTGATTTCTTAGTTTTTATTTTTAATAAATTTGCAAAAATCTCAAAAAAAAAATTAAATCATGTTGTCATTATGAGGTATTGTGTGTAGAATTTTGAGGGAAAATGAATTTATCCCATTTTGGAATGAGGCTGTAACATAACAAAATGTGGAAAAATTGAAGCGCTGTGAATACTTTCTGGATGCACTGTATGATGTGGTGGAGAATTGAAGTGAAAAAACATTTATGAGTCAAAATGAAACTAGGGCAGCTCGGTGGAGCAGTGGTTCAGACTGTGGCAGCACAGCAAGAAGGTCACAGGATCGATTCCACCCTTGACCATCGTGGGTTCAGTCTCACCCCCTGACCATCAGTGACCCTTCTGTGTGGAGTTTGCATGTTCTCCCCGTGTCTGCATGGATTTACTCCATGTACTCCTGTTTCCTCCCACAGGCCAAAGACATGCAGGTTAGGTTAACTGGCATCAATTGAGGATTCTAAATTGTCCTTAGGTATGAATTTCAGAGTGAATGGTTGTCTGTCTCTCTGTGTTGGCCCTGTGATGGACTGGCGATCTGTCCGAGGCATACCCTGCCTCTTGCCCAAAGATGCTGGGATAGGCTCCAGCCCCCCTGTGACCCAAAAAGGATTAAGCAGTAGAAGATAGATGGAAAATGAAACTAATAAATTGGAAGCCACATTTTTATAGAGGGAATGAGGGTGAGTGGGCTGTCAGGTTTACAAGGGGGATGCTTTTGGGTTATTTTGCTAACAAGGACAATGGCATCCCCCTCATGCCCCCTCAAATTGCCTACTGCAATTACTTGATCCAAGGAGGATTGTGTGTGTTGTATACAACCTCTTTCCTTGATCAGTCATGTAAGTGTAACAGTATGTTTTGCAACTTTTCACACAAGGGCGGCATGATGACCCCAAAAAAATCAACCAGAAATAAAATTATGATCCCTGTAAAAATACATTTATTATTAAAAGCTTAGCATTAACTGTCAGTCTTCATGCTTTCCATTGTGTGAAAACACAAAATTGTAAATAATAATGTGCAACTATACACCACATAATGGAGACAAATATTAGACAATTCAAAATAAATTAACATCAAAAGCTACCAACATAATGGAATGAAGACTGGTTCTCTTGGCTCACAGGTAGAAGGTTCCTGGTTCAAATCTCCTGGTTGGAAGGCATTTCTGTGTACAGTTTGCATGCTCTCCCTGCTCTGATTTCTGTGATGTTGTATTTTATGCTTTATTGTGAAGTGCGGTGTAGTGGCGGCCACCAATTCTTCCACCACTGCACTTCCCCATAAATACCAGGGGGCATCCATGTTACGGTTTCTTTGCCGATGCCCCTGCCTGGTGGCTGTGTTGTGTGTGACCACCCCTTTAATAAAGAGAAGTTCAACTGTGCACCTGGCCTCATCATTACAAAGGTAATTCCGACATAACATTTTGGCGACGAGAATAAACATGGAGGCATGTATTTCACAGCTTTGGCCCTTCCTGGAGCTCCTGGGCAAGCCACCTGTGCCCTGGCCAAGATGGTTTGCCGCCTTTCAAAACTACATCGTGGCGCTCGACCTGGGCAAGCTAGATAAACTGAAGCTGGATTCATGCTGCACCTCTGCTGTCCACGTAGGTGTAACCAGAAACCTTGTGTGACAAAGGTTCCAAGGTTGTCATAGCCAGGAGCGGCACTGGGGTTAAGCTCCCAGTGCTCATAAAATGCTCCTTATGGCGTGCGTCTCGAAAAGCCTCTGACAACTAAGTCCAACTCCTAGCCTGCCCGTGTGGTTTAGTCTCTAAGCCCGGCGGAACTGCTTTTACTAATAGGAGAAGGGGCGAAGGCGGATCTCTGGCGCCTTAAAACCAGATGCTTCGGGTAGATGGTGGCTCGTCAACCTGGGAAGGTAGCCCATCTAGGGGAAGGTAAACCCTGATTTCAAACCTCCACTGCCTTGCGGCACACCCGGTCACGGGAAAGGCTTTGGGAGTCAACCCTGAGGAAAAATCCGGAGTCGGAGCCCCTAAGGCAGTTCTCTGTTGTGCTCAACATCGTTCTGGCAGCTCCTGCCACGGCGCTGGTGCTAAACTATAGCAGCCCTGCTGTTCCTTTGGATTCATCAGTGACGTGGAGAGGGGGGACATGCTGCATGGGTAACATCTTGTCCTCCATATCTTCCTGCCCAGGCTTGAATCCTACCAACGCCCAACGTTGGAAGGTAGAACACCGGTGTGCATCGGCCTGTTCAGCCGCAGACGGTGCTGTTCCAGCAGAGTAGACGTTTAGGATTCTCTTCCATGGTCATCATAGACCGACGGAGGCCGACGACGACGGATGTGTGACAAAATTTCCGTCATCGTCTCCACTCCGCTAGTGTCCGCAGTGCTCGACCGCGGACAACCATGTGCAGCCCAAATTTTGTGACTGCGCCGCCTGCCCATGACCTGAACACGTTGAAAAGCGCATGCGCAAGACTGAACATCCCATTCACAAGGTGGCGATATCGGCACAGCATACCAAGACAAAGTAGACGAAGAAGACAACGAGGAAGTGGAAGACGAGAATAAACATACATGAATCATACATAAATACTTCAGCAGCAGCAGCATCTTCGTGGAAAAGGAATGAAAACTGGGAAATCAAGCAGCAGAAAGCAAGCAGCATTTCTTCGTTGGTGAAAATCCTGGCTCGTCAGCGCATTGGCACTACCTATCGGGCGGGAGTGAAACTACAAATGATCGTTGTGTGCATGCGTCAACCGCTTGGCCTGGGTAGATGAAAAAAGTGAGCATGAACAGCGCCACGTGTGTGCCAGGCTCGTCCAAAGCGCACACGGACCAAAGCGGACTAGAAGGGAAATGCAGCATGAATAAGGCTTACAGCCTTATTAAGGGCACGTGTGCTTCTGGTGCATAATTTGGGGTTTGAGGGCCAGCGTATCCTGCGTACACTAGGGGCTTCTGACTCACATGAGGATGTGGTCGAGTTGCTAGTGTGCCATTTCAGCACCCCGGACAGTGTGACCATCCGGAGGATTAGGTTTCAGCTGCAACATGAAAGGGAAGGTGAGTCTGTCCACCAGTTCATCGCCAGCTGGCTAGTGAGTGTCATTTTGGGCCACTGGAGGAAGAGATGGTACGTGACCAGCTGGCGGAACATACAATCAGCAATGCTTTAAGAGCTAGGTTACTCTCTGTGCCGAGTGACCTGACATTATCTGAGGCTGTCGAGCTAGCTCTCCAAGTGGAGATCGCAGACAAGCTAGCTTTGGAGCTAAAGTGGCGCCAATCACAACAGCAGCTGGGGCCTGCCGCCGCAGCATTAGTAGCAAACCCAGACAGTGTGGATAGCGCAACCAACGACAACGCAGAAACCAACGCTATCAGCCGAAGATCTGCCCCGAGAAAACCTTTGTGTATGGGTTGTGGGTCCACGAAGCACCATAACAAGGCTAGGGAATGCTTGGCTGGAGGGAAGCGCTGTTGCAGGTGTGGACACTTGAACCATTATGCCAGGGTGTGTTGTATGTCCAAGCCGGAGAGCCCACTGAGAAAAACAATTTCACTTGTGCCCCAACAACTGTCCACGCGGTGTCCCCGAGTACCAACGGGTTCACGTTCTGCAAGGTGATGCTGGATGGCGAGGAGGTTCCGCTGCTGGTTGACACAGGGGTGGAGGGATCATTATTGAATTGGGTCACGGTGAGGATTTTTTTTCCCCACCACAAAATAAAAGGTAACCCAGCACCGCTCTACAGTTATGGAGGTGGAAGGCTGCGCACGGTTGGAACACTGGAGTTAACGTCTCGGTACAAGTCGGCGGTGACGGCTGACTTCACGTTCCACGTGACAGCCCAAGGCAACAACATCATGGGCTGTGATCTGTTTTATGGACTGGAGTTTGCCATTAAAGACAACGCTGGGGAAGAGTGGACTGGATGTAGCCAGCGGAACCGTCCGGTTCCGGTGGTGGAGGACGATGCTGTATGGGATAAAGATTTACCGGACACCACGGCGATCAAGCAAGACCAGCCTCACTCAGGTTCAACGCAGGAAAGTCTCAGTGCCGGTGCTCGGGGTACCATGGAAGAGGGTACCAAGCGTGACGGCGAGACGCCTGCGTCGACGAGTGACACCAGTGAGCTAGCCCCAGTTTCCTCCAGAGCTCGGCCACAGTGGGCTGGAGGATCTGGAGCTACAATGGCGACCGCTCCAGCAGCTTTACAAGGATTCGGGGCCAGACCGATAGGCACGGAGGGACCGCGTGCTGATCAGCAACACTGCTGGCCGAGCAGAGCGCCTCTGAGGGTTGCGGACCCGGTCTGGGCTTGAGGGGAGGGATATCTGTTATATAGTTATTCATGTGGTTATATGTTCTATACTTTTATTGGTGTGGCACAGGGTGGTGGCTCCGCCTTCTGGTCACACCACCACCTGTGACTTTAAAAGGGCTGCAGGCAGGAGGGGCGGTCTCTTTGCCATCCTCTGCCTGGTGGCTCTGTGTTGCTCCTGTGCCCTTTAATAAATGTATGTTCAGTTCGACACCTGGCCTCGTCCTTGGCTCCATATACAGACATCACATTTTGGTGACGAGGATGGGTAAGAATTGAGAAGGTATGGAAGCGTGTGGGTTTGGAGTTCGGCTGTTTCTGGAGCTCCCGGGCAGGCCACCTGTTTCCTGGCCAAGACGGTGTGCCGCTTTTCTGGCTTACATGGTGGCGCTGAACCCAGAAAGAATGGACAGGCTGAGGGTAAGCACGTTGTTGGTGCACAATTTGGGAACAGGAGGCCAGCGGATAGTGAGCATGCTTGGTGGCTCGGACAGCTTTGAGGATGTGGCTGAGCTGATGGCCCGCATTTTTCACGCCCTGGAAGATGTCATCATCCGGAGGAGCGGGTTTCGACAGCGCTGCCAACAAGTGGACAAGCATATTCAACGGTTCATAGCCAACTTGAAATTGTTGGTTAGTGTGTGTCGGTTCGGACCATTGGAAGAGGAGATGGTTCGCGACCAGTTGATGGAGCATACCAACGGTGCTGCGATTAGGTTGAAGTTGCTTACATTTGTGGGTGAACTGATGCTGTCTACAGCCATCGAGTTAGCTCAACAGCTGGAAGCTGCAGATAGACAGTCATGGGAGCTGAGTGAGGGCTTGTCACACTGACAACTGGGATCACTGCCGATCGTGTGTGCAGTGGACCCGGACAGTGATGGAAACGTGGAGGACGATGTGGATGATGCCAACGCTGTGAATGCGAGGTCTGCCCCAGGAAAGCTCAAATGTATGGGTTGTGGATCCACGAAGCACCGTTTCAAGATCAGAGACTGTTTGGCAAGGGCGAAGCACTGCGGCAAGTGTGGCCACTTGCATCATTTTGCCAGGGTATGCCACAGATACGAGCAAAGAAGTCCGTGGCACAGAGGACTCTCCTGCTCCCACAGTTGTCCACGCTGTGTCCCCGAGCGCCAACGGATACATGTACTGTATGGTGGAGTTGGACGGGGTGAAGGTGCCTTTATTGATTGACACGGGAGCGGTGGGCTCTGTGTTGAATTGGACAAGTGTGAAATGTTTTTCCCCGCACTGCAGAATTAGGGGTGACTCTGCACCGCTTTGTGGTTGTGGAGGAGGACGGCTGGCCACAGTGGGGGCGCTGAGACTGATGGCTCGGTACAAATCGGCCGAGATATGTGACCTGGAATTGACCGTGACAGCCCGTGGAGAAAACATAATGGACTGCGACCTGCTCTATGGTCTGGGCTTCGCCATTAAAAGCGGTGCTGAGGAGGAGTGGTCGGGCTGTGGATTGTGGGACCGACCGATCCTGAGAGTAGTGGATGGCACAGTGTAAGATGAGAAACTGCCTGGCACCCTGGAGAGTGTGCAAGACCAGTATTGCCCAGGGTCATCACAGGAAGGTCCCTGTGCTAGAGCCCAGGTCACCCTGGACAAGGGTACTGGACAGCACAGTGGGACGCCTGTGATGACAGGCGACATCAAGAAGCTGGATTCACCTGTTCCTGGATCTTGGCTGAAGTGGGCCGGTGAACAGGGGACTACAACGGCGATGGCGGCGGCAAATTTAGAAGAAGTCGGGGCCAGACTGTTAGGCACGGTGGAGCAATGTGCCAAGCAGAGACCCTGCAAGCCGAGCAAGACCCCTCTGGCAGTCACGGACTGATTTCGGGAGGAGGGGCGACCACAGCAGGTATGGGCCGGTCAGTGGTTGGAGGAGCACCAGGGACGATTACGGGTTGTGGCCAGATGAGAGGATGCTCATCTCCAGCTGCCAGACGGTTCGTGGGGGCATCTGAACAAGCTGCGGTGTGCCCAGGAGGGTACTGAGGGACGTGGGGCTGGACAAGCGGAACAGCCAGTGGTGATGAAGAGGAGGTGTACCGGTGCTGAGGCAACCTGCTGCGGCCCGGGAGGCTGGCTGCCTCCAAGGGCGGACTGATGACAGGATGGTCCAGGGGGCCCAAAGACTTGCTTTCTCCAGCAGTGTGTATATAGGTTAATTTTTGTGCATGTGGTTGATTTGATTTGTTGTGTGTTGACAGTTATGCATGTGTTCTAAGTAATTTGTTGATTTGGTGTATGTAGTTTGGGGATTAATTTGTGTATTTTATTTTAGCTTAGGAGACATGATGGTATTTTTTTTTTTTTTTTTGTAGATGTACTCTTTTTTTTTATTTAGGATAGCGACAGAATAATTCAATTCAAGTCAATTCAACTTTATTTATGTAGCGCCATTTCATTAGCACTTTCAACTGTAGGGGAAACCCCCACAATTGCAGAAAGACTCCAGCAATCAGGCGATCCCCTGTGAGCAAGCGCTTGGCAACAGTGGCGAGGAAAACTCCACTTCGCCATGTGGGGTGGGACAGCAGTTCACCTGTCTCACCTAGTTTTGGTTGTTTTAGGTGTGATTGTGTTAGGCCAATTTGAGTACATTATTATGTGTTATGTTAGCGCACGATTCGGGTCCTCAATTGGGGTGGGTCTGAATTGTGTGTGTGTGTTTCGGACTTCTGTGGGGGGGGGGGGGGGGTTATATTGTTATTTATCTGGTTATATGTTCTATACTTTTGTTGGTGTGGCACGGGGGAGGGGTGGCTCCGCCTTCTGGTCACATCACCACTCGTGACTATAAAAGGGCTGCAGGCAGGAGAGGTGGTCTCTCTGACATCCTCTGCCTGGCGGCTGTGTGTTGCTCCTGTGCCCTTTAATAAACGTATGTTCAGTTCGACACCTGGCCTTGTCCTTGGCTCCATATGCAGACATAACAACGTCCACAGCGGATGTGGGCCAAACGACAGCCAGAGGAACACCAAGAGTGGCTACGCATCATGGCTGAGCAGGGCGCAGCCTGCTTCCATCTGTCGGACAGCTCGTGGAGGCGTGCCAATGAGCTGCGGCATGCCCGGGAGGAGACTTCAGATAGCGGGTCCAGACGAGAGAGGTGGTCGATGGCAAAGAGAAGAGGCGCTTTCGTCTATGAGGTCAGCTGCGATCCTGGTGGCATGCTGCTTCCAGGGGCAGGTCTACTGAGAGGCTGCCCTGGGCCCCCCACAAGCCAGTTCTACCCCTTTCTGTCAGAAGGATAGTAGTGTAGTTTTGAGAAAAAAAATATAATGTCACAACTCACCGTCCCCAGTCATCTGCCTCAGCTGCGCGCACACCTGCGCCTCGTCAATCACAGACTATTTAACCCACTCGGCCCAGAACATCGGTCTGGAGCCGTCTGTTAATCAACGCTCTCAATCCCTCTGCAGGATCGTTCCTTCCCGACCTGCAGCATCTCCTACCAGCAAGTAAGCTGTATTTTCACTCACCTGTCTTCCAGTCTCTCCCCTGTGCACAGGTGGATTCCCTGGCGGCGGATTCCTCCCGTCCTCGCCACCTCCTCTTCCTCCTCATCCATCCCTCGTCGAGCGCGCGGCAGGGCGCTGTCTCCCAGGCAAGAGTTCCTTTGCCAACGCCAGCCACCGTAACATCTGCAAGTAAGCAACACTCGATACATTAACCCCGCATGGTGAAGGTTAACTCATATTCCTGTCTCTGCTCTGTCCATAGGGTTGCCTGGCTGCACGGCGTGCCATTCTGCCCCCGGCGCTCCTCGTTCACCCACAGACCATTCACATTCCGCATACACGGCCCCATACATCTCTTGTTGTTGAATAAAGCCTTTGAATCTCACCTGAGCCTGCGTGTGTGTTCCCTGGGCCAGTAATTATGTCAGTATGGCTCTAGCAAGGCGGCCCAGCGGACAGCGGGCTCGCACGCCGTCTTTCCACCCTCGAAGCTCGGGTGGACTTTATCGCTCATCAACAACAAGTTATACTCAATCAATTAACTACAATTACTCACCGGCTGGATCGCCTCGACCCCCAGCAGGCGTTCCCCCCAGCTCATCTTGGCGGGTCAGCTTCCGCCGCTCCCTCGGCTAGCCAGCCTAGCTCGGGAGCGCCAACCCGGCTCACTCCAATCCCCACACCAGCACACTTTAACGGGAGACTCGGTGAAGCGCGGGGGTTCATCCTGCAGTGTGAGTCGGTGTTTCAGCGTGTTCCCGGGGATTTTCCCTCAGACCACAGCCGGATTGGGTACGTGGCTAACCTCTTGGAGGGGCGAGCGTTAGCTTGGGCTTACGCCGTCATGGCCAAGCACGGCTATGCGAACCTTTCCTATGCCCAATTCGTGCGAGATTTCTTTGAGGTTTTTGACCACTCGGATCGTGACAGCGCTCTAGCCGATCGGCTCCTTAACCTTTGCCAGGGTAGCCGGTCGGCGGCCAATTACGCTGTTGACTTCCGGGTGGCAGTGGAGGAAGTTGGCTGGGGCATCTCTCTGCAGCATCTTCCTCCGCAGCCTCTGTTCTAGTCTGCGGGATGAATTGGCTAGCCGGGATCTTCCAGGACGGTTATCTGAATTAATCTCCCTAACTATCAGTTTAGATAACAGGCTGCGAGAGCGGGCCGCCGAGCGGAAGTCCTACAACCGCTCACGCGGAACCCCCGCCCGCGCCTCTCAGTCTCGCCCCCTGGCGTTACCAGCTCCGGAGTCCGCCGATGAGCCTGAGGCGATGTTGGTCGGGTGAACCAAGCTCCCCTTAGCGGAGAAACAGCGCCGCCGGGAGCTGGGCCTCTGCATGTATTGCGGGGGCGACCAGCACTCCGTGGAGCATTGTCCGATCAAGCCAAACGGGGGGGTCCGCGAGTCACTGTAGGGGGCCTCGCGGACGCCAACCAGCCAAATCCCCTCTCAAATTGTTCACTGCCCAATAGGTTCTGTCACAATTCCACCGGGCACCTGACTCACACACTGGTGGACGCGGGGGCAGAACAAAACTTTATTTCCAAGAGCCTGGCAACCCGCTTGGGCATCCCTTGTCAAGCATTACCAGCTCTCCTCAACCTCGTCACTCTCTCTCGTTCTCCCCTGGAAGTAGTGACGCATCGCACCAAGCCGGTGTCAGTCATTGTCTCTGGCAACCATCGAGAGGACCTCAGCCTGTTCGTCCTGCCCACCTCGGCTTCCCCCGTCATCTTGGGCTACCCGTGGCTGCGCCTCCACAACCCCGTGCTCGATTGGCAGTCCGGCAACGTTCTCTCGTGGAGCTCGTTTTGCATGGGCACCTGCCTCCAGTCTGCGGCTTGTGCCCCATCCTCTCCTCTTCCTGCTCCTGACTCATCTCCCCCCGAACCTCACCCTGGTGCCTCCGGAGTTCCACGATCTGGGGCTCGTCTTTAGCAAGTCCAAGGCGATGTCTCTTCCCCCCCACCGCTCATATGACTGCGCCATAAACCTCCGCCCGGGGGCGCCGTTACCATCCGGCCGACTCTACAGCCTGTCTGTCCCGGAGCGGGAGGCCATGGACACATACATCAGGGAGTCGCTCAGCGCCGGCATCATCCGCCCCTCCTCGTCCCCACTCGGGGCTGGGTTTTTCTTCATCTCCAAAAAGGATGGATCCCTGCGGCCGTGCATCGACTTCCGGGCCCTGAACGACATCACGGTGAAGGACAGATACACCCTTCCGCTCATGGACTCTGCCTTCCACTCCCTCCACGGGGCCACCTGGTTCACCAAACTGGACCTCTGCAGCGTATACCATCTCGTTCGGATCCGGGAGGGCGTTGAGTGGAAAACGGCATTTCGGACGCCCAGCGGCCACTTCGAATACCTGGTCATGCCGTTTGGGCTCACCAGTGCTCCTGCCGTCTTCCAACGGCTCATTAACGATGTCCTGCGAGACTTCCTGGGGGTCTTCGTATTCGTATACTTAGATGACATCCTGATCTTCTCCAGGTCTCGGGAGGAGCACCAAGCCCAGCAGCCCAGCTCAGCACAGTTTTACCCTCGGCCGGGGGACCGCAGGGATCATGAGATCGTGGGTTCGATCCCAGCCCCCGACCAACAGTGAGCTGTGTGGAGTTTGCATGTTCTCCCCGTGTTGCACGGGTTTACTCCGGGATTTCTCCGGTTTCCTCCCGCACACCAAAAACATGTAGGTTTAGGGCGCTCGCGCACGCAGCGACCAGCAGCCGGTGGCTTGTCACCAGACTGCAAACCAAGTCTACCTACGGGTACAAATAAGTAACAAAAAAAAAAAAAAAAAGCCCACGTGAGGCGGGTTCTGCAGCGGTTTTTGGAAAACAGACTGTATGTTAAGGCAGAGAAATGTGAGTTCTTCGCCAAGACGACCTCTTTCCTGGGTTTTATCATCTCCCACGATCAGATCCTCCCCGACCCCACCAAGGTCAAAGCGGTGGTCGAGTGGCCTACCCCTTCTTCCAGGAAACAGGTGCAACAGTTCATTGGTTTTGCTAATTTTTACCGCCGTTTTGTGCCTAACTACAGCTCCATCGTCTCCCCCCTGACCCGCCTCATCTCTCCCAAGGTGCCCTTCCAGTGGACCGAGGAGGCAGCAGCAGCGTTTGAGACCTTGAAGACAGAGTTCTCCTCCTCCCGGGTCCTGACCCAGGTTGACCCCGCGCTGCAGTGCTTGGTTGAAGTGGACACATCCGACGCGGGGGTGGGGGCAGTTTTTTCCCAACGTTCTCCAGTGGATGGGGTGATGCGCCCCTGTGCCTTCTTCTCCCGGCGCCTATCTGCGGCTGAGCGCAATTATGACGTCGGCGACGGGGAGCTTCTGGCAGTAAAGCTCGCGCTGCAGGAGTGGCGTCACTGGCTGGAGGGGGCAGTGCAGCCTTTTGTGGTCTGGATGGACCACAAGAACCTGGAGTACCTGAGGTTGGCCAAGCGCCTGAATGCCCGCCAGGCGTGCTGGTCTCTGTTTTTCGCATGCTTCAGGTTCACGATCACCTACCGTCCAGGCTCCAAGAATGGGAAACCCGACGCGCTGTCCAGGCAGTTTGCCCCTGAGACCCCGGAGGAGCGGGACCACACCATCCTGCCCGACTCGTGAGTTGTGGGGGCGGTTTCCTGGTCCATCAGGGACAAGATCCGGAGGGCGCAGGAGACCGAACCGGACCCTGGCGGCAGCCCGGCAGGGAGGCTCTTCGTGCCATCGGCAGTTCGGGGGGATGTCATCCATTGGGCCCACACGTCCAAGCTCGCCTGTCATCCTGGCATCTCCTGGCTGGTGGACCTCCTTCAGCGCTCTTTCTGGTGGCCCGGACTTCAGAAGGACGTCACCAATTACGTCCAGGCCTGCCCCCAGTGCGCTACGAGCAAGACCCCGAACTCACCCCCTGCAGGGCTGCTCCATCCCCTGCCGGTCCCGGGCAGACCCTGGTCACATATAGCCCTGGACTTCGTTATTGGCCTCCCCGTTTCTAATTCATACGACACCGTCCTGACTATTGTGGACCGATTCTCCAAGGCCGCTCACTTTGTGCCCCTCCATGGTCTCCCCACGGCACGGGAGACGGCCGATCTCCTAGTCCAACATGTGGTCAGACTGCACGAGATCCCAACGGACGTCGTATCTGATCGAGGGCCCCAGTTCGTGTCCCAAGTATGGAGGTGTTTTTGCAACGCCCTGGGGGCCACGGTGAGCCTCTCCTCCGGTCACCACCCCCAATCCAACGGGCAGTGTGAGCACGCTAACCAGGAGCTGGAAGCTGCCCTGCGCTGCGTCACCTCCTCCAGCCCATCCTCCTGGAGCTCTTACCTGGCCTGGGTGGAATATGCCCACAATTCAACACTGTCGTCGGCTATCGGGATGTCCCCCTTCCGGGCGTCATTGGGCTACGATACCCCTTTGTCCCCGAGCAGGAGAGCGAGGTAGCAGTTCCATCCATCCAGGCACACCTGAGGCGCTGCTGGAGCCTGTGGACCAGGACGCGCAAGGCGCTTTTACGTACGGCGGTGCACAACAGCACTACGGCTAATTGCCACAGGAAGCCTGCTCCCGGTTACCAGGTGGGCCAACAGGTCTGGTTATCGGCCTGGGACGTCAATCTCAAGGCCAAGAAGAGGAAGCTGGCGCCACGCTTTATCGGTCCCTTCACCATCTCTAAGGTAATCAACCCGGTGGCTGTGCGTTTGGCCCTCCCCCCTCCCTCTGTGTTTGCCCCACGTTTCACGTTTCCAAGATCAAACCTGTGATCTCCGACCCACTCTGTCCTCCTCCTAGGGCACCTCCCCCTCCCGTGATGATCGACGGCCACCCGGCATGGGGGGTCGCCTCCATCCTGGACTCCCGGCGCCGAGGTCGTGGGCTGCAGTACCTGGTGGATTGGGAGGGGTATGGCCCGGAGTGGAGATCCTGGGTGCGCTCTTCCTTTGTACTGGATAAGGATCTTATCACAGAGTTCCACCGGGCGCACCCAGATAAACCAGCGCCAGGAGGCGCTGCTCGGGGGGGGGGGGGGGAGTACTGTCACAACTCGCCATCCCCAGTCATCTGCCTCAGCTGCGCGCACACCTGCGCCTCGTCAATCACAGACTATTTAACCCACTCGGTCCAGAACATCGGTCTGGAGCCGTCTGTTAATCAACGCTCTCAATCCCTCTGCAGGATCGTTCCTTCCCGACCTGCAGCATCTCCTACCAGCAAGTAAGCTGTATTTTCACTCACCTGTCTTCCAGTCTCTCCCCTGTGCACAGGTGGATTCCCTGGCGGCGGATTCCTCCCGTCCTCGCCATCTCCTCTTCCTCCTCATCCATCCCTCTTCGAGCGCGCAGCAGGGCGCTGTCTCCCAGGCAAGAGTTCCTTTGCCAACGTCAGCCACCGTAACATCTGCAAGTAAGCAACACTCGGTACATTAACCCCGCATGGTGAAGGTTAACTCATATTCCTGCCTCTACTCTGTCCATAGGGTTGCCTGGCTGCATGGCGTGCCATTCTGCCCCCGGCGCTCCTTGTTCACCCACAGTCCATTCACATTCCGCATACACGCACCCATACATCTCTTGTTGTTGAATAAAGCCTTTGAATCTCACCTGAGCCTGTGTGCATGTTCCCTGGGTCAGTAATTATGTCATATAAGTTCTAATGTTCATATGTTTGTGTGTGTGTTAAAAAATAAATTAATTAAATGTAATTTTTCTGGATGTATTTATATTTTAGGAACACGGCAATGTTTTAAGTTATTAATGGACTTTATTTATTTTACAGGTGTCAGAATAATCCACCTTGCCATGTGGGATAGGACGGTTGTCCACCCACCCTCCCTAGTTTTAGGTTTTGTTGTGTGAATGTGATAAGCCATTTCGTGATTTCAGTTTTCATTTTCTTAGTGCATGTTTCGGGTCCTAAATTGGTTAGGGTCTTGATTGTGTGTGTGTTTTTGGACTTTCGGGGGGGGGGATGTGATGTTGTATTTTATGTTTCATTGTGAAGTGTGGCGTAGTGGAGGCCACCTCTTCTTTTGCCACTGCACCGCCCCATAAATACCAGGGGGCACCCATGCTCTGCTCTCTTTGCCCCTGCCCCTGCCTGGTGGCTGTGTTGTGTGTGACCACCCCTTTAATAAAGAGAAGTTCAACTCTGCACCTGGCCTCGTCACTACAAAGGTAATTCCGGCATAACAATTTCCTCCCACAGTATGCCCTTAGTTTAAGTGGTGATTCTAAATTCGTTAGTTTTTCAAGATAGCCTTACTCTTAATTAACTGTGTCTTAGAGAAAATAGCATGTCAGTTATGACCGTCTTTTTTTATGTTTTGCACATGAAGATATGATTGCAGATTCTCTTGATGCCTCTATGCAATTGAATTTTTGAGTTTCTTTTCTGTACAATTTCTGGCTACTCTGACCACCCTTTATAGCAGGTCTAATGGCTCTCTCTCTCTCTTTCTGTACGTGCGCGTGTGTATGTGCATGTGTATCTTTTGCGGGTAATCTTTACGCTAAAAGTTGCGGACACACTCTCTGCAGCCTCTCCTCATCAACATCAGAGTCCTCCTCGCGATCAGCACCATCACCACCACCGCCGCCCCGTCCTCCCGCCTCCTCGCACTGTTTTCCCAGATTTATTCACGTGCCGCTCACTCAGACATTCTGTCGCCAGCGCCGTGACGTCACGTGCACCACGAGCCTCCTCCGCTTCGGCCGTTTTCCTCCGCCTACATTCAAGATAATCTAGTCCCTTCTCAGCCCCTAACTTGACTGGTGGTGAACTTTATAAACTACAGAAAGTGATGTTATTGCTTCAGAAACACGCAGCGCACATTGATAATGGGTTTGATTAAAAAAAAACAAAAAAAACAAAAGTGAACTCTTTGACTCAATTTATCTTAATTTTATGATAACCCCCCAAAAAACTAATTTATTATATAGCCTATACAAATGTGAAAACAGGTTCAGGGGTCATATATATATATATATTTAACATGATCTGAAAGATAATTTAAATAGCGCTGTTGTCACACAACATAAGATCGGAGTAGCTTTGCAAAAGAGCAGGTAAAAGTATTACTAAATGTTCTCTCTCTCTTTTTTTTTTTTTTTTACAGTAGCTCATGCACTGTATGCCTTGCGTGAAAGGTATTTTCCCAGTGCATTATCATGCAGCATTGGTGGGATGGCTCATGAAGAGTCGGAAACGTTATTCCCGATCTTTGCTGAAAAATAAATGAAAGAGGAGTCGCAGTGGTTGCACCTATGCTTAATCGTGAGTGACCTTGGAATAGTTTTGTTCTCCAGGCAGAAAAGCGCCGCTCGCTTTGTCTCCCGATCAAAACAAGCGGTGAGCTGATCATCTCAGCTGACACTCAAGCTGGAAATGAAGTTCGTCAGTCACAGATGAACAGCACTGTCTGAAGAGATATTTTGATGCAATTTCAAATTTGGGCTTTATACAAGAAGTTTTTTTTTTTGTTTTTTTTTTTACAAATAAACATAAATACAAAAGATTTGCATTTCTTCTTTTTAAGGAGGCGACTTTAAAACATCTCCTGGTGAGAAACCTCATAAATAGCGAGAAAACCCTGCATTGTTTCGCAGTTACATAACGCACTTTCACAGAGTGAAGATGTTTTAGCTGTGTGTGTGTGTGTGTGTGCGTGTGTGTGCGTGTGTGTGTAAAGAAAAAAAGGTAGGTCTTCTTGTAGGGGGTGGGCTGCATCCCGCGGCGTGATATTGACGCTGAGGAGAGTGTGACACGGTCCCGAGACTCACTGACGCCAGGAGTAGCGGAGTGGAGTCGAGAGGCAGCAGCACGCGCGAGGAGCACGGGAAGATCCAGAGAAAAGAGGGGGGAAAAGGTACCGTAAGCTTCTGCCGTCCTTTAAACACGTTATACCGAACTTTTCTTTGTTACCATCCTCACTCCTTTACCGCGCACATCGCCCCGTTTGTGGAAAAAGTAGATCCCAACTGTTAGAACCTCAGCTGTTTGTCAGCCAGCAACTTGAAACTTTTTTTTCCCCCCCTACTTTTTTTTTCTTCCACCATTGAAGCAATCAAGTGTTGCAGATTTACTCATATAACTATTATTTGTGATGCCCCACTAATCTTGTGTTGAGATGAAACGGCTGTGTGAGTGTTCCTACACTAGTTGTAGACTCGTTTCCTTCCACTCCAAAAGCAAACATTTTTAGTTGTCCTTGTTACAAAGCGGCGAAGCCACGGGAGCAGCTTTTGTAAATTATTTAACAAAGGAGTGTGTTTTTAAAGCGGCACAAGTAGCGATTCTGGCATCATTAAAGACGCCGCAGGGGTCGGTTTTTAGCCTGATAAGCTACCCAATGCGGATAAACGAGTGGTCTTTGTCATATATCTGAGTCTTCATTAAGCAGTGAAGCTCATTGTTATGTAAAACGTCATAATGTGTTATGCTTGTTTTGATTATTTATGTTTGTGATTTTATGTACAGCAAGTTAACAAATGATACTGTTTTGCGAAGAGGGAGACCACAAAAAAGGCTTTTCAAAGAGTAGTTGTAGCAATGGTTTGTAATGTCTCTTGAGATCTTTTTAATGGTTGAATAAAGGATTCCATATTGCGTGTGTCACGTATTTTGATTGATGAATTACCTTTTGCCTATGTGGGGAAAAATTGATAAACGTGCTCTAGTTACAGATCAGCTTTCAACATCTTACTTTTTTCTTGCATTACCTCTGACTGATGCACACTTGTAAGCTGCTGCTCTTGTGTTCTTCAGGGCCAATTGTCCCATGTGTTTAACTTGTGTTGCAGTGTTTATGCATGTGTGTATGCCTAAGTGCAAGGTACATTGACAGGGCGAGAGACGCACCTACAGCGGCTAAGGGCCGATCTCTTGACATTATTGAAGATGACATATCAGATTTCTCAAAGGACAGGGATTTGTCCTTGTCTGCGATACCGTTGTCAGGGTGTTCAGCTTTAGGTTCTGTCTGAAAATTAAACCAATGCTTTGTTCATAATGTTTGTGTAGTTTCTTGTAAAAAGAGTGCTCATTTGATTGTCAGATGATTTTGTGTGCTCAACTTTTTCCTTCATACAAAATGTGGTATTAAGCAATATCGGACGATGCAGTTTTATATTTCCTTCCATGCACAACAGGCACTGAACATTTCTCAAATATTATGCGTTCATGTGAGTTTGTGTCAGACCATACAAACCTCAAAATATGCTTCTGTATAACAATTTGATTCATTTTTCTGTTTGTCATTAAAGAAATAAGTAGTCCTTCATTATTAACATCTACTGTAGCTCAAAGAATAAACTAATCAGCTGATAACATAATTAAGAAAAATAATCTTGAGTTAGTCCCGTGCTTTGAAGCATGAATGACATGGCTTCATGTTGGAGTGAGGTGTCCGCCCTAACACAACAAAAAATCCAACACTGAGTGCCTAGAATGTTTCAGATAATTGCTTTACATGTCTGGGTCATAAAAAAGTCTGACTCAGCCCTTAAATAGCTAAACAATACAGGCAACACGTGGTTCTCCTGTGTTTTTGTAACACATTGAAAGTGATGCAACAGCTGGGTTTAGTCACTCGTATGCCTACAATATATGTACAGTAAATGTTTCTAGGTCTGAGTTGTGAATGTGTTGGCATCTGTGAAGAAGAGTGACCCTTAGTGAGGAGACTCCCAGGTCAGTGTTGGTTGGACCAACACCTTGTCTGGTTGCATTTATTTTAAGCTTTGCTCTTAAGCTGGATTCATGCTGCGCCTCAGCTGTCCATCCGCTTGACCACGAGGTTTGTGTGACAAAAATTATGTCATAATCTCCAGTCCGTGAAAGTCCGCAGAGCCCTTCCGCAGATTTCCATGTACAGCCCAAATTTTGTGACCACATTGCCTGGGCGCATTGACTTGAGATTGAACCTTCCATTCATGAGGTGGTGCTACCAATACATCATACAAAGTCAAAGTAGACGAAGAAGAGGAAGTGAAAGACGAGAATAAACATACATGAATCATTTTGTGGCAGCAGCAGCTTGAGAAGAGAAGAGCACTGAAAAATGGTAATTCCTCCTTTTCCTCAAAACGATACCATTGTTGTTGCAACAAAAAATGTGTGTCGATCTTGTGTTTCTTCACTTTTATATAGCCGGTGAACAAACTGGCATGTTAGCACATTTGCACTACCCATAGGACTGGGGTGAAACTAAAAATAACAGTTGTGCGCATGCATCAGCTGCTTGGCGTGGTAGACGAAAAAAGTGAAGCATATACACAACTGCGTGTGCGCCGGCCTCGTCCATAGTGGACATGCGCCTCAGCAGACCAGAGCGGAAAAGTAGCATGAATCCAGCTTTAAACTGATCAGTGGCTATGTTTGCATGGACACAAGTAACCGGATTAAAAAGCTTGATCGGAATAAAAATACTTCAAGTAAACATGGCAATCTGAATATTCTAACCCGATCACGCTCATTCGGATCAAAATTTCATTCCGATTGAGAGGGGTGGGTTATGCCGCTTGTTAATCGGAATGGTGCGCATGAAAACACTTATTCCGAATGTAGGGCAGAAAATATGTTTACTGCACATGTCTGTACACCAGCTGCACATCGACGTGACGTATTTCCACCGTAGCAGCAGCTAGCGGAAAACATAGCGGGAGTAAAACAAAACTTGTCTGTATCGTCCTGCTGTCTCCCTCTGTTTGTCAAATGCAGAAGTATGTACTTGTAGCTTCATTACGAAGACCAGCAGAAGCAAAAGTACAGTCTGAATAACACAATACAGGTCAATTTTGACACAAAGCGGGGCTTGCTAACACTGGAAGTTGCTTCTTCTTCTACTATTTTCGGAATGTCGACATGCGCATGTCAAAATGATTTATTCCATTCAAACGTGTGACACATGGAAGCGCACGTCCTAATGAGATCAGCTTTTTCAGGATCCATATAAACAGTAAAATTCTGATCTGAATTGTAATCAGATTGAAGAAATTTTGCCCATGTAACCGTGGCCAGTGTGACTATTGCAGATACTTTCATTTGTTGACTTCTTAGTCACCCATTTACTGTCAAGGGTTTTTTGTTTTTCTGATCCTAATTAAATAACATGATTATGCAGATGAATTATTGTTTATATATCAGCTAACAATTGGCAAGAAAACATAGAAAATAAATTCCAAAGCTGTGTTTTTAGCTCATTAGTCCATCTGTCTTTGTCCACGTTTCATGGGAATAGCTGCTCCATCCATCCATCTTCTTCCGCTTAATCCTTTTTGGGTCGCGGGGGGGCTGGAGCCTATCCCAGCATCTTTGGGCGAGAGGCAGGGTACACCCTGGACAGATCACCAGTCCATCGCAGGGCCAACACAGAGAGACAGACAACCATTCACTCCTCCTCGGTATTTGTCCCGATGGTCAACAAACTTGAACACAGTGATCCTCAGGCGGGTCTGCATCCAGGCTGTGCTTAAGGTCAAAGGTCAGGAAATCTGGACACTTGTGTGATTTCAGAATAATCACTGCTCCTCTTGGGCAGTTGCCTTGATGCTCACCAAACTCACTCATGATGTTCACACAACAAATTCATGCACAATGATCATCGGGTGGGTCTGCATCAGGGTTGTGCTCAAGGTCAGGGTCAAAGGCCACGTGATCTCAGTACTTATGATTTTATGAAAATTGTTACTCCTAGGCATTTGCCCTAATTCTCAACAAACTTGTATGCAATGATCCTCAGATTTGTCTGCATTCAGGTTGAGCTCAAGGTTATTGTCAAAGTTCACGAGATCTGTGCATTTATGATTTCACAAAAATTGTTACTCCTCTTAGCCCACTGACCATGACCTTAAGCACATTCTAGATGGGTCTGCATCTAGGCTGTGCTTAAGGTCAAGGTCAACTGTCAGGAGATCTGAGCATTCTAAGGCTGATTTTGCCAGACTGGAATGAGTTACACTGTCATTGACAGTCTGGTTGTGAATTTACTAGGATGCTGTTGTTGTCAGTTTAATACCGAACCGTTCAGGACAGTATAAAGAGGTTAGTATGCACTTGTTAACTGCAGTACTTTGATTTTGCATATAATTAGTTTACATGGATTATATGTATTCTAAAATGACCCTGTTTGTGTGCATGTAAGTTCTCAATGCAGGGATGAGGAAATGCCTACATACAAGCAAATATCCAATAGGCATGCATCAACATTGAGGAAACTTCGCTCAAACAAGACAAGCAGTGAATCCACACCGGCAACTGGCCAGGGACAGGTGGTTCCTCACTGGTGCCACTCCCACTGTGCTTATGTAGCTATGCCGTATAATCAATTTGCTCTTCAATAATCACTAAACCAGTGTTTTTCAACCAGGGTGCCTTATGTTCAGGTTTCTGTGTGAAATTTTCCAATTTCACTTGTTAATTGGTCAAAAGAAATGCAAATATTTTGCTGTTGTTGTGCATGGTTGCCTACAGAGCCCATGCACAACAATGGCAAATTATTTGCATTTTTTTTTTGGTGGGGGACTAATTAACAAGTGAAATTAGGTCATGTCACACAGAAACCTGAAAATAACAGGGCGCCCTGGTTGAAAAACACTATTAAACAATATTCATTTCATGTGTAATCATTTCAACTTATTTTAAACATTTTCATTCAGCTTACTCTAGGTAATTTTCAGTCAGGGCTCAGTGTATTAAGATAACTTCGACAGACAGCATTATGCTTTGCAATAGATGTGCATACACAGACTGATGGCACCTAATATGCTCTGCATTCATTTCATTTGTATTAATGCACATTTTCTGAAAGTTTAAGTTAAGTTTATTGGTTTATTTGTCAGGGACCATGTACAAAAAAATCATTAAACATCGTGTAATGATACTCTGTACCAGATTGTAGTGTTGCAGTACCATCGGCAGTGAAGTTGAGTACCATCGGAAATTGTGGGGGCAATGTTGGCCATTTCAAACAAAATGAGGAAGAAGAATTGTGATTAAAAAAAATTATTAGGAATTTTGCAAGTTGGTAAGAAATGATAAGCATATTTACGATGTTACCTTTTATCATCTTTCTTAATTACCCAGATTAAATGCTAAATATTTCCATTATAGAAAAATGTAAAACAAATAAAATGCAGGAAATCTTCACATTGTAGGTTTCTGTCTCAACACGTACATGGACACACACCCTTCCATAGGCTATTCAGATCCACAAACATGCATCCAGAGAACCATCTGTATATTGCTTACTGACATTGCCTAACCCTGGATTTACACTGACGTCAAATACAGTCCATTGCAGATGCAGTGCGGACGGAGCCTTGCGGCAGTCCACACCCACTGTGTTCTGATCCGGTACAGATCAGAACAGGGTTTGGAATATAAGATTGTGCAAGAACTGTATAAAATCATGTAAGATCTTGAGGAAGGACCGAGGGGAATCGATTGCCATCACGTGATAACAACAAGGAAGTGTGATATACCGGCTCGCCACCTGGATTTTTGTGCTCTAATAATACATAAGGATCCCATTAATTTTAATTCTATGAAGTGTTTGTATGTTATGCCAAAGTTTTTATCTTCTCTGACACAGTGGTGGAGGAGAAAACCTCAGGAAATAACGACTGATCCTTAAATCAATGGCTGTGGCGCAGGTGTAGTGTGGCCGACTACTGATCGGAGGGTCAGGGGTTCGATTCCTACTCTTTCTGCAGTCTGCATGTCGAAGTGTTCTTGATCAAGACAGTGAACCCCCAGTTGCTTCTGGTTGGTCAGGCCAGCGCCTATGTTTGGCAGCTACGCCGCCATCAGTGTGTGAATGGGTGGATAGCAGGATCTGTAAAGCGCTTTGGTCATCTAGAGATGAGAAAAAAAGTGCTATATAAGTGGATGCCATTTAAATTCTTTTTTAATAAACATGCGGCGGCATGAAATAATGCGGCGTTGTTGGAGGTTTTAAGTAGAGTTTTATTATCATACCACCGTCACGGGATCCCCTCTCCAGCCCAAGTGTGTGCAGGCTGGAGCGGGATCCTCTGGCTCTCAGAGAAGGAGGGACACAAAGTCTGTGTCCTGCAGCAGAGGTTGAAGTGTGAGTGAGAGAGAGAGCATGGATTTCAGTCAGCTTAAATACCAGTTACAAACAATGCATGAAAGGCATTCACAGCAGGGAGTATGGCATTTGCATTTGAGAGGCATACATCACAATAGGCAGATTTGCTAGACTGTGCTCTAGGTGCAGAACAAAGGGGTTAACAGGCACATCTACATATTGATCTGAGTCTCTAGGTCACAGTAAGGACAGGACACATGAACACAATACATGAAAGGTGACATTATCACAGTAGTGTAGCGGAAAAAAACAGGAGTAGCGAGTTGTCTGTCCTTAGTCTGTTTGTGGGGGTTTTCCCAAACCGCCACAGCTCCCCCCCAGAGGGCTCGGCAGGTGGTCGAGACCTCGATAGTGCAGCTTGGGCAGCGAGCAGGGAAAAGCTCTGTGCAGGAGGGGGTGGAGGGGGGTGGGGGTAGTAAAAGCCGGCTGGAGACAATGAAAACATCCAGGCCGCGCAAAAATTGCTTGTGGGTCCGCGATGTCGAAGGGCTGGTCCCGTTGAACGTGCAGAGGTCCACAAGAAGAAAAATTAGTCACTGGCTCCTCTCGCGATTAAGTCCTGCAAGGATTAATAGCGGCCATGAAGAAAAGACGAGGCTGCGTGGCGGCTGTGATGAGGGCAGAGGGACTGGCGTGTTGACTTAAGGTTCAGGCGTAACCCTAAAGCCTCGGGAACCGCAGACAGCTGAATTCCCCTTGTGTGCCGTGGCTAAGACCATAAAATCCAGTGAGCAAGCTGCGTGCCTCAGGTGAACGAGCAAGCCTGAAGGGCCAGTGCGCAGCGGAAGGAAGGCGGTCAGAAAAGCCGTATTTGTCCCATGCGTGGTGTGCGCCGTCCTCGTAACTCCCCGGTGCGTGTGCCGGGGTCCCGTGCGTGGGTGGGCCGCTGGAGAGGAGAACCAGGGTCAGGGAGCTTGCTGGAGATCATCCCTGTTGTCTGTTGCGTCGTTCGGTCGTGGTGCGTTGGAGCGGTGCGAGGAAAGTAGACGCTCTTGTCCCTCGCTCGGTCATGGTGCGTTCAGGTCCACGTGTGCTCCATCGGCCATGGGGATCGCCGTCGTGGAGAGGGGACGAGGTGCATGTGCTCACGCGTGGAGGAGCTGTGAGCACGGCCAGTCCAGCGTGGATGTGCCGATCTAGGCGTGCAGATCTCAACATGAAACGTTGCTGCGGCTTTCCCGGTCGTGGGTGGTCTCCGGAGAGTTTCAACCTGGAAACTCTGCGTCGAAATCTCCCTGAAGCAGAAGGGAGCTGTTGCGTTCGCTTGTCGTCGGAGAATCACCGCCGGGTGTTGCGTTCGCTGGCAGCGTGTTCGTTTCAGCATCGGGTCACCAGTGCGGCGGCATGAAATAATGCGGCGTTGTTGGAGGTTTTAAGTAGAGTTTTATTATCATACCACCGTCACGGGATCCCCTCTCCAGCCCAAGTGTGTGCAGGCTGGAGCGGGATCCTCTGGCTCTCAGAGAAGGAGGGACACAAAGTCTGTGTCCTGCAGCAGAGGTTGAAGTGTGAGTGAGAGAGAGAGCATGGATTTCAGTCAGCTTAAATACCAGTTACAAACAATGCATGAAAGGCATTCACAGCAGGGAGTATGGCATTTGCATTTGAGAGGCATACATCACAATAGGCAGATTTGCTAGACTGTGCTCTAGGTGCAGAACAAAGGGGTTAACAGGCACATCTACATATTGATCTGAGTCTCTAGGTCACAGTAAGGACAGGACGCATGAACACAATACATGAAAGGTGACATTATCACAGTAGTGTAGTGGAAAAAACCAGGAGTAGCGAGTTGTCTGTCCTTAGTCTGTTTGTGGGGGTTTTCCCAAACCGCCACAAACAGCTATTAAATACCATGAGGTACTGTGGCATTTCCTTGAGGATTGGCTCCAGCATCCGTCAAAAATAGACTTGTTGCGTTTCATTAGTGATCTGAATCCGACAAGCTGGATTCATTCTGCAATGGTCCGGACTAGGTGGGGATTAGAACACTGACGAGAATGGGGAACTATATGCTAGAGTCCGGATCGCAGTTGTAACGGACTGATCCAGAATCAGTGAAAATCCAGGGTAAGCCTAGGTAGAGTCCTGATTGGTTGAAAAATTGGCTTGAACCAGAAATGGTAACACTGCAGAACCAGAAAGGGTAAATTGCTAAATAGACCAAACGCACATGTGAGAAGCACATTATGGAGATGACAGCTGTTTCTGTTAAAGAGACATGCCAGCCAGTAAGAGAAAGAGGCTGTGCACACAACAGCATTTTCACCCCAAACTGCCAAAATGTTTTTACAATTCCAACTATTTGTACATATGATGCCAGGATTTCAGAGTGGCGGAAGTGTAATGGTTTGAAACCAGAGTGATATCTTTTTTCCGGGTCACCTGTACCATTGTAAAGTGGCACTTCACAATAGATTTAAGTCAGTCCTCAAACAATTGTGACCCTAGTCCCTTAAACTTGTAAGTGCTCTCAAATAACATCTATAAACCACTTTTTAAGGGTAGATGTGGCCTTATATGTAAAAACAATCAAATGTGTAACAAAAGGAAGTCATACAGACTGAGGTGCATTCCAAAAAGGGTGCTTACCTTTGAAAGAAAAATGTTATAAATCAGATTTTCCCAAGCTTTTCCTTCTTTTTTCTCAGCTTAGTCCAGCTTTTTCTCTAAAGTTTATGATTGAAGACTTCTCCAGATTATCAAACATTCTCACATGCTGTCAGTAAGGCCGTGATCACACAATGCCAGATTCAGCCCAAATCTGCAAGTTTCTGTTGTGGTTAAGCTGTTCATACAGTGGGGCTTCAGGGTACAGTGGCCTCACAACCCTACTTCACACAAATTTCAGCCAGTTGATGTAAAACTCCCATTTGTGTCCTTTTTAAAGGGCCTATATCATGCTATTTTAAGCCTTTCAGAGTAAACTATATGCATGTATGTGATAGTATATTGTCTTTGGTACACTGGAGAATGAATTTCTTATGAAATATGAGTTATTTTCGCGAGCTACTTTTCCAATCCGGAAGTAAGATGCCTCGATCTCTGAGGCTCCGCCTCTCCTTCTTGTGGCTGCCGCCCATTTCATGACGATAATAAACTCCAACCATTTCTGACGAGTAGGCTCTTCTTTAGGAAGGCTGAACAAACTCCTAAATCTCTCACAGCCAAAGACACATTTATGCCACTTAGAAGACATTGTCTTACATAAAAAAGCAAACAGTTGTTGTCACTGAGCAGATTAGGTGCGAGAGGAACTACTTCACAGCGTCAATGCTAAAGTGAAAGAGTTTTGCCGATCACCGCTTCGTTAGCTGCGCGGAGAAAGTGTGTGTGTGCGTTAGCCTTGGGGGCGGTGCTGGCAGCACAGGCACTTCCTGGAGTGGGTGGCTCACCCACGTTCATACGTATGAATGTGGGGACCCAATTATTATCAGGGACAGGGCGGAGCAGCAGCTCAGAGAGCAGGGTTGAGGAGGAATACTCAGAGATGCGTGAATGGAGCAAAATACCACTTTGGGGGTGTTTTTGGTGAGGAATTAACATAACATGCTTAAAAGCTCAAAAAAGTCAATTTTGCATGATATAGGCCCTTTAAGCTTGATGTGTTTATAGTTTAATGCAACACTATGTAAGATTTTCACCTTAAAATGTTTCCAAAATTATTTTGATGGCACATCAATCCATGAACGAATGAATGTAACTTCCCCCATAGCCTGAGTAGGCCTGCGTTGCCTATAACAGCTCTGTTCTTGGTAGGAACACTGAAAGGACTACAACTATTGTGACTAAGGGCACATTCAGATGGCCACTGTTTGGTCCGGGCCAAAGAACCAAACAGTGGCTTCCGCAAATAGTTTGATTTGTTTGGTGCCGTCTGAATACGCGTTGTAACTCTGGTGCGGACCAAACAAGTGAAGTCTGGTCCCCCTGAAAACAGGGGTCTTGGTTCTCTTGCAAACGGTTTAGTGTGCTCCGCTTGCAGTGTGAATTGGACGCTTCCTGTGGTAACGTATCACTTCTGTGTTGCTGGCTGTTGGTGTGGTTTGCTCTGTGGTTAGCTGTCCTCACTCTCCTGAGGATTATTGCCTTTAATTGTATTTTAATTGCTTTTTCCCACATCTACAGTCATCTCTCACTTCTGTTTAACAAGCCTCTTGCACCTGTGTGTGCACTCAGTGTCACCTAATCACCCTCTTTAGCCTTCTGTTCACCTTTCATCGGTGTTTGTGTTAGCTTTGGGTTAGCCACTAGCTATGGCTACTAGCTCTCCTTCCCCTTCTCCTCTGGTGTGCTCTCTGTGTCAGGTGTTTAGCTACACCTCTACCTCTTTTAGTGTTAATGGTAAATGTAATAAATGTTGTCTTTTTGAGGCGCTCGAGGCAAGGTTGTGTGATTTGGAATCCCGGCTCCGCTGCATTGAAACACCGTCAGCGCCAGTTAATTATGACGGACTCCCCTTAGCTGCAGCAGAGCACCCTAGCATAGGGCCTGTTAGCTGCCCCCTGGTTTCCACCTCTCCTGAGCAGCCAGGAGAGAATGGGTGGGTGACGGTGAGAAGGAAGTATAGTCCCAAGCCCCTGGTTCACCACCAACCTGTTCATGTGTCTAATCGCTTTTCCCCGCTCAGCGATACACCCACTGAGGAAAAAACTGATCATTGGCGACTCTATAGTCAGAAATGTGAACCTGGAGACTCCAGCGGCTATAGTCATATCCCTGCATCTTTGGGCGAGAGGCAGGGTACACCCTGGACAGATCGCCAGTCCATCGCAGGGCCAACACAGAGAGACAGACAACCATTCACTCTCACAGTCATACCTAAGGACAATTTAGAATCTCCAGTCAATGCCAATTAACCCAACTTGCATGTTTTTGGCATGTGGGAGGAAACCGGAGAAATCCCGGAGTAAACCCACACTGACACGGGGAGAGCATGCAAACTCCACGCAGCTCACTGTTCTGCGTGGAGTTCATCATAGTACTGAAACAGCTTTAGTTAAGGTCATTAATGACCTCCTTATCGCATCTGATAATGGACTTGTTCCTGTACTTGTCCTTTTAGACCTTAATGCAGCTTTTGATACCATCAATCATAATATTCTACTTGATAGATTAGAACACCATGTTGGACTTAATGGAACTTTGTTGCAGTGGTTTAGATCTTATTTATCTGATAGGTTCCAGTATGTTCATGTCAATAATGAGTTTTCTTCCAACTCAAAGCTCAGTCACAGCGTTCCACAGGGATCTGTGCTAGGCCCTATTCTTTTTAGTTTATATATCCTTCCACTAGGCAACATTATTAGAAAGCACTGTATACATTTTCATTTTTATGCAGATGGCACACAATTATACCTGTCAATGAAGCCAGATGATAGTAATCAATTAGCCAAGTTAGAAGCCTGTCTTGAGGAAATCAAAGCTTGGATGACTTGTAATTTCCTGCTGTTTAAGTCAGATAAGACTGAAGTCACTCACGGAGTTCCACAGGGATTTGTGTTGGGCCCTACTCTTTTTAGTTTATATATGCTCCCACTGGGCAATATCATCAGAAAGCACTGTATACATTTTCATTGTTACGCTGATGACACACAACTATACCTGTCAATGAAGCCCAATGATTGTGATCAGTTGGCCAAGCTAGATGCCTGTCTTAAGGACATCAAAGCTTGGATGACTTGTAATTTTTTACTATTGAACTCTGATAAGACTGAAGTCATTGTTGTTGGCCCAAAACATCTTAGAAATTCCTTTTCAGATTATGCCCTAAATTTAGATGCTGCCACTCTCACTCTGAACAGTTGTGTGAGGAACCTTGGAGTGATATTTGACCAGGATTTGTCCTTTAATTCACATATTAAAACTGTTTCTAGGACCGCCTTATATCATCTGCGCAATATTGCTAAGATCAGGAGCATCTTGTCTCTGGGTGATGCTGAGAAACTGATTCATGCCTTTGTCAGTTCGCGATTAGATTATTGTAATTCGCTATTATCTGGTTGTCCTAGAGTATCTTTAAAAAGTCTTCAATTGATTCAAAATGCTGCTGCTAGAGTTTTAACTGGTTCTAGAAAAAGAGATCATATTTCCCTGGTTCTGTCCTCCCTCCGTTGGCTTCCCATTGAATTCAGAATCAAATTTAAAATCCTTCTTCTTATTTTCAAAGCTCTTAACAATCTGGCCCCCCAATATATAAAAGATCTGATATTACCTTACCATCCTAACAGAGCATTACGCTCCCAAAATGCTGACTTACTTGTGGTGCCCAGAATCTCCAAAAGTACGGTGGGAGGCGGAGCCTTCTGCTACCAAGCCCCTTCTCTCTGGAACCAGTTACCACTCTGGGTCTGGGAGTCAGACTCGGTCTCTGTCTTTAAGAACAGGGTAAAATCCTTCCTTTTTAATGTAGCTTTCGTTTAAGGAGGGTATTTGTGTCTTTTAACCCCACTCTTGTTCTATTGTTATCTGATCCATACTGCTGGTTGACCTCCAATATTGTACTTAGCATCTTACTGCTATGTTCTTTATGTCTGTCCTTTCCATCCTCCCTATCCCCTCATCCCCAGCCAGTCGCAGCAGACGACTGCCCCTCCCTGAGCCTGGTTCTGCTAGAGGTTTCTTCCTTCCAAATGGGAGTTTTTCCTCTCCACTGTCGCCTAGTGCTTGCTCATAGGGGATCATCTGATTGCTGGGTCTTTCTGTTACTGTGATTTTTTTTTTTTTTTTTTTTTTTTTTTAGCTGCACTGTGGCGCCACGAGACGGCTTTTGTTGTGATGTGGCGCATTATAAATAAAGCTGAATTGAATTGAAATTCTAGTTGGTCCAAAAAAACCTTAGAAATACCTTTCCAGATCAAACTCTTAGTTTGGATGTGGTTACTCTTTGTCTTAATAGTTCTGTGAGGAACCTTGGAGTTATTTTTGATCAAGATCGGTTTTTTAATTCACATATTAAAGTTGTTTCTCAGACTGCCTTCTATCATTTGTGTAATATTGCCAAGATTAGGAGCATCTTGTCTGAGTGATGCTGAGAAACTAATCCACGCTTTTGTTAGCTCTAAATTGGATTATTGTAACTCTTTATTATCAGGTTGTCCTAAAACATCTTTAAAAAGTCTTCAGCTGATCCAAAATAGATAGTTTATTTCGAACACAAAAATATAACAAAAAACAAGCAAATGGCAAATGCAATAAAGTTACAGTATACACTGTTCGAAAGGGAGGAAGAAGTGAACACTTATTAATTCCAACTCCTCTTTTCCATAGATACACCCATGTGAATTTTATACAAATTACCACCTTAAGACCCCAAGTAAACAATTTACTGTATTTTTTTTCAGTAAATTGTTGCTGTAAAAATGCTGCAGCAAGAGTTTTAACAGGTACTAGAAAGAGAGATCATATCTCTCCAGTTCTGGCCTCCCTTCACTGACTTCCCATAGAGTTTAGAATTAAGTTTAAAATCCTTCTTCTCACTCACAAAGCTCTAAATAATCAGGCCCCTTTTTATTTAAGATCTGATTGTACTCTATTATCCTAACAGAGCACTACGCTCCCAAAATGCAGGATTACTTGTAATAACTAGAATCTCCAAAAGTACAATTGGGAGGCAGAGCCTTCAGTTATCAAGCTCCTCTCCTGTGGAACCAGCTGCCAATCTGGATTCGGGAGTCAGACTCGATCTCTGTTTTCAAGAACAGAGTTAAAACCTTCCTTTTTGATATAGCCTATAATTAGGGAGGGATCATGTGCCTCTGAACCCTCCCTTAGTTATACTGCTAATAGGTTTAGACAGCCGGGGGACCTCCAGCAGTGTACTGGGCTTCACTCCTTTCTTCACTCTCAATGAAATATTTTTGCTGGTCATTAACATCTGTTTGTTCTCTCCCACAGATGGAGTCCCCGTCATGCTGTTAGCTGTCTACATGTCTGTTCTTTTCTTCTTCTTCTCTATCCCCTCACCCCCCAGCCAGTTATAGAAGACGATGGCCCCTCACTGAACCTGGTTCTGCTGGAGGTTTCTTCCTGTTAAAAGGGAGTTTTTCCTCTCCACCGTCGCTAAGTGCTTGCTCACAGGGGATCACCTGATTGCTGGGGTCTTTCTGCAATTGTGGGGGTTCCCCCTACAGTTGAAAGTGCTATGAGATGACTGTTGTTGTGAAATGGCGCTATATAAATAAAGTTGAATTGAATCCAAACGGAGTATCCAGCGGATCAAAGGCCTGAAGTGCCCCTCAGGGTTTGTTTAATCATAGCAACACGTAGTCTGAGAAGAGGAAGTGGCATTTACAGTAATACATTTTGGGTAGAAAATAACAACAAAAACAGCAGCGGAAATTCCAGAAATCCTTTTACCGATCAACCCGGCTGAAGAGAACGGATTTCCGGTTTCGGTCCTGGGCAATCGATGAGCCTGATTTTTCTTCTTTGCCAAGATTTTTTTTCTTCCTGCTCTGGTGGTTTCGGCTACAGCGCCCCAAATGAGCAGTTGTTGTAACTGCGTGACATTGTCTAGGCAGTTTGGTCTGCTGCAGTGTGAATGTAAACCAAACAAGGGTTGCCGAAAATTCTCTGCTTTCCCCGCACAGTCAAAACAAGACCCCCTGGACTATCCTGGTCTGAATGCAGTCGAATACCTGAGCCCCAACAGCCAGTCACAGGGGCTTTGTTGACAGTGGCTAAAGTTGAGCCCTGTGATTACCTGTTGAGACTCAGTTCATAGTTGTAGTCTTTTCAGTATTCCTACCAGGAACAAGAAAGTTACATAGGGCTGCTTAAAAAATGCTCTCTCAACCCAAGAATTTTTTTCCCCCTCAGAAAAGCTCCTTGCTCTGCTGTCATTTATAATGTTTTTTTTTTTTTAAATCTTGTAATTTTTATCCCAGAAGAAAAAGCAGCTGACCCGGTGGATCACCGTCCCTTGCAGGCACACGGGCAAAGCAGCACCTAATGGGTCTCAAATATTTGTAAACATGTCCTGTTATAGTACTGCATGAGTTTATTGACGATACACAGAAAAAATTCAATATTATATTTAACTCCATCACTGAACAGTGATATAAATTAAAATAATTATAATGATGACTGAACAACTCCCATTCCCCAAAGTGCAAGATACACTATTATCATGAATATAAGTGATAAAAAAAATCACACAAATAAGTGATCTGACATACAAATAAACAAGGTATCTGAAACAGTGGCTAATATTGGCTGTCCCATTCATTTTCAATATTTAGGTATTCTGTAATTAATATTCACACAATCAAATAAATCTTAGTGGCATTTACTCCGTTTTATATTTGTCAAAGTCAAACATGTGATTGCCTACATATAGGCTACACCTCTTTGTATTCCACTTTCAAACACAGCCTACATTTGGGCCTGTAAAGCCTGATTGGGATACCTGTTTCAGACAGGAATACTTGCGTTCTATGGGCAGTGCACTAGTCGATCTATAAATGCAAGGAATCTGTGTGTGTGTGTGTGTGTGTTCCTGACATACCTCTCAAACCACTCATCAGACTGACCTCAGATTTTATAAGTGCTTTTGCTGAGGTTATGAGGGTGTGCATCCCCGAGTATGGAGTTGTTCAGTCAAAATATGGCATTTTTAACAATAAAAGTTTAGTCATCACTCTCTCCTCATACCGAGGCTTCTAGAAGTGTGGGCGGGGTTTCGAATTGACTCTATACTGATTGGATAATACGCGGCATCACGACCAGTCACCACACCGCTCTGTGAACAAAACAAGGAAGTGAAAAGTGACAAATTTGACTAGATGCTTAAAAAAAAATTATACCATAATGTTGCCATGATTGCGTAAGTCTAAAGGATAATTTGGCATATGTGGAGAACACAAGCCGTGCGAGTACACTGGGTAGGAGCTCCAGCAGGGACTCCCGGTCTGGCAAAGAACACCGGTGGATCCAACACAGGACAGAAGCAACGGCCAGACCAGTGTTCGGATCGTGGTCCTTCGGGGGGAGGCAAGTCCTGGATGCTCACTAAATTTGCATACAATGATCCTCAAATGGATCTGCATACAGGTAGAGCTCAAAGGCAGGATCAAAGTTTAGAAGATTTGAGCACTTGGAGTGGATATAAAAAGGCCACACACCCCTGTTCAAATGCCAGGTTTTTGTAATGTAAAAAAAAGAGACCAAGATAAATCATTTCAAAACTTTTTTCTACCATTAACGTGACCTATAACCTGTATAACCCAATTGAAAAGCAAACTGAAATCTTTTAAGGGGAAAAATTAAAAATTACAATAACCTGGTTGCATAAATATGCACACCCTGTTATAACGGGATGTGGGTGTGTTCAGAATTAACCAATCACATTCAAACTCATGTTAAATGGGAGTCAGCACACACCTGCCACCATTTAAAGTGCCTCTGATTAACCCCAAAAGAAGTTCAGCTATTCTAGTAGGCTTTTCCTGACATTTTTGTATTCACATCTTCCAGCACAAGTCATAGTTCACAGAGAGCTTCCAAAGCATCAGAGGGATCTCAGTGTTCAAAGGTATCAGTCAGGGGAAGGATACAAAAGAATTTCCAAGGCATTAAATATACCATGGAACACAGTGAAGACAGTCGTCATCAAGTGGAGAAAATATATATATTTTTTTAATTTATTTTAATTTTATATACTTTATTAATCCCCAGAGGGAAATTCGGGCCATCCACCTGGATGGATGAGGCAGCCATGGTACGGTGCCAATCTCTTCACTATTCACACACATTCACACCGAGGGCCACTTTAGAGTCTCACAGTGACATTACCAAGAACTGAATGTCCCTCCAAAACTGATGAAAAGACGAGAAGAAAACTTGTCAGGGAGGCTGCCAAGATGCCAACAGCAACATTGAAGGAGCTGCAGGAATTTCTGGCAAGTACTGGCTATTTAGTACATGTGACAGTGATCTCCTATCTTCTTCATATGTCTGGGCTATGGGGTAGGGTGGCAAGACGGAAGCCTTATCTTAAGAAGAAAAACATCCAAGCCTGGCTAGATTTTACAAAAACACATTTGAAATCTCCCAAACGCATGTGGGAAAATGTGTTATGGTCCAATGAAACCAAGGTTGAACATTTTGGCCAGAATTCCAAAAGATATATTTGGCACAAACACAACACTGTTCATCACCAAAAGAACACCATACCTACAGTGAAGCATGGTGATGGCAGCATCATGCTTTGGGGGTGTTTTTCTTCAGCTGGAACTGGGGCCTTAGTCAAGGCGGAGGGAATTATGAACACTTCCAAACACTAGTCTATGCCAAGGTACTGGAGAGGAGAGTCCAGACGTTGGTCGAACCTTGGATTCAGGAGGAACAATGTGGTTTTCATCCTGGCTGTGGCACATCGGACCAGCTCTTTACCCTCTCGAGAATCCTCGAGGGTTTATGGGAGTTTGCCCAACCAGTTTACATGTTTTGTGGACTTGGAGAAGGCATTCGACTGCATCCCTCATGGTTTTTTGTGGGGGGTACTTCGGGAGTATGGGGTATCGGGCTTGTTGTTATGAACTATTCGGTCTCTGTACGACCGTTGTGAGAGTTTGGTTCGTATTGCCAACACTCGATCGGACTCATTCCCAGTGAGAGTTGGACTCCGCCAGGGCTGCCCTTTGTCACTGATCCTGTTCATAATTTTTATGGACAGGATTTCTAGGCGCAGCCAGCGAATGGAGAGTGTCATGCTTGGTGACCACAGGATCTCATCTCTGTTGTTTGCAGATGATTTTGTCTTGCTGGCTTCATCCAGCAGTGACCTACAGTTCTTACTGGGACAGTTTGCCGCTGAGTGTGAAGCGGCTGGGATGAGAATCAGCACCTCCAAGTCCGAGTCCATGGCCCTCAGCCGGAAGAAGGTGGATTGATCTCTCCAGGTTGGGGACAGGCTCCTGCCTCAAGTGGAGGAGTTTAAGTATCTTGGGATCCTATTTACAAGTGAGGGGAGAATGGAGCGAGAGATTGACAGACGGATCGGAGCAGCATCTGCAGTGATGCGGACGTTGTACCAGTCTGTTGTGGTGAAGAGGGAGCTGAGCTCTAAGGCAAAACTGTCGATTTATCAGTCAATCTATGTTCCTACCCTCACCTATGGTCACAATGTTTGGGTAATGACCAAAAGAATGAGATTGCGGATACAAGCAGCTGAAATGAGCTTTCTTCATAGGATCGCTGGACTCACCCTCAGAGATACTGTGAGGAGCTCAGTCATCCAGGAGAGGCTCAGAGTAGAATCGCTGCTCCTCCACATTGAAAGAAGCCAGTTGAGGTGGTATGGGCATCTGATCAGGATGCCTCCTGGACGCGTCCCATTTGAGGTGTTTTGGGCACGTCCCACTGGGAGGAGGCCCCAGGGCAGACCCAGGACTCGCTGGAGAAACTATGTCTCCCAGCTGGTCTGGGAATGCCTTGGTATCCTCTGAAGAGCTGGAGCAGGTGGCTGGGGAGAGGGAAGTCTGGGCTTCTCTGCTTGAACTGCTGCCTCCACGATCCGGACCTCCGGAAAAGTGGTAGAAGATGGATGGATGGAAATACCAGTCAGTGTTGGCACAGAATCTTCTGCTAGAAAGCTGAAGCGGAATTTCATCTTTCAGCACGACAATGACCCAAAGCATGCATCCAAATCAACAAAAGAATGGCTCCACCAGAAGAAGATTAAGGTTTTGTAATGGCCCAGCCAGAGTCCAGACCTGATTCTGATTGAACATCTGTGGGGTGATATGAAGAGGGCTGTGCACAGGAGATGCCCTCGCAATCTGACGGATTTGGAGGGCTTTTGCAAAGAAGAGTGGGCAAATATTGCCACATCAAGCTGTACCACGCTTATAGACTCCTACCCAAAAAGACTGAGTGCTGTAATAAAAGCCAAAGGTGCTGCAACAAATTTAGTTTAAGGGTGTGCATATTTATGCAAGCAGGTTATTGTAAGTTTTTTATTTTTCCCTTTAAAAGATTTTAGTTTGTTTTTCAATTGGGTTGTACAGGTTATAAGTCAAATTAATGGTGGAAAAAGTTTTGAAATGATTTATCTTGGTGTCATTTTTTTACATCACAAAAACCTGTCATTTGAACAGGGGTGTGTAGACTTTTTATATCTACTGTATGTGATTCAATGAAAATTGTTACTCCTCAAAAGCCAGTTTAGAAAGCTTGGGATCAGTCCGCCAAGGTCTCCGCCTTTGACCGCCCCCTAATCCACATAGCACCGGACCCCCATGATCCCTCCTACAGGTGGTGAGCCCACTGGAGGGCAGACCCATGTAACTCCTTCGGGCTGAGCCCGGCCAGGTCCCATGGGTGGAAACCCGGCCACCAGACGCTAGCCTTCGAGCCCCTCCCCCAGACCTGGCTCCAGGGTGGGGCCCCGGTAACCCCATACCGGGCGGGGTACACTGAATCCTTGATATAGAATTTATTATGAGTCTGTTGGATCGTTCTTAGTCTGGCCCTTCACCCAGGACCAGTTTGTCTTGGGTGACTCTATCAGAGGCAAATTGCCCCACATAGCTCCTGGGATCACTGGGGCACGCAAACCCCCCCCCACCACGATAAGGTGACGATCCATGAGGGGGATCTCAAACCCTCTCGAGAATTCTTGAGGGTTCGTGGGAGTTTGCCCAACCAGTTTACATGTGTTTTGTGGACTTGGAGAAGGCATTTGACCGCGTCCCTCGTGTTTTTTTTTGTGGGGGGTGCTTCGGGAGTATGGGGTATCGGGCTTGTTGTTACGAGCTATTCGGTCTCTGTACGACCATTGTGAGAGTTTGGTTCGTATTGCCAACACTCGGTCGGAGTCATTCCCAGTGAGAGTTGGACTCCGCCAGGGCTGCCCTTTGTCACCGATCCTGTTCATAATTTTTATGGACAGGATTTCTAGGCGCAGCCAGGGAATGGAGGGTGTCATGCTTGGTGACCACAGGATCTCATCTCTGTTGTTTGCAGATGATGATGTCCTGTTGGCTTCATTGACCAATGACCTACAGCTCTTGCTGGGACGGTTTGCCACTGTGTGTGAATTGGCTGGGATGAGAATCAGCACCTCCAAGTCCAAGTCCATGGTCCTCAGCCGGAAGAAGGTGGATTGTCCTCTCTGGGTTGGGGACAGGCTCCTGCCCCAAGTGGAGGAGTTTAAGTATCTTGGGGTCTTGTTCACGAGTGAGGGGAAAATGGAGTGAGAGGTTGACAGACGGATTGGAGCAGCATCTGCAGTGATGCGGACGTTGTACCGGTCTGTTGTGGTGAAGAGGGAGCTTAGTTCTAAGGCAAAGCTGTCGATTTACCAGTCAGTCTACGTTCCTACTCTCACTTACTGTATGGTCACGAGCTTTGGGTAATGACCGAAAGAATGAGATCGCGGATACAAGCGGCTGAAATGAACTTTCTCTGTAGGATTGCTGGACTCACCCTCAGAGATGGGGTGAGGCGCTCAGTCATCCGGGAGAGGCTCAGAGTAGAACCGCTGCTCCTCCACGTTGAAAGGAGTCAGTTGAGGTGGTATGGGCATCTGATTAGGATGCCTCCTGGACGCCTCCCGCTTGAGGTGTTTCAGGCACATCCCACTGGGAGGAGACCCCGGGGCAGACCCAGGACTCGGTGGAGAGACTGTCTCCCAGCTGGTCTGGGAACGCCTTGGTATCCTCGCTGAAGAACTGGAGCAGGTGGCTGGGGAGAGGGAAGTCTGGACTTCTCTGCTTGAACTGCTGCCTCCGCGACCCAGACCTCCGGAAAAGCGGTAGAAGATGGATGTTACTCCTCAGACATTGCTCACCAAACACACTGATTCTCAGGTTGTGCTTGAGGTTACACCAAAGCTTATTGATTAGGGGATGTGTGTTGTGCTCTGCATCACTGGACTTGGTGTGTGTGCATGTGTGTGGGTGTGTTTTTCCATTCACATTGTTTTTTCTTTGGTTAGTCAAAGGATTTGGGTTAGGATAAGTGATGATGATTTTTAGGTAGCACTCATGGGGCAGTGTTCAGTTGGACAGGTGTGATAGCAGCTCAATCTCCTGGCAGGCAGGTAGAGAGTGTTGATTGGGAAGCCAGGTGTGTGAGTCTTTGGTTTGGTCTTTGGTTCAGCATGGTTTCTGAGGGTGGGAGCTTCAATGTGTAGATGTCCTTGGAGATGCTATTGGTATATGTAGTAATTTCATTAACTGGGAATAATAACTTGTGTGGCAGTAAATTTTGTTCAATATTGGTGGTGTTTTCTGTAGATTTTATGCCTAATTACTTAATTGACTAATTGCTTGTAGAGATTTTGTGTTGTGTATTTTCGGTTATTCGACTGGATAATTGGCTGTTTACTTTTCTTAATCTTGATTATAATTTAGAAATGTAGAAGTATAATGTGGATGTTATATTAGTGGGTGTAGTAGTAAAATTATATGGATGAAGTTGAGTTTAATTTGTCAAAGTAAACTGGGTTGCCATTTTGGTTGTGAGTGGTTCATTTCTGGTCTAGAAGCATGGGGAATCTTACTTAAAAACAGTATTAGAACCTTTGCAACAATAAATAGTTTGATGGCCAGATGAGGCTTTCTAGAGGACTTGAGGCCTTTCATCAAAATGGCTCATATAGACTAGGCCTCATGTGAAACTTTTTCTCTACTAGGCCATCTAGTTGACAAAATGTATACAACATGCAGATTTTTGCAAGGGCATTATTGGTTTAATGTGTGTTTTTTCCATTTCAATAAATGCAGTCTTTTAAGAAATGTTGTGGAGGAACAAATAAATTGAAGCGAGGTACGACGATCTGGAAGGTTTCAGAATTTTATTCCTCCATCATGAGACACACTGTAGCGCTGTGGCTGTGCTGAGTGTGTGTGTGTGTGTGTGTGTGTGTGTGTGTGTGTGTGTGCGCCCTGTGTATGCTGTATGTGTAAAGTCAGCTCTTTTATACAGACAAGAGAGAATGCATGGCATATTTGCATATTGATATACATGTCAGTCAATACATATCAATCGTGTGATTAACTGGGCCCGGACTTCCTCTCCATAATCCAGGGATGTATAACAATAGTCATTGTTCTGGTTGTCCCCCTAGGGGCTCTCTGTCCGTATGCAAATTGTTCTGCTTCCTGCCCTAGCTGAGAGTGATGGCTGAATGTCCATGTAGATTGTGGTGGGTCAACACAGGGCTCCCCCCCAGAGCACTCAGCAGGGGTTGTGACCCCCCCCCCCCCATTTGGCTCAAGCTCCGGTAGAACTGTCGGAGGGCATGTCAGTCCGTGAGGGGGACGGGGGAGGGGTGGAAAGGGCAGTATGCTCCGCTCCGAGTTCCAGCACGTTGAACAGCCGTGGATCGTGGGCACACGGGCCGGTGTGTTTTCGTGCGTAATGGAACAAGACGGCGATCAGCCGGCTTTAGGGAGCGAGGTGCGGGAAAAGCGCTGTACAGGAGGAGATGGAGGGGGGTGGGAGTAAGCAAGTGCCGGCCCGGGACGTCAAAGGTGTCTGGGCCGCGCAAAAATTGCGTGTGGATCCACGATGGTGAGGGACTTTCCCGTTAAACGTGGCGGAGATCCACAGCGGCTGTGAAAAAAACATTTTGTCTGACTCCTCCCGCGGCTCAATCCAACGAGGATGTGGGAAAAGCGAGCGGCCAAATTCCCCGAGGATGCGTAGTGGCTGTGATAAACTGAAGCTGTGTCAGGGACTCGGCAGTTTGGCTTTAGGTGCGGGAAGCAGCCCTAAAGTCATCGGGGAAAGCAATCGGCTAAATTCCCGTTGTGCACCGCGGCTGAGAAACCCATACAAAGTCCTGTGTGTGGGTTGCACGTCCACTCCAGGTGCACGAGCAGCCCTGAAGGTTCCGAGGGTGACGATTGGCCGTTTTTCTCGGGCATGTCCAGCGGCGGAGTGCGACGTATCAGTCTGTGGGGCCGGTTTGTCCCTGGTGCGTGGTGCGCGCCTGGCGCAGTGACCACGTAGCTGGCAGTTGCGCTGTCCTTGTAATCCTGCGGTGTTCGTGCAGGGCTTCTGTGCGCGGGAGGTCCACTGTCCAGAGTTTAGTCAGAGTCGGGGAGCTTGGTGGAAATCAGCGCAGTCTGCGTCGATGATTGTCCCCGTTCAGGCTGCTTCCTTCGTTCGCTCATGTCGATCATGGTGCATTTTGGTCCCAGCGCTGCGCTCCGGTGAGGATGAAGAGGTTGCAGGCGTTCTCTGGTCCTCTGGGATCCACAGTGCGGTGAGAGGGAGCAGACGGTCATTCTCCCTCGTCAGGTCACCAGTGTGGAGGAAAAAGATCAGGCGAGGAGTGCACCATGACGTATGCTGAGGCTTTCCCGGTCAGGGTCATCTCCGGGGTGATCGCCTCGTGTTCCATTCTTCATCAAGGGTCACCGGTGTGGAGGAACAAATAAGTTCAAGCGAGGTACGACGAGCTGGAAGGTTTCAAAATTTTATTCCTCCAACATCATGAGACACACTGTAGCGCTGTGGCTGTGCTGAGTGTGTCGTGTGTGTGTGTGTGTGTGTGTGTGTGTGTGTGTGCTCCCTGTGTATGCTGTGTGTGTAAAGTTAGCTCTTTTATACAGACAAGAGAGAATGCATGGCACATTTGCATATTGATATACATATCAGTCAATACATATCAATCGCATGATTAACTGGGCCCGGACTTCCTCTCCTTAATCCAGGGATGTATAACAATAGTCATTGTTCTGGTTGTCCCCCTAGGGGCTCTCTGTCCCTATGCAAATTGTTCTGCTTCCTGCCCTAGCTGAGTGTGATGGCTGAATGTCCATGTAGATTGTGGTGGGTCACCACAATATCAATGATCATAAGGGAAAAAAGAAATAAGTCAGATAACTACAGTGAATGTGCTTGTGGTACTTATCCCTTTTTATTAAATATTTCAACAGTCTATGGACTAAGGCGATTTTTTTTTTTTTAATTATTTCTCCAGCTTTGGAGAATACTCTCTGAGTACAGAGGATGGAGGTGTGCAAAGGAAGGCTTCTGCAAGTTTGTACAGTGTTGGATAGACAAGTTTCTGTCTCTCCCAGTACATTCACCTCTGTCCTTATTGTCATGCAGGGCACAATAGTGCCGCAGCATAATGATGTTATTGTTGTATCCAAGCTCTTTGAAACATAACAGACACTTCACTGCAAATAAAAATAAATTATAAGAATGGCCCAGCTGGGACTTGAACCCCAGCTTCTTAGTTGCAGGACAGATGCTTTACCACTAAGCTATTAATCATGGCTAGTTGATGCTTTCTTGAAGACTTGAGGCCTTTCATCAAAATTGTTCATATAGACGAAGCCTCATGTGAAACTTCATTTGCTCTGCTAGGCCATGTTGTCAACAAAATGTATACAACATGCAGATCTTTGCAAGGGCATTATTGGTTTAATGTGTATTTTTTTCCATTTCAATAAATGTGCTGTCTTTTAAGAAATATCAGTGATCATAAGGGAAAAAAGGAATAATAAAACTGGGTTGACTCCAGTGAATGTGTCTGTTAGTGTGCTTGTACTACTTATCCATTTTTATTAAGAAATAGTACCTTTTCAACGGTCTTATGCTGTCTTTCCCTGTATATTCACCTTTACCCTTATTCTCATGCAGGGCACAATGGCAGTAGTGTCTCAGCATAATGATGCGTAATAATGATCCAAGCTCTTTCAAAACACAACAGACACTTCACTTTGCAAATAAAAATGAAATTACAAGAATGCCCCACCTGAAACTTGAACCCAAGTCTCCCAGTTAAAGAGCAGATGCTTTACTGCTACAACATCACTTCTGTTGTAATAAACCTCCACTATTTGTGAAAAATGCATCAATGGGAGAAATGTGCTCAAAATGTTCCCAAACGGGAGAAGTCCATGTTTTTGGTGCTGGCTCCGTCTGAAAATTGGCTGTGACAAATCCCTTACACAGTCAAACATCGACAACACAAAACGTGAGGAACAGGGATTTCCATTGTGCGTCACTGCTCACTTCATTTCATGTTGTGTGCAAAATCATGAACGGCTTCCTGACCCAGTCATGTGGTACGACCAGAGGCTAATGACATCAATACATACGTCAGCAATACACGCCTCGAAATGCGCTTTGCCAAATATTTCCTGGACAAGCTCGGAGCACCCTCGAAGCTCCGGAGCTTGCTGTCCCATCACTAATAAATCGGTTAAAATAATGAATTATAATGTGGATGAACTGATTTTAATGATTGTTTTTTTTTTTTCCTTTTAAAGGTTATCAACCTACTTCCTACTTCCAGCCTGATTACAGGCACTAAGTTTGAATAGTTTCATTAATAAGGAATAAAATAAAGAAGAAAAAAGAGTGGAGTTGTCCAGCGTCCTCTATTGACACCTAGGCCGAGTCGAGTTTAGGTAGACATTGAAGCCAAGACCCAAATAACTCGACAATGTGAGTACATGTCATTTCAGCTTTGAATAGAGCTAGATTATATACAGTACATATGTATAGTTAAGAAAAAGAAGCAAAGGCTTTTAGGGACTTTGGAGTGTTAATTTATGACATTTATTTGTAATGTGTACCATAGAATCACTGTTGTGATTTATACTGTTATGAAAATGACTATTGTATCCTTGTAATGTTCCTAGTCACTTTGTAGTGGCCCTTGAAGGCATTTAATCTCGAAGTGCTTGGTGAAGACACCAGATAGGAGTGCTTCCCGGTTCTTTCTCCAAAACACTAAGCCCATCTTTGATCTTTGGCTTCTTCTTTCTTTGTGTCTTAGCATCATTCCCCTTTCTTCCTTGTGTTTTATCTATCACCCACTTTCTTACTGCCCTCCTCAGTTTATAGCCAGTGACTCCATTGAGCGGGGGTTAATGGAGGCCCCATCCAGGACCCTACTGATAAATAATGTAGCTTCTTTATAATGCTTCATCCCTAGGGAGGGTCCAGAGAGCATCATTACTGCCTCCTCATCCTACGCAGCCCAGGCCTAAATTGATTAACAGACACTGGAGCAGTGCAAAATGATCCATGGGGCTGGTGTGGTGGCTAACAGCTCACACCAGGTTGGTCAAAGCCTCCGCCTGTCAGTGTCGTAGGATCTGACTCTGTGCTCCCATTAGCCTCCGTCTCCATCTGGTGGGCTAACTGATGGCTATAACAAGCTACCGCTAACGCAATAGTGAAAGAGCAATACCTGGGCTCGGCTGTAGGGAATGTCTGATGTTTATGGAACTGTTGTGTAAATGATGGTGTGTGTTTCAGCTTTTATGGGGAAGAAAGCAGTGGTCAAGGCCAGCACAGGCATCAGTGCTCCTCTTCAGCTATGCTATAGGTTGGAATTGAAGCTCACAATTTTGCTGAATTAGTAAAATAGTCATTTAAATTTTTAAAATGTAATCATACAAAATTGTTCTGTTTTCTAAAGATTTGGTGGCCTTTTTGGAACAAGACATTGAGTTTTCAGTGACCAAAAATGTTAGAAATTAAACAAATAATTAATTAGCACCTTAATGGGTTGTTAATTATTTCAGCATGCTACCGCTTTGAACTTTGATTACAGATTTTCCTGGTTGAAAAGAGTACGTCAGTAAGTGCCTGAGTGAGAAGACAAATGACAAGCAAACAGATATTTGTCAGTACAACCTTTATAGTAGCTCTGGCAGCAGTTTGTATCCAGGACCACATTCTGCAACAAGTACACGGATGCATAAAAAACAACCTGCCATATCTGTTGTTCTAGCTGGTAAATATTTCTTTAGAGAGTTGTTCGGAAAGTTGGTGCAGCACACAAAAAAAAAAATAACACTGTTGTCATGTCGGCATTTCAGTCTATACATAGATACAGAAAAAGTGAGTCACATGGCGCCTTATATTTTGACTGCCTCACAGACAACTCCAAACTACCATTGTCCACGGTAAAAGAACACAGTGCCATATCAGACGCTTTAAATAAGCATGTGGTCAGGCTAGCAAGAAGAGATTATTGACTAACAGGCCTGAAATATCTCAGACATGGCCTCCAGCTGAAGCAGAATGACAGTAAAGGATTAACTCTGCCCCAGATGTTGCACTACAAAGCTTTCCTTATTCTTCCCTCGGAAATGGATTAAAGTTTGCTTCTGCTGTAGACAGCCCTAACCTTATGCTGATAGTGTTTCTTGGTATTGAGAAGCCATTACAGTCAAATAACTTGTCTAGGTGGTGACTCTGATATAAATGTTTTTCTTTTGAAATTCATGTTTTGTGTTTTTGCTCCACTCTCAGCAGATGTTTTTTGTGATGGGTGAGATGTTTTTATCAAATACAGTGAAGGTCACAAAGTAGATGCAGTACTGCACTACATTTTTTGTTTATGTAGTGAAAAATGACACCCAGTCAGTACTGATCAAAAAGAAAACTTACTATATTAGACCAACAAAAGTGTAAACAAAGTGAAGATTTTAGTTGATCTGCACTACAAAAGACTGCTAATAATACCACCTTACACAATGTGATTACATGTTTCTTTTGACAGTCTATAAATTAATCATACAAACCTGAACAAAATAACTGGAGGATTCATTTATTAAAAAAAAAAAATCTTAGAATCCCAGCATGGAATAGATTGAGAATATCGGTTTCAAATGTCCTTTGTTTTTCTTAGATTGTTGCATTTTAAGAATACGAATATGTATACCGTTAGTGTAGAATTTTCAGGTGAGACTAAGCAAAGTGTCATCTCTACTTTGGTTAAAAAATACCACAGCAAGGGCATTTCTTTTGTTGTAGCATCAACTTTTGGTGTAACTGGGGTTTAACATCATTATTCATAAACTCACTGTAACATTTGTCTGGTGTCCAAAAAAGAATGCTACAAGCCACTGGGTGATATTTTCTAAATTGGAAGCATCAGCTGGTAGTTTTCTAGAATGTTAGAATATGTTGCTTACATTTTTTAAAAAAAATCTTTTTTTGGTAGCGTAATTGAGATTAAAATAGATTTTTAAAATCATCCCAAAATAAAAAAGTGTTTACTTCCAAGTCAGCATATCAAAAATCTGACTACTGGAAAGAGGCCACAGCATCCTCTTTCAGCTCAATTTGAACAAGGGAGAGAGAGATTTTCCCAACGTCAAATGCCTTTTTAAGGGTAGATGCAGGCTTATGTGTTTAAAATAAGTGCCCTTTTTAATTCTTTTGGATCTATTTTCCTTGAACGGCTTCACTAAAATAAAAGGGTTGCTCATGATGAGAAAGCCAGAAAATTAAGTTGTTAGTTTCAGTTTAGATAAAGCTTCCATGCTTCACTTGTGGCTAAATCTGCAGCTGGCATACAATCTGGCATACAAGAAGATATCATTGCTGTACTGTTTCATTGTGGGCCACCCATATGCCCCCTCTCACAGGATAGTTCAGTTTCACTCTTTAGATGAGCCAGTGTTATCAAAATGGGTAAGCTAATTATAGTTGCAACTTGCAGCTTTCCAGTCACTGTGGCTTCAGTGGGCCTTAACAACACAAAAACATATAAATGGCACCTGTTCACATCTCCCCTCCTTGCCCATTTGTCAGAATGATGTAGCCTATAGAGGGAGTAGCTGACAAAGATAGAAGTCACCATTTATGCTGTAATCTGAAGGGCCAGGAATAACTGCAGAGCACTCCAAATGATGTATTCGTTCCTGCTCTGCAGGAAATTCAATATACTGCAAGCTTTACTGTCAGAGTGATGCACCCTCACCCGTGATCAGTACAGATAAATGCTGGTGGATTTCTGACACGCTGTTGATTTGATTCAGGGAACCTTTATCCTCAGCCAAACCTCAACCATAACTATGTTTTATCTCCCTAATTGCATTCAGGCAAAACTTGAAAAGGTGGAACAGTGAGTGCTCAATGCTTTCTTGTTATCCCTTTTAAAAGCCAGAATGTGTGTACCTTCTGGCTACTGAATTGCTCCTGTGGGACCCGAGTGAATAGGCTCATTTATCCTAGGGTCCACATCAACTTCCTTTATATTGTTCTACACATTGCCAGAATCCTGCTTAAAAACCAAAGTGTGTTGGTTGGTGGTGTTGAGGGTTTTTTTTTTTGTTGTTTTTTTTTTAAGATTCTCTATGCAAGTTTTTCATTGAAAGTTTAATTCCTCCAAAATTTGAATGGATAACATCAGCAAGTACATGTTGGAACTCAAGCTGGTAGGGTCTGTCAATAAAACCACATTAAGTGTTTAGATGAACAACTTGATCAAGAAAGCTAGCTCTGTCCTGGGGCAGCGCCCTGACTCAGTGGAGGAGATAGGAGAGAGAAGGATGGTGGCTAAACTGTCATCTCTGCTGGAGTCCGAGTCCCACCCTATGCAGGACATACTGAACGCACTGAGGAGCTCATTTAGCAGCAGACTACATCATCCTAGGTGCGCAACCGAGAGGTTTTGCAGGTCCTTCCTACCTACGGCAGTCAGACTGTATAACCTAAGCAGGGCTGCTCGCAGAGATGGCAAAAAAAACGTGACGACCTAATAGTACTGAATGCAATAGACTTACACAATGGTCCCCTCCAGTATATACAACTAGGACAGTATCGGTCGCTACGGAGGTTATGCTGTTTATTCCATCTTGCTACAATGCTCCGCACTTTGTATATACTGTATATTTATATATTGATGTGTATGTATGTATGTAGATCCACTGCTCTTATTTATATCTTCCGTATCTTCTTAATTATTGCTCTGAGTGTTGCTATCCCTGTGCTGTTGCAATCCTGGAATTTCCCCATTGTGGGACTAATAAAGGCTTATCTTATCTTATCTAGATTTAGTATTAATGTATTTGCAATTTGACAGACCGGAGTGGTGGTGAGAGGTAGAGCATCTGCCCCACAACCAGGAGGTCATGGGTTCAAGTCCCGGCCGGGTCATACCAAAGACCGTATAAAGAATGATACTTCCTGCCTTCTTGCTTGGTGCTCAGCAAAAAAAGAATGGAGTAAGGAAAGTTGGTTACCCAGCCACAAGGGGTACACAAGCAGGCATACTCCCTGTGCCAGTCCTAAGCCCTGATAAATGGGCAGGGTTGCATCAAGAAGGGCTTCTGGCGTAAAAATCTTTGCCAAATCAACATCCGGATCATCACAATATAAAGTGAAGATGCGCTGTGGCAACCGTGAAAGGGAACAGCTGAAAGATGAAAGTATTTGCAATTTGATAGTTACAGGGAGAAAATTGCTCTGAGAAACAACAAAATATTTCAACTTTTAATTAGGCACCAGATGCTAGTTTTTGATCACATGCCCATCATAGTCATAAATGTATTATTACGAAAACCACTGCTGAGCAAAAGGAACATAAAGGCTCTTCTCAGTTTTGCCAGAAAACATCTTGATGATCCCCAAGACTTTTGGGAAAATACTCTGTGGACTGACAAGACAAAAGTTGAACTTTTTGGAAGGTGTGTGTCCCCCATTACATCCGCTGTAAACGTAACACGGCATTTCAGAAAAGGAACATCATACAAACTGTAAAATATGGTGGTGGTAGTGTGATGGTCTGGGGCTGTTTTTGCTGCTTCAGGACCTGGAAGACTTGCTGTGGTAAATGGAACCATGAACTCTGTTGTCTACCAAAAAATCCTGAAGAAGAATGTCTGGCCATCTGTTCATGACCTCAAGCAGAAGTGCACTTGGGTTCTGCAGCAGGACAATGATCCAGAACACACCAGCAAGTCCACCTCTGAATGGCTTAAGAAAAACAAAATGAAGACTTTGGAGCGGCCTAGTCAAACTCCTGACCTGAATCCGATTGAGATGCTGTGGCATGACCGTAAAAAGGTTGTTCATGCTCAAAAACCCTCCATTGTGGCTGAATTACAACAATTCTGCAAAGATGAGTGGGCCAAAATTCCTCCACAGTGCTGTAAAAGACTCATTGCCAGTTATCGCAAATGCTTGATTGCAGTTGTTCCTGCTAAGGGTGGCCCAACGAGTTGTTAGGTTTAGGGGGCAATCACTTTTTCTCACAGGGCCATGTAGGTTTGGATTTTTTTTCCCTTTAATAATAAACACCTTCATTTAAAAACTGTGTTTTGTGTTCACTTGTGATATCTTTGTCTAATATTTAAATTTGTTTGATCTGAAACATTTAAGTGTGAAACATACAAAAAAATGAGAAATCAGGAAGGGGGCGAACACTTTTTCCCACCACTGTGCACACAGATGTTGGGTTTTATGCTGAATCACTTTACCTGCAATGTAACTCCGGTTGCACGGACCTCTGCTAGGACTTTTGGGCTCTCGTTGCACTGAACAGATGGCCCCCCCCCCCATGTATTTGAATAAAATCAAGATGAAGCTGCCAAAACGGAATGAAAATCCAGACTTTGAGCAGAACATTGTCTGACATTAACACCGTTCCAGCGGTGGTGTTGATGTACGAAAAAAAAAATGCAGGCAGATTATCCACATTGCTGCACCGTTTTTTTTTTTTGTTTTTGTTTTTTTTAACATGGCAGCAATCTAAAAGAGAAAGTGAAACTTAAATATGGGGAGTATGGGGTATCGGGCTTGTTGTTACGAGCTATTCGGTCTCTGTACGACCGTTGTGAGAGTTTAGTTCGTATTGCCAACACTCGGTCGGAGTCATTCCCAGTGAGAGTTGGATTCCGCCAGGGCTGCCCTTTGTCACCGGTCCTGTTCATAATTTTTATGGACAGGATTTCTAGGCGCAGCCAGGGAATGGAGGGTGTCATGCTTGGTGACCACAGGATCTCATCTCTGTTGTTTGCAGATGATGTTGTCCTGTTGGCTTCATCCAGCAATGACCTACAGCTCTTGCTGGGACGGTTTGCCGCTGAGTGTGAAGCGGCTGGGATGAGAATCAGCACCTCCAAGTCCGAGTCCATGGTCCTCAGCCGGAAAAAGGTGGATTGTCCTCTCCGGGTTGGGGACAGGCTCCTGCCCCAAGTGGAGGAGTTTAAGTATCTTGGGGTCTTGTTCACGAGTGAGGGGAAAATGGAGCGAGAGATCGACAGACGGATTGGAGCAGCATCTGCAGTGATGCGGACGTTGTACCGGTCTGTTGTGGTGAAGAGGGAGCTTAGTTCTAAGGCAAAGCTGTCGATTTACCAGTCAATCTACGTTCCTACTCTCACCTATGGTCACGAGCTTTGGGTAATGACCGAAAGAACGAGATCGCGGATACAAGCGGCTGAAATGAGCTTTCTCCGTAGGATTGCTGGACTCACCCTCAGAGATAGGGTGAGGAGCTCAGTCATCCGGGAGAGGCTCAGAGTAGAACCGCTGCTCCTCCACATTGAAAGGAGTCAGTTGAGGTGGTATGGGCATCTGATTAGGATGCCTCCTGGACGTCTCCCACTTGAGGTGTTTCAGGCACGTCCCACTGGGAGGAGACTCCGGGGCAGACCCAGGACTCGGTGGAGAGACTATGTCTCCCAGCTAGTCTGGGAACACCTTGGTATCCCCTCTGAAGAGCTGGAGCAGGTGGCTGGAGAGAGGGAAGTCTGGGCTTCTCTGCTTGAACTGCTGCCTCCGCGACCCGGACCTCCGGAAAAGCGGTAGAAGATGGATGGATGGATGGAAACTTAAATATTTCCACTCAACTGGATGCAAATGGAGCAGCACCTTCCCACACCATGTTTGTTTTGCTGTCACGCGTAACTTCCGTTGGCAGCGTTGTGATGTCGTCACGCAACAGACCCCAAATATCGCGATATTTCTTTTTACACTGGTATCAAAATTTATACCAGTTTTATCGTGGATGATATGATATGGCACCCCCTAGTCTGAACCTATACAATATTGTCATAGTAAAGTATCATATTAGGCTGTATTGATCGATCCCACCCACCCACAACTCCTAAAGAGTATATTAAAAAAATGACATTATTACAGTCTTTTCTCAGGGAAATTGTTTAACTTCCATTAAAAACAACAACAAAAAACTAAAATTACTTTAAAAAGTGCTCACTGCTCTCTTGCCAATTATTTGTTGATCTCACTCCCCACCACAGCCTTTCCTGTAAGTTGGTTGGTAACTGTATGCATCAAGTTCTTTGCCATAGATGACTTCAATAATTGTTGGTAATGTGACAAGCCACACATACAGGGAGCTATCCATGGAATGTCTGGTTGGGGGTGGTCCTCACTGGAGGGTGTCTGCTGTGACTCTCGTGCCCTTTTCCCAGAAACTTTTGACTATATGTCCATACCAGCTGTAACGGTGAACTCATCGCTTGCTTTGTCATGGGTTTTACCGGCAGCCTTCCCTTGCCAGATATCATTGCTGGTAGTGTAGTATGAGAGAAGGATGTCGTAAATATTTTTGATTGCTTCTGCAGATTATTCAGTAAAGTTTTGTAATGTGTCTTATAGTATTTAAACTTGCATGTCAATTTTTTTTTTCTGTTTATTCTAGGTACTCTACAGAGGACTTACGAACTTGGAGGCTGATTATTATCTGAAATACATAAAGACTACTCCATCACACTTGTCTTCTGAGGCTGGACAATCTAGCGTAACCACTCGCATTTGGAGAGAGGAGGAGGGCGGCTTGGCCACCATGAACGTCACCTCACTCTTCTCCTTCACCAGCCCCGCAGTCAAACGGCTGCTGGGTTGGAAGCAGGGAGATGAGGAAGAGAAATGGGCAGAAAAGGCGGTGGATGCTCTGGTGAAGAAGCTGAAAAAGAAGAAGGGAGCCATGGAGGAGCTGGAGCGGGCCCTCAGTTGCCCGGGTGAGCCCAGTAACTGTGTGACAATCCCTCGTTCACTGGATGGACGCCTGCAGGTGTCCCACCGGAAGGGTCTGCCACATGTCATTTATTGCCGGGTGTGGCGCTGGCCAGACCTGCAGTCCCACCATGAGCTGAAGGCACTGGAATGCTGCGAGTACCCCTTTGGCTCCAAACAGAAGGATGTGTGCATCAACCCCTACCACTACAAAAGAGTGGACAGTCCAGGTGAGTGACATGCTGAAGTTGCAAAGGATAAAAGTGCTCATATCACCCTTATTAAAATAATAGTCTTGTAAATAATAACATACTGTATATATAGACCAGATCAGAGGTGCAGTGGGGCAAAAAAGTATTTAGTCAGCCACCAACTGTGCAAGTTCTCCCACTTAAAAGATAAGAGAGGTCTCCAATTTTCATCATAGGTATACCTCAACTATGAGAGACAAAATGAGAAAAAAAAAATCCAGAAAATCACAATGAAGGATTTTTAATGAATTAATTGGTAAATTCCTCGGTAAAATAAGTATTTGGTCGATAACAAAAGTTCATCTCAATACTTTGTTATATACCCTTTGTTGGCAATGACAGAGGTCAAACGTTTTCTGTAAATCTTCACAAGGTTTTCACACACTGTTGCTGGTATTTTGGCCCATTCCTCCATGCAGATCTCCTCTAGAGCAATGATGTTTTGGGGCTGTCGCTGGGCAACACGGACTTTCAACTCCCTCCAAAGATTTTCTATGGAGTTGAGATCTGGAGACTGGCTAGGCCACTCCAGGACCTTGAAATGCTTCTTACGAAGCCACTCCTTCATTGCCCGGGCGGTGTGTTTGGGATCATTGTCATGCTGAAAGACCCAGCCACGTTTCATCTTCAATGCCCTTGCTGATGGAAGGAGGTTTTCACTCAAAATCTCAAGATACATGGCCCCATTCATTCTTTCCTCTACACGGATCAGTCGTCCTGGTCCCTTTGCAGAAAAACAGCCCCAAAGCATGATGTTTCCATCCCCATGCTTCACAGTAGGTATGGTGTTCTTTCTCCTCCAAACACGACAAGTTGAGTTTTTACCAAAAAGTTCTATTTTGGTTTCATCTGACCATATGACATTCTCCCAGTCCTCTTCTGGATCATCCAAATGCTCTCTAGCAAACTTCAGACGGGCCTGGATGTGTACTGGCTTAAGCAGGGGGACACGTCTGGCACTGCAGGATTTGAGTCCCTGGCGGCGTAGTGTGTTACTGATGGTAGCCTTTGTTACTTTGGTCCCAGCTCTCTGCAGGTCATTCACTAGGTCCCCCCGTGTGGTTCTGGGATTTTTGCTCACCGTTCTCGTGATCATTTTGACCCTACAGGGTGAGATCTTGCGTGGAGCCCCAGATCGAGGGAGATTATCAGTGGTCTTGTATGTCTGCCATTTTCTAATAATTGGTCCCACAGTTGATTTCTTCACACCAAGCTGCTTACCTATTGCAGATTCAGTCTTCCCAGCCTGGTGCAGGTCTACAATTTTGTTTCTGGTGTCCTTTCACAGCTCTTTGGTCTTGGCCATAGTGGAGTTTGGAGTCTGTTTGAGGTTGTGGACAGGTGTCTTTTATACTGATGAGTTCAAACAGGTGCCATTAATACAGGTAACGAGTGGAGGACAGAGGAGCCTCTTAAAGAAGAAGTTACAGGTCTGTAAGAGCCAGAAATCTTGCTTGTTTGTAGGTGACCAAATACTTATTTTACTGAGGAATTTACCAATTAATTCATTAAAAATCCTTCAATGTGATTTTCTGGATTTTTTTTTCTCATTTTGTCTCTCATAGTTGAGGTATACCCATGATGAAAATTGGAGACCTCTCTCATCTTTTAAGTGGGAGAACTTGCACAATTGTTGGCTGACTAAATACTTTTTTGCCCCACTGTATAAAATTCAGTGTTTTCAACTGTTACTTTCACATCATTTCTGGTCTGCCTCAGAGTTTGAGAAAATTGATCCTGGTGGCATCTTTATTATATTTAAATACCCTGAGTCTGAGAGTTGCTGTGAGATGAGAAAACACTTGGTTATGCTGAAACTGTGTGCAAAAATTTAATTTTGGTTAAAAAAAGAGAAAAATTGGACAGCGCATTAAAGATTTGGTTTACAAAACTTGTAACCTGTGGCTGTCTTGGCTTTTTTTTGGGGAGGGGGGGGGGGTTCAGCCGTATTGCTTTTTTTGGCTTCTAATTTACAATTGGGTGATAATTCGTTCAGTAAGACAAAAATCTGCTCCTTTATTCGACAAATCCAATTGGAAAAAATAATTTTAAACTTTATCTTAGACCACATTTTGAATATACTGTAAATGTATTGTAATTGATTCTTATGATGAAAGCCAGAAATTTGATACTGACCCAGTTTTGATATTCTCTAAAATGAAATCAACTAAAAGACAGTTGGTTTCTTACTAAACAGAAAGTGAGGGGTCGGCTGACAAGATAAAAAACAGCTGTGTGCATGGTACAAGTGTGTTCAGGGCCGTGTGTGTGTGTGTGAGAACAGAGCAGGAAATTCCATCTGGGGGAGATAGAAGGCTTTGTTTTGGGCATGCTCTGTGCTGCAGACTTGCTGCTTTTTTCTTTCCTTTGTGAACACATGTAGGCACAGGCACACACTCACACATGCATGCGTGTAAAAAAACAAAACAAAACGGGATACACATGTGCTTTCACACTGAGGACTAAGGGTGGTTTCTCTGAGGACAGCTGGGACAGGAAGACGCACACACACACACAATAGGAGGAAAGCGTTGCCTGCCTTGCACGCGTTTTGTTTTAGCAGCGGGTGGACAACGGGGCTAAGGTGATTCAACTCTGCGCCACCTGTCTGTCCACACTACTTTCCCCCCACGTGCAGCCCCTCTTCTCCCTTCCTCAACACCACCCAGTTACACAAAAGCATCCTGTTGGTCCCATTTCTATTCTACATCACACCACAGCTGTCTGCCCTCTGTATGAAATAAACTTGCATCAGTGCATTAGTCTGCTGCAGCAGCACGTGAGATACCTGCAGGAAAACAGACAGCACCGCAAGGCCCATCTAAAATTTCAGCACCAGCTTTATTTATCTGCACAGGTATTTATAGACCTCCAATATATCTCTGTGGTTTGTACGGCACTCAATTAGCCCTCAGTAAAGATATTTACTCCAAGTGATGAATTCCTCAAGAACAGCTTGCTTCACAATGTGTTTTCAGAGCAGAAACTGGAGAGTCTGGGCCAAATACTGCTGGCTAAGACCAGCTGCCTGGAAGCTGACACTTGAAAAATGCAGCGACATCTGCGTCCAGTGTTGAATCATGAACAGTGCCAGAAAGACATTTCTTTATTGTTCTGCCATGAAATGTGTTATCTAGTTCAAGTGTGTGTGTGTGTGTGTGTGTGTGTGTGTGTGTGTGTGTGTGTACACATATATAGCTCTGGGGGGAAAAAAAACCCCACTATACATGTAGAGATGCTAATTTAGGATTTTGTAGTATCTGTTGAATTTCTATACAAGGACACCTCAGTCTACTTAAGGAGATACTGATCAGGTGATCATCTAAGCATCATAAGATGCATGAAAGCTGTGAATAAAATTTATTCCACAAATAAAGATTTGAGTTCTTCCTAAGTTAAAACTTAAGCCTTAGTCACAACCAGCCATACAGGCTGCTATGGCCTGTCTGTGTGCAGATTTTGGGCTGAATGTCATATGCCATGTAAATGTTGTGAATTTTTAGAGATTTTTAGAGCATGTAAGCGTGTACGGAGGATGATGGACATGCCCAACAAACTCCACAAATTCTCTGTGAGCAAGTGGTTGAAAGAGTGATCTGCTGCCTCTGCAAGGAGTTTGCATGTTAGATGTATGATTTTTAAGGCCCCTGGGAATAAAAATCGTGGTATAACACTATAAAACTGTGTTGTAATACAGTTATTTTAAGATATTTAGAGTGGTGAATATAGTATTTGGGGTGGTAGAACGTATTGAGCTTGCACGCTCCACTGATCTCTATAGAAAACCTAGATAGCTCACGCCCCATTAGTGAGTACAGAGCCGAGTGAAGCCACCTGGCCGCCATATTAGGAAGGGAATCGAGTTGACATTATGTTTAGCGGCTGTGCAAGATTATAAGCTGTGTCTCCATACCAAGAAGTTCAAAATCTGTTAATTTTGGGGGAAGTTATTGAGGCTAAAGTGACACCATTTACTACTAAAACCATTCATTCTTCATTGACTCACTGAGTGTTTTGGTTGTACTAATATGGCGTCCAGGTGGCTTCACTTCTGGTGGCCAATGATCCATCCAGTTTTTTTAGAGATCAGTGGCACACTACTAATCGGATAGCAACAGTGAGAGTGAGTGAGTGACTGAAAACACGACTGTTTCATCCTTCATCAGACACAAAACCTTTCATACATTCTGTAGGATAGAAGAAGTTTTTGAAGCCTGGGGAAGATGTCCTAATTGACAGAGGACTTAAAAACAAATTGCACTGGGTGTGGATTAAAGAAATGGGCAGAGACGGCAAGCTTTTTGGTAGCTGGTGTAAAAAAAATAATAAAATGAAATTAGAGAACAGAAGCTTGTTTCTGCATGTTGTGCTTGAAATAATGCAGTTTAGAGTATTGTATACAGTTCACTGTTGCTGTTTGCAATTTAATAAAAATACATGGCACAAATGTTGTACATTCCATTAAAAATAGTAAATCAATGGCCTTTTCCATATAGCCTTTACTGAATGATTGCTAATCAAATCTTATTCCACCAGTGAATTATGGCCCTTTTCCACTAGTCCCCACTCAGCTCTACATGCCTCAACACGGCTTTACATGGCTCAGCATGCTTTTGTTTCCATTACAGCAGAGTACCGCTTGGGGTGGGTGGGATTTTTTTTTACAACAAAGCGGCTCCAGACTCCTGCGACTTAAAACACGCGACACAAGCAAAACACAACATGGCGGCTTACGAGGCGACTGCTCTTTGTCTGGCTTTTTGTCAGAATAAAGGCAAAAACGACAGCCAGACAAGGGTACAGGCAGCGAGACAAAACACTCTGGAAAAGTACTGGAGCGTTTAGGAAGCCATAGAGCCAAAGACGTGAGGATACAAACTAGATCACATATGAAGGTAAGCTAATGATTGCTAATGCTAGTTTGCTTTAAGTCCACCGTATTACATTGTAATGTCTGCAAGTTATTGCTATTAGGTACACACACAACAACTGTGTATGTTGTGTGTGTGTGTGTTTCAGATAGCTCTCTTGTGGCAAAATTACCACTTCAAACCATGGGTCTGGGCGTTCAACACAGCCTCTCACTGATGCCACCCCAGCTTTACAAACGCTCAGTGGCTACAGAACTTCAGAATGTCTGTAGAAACGTGTAGCTTCCTGTGCAACAAATTCCTCTGGTCTGTGTGAAAATCATGACTGTTGAGACGTTATGGGATGTACCTGCTCCAGCAGCACTGAGTCTGATGGTGTCCTGGCAAAAACTGTTCAGCTGCCCAAACTTGATCGCCAGGTTGTAGTTATGGGGTTATATTAGCCATAAAATATATATATTTCAACAGGTAAACAGTACTGAGTTAGGTATAATAAGATATACTGTATTTAACAATTATGATACATTTTAGGCCAAAACAAACTTGATCTAGGATTAAAAGCAATTAAAATAATGCACTCACAAGGTTACATGGAAAATACTTGATTTACTGGACAGATACAGGTAGATACTGTAGAAATATATATTCTCTGCATCAACAATGTCCTATGCATGTATTCATGTAGTATTGCACTGGGAATTTTGACAATACTTTTCGTACTTTTTGCAGATCTGTCTCCACTTTTGTTTTATGTGTGAAAGTTACCACCAAGTGACATAAATTAAATACTAAAAGATTGGAAAAGCTGTCTAAGAACAATCCAGCAGTTTGAGAAATCAGTTTTGGTTTGGTGTAAGTCTGTCAACAGAATTATGAACCATAAAGCAGTTTGTGTTAAAATGTTAAATCCCATTAAACCCTAACCTAGAGGTGTCCAATCATGTGCCATGGAGGGCCAAGACCCTGCAGGTTCTCTCTTCTACCCAGTGTCTTCAGCAGGTGTTTTCACTGATCAGCAGTCAGTGGAAGAAATTCGATGGAATCTGCTGCTGAAGACACTGGTTGGAAGTAAAGCCTGCAGGGTCTTGGTCCTCCATGGCACATGATTGGACACCCCTGCCCTAACCCATTATTAGAAAATACAGATGCTAATATGGCACAGAATTCCTCCATATACTGGTACTATCACTAAAGTGATACAGTCTTCAGTAAATAAGATTCTTTTAGATTACTTTTTCTTAAAAATAAGCCATTATTTTCAACATCACTGATAAATGGTTTGTGCTGTTGACTGTTTTCACACCGGTGTCTTAACAGACACATTTTGGATTACCAAAATGCGTCTAAATATTTTTTAATTACAATGTCATGATTCACTGTATCACAACATTTTGTTGGTCCAAAACTGCGCCCACAACCTACAACCTGACCTTGATCTATAGACTTTTATAGGATGTTTAAGTAAATAGACTCCATAATATACTCCAATAAAATTGTATAGCAACCCTTTTTTTCTGAAACTTTGGAGAAAGTTGGTAATGTACTACAGACACATAACCTGATTTACAGCTGAATTTGGTCAGAAGAGAGGATATGTATGTAATTATTGACTCTTTTCCCACCAGTGTCATAACAGACAAAACACAGTCATGGTGCAAACACATTCATCTTTCATTCATTCATCTTCTTCCGCTTAATCCTTTTCAGGTCGCTGGGGGGCTGGAGCCTATCCCAGCATCTTTGGGCGAAAGGCAGGGTACACCCTGGACAGATCGCCAGTCCATCGCAGGGCCAACACAGAAAGACAGACAACCATTCACTCTCACAGTCATACCTAAGGACAATTTAGAATCCCCAGTTTTTGATGCCAATTAACCTAACTTGCATGTTTTTGGCATGTGGGAGGAAACCGGAGAAATCCCGGAGTAAACCCACGCAGACACAGGGAGAACATGCAAACTTCAAACACAGTCACTGGTTTATTACAAGTATCAGCACAGTTACAGACGGTTTTGTTTCGTATGTACACAAGTTAAAAAAAAAACAAAAAAAACACTGGGGATGGAGAGCCGGCCACTCATCACGTTCACAAGCTTGCCCAGTTCAGCCAGAAAAGCTTGATTGAAGGCAGCAGTTTGTGTCATCTCCTCCCTTCGGAAGGCGACTTCTTGCTTCACATGTGTTGTCAGCAAGCTGGTTGATGGCCTGCATGTGCTGGGCAAGTGCTTCACGGTGCTGTTCAAGCTGCCGTTCATGTAGCCGCACCTTGTCACCATACAGCTGAACAAACACAGTGGCAAGGTCCGTTGTGGGGTGGCTCCTTTTCCTCTTGCCTAGACGAAAGACAGAAATGGATGGTGATTAGTTAAAGAAAGTTCAAAACGTATATTAAGGAAATACACTTGTGAAAGCCAGTGGTGGGATGTGACAAAAATGCTTCATTGTTGTATTTAAGCACAACTATATCATGTTGCTGTACCTCAGTAGAGCAGATTTTGCAGGCACCAGGTTATGTTTAAAATTGTTTATATTGTAGCCTTAGAAATATGAATGAGTTAATACAGTCAGCTGACTTAAATCATTTTAATGCAGCATGTTGACTGCAAGTACATTCGAAAGTGAGTTCATGTGCTACATCAGTTTTTCAAAAACAAAAATTATATCAGTACTTCCTCCACCACAGCTAAAAATGGGACCGGGTTGTGGACCCCTGACAAGTGAGCGCCCCAGGATCCACTCTGTACATGTACAAGTACATTTTCAATTCAAGGATTTATGCTGGAAAAGAAACAGCGCGGTATGTGGGTCTATTATGAGGCTTTAGGAAATTATAGCAATCACTTTATAAATCACTGGTTTGAAAATGCACTTGTATATGTTGAGATTTTGGATCCTGGGGTCCACTTGACTTGTATCCATATAAACATAACATGCTGAGGGAGGCGGACCCCTGGCATGTGATTCTAGAAAGTAAGTACACACAACTTAATGCGCAGCACCAAAGTGCAACATGTACACAAACCAGGATTTTAACCAGGATTAACATATTTCATAGTTTTGCTCTCACAAGTGAATACTTCAAAGCAAGTGCGAATCAGCTACTAGCTAGCTAGTGCTCCTTGCCAACACTCGTTAGCCAGGACAAACGGGCGTTGTTATTGCTCAAAAAAAAAAGCGAGCTTGCCACCAATAGGATAAATAAGCGAAAAGATGCACAATATCACAAAACACACCATCCATGATTCTCTCACCTTCAACTTCTCCCTACTTTGTTTTAATGACTGGTTGTATCCTGGGCTGCCATCTGTTTTGTTGTGGGTCGCTCCATCTCGTCAGCCACCAAGCACAGAAAAGTCCGCACCTCTTCATTGGGCCACGGTGTAGATGTCTGCAAAACATGCAAAGCCATCTCTATTAATATCATGTTTTCTCGCTTAACAATTTTTGGCAAATGGTGGTTGTAGATTCTGCAGAAGATGGCACTTTCATGACGTTACGTCCTGACCAATCAGTGGCCTGCAGTCTGACATCACATTTTCAGCCCGACTTAGCACGGTTAGTACCAGGTGCTAATGGAAAAGCCTACAAAGCGCGCCGAGTCAAACTGAGTAGGGCTAAGTGGGTACTAGTGGAAAAGGGGCTTTAGTTCGCTTGACTGAGCTTCACAAACCCTTATTCTAGTGGTGTTGGATGATTAAAATTTCTAATTGCGATTAATCTTTTGGAACGCCGAGTTAATTGTGATTAATAATGTGTTTTTCCCATTCAGATAAAGTGTACCTTAAGGTGGTAATTTTTCAAGTTTCTCATAGTATTATAAACATGGGAGTGGACAAATATACTTGCTTTCTTCACCTGTAGGTTTATTAAAGCTCTCAACATACCCAAAATGACAAAAACTATCCAGTATATTCTCCTGAAATATTTCTGGTGCGCACTGCGTCATTACGAGCTGCAGGCACAAGAAGTGCATAAATCATAAATTATGACTTTCTTTGTTTGCTAGCGGCAAGTCCCGGGGAAAACCCCCATGAGTGCCTGGTATCAGTGGAAAGCTTAGAAATCATACTTTCTAAAAATACATATGTTTTTGCGGAAGACGTAATTCCTGACCAATCGAACGCAAGATTTCAGCCTAGCCAAAATATAAATGTCTTTTTCTGGGCCGTTTTGGCACACTTCCAACACATTAAATATAATTTTGAAGGTCTTTCAATACATTCATTCATTCATCTTCTTCTGCTTAATCCTTTTCGGGTCGCGGGGGCGCTGGAGTCTATCCCAGCATCTTTGGGCGAGAGGCAGGGTACACCCTGGACAGATCGCCAGTCCATCGCAGGGCCAACACAGAGAGACAGACAACCATTCACTCTCACAGTCATACCTAAGGACAATTTAGAATCCCCAGTTTGATGCCAGTTAACCTAACTTGCATGTTTTTGGCATGTGGGAGGAAACCGGAGAAATCCCGGCGTAAACCCACGCAGACACGGGGAAGAACATGCAAACTCCACACAGATCACTGTTGGTCGGGGGCTGGGATCGAACCTAGGATCCCCCGGCCAAGGGTGAGTTGCTATGCTGCCGCAGTGCTAACCACTCCGCCACCGCGCTGCCTCTTTCAATACAGAATATGGAAATAACGTTACATCAGTTTTGAAAATGTCCTCAAAGTGAATATTTTTGCTAGCACGGGTCATTTGTTTACAGTGTTGGCGTCTTAGCAGCGGCACTAACAGAGCTACTATTGCGTTCGTGATGACACCCCAGCGTGCTACAAAAATGGCCAAGAAGTGAATGGACATTCCAACCACAGCTTGAGTTTTTTTTAGACTGGTACTCACCAACAGTTGGACCTGTGGGGATGAAAACAGGCAAATTTCTGTCTCAGCAGATGGAGATCAGCTATAAACTAGCATGTAGCTACTAGCTGCGAGCTAGCTAGCTTCCACAGAAGGACAACACAACATCCAGGCAAAGTTTTGGAGGAGGCTATAACAATTATCCAGGTGAGTGCGCCGACAGATAGCGTTGTAAACTTAAACATGACAGTACTTTGGTAATATCCATGGCTCTAATCAAGCTTGTCTGCATGGTGCACACCGTGCCAGTGGCCACAACGGCCTTGGTACGGAGAGCGGCTACGTTAAAAAGTACTGTTTGCGCTTTCTGCCGTTAACCGCGATCACAAAATTTGTCGCCGTTAACCGGGCAATGCGTTAACGGGCAATTAACGCCAACTCCACTACCTTATTCATAAATTTTGTGTTATAGATTGTAGGTCATTCTGTACATAATTTGTATAACTTGATAGTAACAGCATCCTAAATGTTAGATGTTTGCACCATATTAGTGAGATGGAGTACTATTGCCACCTACTGACCTTCCTTGGCACTGCTGTTTCAAACAGTCCACCATCTGAATTTGTCAGTGGGTATGGCAGATATGTTACTAGCTAGCTTCAAGGGAAATCATTTTCATATAAATGTACAGTGCATCCGGAAAGTATTCACAGCGCTTCACTTTTTCCACATTTTATGTTACAGCCTTATTCCAAAATTGATTAAATTCATTTTTTTCCTCAAAATTCTACACACAATACCTCATAATGACGATGTGAAAAGTTTGAGATTTTTGTAAATTTATTAAAAATAAAAACAAACTAAGAAATCACATGTACATAAGTATTCACAGCCTTTGCCATGAAGCTCATAATTGAGCTCAGGTGCATCCTGTTTCCACTGATCATCCTTGAGATGTTTCTGCAGCTTAACTGGAGTCCGCCTGTGGTAAATTCAGTTGATTGGACATAATTGGAAAGGCACACAGCTGCCTATATAAGGTCCCACAGTTGACAGTGCATGTCAGAGCACAAACAAAGCTTGAAGTCAAAGGAATTGTCTGTAGATCTCTGAGACAGGATTGTCTCAAGGCACAAATCTGGGGAAGGGTACAGAAAAATTTCTGCTGCTTTGAAGGTCCCAATGAGCACAGTGGCCTCCATCAGCCGTAAATGGAAGAAGTTCAGAACCACCAGGACTCTTCCTAGAGCTGGCCGGCCATCTAAACTGAGCGACTGGGGAAGAAGGGCCTTAGTCAGAGAGGTAACCAAGAACCCGCTGGTCACTCTGTCAGAGCTCCAGTGTTCCTCTGTGGGAGAGGAGAACCTTCCAGAAGGACAACAATCTCTGTAGCAATCCACCAATCAGGCCTGTATGGTAGAGTGGCCAGACGGAAGCCACTCCTTAGTAAAAGGCACATGGCAGCCTGCCTGGAGTTTGCTAAAAGCCACCTGAAGGACTCAGACCGTGAGAAGCAAATTCTCTGGTCTGATGAGACAAAGATTGAACTCTTTGGCGTGAATGCCAGGCATCATGTTTGGAGGAAACCAGGCACCGCTCATAACCATGCCAATGGTGGTGGCAGCATCATGCTGTGGGGATGTTTTTCAGTGGCAGGAACTGGGAGACAAGTCAGGATAGAAAGATGAATGCAGCCATGTACAGAGACATTCTGAATGAAAACCTCCTCCAGAGCACTCTTGACCTCAGACTGGGGTGACAGTTCATCTTTCAGCAGGACAGTGACCCTTAGCACACAGCCAAGATATCAAAGGAGTGGCTTCAGGACAACTCTGAATGTTCTTGAGTGGCCAATCCAGAGCCCAGACTTGAATGCAATTGAACATCTCTGGAGAGATCTGAAAGTGGCTGTGCACTGACGCTTCCCACCCAACCTGATGGAGATTGAGAGGTGCTGCAAAGAGGAATGGGCAAACTGCCCAAAGATAGGTGTGCCAAGCTTGTGGCATCATATTCAAAAAGACTTGAGGCTGTAATTGCTGCCAAAGGTCCATCAACAAAGTATTGAGCAAAGGCTTTGAATACTTATGTACATGTGATTTCTTAGTTTTTTATTTTTAATAAATTTGCAAAAATCTCAAAACTTTTTTTCCACATTGTCATTATGGGATATTGTGTGTAGAATTTTGAGGAAAAAAATTAATCCATTTTGGAATAAGGCTGTAACATAACAAAATGTGGAAAAAATGAAGTGCTGTGAATACTTTCCAGACGTACTGTGTGTGTGTCTCCACCCTGTGACCCTGCCCCCAGAAAAAAGTTCAGGCTCAGGATTTTTTTTTTTCCTTTAACCCCTGATAATGCTATGAATGTACAGTATGTCATCATAATATTTTTTCTAAATTCTAAAAATGACAACACTGAAATCAAAATAAGCATGATGGCCTACTAATGTACTTTCCAAACAACCACCTTTTTTGTTTTTTTGTTTTTTTAATTGAAAGAATGAGCGAGTCATAAATAAATGACGTGTACATTGCAGGCAATTAAAAAAAAAATCGGACTTACTGACAGCTCATTAGTATATTTGACAAGGAGTCTTCAGTCAGAATGTTTAGAAAAGGATTAGCCTACAACTAAGAAAAAAGTGACGTTGCACAGGCTTGGAGCCGCACAAAACTGGATTTAAAACGTTTTTATTTGAACTGTTCCACAGTGATGGTTTTTTTCCTTTTTTTTTTGTACATCATTCAGCTAAGGTATTTGATTTGAGCAATAATCTGGTGGGTTGGATTCTGGATTTCTTAACCAACAGGACGCAGAGAGTAAGGGTCAATGGTACATTGTCTGACCTAAAGTGCTCTTCTACTGGCTCTCCTCAGGGGTGTGTGTTGTCACCACTACTTTTCATCCTGTACACAAACATGTGTCGGAGCAGACATGACAACAGACACATTATAAAGTATGCTGATGACTCAGTTATTGTCGGTCTCCTCCAGGATGGTGAGAGTGGCCACGGCCCAGTAGTTGATGATTTTGTTCACTGGTGTGAGGATTCCTACCTGCAGCTGAATACGACAAAAACTAAAGACATGATTATTGACTTTAGGAGGAAAACTCCCAGGCACAAAGTCACCGTACTAAAAGGCCAGACCACCGAATGTGTACAATCTTACAAATATCTTGGGACGATTATTGATAGTAATTTAAACTTTGAAGAGAACTGTGAAAGGGTGTGCAAAAAGGGTCAGCAACATTTGCATTGCTTGAGAAAACTTGCACGCTTCCAAATTGACCGAACCATAATGACAATGTTTTATCGGGCTTTTATTGAATCTGTTTTATCCTTTTCTTTAGTGTCATGGTTTGGTCAGATAAAACTGAAACAGAGGAAATCCTTGGATCAGGTAGTTAGATGGTCCAGTCGTTTGCTTGGTGAGTCACAGCTGAGCCTGACATCCCTGTACACCAGACAAGTACAGAGGATGGCTACCTCCATTTTAAATGATGACTCCCACCCTTTGCACTGCAACTTTCAGCTTCTTCCCTCAAGACGGAGGTTTGCTGTCCCAAAAAGTAAAACCCAGTGCTACAAAAACAGCTTTGTTCCTGCTGCTGTCAAAGAGTTGAACAAGTTGTAACAATATATTGCTCATAATTTAGGTACCTATTTATTAACTCCATTTTATATTTACTTATTTTTGTAGGATGTTATTTGGGTTCTAAATATTTTATTGGGTTTTAGACCTTTGAGTTTTAACCTCTTTGACTAGTTTTTAACTTTTTAATATGACCCTTCTCTCTTACCTCTGGTTTTTCTCCCATCTCTTTGTCTTTATACCCTGATTGATGGAACCTTGAGTATTTTTTATCATGTTTATAGTCAGCTTCATATGTGCCTGTGTTTGTGTCTATGTTGAATGTAATTTGTGGCTTGTAAATATGGATGTCACCAGACTGCAAAACAAATCTACCCACTGGTACAAATAAAGTAACCTGAACCTAAGGTAAGCACCATTTTAGGGCTGTATCTCGGTCTGTAAAAACCTCCTTGGTTATAAGTTTGATTATTTTTATCTGTAAGGCTTACCGGTCACATTAAAAGCCGAAGCCACTGCAGAGGTTGTCGATAGGTAGTGGGGAGAAAAAAGGGTAGCAGTTGCATTATATTATCTGATACAATTTTTTTTTTTTTTTAATTTTAATATATTTTTTCTAACTTTTTTTTTTTTTTTTTTTCCCCAAATGAAAATACTTGTAAGAGGCAGGCAACTAGTGACATGCGGTCAGGGGAGGCGGGTGAGGTTGAAAATCAGTCATAGGCTGCGCAGTGCTGTTGCCCCAACAGGAGGGGGTGTGCTTGAGCACCATAAGCAGTTTTTGTTTTTTTTTTTAATAAAAGAAGGTAAGGACATTTTAACAGTCACAGTGATTTTTGTCCAGAAGGATTGGCAATTTTTTTTTTCCATTTACAAGTAAACGTAAGACCATGCATGCATGCATAGTAGTTGTAAATACTAATAAAAGTCATAATCATTACTTTGCAATGAGTGTAAACTGTGGAGCTGCAACACAGAGATGCAGCTCTCTGAGCCACAATAATTTACATTATTCCTTGGCCAAACACCAAGTATAAGGAATTTTGTGCTGAAAAAACTTGTTTGTAAAATAATACATTATGCTTTTGTAACTGAGGGTGTTTGCATGTTGTCAGTATTCAAGGAGAGTTATAAAATTAAAACATGGACTTTTATTGCTGCCTTTTCTGTGTATTCCATTAAGAGGTAATTTAATAAAATACCTTACACTTGTTTTATTAACCTTTATTTATACAGGTAGTTCCACTGAGAGACAGGGTCTCATTTTCAAGAGAGACCCGTCAAGACAACACACAGTACAACAGAGTTACAGACATTAAGCAACCTTAACAATACCACACCAAGAAAAAAAAACAACTAATCAGCACAAAACATAAAGAAAAATGTGTAGTACGTGCCAATTGATAACAAATTAGAATACTAAGAACGAGCAGTTTCCCAATGATGCTTTCTCCAGTGACCCGATAAGAAGTTTAAAATCCCCTAAGGGAATCGAGCTAAACAACTTCAGACTTTGCTGTAACAAGTTCCAAGTTGAGGGAGCAGAGTACGAAAATGCCTTTTTGCCAAGCTCTGTATGGACAGAGGGGACAGTAAAAACAATGAAGTCCTGGGAGTGCAAACTGACTGTACTATGTATGTAACATGTAAGATGATAAATAGGTGGGCAGCAGCCCTAGGATGGATTTGTAGATGAAATTATACTAGTGCAAGAGTCTGCTCATGGACAGTGATTACCAGCTGACCAAAGAGTACAAAGTGCAGTGATGTGTGATGGGTTTACATCCTGTAATGAATCTTAGTGTTTCATGATAGATCGTATCCAACAAGTGAAGAGACTGAGCAGAGGCATTCATATGAATAATATTCCCATAGTCAAGAATAGGCAAGAAGGTGACAGCAACAAGTCTTTTCCTAGCATTAAAAGGGAAATGGGATTTCTTTCTAAAGAAGCCGCCCAATTTCAAAACACTTGTTTTGTTAAAGGTATTTTAACGGCCCTGTGATTATTTTTTTAAATTGGTGCAGAAATTCTTTTTTTAAATCTTGATGTATCAAAGACGAAAGACGTGTATTGATTTTAGATGCCATACTCCTGCAACTCAGTGCATTGTTAATGATGGCGAAGAGGTGGAATCTGTGGTCGGATACAAATATCTGGGTTCCATCATTGATGATAACCTCACATTTGAAGACAACACTGAAATGATTTGTTAAAAAAGGTCAGGTCTTTTCTGTTTAACCCCTTGCACTCCGGGCAATTTTCCTAAAAATGCAAAAAAAAAAAACGTGCCCAAAGTAAATCGAAAGCTGTTATTCAACCCTTTGCAGCATCTTCATGGGGTTGGTCTCATTTAAAAGAAAACACTTTGAATTTTTTGGCAAAAAAACCATGATCTCTCTACGTGCTCCGGCCACTGAGTTACAGTCATCTAAACATACTGAACTTGAAGAAAATTAATTTGGACACAGTGTTTTTTTGGATACAAATGCTTGCAAATAACACACAGCTGTCCGATCCGGCTGGAAAATGCAACAGAAATGTAGAACCAAGTGTTATCAAGCTGAGATCCAAATTTGGTAACAATACCACAAAAAATGAATATTTTACACAACTTTGTTTTCAGGTAGTTCCCAGGCGTTTTGGAACTGTGCCAAATCGTGCCAAATGGCACAGTTTGGAAAAATGTCTAACTTTTGAATAATTCAATGTAGAATCTTCATTTTGGGCTCTAATGAAAGGTCGCATTCAGGGCTGTGTCTGTGTCTCTGTGTGTGTGTGTGTGTGGGGTGGGGGTTGTCGTCCCCCCCGCAACAAAGGACGGAGTTCGGCCCTCGCTACATGACGGATTACACTCCTTGCATGTTTCCACAGCAACGCTGTCACAGCGGCTCCCCCCCCCCCTCGCTACTGTGTGTGTGTGTGGGGGGGGGGTTGTCCCCCCCCCTCGCTACAGAAGACGGCCATCGCTACATGATGGAATAGACTCATATGCTTCCCCCCCGCGGACCGGGGGCGTTCGGACCGTGAACGCCCCCCCCCCCCACTCCTCTTCTGCAGCGGGGGGGGGGGGGCGTTCACGGTCCGAACACGGCAAATGAACAGTTTATCGCGGCGCACGCACTTCGTACTTCGTGCGCGGTACAGTTGTAATTTACCGATCGGTCAAAAGTCATTTTTGGATTACAGTTTTCAGGGATAAATAATAATTTAGCTTATAACACCTTACCTCTTCACAGCAGCAGCGTCCTGGCGAACTTCTCTTCCCCATTGTCAGACGAACGCGACGCTGGTCCGCTCGTGGATCCCGATCAAAACATAATCCCAATATTGCGGTTTTGGTGAATGATTTACGACCTTTGTTGTCGGCCTCCGTCGGTCTATGATGACGGAAGAGAATCCTAAACGTCTATTCTGCTGGAATGAGTGCAGGTCCCACTTGTGGGTGTTCTCCATGCTGCTGCGTGAGCCTGGGTCTGTAGCAGGTTCGTCCAGCGTCCTTTGTTTTCATCTGCTGCAACAGTAAATATCTCTTCACCCAGCCCGAATTTCTGTGCTTCAGTTGGCTCCTGCATTCACAGTAGGCGGGTCCTCCTTCCTTGGTTTTCATTCATTGGCTCTTCATGGTTTCAGAAACCCAATTCAAGGCTCTTATTAGTCGAATGAGAGGTCAATCAGATGAACTAATCTGTTCGCGGCTGTCTGCAGCTTTTTTTTCAGTGGCGCTTGGAGGCCAGCACTATCTCCATCTGCACCATCATCAGTATATCATGCGTCATGCGTCCGAGCGCGCTCTCGTGCGCCCTAGGACGCAGAGACTTGCCTGCCCGCGGAACAACGGAGCGCAAGTGGTTAATAAAGCTTGCTAAATTTCATGTTGATAAAACCTTGAGGACCCTTTTTAAAATAAATCCTACATTGAATCTGTGCTATATTTTCTTTTATCTGTCGTTTTGGTGGTTTGAATGTTAGACACAAGACCACTCTGTTAAAAATGGTAAACATCAGTAGTAAAATCATCTGCGTCCAGCAGAGCAACCTGTTTGATTTGTATAATAGGTGTGAAGAGGGTGAATTCTATACTTTCAGACCATTCTCACCCTCTTCATCAGGAGTACAGTTTCTCCCCTCTGGTTTATGTTTTAGATTTCCCTCAGTTAAGACCAACAGATACACTCATTCATCGCCACAGCCATCACCCTCCTTAATGCAGGGAAGAAAAGGTACACACATTCACTCTCATATATGTATTCTATTTATTTATAGGAGCTCGGTGATGAAATTGCTGTTTTAGATGGCATGTCGCTGTTTTGTTTTGTTTTCTTTTAAACCAAGTGCTAGGTGGTGAAATTGTTTTTAGATGGTATGTCGCTGGTCAGTGGTATGTGGGTACATGTATGGGCATGTGTGTGCAGGTGCATGTATGTATGCACGTATGTGTCTATGTATATATGTATGTGGATGTATTAGTGTGGTTATTTTGTACTTATGGAGATGCTGGTATTGTAATATCAGTGTGTGCCTTTTACTGTGACTGATGTTCTGCCTGTCACCAGTTCAGTGCTGCTGTTGTTGTTTGATGTCTGTTTGTTTTTTTTTCTTTTATGTGAAGCACTTGTTGCAACACAAATTGCCCACTTAGGGACAATGAAGATTACTTGAGCTTGAAGTATTTATAAAATCTGATTTGTAAATCAGACCTTGAAAGCATCACCGCCTCAAAGGAAATGAAACTCATCGCACGTCACTGCAGGCAACATACAGTACGTACCTGTTGTTTTCCCCTCATCTCCTACATTGGTTTCACCAGAATTTGTTGAGGAAAATACTGAATTATCCTGTTGTCCACATATTAAATGTGACCCACCATGAGTAAACCAGCAACAAGTTGGCCTGACATGATTGCTAAAAAACACATTTTTTTTTAATTTTTTTTTTTTTTTAAATTTGTGATTTTTGTCTTTTTGCAAAATGTGCTAATTGAAATTATGACAAAGCTACTCCAAGCTTCAAATAACTGGGGAGATTTTAAAACTGTAAACTTTGAATTTGACATAGTCAATAGACAATCCTTGGAAATTTTGGACCTGATTTTCTCAGAGAAGTAGTTTGAGAGGTGCTAACATTCACATGGCCACATCTTCAGATATTTTCGGATTTCCATGTGTTCAACATCATTGGAAAGCTTAGATTCCACACTTTTGGAATCTGTAAATAACTCAAAATACCCTTCAGGAGACGTGTTCCTGGTTTTTCTGTGACTGGTCACAAATGTGCAAATGTGCACAGATGGGATGGAAATTACAGTGAAATACTATCAGTGCAATTCGTCAAAATGACAGACCGCTCTGGAAATGTTCTTTGATTGCTAAAAATTACAGGTCAATGATGAAGAATTCTCAGTTAACGCAACCTCAGTCTGGCGTGTGTGTGTGTGGGGGGGGGGGGGGGGGGCTACCTCACGTGGACCCTGTGAGGTGCAGGGCACACTTAAGCCTGTCAAAGAACTCCTTGCAGCCTGTCCAAAACACCTACGACATCTATGACCCCAGAAAACCACAGCTGATGTACGATATCTAAATTCATACGTCCGGTGTTCTGACATTTTACCATACTTATCAGAACGGCCATATCCTGGGTTACTACGCATGCACGCATATGCTGTGCATGGGTAGTAATGGAAAATATGCTCCGCCTATAATTTCAGCATATGATGCAGCTGATGGAAGGTAAGCAATGTGCATGCGTATAACAGGAAAGGGGCGGTGTGCTGCACCATGATTGGCTGATCCAAAAATGTGGCGCGATTTCGGTGTGTCTATATATATATATATATATATATATATATATATACTGTATATATACTGTATATATGTATAATATCCTGCTGTTAAAAACTACTCAATACAGCTGACAAAAGGTAAACAATAGCATACCGTGGCCCAGCTGATGAAAGGCGAGCAATTATGTAATGTTCGTGCCATATATGCATTGCAACTGATTCTGACAAAGTATGCTAAACTGATAACTCTATCAGTTTGCCATATGGGTATGGTATTCTGAGAAAGTATGGTAAAATGGCAGAACACCGGTTGTGACTAAGGCTTTAAGTATTTTAGTGTTTAAGAATGAACATGTGCTTTTTTAATATCATTTGCTCTAAAAACACACCGAAAGGCACACCTAAAAGCAACATCTTTTTTGTCATTTTGGCCAGTTTTCATTTTCTGTAAATGCTTTAATACCCTGTTAACACAGGAGTGGAGATCATTGAGAGACCTGGCCAATTTTTGATCTTTCAGTGATCTCCACAGTTGCCACGGTCTCCTCAAATTTTTGGCTGTCCAAACCAGACAAGGTTTCTCCCAAACGATCCCAAATATCAAAAATTGTCTGTCTCTCAGTGATCTGTGTGCTGTGTAAAGGGGCCTTAATGATGATATTTTGACTTGGAATTTCGGTGAGTTGTTTTCATCCATCCATCCATCCATCCATCCATCTTCTTCCGCTTAATCCTTTTTCGGGTCGCAGGGGGCTGGAGCCTATCCCATTATCTTTGGGCGAGAGGCAGGGTACACCCTGGACAGATCGCCAGTCCATTGCAGGGCCAACACAGAGACCGACAACCATTCACTCTCACAGTCATACCTAAGGACAATTTTAGAATCCCCAGTTTGATGCCAATTAACCTAACTTGCATGTTTTTGTCATGTGGGAGGAAACCAGAGAAATCCCGGAGTAAACCCACGCAGACACAGGGAGAACATGCAAACTCCACACAGATCAGTTGTTTTCAGTAGTTTAGACAACAAAATTGTTAATTTTACTTAAACATGTATGTGTAAATAGTGTACATGGTGTTTATACTTGCGTATAATTGTTTGAACAGATGAATGTGGTACCTTCAGGCATCTGGAAATTATACCCAAGGATGAACCAGACTTGTGGAGGTCCACAATTCTCTTCCTAATATTCGTGTATGTAAACTTCGGACTTTGATGAAATAAAAAAAAAAAGATTCTAAAAAATTATTTAGCAAATGGAAATAATTTTGATAATCCTAACTGACCTAAAATAGGAAAAGTTCAGTCTGATTTAATGTCAGACAGAAAAGGTTGTCCATTTATACAGTACATGTGAACTTCTTGTTTCAACTCTGTGTGTGTGCGCGTGTATGTACAGGTGCATCACTCTAATCTGTGCGTGTGTGTCACACTTCATAGAACATCATAGGACGGTCTATGAACTCGGGCATCACAGGACGACAAATGTGTCTATGATGTCACATAGACCACAGAGATCATAGGGCGATTTGTCTTTATGTCACATGTAGATTTGTCTATGTGCATAGGATGCCTGAGTTCATAGGATGATTTGTCTTGACAACAACTGCTGCACGTCAGAAAAGATGCCATGAAGATGAAACACCTGAGGTTCCAACAGTACATTGCACCCGTCTGAGACAGGAGACCCTTCACCAGCATAGGGTACGGCAGACTTTAAAGCACATTTCTAGGACATCATAGGACGGCCTATGATCTCTGCCTCATCATCATAGTGCGTCCTATGAACTCAGGCATCATAGGATGACTCGCCATGCCTACATGACAGCAAATGTGTAACCTTGACGAATGCCAGTCTACACTACAAATGTGTAAAATGCCAAGCAAAGCGCTGATTTTCTCCGGGTGCTCCGGTTTCTTGGTTTCTACGGGCATGCACGGGCCTTCCTGAACAGGGTCGAAAGCCACTTTTTCAGGATCGTGCCCATGAACTGGAATTACGACGCACCTATCCCTCAACCAGTGGTCTGAACGAAGACCCACCAGATGGAGAGCAATAGAATGAGAACTGCTGCACGTCAGAAAGGATACCATGAACATGAAACACCTCAGGTTCCACCAGTACGCCGCAGGCATGACTGTGAACAACACAGCCGTCTGAGACAGGAAGAGACCCTTCAGTGGTCTGAACTAAGAAGACCCACCAGCTGATGTCTGTATAATGGCACAATAGAGCACATGACTCCCTACAAGACATATACAGTATATATACATACATACATACAGTGGGGCAAAAAAGTATTTAGTCAGCCACCAATTGTGCAAGTTCTCCCACTTTAAAGATGAGAGAGGTATCCAATTTTCATCATAGGTATACCTCAACTATGAGAGACAAAATGAGAAAAAAAAATCCAGAAAATCACATTGTCTGATTTTTAAAGAATTTATTTGCAAATTATGGTGGAAAATAAGTATTTGGTCACCTACAAACAAGCAAGATTTCTGGCTCTCACAGACCTGTAACTTCTTCTTTAAGAGGATCCTCTGTCCTCCACTCGTTACCTGTATTAATGGCACCTGTTTGAACTCATTATCAGTATAAAAGACACCTGTCCACAACCTCAAACAGTTAGACTCCAAACTCCACTATGGCCAAGACCAAAGAGCTTTCAAAGGACACCAGAAACAAAATTGTAGACCTGCACCAGGCTGAGAAGACTGAATCTGCAATAGGCAAGCAGCTTGGAGTGAAAAAGTCAACTCTGGGAGCAATTATTAGAAAATGGAAGACATACAAGACCACTGATAATCTCCCTCGATCTGGAGCTCCATGCAAGATCTCACCCCGTGAGGTCAAAATGATCACGAGAACGGTGAGCAAAAATCCCAGAACCACATGGGGCGACCTAGTGAATGACCTGCAGAGAGCTGGGACCAAAGTAACAAAGGCTACCATCAGTAACACACTACGCCGCCAGGGACTCAAATCCTGCAGTGCCAGACGTGTCCCCCTGCTTAAGCCAGTACATGTCCAGGCCCGTCTGAAGTTTGCTAGAGAGCATTTGGATGATCCAGAAGAGGATTGGGAGAATGTCATATGGTCAGATGAAACCAAAAAGGAACTTTTTGGTAAAAACTCAACTTGTCATGTTTGGAGGAGAAAGAACACCATACCTACTGTGAAGCATGGGGGTGGAAACATCGTGCTTTGGGGCTGTTTTTCTGCAAAGGGACCAGGACGACTGATCCGTGTAAAGGAAAGAATGAATGGGGCCATGTATCGTGAGATTTTGAGTGAAAACCTCCTTCCATCAGCAAGGGCATTGAAGATGAAACGTGGCTGGGTCTTTCAGCATGACAATGATCCCAAACATACCGCCCGGGCAATGGAGTGGCTTCGTAAGAAGCATTTCAAGGTCCTGGAGTGGCCTAGCCAGTCTCCAGATCTCAACCCCATAGAAGATCTTTGGAAGGAGTTGAAAGTCCGTGTTGCCCAGCGACAGCCCCAAAACATCACTGCTCTAGAGGAGATCTGCATGGAGGAATGGGCCAAAATACCAGCAATAGTGTGTGAAAACCTTGTGAAGACTTACAGAAAACGTTTGACCTCTGTCATTGCCAACAAAGGGTATATAACAAAGTATTGAGATGAACTTTTGTTATTGACCAAATACTTATTTTTCACCATAATTTGCAAATAAATTCATTAAAAATCAGACAATGTGATTTTCTGGACTTTTTTTTCCCTCATTTTGGTCTCTCATAGTTGAGGTATACCTATGATGAAAATTGGAGACCTCATCTTTTAAGTGGGAGAACGTGCACAATTGGTGGCTGACTAAATACTTTTTTTACCCCACTGTGTGTGTGTGTGTGTGTGTATATATATATATATATATATATATACGTATATACGTACACACACAGGTAAGCAACATAACACAGAACAGTGACAGGCAAGAGAAGAAGTAACGAGCAGGGGCAAACTGCCCCAGATGGCAGGGCGTATTTTGTGATTTTTATGTTTTGCTGCACACAAAAGCTGTCACATGGGATTGCCACTTAGGGCTGTGTTGCTATACCAACTGTCCTGTAACTGGCAAGAATTCTGTTCCAATGCATCCCCTCTACGGGTATGCACTACTAGTCTATATAAATTAGAATGTCATTGAAATGTTGATTACCTCCGCCAGGCCATGTTTTTGCCGGGGTTTGTTTGTCTGTCTGTCTGTTGGTTAGCAAGATAACTCAAAAGGCTTTGGACGGATTTCGATGAAACTTTCAGGCGTTGTTGGAAATGGTACAAGGAAGAACTGATTCAATTTTGGGGATGATCCGGATCACCGTCTGGATCCAGGAATTTTTTTTAAAGGATTCTTTAACATTGTGAGATAGGGCCATTTTCAACATGTGTGCAGGCGCAATGGAGGGCGCTGGTCGTCGTGTCTGACGAACACGAACTCCGCGTTCTTCAAAGTTTTAGGCACAAAAGCACGCGGAAAACAGTGGTGGGCCGGGCCCGGCAGCGTGCCTGTGTTTGCGCTACGCTGCAAAAGCTGAGACGGGCAGCTGTCCGGCGCGGGATTATTTGGCAGAAATTCCCCGGGCAGCCATAGGGGCTGCGCAAAAACAAGCTTTCTGCCGGGGAAGCTTCCAAATCCTCTTTTGGCGCAGAGCGCAACCCCAGTAAAACCCACGCCAATCTGTCTACCCAATTTGCATCCGTCAGTGAACCCCTGAGTGCTGCTTTCAGTGATCTATGAAAACGCTCGCATAACCCATTGGCCTGTGGGTTGTACGCGGTTGTGCGATGAATTGCAACGCCCGCAGCCTGGGAGTTTGGAGATGGAGGAGATGGACACAACAGCAACACTTGAGTTTATTACCTCCGCCAAGGAGGTAATGCTTTTACTGGCATTTGTCTGTCTGTTTCACCAGAGGTGGTTCTTGGCCTAGAGAGGAACCCATTACATTTTGGGGATGATCGGGGAATGCATACCTCAGCCAAGGCTCTTCTCACAGTGTGTCAGCCACAAAACTCCAAAACTAATGGACAGACTTGGATGCAATTTTCACCACAAGTGGCGATAGGCCTACACACAAGCCCATTACATTTTGGAGGTGATCCATGAGAAACAGAAGGAGCCTTGGCGGAGGTTAGCGCTCTGAGTGCTTTTCTAGTTTATTTCTGTAATTCAATTCAAAAAATGAAACTGATTATATAGCTTCATTACACAGTGATATATTTCAAATGTTTCTTTTAATTTTGATATCGCTTACAGCTCATGAAAACCCTAAATTCAGTTTCTCAAAAAATGTGAATATTACATGAAATTAATTTAAAAAATGGAGTTTAAATAGAAATGTTGGCCGACTGAAAAGTATGTCCATGTACATGCTCAACACTTGGTCGGGGCTCCTTTTGCATGAATTAATGCATTAATGTGGCGTGATGTGGCATGGAGGCGATCAACCTCTGGCACGCTGAGGTGTTATGGAAGCCCAGGTTGCTTTGATAGTGGCCTTCAGCTCGTCTGCATTGTTGGGTCTGGTGTCTCATCTTCCTCTTGACAATACTCCATAGATTCTCTATGGGGTTTAGGTCAGGAGAGTTTGCTGACCAGTCAAGCACAGTGATACCATGATCATGAAAACCAGATTTTGGTACTTTTGGTAGTGTGGGCAGGTGCCAAGTCCTAAACTCAGCATCTCCATAAAGCTTGTCAGCAGAGGGAAGTGTGAAGTGCTCGAAAATTTGCTGGTAGCCTATTGCGCTGACTTTCGACTTGATAAAACCTAGTGAACCAACACCAGCAGATGACATGGCTCCCCAAATCATCAGTGGCTGTGGAAACTTCACACTGGACCTCAAGCAACTTGGATTCTGTGCCTCTCCACACTCTTGGACCTTAATTTCTAAATGAAATGGAAAATTTACTCTCATCTGAAAAGAGAGCTTTGGGCCACTGAGCAACAGTCAAGTCTGTTTTCTCCTTAGCCCAGGTAAGATGCTTCTGATGCCGTCTCTGGTTCAGGAATGGCTTGACACAAGGGATGTAACAGTTGTAGCACATGTCCTGGATACGACTGTGTGTGGTGGCTCTTAAAGCACTGACTCCAGCCACAGTCCATTCCTCGTGAATCACCCCCAAGTTCTTAAATGGGGTTTTGCTTCACAATCTTCTTAAGGTTGTGGTTATCCTTGTTGCTTGTGCACCTCTTTCTGCCACACTTTTTCCTTCCACTCAACTTTCCATTACTGTGCTTGGTTACAGCACCCTGTTAGCAGCCAGCTTCTTTAGCAATGACCTTTTGTGGCTTATCCTCCTTGTGGAGGGCGTCATTGACAGCCTTCTGGACACCTGTCAAGTCAGCAGTCTTCCCCATAATTGTGTAGACTACTGAATCAGACTGAGAGACAATTTAAAGGCTCAGGAAACCTTTGCAGGTGTTTGGAGTTAATTAGTTGATTAGAATGTGACACTGAGTCTATAATGAACTTTTTCACAAATTCAGATTATTTTTTGAGAAACTGAATTTGGGGTTTTCAGAGCTAGAAGCCGTAACCATCAAAATTAAAAGAAAAACACTTGAAATATACCACTATGTGGAATGAATCTGAGTTTCATTTTTTGAATCAATTTTTCAATGACATTCTAATGTATTGAGGAGAGAGAGGGAGGAAGAGAGAATACGCACAGTATATTGAAATAATTGCTTATTTGATACTGCTAGATTAGTGTTGGATAGAGAACAGAACCACAGTCAAGACAACAAAGTGGTGGTCATACTGAATTAATTTGTGTCTGGACAAAACGGATGCGTACGTGGCTCTGTTCATTGAACTGTTTTCCACATAGCTGGGTTTCATGCATGTGCATTGAATATAATCTGCTGTTCATATGCCCACACAGTAGATGGCAGTGATTCACCTACAACCAGACTTGAAGACGCTGAATTAAATAAAAGGAGAAGGAACATAAAGGCATTCATAGTTGACAAGTCCGCTTATTATAAGCGACTGGGCATGTTTTTTTTTCTAAAGTTGCTTGCAAATCTCGTCGGTTGCGGGTTTTTGGGCTTGTTTTTAACGTGTAGTTGCTTATTTGGGCTTGCTTTGCTGTCTGTGTGACAGCTCTGGCAGTTCTGTTGCGTAAGATTATAAGCTGTGTCTCCATAACAAGAAGTTTAAAATCTGTTAATTTTGGGAGAATTTATTGAAGTAAAAGGGACCGGCCAGGAGTTTCACTTCTGGCGGCCAGTGATCCATCCAGTTTTTCTATAGAGATCAGTGGCCCGCCTGACTCCACTCGGCTCTGTACTCACTATTGGGGCGTGAGATATCCAGTTTTGTTGTTTTTTTTTTTATACAGATCATTGTATATGGTGTGGAAGATGAAAGCAAACGAGACAGCGAGCTGGACGACACTCGAACTTTATTCAACTTCCAGCAATAAAAACAAAAAAACTTCTCCCAGGGTCTCTGGGCGCCTCCTTTTATAACACTTTATTTCTGCCCCATGAGACCCAGGGAGCCAAAGACAATACACACAGTGCACAGAGCCTGTCTGGCACATAAACATTACAGAACACGAACCCTGCTTATCACTCCCTCTCCCACTCTAGCGAACTCTGGTGTCTCCTGACACCCCGGGGTGCGGCCAGTCCTTTCTGTTACATCTGAGACCCCCCAGTGCCACTTCCTCCTTCAGTCTGTTGAGTTGGGTTTTGGGGACATATTATTGTGTGACACGGGTGGTGGCTCTACCTTTCCGGTTCCGCCGCCACCCATGATATAAAAGGGCTGTAAGGGAGAGGGGCGGTCTCTTGGCCTTCTCTCCGCCTGACTGATGCGCCTGTATTGTGAGAGAGTCACAAATAAATCTGTGTCTAGTTCAACATTCGGTGTCGTCCTTGGCTTCCATTGCCGACATAACACAGTCCTCTATCCCCCCCCCCCCCCCCAATCCGACTTCCGACTCTGGGTGTAGAACCCCCCACTCAGTGCCACCACAATGGGACTTTAAATTGAAAAAAATTCTCCATTGAAATGAATGGCAAGAGCAAAATTATCTTTTAATCCCAATCAAATTTTGCCAACACATGTTTGTCAATTTAAAAGATAATTTTCCATGTAAAAAAATGTTGGCTGTCATGTAATATTTGGTTTTGGTTTAAAGGACTAGGGGACAACAACTCCCATCATCCCACATCACTAAACTGTAATTAGTACTGTTACGTATGCAGAATGCATGTCTTTCCTTTTGATCAGAGTTTAAAATTTTAATTTATTTTAAGTTTTTATGTTGACTGTGTTTACTATAAATTTGTTGTTGCTTATACAGAATGCATATGTATTTTCTTTTAATTAGAGTTTACAAAATTCCGTTACTCAATGCTGACTGTTTACAGTCAAGTCACTGCAAACAAAAATAAATCTATATACATGTATCTTATCAAGCAGCCTCTTTTACAATGTGGTAGGTTGCCTGTTGGGCTTGTTTCCATAGAGCTGGTTGGTTGTTTCTCTCGTGAAACCTGGCAACACTGAAAGCATTATTTCAGTGTAAAAAATGGTGACATATGAGGAAGAGGAACTTTTGTTGTTTGGTGTTAGAGGAAGAAAGCAAAGTAGACATTATGGGTTGGTTTAAAATATTGATTAGAAAAAAAATTCCTTTGAATGATTTGATTCCCAGGATCCTGTTATCAGTTTTCTAAATACAAATAATGCATTTAATGTGTGCCAGGTTTACAAGAGGTATTTTTGTGTGGCTGAACTCTTGCATAATTTGTTTTTTTGTATTTAATTCAGGTTTGGGGGTTCCTGGTATACCACAGTAGGTCGCTGAAAAATTCTTTCGTATGCAAGGAAAACCGTTATCTTAATCTATAATGAAACTAGAAAAGCACTGGAGAGCGCAGACCTCCACCAAGCGCCACAGTTCCCCCCATACATAGGGATGAGAATCCTCCGCGGATCCGAGGAATTCCTCGGATTTGATCATGTCTAGGGTCATTCTCGTGAATCGTCTAAATTCGAGGAGAAATTTTTTTTTTGGGGGGGGGGGGGTCTGTTATGAGCGGCGAGTCGTATTTTCGATCGGCTGCTCAAATCCACCGCGCAGAACGCGCTACCCAGCGAGATCAGTAATGTAACAAGGCCACTGATTGGCTGATACTTATTGAAGCAACCAATCGGCGATTTTGTTATTCCTTTGTCATATCCCACACGCAGAGCGAAATGCAAATGGTGGACAATTCAATCAACCGAGTTTTCCCGATTTCGTGAAAATGGTGAACCTAAAACTCACAAAAGACAACAAAGCAAGAAGACAAAAGGATAAGGAACAAGTTTCGTTGGGAATGGCTTGAAAAAAACAGAAACATCTCAAAATTGTGGCTACAAGGAGATCGAATTATTCGCTCGTGCTGCGTTCAAAACGATCGATGGACACGGTTAAATTCAGATGCCAGTCAAAGTTCATCACAATCGGCCCCGATTACAGCAATTAGTGATTGGAAGACACATTCCGAGGTAAGATTTTTTTCTCGTTATAAGTAATGTACTTGAGAATTTTCGCGTTACGAATTTGTTATGAAATAGCATGTGTAAGTTGTGACGTCATGCCTGTTTTGAAACACTATTGATAATTTGAAACACTAAACATCTTTTAGGTTTTACTTACTTTCTTAGATTATCTTTCAAATATTAAAATATACTAATATGCAACTTTTTTATATTCCCAGTAACACTAACAAATGCACACATTCATAAATCAAAATGGTTGCAGAATGTCAGTATACTTTAATAAATGGGTGATGGACTTGGTGATGGAATTTTGTTAATATTTATAATTTATTTTACTTGGTTAAATTATTTTGTCTGTTCTAGAACAATGTAAATGTAATTCTGTGTCAGTTCTAGGGGTGGCAGTTTAGGGGGTGGCTGTGGCGCAGGTGTAGTGTGACTGACTACTGATCGGAGGGTCATGGGTTCGATTCCCACTCTGTCTGAAGTCTGCATGTCAAAGTGTCCTTGAGCAAGACACTGAACCCCCAGTTGCTCCTGGTGGCCAGGCTAGCGCCTGTGTGTGTATGGCAGCTCTGCCGCCATCAATGTGTGAATGTGTGCATGAATGGGTGGATAGCAGGATCTGTAAAGCGCTTTGGTCATCCAGAAATGAGAAAAAGCCCTATATAAGTGAACGCCATTTACCATTCTAAACAGATTAAATAGTAGTAAAATATAATTTATATATTATTACATCAACATACCATTCAGATATCATAAATTTACACGTGATGCAGCAGCAGATTAAAAAGGTAAACTATAAATGCATTTGTACTTACTTCTAACTTTAAATATAAGACCACATTTGAGCATTCTAAAACACCAGATTTTGTTAGCTTCTGGGGGCATTTGCCCCCCAGACCAACCACCAAGGCTCCGCCTTGGATCCAGCTTGGGGGACGCAGGCCTAACTAAGACCCCCGGCTTAATTTCCTCTTTTTTTTCCAAACCCCATTCTCATCCCTGCATACAGTGTTTTGTGTGTACGTTTTCAGATTCCTTGACCATGAAAACATATGACTAGCAATTGGATTGACAATGATAGGATTAGTGGTTCAGTAGTTATTCACGAAAATGACATTTTCCGTAATGGCGGCCACAGTTCCGCCCATACAGTGTTTGTGTGTACGTTTTCAGATTCCTTGACCATGAAAACATATGACTAGCAATTGGATTGACAATGATAGGATTAGTGGTTCAGTAGTTATTCACGAAAATGGCATTTTCCGTAATGGCGTTTTTCTTCTGGACGGTGATCCGGATCATCCCCAAAATTTAATCAGTTCTTCCTTGTACCATTTCCAACAATGCCTGAAAGTCTCATCGAAATCCGTCCAAAACCTTTTGAGTTATCTTGCTAACCAACAGACAAACAGACAGACAGACAAACCCCGGCAAAAACATAACCTCCTGGCGGAGGTAATGAATCAGGACTTTGTGAATAGGGAATAAATAGACAGCCAGAAGGCAAAAATATATGTTTGAACTCTGCACAAGAACATGAGTACTGCGGTGCATGCGCAGTTGAATGCGGACCCCTTGTGTTCTGTCCATGTGGTCTCAAAATCTGCGCTGCAGAGGGTCTACGCAGACTCCTGCGGACTGTAAGATTATGGAATCCGGGTTGTGCCCGTGCAGTCACGTGCACATGGACATTTAATATGAATCCAGCTTAATAAGCAAAATACAATGACATCTGTATTCATTCAAATAAAATTATATTTAAACAGAAAAATTACATTGAAAAACTAGAAAAGCACTCGGAGAGCGCAGACCTCCGCCAAGCGCCACAGTTCCCACCCATACAGTGTTTGTGTGTAGGTTTTCAGATTCCTTGACCATGAAAACATATGACTAGCAATTGGATTCACAATGATAGGGTTAGTGGTCCTGTAGTAAAAGCATTACCTCCTTGGCGGAGGTAATAAACTGAAGTGTTGCTGTTGTGTCCATCTCCTCCATGTGCAAAGTGCCAGGCTGCGACCTGTCAAGGCATACCTCATGCCTCCCTTATTGGGGGGAGGGGCTTTCACACCTGTACTGAGTACTTAAAAACTGTATTTATCGGCAGATGAAAGAAAACTGTAGCAAAAACAAACTAACAAACAAACAAAAACTAAGCAAACAGCAACTGCAACATGAACTATTTCCAACATATTTATTCAAATGTACACTTATATGGACACAATGTTGAGCCATAACTTTTTGGTATTGTGAAAATAATAAGCCAAGTAGCACCAAAAAATGGAGTGCTGTTGCTGTCAGGAAACAATGTTGGCACCAAATCACTGAAGTGATCTGCCACCAATGGGGGTAGATTGTGCTCTGCCACAAAATGAGAAAACATCACTTCTGCTAGTGATGCATTGGATTTGGAAGGCGTCGGTTCTCTCACTGGCTGAAAATGTTCATCCATCGATCGAATTTGGCTACACAGTTTTTGTGGCGCTGTGTAGCAAAGTGCGACTTGAGGTAACAATATTAAGACAATATTAAAAATACATGGACAATACTCAACAGTATCCTTGGAAATAAAAGCAGAAATACAAGCTACCCAACTAATATTCCAAAAAAATAATAAAACGACTCAGTGTGAATATAGCTTCACCTGCAGATGAATTTAATAATTTTTTTGTTAACATTGGACCTAAACTGGCCCGAGAAATACCCACTACAGTGCCTACAGGCGATACAATATGCAATAACACTGCTGTAAAAGACTCCATCTTCATAAAGAACACAGACGAAAGAGAGGTCATTGAAATTGTTAAATCGTTCAAAAGTAAAACATCTACTGACTGTGATGGTATTGACATGCTACTAGTCAAAACTGTTATCGAATGCATAGTAAAACCACTGACGTATATCTGTAACCTGTCTCTCCAATCAGGTATATTTCCCAATGCAATGAAAATAGCTAAAGTAATTCCGATATACAAGACGGGCGACAGAGGGGAACTCTCAAACTATAGACCAATTTCACTATTACCGCAATTTTCCAAGATACTTGAAAAAATATTCTATGAGAGAATTGACAACTTCATACTGAAGAATGATTTATGTGAGCAGCAATATGGGTTCAGACTAGGGATGGGCATAATTTACCGATTAACCGATAATTGATCATTAAGAATTTCACCGAGGAAGTTCATTTTCGTCGACAAACCGTTTTTTTTTTTTTTTAAACAATCCGAGGCCTAGTGTACGGCCGTCCTCAAACAATGCAATGGCAAAATTTGGGCACCAGGGGGCAACATTACACCATCGCCGTACCCTGGCGTGCCTCAGTTGATACACGCGGGCTTCCGTAGGGCAATCGCCAAATCATTAAGCGGTTACGGCGAAGTGTTGCGTGGGACCATTTCAATTTAAAAAATGACCAGGTGTACTGCAATCACTGCAATGCAGCATACAAATATACCTCATCGACAGGGTCCATGGAACACCCTTATTACGCAAAGAAACCGCCAACAGTGGTTGCGCGCTGAGTAATGGCGGTCGTGAAGATTCTTTTTTTTTTTCAGAAACTTTATTGAGAAGGTCATGAAGATTCGGTGTACACACGTCGAGGGAAGCTGCAGGAGGCGGCGTAGTAGCTCGACGGGAAGACTATTTCGCACAAAATGGCACAAGAGAACAGCAAAAAGTTCTGCGCGGCTAGACTAAGTAACACGAGCGATAGAGCAATGAATGCGGTCTTCGTTTGTTGGGTGGCCGCTCGGCAGGGAGACAAGGTGGGTAAAACGTCTCGGCCAATCAGCTTGCGGGGTGAAACGTCTCGGCCAATCAGCTTGCGAGATTCCCGAGCCGAGCCAACACGAGAACAGAGAGAGGGCTCTCCGTGCACCTGATGTTATAATGTAGTCTACCTGCCTTGTTACGTACCTAAAAATGTTAATGATTAACCGATTATTAATCATTAATTCTCCCGACGATCGGTGAAGAAAATTTCACCGAATGCCCATCCCTAGTTCAGACACAAGAGGACAACTGCATATGCCCTAATGGAATTTACAGAAAAAATATCAACAGCCATTGAAAATAAAGAGTATTCAGTTGGAGTATTCCTATATCTTAAAAAAGCATTTGATACATCCATCCATCCATCCATCTTCTACCGCTTTTCCGGAGGTCCGGGTCATGGAGGCAGCAGTTCAAGCAGAGAAGCCCAGACTTCCCTCTCCCCAGCCACCTGCTCCAGCTCTTCAGAGGGGATACCAAGGCGTTCCCAGACCAGCTGGGAGACATAGTCTCTCCACCGAGTCCTGGGTCTGCCCCGGGGTCTCCTCCCAGTGGGACGTGCCTGAAACACCTCAAGTGGGATTCAATATGTATATAAACGATATATGTAAAGTTTCAGAAAAAATGGACTTAATATTGTTTGCCGATGACACTAATCTGCTATGCAGTGGAAACAATTTGGAACAACTTCTGGATACACTCGGAAAGGAATTAGGAAAGCTTAAACTGTGGTTTGATTCAAACAAATTAACACTCAATTTAAGTAAGACAAAATTTATAGTTGTTTTTTTTTGTAACTTAGATTTTTATTCATTTTTCATCATATATAATGCATTCAGATCACATTCTACATTTAAAAAACAAAGGGGTTAGGGTAGGGAAAAAAAAAATAAATAAATAAAAAATAAAAAAAAATAAAATAAAATAAAAAAAAATAAAAGGGGGGGGGCAAATGTTGGAGCATCAAGTTTTTAGTTTCCATCTCTTAATTCTTCTGGTTCTTTCAGTGTCTTTGGTTATTCTTTCAATTTCTGCCTCGTTGTTGCACTTTGTAGTGTGTCCATTTCCGCCATTTTTTCTCCCATATTCCTTCTTGCATTCTTCGTCGATATGTTAGTTTTTCCATCATACGTATGTCCTCAACAATGTCAGTCCATTGTTCTTGGTCAGGAAGAACTTCTGATTGCCATTTTTTTGTGATAGTTTTTTTACATGCAATCAACAAGATTTTAACTAGATATCTGTCCTCAGCCTGTATAACATTGTCTTTTTTAAGATCACATAAGTACATCAGGTTACAGTTCATTGGTATATTATATCCTAATATCCTCTGTATTGTCACATGCATAGATTTCCAAAATGATGATATTTTGTAGCATTTCCAAAACATATGTGAGTGGTCTGCATTTTGAGCCCCACATCCCCTCCAGCATAAAGATTGGGTATTTGTATATTTTCCTTGAATCTGTGGTGTAATGAAAAAGCGAATCAGGTTTTTCCATCCAAATTCCCTCCATGCCCTTGAATTTGTTGATGTGTGTTGTGTTTTCCATATTTCCTGCCAGCTTTCTTCTGTTATGTTTAAATTGAGCTCTTTCTCCCATTTCTCCTTTATATAGTTACTTGTATGATTGTTTGTCATAAGTTTCTGATATAGTTTTGAAATAATTCTTATTTTATTTCCTGCATATGAGCTTAAAATAAGTTGTATAATCTCGTTCATATCTGTTTGGAGGTTATGCCTAATCTTCTTCATATAGTAATCTCTCATCTGCAGATATCTGAAAAATTCCGAGCTTTCTAATTTAAATTTTCTCCTGATATTTACAAAGCTCCCGAGATCTTTTTTTCCGATATTGCCCCATGCTGTGATTCCCTTGTTCACCAGATTTTTGTATCCCCTATCTTGTTTTGCCGGTTCAAACTGACTGTCAAATGCTACCCATTTCAATAGTTTTATGTCTTCCCTTATATTATATTTTTGTACTATTTTATACCACAGTTCTAAAGTAAATTTAGTGATTGGGTCTATTTGTTTGATTTGCTTATATGCATCTTTATCCCCTATTATGCTTTGTACTGGGAGTCCCTCAATTTCCTTTTCCATTTCTTTCCATTTTGCCTCATATCCCTCGTCGCACCAACATATGATATATCTTATTTGTGCTGAGTAGTAATATTCCTTTAGACTCGGTAGGCCCATGCCTCCTTTCTCTTTTGGTAATTGGAGGGTTTTATATTTCACTCTTGGTTTTTTACCTCCCCAAACAAATCTCGATATCATCCTGTCCCACTTTGAGAATTGGGCATCTGGAATCTCTGTTGGTATAGCCTGGAAGAGGTAAAGTAATCTAGGTTGTATGCTGATTTTGACTGTCTCAATTTTTGAATTCAGATCCATATTTAAGATTGACCATCTATCAATATCTTTTTTTATTTCTTGTTCCAACCTATCATAGTTTGCTTTATATATTTTGCTTAGGTCTTTAGGTATGTTCACTCCAAGGTATTTTATTTCTTTTTGGTTCCAGTTTAGTTTGATCTTATCAGTTATCTGGTTTAGAGGGTTATAGTGGAATGTCAGTATTTGTGTTTTTGTTATGTTTATCTTGTATCCTGATAATTTTCCAAAATTTTCTATCAAGTTCATCATTTCCATTATTGATTTATCTGGTTGTTCAAGGTAAACTATAATATCGTCTGCAAATAGCCCAATCTTGTGTTCCGCCCCCTTTATTGTTACACCTTTTAATTTCTTATTTTGTCATATAGCTTGAGCCAATGGTTCTATGAACAGAGCAAACAAGGTGGGCGATAAGCAGCATCCCTGCCTAGTTGATCTTTGTATATTTACTTTGTCTGTTAAGCTACCGTTTATCTTGATTCTTGCCACAGGTTCTTGATATAGCGTCCTTATGCATTGTACTGATTTTTCGTTAAATCCAAAGCGCTCCAGTACACTATATAGGAATTTCCAGTTAACCCTGTCAAATGCTTTTTCTGCGTCTAAACTCATTATTACTGCACTTTTCTTTTCTTTATGTATTTGGTTAATTATATGTATTGTTCTCCTGATATTGTCATGTGTTTGGCGTCCCTCTATGAATCCAGTTTGATCATCTTCTATCAATTCCGTCAAGAATGTCTTTATTCGTTTACATATAATTGTTGTGTATATTTTATAATCTACATTTAATAAAGAGATTGGTCTATAGTTTCCGCATTGTTCTTTATCTTTCCCTGGTTTTAAAATAACTGAAATGATTGCTTCGTTCCATGATGGAGGTATTTTGTTGTTGTTCAGCGTCCAATTAAATGACTTTAGGAGTTGTGGCATGAGTTCTTCTATAAACAGTTTATAAAACTCAGATGGGTATCCATCACTACCTGGTGATTTACCATTTTTAAGTGACTTAATCACATCTCTGATCTCTTGTGTTGTTATTTCTGCTGTTAGTTTTTCATTTTGTTGATTTCCTATTGATGGCAAGTCCAATGTGTCTAGAAATTTTTTAATATCTTTAGTATTTGTTTCTTCAGGTTGCGAGTATAGTTCTTGGTAGAAATTATGGAAAATTTCTTCGATGTTTTCTGGGTTAACTGTGGTTTTATTTGTGGTGGGGTCTTTAATCTTGTATACATTATTCATTGTTTGTTGTTTTCTTAACCGTTTTGCCAGCAGTTTTGTGGCTTTTGGCCCCCTTTCATAATATTTTTGCTTTAGATATCTATTTTTCCTTTCAATTTCATCCATTTGTGTTTCTTTTATCTTTGTTTTTTCTTCTTTAATTTCTTGATATATTTTTGGGTCATTTGTGCTTTGATGTTTACGTTCTAGTTCCCTCAGTCTCTCACATCTTTGTTCATACGCTTCCAGTTTAGTCTTATTTGCTTTTCCTGTTTCAACAATTAATTTACCCCTTAACACGGCTTTTAGTGCATCCCATAGTATTGTTGGGTCCACTTCTTCATTGTCATTCTCTTGGATATATTCGTTTATGTTTATTTTTATTCTTTCTTTCATTTTCTCATCATTTAACAGTCCTACGTTAAGTTTCCATGTTGTTTGTCGTTTTCTATTGTTCAAATACTGTATATTTCCATGTATATAGGATTATGATCTGATATTTCTGCCCCTCCAATCCAACAATTTCTCACCCTGTGTCTGTCACCTTCATTCATAAGGAAGTAATCTATTCTAGAGTGTACTTTATGGGCTGCTGAATAATGTGTATAGTCTTTTTCGAGTGGGTGCAGGTCCCTCCATATGTCTACCATACCCATTTCTGCCAGTGAGGTTCTTATGAACTTTGTTACATGTTTTTTTTGTCTTCTTAACACTTGTTGTGTCAACTTCATGATCCATGACAGCATTTAAGTCTCCTCCACAAATTAGGACTCCTTCACTGTGTGTTGCTATGAGATCAAACAGATGTTGAAAAAAACCCTTGTCACTTTCTGGTGGGGCATAGATGTTCACTAATGTGATCTGCATACCATCTATTCTTCCCTTTATTATTACATACCTGCCTTCTTTATCCTGGATTTCCTGTTCACTTTCAAATTGTATTTTGTTTGAGATTAGTATCATAACCCCCCTTTTATTTCCTCCCTTAAATGAACTGTAGTAGGAGTTCTTATAGCCAAATCTCTTTAGTTTCACATGTTCTGTCTTGCTCAAATGTGTCTCTTGCATAAATATAATTTCAGCTTTTTCCTTCTTGAATTTTCTTATTATTCTTTCCCTTTTAACAGGTGAGTTCAGACCATTCACGTTTAATGTCATTATCTTAAGATTTTTACCCATATTCATGTTTTTCCATTTTTTTAACTTGTGCTCCTAGCCCCTTTAACAACAAAAATAACACATATTTATATAAAAACACATTAAAAAATCTCGACCTCCGTACTTTGGGCCTTTCTTCTGCCCACTGGTCCCTGTTGGTGGGTGGGGGGTTTGTCTTCACAGAGTGAAGGGCCCTCCCTAGACTTCTAATTACTATCAAAGTAATAGTCATAAGTCTAGAAATGTCCAACAAATATCACTTAAACCTCTCCTAGCCGTCTGTTTCTCTTTTACCTTGTCTTCTTGGCCTTCATTTCTTCTGTGCCTTTCTTAATCTTTATGATCTAGGCTTTCAGTTGAAAGCCTTGTAGCTTGTCCTGGGCCCGCTGCTCTACGTCTCTCCCCCTTCTTCCGCCGTTCACTCGCCTCCACTCCGTCTGTCGTGGTGCGTTCAGGGCCGCCGCTGCTCCAGCCGTCTCCTTCGGCACGCTCACCTCAAGGCCCCGCTCCATCATATCCCGCACTGCCTCTTCGGCCGTGTTGTAGGTTCTTGTGCCTTCCTCCCAATGAATCCTCATTTTCGTTAGCGGCGTTTGGAATCAAATTTTTTTCTCTTTCAGCGTTTTTTTAATATTGGCATATTTCTTCCGCTGCTGCACGATTTCTGTCGGGTAGTCATGGTCAAAAAATACCTGTTTGTCGCCGATTCGTATCTTTTTTTTCCATGCTTGCGTCAGGATTCTTTCCTTTATGTCATATTTCACAAAGTTTACCACAACTGACCTGGGTGGAGAGTTTGTTTTCGGGTTCTGTGCCGGTGCTCTGTGCGCCCGTTGAATCTGCAGATCCGTTTCTCCGGGTATTTCCAGTTCTTTTTTTAAGAACTGATCCATGAATTTTGTCATCGAGTTGCCTTCAATGCCCTCCGGAATTCCAAAGATGCGCATATTGCTTCGTCGGGATCTGCTCTCCAAGTCGTTTATTTTCTCCTGCATCCTCTGCGTTTGCGTCGTCAGGGTCTGTAGTTGTTCGTTTGCCTCGCTTTTCCAATCTTCTAGTTCCGAAATTCGGGTCTGCGCTTCTGTCATACACGCCCGCTGGGAGCGCAGCTCCTCCATGTTTTCCGTTAATTTACGCTCCATTTCTCTTCGGAGGTCCATGATTTCCTCCTTAATTTCTTTTTTCAGTTCCTCCTTAAGAGCCGCTAAATCCTGTTGTAGCTGTCGCTTGAATTCTCTTAACTCTTCACCCAAACTGGCGATGCCAGCGTTCATGTTGTCGAGTCTGGTGTCTTCCATTTTCTCTGCTGTAGACACCTCGTTTTTTTGGGCTTTGCGTACAGCGGTTTTTCCTGCGTTGTTGGAGAGGAATTCTTCAATTTTACCCTGTTTTTGTCCTTGTGCCCGGTTCCTTCGTGTTTTCATCCCTTAGTTTATTGATTCGTTTATGTCGAGTTGGCCATTTACCGATGATTTTTAATCCGGCTAGGGAGAGCTCTTTGTTTAAGTGTTATGTCTCTCCGCCATCTTCCCGGAAGTCCAAAATTTATAGTTTTTAACAACCATCACAACAACCCAGTACCCAAACTCAGTGTAAATGGTGTAGAGATTGAAAGGGTATCTGAAACTAAATTCCTTGGAGTAATAATTGATAACAAACTGTGTTGGAAGTCACATATTAATTATATTAAAGGTAAAGTATCCAAATCAATTGCAATATTACACAGAGTGAAATATTTGCTGAATCAACCCACACTATACACCTTGTATCATTCATTAATACTCCCATACATGACATATTGTAATGAAGTATGGGGAAATACATATAAAACAAACATATATCCGGTCTTTATGCTTCAAAAGAGAGCTATTAGAATAATAAACAAAGCAGCTTACAGGGAACCAACAAACCCACTTTTTCTTAAACAAAAAACTCTCAAGTTGAAAGATCTGGTTGACTTTAAAACCGCAATAATAATGTTCAAAGTGAAGAATTTATCACTGCCCACAAATATCCAAAAGTTGTTCCAAACAAGGGAGAGACGATATCACTTCAGAGGAACATGTATATTTCAAAAGCCTACAGTGAGAACAACCACCAAGCAACACTGTATTTCAGTGCAAGGAGTCAGATTATGGAACGATTTTGGACCTGAACTAAAATCATGTACAACGCTTGCACAATTTAAACAAAAACTAAAGGAAGAAATACTCCAAACATATTTACAAGACGACATGTAAACTCACATAAGGATTGACATATCCAGCCTGTGTTGTGTTGTAGCTTAATTTTCTTTTTCTTTTTTTTTCTCTCAGTCACATTTTGTCTTAGCTTTGTTTTAAATTGTAATCGCTCTTGTCTTGTTTTCTGTTTTTTCTCTTTTGAATTCTTGGATGGAATATGAGTGGGCAATATAAGCTGCGGCTTCAGCCATCACCCATTTCGGATAACTCATGTGGAATTGTATAGTAGAAGGAGTCTTTGTCTAATTTGACCTTGTTGTTATACAGTTTCTTTTAACCTGTACTGTACTATCCGAAATAAATTCATTCATTCATTCATTCATTCATTCATTCATTCAAGGTGGTAAATCCCTGATGCAGTCACTTTTAGCATTAGAGTGACACATATCAGGCGCAGCATTACTGGCGCCGGGATTCCTCTCTGTTCCGGAGCCGCAGGACAAAAGAAGGTGCGATAATGGTTGCCATGGGTTTTATTGGGTTTGCGGTCCGCGGAAAAAAGAGGATTTGGAAGCCTCCCCCGGCAGAGAGCTGGTTTTTGCGCAGCCCCTATGGCTGGCCGGGGAATTTCTGCCAAATAATCCGGCGCCGGACAGCTGCCCGTGTCAGCTTTTGCAGCGTAGTGCAAACACAGGCACTCTGGCGAGCCCTGCCCACCACTGTTTTCTGTGTGCTTTTGTGCCTAAAACTTTGAAGAAGGCGGAGTTTGTGTTCATCAGACACGACGACCAGCACCCTCTATTGCGCCTGCGCACATGTTGAAAAATGCTTTAAAAAATTCCTGTATCCAGACGGTGAACCGGATCACCCCCAAAATTTAATCAGTTCTTCCTTGTACCATTTCCAACAACGCCTGAAAGTTTCATGGAAATCTGTCCAAGACTTTTTGAGTTATCTTGCTAACCAACAGACAGACAGACAGACAGACAGACAGACAAACTCCGGCAAAAACATAACCTCCTCCTGGCCTTTTCGGCCTGGCGGAGGTAACAAATGATTCAAGCACCCCCCCCCCCCCCCCAAAAAAAAAAAAAAAAAAAATTAAAAATAAAAATAAAAAAATCTGGTCTGTAATCAGTGTTTTCACAGTTGAAGGTCTGGACCAAGGTTCATGTTTTTCATATGCTGTTTAAATTTCATCCTGTTGGGTTTGGTTTTACCCTGCTCCTTATGCAACTTCGCCAAAATGTGTATGATACATCTGTTTCCTGTTGCCATGATGACGTTTTTATAGTTGGCACAACCTGCAGTAGTTGGCAAAACATGTTACTTACTCTGAGGTGGCTTTTGTAACTCTGGGCACATCAGGAACCACACTTGATATGATTGAAATTTTAATAGAATGATTTTATTGTCACGTTTCACACTAAGCTTCCTAAATAATTCTTTTCATCTCCATCTGCAGTACTACCACCAGTCTTGGTACCAAGGAACAGCGAGTTCAACGCCAAGCATACAATGTTGCCTCGCTTTCGCACCCCTCTACAACAGAACGAGCCACACATGCCCCAAAATGCCACCTTCCCAGAATCCTTTGCTCAGGCCAACACTTTGCCATTAACCCATTCCCCTGGAAACAGCTACCCAAACTCACCGGGAAGTGGGAGGGACGAGGGAAGCTCGGCCTTCCCTCATTCACCATCCAGCTCCGATCCCAGCAGTCCATTCCAGATGCCAGGTGAGAACCATTTGTGAATCATCTGAGTTTTGTCCTTGTCCATCACAACAGCTCACTTTGCTTTGTTCTGCATACATCCTAATGCAGAGACTCCTCCTCCTGCCTACATGCCCCCAGAAGAGCAGATGACTCAGGATTGTCCCCAGCCAATGGACACCAACCTCATGGCTCCACCTTTGCCCCTAGAGAGTAACAATCGAGCAGGTAACCATGGTGGTTATCTCACATACAGTTGTGTTCATATATATTTGGACACTGCCACAAGTTTTATTTTAGCTGTTTTCCAAAACCTATTCAGGATAGTTATATAATCAGTGTAGCCTCTCAACTTTAATTTGAGGGTATTCACATCCAATTTGGAGTTGCAGTGTAGGAACTGCAACCACTTTTATACAAAATCTCCTTATTTCAGGGGCTCAAAAGTAATTGGAGAAATTCACATTACTGTAAGTAAAATGTTCATTTTTTTATAATCCTCTTTGCAGGCAATCACTGCCTGAAGTCTGGAACCCATGGATATCATCAAACACTGGATTTTCTCCTTTGTGATGCTTTTCCAGCCCTTTACTGCAGCTGTCTTTAGTTGTTGCTTGTTTGTGGGTCTTTCTGTGTTTTGTCTTAAGCAAGTGAAATGCATGTTTGATCGGGTTGAGATTTGGTGATTGACTCTTCCATTGCAGAGTATTCCACTTCTTTGCCTTTAAAAACTCCCGGGTTGCTTTGGCAGTATCTTTTAAGTCATTATCCAGGTCATTGTGAAGTGTCGTTCAATCAACTTTGCTGCATTTGGCTGAATCAGAGCAGACAGTATATCCCTATACACTTTAGAATTTATCCAACTGCTTCTGTCTTCCGTCAGATCATCAATAAACATTAGTGACCCAGTGCCATTGGAAGCTATGCATGTCCAAGCATCATACTGCCTCCAACATGTTTTATAGAAGATGTGGTGTGCTTTGGATCATGAGCTTCTCCAGATTTTCTTCTTCCCATCATTCTGGTGCAGGTTGATCTTGGTTTCATCTGTCCAAAGAATTCTGTTCCAGAACTGGGCTGGCTCTTTAAATGTTTTTTTTGGAAAGGTCTAATATGTCCTATTTTTGAGACTGATTAATGGTTTGCACCTTGTGGTCAACCCTCTGTATTTGCTCTCGTGAATTCTTCATTTTATGGTAGACTTAGATACTGATACCCCAACCTCCTGGAAAGTGTTCCTCACTTGGGTGGATGTTGTGGAGGGGTTTTTCTTCACCATGGAAAGGATCCTGCAATCATCCTTCCGTGGACGTCCAGGCCTTTTTGAGTTCCGGAGCGCACCAGTGCGCTTCTTTTTGTTTATTCAGAATATACCAAACTGTTTTGTCCCCTCCTAACATTTTCACTATCGCTAATGGATTTTTTTTTTTTTTCCCAGCCTAAAAGTACCCTCACACCAAACGTGAACGGTCAAATTTTTCATGCAGCATGAATACATTATAACTCAAGGTAAATACACGACATGAATTCACCTTCTGAGTGAGATGCAGACAGGTGAAGTTGCCTTTATAACTTCTGCAGCTATGTTCAACCTGCTGTGGACATCCCCAAAGTAACATCATGTTTAAGTTTACATTATCCGACGGGGGGCTCACCAGAAAAATTGTCCCTGCCTCAAAAACTTGATGTTTACGTTGCTAGCTTGTTAGCCTTGTTAGCACGTCCATGGCAGGAATCTGTGGGTAAATAACTCAGACATCCGGATTCAGCTAAAGAGCTCCCGGTTTTTCTGTCTCCAGGTGAGTGGCAGTCTCATTTTTAAACTAGTTTACTCTCCAAAGTTGATACTTTTACTCCAGTGACGGCAGTCTCATGAATGCGCAAATGTGTGATTTTGCGTGTGCTCGCCTCTTTCCATTGACTCTGTATGGAGTCGCGCCGCCCGTTCGCATTTGGTGTGAAGGTATCTTTAGGATAGTCTGTTTCACTTCCATTGAGAGCTTCTTTGACCACATGTTTTGGGTCCAAAGCAACAGCTTCCAAATGCAAATGTCAGACCTGGAATCAACTACCCGCTTGATTTAGGATGGATGGATGTACTTTATTGATCCCAAACTGGGAAATTACAGTGTAACAGCAGCATGACATAGCAAGATGACACAAACCAACAGAAATGCACACAGCATAATAGAAAAGGAGTTACCCAGGGAAGTAAAAATGCTTAGATAACTTTATATACTACGTAGGCTACCACTAGATTGAATAGATGATCCTTATGAATCTATGGATAGTACCAACTGTACAAAGGATTATGAGGCGCAGGGTGAAATGTGAGGTACCATTTAGACTGTAAGGTGCAGTATAGCAGCATTGTTACGACCAAAATTCAGCATTAGCGTGAGTTATTACACAGTGAAATGGCATGTGGCAAAAAAGATTTCCGGTACCTGACCATTTGGCAGGGGAGCTGTAGCGGTCTGCTGGAGAAAGTGCTCCGCTGTCTGCCCAGTGTATGGTGGAGGGGGTGATCAGGATTGTCCATGATGGACAACAGTTTGTTCATGTCCTCCTCTCCACCACAGTCTCAAAGGTCTCTGGTCTGAGACCAATTACAGAGCCAGCCTTCTTGATAATCTTGTCAAGTCTGTTGGTGTTGCTGGGTCTGATACTGCTACCCCAACACACAGCAGCAAAGAAGATGGCGCTGGCAATGACAGTCTGGGAGAAAAGCTCTAGCATCTCGCTGCACACATTGAAGGATCTCGGCTTTCTCAGAAAGTAGTCTGCTCATCCCCTTCTTGTACACAGCATCGGTGTTAGTTTTCCAGTCCAGTCCATTGCTGTTCACGACACCCAGGTATTTATTCAAGTCAAATCAACTTTTATTGTCATATTGCTGTACATACAACTGTAGTGCAGGCAAGATGAAATTGTGTTTCTCTCGGCATCCATATAAGTAAAAAAGAACATAATTTAAGACACACTCACACACACCCTCACCCCCCACTCCAACACAGCCATTCACACTTCCCTGAGACATACTTGAAAACTAACCAGAACTATAATATACAAATAATATACATAATGTCCATAGGTGCAGTAGTATGTATGAGAGATTCCGGATCAAGATAAGATGAGCCTTTATTAGTCCCACAATGGGGAAATTCCGGGATTGCAACAGCACCGGGATAGCAACACTCAGAGCAATAATTAAGATGATACGAAAAATATAAATAAGAGCAGTGGACATACATACGTACACATAAATATATAAATGTATATATTGTATGTATATATGTATGTATATATATGTATGTATATATGTATATTGATGAAGACCCTGGAGAGACTGCTCCTTGCTCATCTCCGCCCCCTGGTGGAACCAGCGATGGATCCACTCCAGTTCGCCTACCAGCATGGCATTGGGGTGGAGGATGCGGTGATCTTCCTCCTTCACCGTTCTCTGTCCCACCTGGAGAAGCCCGGGAATATGGTGAGGATCATGTTCTTTGACTTCTCCAGTGCTTTCAACACCATCCAACCGATGATCCTGAAGGACAAGCTGCTGCGCGCAGGGGTGGACCAGCACCTGTCATCATGGATCCTGGACTACCTCACGAACCGGCCTCAGTTTGTGAGAACCCGGGACTGTGTTTCCGACACGATCATCAGTAGCACGGGGGCCCCCCAGGGAACGGTGCTGGCTCCCTTCCTGTTCACTCTTTATACTGCGGACTTCTCACACAACACAACACATTGCCATCTACAGAAGTTCTCTGATGACTCTGCGATCGTTGGTCTCATCTCCAACGGAGATGAAGCTGAGTACAGAGGGCTTATCCAGGACTTTGTGGACTGGTGCCATCGGAACTGCCTCCAGATCAACGCGAGGAAAACTAAGGAGCTGGTGGTGGACTGCCGCAGGCATGGGCAGCCCCTCACAGCACCAGTAAATATACAGGGAACAGACATCGAGATGGTGACATCCTATAAGTACCTGGGTGTTCATCTGAACAATAAACTAGACTGGTCACACAATACTGACGCACTCTACAAGAAGGGACAGCGCAGGCTGTTCCTGCTGAGGAGACTCAGGTCTTTTGGTGTACAAGGGGCGCTGCTGAAGTCATTCTATGACACGGTGGTGGCATCAGCCATCACTTTTGGAGTGGTCTGCTGGGGCAGTGGCATTACTGCAGCCGATAGGAAGAGACTGAACAAACTGATTAAGAAAGCTAGCTCTGTCCTGGGGCAGCGCCTTGATCCGATGGAGGAGATAGGAGAGAGAAGGACGGTGGCTAAACTGTCATCTCTGCTGGAGTCCGAGTTCCACCCTATGCAGGACATACTGGATGCACTGAGGAGCTCATTTAGCAGCAGACTACATCATCCCAGGTGCACAACCGAGAGGTTTCGTAGGTCCTTCCTACCAACGGCTGTCAGACTGTACAACCTAAGCAGGGCTGCTCGCAGAGATAGCAAAAAGACGTAACAAACTAATAGTTTTTTTGAATGCAAAAGATGCAATAGACTTACACAATGGTCCTCTCCGGCATACAACTAGGAACATACCGGTCGCTATGGAGGGTGAGAATATGTATGGGCACATAATCATACCATGTAGGATAACTAAATAGACGGTTATGCTGTTTCATCCCACCTAGCAACAATGCTCTGCACTGTGTGTGTTTATATATTTACATATTTATTCCATCTAGCTACAATGCTCAGCACTGGGTGTGTTTATATTTATATTTATATATCTATATATTTATTCCATCTAGCTACAATGCTCCGCACTGTTTTTATATATCTACATATTATTCCATCTAGCTACATTGCTCTGCACTGTGTGTTCATATATTCATATATTTATTCCATCCAGCTACAATGCTCTGCACTGTGTGTCTGTGTGTGTGTGTGTGTATATATATATTTTATAGTAAGATAAGATAAGATAAGCCTTTATTAGTCCCACAACGGGGAAATTCCAGGATTGCAACAGCACAGGGATAGCAACACTCAGAGCAACAATCAGAAGGCAAGAAAAAAAACAAGCAAGCAAGAGCAGCTAATATACATATGTACATATTACTATAAAATATATATACACACACACACACACACAGACACACAGTGCAGAGCATTGTAGCTGGATGGAATAAATATATGAATATATGAACACACAGTGCAGAGCATTGTAGCATTGTAGCATTGTAATATGTACATATGTATATTAGCTGCTCTTGCTTGCTTGTTTTTTTTTTTTTTTTTCTTGCCTTCTGATTGTTGCTCTGAGTGTTGCTATCCCTGTGCTGTTGCAATCCTGGAATTTCCCCGTTGTGGGACTAATAAAGGCTTATCTTATCTTATCTTATCTTATACAAAGTGCGAAGCATTGTAGCAAGATGGAATAAACAGCATAACCGTCTAGTTATCCTACATAGTATGAATATGTACCCATACATATCATCACCCTCCGTAGCAACTGATATTGTCCTAGTTGTATACTGGAGGGGACCATTTGTGTAAGTCTGTTGCGTCTTTTGCATTCAATACTATTAGGTCGTCATGTTTTTTTGCTATCTTTGCGAGCAGCCCTGCTTAGGTTATACAGTCTGACAGGCGTAGGTAGGAAGGACCTGCGAAACCTCTCGGTTGCGCACCTAGGATGATGTAGTCTGCTGCTAAATGAGCTCCTCAGTGCGTTCAGTATGTCCTGCATAGGGTGGGACTCGAACTCCAGCAGAGATGACAGTTTAGCCACCATCCTTCTCTCTCCTATCTCCTCCACTGGGTCAAGGCGTTGCCCCAGGACAGATCTAGCTTTCTTGATCAGTTTGTTCAGTCTCTTCCTATCGGCTGCTGTAATGCCGTTGCCCCAGCAGACCACTCTAAAAGTGATGGCTGATGCCACCACCGTGTCGTAGAATGTCTTCAGCAGCGCCCCTTGTACACCAAAAGACCTGAGCCTCCTCAGTAGGAACAGCCTGCGCTGTCCCTTCTTGTAGAGTGCGTCGGTATTGTGTGACCAGTCTAGTTTATCGTTCAGATGAACACCAAGGTACTTGTAGGATGTCACCATCTCACTGTCTGTCTGTCAACTGTTCAGCATCCTAACAGCTTGTGGAAGGAAGCTGTTAATCAGTCTGGTGGTTCTGCCTCTGATGCGCTGGAATCGTTTGCCAGGTGGCAGAAGTTCAAAGTGTTTATGGAGAGGGTGAGTATGGTCCTTGACAATGTTCAGTGCCCTGCTCCTACAATGGTTCTGAAAAAGTTCTTGGACAGAGGGGAGGGAAAACTCCAATTACCTTCTCAGCTCCCTTAACTGTCCTCTGCAGGGCTTTTTTGTCTGACATACTGCAGCTGAAGTACCATGTTGCAATGCAGTATGTCAGAACACTCTCCACCACACCTCTGTAGAAGGTCCTGAGGATGCAGATGGGGAGAGAGGCCAGTTTGAGTTTCCTCAAGAAGTGCAGTCTCTGCTGGGCCCGCTTCCTGATCCCCAAGGAATTGTTGCCCCAGGTCATGTCCTGCAAGATCTGCACTCCGAGGAACTTGATGTTCTCCACTCTCTCCACTAAACGGCCGCCGATGCTGAGAGGGACATGTTCAGGCTGTGACCGCCGGAAGTCGATAATCATCTCCTTCGTTTTGTCCACATTGAGCACCAGATTGTTCTCCCTGCACCAGCCCTCCAGGTCTCTCACTTCTTCCCTGTACATTGATTCCTCATCCCTCTGAATAAGTCCCACCACTGTGGTGTCGTCTGCAAACTTAATAATCTGGTTCCCCTCGAGTTTGGATACACAGTCATGTGTTAGAAGTGTAAACAACAGTGGACTGAGTACGCAGCCTTGAGGGGATCCGGTGCTCAGCGTGATAGAGTTGGAGATGTTATTTCCAACCCGGACAGACTGAGGTCTCTCAGTCAGGAAATCCAGGATCCAGAGACATGTGGTGGTGTTCAGACCAAGAAGGAGTAATTTCTCTATCAGTCTCTGGGGAATAATGGTGTTGAATGCTGAACTGAAATCAATGTACAGGAGTCTGGCGTAGGTGTCTTTCTGATCCAGGTGGGTGATGACAGAGTGCAGGGTGGTGACTATAGCATCCTCCGTGGAGTGGTTTGAATGATATGCAAACTGGAGCGGGTCATGTGATGCAGGGAGGCAGACTGTGATGTGTGGTTTGACAAGCCATTCAAAACACTTCTATATATATATATAGTCCTCCACTACCCCCACAGCCTCTCCTCTAATCTGCAATGGCTGTGAAGGTGTCTTCTTTCTGAAGTCAAGCACCATCCCTCTGGTCTTGCCGATGTTCAGCCTCAGGTGATTGTGCTCAATCCAGTCCACAAATCTGTCTACCAGTGCCCTGTACTCCCCCTCCTCTCCCCCTCTTATACACCCAACAACAGCCGAGTCATCAGAGAATTTCTGCAGGTGGCATGACTCGGTGTTGTACTGAAAGTCATTGGTGTATAAGGTGAAGAGAAAATGAGAAAGCACAGTCTCCTGTGGAGCTCCCGTATTACTAACCACCACATCAGACAAGACACTGCCCAGCCGGACAATCTGTGGCTTGCTTGTCAGGTAGTCAGTAATCCAGGAGATCACAAAGCTGTCATCACCCATCACCCGCAGCTTCTTACCCAGCAGCAGTGGCTGGCTGGTATTAAATGCACTGGTGAAATCGAAGAACGTGATTCTCAGTGTCTCCTCCTCCATCCAGGTGCAAATGAGCTCATTGCAGCAGGTAGATGACAATCATTACATGCAGCTCATGAAATAGCTTTTAAGTCAATTGTAGCATTACTTTTGAGCCCCTAAAATGTGGAGTTTTTGTATAAAAATTGATGTAATTCCTAAACCGTAATGCCAGTTTGGATGTGAATACCCTCAAATTAAAGCTGAGAGTCTGTACTCGAAGACCATATTAATTACACAACATAACAAAAATAATTTTTTTGTAAGTTGTCTGTGTTTTTTCAACTGATCTAAGACAATTTTGCACCGCTGAATCCGAAAATGACATCCGCTTCTCTCAATCAGGTCAGGTTTTTATGTTAAGTTATAAGCAGTTGTACAGTTGTACTGTAAATTGAATAGTAGACACTGATAAAGGTAAGTACTGTATATGTAAATTGAATGTTACATCATCATTGTTCAAAATTCAGAGAATTTCCAGAAATAAAGAATTTTGCATCATATAAAGCAAAAATACCATACTTGTAAACAAAAACGTAAAAAACATGTGGCCATAGTTCAAAAAGTTGACCTGATTGAGCAAAACCAATGTGATTTTTGGATTCAGCACATCAAAATTGTCCTAAATCAGCTAAAAAAAACTTAGACAATGAATTTGGTGTTGACCAGTGTTATATAACTGTATCTTCAATATGTTTTGGTGAGCAGCTAAAATAACTTTTTTTTTTTTTTCCACAATATCTTTATTGAACCTTTTTTTTTTTAACAAACATGATACAAACAATCAAACACTAACACTAAAGTACTACAAAAAAAAAAAATGCACTAAAAACACCAACAACCACCAACAAAATCAAGTCTTCAACAATGCTCCTCTGTTTAGTCTAGACAATCCAATACATAAGTATACATATTATGTTCACCAGTTTGGAATTTACAAGGTCCACACACATCATTCACCTTCTTCTTCAAGAGTTATGTTTAAATTTTTTACATAATCAATAAAAGGTCTCCATATATTCTCAAACACAATTTCCTTTGATTTTAGTATATATGTTATTCTTTCTAATGGAAGGTTTGTTAACATCTGTCTTAACCACTGAGTCACATCTGGTCTATGAGTCTTTTTCCATAATAGTGCAATACATTTTTTGGCATTAAGCAAACTGAGGTCTATGAATGTTCTTTCACTTTTATTAAAATTATGCTTTTCTGGGTACAGACCCAACAAAAACAGTTTAGGATTCAATATGATTTGTTTTGAGATTATTTTTTCAATTGTTACCCTCACCTCTTCCCAAAACATTCTTATTAATCTACATTCCCATAAACAATGAAATAGGGTTCCTTTACTTTCCATGCATTTTGTGCATGTATCTGGTATATTTTTGTTATATCTATTTAACTCCTCCGGTGTAACATACATCCGCATTAACCATTTGAAATGTATCAATTTAAGGCGTGCATTTATTGATTTGGTTTGAGCTTCTGTACAAGCCAATTCCCATTGTTCCTCTGAAATTTCAATTTGCAGATCTTCTTTCCAGTAGTTTAATCTTTTCAGTGAATTTTCACTTGAAGATAGTGTCAATGAGTTATAAAACTCTGAAATAATACCCTTTCTTTTACTATCTTTCATCATCATTTTTTCCAAGGATGAATAAATAGGTCGAGTGAGAGCTTTATTTTGATTTGATCGAATAAAGTTTCTAAGTTGAAGATATTTAAAAAAATGTGTTCTATTGAGATTAAATTTGATCCTCAGCTCTTCAAAAGACATTATGTTGTCTGCACATGGCAAATATAAATCCTGAATCTTTTGTATCCCTTTTAAATTCCATACTTTAAATACAGCGTCCGCTCTCCCTGGTTTAAAATATTGATTACCCCATATTGGACTAAATTGTGACAATAACTGTGGTTCTTTTAAATAGTTTTTAGCTTCACACCATATTTTGATCATATGCTTTACAAATGGATTTTTAACTTGTTTTTGTAATTTTTTTGCCGAATCTGAGTATATGAATATGGGAAGAGGTAAAGGTAAATTGTATGATTCCATTTCAGTCCAGTGAGGGAGATCATTTGATGAAAAATAATATGTCATAGACCTCAGTTGTGCCGACCAATAATACAACATAAAATTTGGACATTTCAGACCTCCACGATCAAATGGTAAATATAATAAAGACAAACGTAATCTAGCCCTCCTGTTGTTCCATATATATCCCACTAACTTTTTTTTTATTCTTGAGAATAGATCTAAAGGTGGTGATAAGGGAATGTATTGAAATAAATAAAGTATTTTAGGTAAAATATTACTTTTAAGTATATTGATTCTCCCGATCATCGACATTGGTAGTGACATCCATCTCTGAGTTAACTCACTGATATCTGACATTAAGGCTTCATAGTTGACACTGGCGACTGATTCTAGCTTAGGCATAATTTGGATTCCTAAATATTTAAACTGATTTACAACATTGAATTGATTTACCTCAGGGGCTGGGTAATTTCTCTGGGTCTCATTTAGCATTAATATTGAAGATTTAGTTTTATTTATTTTATATCCTGATATTTCCCCAAAATTCTTTATTAAATTCAACAAGGTTGGAATTGATTTTTTTAGATTCGACATAAACAAAATTATATCATCGGCGTACAGGGAGATTTTATGTTCTGTTGGTCCAACTTTAATTCCATATATTTGTGAATGTAAACGTATCGCTATCGCTAAAGGTTCAATTGCCATAGTAAACAGTAAAGGTGAAAGTGGACAGCCTTGTCGACATCCTCTATTGATTTTTATTGGTTTTGAAATATTGTTATTTGTTAGGATTTCTGCTGTAGCATTATTGTATATTATTTGAACCCATTTTATGAAATTATTTCCAAGTCCAAACCTTTGTAGGACTTCAAAAAGAAAGGGCCATTCAACTCTATCAAAGGCCTTTTCGGCGTCCAATGATAGGAGAGCTGTATCCGGTGCTTCTTTATTAAAATAAATAATATTAAATAGTCTTCTTACATTATGGAAGCCTTGTCTACCCTTTATAAAGCCATTCTGATCTCGATTAATAATATTTGGTAAAATTTCTTGTATTCGTCTTGCTAAAATTTTACAGATTATCTTAAGGTCGGCGTTTAATAGGCTTATTGGTCTCATATTTTCACATTTATTAGAGGGCTTACCTGGTTTTGGCAGCAGTATAATTAAGGCATTATTTATGTATGATGGTAAATTATTATTTTGAAATGCTTCTAAAACCATTTCCAAAAAAGGTTTTATTAATTTATTCTTAAATTTTTTATAAAGGTCAACTGGAAGACCATCTGGTCCTGCACTTTTTCCTGATTTCATATTATCAATGGCTAGCCCAACTTCTTCTTGACTAATTTTAGACTCCAATATCTCCCTGTTTTCATTTGGAATACACGGTATAGATAGTTCGTTCAAAAACCCATTTAGTTTTGTTAAATCAGGTTCATTTTTGGTATCATATAATTTTTCATAGTAATCTCTAAAGGCTCTATTAATTTCTAAAGGATCTATAACTACCTGTCCATTACTTATAATACTGGTAATTGGTGTTTTAATTTCCAATTGTTTAATCTGCCATGCTAATAATTTTCCTGATTTTTCACCTTGTTCATAAAAAGATTGTTTCAATCTTAGAAGACTCGAGGCAGCTCTATTCGCTGATTTTTTGTCGTATTCAGCTCTCAAAATCAGTAATTCATTCTCCAACCTTGGGTCACTTCCTGCATACACTTTTTCCTGAAGATTTTTTATTTTATGTTCCAATTTAGCTCTCTCCTCTCGAGTCTTCTTAGATTTTGATCCTGTATAACTAATAATATGTCCCCTAATAAAAGCTTTGAAAGCCTCCCACTTTACACATGCTGATGTTTGTGTAGTATTGATGTCAAAGAACTCGTCTATCTGTTTTTCTATATACTTGACAAATTCCTCATCCTGAAGCCATTTATGCTGAAATTGCCATCTACCTGATTCCTTTGTCAATTTTTTATCTACATATATTAGACAACAGGGTGCATGATCAGAGATCACGATGTTATCATAAAAGCAGTTTTGAATCTTGGACCTTAATTCTGTGGAAATCAAAAAATAATCAATACGTGAGAATGTCTTGTAGGTACTGGAATAACAAGAATAGGCTTTAACTTGTGGTTTCATTTCTCTCCATATATCTAACAATCTCAATTCTTTCATAAAATGATTAATAGTCATCCTACATCCAATGTGCGTACAATCCAGTCCTGTTGATCTATCCACACCTGGATTCAATGTACAATTAAAATCCCCTGCTATTATATGTTGCCCTGTAAGTGATGATAAGATGAGAAATAAATTAGCAAAGAACTTCTGATCATCTACACTGGGACCACATAAGCTCACAAGATCCACATTTTCTAATAGCAAAGAACCCCGAATGATTACATATCTTCCAAATTTGTCTCCAACTACATCCCCCACCCGAAAAGGAACTGATCCATGCATGAGAGTCACAACTCCCCTGGCTCGGGACGAAAACGAAGAGGTGAACACACCTCCCCGCCATCCACCCCCAATTCTTTCAACATCCTCCTCCATCAGATGAGCCTCCCGTAAAAACACAATTCTTGAACCCATGTCCCCCATTTTATTCATAACCTGTTTAAGTTCTTTCAAATTTTGTAGACCTCTGCAATTCCACGAAGTCAAACCAAGATCAACACCTTGGTCCACGATCAATAGAGAGCCTAGGACCACCCCGCAGTGCAAACATGCCCACACAGAGAAGCAAAAACATGAGTGGTCGAACATCCATCCCACAAACCACACACAAACAAATTTCCCCTTCCCACACCCGTGGCAAACCCCCCAAAATCAAAAGAAAAACTCTGTCTCCCGACACAGCCATCGACCGCTCCACACCCACGGGGAACAGCCCAAGCTACTCCCTCCCCATCCCCCCAATCACCCCAACTCCACTACCCCCAATGACGCAACATTAACTCTCCTCTGCAGTCTTCCAACTCAACTCCAAAACCTCCAACAACCCTGTACATCATAGTTTTTTTTTTGTTTGTTTTGTTTTTGTTTTGTTTTTTTAATATATAATACAATCTACATTTTGTAAACTTACTATCTACCCCAAGTCAGTCAGATGCCCGTGCAAATGCTCAATCATTCCACCTTATACCCTGTTCATGCCCAGCTCCCACCAGTCTCCTCCCCCTCCTCGATCCTCCCGATGAACTCCCGCGCCTCCTCCGGGGCCCCGAAGACGTGGGCTCCGCCCCCACATGCGGTCAGCAGTCCCGCAGGACAGACCACACCATGACGAATCCCAAGGTCGCGCAGCTCCCCACGCACGGGACCAAACCGCCCCCTCAACCGCTGGACTCCTGTGGCCAAACCTGGGCAGAACCGCACCCGCCGGTCCCGGCGTCCAACCTCTCCTTCAGCACGTGCAGCGCCGAAGATCCCCATCCTGTCTCCGCCGCCAAGAAACCTCACAATCAAGGTCCTCGGCGGTCCCCCATCTCTCCGCGGGCCAACACGATGCGCCCCCTCCAGAATCACTGCCGATTGCAACCCCTCGCCGCCCAGCACCTCCGGAATCCACCCCTCCAGAAAGGAACACACGTCCCGACCCTCCGACTCCCCTGGAAGACCCACCAGCCCCAAATCACCCCGTCTCGACCGAGATTCCAAATCCAAAACACCATCCTCCAGAGACTTATTTTTTTTTTCCAAAGTGCGCACCTCTAATTGAAGACGGGTGACGTCATCCTCAGCACCAGCGAGACGGAGCTCCACCTGCGCCGCTCGCTCCACACAGTCACCCAACTCCCCTCCCACTCCCTCCAACGCTGCCACAATCCCACCAAATCCAGAGGAAAAGTCCGCTCCCACCGAACCCATGGCAGCCATCAGCGCATCTGCGCCACCCCCCGCAGAAATCGCACCGCCGCCAGCCCCCTCCGCCACACATGGAGCCCTGCCTGCTGCGTCACAGACCCGAAAGTCCGTCAACCCGGACCGCCCCGGCGGCTCGCCTCCTCCTCCTCCCGGTCCTCCAGCCCCAGGCCTCGCCGACACATCCTCGCCCAAATGCTGGGACACGCTCCGTCCCAAACGAGAGAGCCACCCGCCGATTTTCCTCTCCAGGAGCAGAGCAGAGCGAGACACGTCCGTCCCACGTGGCAGCCACAACCGGAAGTCCCTAAAATAACTTGTTAGTGTCCAAATATTTTTATTTTATTTTATAATCCTTTATTAGTCCCACAATGGGGAAATTACAGAGCATCCACCTGGATGGATGAGGCAGCTACGGTGTGGCACCAATCCTTTCAGCATTCTCCGACACACACATTCACACCTAGGGCCATGTTGGTCTCCAGTTAACCTAACACAGGGAGAACATGCAAACTCCACACAGAAGGGTCACTGATGGGCAGGGGTTTGGATCAAACCCATGGTCAGGGGTGGAATCGATCCCATGACATTCTTATTGTGCTGCCACAGTGCTAACCACTGCACTATCGAGCTGCTGGACCTACAGCAGGGAAAATACTGTAAGTATTGAACACGTCAACATTTTTCTTACTAAACATATTTCTGATGGAGGCATTAACCTGAGATTTTCACCAGAAATCAGTAACAATCCAAGTAATCCATACATACAAAGAAATCAAGGCAACTGTGTTTGCAAAACAAGTTATATTTAATAAAGTGGAATGACACAGGGAATAAGTATTGAACACATGAAGAAAGAGGTGCAAAAGGCATAGAAAGCCAAGAAACCAGCTGAAATCCAACACAATTTAGGAAGCCATCCCATCCCCCATCAGTGCAAATTAATTTAATCTAGTTAAGTTCTGATTGATAGCCTTTAAAAAGGTCTATGAATATCAGATTCATACCACAAAAAACTCATGATGGGTAGAAGAGCTCTCTCTAGACCAGGGGTCTTCACTGTGGGGCTCCTGGAATGTTCAGGTTTCTGGGGGAAATTTTCAAATTTCACTTAATTGTTCCAGAGGTTTGCAAATAATCTGTCATTGTTGTACATGTGTTCTGTAGGCATCCATGCACGACAACAAATTATTTACAAATCTTTGGACCAATTAAGTAAAATTAGAAAATTTCCCACAGAAACATGAACATTCCAGGAGCCCCAGGTTGGAGACCCCTGCTCTGGACCTTTGCAACCTTGTTGTAAAACATAATGATGGCATTGGTTACAGCCACATTTCTAAACTGCTGAATGTTCCAGTGAGCACTGTTGGAGCCATCATTCAGAAGTAGAACATTTTACCATAAACCGACCACGACCAGGAGCTCCTCGCAAGATTTCTGACAGAGGAGTCAAAAGAATTATCAGAAGTTATCCAAGAGCCAAAGACCACTCGTGGAGAACTCTAGAAACACCTGTAGTTGGCAGGTACTGCTGTTTCAAAGATAACTATAAGTAATGCAGTCAACCCACATGGGCTCTATGCCTGCTCACCTCACAAGACTCCATTGCTGAAGAAAAAGCATGTTGAAGCTCGTTTAAAGTTTGCTGCACAACATTTGGGCAAGCCAGTAAAATACTGGAAGAATATAGTCTGGTCAAATGAGACCAAAATTGAACTTTTTGGATGCCACAACACATGGCATGTTTGAAGGAGAAATGACACTGCACATCCCATCATGGTGCAGGGGTGGTTTTCAGCACATGCTACAGGCAGCCTTCATATAATTGAAGGAAAGATGAATGGCCAGATGTACAGACACCCTTGATAAGAACCTGTTGCCATCTGCCAAGATGTTGAAGATGAAACAAGGGTGAACATTTCAGCAAGACGATGATCCCAAACACACAGCCAAGGAAACTCTCAACTGGCTCCAGAGAACGAAAATAAAGCTGCTAGAATGGCCCAGTCAGTCACCTGACCTGAGTCCAATTCAAAATCTATGGAACAAACTGAAGGTCAGAGTTCATAGAAGACACCCACGGAACCTTCAAGATTTGAAGACTGTTTGTGTGGAAGAATGGGCTAAAATCACTCCTGAGCAATGCCTGCACCTAGTTTCTCCGTACAGGAGGCATCTAGAAGCTGTTGTTACCAGCAAAGGCTTTTCTACTAAATATTAAATGAATTTCACCAAGTGTGTTCAATACTTATTCCCTATGGCATTCCACTTTATTAAATAGAACTTGTTTTGTGAACAGTTGCTTTGTGTGTGTGTGTGTATGGCTTACTTGGGTTATTTCTGATATCTAGTGAAAATCTCAGGTCAGTGGCTCCATCAGAAATGTTTGAGAAAATGTTGACGTATTCAATACTTATTTTCCCTGCTGTATACCAGTATATCTGACCATAAAACAAGAGCAAAAAAGAGGAAAAATAAGACAAAAAACCCCAATGTGCATACGATGTGTCAGTCAAACCCCTTCTCCTTATACTTGGTGAATATCATCCCTCTGTACATATTTTTGAACTGTGTGATGTTTGTGCATTTCTTGACAATGAGTAAAGCTAGGGCCACCAAACTTGGTACACAGGCTCATCCTGTGACCCTGAAGTGCGACTCTGGCTCTGGGATCTCAAGGTCAACATCAAAATGCCTTTAAAAGTATATCTCAACACCAAAGAAAGCTAGGTCACCAAACCTGGTACACAGGTTTAATCTGAGACCATAACCTTTGACTACAGATTTGGGATCAGAAGGTCATAGGTCAAAGTTGGCACTTCCTATGATCTCTTACTATAGAACATGTAAATCTCTCTAGGTTCACCATACTTGCTACACGGGTTCACCTCGGGATCCTGTCCTACAACTAGGGCTGTCGCGGTAGAGGAATTTCCCCTGCGATGACGATAGATAGCTGAACACCGCAGTATTATTGCAAATGATTTTAGGACCCTGTGGTTTCGTAATTTAAACAGGGTTCATAACTTATGTGGCAAACAATGGAAGCTGTGAGAAACTCGCTGCAGCTCCACTCAGCTTTATGTGCATGTGTGACAATTGTGCGGAGCATTGGTCTTTCTAGGCATGAACTGCTGTAACGTTGTAACGAACGAGGCGAGGTCAGAACTTCAATTTTTCAATTTTATTTCAAAAAACTTACAGGTAATAATTCCCCCCAAAAAAAACATCCGACACGATTTACCATGATTTGGATTTGTCAGTCAGTCATAATCATCATTCTCTTGACAACCAACGAAGCTTACAACGAAGACTCTTGACTGAAAAAGACTTCACCAAATATACCCAACACCTGTTATATACTATTAGAGATAATTACCGACAATTAGAACATACCATATGTCCCAGGTAAGACAATAACATTTTTTCATTCTTTACACATACCCACTGATATCTAAAAATGCATAAATAATTCCCCAGCTATATACAAAGTAAATATAAATAACCTAGAATAAATAACAGTATAAATAATTCAATAAATAATTCAGACCCCTATTTACAAATTCTAAACCACCCCTCTAACTTACCATACATGCTTCCTTCCCGCTGGTGTCCTTTAAAAGGCCCTCAACCCCTAACTGAGTCTTTTGCCCGGACACCCTCAGGAAGCATGTTGGCAAAGGTATGTGGATTAAATCATTACCAATTGTTTTACCCAAATGTTTAACCATAGCAATTATCTCACAAGGGCATTCCAATTAGTCCAAAGACAGATCCTAGAATAATGTGTGCATTTTTAACAAACCATCATATTGACATTTACACATATTACACAAACAATATAATCACACATATAATAAACCATAACAGTGGTGACACTCCATCGTCACATTTCCTCCCCCCTTTTCCCAAGAGTACAGTACTCTACGAGTCATGTACTCTTGAGAGACTATCTGCTACAAGGTTAGTTTTCCCTGCAACATACCAAACAGTAAAATTATACGGTTGAAGGGACACATACCACCCTGTGAGACGACTGTTCATGTCCTTCATCCTGTCCAACCACTGTAGGGCCCCATGATCTGTCTCCAACACAAAATGACGCCCTAGTAAATAGTATTTAAGAGACCCTATTGCCCATTTCATGGCAAGACATTCCTTTTCTACCGTAGAGTATCTTGTCTCCCGGTCCAACAACTTACGGCTCAAGAACAGTACTGGGTGTCTCTCTCCCTTCTCCTCCTGGAGAAGTACTGCTCCAATGCCAACTCCTGAAGCATCTGTCTGTAAGATAAATGGACGAGCAAAATCTGGACTGTAGAGGACCTTCTCCCCAGAAATAGCCCTCCTCAAATCCTCAAAAGCACTGTCACACTCCTCTGTCCATTTTACCCTATTTGGTGCTGAAGCCTTAGTGAGGTCAGTCAAAACTGCTGCTCTTTCAGCAAAGTGGGGAATAAACTTGCTGTACCATCCTACCATTCCCATAAATGATCGTACCTTCTTCTTAGTGGTGGGCACAGGATAGGTCCGGATGGCATCCACTTTACCTACTCGTGGTCTAATGACCCCCTGACCAACCACATGTCCCAAGTACTCCACCTGCTGCTGTCCAAACGCACATTTGCGTGGATTAATCATCAGTCCTGCCCTCTTAATCAACTGAAGGACCTGCCTAAGGTGTACCAAATGTTCTTCCCAGGTCTGATTATAGATGACTACGTCATCCAAATAGGCAGCCGCAAAATTTGATACCCTTCTTAACACTTGGTCCATAAGCCACTGAAAAGTTGCAGGTGCCCCCTGAAGGCCAAATGGCATGACCCTAAATTGGAAACTGCCATAAGGTGTTTTAAAGGCTGTAAGTTCTTTTGTTTCCGGCGCCAATGCCACCTGCCAATACCCCTTGCATAGGTCCAGTGTAGAAATAAACCTAGCCCTGCCCACTTTCTCTAACGGTTCATCAATCCTGGGCATGGGGTATGACTCAAACTTGGACACTGAATTGAGACATCTGAAGTCAATACAGAATCTCAAAGAGCCGTCCTTTTTGGGGACCAGCACAATCGGGCTACACCACTCACTGACTGACTCCTCGATCACTCCCAGCTGCAACATCAAGTCAATTTCCTGCTTCATCTTTGGAACCAATCGCTCCGGGATCCTATAAGATTTCCTACGTGGAACAGCTTCCTCTTTCAAATGAACCTTATGACGCACCAGCGTGGTGAAACCAGGTCTCTCCTGAAACAAATCTGGATCTAATAGTGCCTCTAATTCTCTCTGCTGATCCACCTGCAAATGAGACACTTGAAACAAGTAAGGCTCTGACACATTTGTGGGAAAGGACTGTTCTCTCTCCTCATCCACTTCCGTCGCACAAATTAAGAGCTGATGTGTCTCCTGAAGAACAGGTTGCTGCTGCTGATGACCAGGCTGCTGAAACTCTTTCAATAAGTTAATGTGGAAGGTCTGATGTTTTACCTTCCTGTCAGGCATATATAGTTCATATGTCACTGCACTTAGTTTTTTAGAGATTTCATACGGCCCCTGCCATTGAGCCAACAGCTTACTGTCACACGAGGGCAGCGATAACAAAACCTGCTGACCTGGGTGAAAAACCCTTTTTCTGGCCTTCTTGTCATACCAAGTTTTTTGTCTGGCCTGCGCCGTCCTCATGTGCTCCTGAGCCAAAGCAGTCATTTGATCCAGTTTCTCTCTCATCTTAATGACATAAGAGACCACATTGTCCTGATCACTCGGTGGACTCTCCCAGTGCTCCTTTAATAAGTCCAGTGGACCCCTCACCTGACGACCATACAGCAGTTCAAAAGGTGAGAACCCCGTTGAAGCCTGGGGCACCTCCCGATAAGCAAACAATAAGTATGGTACCCATTGGTCCCAATCCGAGCCCGTTTCAGAAACAAATTTCCGCAGCATGTTTTTTAGAGTCTGATTAAATCGCTCCACTAGTCCATCAGTCTGAGGGTGATATGGGGTGGTCTTAATACCCAACAGCTTATATACTTGCTGCAACAGTTTTGATAAGAAATTTGTTCCACAGTCTGTCAGAATTTCTCTAGGTATGCCTACCCTTGAAAACAACTGGATAAGGCAGTTGGCAACCTGCCTAGCCTTGATAGATTTCAGGGGAAAGGCTTCTGGGTACCGAGTAGCATAATCACAAATTACCAAAATGTATCTATTACCAGAGGAGCTTCTCTCTAGGGGGCCAACTATATCCATCCCTATTCTGTCAAAAGGTGTTCCAATGATTGGTAATGGTTGCAGTTGGGCACAGGCTACTCCCCTAGGTGATGTAATCTGACATATTGGACATGTTGTGCAGAACTCCTTTATCTGGGTATACATTCCCGGCCACACAAACCTTCTAGCAATTCTCTCTAAAGTTTTATGAAATGCTAGATGACCTGCCCAAGGAATAACATGTCCCAGTTCCATAATTTTTGGTATAAGGTCCTGTGGCAAAGCTATGGCCATAACTTCACCTTGTTGCTGGTACAAAATGCCCTTTTTAATGACATACATGGCCTCAGCCAAACAATCCATTCTACCCTGTTTCACACCCTCAATCTCCGAGACTTTTTCAAACCACGGTCCAAGTGCTGGGTCAGCTTTCTGCAATGCAGCTATGTCAGGAGGGATGTCAAACTCTACTGACTGATTTAGCTGTGGTGTTTCTTCACCCAAGTTCTTTGCTGAAGCTAACACCTTATCTCTTCTCCTCTGAGCATTGGACTTAGGTTGTTTAATAGGGCCTGCCTCTATCTCAGAACCATAAAATGGCAGCTCCTGAAGAACATTGGCAGCCCTCTGCGCCCTGGTTGTCACCATATTACAATTTTTCACCACAGGTGTCTTTACTCTCTGCTCAACAGCGCCCCCTGCCTGTCCCTCAGTTTGTTCATCTCTGACCTGTTGTATAATGTCCAACAAAGTTGGAACATCATTGCCAAGAATAACAGAATATGGCAAATCAGGCACAAGAGCTACAGGAAGGAGATAAGTTTGCCCCCCCACTGTTAAATAAACCTCAGCGGTCGGGTACAGTTTCTTATCCCCATGGACACAACTGATATTTATTTCAGACTCATTCCACAAATCCTTAGGGACCAAACTGGGCAACACAACCGTTTGAAAACAACTTGAATCTAACAGGGCCTCTTCACACTGACCATTAAGCAACACCTTCGTTTTATACACTCCACTGTGCACTGGGGCTGAAAAAGTGGGTCTAGGAACTGAACATAATAGTGATGGTTTGCTATTTCTTATGGCAGGACATGAATATTGTGTGTGGCCAATTTTGTTACACTGGTAACAGCGTATATCGTGACTTGGAACAAAACGTGACTTTCTACTCCCACTGTTTGCTAACAGTGAGCTGACTGGAGCTGGAATACAGTCTTTTCTGCGCTTGACCACCCCTTTCACCCCCATCAAACTTACTTCGTGAGGTGAAAGAGCCGTCACGGCCGAGAGTAGGTCTCCTGCTCCCAGACCTGGCTGACAGAAAAACCTCCGCTAGACGGGCAGCGTCCTCTGCAGTCTTCGGGTCCCGCTCTTGTATCCAGATTCCCAGTTCCGGGTTCACCATCCGCAGAAACTGTTCCAAAATTATAAGTTCCATAATGTCTTTTACCGTTGAGGTCTCTGGTTTAATCCTTTTAATAAACAGGTCCTTTAAACGTACATAAAGTTCACGAGGGGTTTCGTCCTGATGAATGTCCAGGGACCAAAACCTCCTCCTATAAGTGTCTGATGTAATCTCGTATTTGCTTAAAATTGCTTCCTTCACTTTCCCATAATTGTTCGTGTCAGCAATATCCATCAAAACATATGCGCTCCACGCTTTACCTGTAAGCAGAGGAGCTAGCTGGATAGCCCACTCTTCTTCACACCAGCGGCAGACTGTAGCGATCCTCTCGAGCGTCGCCAGGTGGTGCTCGATGTCATCCTCGGGAGAGAGAGGATTCAGCCTGGGCTCGTGGTGCATTCGTGTCCTCCTCGGCTGCACCTGCAGCGGCAAATCATCCTCCTGCAGGCCGACCCGACTGGCCGTCACCCTGGGGTCCTCCCCCGAAGCGCCGTCGTCACCACTGTGTTCAGCCCGGCTCCCATACTCCTCTCTCAGCTCCGCAACCCGCGACTCCATCCGACGAATTTGATCATCTACAGTCCGCCACCTTTGGTCCTGAAGAGCGGCTTCTTCCTCCATCCGCCGATCCCTGACAGTCAGCGAACGAACCAAAGATTTCACCAAGCACGTTAGCTCCTCGAGCTCGCCCAGTCCGCTGACTCCCAGCTCCTCGGCTGCCATACATGCATCCAGGTCAGACTGCTCCTCTTGTCTCGTCATTTTTCTTCTGGCCATCGCTCCTTCCGTCCCGTACTCTATCCACCACTTCCACCAAACATTACGCCTCGTCCCGGGAATGGACCACCGCTGCCACCAAATGTAACGTTGTAGTGGAAAGAAGGAGGCTTTTTAAATCAGTTTTCCAGATTTTATTTCAAAAAACTTACAGGTAATAATTCCAAAAAAAAACAAAACATCTGACACGATTCACCATGATTTGGATTTGTCAGTCAATCATCATCATCATTCTCTTGACAACCAATGAAGCTTACAACGAAGACTCTTGACTGAAAAAGACTTCACCAAATATACCCAACACCTGTTATATACTATTAGAGATAATTACCGACAGTTAGAACATACCATATGTCCCAGGTAAGACGATAACATTTTTTCATTCTTTACACATACCCACTGATATCTAAAAATGCATAAATAATTCCCCAGCTATATACAAAGTAAATATTCAATTCAATTCAACTTTATTTATATAGCGCCATTTCACAACAACAGTCATCTCATAGCACTATCAACTGTAGGGGGAACCCCCACAGTTGCAGAAAGACCCCAGCAATCAGGCGATCCCCTGTGAGCAAGCACTTGGCGACGGTGAAGAGGAAAAACTCCCTTTTAACAGGAAGAAACCTCCAGCAGAACCAGGCTCAGGGAGGGGCAGTCATCTGCTGCGACTGGCTGGGGGGTGAGGGGATAGAGAAGATGAAAAGAACAGGCATGTAGAGAGAAAACAGCACGATGGGGACTCAATCTATGGGAGAGAACAAACAAATGTTAATGACCAGCAAAAAAATATTTCATTGAGAGTGAGGAAAGGAGTGAGGCCCAGTGCATTACTGGAGGTCCCCCGGCTGACTAAACCTATTAGCAGCATAACTAAGGGAAGGTTCAGAAACACATGATCCCTCCCTAATTGTAGGCTATATCAAAAAGGTAGGTTTTTTTTTTTTTAGATTTAGTATACTTTATTGATCCCCAGAGGGGAAATTGAGGGCATCCACCACCTGGATGGATGAGCAGCCACGATACAGCGCTATCCCTTAACCATTCACACACACACTCACACCTGGGGCCACTTTAGAGTCTCCAGTTAACCTAACCTGCATGTTTTTGGCATGTGGGAGGAAACCGGAGAAATCCCGGAGTAAACCCACGCAAACACGGGGAGAACATGCAAACTCCACACAGATCACTGTTGGTCAGGGGCTGGGATCGATCCCACGATCCCCGGGCCAAGGGTAAACTGTGCTGCCGCAGTGCTAACCACTGCGCCACCGTGAAGCCTTTTAGCCCTATTCTTAAAAACAGAGATCGAGTCTGACTCCCGAATCCAGATTGGCAGCTGGTTCCACAGGAGAGGAGCTTGATAACTGAAGGCTCTGCCTCCCATTGTACTTTTGGAGATTCTAGGTATTACAAGTAATCCTGCATTTTGGGAGTGTAGTGCTCTGTTAGGATAATATGGTAGTATCAGATCTTTTAAATAAAAAGGAGCCTGATTGTTTAGAGCTTTGTAAGTAAGAAGGATTTTAAACTTAATTCTAAACTCTATGGGAAGCCAATGAAGGGAGGCCAGAACCGGAGAGATATGATCTCTCTTTCTAGTACCTGTTAAAACTCTTGCTGCAGCATTTTGGATCAGCTGAAGACTTTTTAAAGATGTTTTAGGACAGCCTGATAATAAAGAATTACAATAATCTAATCTCGAGCTAACAAAAGCATGGATCAGTTTCTCAGCATCACTCTGAGACAAGATGCTCCTAATCTTTGCAATATTATGCAAATGATAGAAGGCAGTCGTAGAAACAAATTTAATATGTGAATTGAAGGACAGATCTTGATCAAAAATAATTCCAAGGTTCCTCACAGAGCTATTAAGAGAGTAACCGCATCCAAACTGAAAGTTTGATTTGGAAGGGAATTTCTAAGGTTTTTTGGACCAACAAGAATGACTTCAGTCTTATCTGAATTTAATAGCAGGAAATTACAAGTCATCCAAGCTTTGATTTCCTTAAGACAGGCTTCTAACTTGGCTAATTGATTACTATCATCTGGCTTCATTGACAGGTGTAATTGTGTGTCATCTGCATAACAATGAAAATGTATGCAGTGCTTTCTAATAATGTTGCCTAACAGAAGCATATATAAGCTAAAAAGAGTAGGGCCTAGCACAGATCCCTGTGGAACTCCATGACTAAGCTTTGAGTTGAAAGAAAACTCATTATTTACATGAACAAACTGGAACCTATCAGATAAATAAGATCTAAACCACTACAACGAAGTTCCATTAAGTCCAACATAGTGTTCTAATCTATCAAGTAGAATATTATGATCGATAGTATCAAAAGCTGCACTAAGGTCTAAAAGGACAAGTACAGAAACCAGTCCATTATCAGATGCGATGAGGAGGTCGTTAGTGACCTTCGCTAAGGCTGTTTCAGTACTATGATGGATTCTAAACCCAGATTGAAACTCTTCAAGTAAACCATTTCCCTGCAGGTGGTCAAATAATTGCGTAGCAACAACTCTTTCTAAGATTTTTGAAATGAAAGGGAGATTAGAGATTGGTCTATAGTTAGCTAAAGCTCCTGGATCTAGCATTGGCTTTTTGAGTAAGGGTTTAATTACAGCCGTTTTAAAAGTCTGCGGTACATGGCCTAAATTTAATGAAGAATTGATTATATGAAGAATAAAGCTACCAATAAGTGGGAAGACTTCTTTAAATAACCTGGTAGGAATAGGGTCTAAAAGACAAGTTGAAGGTTTGGATGAGGAAACTATTTTGTCTAACTCACAAAGGTCGATTGGAATAAACTCATCAAGACAGACATCAATAGAAGGAGTTGTAGTAGTTACAGTATTTAAGTTAACTGTGGGAAGAATCTGATTGATTTTATCTCTGATGGATGAAATTTTATTATTGAAAAAGTTCATAAAGTCCTGACTAGTAAGCTCTAAGGGAATGCTAGGATTGACAGAGTCCTGACTCTTTGTCAACCTGGCTACAGTGCTGAAAAGAAACCTGGGATTATTCTTGTTCTCTTCTATTAATGCAGAGTAATAACTCGTTCTAGCTTTTCTAAGAGATTTTTTATAAATTAAAAGATGATTTCTCCAAGCTAAATAGATTTCATCTAAATTAGTGGAGCGCCATTTTCTTTCTAATTGACGAGTCTTCTGTTTTAAGCTACGAGTTTCTGTGTTGAACCAAGGAGTTAGAAATCTCTGATTAGACTTTTTCTTTTTTAAGGGGGCCACCAAGTCTAGAGTCTGATGCAGAGAAGCTGTAACACTATCCACCATGTTATCAATTACAGAAGGAGCAAGCTGTCTATAGCTTATTTCCGTTGTGTTGACACATGGCATAGAGGAAACAATCTGCATAAATTTGGTAACAGCATCATCTGAGAGGCATCTACTGTAATAATATTTTTCTTTAGGAGCCAAATAGTCAGAAATAGTAAAATCAAAGGTTAACAGATAATGGTCTGACAGTACAGGGTTATGAGGAGACACTACAAGATTTTCTATTTCTATGCCATATGTCAGAACAAGGTCCAATGTATGGTGGAGGTAATGAGTAGAATTTCCTACTTTCTGAGAAAACCCAATCGAGTCTAATATTGAATTAAATTCCACATTAAGGCAGTCACTATCTACATCCACATGTATATTAAAGTCCCCTACTATAATTATTCTATCAGATTTCAGCACTAAATCAGCTAAGAAATCAGCAAATTCGGATAAAAATTCTGAGTAGGTTGATGGGGAATGATAAACTATGGCAAATAAAATTGGGTTTAACCTAAAATTGCTAAAGTGCCCAATACTGAGGACCAGGCCCTCAAAGGAATTATAACATGTTTTTTGCTTTACATTAACTAGTAATTTGGAATGGTAAATTGTTGCTACTCCTCCTCCACGACCAGAACTTTTGGGATTTTGACAGTTTAAATAACCAGAGGGAGTTGATTCATTTAAACCAACATAATCCTCTTGCCCTAACCAAGTCTCTGTAAGGGAAATTAAATCAATCTGATGATCAATTAACAGATCATGGACTAACAGAGACTTGGGAGTTAGAGACCTAATATTTAATAAACCACATTTAATTTTTAAATTATGAGGAGGAACAGAGGCCAAATCATTCAATTTAGAGGCTTTATGTTTAATTTGAGTTTTACCAATATTTTGCTTAATCACTTTGGGATGCTTATATATTATATTTTTATTTACTTTGGAGGGAGCAGACAATGATTCTCTGATGGGGAAGACAGGGGCTAAGTTGAGGGGTGGCGGATGAAGAGGAGCTGCAGAGAGGCGTGTAAGACTGCGACTCTGCTTCCTGGTCCCAACTCTGAGTTGTCAGGGACAAATATAAATAATCAAATATAAATAACCTAGAATAAATAACAGTATAAATAATTCAATAAATAATTCAGACCCCTATTTACAAATTCTAAACCACCCCTCTAACTTACCATACATGCTTCCTTCCCGCTGGTGTCCTTTAAAAGGCCCTCAACCCCTAACAGAGTCTTTTGCCCGGACACCCTCAGGAAGCATGTTGGCAAAGGTATGTGGATTAAATCATTACCAATTGTTTTACCCAAATGTTTAACCATAGCAATTATCTCACAAGGGCATTCCAATTAGTCCAAAGACAGATCCTAGAATAATGTGTGCATTTTTAACAAACCATCATATTGACATTTACACATATTACACAAACAATATAATCACACATATAATAAACCATAACAGTGGTGACACTCCATCCTCACAACTGCTGATTCTATTTAAAAAAAAAAAAAAAAAAAAAAAAATCATTTTCATAAAGCAGTGGCGGGAACTCCAGTATTTGACTATAGCATGTGTGGACTGGAGACTGCAGTGACATTCAGCTTATTTAAACACTGGACAGCCTCCGAACAGGAAGGACCCTGCGTGGCTCTTGTCTCCGTGATTTTTGGATTTTTGCCGCTGTCCGAAAAATCACGTTCAAACAAGCAATGCAGTAGTTGTTTTGCTGGCGGAGCGCAACTGTCAGGATCATACACACTCCGCTCAGAAGGAAATGGCACACTTTGTGCCCTTTCAGTGCTCACTGTCACGCCTGTATTTAGTAAGGAGTCCAAACACTTCCACCACTAACTGCCTGCTGGAGTCCATCTGGAGAGAGTGCTCCACACGAGGCTGCCGCCGCCAACACCCGGTGCTATGGAAGTTTCCACAGTACTGGGTGCTACCGCTGTCAGTACCGGGTGCAAACATGTTGACAATAAAAATACACTTTACAAGTATTTTAACGAGATGTAAAATGCACTTTACATCTCATTGTTCATAAGTGAACAAGATTTAGCCCCACACAAAAAAGTGAACACCACAGTTGTGGTTGCTCGTTGTCCTCCGCAGTAGGCTTGTCCATAGCGCGGTATTACATAATTGCGGTTATCACGACAGCCCTACCTACAACTATGGGTTGTATACTTTATTGTATATTTGTGGATGATGGGCTTATCATAATTTGATTCTACCACAGTAATTATATTGAAAAGCTGAAAACTGCTCTCTGTCAGTAGTATTGGGCTCATTAAAGAAAAGGGAGGCAAGGGATATTGCACTTGGCTCAGAGTGCTCTTGTTCGCTCTTGTGGTCATGCCAAAATATTAAAAAAAAAAAAAAAAAGCCTTGAGTATGAGACCTTGTGTTTTGGGCAGGGTCTGCTAGTTTACAGTGGAGTTTTGTCTGTGGGCGCAAGCCCAGGGGAAGAGCAAAGCCTCGGCAAATTACACCAGATCTCAGAGCCATTTTACAAGGACTATAAAAGTGGAGCCTTATGTCATCTTTGCTGGTGGTAATGGCTTGAAATGTGTTAATAATAAGATTCACTAGTTACCTGCAACTCTCAAATAGGTTATGTGGAGCAATAGTTGCTGCTTTTTTGTGGTTTAAACTTTATTGTGATAGGCAAATCTGAAAGCTGTATTTTATATTTATTTTGCACATGTTGATTTTTTTAATTAATCTAATTGTATGTCTTCTCATTGGAATCCAGTCCCAAATTTAAATAGGTTTTTAAACTCAACTTACTGAGCATAGTGTACTATAAATATTGCCGTTAAATTGCCTTCATTCTACATTAGGATAATAGTTGAACTACTGTTTTCCATACTAGAACACAACACATCTTTATCCCAGTATCAGTGGGAATTCAAAGGTCAGAAATCCTGCCCATGCATGATGACAGCAGTATCGAGAAAAGCTGTTAAGTTGGTGGGATGTAGGAGTTTGGGGAGTTTCTCAGTTCTTTTTCCACAAGCTGCATCCTGTACAGAGGTGCACATTTCCATTGTAGGGCAGCTCCGGGAAGAGGACAGACAAAACACACCTGCTAGCCAATACTGCGTTTCAGAGGAAGTTTGCAAAAAGTATGTGCTTGGATAAACATGATTTATTCGTCTCACTCTCTCTGAGGGTGGGGGCCAGCAGGCACCAGCTCACACTGAGATACCAGGCACGGAAAGCTTGGCCACGCCCCTTCTATTGACTGTTTGCGCTGCTTAATAATGCAGGCCACAGACAGTCTCCATCCTTTAGAAGGCAAAGCCATCGATTTTGGCCACCTTAAATGTACAGAAATCTATCCAGTAGATCCTGTTCGTTCAGATTATTGTTATTGGCTATTTGGGACCATCAGAATGGAATAATTGTGTAAATAAGTATGATTTACAGCTGAGTATACTGAGATCAATGGCTCCTCCCTGCTCGTCTGCGCAGGAGCCTGTAGAGCCTTGAATGTGTCTAAGTCTGTGTCTGTTTCTCTGTGTGCTTTGTACTCTACTCACTCCAGTTAATGTATTTCCTGTGCAGATGTGCAGCCTGTGGCTTATGAAGAACCCAAGCATTGGTGCTCGATTGTCTACTACGAGCTCAACAACCGTGTTGGAGAGGCCTTCCAGGCTTCCTCCACTAGTGTGCTTGTCGATGGCTTCACTGATCCCTCCAATAACCGCAACCGATTCTGTCTCGGCCTGCTGTCTAACGTCAACCGCAACTCTACTATTGAGAACACCCGGCGGCACATTGGCAAAGGTACAACATGTGAAGCCCATCAATGAGTGTGACTGCTCAAACTGTTAGCAGATGAAACTTAGTTCGTCTTGTCAGTAGAGGACAACAAAAAAGTGTTTTGGATTTATTGTGACACATTTGTGCTCCTAATACAGTTGCGCGGCTTTTTTGTGCTCTTGCTATCTTTCAGGTGTCCATCTGTATTACGTTGGAGGAGAGGTCTACGCTGAATGTCTGAGTGACAGCAGTATCTTCGTCCAGAGCCGTAACTGTAACTACCATCATGGCTTCCATCCCACCACCGTGTGCAAAATCCCCAGTGGCTGCAGCCTGAAGATTTTCAACAACCAGGAGTTTGCTGAGCTGCTAGCCCAGTCCGTCAACCATGGCTTTGAGGCTGTGTACGAGCTTACAAAGATGTGTACTATCCGGATGAGCTTTGTTAAGGTGGGTTGATTTAGTTTCTCTGTAAAAGTAAAGAATTTACTTACATTGTTGGACTGGCTCAGTTTTTAGTAGGGGTGAAAGAGTGTAATATTGTAATACGTTGCTGCAACAATACCGATTACTGAATATTGATTCAGAGATGCTGGTATGATGTTTTATTAATAATTTATTAATAAAGGTCTAAAATACAAACTTGTTTTTTAATATAGCAGGGAGATGGACAAGACAAAGATGGGGGATTGAGAAGTATAAATGAAAGTATTGCTTTATAATTTTAATATTGTGCTTTCCTCTGTTTCAGGGCTGGGGAGCAGAGTACCATCGTCAGGATGTGACCAGCACACCCTGCTGGATTGAGATTCACCTGCATGGTCCGCTGCAGTGGCTGGACAAGGTGCTAACCCAGATGGGTTCCCCCCACAACCCTATATCATCCGTCTCCTAGGCTTCACTGTCCTCAGCCCCACGGCTGTCCATACCCCAGCATTTTAGTCAGTCAAAGTAGCAAGAACAGGGACGCTTGGGTCCCACATCGGTTTGTGGTTCAATCAGTAGTTCAAAAATAATGTTGTTTTTTTTTTTTTTTTAATGAAACAAACCAATCTGGGACCTGTAAAGTTGACCAGATTGTTAAATGGGTTTATTCTGTACTTGAAGGAGGTCTGAATTGGGCACATTTACAGACTGGGAGAGGAGTGAGCAAGCTGAGCGTGATGAAACTGGAAGATACTTGATCTTTGTGACCAACTCTAATAAGCAGACCATCACACTCATCATGATGCAAGCATCCTCTCCAATCTTGCTCCAGTAACTTCTTTGTCATTGCTCTATTATTCTGACTCATGACTAGTTTGCATCCAAATATTCCCTCCAGTTACACACATCTAGTCGTAAAGATTTTGAGGGGCATTCCGGGTCGCTGAAATTCCACTTGGCTGCTGTTTTCTGTCCGACCGCAGTAAGTTTGGCGTGAATTGTAATTAAAAAAATTTCAGTTAGCGACTGAGAGAATCACATTTAGGTAAAATTTTGTCAGAATGTTTTCATAGGTTAATAAAACAGTTGGAACTTATAAGTGCAAAATCCAGTCCCATACAACATAATGAAAATATCAAATATGAGGGCAAAATAAGGGGCATGTGAGCATTTGGTGTGGGGCATGACAGTAAAAGGGCATTTCAGATCTAAACGATTCATGTGTTGCTAATTTTGTGTTGTTTTTTTTTTAATGAATTTTATGGAAAAAATAGTGTTTAGATATATTCACTGTTAGAATATGTGCTGTGCAGTCTGGATTTGCGGAAGCATAGTTTGGTTAATGTAGTGTTATACATTTTACGACTGGTAGCTACGCGTGAATAAAGCCGAGGTGATTGCAAGTACAATTTGTCCATTGGAAATACTCTGCAGCAGATTTAAAGTTACGTAGAGAGCATAAAAACACTTCTGTTTCAACGATTTTACAGAAGCCATTTTGATGTTTATTGGTAGGTAATACAGCAGTTGGTAAGAACAATCTTAATGGAATTCTGTTCCAGTATCCTTGATTAGTTGTTAAGAACATAAAGTGACTCCTGTGAAATGATTGTTGTGCCTCGTTCTCTTTTTACATTGAGCAGATCTTTTAAAATAACTGTTTGGGGGGAAAGTTGAGCATTCAATTTTTATTAATTGTTGATTGAGAAATGGTTCACTTATTGACATCCTAGTATGTGTTTCTTTTTTAATGTAATGCATACTGTATGTCATCTTTCACTTTTATGCTTGGAGCAATCCTGTTTGCTATAAACTGTTACACTCTTTACATTCTTTTTGTATTTTTGAAACTTTTGGGGTTTTTTCTGCACTTTGACTTTGTGCCACTTTTTTTTTTCTTTTGCTCACTAAAACTCCCAGAAAAGCAGTTTTATTCCATGAATATCAAGTCTCTACTGGAAGATTAAATAAATTTGTTTTCATTTCTTGCAACATCTCTGCCTGTTCCTTGACTGCCGTCTCAGCATGTCTCTTTCTGGTTTAATTACAGGCCACCATGTTTTGTCAGGGACTTTAAGAAGCATCAAGTGCTGTGTATGCATTCATGCTTTTCTCAGGTTGTTGCAGGAACATAAAGTGGCTTTAGATTAACATTTGAGGTTTAAGGGTAGAGTGAATTTAAGTAATTGTTTTGTGTGTGCCGTTCAGTGACAGATGCACAGTTACAAGTGGCTCTAAAATGCAACTGGACTAGTGTTAAACATGACTGCAGAAACTAAATTGCATGAAATCATGGGTTGCCTTTTGTTTTGAAATGCATACTTACTGTGCTGGAACAATCTTCCAGGAACCACTAAAAAAAAAATCACAGACTAAATGGTGCATGTCCATGTAGCAGTTTAATTTGACATTGCATGATGTGGGTGGTTTGGTTAGATGTTTCTCAACAAGCTACATGCTTCTTCAGGATTCGTCAGGAAAGTACTTGAAGCGGAATAATCCAGGAGTTCTTCACCCAGCGCGTGAAAGGCCTGGGATGCACTAAAGAAGCTGTCTCCCTGTTTTTGATATTAAAGCTATAGAAATATTAGTATAGAATGGTGACAGTCATTGTATAAAGTCTTTCAGACTCCTCCATATTTTTCACATCATAGTCCTATACCTAGTAGAATGCACTTTCATCACAGGACAAACTCCTGCCTGCAGGCCTCTTAAGTGCATGGCTCGGTGCTCAATAGATACAAATCCACATTTAGTGTCATTATGCCAAGCCCAAGATGCAACTGTGTAATGAACATTTAGTTAATGTCTTTGTGTTACTTGGCCAGATTTCCTTGGCTTAGTGACATTTTTAAACCAGACCTTCAATGATGGAGTAGTTCATTTCAGCCTGATGAAATCACCCTGGAGTGCTCAGATCTCCTGACTGTTGAACTTGAGTACAGCCTACATGCAGACCCACTTAAGGATCATTGTGCATGGGTTCGTTCAGAATTAGGGCAATTATCTAGGAGTAACAGTTTTCATGAAATCACATAAGCACTGAGATCTTCTGACCTTTGACCCTGACCTTGAGCACGACCTTTATGCAGACCCATCTGATGATCGCTATACATGAATTTGTTGACAGTTTGGGCAGTTGCGTAGGAGTATTGAATTTTCTGAACTCACTTAAGTGCCCAGTTCTGACTTGTGATCTTGAGCACAACTAGCAGACTTACTGTGCCTGAAGATCCTTGTGTGTTTGGCAACCAGTGAGGCAATTGCCCAGGAGTAGCATTTTTTTCTGAAATCACATAAGCACCCCAGATCTTCTAACCTTTGACTCTGAACTTGACCTTGAGCACCTGGATGCAGACCCACCTCAGGATTATTATGGGTGAGTTTGATGAACATCAAGGCAATTGCCTAGGAGGAGTAGGGATTTTTCTGAAGTCAAGTAAGTGCCCAGCAATCAGGTGGTCCCCTGTGTGCAAGCGCTTGGTGACGGTGGAGAGGGAAAAACTCCCTTTTAACAGGAAGAAACCTCTAGCAGAACCAGGCTCAGGGAGGGGCAGTCATCTGCTGCGACTGGCTGGGGGGTGAGGGGATAGAGAAGATGAACAGACATATAGAGAGCAAACATTAAAGGAGTGAAGCCAAATACATTATTGGAGGTCCCCCGGCAGTCTAAATCTATTAGCAGCAGAACTAAGGGAGGGTTTAGAGACACATGATCCCTCCACAATCGTAGGCTCTATCGAAAAGGAAGGTTTTAACCCTCTTTTTAAAAACAGAGTCTGACTCCCAAATCCAGATTGGTAACTGGTTCCACAGGAAAGGAGCTTGATAGCTGAAGGCTCTGCCTCCCATTGTACTTGTGGAGATTCTAGGTATTACAAGTAATCCAGCATTTTGGGAGCGTAATGCTCTGTTTGGATGATAGGGTAGTATCAGATCTTTTAAATAAAAAGGGGCCTGATTGTTAAGAGTTTTGTAAGTAAGAAGAAGGATTTTAAACTTAATTCTAAACTATGGGAAGCCAATGAAGGGAGGCCAGAACCGGAGAGATATGATCTCTCTTTCTAAACTCTTGCAGCAGCATTTTGGATCAACTGAAGACTTTTTAAAGATTTTAGGACAACCTGATAATACAGAGTTACAATAATCTAATCTAGAGCAAACAAAAACGGGGATCAGTTTCTCAGCATCACTCTGAGACAAGATGCGCCTAATCTTGGCAATATTACGCAAATGATAGAAGGCAGTCTTAGAAACAAATTTAATATGTGAATTGAAAAACCGATCTTGACCAAAAATAATTCCACAAGGTTCCTCAGAACTATTCAGAGAAAGAGTAACCGCATCCAAACTAAGAGTTTGATTTGGAAAGGTATTTCTAAGGTTTTTTGGACCAACAAGAATGACTTCAGTCTTATCTGAATCTAATAGCAGAAAATTACAAGTCATCCAAGCTTTGATTTCCTTAAGACAGGCGTCTAACTTGGCTAATTGATTACTATCATCTGGCTTCATTGACAAGTATAATTGTGTGTCATCTGCATAACAATGAAAATGTATAGTGCTTTCTAATGATGTTGCCCAACGGAAGCATATGTGACTGAGGTCATCCTGCGCAGTTCGCCCCACACGGGACACGAACCCGCGACCTCTCAGTCAACTAACACAGTTCGAGCATGGGAGACACAGCACGATCGCGCTGAGCTAAAGGTCCGACCGATAGCTCAGCGCTACCGATACTGTATGAGGCTTTGGGAGGGAGGTTTACTAACGTTCTACGCCGAACAGTACTAGTTGGCATCCGTTACACTCTCCCCCTTAAACCTCACTCCCATCCCGGGTTCACGGCACCATTGTGACTGAGGTCATCCTGCGCAGTTCGCCCCACACGGGACACGAACCCGCGACCTCTCAGTCAACTAACACAGTTCGAGCATGGGAGACACAGCACGATCGCGCTGAGCTAAAGGTCCGACCGATAGCTCAGCGCTACCGATACTGTATGAGGCTTTGGGAGGGAGGTTTACTAACGTTCTACGCCGAACAGTACTAGTTGGCATCCGTTACACATATATAAACTAAAAAGAGTAGGGCCTAGCACAGATCCCTGTGGAACTCCATGACTGAGCTTAGAGTTGAAAGAAAACTCATTATTGACATGAACAAATGGAAGTCTATCAGACAAATAAGATCTAAACCACTGCAGCGAAGTTCCATTAATTCCAACATAGTGTTCTAATCTATCAAGTAGAATATCATGGTCGATAGTATCAAAGGCTGCACTAAGGTCTAAAAGGACAAGTACAGAAACAAGTCCATTATCAGATGCGATAAGGAGGTCATTAGTGACCTTCACTAAGGCTGTTTCAGTACTATGATGGATTCTGAACCCAGATTGAAACTCTTCAAATAAACCATTTCCCTGCAAGTGGTCAAATAATTGCACAGCAACAATTCTAAGACTTTTGAGTAAGAGTTTAATTACAGCAGTTTTAAAAGCCTGCGGTACATGGCCTAATGTTAAAGAAGAATTGATTATTTTGTGGCACACATATTTGAGATGCTTAGAAGGAACAATATGAAGGAGCAATAAGGAATAACTTCTAATATCTTAGAAGATATTAGAAGGAATAACTTCTAATATCTTAGAAGGAACAATATGTCTGGACCTCCTGGGGATGACAGGAGGGTGTGAAATGTGTCTTTAGAAATGGCTCTGAGAAGACTTCCTGACCACCAGGGTTTAGGTGGAGAAGAGAGGACCTGGGGGGGTAATGTATTGTCTCTGGGGAGTGAGTAACAATGTGATTCTGTACTCTGATGTCCCGGGTATAAAAAGGGGAGATGTGGGAAGTTAGTTCTTTTTCTGTTTGAGAAGATGTTGGAGACACGTGATTGTTAATAAACCTGAATTGAGAAATAAATTCAGCCTCTTCATTTCACGCTCTCCACACTGGTGACCCCGACGTAATGTGAGGAGAGACAATTCCCCCGAACCAGACTCACCAGGGACCAGCCGGGCAAGCGCAGTCTCAGTCAAGCTACCAGAATTCTGGCAGGACAACCCGGACTCATGGTTCCTCCTGGCCGAAGCCCAGTTCGCTCTCGGGGGGAATAACAGCAGATGACACAAAGTTCTACCACGTCATCGCCAAACTCGACAACCGCACAGCTCGACATGTGCAGAGCCTGGTGCAGCGCCCACCCGCTGGCGACAAATACGGCGGGTTAAAGCTGCCCTCATCCAGCGTTTCACTCCCTCAGCCCAGGAGAGAGCTGAGAGACTCCTGGCCCTGCACGACTTGGGAGAAAGCACGCCTGTTGACCTGATGGAAGACATGCTGAAGCTGAGAGGCTCAGACAACGACGATTTCCTCTTCACTCACATCTTCCTGAGAACTCTACCATCGCAGATGAGGGCGACCCTGGTGGGCTCCCAGTTTGTGACCCAGCGGGACTTCCACGCGCTAGCCCAGGAGGCGCAGCGGATCCTCAACGCCAGCGGACGGCACACGGCCACCGCAGCAACGGCAGACCTCGGCGCGACGACCGGGAATGGCAAAGGGCCAGAGGCGACGGAGGCAGATACACCAACAACGGCTGCGGCGAAGCCCCGACACCGCGGAGGAGACGACCTCTGTTTTTACCATCGTCGCTTCGCAGAGAGGGCACGCAAGTGTATACCGCCGTGTCAGTTCCAGAGCTCGGGAAACTCCAGGACCGGGAGTCGGTAGCAGCTGCGGCCCTCGGTGAACAGAACAAGCTGCTCTACCTGACGGATGCGCGTTCTGGGAGGCAATTCCTCATGGACACAGGCTCCCAAGTGAGTTTCATCAGGCCAACCTACGCTGACCGGCTGGCGGGCCCCGGGAGTCACGGAGCATCAGCGGCGAACGGCTCGAGCATTAAGACCTTCGGTGAAAGGACCCTACTTCTGTCCCTGCACTGCCGCACATATGAGTGGACTTTTATTTTAGTGGCGGTGAGTTTCAACATGTTAGGTGCTGATTTTCTGTGCTCACATGGGTTGTTGGTTGATCTCCCCAATAGACGCTTGGTTAATGCACTCTCGTTTTACTCTATCCCTTGTGCAGCTCGAGTGTCCCCGCCCACAGCACAAGCCAACGTCGCCACAGCAGGCGGTAAGTTTCACACACTCCTCACTCAGTTTCCAGCACTAACGGTTCCTACTTTTTCAGCAGCCGTTGCTAAACACGGGGTGGAGCACTTTATCACTACCGCTGGTCCCCCCGTTTTCGCAAAAGCTCGGCGCTTGGATGCAGCTAAACTGACCATAGCGTGCGAGGAGTTCGCCAACCTGGAAAGGTTGGGCATCATTCGTCGTTCGAATAGCCCATGGGCTTCCCCGCTCCACATGGTCCCTAAGGCTGACGGCTCGTGGTGACCTTGCGGTGATTTTCGCAGGTTGAACAACGCCACAGCGCACGACCGCTACCCAATCCCCCATATTCAGGATTTTTCGGTTCATCTGGCGGGGGCGCGCATTTTTTCTAAAATAGACTTAGTCCGCGGTTATCATCAAGTCCCAGTACGCGCTGAGGACATTCCCAAAACAGCGGTAATAACCCCGTTCGGACTTTTTGAGTTTTTGCGCATGCCGTTTGGGCTTAAAGGCGCCGCGCAAACTTTCCAGCGCATGATGGATGCGGTGTTACGCGATCTCCCTTTTGTGTTCGTCTACCTGGACGACATTTTGGTAGTCAGCACGTCCGAAGAGGAACACGAAAAGCACCTCGCGGCAGTTTTCCGGAGGTTGGGGGAGCACGGGTTAATAATCAACCCAGCGAAGTGCCAGTTCGGGGTGGCGCGGATTGATTTTTTGGGGCACCGCGTCTCCCCAGAGGGAGCAGTTCCACTGCCGGACAAAGTGTGCGCAGTAGCAGATTTTCCCCAGCCACAAACGGTCAAAGCACTACAGGAGTTTTTGGGAATGGTGAATTTTTATAACCGTTTCCTCCCCCGCGCAGCGCAGCTCATGCAACCATTGTATGCCACGCTTAAAAAACAAAAACCCTCAAATGCAATCAAATGGTCCCCGGAGTAGGAGCGCGCATTCTCGGAGGTAAAAAAAGCCCTTGCGGACGCTGCGTTGTTGGCTCACCCAGACCCAACGGCCCGCATAGCACTCACCACTGATGCGTCAGACGTGGCCATAGGGGCGGTAGTGGAGCAACAGGTTGCCGGGGCTTGGCAGCCGCTGGCCTTTTTCAGCAGGACCTTGCGCGAGGCCGAGCGAAAATACAGCGTGTTCGACAGGGAGTTGTTAGCGCTCCACTTAGCCATTCGTCACTTCCAGTTCTGGCTGGAAGGTCAGCGTTTCACCGCGTTTGTCGACCACAAACCACTCACTTTTGCAATGGCCAAAGTTTCGGAACCATGGTCGGGCCGGCAGCAGAGGCAGCTGGCTGCAATTTCAGAGTTTACTACTGATATTCAACACGTAGCGGGTAAACTTAATGTGGTGGCAGACTGCCTCTCTCGCGCTGTAACCGCTCCAGTCCGCGCAGAGGTAGATTATACTACCGCGGCCGCAGAGCAAAATAGCAGCGCGGAAGCGTACGCAGCCCCAGTCCACGTGGGGATAGATTACGCAGCCATGGCTGCGGATCAAGGTAGCGACGCGGACGTGTGCGCACTCCAGTCTGGACCAACAGGGTTAAGGCTGGAGAGCAGGAGGCTGCAAAATGGCATGCCCCCCCTAATCTGCGATGTCTCTACAGGACGACCGCGTCCGGTAGTGCCGGCTGCGCGGCGCCGCCGTGTTTTTGACTCGATTCACTCTCTGGCGCACCTGGGGGTGCGCGCGTCCGTAAAAATGGTAGGAGAGAAGGTTGTTTGGCCGAGCCTGCGCAAGCAAGTTAAGGAGTGGGCAAGAGCCTGCATGGCTTGCCAGCGGGCCAAAATAAACAAGCACACGAAAGCCCCCTTAGAGCCGTTTCACATCCCGGCCAAGAGGTTCGATTATGTGCATGTCGACCTCGTAGGCCCCCTACCCTCGTCGCAGGGGTGCACGCATCTTTTGACAATGGTGGACCGCACCACGCGTTGGCCTGAAGTGGTCCCTCTGGCATCAACCACAGCCGCAGAAGTGGCCCACGCGTTTTTAACGGCTTGGGTAGCGCGTTTTGGGGTCCCGTCGGATATTACGTCGGACAGGGGGCCTCAATTTGTTTCTGAGCTTTGGTCAGCGATGGCCCAAAGCCTGGGGATAACAATCCACCGCACTACCGCGTACCACCCCCAGGCTAATGGTTTATGCGAGCGTTTTCATAGGCCATTGAAAGCAGCCCTCAGAGCGTCGCTGACGGATGCAAATTGGGTAAACAGACTACCATGGGTTTTATTAGGGTTGCGTTCTGCACCTAAAGAGGATTTAAAAGCCTCCCCAGCTGAGTTGGTGTTTGCGCAACCACTCAGGCTGCCAGGGGAGTTTCTTCCTGATAACCCGGCGCCAGAGCGTCCCCCTGCTCAGTGGTCACTGAACGACACGGGAGCGGACATGCTTCCGGGCCCCGTTCATCACACTTTTCCGCGTGTTTTTGTACCTAAATCTTTAAAAAACGCCGAATTTGTTTTTGTCAGGCACGAGGCTCAGCGCCCAACCCTGCGACCACCTTATGACGGCCCATATAGAGTGCTGGAAACAGGTGATAAGCATTTTTTGCTAGATTTAGGGGACAGGAGGGAAACAATTGCTATAGACAGACTTAAACCTGCTTCTGTGATGGCTGGTGAAACTGTGCAAGTGGCGAGGGCTCCTCGACGCGGCAGACCCCCCAGGGAGCAGGCCCCAGAGCCCTCTCAGGGATTGACTAACAGTTCTCATCCTCAGATAGCAGATTCACTGCAGGATGGTGCCACGGGAGCGGCGAAGCCCGCCTACAACAAGTTCGGAAGAAGGTTGAAGCCCAGACAGCATATGGACTGATGTTTGTGATTTTATCATGTTGTCTAGACTATGTTGTATTGTTTCATCTTCGACGTTTGGGGGGGGGGGGGTTATGTGGCACACATATTTGAGATGCTTAAGCTGCATATGTATATTACTTTTGAGATGCTTAGGCTGCACATGTATATCACTGTTACCTCACGTCTTAGAAGGAACAATATGTCTGGACCTCCTGGGGATGACAGGAGGGTGTGAAATGTGTCTTTAGAAATGGCTCTGAGAAGACTTCCTGACCACCAGGGTTTAGGTGGAGAAGAGAGGACCTGGGGGGGTGATGTATTGTCTCTGCGGAGTGAGTGACAATGTGATTCTGTACTCTGATGTCCTGGGTATAAAAAGGGGAGATGTGGGAAGTTAGTTCTTTTTCTGTTTGAGAAGATGTTGGAGACACGTGATTGTTAATAAACCTGAATTGAGAAATAAATTCAGCCTCTTCATTTCACGCTCTCCACAATTTGAAGAATACTGCTACCAATAAATGGGAAGACTTTTTTTAAATAGCCTGGTAGGAATAGGGTCTAAAAGACAAGTTGGAGGCTTGAATGAGGAAATTATTTTATCTAACTCTAAAAGGTCAATTGGAGTAAACTTATCCAAACAGATATCAGTTGAAACAATTTAATTTTGTCTAGTTTTCAAATATCAGAGACAAGTTACCCACAAGTGGCTGTAGCACCAAATGCAGGGGTGTCAAATCAAGTGGTATGGAGTGTGAAGACCTGTAGTTTTATTGTCAACTCTTCACTAAAGCAGGCAGGCTGTTTTCACTGATCAGCCAGCAATTGGTGGGACTGACTTCAGTGGAACAGCCTGTTGAAGAGACTACCTGCAGTGTGTGGGCCCACACACCTGACGAATAAACAGTTATTTACGACATTTGACTCCAAAAATATAGACAAGGACTTTGTAGGGAGGAACAAGGAGTTAAAATTAAATTTACACTGGCGGCATTTTATTTCATCGGTTAGTCAACGTGGTCAGGATGTGAAAATTGGCCTCTACTGCCATCTAGTGGCAATGATTTGATAGCACTTTTGTGTTTTCGGTAACTACATTTTTATATAATGTATTACTTTGCTGAAAATTCTTACAATACCCTGGATATTTTGGTACACTTGGTTGATAATTTTAATAATAATAATAAGGGATTAAAGCAGTTCCGGTGTCTGACTCTGACGTCGCCGGAAGCGGAAGAGGCTGAATGAACAACGGTCATGTAACCTGTAAGAGCTGCAGTTGAGAAAAGGTCAGTTGTTGTGAGTGAAGGTATTTTCTAGACAGTTTTATCTTTTCTAGAAATGTCGACTGCATGTCTGACAGCTGTATTTTGTGGAGAAAACGTCCCCGGCTTACGTTAACGCATGTGTGATGTTTGGTTTGTGGGAATCATTTTCCTTGTTGGCTAAAAGGAAAAAAAAAAAATCTTGATTGTGTTTTTTTACACCTCAGACGGTGTGGAAAAAACACGATGAACGAACACATTTAAATGAACGCACCCCTACGTGTTAATATCACATATTGTGGTGGTGGAGTAGTAGGTGTTGTCAGTCATTCTGTCTTCCAGCCTGATGTGTACAGAGGTTATATACATAAATACTCTCCAGCCTTCTTATTCTAAGATCAGAGTTCAACGTTTCTTTATCCGCAGGACAAATTTGAACAAACATTGACCGAGCATTGGTTATAGTTAAGTGTAATGTCTAAAAACTATTCATCTATTTTTCTCATGCAAATTTATGAGAACAAGATTTAAAAATTAAATATTCAACAAATTCACGAGTTAAACAGCTCACATTAACAATAAAGTTTGAATATTTATTCACAAAAGCTGCACAATTGAGATGGAGAGTGAGAGTGTGACAAATTTGCACAAAAACTTTCAGGTTTATGCAAAAAAATGACAAATTTAGGAGGTGAAAAAAAATCAAAATTACTAGAAAAAAGTAATACATGAAAAATGTTGCAAATTCACATCCTATTGATCGCCACCTTGTCTTGGGGGGGGGGGGGGGTTGCATGCCCCAGTGATCCTAGGAGTTTTGCTGTTGAGGGAAACTTGCCCAAGGTAGGTCGCCCATGGAAAATTGGTCCAGGGTTAAGGGCCAGACCAAGACTGGTCCAGTGCACTCCCATGAAAATTGTAAAAACAAAGACTGCCTGGTGCGGAGTTGTCTGTGGAGCCAGGCCTGTGGCCGATTTTCTGCCCTTGGGACTAAACCGGTCTCAACCCGAATGAGCCCCATGAGTGCGCCTTCCAGTGTGCTCACTGTCCTCAGAAGGGATAGCAGGGGCTTGGTACTATGTGGATTATGTGGCAGTCGAAGGTGGAGGCCTTGACAGTACAGTACCCAGCTCCCAAAACTGACTGTTGGGATGTGGTTGTGCATCTAATCAGGATGCCTCCTGGACGCCCCTCACATGAGGTGTTTTGGGCACGTTGCACTGGGAGGAAGCCCTGGGGCAGACATGGGAGACGACAAGTTGGAGAGACACTTTCCTCTTTTCCACCAATGTGGCAAGAGTGCCGGTGCTGGAGGTGGTGCTCAGCTCAGCTGCTAAAATACCAGTTTGGTTTTCCACCAGTGGAGCCGAGCTTATTACAGTCCAGGGCTGGCCAGTACATCTATTTTAAATTGAAACCCAAATTTTGGGGGGGGGTTGAACATTTTTTCCCCTCATTAACAAGAGTAAATAAAGTAGCTTCCAGCTCTTAACTCCCTCCACCACCCTTAAAAGTTAATTTTATAAAAGTTAAGTTGTGACTTTATTAATCAGAAATGTGTGGATTAATTTTTGTTTCGTCAAACCTTTATTATTAAAAAAAAAAAAAGGTTTGGTGGTGTTAAGCCTGCTTTGCACTCTATTCCCAATAGGGAATCATGTTTTTTTGGAGGGTAAAATACTCTATTTGAAATAATTCCTTGTCTTTAATCAAAAAAAAAAAAAAAAAAGAGATTAAAAAGGAATGTGTCATGAAAAAATCTGGGATTTTATTTTAGGCCATATTAAACAGCCCAATTATTGTTATTAAAACAGCATAATGACATCAGTCTTACAGATGGTGCCAGGAACTCAGACCAGCTTTGTGTTGCAGCCAACAATGAGGCACTAGCACCAGTTTCTCAGGCCAAGGACCAGTGCTTTTGCAGTGGAAACGCAGACAATGGTGTTCAGCCTGGCTCCAGGACCTGTGGGAGGGGGGTGCATGTCTCCCGGCTTGCCTGGGAACACCTTGGTATTTCCTTGAAGAGCCAGAGGAGTTGGCCGGGGGTGGGCAAGTCTGGTCTTCGCTGTTTAGACTGCTGCTTCTGTGACTCGGCTGTCCAGATAACCTGTAGAAGATAGATGGATGGGTGTTGCAAAGTCATAAGAACAAGTTTGCTGATCTAAAGAGGAAAAAACTGCAGATTTGGAAAAAAAAAGGATAAATTTTACACTTACAATGTTGCACATTCATCAGTAAAATGTTGCAGATTTATTGGAATTAAAGGGGACCTGTGGTGGTCGTGAAAAAAAAGATATTATATTGAGCCCCTGTCTCACGTTCTAGTTCAAGTTTAAGTTCAAGTTCAAAGCAATGCAATATAAATCCATTGCTGATGTGCTGGTTCAGCTGTCAGCAAAACATGGGCGCAGCCATACTAGTGGCTGCATGGCCTGCCAGGACGCTTCCTGTGACGTAGTGTCGTGGATACCGCGATCTGGATCAATATTGGCTGAGCCTGGAGTGCCCGGATGAGCAGTGGCTTTCCAGGATATTCAAATTCAAACGTTTATTTCAAACTCAGGGTTCATATTAAATGCAGAACTAAAATGAGTAGAAAATAAATAAATAAATGCTTAAATTCAGCGGGTCGTCTCGTCTGATCTGAGGTCGTAACGGCCGCCAGACGGCAGATGATTCGGCACTGGGCTCTTCCCTCGCCACTAAAACTATATACAGAGCAGCAGACACTCGGCGCTCTTGTAACAACAAAAACATACAATGCGATATGGATATCGCAACATGGCGGAATGTAAAGCCTTTGAATGTCTCAATAATAAGCGAAAAAACAAAGATAAACACTTCTTTTGTGTACCCAAACCCAGCTCACCTTGTCGGAAGATCGTAGCGGAAAAGTGGTTGCGCAATCTCGGAACAGGCCACAGACGTTTCCTTTCAGACGAAATTGCGTTGTGTATGAGGACCACTTCGTCACTTTCACCCTCAGAAGACCTTTCTGGCTCAAACCTGTAGCCATGTTGGACGAATTCTTCCTCAGAGTCCGACAATTCAGCCATAATAGAATAAAAACACTCACAACAGCACCCTAGTCACTCATACAGACGGGAGTATTGACTTTTCAGTAGCAACGTAATGACGTCACATCCGCATGTGTCATGGCTGCGCGCAGACTTTTCATTGGCTGGCCATGCCTGCGGTCGTATTTGCATATTTCTCTAGTGGTATATGGCTGGCAATAATTATTTAACCAAATAACGAATACTTTGCCTAATGTTTTCAAGTTGAATGCGTTTAGACGACCACCACAGGTCCCCTTTAATTTTATATTCAAGATCAAGAAAAACAAATTTCAAACTCATCAGGTTTATTATTTTTAGCTATGATATGTTTGAGGAATATGAAATACAGATTATATTTGAGGGTATATGTGAATAATGTGCAAAAAATGCACATCCTGCATAAAACACTGCACCAGCAAATGTTATGTTTGCCTACAAGTGCCATTAAGTATTTTTCCCCACAATATTTTTATTATTTTGATATGCAGTAGAGCTTTCAATCTTTCTAACAAAATATTGTACAAAGTTGCTGTAAAACACTGAACAGAACAACACGAAATACTCCTAATTTTAACAAATGGCAATTCAAGCCAAGAATAAAAGCAATTTATGATAAACATTTTCATAAGAAAATGAAATTGAAAAAGTACAGTTTTTAAAAAAAAAAAAAAAGAAGAAGAAATAGAAGGGGAGGTTTGGAACTGCAGTTTCTAGGATATAGGGAAAAACTAAAGGAGAAAGTAGTTGGGGGGGTATTCTATTTTTCATTTGTTAAGCCCTGAACATAATTGATAAAGAGTCCCAATATGTTCTCAGATTTCTGCTGTTTACTTTTAATATACAAGTTCATTCATTCATTCATCTTCTTCCGCTTAATCCTTTTTGGGTCGCGGGGGGGCTGGACCCTATCCCAGCATCTTTGGGTGAGAGGCAGGGTACACCCTGGACAGATCGCCAGTCCATTGCAGGGCCAACACAGAGAGACAACCATTCACTCTCACAGTCATACCTAAGGACAATTTAGAATCCCCGGTTTTTGATGCCAATTAACCTAACTTGCATGTTTTTGGCATGTGAGAGGAAACCGGAGAAATCCCGGAGTAAACCCACACAGACACGGGGAGAAATGCAAACTCCACACAGATCACTGTTGGTCGGGGGCTGGGATCGAACCCATGATCCCCCGGCCAAGAGTGAGTTGCTGTGCTGCCGCAGTGCTAACCACTCCACCACCGCGCCGATATCAATAAATGTGTGCTCACTTTTACTATATGTTTTTCTGGATATAGACCCAAAAGAAAAAGTTTAGGGTCCAGTAAAATTTGCTTTGACATATTTTTTTTCACGTACCAACACTCTACCAACTGTGAGGAGACCCCAGGGCAGACCCAGGACTCAGTGGCGAGACTATGTCTCCCAGCTGGTCTGGGAATGCCTTGGTATCCTCTCTGAAGAGCTGGAGCAGGTGGCGGGGGAGAGGGAAGTCTGGGCTTCTCTGCTTGAACTGCTGCCTCCGCGACCCGGACCTCCGGAAAAGCGGTAGAAGATGGATGGATGGATGGATATTTTTTTCAATTGTCAACCTTACCTCTTTCCGAAACTTCCCCGCACTGCCACATGCTTAAGCAGTATTACACGAGACGAAGTAAAGTACAGAATATAGTAACTCGGAGGGTATCGGAGTATCACATCTGGAGTTACTATATTCATGATATCATAACAACGGCAAGTGGAATATTGCTTTTATACAACAGTTCTGGCAAGCACAATTTATTAAATGACAGCAATACTGGACGAAATATTATGATTTGTTTGTTTAACCAGTTATTTTGCGCAGCTGAGAAAAAATAGTCCCTTCTAAATGTAGCCAGTAACTGTTGCTAAACATCTCAATCAGCATGAAGATGTCTGTTGTCATTTCACACACATGTAAACAAATTAAATATTTAGTGCAAAAGTAATAAGTGTTTATAAAACATATACCTGTTGAGTCAGTACTGCAGAAGACCCCAGATCAAAACGTGTCCCAACGCCGGTCATCAGAACCACCGGTAGTTAGCTGGGAGGTAGTAGTTAACATGCTAGCGATTTAGCACACTTTGCTCGCTTTTCTTCACATTTTCAGATGAAACAAAGAGTCCATCACCACAAAGGTATTGCGGTTTGTTAATGGAGACAATAAATCAAACTCTAGCACTGCCTATGTTTATAAACAGACGTGAAATAGCTTAATGAACTTAATGATGGAAGGGTAGACAGGTAGGCGGAAACATTTTTTTCAAAAGGATGGGACTTCCGGGTCACGATTGTATAATTTCTTGTCAAACAGTGCCTCGCTGTGGAAACTAAGGTATCCAAAACAGTACTGCAATTGTCAGAATTGCTAAATTACTGTTAGTAATTAACGGTTACATGAACACCTTTGAAGCGGAGTGATACATATCCAGTGAAATTGGAGTGCAGTTATCATGGAATATAGTAACTCCTGGAATCCCTATTGTCCAGTCAAATTGCTTGGTCGGAACTAACTGTTGTATAAAATGAAATTGTGTACCTTTAGAATGTATACATTTTATACATAATCTGGTATGGGGTTTTTTTCCACAATATTTTTATTGAACTTTTTTTTTTTAACAAACATAACACAAACAATCAAACACTAACACTAAAGTAATAAAAAAAAAATACTAAAAAAACACCAACAACCACTAACAAGAACAGGTCTTCAACAATGCTCCTCTGTTTAGTCTAGGCAATCCATTACATAAGTATACATATTATACATTCACCAGTTTGGAATTTACAAGGTCCACACGCATCATTCACCTTCTTCTTCAAAAGTTATGTTTAAATTCTTTACATAATCAATGAAAGGTCTCCATATATTCTCAAACACAATTTCCTTTGATTTCAGTATATATGTTATTCTTTCTAGTGGAAGGTTTGTTAACATCTGTTTTAACCACTGAGTCACAACTGGTCTATGAGTCTTTTTCCACAATAGTGCAATACATTTTTTGGTGTTAAGCAAACTGAGGCCTATGAATGCTCTTTCACTTTTATTAAAATTATGCTCTTCTGGATACAGACCCAACAAAAACAATTTAGGATTCAATATGATTTGTTTTGAAATTATTTTTTCAATTGTTACCCTCACCTCTTCCCAAAACACTCTAATTTCCCTACATTCCCATACACAATGAAATAAGGTTCCTTTACTTTCCATACATTTTGTGCACGTATCTGGTATGTTTTTGTTATATCTATTTAATTCCACGGGTGTAACATACATCCGCATTAACCATTTAAAATGTATCAATTTAAGACGTACATTTATTGATTTGGTTTGAGCTTCTGTACAAGCCAATTCCCATTGTTCCTCTGAAATCTCAGTATGCAGGTCTTCTTTCCAATAATTCAATCTTTTCTGTGAGTTTTCACTTGAAGATAGTGTCAATGAATTATAAAACTCTGAAATAATACCCTTTCTCTTACTATCTTTCGTCAAAATTTTTTCCAAGGATGAATAAATAGGTCGAGTGAGAGCATTGTTTTGATTTGATCGAATAAAGTTCCTAAGCTGAAGATATTTAAAAAAATGTGTTCTATTAAGATTAAATTTGATCCTCAGCTCTTCAAAAGACATTATGTTATCTGAACATGACAGATATAAATCTTGAATCTTTTGAATCCCTTTTAAATTCCATACTTTAAATACAGCATCCGCTCTCCCTGGTTTAAAATATTGATTACCCCATATTGGGCCAAATTGTGACAATAAATGTGGTTCTTTTAAATATTTTTTAGTTTCACACCATATTTTGATCATATGCTTTACAAATGGATTTTTAACTTGCTTCTGTAATTTTTTTGCCGAGTCTGAGTATATGAATATGGGAAGAGGTAAAGGTAAATTGTATGATTCCATTTCAGTCCAGTGAGGGAGATCATTTGATGAAAAATAATATGTCATAGACCTCAGTTGTGCTGACCAGTAATACAACATAAAGTTTGGACATTTCAGACCTCCACGATCAAATGGTAAATATAGTAAGGACAGACATAATCTAGCCTTCCTGTTGTTCCATATAAATTCCACTAACCTTTTTTTTTTAATTCTTGAGAATAGATCTGAAGGTGGTGGTAAAGGAATGTATTGAAATAAATAAAGTATTTTAGGTAAGATATTACTTTTGAGTATATTGATTCTCCCTATCATCGACATTGGCAGTGACATCCATCTCTGAATTAACTCATTAATGTCTGTCATTAAGGCTTCATAGTTAGCACTGGCGACTAATTCTAGCTTAGGCACAATTTGAATTCCTAAATATTTAAACTGATTTACAACACTGAATTGATTTACCTTAGGAGCTGGGCGATTTCTCTGGGTCTCATTTAGCATTAATATTGAAGATTTAGTTTTATTTGTTTTATATCCTGATATTTCCCCAAAATTCTTTATTAAATTCAACAAGGTCGGAATTGATTTTTTAAGATTCGACATAAACAAAATTATGTCATCGGCATACAGGGAGATTTTATGTTCTGTTGGTCCAACTTTAATTCCATATATTTGTGGATGTAAACGTACTGCCATCGCTAAAGGTTCAATTGCCATAGTAAACAATAAAGGTGAAAGTGGACAACCTTGTCGACATCCTCTATTGATCTTTATTGATTTTGAGATATTGCTGTTTGTTAGGATTTCTGCTGTAGCATTATTATATATTATCTGAACCCATTTTATGAAATTATTTCCAAGTCCAAACCTTTGTAAGACTTCAAAAAGAAAGGGCCATTCGACCCTATCAAAGGCCTTTTCGGCGTCCAATGATAGGAGAGCTGTATCCGGTGCTTCTTTATTAGAATAAATAATATTAAATAGTCTTTTTACATTATGGAAGCCTTGTCTTCCCTTTACAAAGCCATTCTGATCTCGGTTAATAATATTTGGTAATATTTCTTGTATTCGTCTTGCTAAAATTTTACAGATTATCTTAAGGTCAGCATTTAATAGACTTATTGGTCTCATATTTTCACATTTATTAGAGGGTTTACCTGGTTTTGGCAACAGTATAATCAAGGCATTATTCATGTATGGTGGTAAATTACTATTTTGAAATGCTTCTAAAACCATTTCCAAAAAAGGTTTTATTAATTTATTCTTAAATTTTTTATAAAGGTCAACTGGAAGACCATCTGGTCCTGCACTTCTTCCTGACCTCATATCATCAATGGCTAGCCCAACTTCCTCTTGACTAATTTTAGACTCCAGTATCTCCCCGTCTTCATCTGGAACACACGGTATAGATAGTCCATCCAAAAACCCGTTTAGTTTTGTTAAGTCAGTTTCATTTTTTGTATCATATAATTTTTCATAGTAATCTCTAAAGGCTCTATTAATTTCTAAAGGATCTACAACTACCTGTCCGCTACTTATAATACTGGCAATTGGTGTTTTAAATTCTAATTGTTTAATCTGCCATGCCAATAATTTTCCTGATTTTTCACCTTGTTCATAAAAAGATTGCTTCAATCTTAGAAGACTCGAGGCAGCTCTATTCGCTGATTTTTTGTCATATTCAGCTCTCAGAATCAGTAATTCGTTCTCTAACTTTGGGTCACTTCCTGCATACAGTTTTTCTTGAAGAATTTTTATTTTATGTTCCAATTGGACTCTCTCCTCTTGAGTCTTCTTAGATTTTGAACCTGTATAACTAATAATATGTCCCCTAATAAAAGCTTTGAAAGCCTCCCACTTTATACATGCTGATGTTTGTGTAGTATTGATATCAAAGAACCGGAGACCACCCACGACCGGGAAAGCTGCAGCAACGTTTCATGGTGAGATCTGCACAACCACGCTGGACCGGCCACTCTCACAGAGAGCGCACGCACCTCGTCCTCACCACGACGGCAACCTCCAGGGCCGACGGGGAGCGCAGCGCGTGGAACTGAACGCACCATGGCCGCACGAGCGACAACGATCGTCTCCTCCCTCTCACCGCTCCAACGCAGCTGCACAAGCCCGGGGCACAAAGATCGTCTATTGCCTCGCACCGCTCCAACGCGTCTCCACGAGCCCGAGGGACGGAGATCGTCTACTTCCTCACACCGCTCCAACGCAGCTGCATGAGCCTGAGGAACATAAGATCGTCTATTCCCTCCCGCCGCTCCAACGTATCTGCACGGGCCTGAGGGACTAAAGATCGTCTATTTCCTCTCACCGCTCCAACGCACCATGGCCAATCTACAGCCACAGCTCAACCTGGATTTTACCGGCGCCGTCTGCGCCGTTCTCCACCAAGTTTCTGCACCCTGACTCGCCACTCCAGCGGCCCACCCACGCACTGAACCCCCGCGCACGCATCGGGGAGTTACAAGGACGGCGCATCACGCACGGGACAAGTAACGGCTCCACAGACTGCCTTCCTCCTTCGCCGCTGCCTTTCAGGGCTGCCCGCTCACCTGAAGCACGCATGCAGCACGCTCGAAGGATTTGTTAACAGTCTCAGCCACGCCAGAGACCGCCATCGTCCTCCGCCGCTGCCCACAGAACCTTCAGGGCTGCTCGTTCACCTGAAGCAAGCACGCAGCTCGCCACTGGATTTTTTAATGGTCTTAGCCACGGCACAACGGGATTTCAGCCGTCAGCTGTTCCCGGGAGCTTTGGGGTTGCTTCAGCACCCAAAGCCAACAGTCCCCCTGCTTTGTTTACTTTTTCTCTTACAGCCGCTCCTGCTTTTCTTCATGGCCACAAGAGGAGTCAGAGACTAATTTTTCTTCTTGTGATCTCCGCACGTGCAACGGGACAAACCCTCGACGTCACGGAGCAGCAAGCAATTTTTGCACGGCTCAGGACGATTTCACAGCTCCTGCCGGCACTTACTACCCCTCCCCTCCCTCCCCCTCCGCCTGCAGCGAGCTTCTCCCACAGCTCGCTCACACAGATGGATTATCGAGGTCGCGACCCCCTGCCGCGTCCTCTGGGGGGGAGCGTGTGTGGCGGTTCGTTTTAACCCCACAACAGACTAAGGACACTCAGCTCTCTCTTACTCTCTCAATCTGACTTCAACCCTGCTGCAGGACACAGATTTTGTGTCCCCTCTTCACTGAGAGCCTGAGGAATTCGGCTTCAGCCTGCTCACGCTATGGCTGGAGCCGAGTTCCCGTGACGGCGGTATGATTAATAAAACCTGCTTAAAACCACAGCACAGCTGCTTATTTTTCCATGCCGCTTCAGTGGTATGCATTTTGGCGGCCATTTTGAATTTTGGGCAAAAAAAAGGTTTCCTGTAATTTTTGGGAGGTACATGGGAGCTTATTTTCATTAAAATGGGTCTAGAATGCTAAATCCAGTGAGAAAAAAAGGTCCTGGGAGGTTGGTCACGAAACCCCCAAAAATGACTCTACTAAGAGCAGAGTGATACGTGTCCTCCTATGTAGCCACCATAACCGGAAGTCCATCTGGTATGTTTTTATTATATTTATTTAAGTCAGCCAGTGTAACATACACTTGAAACCAGATATTTACATCATCATCATAGCAGTCTGTCGGGGGCGACAATGACTGTTTCATTTAGGTCTGATCAGATTCCTCCACACAGCTCTGTCCTTCGCCTTCTGCTGCCAGGAACTCCTGACTTTGTTAACCCGGGTGACGTCCGAGCCGGTATGAGTTGCTCTCTGACTGACCATTTCATGAAACTGCTTATACTTTGCAAGATATTTACATACACGGTATAAAAAGACATATAACATTTTTTTACTCACTGTCTGACATTAAATCAGACTAAACGTTTTCTGTTTTAGGTCAGTTAGGATTACCCAAATTATTTCTATTTGCCAAGTAACTTCCCCCTCATGGATCGTCACCTTATTGTGGTGGGGGGTTTGTTGTCCGGGGCAATTTGCCTCTGATAGGCTCACCCAAGACAAACTGGTCCTGGGTGAAGGGCCAGACTAAGAACGATCCAACAGACTCTCATGATAAATTGTATATCAAGGATTCAGTGTACCCCGCCCGGTATGGGGTTACCGGGGCCCCACCCTGGAGCCAGGCCTGGGGGAGGGGCTCGAAGGCTAGCGTCTGGTGGCCGGGTTTCCACCCATGGGACCCGACCAGGCTCAGCCCGAAGGAGTTACATGGGTCCGCCCTCCAGTGGGCTCACCACCTGCAGGAGGGATCATGGGGGTCCGGTGCTATGTGGATTAGGTGGCGGCCAAAGGCGGAGACCTTGGTGGACTGATCCCAAGCTTTCTAAACTGGCTTTTGGTACGTGGAATGTCACCTCTCTGGTGAGGAAGGAGCCTGAGCTGGTGCATGAGGTTGAGAGATACCGGCTAGATATAGTCGGCCTCACTTCAACACACAGCTCCGGTTCCGGAACCAGTCTCCTGGAGAGGGGCTGGAGCTTGGCCTTTTCTGGAGTTGCCCCGGGCGAGAGGCGACAAGCAGGGGTGGGTATTCTTGTATCCCCCCACCTTGCTGCCTCTATATTGGAGTTTTCCCTGGTGGACGAAAGGGTTGCTTCCCTGCGCCTTCGGGTTGGAAAACGGGTCCTGACCATCATTTGTGCCTATGCACCAAATGATGTTTCAGAGTACCCACCCTTTTTGGAGTCTGTGACTGGGGTGCTGGAGGGTGCTCCTCTTGGAGACTCCATTGTCCTACTGGGGGACTTTAATGCTCACATGGGCAATGACAGTGAAACCTGGAGGGGGGTGATTGGGAGGAACGACCTGCCCGATCTGAACCCGAGTGGTGTTCAGTTATTGGACTACTGTGCTAACCACAGTCTGTCCATAACGAACACCATGTTCAAGCATAAGGGTGTCCATATGTGCACCTGGCACCAGAACACCCTAGGTCATAGGTCGATGATTGATTTTGTTATTGTGTCATCAGACCTGCGACCATATGTCTTGGACACCCGAGTAAAGAGAGGTGCAGAGCTGTCAACTGATCACCACCTGGTGGTGAGTTGGATCCGATGGCAGGGGAGGAAGCCATTCAGACCTGGTAGACCCAAACGTATAGTGAGGGTGTGTTGGGAGCGTCTGGCTGAGGCCCCTGTCCAGGAGGTCTTCAACTCCCACCTCCGGAAGAACTTCAACCACATTCCGAGGGAGTCTGGAGACATGGAGTCTGAATGGGCCATGTTCTCCACCTCTGTTGTTGAAGCGGCGGCCCAGAGATGCGGCCGCAAGGTGGTCGGTGCATCTCGTGGTGGCAACCCCAGAACCAAGTGGTGGAGACCAGTGGTGAGGGGGGCCATTAAGCTGAAGAAGGAGTCCTATCAAGCTTGGTTGGCTTGTGGGACTCCCGAAGCAGCCGAGGTGTACCGGCAGGCCAAGCGGAGTGCAGCTCGGGTGGTTGCTGAAGCAAAAACGCGGGTATGGGAGGAGTTCGGTGAGGCCAGGGAGCAAGACTTTCGGTCGGCCTCGAAGAGATTCTGGCAAACTGTCCGGCGGCTCAGGAGGGGAAAGCAGCTCCCCGTCCACACTGTGTATGGTGTGGATGGGACACTGTTGACTTCGACTGGGGATATCATCAGGCGGTGGAAGGAATACTTCGAGGATCTCCTCAATCCCACTGATACGCCTTCCACAGAGGAAGCAGGGTTTGGGGACGAGGGGGATGACTCGCCTATCACAGGGGCTGAGGTCGCCAAGGTGGTTAAAAACCTCCTTGGTGGCCGGGCCCCGGGGGTGGACGAGATGCGCCCTGAGTACCTCAAGGCCCTGGATGTTGTTGGGCTGTCATGGTTGACACGCCTCTGCAACATTGCGTGGAGGTCAGGGGCAGTGCCTTTGGCATGGCAAACCGGGGTGGTGGTTCCTCTCTTCAAAAAAGGGGACCGGAGGGTGTGCTCCAACTTTAGAGGGATCACACTCCTCAGCCTCCCTGGGAAGGTCTATGCCAAGGTACTGGAGAGGAGAGTCCGGCCGTTGGTTGAACCTCGGATTCAGGAGGAGCAATGTGGTTTTCGTCCTGGCCGTGGTACATCGGACCAGCTCTTTACCCTCTTGAGAATCCTTGAGGGTTCGTGGGAGTTTGCCCAACCAGTTTAAGATAAGATAAGATAAGATAAGCCTTTATTAGTCCCACAACGGGGAAATTCCAGGATTGCAACAGCACAGGGATAGCAACACTCAGAGCAACAATCAGAAGGCAAGAAAAAAAAAAAAAAACAAGCAGCAAGAGCAGCTAATATACATATGTACATATTACTATAAAATATATATATACACACACACACACACACACAGACACACAGTGCAGAGCATTGTAGCTGGATGGAATAAATATATGAATATATGAACACAGTGCAGAGCATTGTAGCTAGATGGAATAAATATGTAAATATATAAACACCCACAGTACGGAGCATTGCAGCTAGGTGGAATAAATATGCAAGTATATAAACACACACAGTGTGGAGCAATGTAGCTAGATGGAATAATATGTAGATATATAAAAACACAGTGCGGAGCATTGTAGCTAGATGGAATAAATATATAGATATATAAATATAAACACACCCAGTGCTGAGCATTGTAGCTAGATGGAATAAATATATAGATATATAAATATAAACACACCCAGTGCAGAGCATTGTAGCTAGATGGAATAAATATGTAAATATATAAACACACACAGTGCAGAGCATTGTTGCTAGGTGGGATGAAACAGCATAACCGTCTATTTAGTTATCCTACATGGTATGATTATGTGCCCATACATATTCTCACCCTCCATAGCGACCGGTATGTTCCTAGTTGTATGCCGGAGACGACCATTGTGTAAGTCTATTGCATCTTTTGCATTCAAAAAAAAACTATTAGTTTGTTACGTCTTTTTGCTATCTCTGCGAGCAGCCCTGCTTAGGTTGTACAGTCTGACAGCCGTTGGTAGGAAGGACCTACGAAACCTCTCGGTTGTGCACCTGGGATGATGTAGTCTGCTGCTAAATGAGCTCCTCAGTGCATCCAGTATGTCCTGCATAGGGTGGAACTCGGACTCCAGCAGAGATGACAGTTTAGCCACCGTCCTTCTCTCTCCTATCTCCTCCATCGGATCAAGGCGTTGCCCCAGGACAGAGCTAGCTTTCTTAATCAGTTTGTTCAGTCTCTTCCTATCGGCTGCAGTAATGCCACTGCCCCAGCAGACCACTCCAAAAGTGATGGCTGATGCCACCACCGTGTCATAGAATGACTTCAGCAGCGCCCCTTGTACACCAAAAGACCTGAGTCTCCTCAGCAGGAACAGCCTGCGCTGTCCCTTCTTGTAGAGTGCGTCAGTATTGTGTGACCAGTCTAGTTTATTGTTCAGATGAATACCCAGGTACTTGTAGGATGTCACCATCTCGATGTCTGTTCCCTGTATATTTACTGGTGCTGTGAGGGGCTGCCCATGCCTGCGGCAGTCCACCACCAGCTCCTTAGTTTTCCTCGCGTTGATCTGGAGGCAGTTCCGATGGCACCAGTCCACAAAGTCCTGGATAAGCCCTCTGTACTCAGCTTCATCTCCGCTGGAGATGAGACCAACGATCGCAGAGTCATCAGAGAACTTCTGTAGATGGCAATGTGTTGTGTTGTGTGAGAAGTCCGCAGTATAAAGAGTGAACAGGAAGGGAGCCAGCACCGTTCCCTGGGGGGCCCCCGTGCTACTGATGATCGTGTCGGAAACACAGTCCCGGGTTCTCACAAACTGAGGCCGGTTTGTGAGGTAGTCCAGGATCCATGATGACAGGTGCTGGTCCACCCCTGCGCGCAGCAGCTTGTCCTTCAGGATCATCGGTTGGATGGTGTTGAAAGCACTGGAGAAGTCAAAGAACATGATCCTCACCATGCTATCATAACGGGAGATAGCCGCTAGCTCATCTAACTTTCCCAGTATCGACCGTACATTTCCCATGACAACAGATGGAAGGGAGGGTCTGTACCTTATATTTTTTGTCCTCCGCCTTACTCCAGCCCGGCAGCCGCGGCGTTTTCGCCTCAGTTCTCTCGGTATGTCGAGTTTTTCCAGTGGGACCGGGTGGCGGTTAAATGCTAGCAGCTCTTCCCTATTGTATCGTATCCTGCTATAAACAGTGGCTCCGTCCACCGGCTCAGGAGACATTTGGGACGATCTGTGTGTCCGTGATATAAGTGGGGTGAAAAAAAAAAAAAGTGATCAAAAGAGAGAGGAAGGGAAAAAAAACTCGGAATCGAGCCGCTGTTGCAAAAGGCAGCCGACTGGTGTGGCGCCGAGATTTATAATTACACATGTAATTACTATTTACATGTGTTTTGTGGACTTGGAGAAGGCATTTGACTGCGTCCCTCGTGGATTTTTGTGGGGGGGGGTGCTTCGGGAGTATGGGGTATCGGGCTTGTTGTTACGAGCTATTCGGTCTCTGTGTGACCGTTGTGAGAGTTTGATTCGTATTGTCAACACTCGGTCGGATTCATTCCCAGTGAGAGTTGGACTCCGCCAGGGCTGCCCTTTGTCACCGATCCTGTTCATAATTTTTATGGACAGGATTTCTAGGCACAGCCAGGGAATGGGGGGTGTCATGCTTGGTGACCACAGGATCTCATCTCTGTTGTTTGCAGATGATGTTGTCCTGTTAGCTTCATCCAGCAATGACCTACAGCTCTTGCTGGGACGGTTTGCCGCTGAGTGTGAAGCGGCTGGGATGAGAATCAGCACCTCCAAGTCCGAGTCCATGGTCCTCAGCCGGAAAAAGGTGGATTGTCCTCTCTGGGTTGGGGACAGGCTCCTGCCCCAAGTGGAGGAGTTTAAGTATCTGGGGGTCTTGTTCACGAGTGAGGGGAAAATGGAGCGAGAGATCGACAGACGGATTGGAGCAGCATCTGCAGTGATGCGAATGTTGTACTGGTCTGTTGTGGTGAAGAGGGAGCTTAGTTCTAAGGCAAAGCTGTCGATTTACCAGTCAATCTACGTTCCTACTCTCACCTATGGTCACGAGCTTTGGGTAATGACCGAAAGAACGACATCGCAGATACAAGCAGCTGAAATGAGCTTTCTCCGTAGGATTGCTGGGCTCACCCTCAGAGATAGGGTGAGGAGCTCAGTCATCCGGGAGAGGCTCAGAGTAGAACCGCTGCTCCTCCACATTGAAAGGAGTCAGTTGAGGTGGTATGGGCATCTGATTAGGATGCCTCCTGGACGCCTCCCACTTGAGGTGTTTCAGGCACGTCCCACTGGGAGGAGACCCCGGGGCAGACCCAGGACTCGGTGGAGAGACTATGTCTCCCAGCTGGTCTGGGAACGCTTTGGTATCCTCTCTGAAGAGCTGGAGCAGGTGGCGGGGGAGAGGGAAGTCTGGGCTTCTCTGTTTGAACTGCTGCCTCCGCGACCCGGACCTCCGGAAAAGCGGTAGAAGATGGATGGATGGATGCCAAGTAACTTTTTAGAGAATTTTTTTTTTTTTATATTACTTTCTTCAAAGTCAGAAGTTTACATACATTTCCTTAATATTTGGTAGTATTGTGGCCGACACACATTGTGGGCTCACGCTGCCACAGAGACAGGACTGAATGTGTATTGCGGGGTGTCACGTCTGCAAGGACTAAGGACTCGAATCTACAGGAGGTAACAAGGAAGTGGGAGATTTGTCTCTTTGTCCCACAGAAGACGCCCCGGAGGGTATTCCGGTTCATCAAGAAATGAGAGACAATGGTGAAGCTTCAAAGGGATGCTTTGTAACTGTATGTTGACTGAAGACACCATGTGGCTTGAATTCTGATGCTGGAAATGTATAAAAGGGGGTTGAAGTATGATTCTTTCTCTTTCCTGCTTTGAGAATGCTAGAAGCTGCGTTCTGTCAAATAAAGCTGGTTTTATGACTGAAACTCAGCCTCATTATTTGAGCATGCTTCTACACTGGTGACCTACGACGGAGAATGAGCAGACAGAATTCTCCCGAGCGGGGCTCTGTGGAAGCCAGCCTGATGGCCGCCTCCACGATCCGGCTGCCCGATTTCTGGCAGCACAGCCCGCGCTCATGGTTTAGCGCAATCGAGGCGCAGTTCAACCTCCGGAGAATCTCCAACGATGACACAAGATTCTACCACGTGGTAGCGAAGCTGGACAGCAACACGGTCCAGAGAGTGGAAGATCTGGTTAATCATCCACCAGACAGCGACAAGTACAGCGCATTGAAGGACGCGCTGATCAGCCATTTCACCCCCTCAGTCCAACAACGAGCAGAGGGGCTCCTGGCGCTGACGGAGGCCGAAAACGATAGACCTGCGGACCTGATGGTGAAGATGCTGCAGCTCAAAGCCTCTGAGGATGGCGAATTCATTTTCGCCCACCTTTTCCTTCGAACCCTACCACCAGCAGTGAGAGTGGCCCTGGCAGAGTCACCCCGATTGGCCAAGCGAGACTACCATGGGTTGAGCAAGGAGGCGCAGAGGTTGGTCGACGCCCACAAGCGGAACGCGGTCTCGGCTGCGGCGGCCAGTCCAGGAACGGCGTCCAGACACAGTGCGGGTACAGCGGCCGCGGCGCCAGACGCACCAATGACGGCGGCGACAGGAGCCAGACGACGCGGAGTGGAGAACGGCTCGTGCTTCTACCACCGCCGTTTTGCAGAGAGAGCGCACAGGTGCGTCCCACCGTGCAATTTTAAGCGCCAGGGAAACGCCAAGACCGAGGGCCGGTAGCAGCTGCGACCCTCGGCAACGAGAACAGGCTGCTTTACCTGACGGATGCACGCTCGGGGAAACAGTTCCTCGTGGACACGGGCTCTCAGCTGAGTTTCGTCACACCCACCTACGCGGAACGGCTGTCGCCTTCTAAAGCCCCCTGGGTGTCAGTGTCAGCAGCGAACGGCTCCACGATTAAAACGTTTGGTGAGAGGACCATGCTTCTGTCCTTACAGGGCCGTTCATTTGAGTGGACATTTATTGTAGCAGCAGTCAGTTTCAACATGTTAGGGGCTGATTTTTTGTGCTCACATGGTTTATTGGTTGACCTTGCTAATAGACGTCTGATTAATGCACTGTCCTTTCATTCTATTCCCTGCACAGCTCGGGTGGCCCCGCCAACTGCACATGCCAGCGTCTCAGATGCGGGTGGTAAGTTTCACACTCTGCTTGCTCAGTTTCCAGCACTCACAGTCCCCACGTTTTCAGCAACGGTGGCCAAACATGGGGTAGAACATTTCATAACGACCACAGGCCCTCCCGTGTTTGCAAAGGCTCGGCGCTTGGACCCAGCTAAACTGGCCATCGCGCGCGAGGAGTTCACTAATCTGGAAAAACTGGGCATTGTTAGACGTTCCAAGAGCTCTTGGGCTTCGCCGTTACACATGGTCCCAAAAGCTGACGGCTCGTGGCGACCTTGCGGTGATTTCCGCAGGTTGAACAACGTTTCAGCTCATGACCGCTACCCGATTCCGCACATTCAGGATTTTTCTGTCCATTTGGCGGGGGCGCGCATTTTTTCTAAAATAGACTTGGTGCGCGGCTATCACCAGGTGCCAGTGCGCGCGCAGGATGTACCCAAAACAGCGGTCATAACGCCTTTCGGCCTTTTTGAGTTCTTGCGCATGCCTTTTGGCCTCAAGGGGGCCGCGCAGACTTTCCAACGCATGATGGATGCAGTTTTACGCGACCTGCCTTTCGTGTTCGTTTATTTGGACGATATTTTGGTAGCCAGCGTGTCCGAAGGCGAACATGAAAAACACCTCACAGCAGTTTTCCAGAGGTTGGCAGAGCACGGGTTAATAGTTAACCCAGCGAAGTGTCAGTTTGGGGTGGCGCAGATTGATTTTTTGGGACATCGCGTTTCGGCAGAGGGAGCAGTTCCCCTTCCAAATAAGGTGCGTGCCATAACGGATTTTCCGCAACCTCAAACGGTCAAGGCGCTTCAGGAGTTTCTAGGGATGGTTAATTTTTACAACCGTTTCCTCCCAAGCGCAGCACGACTCATGCAGCCATTGTACACCGCGTTAAAAAAACAAAAGCCCGCAAATAAAGTTGAATGGTCTCCGGAGCGGGAGCGCGCTTTTGCCCAGGTCAAATCAGCCCTGGCAAACGCAGTTTTGTTAGCGCACCCAGTTCCAACGGCCCGCATGGCGCTCACCACTGACGCTTCCGATGTAGCGGTGGGGGCGGTAGTTGAACAGTTTGTGGCAGGTACCTGGCAACCCCTCGCGTTTTTCAGCAGGACCTTGCGCGATAGTGAACGGAAATACAGCGCGTTTGACAGGGAGCTTTTGGCCCTACACTTGGCCATCCGTCATTTTCAGTTCTGGTTAGAGGGGCGACGTTTCACCGCTTTTGTGGATCATAAACCGCTAACGTTTGCGATGGCCAAAATTTCAGAACCCTGGTCAGGCCGGCAACAAAGGCAACTAGCCGCAATATCGGAGTTCACTACTGATATTCAGCATGTCGCGGGTAAACACAATGTTGTGGCAGACTGCCTCTCGCGTGCAGTAGCACCGCCAAGCCCCATAGGGGCAGACTCTGTAGCCATGGCCGCGGGCCCGGGCAGCGACGCGGGAGCGCGCGCAGCCCCAGTCTGTGTTGGGTTAGATTATGCAGCTATGGCTGCGGAGCAGGTTAACGACGCGGACGTGCGCGCGCTCCAGTCTGGACCAACAGGGTTAAGGCTGGAGCACAGGGTGCAACGAAACGGTATGCCCCCGCTAATCTGCGATGTCTCCACGGGACGGCCCCGCCCTGTGGTGCCAACCGCGTGGCGTCGCCGTGTTTTTGACTTGGTCCATTCTCTCGCGCACCCGGGGGTGCGCGCATCGATTAAGTTGGTGGGGGAGAAATTTGTTTGGCCCGGGTTGCGCAAACAGGTCAAGGAATGGGCAGCAGCCTGCGTAGCGTGTCAGCGAGCTAAAATACACAGACACACTAAGGCCCCGTTAGAACCTTTCCACATCCCCGCTAAGCGTTTTGATCACGTGCATATTGACCTGTTCGGGCCACTTCCGTTATCACACGGGCACACACACCTTTTGACGATGGTAGACCGCACCACGCGCTGGCCAGAGGCGGTTCCTCTGGCATCAACCACAGCGGAAGAAGTTGCGCGAGCATTTTTAGCAGCATGGGTTGCGCGTTTTGGTGTACCGTCGGACATAACGTCCGACAGAGGTCCCCAATTTATTTCCGAGCTGTGGTCATCGACGGCCCGCAGCTTGGGGGTGAAGATTCATCGCACCACCGCGTATAACCCCCAGGCTAATGGTTTATGCGAACGCTTTCACAGGTCATTGAAAGCAGCCCTCAGAGCGTCGCTAACGGATACAAATTGGGTAGACAAACTTCCATGGGTGTTATTAGGGTTGCGTTCTGCACCTAAGGAAGATTTGCACGCTTCCCCGGCTGAATTAGTTTTCGCCCAACCGCTTCGTTTGCCTGGGGAATTTCTTCCTGATAATCCCGCACCTAGTGCCCCCCCCGCTCAGCCGTGGCAGAGCGGCTCAGGAGCAAACACACTTCCTGGCCCAATCCATCACAGTTTCCCACACGTTTTTGTGCCCAAAGCTTTAAAAAATGCAGAGTTTGTTTTTGTTAAACATGACGCCCAGCGTCCAAGTTTGCGGCCGTTTTACGACGGACCGTTTCGAGTGCTGGAGACCGGGCAGAAGCATTTTCTGCTAGATTTAGGGGGCAGACGGGAGCTGATTTGCATTAACAGACTCAAACCCGCTTTTGTTCTGGCTGACGAGGAGGTGCAGCTCGCGAGGCCCCCCCGCCGGGGCAGGCCGCCGAGGGGACATTCTCCAAAGTCTTCACAGAGAGGTGCTAACGGCTTTAATCCACAGGTGCAGAGAGATGTTGCAGGTGCAGCCAAGCCAGGTTGCAGCAGATTCGGCAGAAGATTAAAACCTAGGCAGTTGGTGGATTGATTAGCGATGTATGGAGTGCTTTGTGTTTTTCTTTTTGTTATGCCATTTAGATTTTGCCTTACTAGACGTGTGGGGGGGGTAGTGTGGCCGACACACATTGTGGGCTCACGCTGCCACAGAGACAGGACTGAATGTGTATTGCGGGGTGTCACGTCTGCAAGGACTAAGGACTCGAATCTACAGGAGGTAACAAGGAAGTGTGAGATTTGTGTCTTTGTCCCACAGAAGACGCCCCGGAGGGTATTCCGGTTCATCAAGAAATGAGAGACAATGGTGAAGCTTCAAAGGGATGCTTTGTAACTGTATGTTGACTGAAGACACCATGTGGCTTGAATTCTGATGCTGGAAATGTATAAAAGGGGGTTGAAGTATGATTCTTTCTCTTTCCTGCTTTGAGAATGCTAGAAGCTGCGTTCTGTCAAATAAAGCTGGTTTTATGACTGAAACTCAGCCTCATTATTTGAGCATGCTTCTACAGTATTGCCTTTAAACTGTATGACTTGGGTCAAACGTTTTGGATATCCACAGGCTTCTCACAATAGTTTGCTGGAATTTTGGCCCATTCTTCCTGACAGAACTGGTGTAACTGAGTCAGGTTTGTAGGCCGCCTTTCTCTCACACGTCTTTTCAGCTCTGCCCACAAATCTTCTATTGGATTGAGATCAGGGGCCTCATGTATAAACGGTGCGCACGGAAAAAACCCCCACAGCGTACACTGATTTTCACACATACAGTGGGATGTATGAAAACAAACGTGACGTGAGAATCTGCCATGAGAAGTTGCAGCTGTCCACAAAATTCTGTTTGGCTCTATCAGGTGGGTCTGTTAAACTACAAAACAACTGAAACTTACAGAATATGTTAAAATAATGTTTCCACTTCAGTTAAAATGATTTGTCTATGAATTACTCTGTGAAAAACAGGATTATTACTACATGATTTATCTCCATAACTCAGCTCGTTGAGCGCAGTAAAACCCCGATGAATAATAACTAATTAACCTGCCTCACTGATGGACCAGCCAGCTCCGCTGTTAACTGGATGCTATTTCTATAAAGGTGTCATTTTGACCCCAAGAAAAAAGGAGCGATCCTCTGGGTTAACACTGAATAAAAGGAAGACCATGGTGAGTTCCAGGCTGCAATTTAGCCAGATTTCCAGGGACCCTTAACGGATTCCTCCTCTGACATTTCGGCCTCCTCAGACGTCGGGAAGTGGGTCAGGGGAAACTGTTACAACGCCTGTTGTCTTTGAGTCATTTTGATCCGAAGCCAACAGGAGGATCCCCAGCACAATATGTGCTGTACCTTGGAGGTTATAATTTGGAAATAAAAGGCCTTTATATTGCGCAGCTCCGTGTGTTCCTCCTGGCGGTCGTGCATAATTTGGATTCTGACAGATTTGGTTTGTAACTTGTATAAATTCAGCTGTAAGATTGGAGCGGTATTCAATCATGTTTATGTACTTTATGTATTTGTTTATTTTACTCAGTAATATCACGTCTGTCTGTGCGGATTACCGAGGGCTTTCTTTCATAGCATTTTTTTTCCATGTCAGCACCCCCCCCCCATTACCCCCGCAACACTGTCATTGCATAGTGATCCGTCTATTGACTTTAATTTTAATGCCAGACCATTTTATTTTATTTCAGTCTGAGCCGTCTGCATTAACTGCCATTGTAACATGGCCCACTCGGTAAACTTAACTTTATTGCTGATTCCGGAGGGTCAGAACAAAATAAATATCTTTTTTTCGGCGACTCAACCGGCATCCCCGCCCTTCCGAGGGTGTGGAGGGTGAAACAGGGCATCCTGGCAGAACTAAAAACAATATTTGCCACAGGTCTGTGGTGGACCACTCCCAGTTACACAGGGTGAGACTGGACATCCTGGCAGATAAACACATCTGTCGCAAGGTCTGTGGTGGACTGTGCCAATCGGTGCATTGTGACATGCACTACACAAAGATCAGAGATAAACAAACCTATCATCTGGTCAGTCACTGCAACAGATACTGGAGTCAGTTTGTCTTGGCTTGTCCTTGCCACTGATAATACCTTTATCTGCCAAGAATGTGCTGCTAGTCCAGCAAAAGCTAGCAGTACTCAAGTACTTTGCAAGCAGTTTCATGAAATGGTCAATCAGAAAGCAACTCATACCGGCTCGGTCATCGCCCGGGCTTACAAGGTCCGCACTGATCTGTTCACACTCCGACAGGCAGTGAAAAGTAAGCTAGGAGCAGGAAGACAAAAGAAGAGGAAAACAGCAGCCTTGTGTGTAGCAGAATGGAATGTACGCACTCTGTTCAGGGATGAGAATCCTCCTCGGATCCGCGGAATTCCTCGGATTTGATCATGTCTAGGGTCATTCTCGTGAATCGTCTAAATTCGAGGAGAAATTTTTTTTTTTTTGGGGGGGGGGGGGGGTGAGGTCTGTTATGAGCCGTGAGTCGTATTTTCGATCGGCTGCTAAAATCCACCGCGCAGAACGCGCTACCCAGCGAGATCAGTAATGTAATGTAACAAGGTCACTGATTGGCTGATACTTATTGAAGCAACCAATCGGCGATTTTGTTATTCCTTTGTCATATCTAACACGCGGAGCGAAATGCAAATGGTGGACAGTTCAATCAACTGAGTTTTCCCGATTTCGTGAAAATGGTGAACCTAAAACTCACGAAAGACAACAAAGCAAGAATTTTAGAAATCGACAAAGGGATAAGGAACAAGTTTCATTGGGAATGGCTCGAAAAAACTGTGTCAATGACTGTAAAGATCGGTAAAAGTACCGAAATTGTGGTTGAAAAAATGGCCGGCTTCATAGCGAAATGCGAAGTACCAGGGAAAGCCCAGTGTGTTTATTGCAACGATTTCTTAAGTTATGGATCTCGTGGTTGTGTTGCCTTGGTTGAACACTGTTCAAAACAGAAACATCTCAAAATTGTGCCTACAAGAGATCGAACTACTCGCTCGTGCTGCATTCAAAACAATCGATGGACACGGTCAAATTCAGATGCCAGTCAATCAGAGTTCATCACAATCGGCCCCGATTACAGCAATTAGTGATTGGAAGACACATTCCGAGGTAAGATTTTTTTTCTCGTTATAAGTAATGTACTTGAGAATTTTGGCGTAATGAATTTGTTATTAAATAGCATGTGTAAGTTGTGACGTCATGCCTGTTTTGAAACACTAATTGTATTTGAATGCTGATTATCGATTGTTAATAGATAAATGTTATTACCTCTGCCAAGGAGGTTATGTTTTCATCAGCGTTGGTTTGTCTGTCTGTTTGTTTGTTTGTTAGCAAGATAACTCAAAACGTTATGGACGGATTTTCATGAAATTTTCAGAGATTGTCAGAAATGGGGTATCCTACAGATGATTAGATTTTGGTGGTGATCCGGATCACCGTCTGGATCCAGGAATTTTTTAAAGGATTCTTTTTTTTTTTTTTTTTTTTTTTACCTTTGCCAAGGAGGTAAAAGAAAAAAAAAACAGAATCCTTTAAAAAATTCTTGCGAATGGCATTTTTTTCATGGTCAAGGAATCTATAAAGTTAGACAAAATAAATGTAGGATTAATATTTATGATGTTAAACACTGTATGGGGGGAACTGTGGCGCTGGGCGGAGGTCTGCGCTCTCCAAGTGCTTTTCTAGTTACATATTTTCTCACAATTTGAAATGCAATCTAAGAATTTTGAATATAATTTATCATTTTTTGTTTCACTAGGAGGAGTTACATAATGCATGTGTGTTTTTTTGTCATGGGTGGTGATGGGTTGCCTTTCCTAAGATATCTTTGCTTTTATTAGTAAACATAATTTCTTTATGGTCATTGCATAAAAATATTAAACATCTTTTAGGTTTTAATTACTTTCTTAGATTATCTTTCAAATATTAAAATATACTAATATGCAACTTTTTTTATACAGTATTCCTAGTAACACTAACAAATGCACACATTAATAAATCAAAATGTTTGCAGAATGTCAGTATATTTTAATAAATGGGTGATGGACTTGGTGATGGAATTTTGTTAATATTTATAATTTATTTTACTTGGTTAAGTTATTCTGTCTGTTCTAGTACTATGTAAATGTAATTCTGTGTCAGTTCTAAACATATTAAATAGTAGTAAAATATAATTTAGTATTATTACATCAACATACCATTCAGATATCTTAAATTTACACATGTGATGCAGCAGCAGATTAAAAAGGTAAACTATAAATGCATTTGTACTTACGTCTAACTTTAAATATAAGACCACATTTGAGCATTCTAAAACACCAGATTTCATTAGCTTCTGGGGGGCATTGCCCCCCATACCCCCCACCAAGGCTCCGCCTTGGATCTGGCTTGTGGGCCTGCGTCCCCCAAGACCCCCGGCTTAGTTTCCTCTTTTTTCACAAACCCCATTCTCATCCCGGTCTGTTGGACAGAACAACATCACAGCACCCAGAAAGACAGACTGCGTTTGTGGCCCTGGCAATGAACAGGTACAATGTAGACATAGCTGCACTTAGTGAAACAAGATTGTCTGGATATGACAGCTTGGAAGACCATGGGTACATCTTCTTTTGGAGTGGGAGATCAACTCAAGAAAGGAGAGAAGCAAGAGTGGGCTTTGCAGTTAGAAAGGAGATGGCAGCAATGCTTTATGAGGAACCGGTGCCAATCAATGACAGGATAATGACCATGAGACTCCCATTACAGCGGAAGATGTATGCCACACTCATCAGTGTATATGCCCCAACAGTGACCAACACAGAAGAGGTGAAGGAAGTAGTTCTACAGTGATTTACGTGAGACTATCAGGCGTGTACTGACTGATGACAGGCTGATACTCGTTGGAGATTTTAATGCCAGAGTTGGTTTGGACACTGAGAAATGGTAAGGAGTGCTAGGCAGTCATGGAGTAGGCAAGTGCAATGCTAATGGAGAACTTCTACTTGCACTATGTTCAGAGTACAACGTTGTGATAACCAACACTCTATTTAAGCACAAGGACACACACAAGAAGACATGGATGCACCCAGGATCCAAGCAGTGGCATTTATTAGACCAAGTTTAGTCTAGTAAGACTAGTTTCATTTAATTAGACTAAGAGACATAAGGGATGTATTGGACACCAGAGCAATAAGAGGCACGGACTGTGGTACTGATCATGTTATGCTGAGATCTAGATTAAGGATTTGCAGACAAAAACAGCACTGCAGGACGGGTGTGAAGCCACCACGGAAGCTAAACACTAGTGCACTGAAAGGCCAAAAGAAGCAGGAAGAACTTACACAGGAAATGGATGAAAACTTGAAAGACTGGGACAGCAACAACTCAGAGAATGACATAGAAGAGAAATGGGCAACACTGAAGCATACGGTGTATCAGACTGCGAGTGATGTATTGGGCTACCCTGAGAGGAAACATCAAGATTGGTTTGATGAGCAATGATGAACACCTGAAGAAACTACTAGAAGCGAGGAATACAGCTAGGCAGGAAAACCTACAGTGTAACACAAGGGCGAAGAAGAAGAAATACTCAAAGGCTCAGAGTGAGCTACAGAAGTACACCAGAGAGATGAAGTCCAACTGGTGGGATGAAAAAGCAGAGAAACTTCAAACTGCAGCAGACAGGAAGGACATGAAGACATTCTTCACAGGTTTGAGAGAAATCTACGGCCCTAAACCAAGAGGATTGATCCAACTAAAGGCTATGGATGGTGAAACGGTTTTGCAGGAGAAAGACAAGATCCTGGACGAATTTGCAGACCACTTTGACCAACTACTAAACGACCCTAGAGATCTCACTGAAGAGGCTAAAGAGGCTCTAGTGCAGCAATCAGCTGTATCAAGTCTGGATGAACCACCAAATTTTGATGAACTAATGGCAGCTATCAGGACAACACAGGATGGTAAAGCTCCAGGAAGGGATGGAATTCCAGCAGAAGTGTGGAAATTTGGTGGTTTTCAGCTGACCAACTGCCTTCACAAGCCCGTCCAAGAGATATGGGATGCCCAGAAAGTACCTCAAGACTGGAAGGATGCAAGTATTGTGCCTTTGTTCAAGAAAGGTGACAGGAAAGATTGTGGAAATTACCGATGTATATCACTGCTAGCCACTGTTGGTAAGATTCTCTCACATGTACTACTTAACAGACTCAGTGAACACATCTCGCAGAATGTACTACCGGAAACCCAGTGCGGCTTTAGAAGTGGAAGAAGCTCAATGGACATGATTTTCTGCTTGAAATAGGTTCAAGAAAAGTGTATTGAACAGAACATGCCACTTTATGTAGTCTTCATAGACTTCGGTAAAGCCTTTGATACTGTTTCGCGACAAGGATTTTGGCAGGTACTCAAAAAATATGGTTGTACAGAGAAGATTGTCAGCCTGAGCGAGGCACTCCATACAGGTATGCAAGCAAACGTGGCAATGAGTGGTTCAGTATCTAAAGACTTTTCAGTAAGCAACGGGGTGAAACAAGGATGTGTGCTGGCACCTACACTCTTCTCGCTATATCTGGCAGCCATGCTTGAGGTGGCCTTCAAAGACACTTCAGAAGGAGTATACATTCAAACAAGGAAGGAAGCAGACTTGTTCAATGTGGCACAGTTTAAAGCCAAGAGTAAGACATCGATAAAGGTAGTAAGAGAAATGCTCTTTGCCGACGACAGTGCTCTAGTTGCACACAGCGTGGAAGATATGTAATCTTTAGTGGAGAAATTTGCAAGAGCAGCTAGCCAATTCAGCCTCCAAATCAACATCAAGAAGACAGAGTGCCTTTATCAACCACCAAAGTTCCAGTTATCAACATCACTACCAGAAGAGATCAGCATTGGTACAGAGCCGCTAGTCAAGTGCAAGACTTTCAAGTACCTAGGAAGTACTGTTTCAGAGAATGCTAGGCTGGAGGATGAACTATCTCTCAGAATGGGAAGAGCGAGCGCTGTGTTTGGAAACTTGAGGGAGAGACTGTGGAACAATCGACATGTCTATCTGTGTGAAATGCAAAGTGTACAGAGCGACAGTACTGGCTACTCTATTGTACGGTGCTGAAACTTGGACTGTCTACAGAGTGCAGGTGAAGAAACTCCACGCGTACATGATGAGACACCTTCGAGCCATAATGAACATCTCATGGAAAGACAAGATAGCCAACAGAGAAGTGTTGAAACGAGCTGGTCTACCATCAACAGAGGACATGCTAATACAGATGAACCTGAGATGGCTCTGACATGTTGAGAGGATGGACCACCAGCGTCTCCCTCGGCAGTTACTCTACTCACAGTTATGCGAGGGCAGACACAATCAGGGTAGACCAAGTCTCAGATTTAAAGACACTGTAAAAAGAAACTTGAAGAAGTTGGACATAGACAGGAGTTCCTGGCAGCGGAAGGCTAAGGACAGAGCTGTGTGGAGGAATCTGATCAGATCTAAATGAAACAGTCATTGTCGCCCACGACAGACTGCTATGATGATGATGATGATGATGATGATCCATTATCAATATCACAGCATCACACTCCGTTAAGTTATTTTTTTTATGTTGTGCTTTCCTGCAGGATTGACAATCACTGTTTGACAGAAGGGGTGTTTTTAATCATTTGCATAGTCATTAGTGGGAAGAGCCGAGGCAGAGTAAAGAGGTCGTGCGCTGGTTTTCACAGTGAGGTGGGGTGTATAAAGAAAAGGAGCGGAGAATAGCGCCGATCGAGGACTACGTCATCAGTTTTCGCGCTGGTAGTCACGTGGTACACAGCACTACACAAGGTCGGACAAGCAAAACCCTGTCCTACCGGTGGAGCAATGGCGAGTGATACTGCATTCCCACTTGTTAGAAAGCGAAGTCCCAGGGGCTGCCTTTGTTTACAGTGACATTTCTCAACATTCTGTGGTCCAACTGAAGCGATGGTTGGAATGTCATGGGTTGCCAGTGTCGGGAAACAAGCCTACTCTTGTGAAAAGGTGAGTACTGCCATGTATGTTTTTTTTTTTTTTTTAATTTAAGTTTTTGTAAAGGGTATACAGGTCATTACAGCATTGCATTGTTTACATTTTCATCACATGTTCCCTTATTTTTTGCTATTTGACAACATTGGTAGGATAGTTATTACAACACCCCCCCTTTTTTTTTTTAAGTGAAAGAAAAAGTGAAATTAAGGAGAATTAAATAAAAACAAAACAAACAAAAAAAACGAATAAAAACAAACAGAACAGCAAAAAACAAACAAACAGAAAATTAAGTAAATAAAAGTAAAAGAGCATCTGAGTAGCATTGGAACAAAGAGCGGGACCATTATTGAAATGGTATTTGTCAAAGATTAGATCTAATGGAAGACACATATGCGATCCAGGGTTGCCAAAAGTTCATGAACCCATCCATGTTCTGTCTCAGTGCGAATGTCAACTTTTCCATCGAGTAAATGTCTTGAATCATGTTAATCCAATCTTCAGGTGTAGGACAGTCCTTCAGCATCCATTTTTTAGTTAGGGCTTTTTTACTTGCCAATATTAAAACATTGAATAAGTATTTATCTCCTCGTCTTTCCAGTGAGTCCGGTAGTAAACCCAAATACAAAGTTACAAAAGAAAAGGGAACTGTTATTTTGAATATTTTCCCCAATATTGTCTGTACGTTGGTCCAATATTGGTGGATAATTGGGCATGACCAAAACACATGAAAATGATTTGCAGTCTTTTCACCACACAAGCGCCAACAGTTCAACCCCTTATGGGTAAATTTGTTTTGTGCAGGTGTTCTGAAAAATCTTACCAAATTTTTCCATCCAAATTCTCTCCACTGCAGGGAAGAGGTACTTTTCCATTGCTGTTTATTTAGCTTTTCCCATATTTCCAATTGTAAAGTGAAATTCCCCTCTTTTTCCCATCTCTCTTTTATATATAAGATAAGATAAGATAAGATATGCCTTTATTAGTCCCACAGCGGGGAAATTCCAGGATATATGATGTGTTGTCTCCTTTTAAGTCTTGAAGACCTTGATATATTTTAGAAATGTATCTGATCCCTGGGATCCCTTTATATGCCATTAAGAAGACCTTCAGAACACCTGACTGGGCCCTTTCCAAATCCTCCTTTTTAAGTATATTGTTTATGTGGTGTCTAAGCTGAAAGAACCTGTAAAGATCTTGATTTATTAGACCTTGTTTTTTCAAATCTTCAAAACTTCTTAAAGTTTGCCCCTTAAAAAAATCGTAATATTTTATCAGCCCTTTCTCTTTCCACTCTTTAAATCTAGTGTCTGTTTTATTGGGGGTAAAGTCTTGATCATAGGCAATCCATTGCAGAAGTCGATAGGGCTCTTTAGCTTGATTCTCTCTGACTATCTTAAACCAAATTTTTAGCGGGGTCTCTATCCACGGGTTGGTGTTATTCAAGAGTTTAGTTAAGGCATTGTTCCCTATTATTGCCTGTAGGGGGATGTCACTTGTTATTTGGCATTCCATCTCCTTCCATTGTGCAGTGTAGACTGGGTTACATATCTCTACTAAAGTTTTAATTTGTGCAGCTATAAAATAGTCCCTGATATTTGGCAGCGCGAGCCCACCTTTGTCTTTGTTTAGCTGTAGGGTTCTGTATCTGATTCTAGGTCTCTTACCCTGCCATATGAATCTTGAGATCCTTCTGTCCAGCTCCTGCCATGTTTTTTTGGGAGGTTCTACCGGTATTGTTTGGAAAAGGTATAGAAGACGTGGAAGTATATTCATTTTGACTGCTTCAATTCTTTGTGCAGTACCTAAGAATGGTATCATATTCCATCTTGCTAGGTCAGATTTTATTTTAGTCACCAGTGGATCATAGTTTAGTGTTATAATTTTGTCGAGTTGTTTCGGGATATTGACCCCCAGATATTTCATAGATTCCAACTCCCAGTTAGTTTTGAGTTCATTTAGTGAAAAATGATTTGGGTCATAGTTGAATGTTAAGACTTGGGTTTTATGCATGTTTAATTTGTACCCCGATAAATCTCCATAGTCTGAAAAAACTGAGATTAGTTCTGGTAGAGAAGTGTCTGGCTGCCCTAGGTATATTAAAATGTCATCAGCAAAGAGTGCTATTTTATGTTCCTTCTGACCAAGTGTAATACCTTGAATTTCTTGATTTTGTCTTATCCATTGGCTCAGAGGTTCTATGAAGATTGCAAAGAGCAGTGGAGACAGGGGGCAGCCCTGACGACATCCTCTTTCCAGCTCAAAAGATGATGATAAATTACCGTTAATCCTTATTTTAGCTGTTGGTTTTTTATATAATGCCTGTATAGTTCTAATGAAGTTGTTATGAAAATTGAAACTGGATAAGATTCTATATAGGAAAGACCAGTCAACCGAATCGAATGCTTTTTCAGCATCTAATCCCAATATGACTGCATTTAAGTTATATTTTTTTATATGATGAATTATGTGTAAAGTGCGTCGAATGTTGTCTTGTGTCTGTCTTTGTCTTATAAAACCTGTTTGGTCTAAGTGAACCAAGTCTGTCAGTATGTTTTCTAACCTTTTGGCAAGGATAGTGGTAAAAAGCTTATAGTCCTGATTTAATACACTGATTGTTCTGTAGTTGGAGCATTCTAGTTTATCAATCAATCAATCAATCAATCAAAGACTTTATTCCAGACTCAAGGTCCATCAAGAGAAAAAATAAACAAGTAGAGTAAAAAAAAAAACAAGACAGTTGAAACAATCAAAAAAGTTACAAGAAACACTAAGACATAACTGCTTAAAGAAGTACAAAGACAGTACAGACTTTAAAAAGACTTAAAAAGACTACTGTACCAGTGCCTTCTAAACTGTGACTGACAGCGAATAGAACTGAGCTTAATGCTAGACATGACTTGAATGATTTCATTTCTAGATACATCAAGCCGACAGATGAATTTATACATAAAATTCCTTATTACTGCATGCAGAGTATTTACACGTGATGAGACAAATAACTCGGAAGCACTGCACCATCGAGGCTTTTTAAGTAAAATTCTTAAGGCATCATTGTAGGCAACCTGTAATTTCTGCATACTTAGTTTCCTATAATTTATCCATAAATGAGCAGTGTATAAAGGTGTACAATAGGTTTTAAAAAGAACCAGTTTCACCTCATCTGAACAAAAACCAAATCTGCGTGCAAGAATATTTGCTTGCATGTAGATTTTGCAGCGTTGTCTGAAAATATCATCATCATCAGTCATTCTATCATTAATAACATGTCCCAGATATTTAATTTTATCCCTGACAATTAATTCCCTGCCTGCCAATTCAAAGACAGGGAATTTCATAAACAAATCTTCTTTAGTGCGGCAGATCAGTACACAACTCTTATTTGTATTATATTTTATGTCATTTTCCTCTCCATAAGCACTACACACTCTTAATAACTCCTGAAGACCAGCACTACTTGGACTGAGAATAACTAGATCATCAGCATACATAAAATGATTCACTAACTTATTCCCTATTAAACACCCAGTTTTACAGGCATTCAGTTGCTTTGACAACTCATCCATGTAAAGATTAAATAGAATAGGGGACAGTATACTGCCCTGTCTGACACCACTGCTCACACCAAATGGTGATGAATGACTCTTCCCCCATTTCACCAGCATCTTCTGATGTGCGTACCAGTAAATCAGGATACGTACTAAGTACTTGGGCACCCCCCTGTCAATCATTTTCCTAAACAGTATCCTGTGATTAACACGATCAAACGCCTTGGAGGCGTCAATAAAGCACAGAAAAACTGAAGAATTTTGATTTCTGTACTTATTTATAATTTCTTTTAAGGCATATATGCACAGATCTGTTCCATGATGGGGTTTGAATCCAAATTGATGATCAGTAGATTTGATGAATACATTTAATTTTTCAAACATGATTTTTTCCAGTACTTTAGATATTATATTGGCTAAAGCTATGGGTCTGTAATTATCCAGGCTACACAGCTTGCCAGCTTTATCTTTAATGACTGGTACCAACACAACAGACAATAATGATTCTGGTAACAACCCATGAATCATGAAGCTGGTGAAACAGATTGCAAGAAGAGGAGCAATTCTTGAGCTAGCGTATTTAAGATGCTCAGCAGAAATACAGTCTAAACCACTCGCTTTGTTATCTGATAGCTCTCTAATGGCTTTGATCACTGCATGAGTGTCAATCAGGAGCGAATCGTCCCTTTCTACTTTCCCTACCTTGTAAGTTTCATCCTTAGTTGAATTAAATAATGAGTAAAAGTGTTGCCGCCAAAGATCCACAATATTTTCTGTACCTGAAATGCCTTCCAAAGTACAGGGCAAAGGCGTTTTACTGTTACTAATCCGTCTAAGCTCCTTCCAAAATTCTGTGACATTCTTATCTAACAATTTCTTGGCCAGGGAATTACTTCTCATAAGCTGCTCATTTTTAGAGATATGACGAATAGCATACTTAAACTTAGCATTTGTACATTTCTTCATCTCAAATTCTGGCCCTTGTCTGGGTCTCCCAGCCACCACCCGATATGCTTCCCGAGCTTCAGAATAAGGCACAGCTACGGCCTCATTCCAGCCAGGTCTAACCTTATGTGTTTTACATATTTTCTTATAATAAGGCTTGCTGTCCTTATACAGGGAGTTAACTATAGCATTGTACAGACTACAAAGGTCCTTCTTATGTTCAATAATGCTACAGTTCACATCGCTGCACATTACAGCATCTCTAGGAAGACATATTTTACTCAAGGATTTATCTGTACGACCACAATATTCTACAATTTCTTCCTCAGAAAGAGTGTCCCAGTCTAATTTTCCCACCTCATCCTGACTGACATTTTGATAAAGTGCAGGTAGACAGTCAACATTAATTATCATCTCAAACGGTATATGATCAGATATTGCTAACCCATAATAAATACTCATGCCACCCAAAGAAGCATGTGCATCACCTGTGCTGATGCAATGATCGAGCCAGGACGTAGTGTGCCAAGCCTCACTTATATAGGTATAACTATCAGGAGGCATTAGTACCTTACTTGACAAGATTAAGTTGTTCTCATAGCAAAAATGATACATATGTTTTGCAAATAAGGAGTCAGTGTCAGATATGTCTGCATTCAAGTCCCCCATAATAAAAATACAGGTATTATTATAGTCTTGCATATAAGAATTGATAAAGGCAAGCTTATTTAAATATTCATCCTCATTCTGTTGACATTCAAATGGCGTATATACATTGATAATAAGGAATTCCTTATCATTACAATTAAACTGCACACCAATACACCAATCTACACCAAGTCGGACCACTTTTATCAAGGAGTCCAGCTTCTTTCTCCAGAGGATAGCCACACCTCCAGGTATCCTCCCCCTGATAATTCCCTTGCTGAGGTCAGTTGTAGACTCCCCAGCACCATGGAAATCAGGGTTAAGACAGTTCAAACGTTCCAAGTCTTGTTCTGAAAGAAACGTCTCCTGAAGGCACAAAATATCACAATTGTTCAATAGATTGTCAATAACTAACCGGCGAGCTTTCTCCCCAGCACTTTGCCCCAATTTAAGGCCACGACAGTTGTAAGACATGACCTTAATACCCATCAAAAAAGGAGGAAGAGTTAAGAAAGATCGCCATCATGCGTGGGTGCCCGCATATTCTCCACAGCAGCCGCTCCACTAGCTCCAGTCCTCCCAGCCCCCCGGGGCTCATAATATCGCCGCACCAATGCGCCCTCTGGCCAGAGCTCTGGCTGGTACATGTCCCCCACCTCAGAGCATTCCGCCGTTACTTTAAATGAGCCAACCCTGCCGTTCCCAGTGATGATTTTCTGACATAAAACTTCTCGTCCAAGCTTATCTTCAAGATATGCAGATAAAGTGTCAGCTTCCAAATCACGATGAAAACGGGTAGCAAACACACTCACTGTCTTGGTCCGAACTGTTTTTATATTCCCAGAGCCCGTACCCACAACAGGGGCCGCGTTGCTGCCTTTATTCCTGCGGCTGTTTGAAGCAGAGGATGGCTTGGGTTTAACCGCAGCGCGCTCAGATCGCCTTCGTCCCTTTTTCACAACTTGACTCCATGTTTGAGATCCTGGTTCAGAGGCTACTGTTCCAGAATTTTCTCCGGTTATAGGCTGATCCACCGGCTCCGAATTCACATCCAGAGCCTTCTCTCCAGCGGTCAAGTGAGATTTCCGTGTGTCTCCAAGTCTTGAGTCGATCGTCAGGCAGGCCCCCTCCTCCGCTTCGACATCAGCGGGGCTGGCAGGCCCTCCCAGGGCAGGCGCTTCCTTATCCACGGCTCGTGCGGCAGACTGCTCCAGGCCACTTACACGGCGGGCAATATCCGAGGTTATCGTGCGTAGATCTTCACTGGAGCTAGTCTGTAACAGCATGGTTTGTTTCATGGCACAAACCTCTGCACGTAGCTGCTCCATTCTCCTCAGTAGGCTTGAGCAGTCCAGGCTGGAGAATGTAACCAGCGGCAAATCATCCAGGTAATGAGAGACGAATCTAGGCAGTTTTTCACCACATTCATTCATCACCTTAAGGCAACTCTTTAAATTATTTGCATCTTTCTGGGCCCCCTTGTGTGTAACATACCTCTGTGTAGTGGGGCAGAGCTCAAACAGGACTTTTTTCGAGGCCTCAATCCACTCAGAGTCAAAAGTACTTGAGGCCAATAGGACGATCTCATCCTGACTCAGAGTCTTAATTTTCACTGCAAGGAAATTTAGCAGCTCATCCTCAACAATTATTTTCCCCTCAGCAGTTTTATATACTTCAGGTTTTAAACGAGACCGTTTTACCTCAGGGGCTTCCATAGAGCCATTCCAGCCAGGACGCGTGGATTCCGCCATCTTATCCTTTTCAGGTTTAGGTATAACTGCAATGACCCCTTCTCTCCAGGAGGGGGGGATTTCCCCTGTGTGGAGGACGTAGTTAAATGTTTTCAGGAGGAGAGGAGATAGTTGCTGTTTAAAGGTTTTGTACCATTCTGCTGTATAGCCATCTGCTCCTGGGGATTTGTTAGCTTTAAGTTTCATAATTGCTTTTTCCAATTCTTTAGGTTGTATTTCTGACAGTAGGGTTTTATTTTGTGAATCCGTAAGTTGGGGAAGGTTTAATGTGTTTAGTAATGTCTCGGATGCGTTTTTATGTTTTTTGTGGGAGTATAAGTTCTTGTAGTAATTCTCGAAGCTTTTAAGAATATCCTGAATTCTGAATTTTATTTCCTTTGATACTGGATCTCTGATTTTGTAGATTGCTCTTTCCGTTTGTTGTTTCCTCAATTTATAGGCTAGTAATTTTGCCGATTTACTGCCTGCTTCATAGTGTTTTTGTTTCAGAAATGTAAGTTTCTTCTGGATTTCTATTGTGTAGATCTCATTTATTTGATTTTTAATTTCTTTAATCTTGAGCGAGCCATTAGACTGAGTGTTGTCTTTGAGTTCTTTTTCTAGGTTCTTGAGTTCTGACTCTAGTGTGATTAGTTTTTCTTGTCTCAGTTTCTTTTGGGTTGCCAGTTTTGCAATAATTTTTCCCCTTATTACAGCTTTGCACGCATCCCACAGTATTAAAGGAGATACTTCTCCATTATCGTTTTCTTCCAAATATCTGAGAATATCTGATTCCAATTCATCTTTCAGTGGTCCTTTCAGGACACTTGAATTCAACCTCCAGGAAAATGTATTATTTGTGTATTTTTGGATGTTTAAGTCCATATAGATCGGACTGTGGTCGGAGAGATCCATCAGTCCTATTTTACATGTTTTTACTCTTCCAATGTCTCTATTAAACATAAAAAAGTAATCAATCCTTGAGTAAGATGAATGTGGCGTTGAATAAAAAGTATAATCTTTTACATTGGGGTTGAATTCCCTCCATACGTCACAGATTCCCATTTCTTTTAGTAGCATCCGAGTATTCTTACTTTGGGTGTTATTTTGATGTGAAGAATTACCTGTCGCATCCCAGTATGGATTCAGTCTTAGATTGAAGTCTCCACCACATATCACTAAACCTTGGGCTTTAGTTATCATTAGGTCGAATACATTTTTATAAAATTTCCATTTAGCCCCTGGTGGTGCATATACATTCAGCAGGGTGATATCTTCTCCCTCTAGCCGCCCAGTTACCAAACTGTACCTCCCTTCTTTATCTTTGTGTTCTGATTTTTTTTCAAATGTAATTTTGGTTGATATCAATGTCGCTACTCCCCTCCTCCTCCCTGATTTATATGAAGATGAAGAGATCATTTTAAACCCTTGTCTATTGAGTTTAGTGTGTTCCACGTCTGTTAGGTGGGTTTCTTGTAAAAATATTATTTCTGCTTTGTCTTTTTTCATTTTGCGTAGAATCTTGGATCTTTTAACTGGATTCAGGATCCCTTTTACATTATATGAGGCTATTTTGGTTACACCCTGTTTCTCCATTGTATTTTCTTATTTAGTATAACAGTGTGGTGGCCCTCTTTTTTGCTACTCAGAAACTGAAAGAACATTAAGAACTTAAAAAACATTAAGAACATAGTGTACGAAATTTTAAAACAAAAAACTGTCAAAAAAACTTCCTGAGCTGGGGTCTCTTTAAAGACCCTGTAAGAGCCCTGATGGAGTGTAGGCTCTGAGGGAAATTCCTCAAACTCTATTACGTGTTGAGGGCCATCTCTTACCCCTGTAAGTTGTCCCATGTTTTTAACGTGAATTTCAGATCCCAATCCGAATTTGTAATGATTTTTTTTTTTTTTTTTTTTTTTTTTATGCCTATAACCTATGAGATTGTGTGCACCCTCCCACCCCCATCACAGCAAACATTCACTCTAATACAGTATTTGTTAGTATGGAGAGAATATGTGGGTCATTGTTACATTTCTATTTTAACATGATTTATTTTATTTTTTTTCCCCCTTTAAATTAAGAAGACATTTGTTTCTAATGCTATAACTGCTCCATGAAAGGTTTTACCACATGCTGATTCTGCATCTCCTTTAATGTTTGTTACCTTGTAGGAGGGGGGGTGGAAGTGCAGAGTGACTGAAAAGAAAAAAAAAACAAACAAAAAGGTCGCTATTCCTTCCTGGAACTGGAAAGCTTATCTTTGTAGCTCTGGGGCTGGGTTTCCCGCTGCTGGCCCGTGGATTTTGAAGGTCTCTGAGTGGACCACGTTTGAGCTCTGATTTTCTCGCTCAGATCCGCTGCGGGTTTAAACACCGTTACCGGGAGTCCTCTCCTTGCCATGTCAGTTGTTGCTTCTTCCGCTGAATTATAGAGACATGACTCTTCACCGTAAAAGACCCTTAGCTTCACCGGAAATGGCGTCTGAAAGCGTAGATTCTGTTCCCGTAAAACCTTTTTGGCGTCGTTATATTCCCGTCGTTTTTTAAGAACCTCAGGGGTGTAATCGTGCTCCACGAAGACTTTTCTCTCATGATGCATAAATCCTTTTTTCTGCCTAGCCCGTCTTACAACCTCTTGTTTTATTTTGAAATTGGCGAATCTTACCACCACAGAACGTGGGGGCGCTTCCGGGGCTGGCTTTGCGGCTAATGTACGATGGGCTTTTTCTATCTTCAGATCGGTGGTTTGTGGAATATCCAACTTCTCTCTCAATAAGGATTCCACGCATTCCGCCACTGTGTTGAAACCATCTTCAGCTCCTTCTTTCAGACCGTGAATTCTGATGTTATCTCGTCTCTGTCTTCCTTCTTGGTCGGTTAGCTTAGCCTCCAGCCATGACTGTTTTCTGTGTAAATCCAGCACAGAATCTTCAAGCACTTTTACTCTTTCTTCAGCTTCCAAGATTCGGTTTTCGGTCTGGTCCATTCTGCTGTTCGCCTTTTTTAGATCCTCTCTGAATTCAAGAAATTCGGCCCGAAATCGTCGTATTTCGTCAAATAGCGATTTCAAGCTAATCCTTTTGTTAGCTAGGCCCAGGTCCTCGTCTTCTGAACGGAAGTCCTCCGGTTCAGATTCTGCAGCCGCTGTGCGTCCTGACCTGGGGAATGTCAGTTTCCTCTGCTTGTGGTTAGGCATGGTGTTATTGTCTTTTGATTTTTAATCTTCCAAAAATCCGTTAGGTCTGATTTTGAGGATGTTTTCCTTGGATTGAGTCTGGGAGTTTCAGCGTTAGGTTGCTATCACCATGGCGTCCAGACCGGAAGTCCTGCCATGTATGTTTTATCATAACAACATAGACTAGGTCGCTGTATCTGCTATCACTGTTGCAAAGACCATAGCAGCAGTGTCTAGTCGCACCTGTCTTCTTCATAGTCCCTTCAGTCTCACTTGACACCATTTGCATAGCCATTGTGAAGTTAATTCCCCTCAGGCACACCTGCCTTGCTCCATTCACGCGATGCAGTGGCCCAGAAAGTTTGTCCTACTTCAGCCAAGTAAACACACGCATGCGCAGTAGTGAAAGCTATTTTTAGCGCTTTGGCTTGCTCCTCGATTGGCGCTATTGGGTGTGCGCACAGGTTTATACATCTGAAAATTTCTGTACACATGTACTTTTCAGATTTTATGAGTACGCCATATTTCAGTATGAAAGCTGCACAATCCTTTATACATGAGGCCCCAGGGCTTTGTGACGGCCACTCCAAAACATTGACTTTGTTGTCCTTAAAGGCGACGGACATTGACATTTTTTTATTGAACCAATCAACTGATTGTATGAAAATATTCCATTCTTCCCATTCCCCTTATTTAATATGTGTCACCATCCTACATAAATGAAATTATTTAGTCATAGTCCATCTTTCACTCAGTGATGCTGCAGTACCGCCATCTGCCGATAGGTGCGTGCAGCCTTCACGTCAATTCGGTATGAAAAAAAATTGTAGAACGAGAGCAAAGTGATTCGGACAGCGATTATTTTCTAGAGTTTGACGACCTCAATATAAATGATTACAAATGATTACATTGACAATGAAGACGTTTTGGGTGGTGTGTGGGCTGTCAGCCTTATTTGTTCGAGGGAGAGGAGGAAGACGCAACACGGACGGGAAAAGAACACGTTTACGATCGGCTGTAAGATATTTCTAGGTAAAAGATGCTTACAAATATTTTTCTTTGGCGACATGCATGGTCACACACTTAATTTTAAAAATAAAACTACCCATTGGTCACTCGCTGCCCGATGACATGTTGTTAATCATCATCTTCTCAGCCGCTGATTAGCACCTGCTGGTCTGTGCGCAGCTGGAGCTGATGAGACAGATGAAGCGGCCGTCATCGTCCACACGAGTGAGTTTATAAACAATATTTATTCATTTGATTTAATTTCCCAGATGAATTATGAAGAAACCATTCAATACATTCAATAATCAATGCAAACGGAATAATCAATGCCAACCCCATATTTTTCAGGCGATACAGATTCATAGTGTTGGGGATTTTTTTGGAGAAGAAGTGAGGGTTATGTTGCCTGCCTGTGCGGTGAGCCTCATCAGAGAAATATTCCCATCTCATCACTACAAGGGATTTTGCCTACCAAGATTAGATTTGTGAACAGTGTTATTTAAATAAAGTTTTGTAAAATCATATATTGAGTTATTATTAGTATATTGAGTTTATGAAATATAAATTGATCAAACAGGCACAACCACCTCCCTATACAGCACTGAATATTTCATATTTGATGAGTATGAACACCCTAATATGCTAATATTTGATAAGTTGGTAAGGCAATGCAAACCATGGCTTGGAATTCATTTAAGATGTTTAGTAAACATTTGCAGTGAATATTAAAAATAAAAAAACGTACCCTGTTTACTTCTCGTGTTCTGACAGTTGATTGTCACTGACCCCGTTCTCAGAGTCACACTTGGAAATCGAGGCATATATAGTTGGAATAGCCGTTTTCTTTATCAGAAATCTTTTGGCAAATTTCATTTCAAATTGACATAATGTCTGGCCCAGGAAACACGCACGCAGGCTCAGGATAGATTTAACAGCTTTATTCAACAAGCAGGTGTGTGTGAATGGATTTAAGGGGATGTGCTGACGAGGGGCAGGTGTGCGCCCAGCTGAATCCGCTGAGGAGCGGCGAGTCGTGACACAAATTGCATCTTATTCTCGAAATCGCTGTCAACGAAATCTCTACTGCACATTTTTGGTGTTTTACCAACATAAGTCCATTTTTTTTTTTGCGTTTTCTGAACGAATTTCACCCATGCCGTTCTGATTTTCACAGGGACGGGACATTCAAAAACACTCACAGCATGCTCCTCTGGTATAACGTCGCACCCGTACACAACACGACAAACCATAATTAATTCGATTCCTGAAATCCTAATGTTAAATAAATAATCTATTTGTAATCCAAAAGTATTCCGAGAAATATCCGTAATCGCCGATTTTAAAACGTAAACATCAAATAAAAAAAAGCAATGTCCGCCGACTGTGTGCCACACCGAAATGACGTCACACAGTCAGTGGCCATTTTAGCCGCTGATCTTGGCTGGGTCAGACAGCTCTCCACAACAGCGTACTTCAAGAGCGCATTGTCACCTTATGCGACATACGTTGACACCAAAACATGTGGGGTTCCAATTAGCTCGTCTCAGACAACAATTTGAGATATGATTTAGCGATTTTGAGTTTTCGTCTGTCCGTCACCTTTAAGCCACTTTGTAACTAATTTGACGGTATGCTTAGGGTCATTGTCCATTTGGAAGACCCATTTAGCTAGATGTACTTTATTGATCCCAAACTGGGAAATTTGCATCCAAGCTTTAATTTCCTGGCTGATGTTTTGAGATGTCGCTTCAATGTTTCCACATAATGTTCTTTCCTCATGATGCCATCTATTTTGTGAAATGCACCAGTCCCTTCTGCAGCAAAACACCCCCACAACATGATGCTGCTATCCCCATACTTCACAGCTGGGATGATGTTCTCAGGCTTGCAAGCGTCCCCTGTTTTCCTCCAAATGTAACAATGGTCATTATGGCTAACTGGTGTGCCTCCAAGTAACTCTGATGTTGTCAGTTAACCTTAATTAATCAGAAGCTTTTCCAAAGTCATGACATCATCTCTCTCAAAAACTGTTTATCAAATATAAAAATTATTTAGCCAATAGAAATAATTTGGGTAATCCTAACTGACCTAAAACAGGAAGAGTTTAGTCTGACTTAATGTCAGACAGTGAGGGGGAAAAAAGGTTATGTGTTATACATTGTATGTAAATGTATGATTTCAAATGTAGATCCACATTAGCATTTGTAACTGGGTTAATTTAAGATGAGTATTGATAAACTGCTATGAGCTCTACAAATAAATTTCCACTCATCTTCTGAGATGTCAAGCTGTTTAGTTTCTGGTTTGGGTTTTCTGATGAGTAGGAAGTCAACTGCAATAAAATCTTGAATTGAAATGATACTTTTTGGAAGTGGTCTTCTTAAACCATTTTTTTCCATGGCAAAAAGAAGAGGTTCTGAAAGTGATTTTTTTTTTAAAATTTATATTAATAAACCTTCTGAGCTGCAGTTTTTTTTTAAATGTTTCTTATTAAAGCTAAACTGGGATTTCAGTCTCTCAAAGGACATCATAAAATTTGAATTTGAACAATATAGATCACTGACCATTTTAAGTCCGTTAGTTCCTTTAAGTATTTTGCAAAAGTTATTTTTTCTGTATTAATATAAAAAACAAAATCTGCAAACATTGAGAGAGTAACAAAAATTTGAATACCCCACAAGAGTTAATTGACCTAATATTAAATGCTACTTGTTTAAAAGCCAATTGTTTTTATTAAGTATGAAAAGAAATGTCCAGAAATTAAGTTTCAGTTTTTGAGTCTAATTCTTTTAAAATGTGTTCCCCTTCAGACGTTGCACATTTTCCATATAATGAAACGGTTTGGACTCGCTCTGCTCCGCCACATCTCTGCACCTACATGTGGCGGTCACCAAGGGGTCCTCAATGTTTCCGTCCCTCATTACCGAATCCCTATCACTGCACGCTGCTGTCAGCACAGGTGCAGTACGAGCACAGCAGTGAGCCAGCACATACAGGACCTGAGCGGGCCCGAGTTCAGACTACTGAACAGGCTGTACGAGGGGCTGATCGGAGGACAGCGAGCGTCTCTGGCTGAGTGCATCACTCTGGTGGAGACGCAACATCCCAGAAAGAAAGAGCTGGCCCAGGTGCTGCTGCAGAGGGTGCTGGCTTACAGGAGGGAACAGGAGAGCCAGAATGGAGACAAGCCAGTGGCCTTCAGAGTAGGTGTGTTGTTTGCACTATGAGAGAGTGATTGCAGTGATAACAGTTCTTGTTCGCCATCTTGTCTTCTCCAAATGATATTTCTTTTAGATCGGAATGGAATCGCAGGTACTGCAGGAGGGATTTAGCAGGTTGATCATTTTTGTCCACATTTCAGAGTGCTGAAGAAAACTATCATTATGTGTTCGTGTAGATAAATAAGTAGATATGCACGCAAATGTTAGATTATCCGGATATTTGCTTGATATATAGTATATTAGTCAGAGTTAATGATTGATATTTGGATGTTTATTTCTGCTTGATTTGTATGTATTTTTGTAAGTATTCATTTATGTATGTGAATGTTTTGTAAAGCATCCTTCTGACTGTGTGCTGTCCCCTGCAAGGGTGCATAAGTGTGAGGATTTCAACCTTATGATTGAGTATTTGTCTTTTTAATCTTCTTTTCACTTTAAAATTATTATGCACACTAGGGTTGTCGTGATAGAAGAATTTCAAACTTGGTACCGATACCTGGTACTCCTGCAGCTTTATCTTTTTTAAGGCGACAGCACTACATGATTTTACATGCAGTGAAGTCAAGGTGAAATTATTACTGATTAGTCTTTCCTTAATGGATTTTTCAGGTCTATCCGGTCCTCCTGGAGCAGGGAAATCCTCGTTTATTGAGGTGGTGGGAAAGATGTTGACAGAACGTGGACATAAAGTGGCGGTTTTGGCTGTTGACCCATCTTCCTGTACTACAGGAGGTAACAAAAATACCCCAAAGGCTCTACAATTACAGTGCATCCGGAAAGCATTCACAGCACTTCACTTTTTCCACATTTTGTTATGTTACAGCCTTATTCCACAATGGATTAAATTATTTTTTTCCTCAGAATTCTACACACAATACCCCATAATGATAATATGAAAAGTTTTTTTGAGATTTTTGCAAACTTATTAAAGGCCAAATGTCACGTAACAGGGTACTTTAAATATCTTGAAACTAGATATAAAAGGGAACCGATCCGTTCGGGTCTTGGTGCATATGCTTCAGTAACAACGGAATATTCGTTAATTTAAAACTGCCGCGCTTGGCCTGACACGGCCCCTGGAATCGCCTGGGGAAGAAGGCGGAAGTGACGAAATCGATTGTACCCTAGTTTGATGCTTGGGGTATTTCAATTGATTGTTTATATGGAGACTGGAAGGTTGAAGTGAGCAACAAGAAAGAAAAAATTGGATATTTCACCCATACCTTAAAACGGGACTATCAGGGACAGCTGGGTAATAAGGGACACTTCTCTGGGAAATGTTTTCATACCTGTCAAGTGAGACGTTTTCGCCGTACTTCAACACCGTAAAAAGCGGCTATAAGGAACGGCGGAGCAACAAGGGACACCTCTCTGGGAAATGCCCCAAATGCAACTCGTGTTGTTATTGTCAAATATTTTAAGGATTCATGGATATTTGACAATAACAACACAACTCAGCGTCCGGCGCTAAATAAAAAAAAAAGGCAGAATTCTGTATTTGTCAGGCGATCTCTGTCTGTTCCGCAACCGCTGCACAGCTCAACGTGTTAAACCATTGTCCTAATGACTTCTCATTGTAGTGAGAATAGCTCAAGCTGAGCGATCAGCCCGCCCAGACAATTAGACTAATGAGTGACTCCACACTTCTCATGGTAGTGCGAATAGCTCACGCTGAGCGATCAGCCCGCCCAGACAATCAAACTGATTTACTCCACACTTCTCATTGAAGTGATAATAGCTCAGGCTGAGCGATCTGACAGCACCAGCTGTGGGTGATCACACACAGGACGGGCTCCTCAACACACTCATTTTTCCAGTATATTTTTCTTTTGGGCGTACAGAAATGGCAATACGCCCGTTTTTGCTAAAATTGCATTTTCCCCGTATTTTCCTTAAAATATTTGACAATAACAACACGAACTACATTTAAAACATTTCCCAGAAAAGTGTCCCAAACCACTCCGCCGTCTCCCACAGCCGCGCTTGGCACCAAAATACGGCGAAAACGTCTCACTTGACAGGTATGCACCTCCATTTTCATATTGATCTGGTCAATTTCTTGACAGCAGCGGCTCTCCTCCACTGTAATAATAATGGCTTCCGAAAAATCAATATTTATGGGGCGCCCTCGACAGACCCCCTTCGGCTTCGCAATTCTGGAGGCGATTAATGTCCAGTTCAATGACATTTTCCACTGGTTCTGCTCTCTGGTCATCGTTGGAACTGTTGTCATCAGACAAAGCATCTGATTCCGTCTCGAACGGCTCGAACCTGTAAGGTTCTATGCCTCTGTCACTGTCTGAACCACTGACAAAAAAAGAGACAAAACTAAACTAATTTGTTCACAATCGCTGTCACTTTCCGTCATGATTGTCCAATGTTGATAAGTGTGAATGTGGATAGGCAGGGCAGCCAGGGTACAACTGGTGATATCAAAAACATGGGCGTGGTCTGGACTGGCTGTCACAAGCCAGCAAGCAAGGTGGGGCCTTCACCTGGTGTATTTTGTGCAATTATGTAAATACAGGTGGGTGATATGGTCTCCGGTATGAATATTTGGTTTAAGCTATGTGTATTTTATCTAAATTCGTTGTCATTTAGAAAAAAAAATTACGTGACATTTGGCCTTTAAAAATAAAAAACAAAGAAATCACATGTACATTAGTATTCACAGCCTTTGCCATGAAGCTCAAAATTGAGCTCAGGTGCATCCTGTTTCCACTGATCATCCTTGAGCTGTTTCTACAGCTTAACTGAAGTCCACCTGTAGTAAATTCAGTTGATTGGACATGATTTGGAAAGGCACACAGCTGTCTATATAAGGTCCCACAGTTGACAGTGCATGTCAGAGCACAAACAAAGCATGAAGTCAAAGGGATTGTCTGTAGACCTAGACAGGATTGTCTCAAGGTACAAATCTGGGGAAGAGTACAGGAAAAATTTCTGCTGCTTTGAAGATCCCAGTGAGCACAGTGGCCTCCATCATCTGTAAATGGAAGAAATTTGGAACCACCAGGACTCTTCCTAGAGCTGGCAGGCCGTCTAAACTGAGCGATCAGGGGAGAAAGGCCTTAGTCAGGGAGGTGACCAAGAACCCTATGGTGACATGTCAGAGCTCCAGCATTCCTCTGTGGAGAGAGAACCTTCCAGAAGGACAACCATCTCTGCAGCAATCCACCAATCAGGCCTGTATGGTAGAGTGGCCAGACAGAAGCCAGTCCTTAGTAAAAGGCACATGGCAGCCTACCTGGAATTTGCCAAAAGGCACCTGAAGGACTCTCAGACCATGGGAAACAAAATTCTCTTGTCTGATGAGACAAAGATTGAACTCTTTGGCATGAATGCCAGGCGTCCTGTTTGGAGGAAACCAGACACCGCTCATCACCAGGCCAATACCATTCCTACAGTGAAGCTTAGTGGTGGCAGCATAATGCTGTGGGGATGTTTTTCAGTGGCAGGAACTGGGAGACTAGTCAGGATAAAGGGAAGGATCTCAGACCGGGGCGATGATTCATCTTTCAGCAGGAGAATGACCCTAAGCACACAGCCAAGATATGAAAGGAGTGGCTTCAGGGCAACGCTGTGAATGTCCTTGAATGGCCCAGCCAGAGCCCAGACTTGAATCTAATAGAACATCTCTGGAGAGATCTGAAAATGGCTGTGCACCAACATTTCCTATCCAATCTGATGGAGCTTGAGAGGTGCTGCAAAGAGGAATGAGTGAAACTGCCCAAAGATAGGTGTGCCAAGTTTGTGGCATCGTATTCAAAAAGACTTGAGGCTGTAATTGCTGCCAAAGGTGCATCAACAAAGTATCGACCAAAGGCTGTGAATATTTATGTACATGTGATTTCTTAGTTTTTTTATTTTTAATAAATTTGCAAAAATCTAAAAAAGAAAAACTTTTTTCACATTGTCATTATGGGGTGTTGTGTGTAGAATTTTGAGGAAAAAAATGAATTTATTCAATTTTGGAATAAGGCTGCAACATAACAAAAATGCGGAAAAAGTGAAGCGCTATGAATACTTTCCAGATGCACTGTATGTAAAGTATTTAGGATGTAGTAAAAATAATCATTTTTGTTGAAAAACATTTCCATAAACAATATTAAAAATACTTAGACTTCTTTTAACTAAGGCTGCACAAGCCTATTGCCTTAAGTATATGGACATTGTGCTTTTAAGGTTTGTTATTCGCAAAAAATCACTTTTCAGCTATGAGTACCCCAACATATTATTTCACCTTTGATTTAGTAGTGTGAAATCATTGTGCAAGCTGCACTGTAAGCCAAAATCATCCTTCGTTTTGCTCCAGGGTCCCTGATGGGCGATAAGACCCGTATGACTGAGCTCTCTAGAGACATGAATGCTTTTATCAGGCCGTCACCAACCTCCGGAACGCTCGGTGGTGTTACCAGAACAACCAATGAGGCCATCGTCCTCTGTGAGGGTGCAGGCTATGACATTGTCCTGGTAGAGACTGTAGGTAAGACGCCATCATTTCAAGATGAACCTAAGAGCAACTGTTTGTAAGCCTTAATTATGGTTGTATTCAGCTGAGTTTTACCATCACACTATATGCATTTTTAGATGTTGGTGTCCAAAATGTCCTTTCAGGGGATTTTTTTGTTTCAAAATTAGAAAGGGAAACTCACTAAAGAATATCTTTATCAATAAGGATACATATGGTCATATGAAAAAATTTGGACACCCCTTTAAATATTTAGTTCTTTATTAAGAAATGTTCACGTATCTACGTCTGACCTTGTTTCTGTTTTTATTTGCATTTTTTAAATTTATTATAACCATTTTAAGTGGGAATGAATGTGGGGGTGTCCTAAAAAAGATGGGGGTGTCCTAATTTATTCCTCACTATTTGTTTAGAATTACATTTTACGGAACATTTGAAAAGAGTCTTTAATTAATTTGTACAGTAATTGTTTAGTTGTATTATGTGAATCTCCCAGTATTTTTAACATTGATATTAAATATCCATGTGTCCAAATATGTAAAAAAAAAAACACACACAGGCTTATACAGGATGTCCTGATTTTTTTCACATACTGTACATGTTTTTGCACAAAATGTTTTTAAAAATCTTAATGAGTATGAGGGCTGCTCATTAAAGACTTTCCCTGACTCATTTCCCATGGACTGAGAGGAACCAAACTTGGCACAGTTATTAGTCTTTCTCTACATAGGTACCACCAAGGTCACACACTTCTCTCATTGCTTTATGCAGCTGTGGAGACCTCAGAATCAGAATGAGATTTATTGCCATTGTTCATGTAGTACACAAACTAGGAATTTGTCTCGGTGCAATGCTGCAACATTAAACATGGAGTAGCACTAAAGATAAAAATAAAAAACTATGCATGCAATAAAATGTAGAATATGAATGAGTAATACTAATCTATGCAGTTTTTAAATATATTAACAAGCAGCAGATATTGTGGAGTTCCACATAGTGCAGTCGGTAGTGCAAAAGAAAACAGTGATAATTATCATGAGTCCGGTTGAGCTGCTGTACGTAGTGCACGAGAGTCTAATAAGTCACTTAGTGTTCAGCAGTCTGATGGCAGAGGGGAAGAAGCTGTTCATGTAGCGGGAGGTTTTAGTCTGAATGGACCGAAGTCTTCTGCCTGAGGGGAGGGGGGCAAACAGTGCGTGTCCAGGGTGTGAAGGGTCGGCTATGATCCGACCTGCACGCCTCCGGGTCCTGGAGATGTACAAGTCCTGGAGGGATGGGAGCTTGCAGCCGATCACCTTCTCAGCAGCGCGCACAACGCGCTGCAGTCTTAGTCTGTCCCTGGTGGTGGCTCCTGCGTACCACACAGTGATGGAGGTGGTGAGGATGGACTCGATGATGGCCGTGTAGAACTGCACCAACATCTTGGTGGGTAGCTTGAGCTTCCTCAGCTGCCGCAGGAAGAACATCCTCTGCTGGGCCTTTTTGATGAGGGAGCTGATGGTCAGCTCCCACTTGAGGTCCCGGGTGATGGTGGTGCCCAGGAAGAGGAAGGAATCCGCAGTGGTGATGGGAGAGTCTGTGAGGGTAAGGGGGGTCAGTGGGGCTGTAACTTTTCTGAAGTCCACGATCATCTCCACTGTCTTCAGAGCGTTCAGCTGCAGGTTGTTGTGGCTGCACCAGGACGCCAGCTGGGCCACCTCTCTCCTGTAGACGGACTTGTCGCCGTTGGAGATGAGCCCGATGAGGGTGGTGTCGTCCGCAAACTTGATCAGCTTGACAGACTGGTGGCTGGAGGTGCAGGAGTTGGTGTACAGGGAGAAGAGCAGGGGGGAAAGTACACAGCCCTGGGGTGATCCGGTGCTGATGCTAACAGAGTCTGAGACAGTCTTTCCCAGCCGCACATGCTGCCTCCGGTCCGTCAGGAAGTCGGTGATCCACCTGCAGAGGGAGTCAGGCATGTTGAGCAGGGACAGCTTGTCCTGGAGCAGAGCGGGGCGGATGGTATTGAATGCAGAGCTGAAGTCCACAAACAGGATCCTGACGAAGGTTCCCAGGGAGTCCAGGTGCTGCAGGATGGAGTGGAGGGCCAGGTTGACTGCATCGTCCACAGACCTGTTGGCTCTGTAGGCAAACTGCAGCGGGTCCAGGAGGGGAGTGGTGATGGTCTTGAGGTGGGGCAGGACCAGGCGCTCAAAGGACTTCATGACTACAGAGGTGAGCGCTACAGGTCTGTAGTCGTTAAGTCCAGTGATCCGTGGCTTCTTGGGGACAGGGACGATGGTAGAGACCTCGCCTGTAGAAGTGTGCAGGTTGAGTCAGAAGCCACGACTTGAACTCGGAAATCAGCTTTTCATCGTCTTTGATGTGCTTGCCCTTCAAAAACACACTTAACGTTTGGAAAGAGGTGGAAGTCAGAGGTCTGGAGAGTAAGGGGGTGACAAAGGATTTCATAACCACAGGAGCATGCTTCCATATGGGTAGCATGTGAGTTTTGAACCAAGCCAGGTGGACATCTTTGGCCAGCATGCCATGCCTCTTGGTTTTGATAGCCTTCTGCAATTTTTGCAGCAGTGAAGCATATCAAGTCCTGGTAATTGTAGTACCCTTTGCCAGGAAATCCATCATCGATACTCCATGGTGATCCCAAAAGACTGTGACCTTGTCTGCTGAGAGTTGGACACATGCCTTCTTTGGAGGTGGTGAGTCATAATACTTCCATTGCTTCAACTGGGCTTTAGTCTCTGGGTCACAGTGATGGACCCATGTTTTGTCCTGCATGATTAGTCTGTCAGAGAAGTCCTCCTGGTTTCCTTGGCACATGGCCAAAAGAGTCTGGGAGGGTGTGACTTGTTCCTGTTTTTGAAAAGGTGTGAGCAACTGGGGGAATCCATCATGCAGACAACTTCTGCATGTGCAAATGGTCACGGATGATTTTTAGCTCATTCCGGCAAACCCAAAAGGAGGTAATGCAATGACGTGGCAGCTATCTGTCTGTCCACATTTCACAGGAATTGCGCTCACAATGATCCTGCATGAATCTGCATCCAAGTTGTGCTCAAGGTCAAAGGTCAGGAGCTCTGGGCACTTGTGTGATTTCAGAAAAATTGTTACTCCTTCTTGGAAATTTGGAAATTGCCCCAATGATTGCTAAACTCACTCACAATGATCCTCAGGAAGGTCTGCATCCAAGTTGTGCTCAAGGTCAAAGGTCAGGAGAGCTGAGAACTTGCATGATTTTAGAAAATCACTACTTCTCCTAGGCAGTTGCTTTGATTCTCACAAAACTTACTCATAGTGACCCAATGACCTTGACGTCCTGGCTGGATCTGTATCTAGGCTTTGCTTCAGGTCAAGGTTAGTGGTCGGGGTCCCAGGGTGATTTCATCAGGCTGGATGAGCTACTCCGTCATTGACAGTCAGGTTTCCACAGACCCCACACTGATGTTGACATTTTGGGCTAGATGGTGAACGGTTAGGTGGCAGTCCCTCAAAATGGTGGTCTCCACTTGCTGTAGGTGTCTTCATCAATGTCGCACTGTGGTTTCCACTGATGTCCGATCACACTTGAAGTGTCGATGCCAGTGCTTGACTACGTTATACGATGGAACATCCTCCCCATAAGTCTTTCATCTCATCGAACGTTTCACTTGTTCGTCAGCCTTTCAAGTCCATGAACCTGATAACTGCTCTGCATTCAACTGGCTCCATTATCACACCTAAAGCGGGATTTATGCACCCACATCACACTGACACCATTACCGACGTCCGTCGCCGACGCAATGATCAGCAATTTTTTCTTGTGTGATGGGTGAAAGCTTTGTTCCGTTGCCAAAACAAGTTTCAGTCAATGTGTATAGTGATTTGTGTTCGTTGTGTGTTTTTGTTTATGAAATAGCAATGGAGAAGAGCAGATTGTGATGGAGTTGGAGCTAATAAATGTTAAGAAAAAGCAACTTGACTTCCAGTTATGGCGGCCTCGTAGGAAGACGTGTTTCACACTGCTCTGCTTGTAAAACTAAAAATTTTACTAAAACTCTCTCAATTGGAACAAAAACCCATCCCAGCATTTTGGCGTGGATATGGTAAAGACCAAGGTTGGAAAATTAGGTGGAGGAAAAGGCAACTCGACAAAACAATCCAAGCTAACGGACTTCCACACTCAAGGCGAGGCAGGGAAAACTCCAGAGGCAATGGCGGAGGATGGAGCCAGCAGCAGAGCGGGAACTGCTGGGAAGGGGACAAGTGTAGTGCTCGCTGCCATCACCTCCATGAGAACAGAGTTTTTGTCTAAATTTGATGGGATTATAGCAGCGATAGAAGGTATGAGAAAAGAAATAAACGACTGCATGGAGCGAGTGTCGCAGGCGGAGCACCGAATATCAAGCGCTGAGGATGACGTCACCAGCCTGCAAATTAAACTGCAAACACTGGAATTAAAATGTAAACGTCTGGAAGATAACGTCCTAGACTTGGAATCCCGCTCGCGACGGAATAATTTGAGGTTGGTGGGCCTCCCGGAGGGAGCGGAGGGACGGGACTCATGTTCCTTTTTGGAAAAGTGGATTCCAGAAGCGCTGAATAACGCGGACCTGCAGTCATCGATCATTTTAGAGAGCGCTCACCGAATCGGCCCACCGAGAGATAATAAGACACCACCAAGGACGCTGATTATGAAATTTCTCAACTACAGAGACAAGATGACAGTCACCAATGCGGCGTGAGCTAAAGGGGAAATTAAATACCAGGATCAACACGTGCGGTTCTACCCAGACTTCGCCACAGGAATTCAACAATTAAGGAGGCAGTTCGACCCGGCCCACAAAGAGCTGCGCAACCTCGGGATTCGTCACGGAGTGATTCATCCGGCAAGACTGCTGGTCACATATAAGGGGAGAACCCACACCTTCAAGACCCCTCAAGAGGCGCAGGAGCTCATCAAGCAGATCCAAAAGGAAACTGGTGGGAGCTAAGCATGAACGTGACAAAGGTAGAACATTTAAGCGTATGTACAGACATCTGATGGATCTGAAACATATAATAAGTCTACAAAATACAGACTGTATTTAAAAAAAAAAAAAAAGAAGCTATGATGTACAACGTTGCAATAAAACTTTGAAGTTATGCTGAAAAAACTACAGAAGAGAGTTAATGTTATAAGAATAGTAGTAGTGTCAGGGTGATTGAGAGGAGAAAGAGGGAGTGGTTTGACTGATCCTCGCAGGTGTGGAACAGTCACTAGCTATAACGGGAGACGGAATATTTTGATTTTGGGGGGATTACCACGAATGTGGGGAAAGGGAATTTGTTTTTGTTTAGTTTGTAGGATGAATGTTCCATCATCTATGTTTTTGCTTCTCTGTAAGAGTATGTTCATATTTCAAGGTAATCTCAAACTCTTTACTGATCATAGATCAAAGCGTTAATCTTAATTTAACTTCATGGAATTGCAGAGGTCTACAAAATCTTAAAAAACTTAAACAAGTTATGAATAAAATAAAAGACAGAGATTCAAAAATTGTATTTTTACAAGAAACTCATCTAATAGAGGAGGATGTAAAAACAATTAGGAGAAGATAGCAAGGTAACGTGTTCACCTCATCATTTTCATCCCGAGCTAGGGGAGTTATGACTCTCATACACAAAACAGTCCCATTTCAAGTGAAAAATGTAATTGGAGACAAATTTGGAAGATATCTAATCATCCAAGGATCTTTGTTATTAGAAAATATAAATCTGGTGAACTTATACGGCCCCAATATTGATGATCAAAACTTCTTTGTTAATTTATTCCTTACTTTATCATCACTTACAGGGCAACATATAATAGCAGGGGATTTTAATTGTACATTGAATCCCAGTATAGATAGATCAACAGGACTGGACTGTGCGCACAATGGATGTAGGATGACCATTAATCATTTTATGAAAGAATTGAGATTGCTAGATATATGGAGAGACATGAAACCACGAGTCAAAGCCTGTTCTTGTTATTCTAACATCTATAAGACATTCTCACGTATTGACTACTTTTTGATCTCTACAGAATTAAGGTCCAAGATTCAAAACTGTTTCTATGATAACATTGTGATCTCTGATCATGCAGCCTGCTGTCTAATATATGTAGATAAGAAACTGACAAAGGACCCAGGTAGGTGGCAATTTCAGCATAAATGGCTTCAGGATGAGGAATTTGTTAAGTACATAGAAAAACAGATGAGTTCTTTGATATTAATACTACACAAACAACGGCGTGTATAAAGTGGGAGGCTTTCAAAGCTTTTATTAGGGGGCATATTATTAGTTATACAGGTTCAAAATCTAAGAAGACCCGAGAGGAGAGAGTCCAATTGGAACGTAAAATAAAAATTCTTCAAGAAAAAGTGTATGCAGGAAGTAACCCACAGTTAGAGAACGAATTACTGATTCTGAGAGCAGAATATGACAAAAAATCAGCGAATAGAGCTGCCTCAAATCTTCTAAGATTGAAGCAAACTTTTTATGAACAAGGTGAAAAATCAGGAAAATTATTGGCATGGCAGATTAAACAATTAGAATCTAAAACACCAATTACCAGTATTATAAGTAACGGACAGGTAGTTATAGATCCTTTAGAAATTAATAGTGCCTTTAGATATTATTATGACAAACTATATGATACAAAAAATGAAACTGGCTTAACAAAACTAAATGGGTTTTTGGCTGGATTATCTATACCGTGTATTCCAAATGAAAACAGGGAGATACTGAGAGTCTAAAATTAGTCAAGAAGAAGTTGGGCAAGCCATTGATAATATGAAATCAGGAAAAAGAGCAGGACCAGATGGTCTTCCAGTTGACCTCTATAAAAAATTTAAGAATAAATTAATAAAACCACTTTTGGAAATGGTTTTAGAAGCATTTCAAAATGGTAATTTACCACCATACATGAATAATGCCTTAATTATACTGTTGCCAAAACCAGGTAAACCCCCTAATAAATGTGAAAACATGAGACCAATAAGCCTATTAAATGCTGATCTTAAATTACGGTAATCTGTAAAATTTTAGCAAAACGACTACAAGAAATATTACCAAATATTATTAACCGAGATCAGAATGGCTTTATAATGGGAAGACAAGGCTTCCATAATGTAAGAAGACTATTTAATATTATTTATTCCAATAAAGAAGCACCGGATACAGCTTTCCTATCATTGGATGCCGAAAAGGCCTTTGATAGGGTCGAATGGCCCTATCTTTTTGAAGTCCTACAAAGGTTTGGACTTGGAAATAATTTCATAAAATGGGTCCAGATAATATACAATAATGCTACAGCAGAAATCCTAACAAACAGCAATATCTCAAAATCAATAAAAATCAATAGAGGATGTCGACAAGGCTGTCCACTTTCACCTTTACTGTTTACTATGGCAATTGAACCTTTAGCGATGGCAGTACGTTTACATCCACAAATATATGGAATTAAAGTAGGACCAACAGAACATAAAATCTCCCTGTGTGCCGATGACATAATTTTGTTTATGTCGAATTTTAAAAAAATCAATTCCGACCTTGTTAAATTTAATAAAGAACTTTGGGGGAAATATCAGGATATAAAATAAACAAAACAAAATCTTCAATATTAATGCTAAATGAGACCCAGAGAAATCACCCAGCTCCTGAGGTAAATCAATTCAGTGTTGTAAATCAGTTTAAATATTTAGGAATTCAAATTTTGCCTAAGCTAGAATCAGTCGCCAATGCCAACTATGAAGCCTTAATGACAGATATTAATGAGTTACTTCAGAGATGGATGTCACTGCCAATGTCGATGATCGGGAGAATTAATATACTTAAAAGTAATATCTTACCAAAAATACTTTATTTATTTCAAAACATTCCTTTACCACCACCTTCAGATCTATTCTCAAGAATTAAAAAAAAGTTAGTGGAATTTATATGGAACAATAGGAAGGCTAGATTACGTTTGTCCTTACTATATTTACCATTTGATCGTGGAGGTCTGAAATGTCCAAACTTTATGTTGTATTACTGGTCAGCACAACTGAGGTCTATGACTTATTATTTTTCATCAAATGATCTTCCTCACTGGACTGAAATGGAATCATACAATTTACCTTTACTTCTTCCCTTATTCATATACTCAGACTCGGCTAAAAAAATTACAGAAACAAGTTAAAAATCCAATTGTAGACTTCCGGTCTGGACACCATGGTGATAGCAGCTTAACGCTGAAGCTCCCAGACCCAATCCGTGAAAATACCTTGAAAATCAGATTTAACGGATTTTTGGAAGAGTGAAAATCACAAGACAAAATCATTATGCCTAAAGGAAAACAGAAGAGATCGACATTTGCCAGGCCAAGACTCGCATCGGCAGGAGAATCTGACCTGGAGGACATCCACTCGGAAGCGGAGGAGCTGAATGAGGTTAGCAACATGGTTAGCTTAAAAATGGTACTTCAAGAATTAAGACAATTTCGCCGAGAGTGTTGGGCTGAATTTCGTGAAATTAAAGACGAAATAAAAAGGACAAACAGCAGAGTGGACCAGGCTGAGGACCGAATCATGGAAGTAGAGGAAAGAATAAAAGGGCTGGAAGAAACCGTGCTGGAACTACTCAAACGACAGTCAAGACTGGAAGCTAAGCTAACCGACCAAGAAGGAAGACTAAGAAGAGACAGCATAAGAATTCATGGTCTGAAAGAAGGAGTCGAGGATGGTTTCACCACAATGGCTGCATGCGTGGAATCCATACTGAGAGAGAAGTTGGAAATTCCCCAATCCACCGATTTGAAAATAGAAAGGGCGCACCGTTCATTAGCCCCAAGGCTGTCGGCTTTCCACCGTTCATTAGCCCCAAGGCCGTCGGCAGAGGCGCCACCATGATCGGTGGTGGTGAAGTTCTCCAACTTCAAAACAAAGGAGAAGGTTTTGAGACTGGCCTGGCAGAAAAAAGGATTTATGCACCAAGAAAGAAAAGTTTTTGTGGAGCACGACTACGCCCCGGAGGTCCTTAAAAAGCGTTGGGAATACAACGACGCTAAAAAGGTACTACGAGAGAAGAAACTGCACTTTCAAACTCCATTTCCGGCGAAGCTGCGGATTTTTTACGGGGATGAGACGTGTCTCTACAATTCGGCGGAAGAAGCAACCACGGATATGGCGAGAAGAGGGCTCCCGGTGACGGTGTATAAACCCCCAGCAGACCCGATCAAAAGAATCAAGGCTGAAACGTGGTGCTCAAACGGGGGCTGCACGGTGGCACAGTGGTTAGCACTGTGGCAGCACAGTTTACCCTCGGCCGGGGGATCGTGAGATCGTGGGTTCGATCCCTGCCCCCGACCAACAGTGATCTGTGTGGAGTTTGCATGTTCTCCCCGTGTTGCGTGGGTTTACTCCGGGATTTCTCCGGTTTCCTCCCACATGCCAAAAACATGCAGGTTAGGGATACGGGGCGCTTGCGCACGCAGCGACCGGCAGCTGGTGGCTTGTCACCAGAATGCAAAACATATCTACTTACGGGTACAAAACAAGTAACCAAAAAAAAAATAAAAAAAATAAAAAAATCCATGGGCCAGCAGCAGGAAACCCAGCGCCAGAGCTATAAGGAAAAACTGAGCGTTTTCAAGAGGGAATAACGATATTTTTAGTCAATCTGCGCATCCAACCCTCCTCCTACAAGGTAACAAACATTAAAGGAGATGCAGAATCAGCAAGTATCAAGTGGTAAAACATTTCATGGAACAGACATAATATTAGAAACAAATAAGTCTTTAACAAAAAAAAAAAACTTGTTAAAATAGAAATGTGACAATGAACCACAATACTGTATTAACGTGACTGTTCGCTGTGATGGTGGTGGGAGGTTGCACACAATTTCATAGGGTATAGGCATAAAAAAAAAAAAATCATTACAAGTTTGGATTGGGATCTGAAATTCACGTTAAAAACATGGGACAACTTACAGGGGTAAGAGAGGGCCCTCAGCACGTAACAGAGTTTGAGGAATTTCCCTCAGAGCCAACGCACCAACAAGGCTCTTCTAAGGTCGCTAAAAAGACCTCAGCTCAGGAAGATCTTTTGTCAGTTTTTTGTTTTAAAGTTTTATATACTATGTTCTTAATGTTTTTATGTTCTTAATGTTCTTTCAGTTTCTGAGTAGCATAAAAGAGGGCCACTACACTGTTATACTAAATAAGACAATACAATGGAGAAACAGGGTGTAACCAAAATAATCTCATATAATGTAAAAGGGATCCTGAATCCAGTTAAAAGATCCAAGATTCTAGGCAAAATAAAAAAAGACGAAGTAGGAATAATATTTTTACAGGAAACCCACCTAACGGACGTGGAGCACACTAAACTTAATAGATAAGGGTCTAAAATGATCTCTTCATCTTCATATAAGTCAGGGAGGAGGAGGGGGTAGCGACATTGATCTCAACCAAAATTATATTTGAAAAAAAATAAGAACACAAAGATAAAGAAGGGAGAGTCAGCATGGTACTTGATCAGCTGGAGGGAGAAGATATCACCCTGCTGAATGTATATGCACCTCCAGGGGCTAACTGGAAATTTTATAAAAATGTATTTGACCTAATGATAACTAAAGCCCAAGGTTTAGTGATATGTGGTGGAGACTTCAATCTAAGACTGAATCCATACTGGGATGCATCAGGTAATTCTCCACATCAAAATAACACTCAAAGTAGAAAAACTCGGATGCTACTAAAAGAAATGGGAATCTGTGACGTGTGGAGGGAATTCAACCCCAGTGTAAAAGATTATACATTTTACTCAGCACCACATTCATCATACTCAAGGATTGACTATTTTTTTATGTTTAATAGAGACATTGGAAGAGTAAAAACATGTAAAATAGGACTGATGGATCTCTCTGACCACAGTCCAATCTATATGGACTTAAGTATCCAAAAATACACAAATAATACATTTTCTTGGAGGTTAAATTCAAATGTGCTGAAAGGACTACTGAAAGATGAATTGGAATCAGATATTCTCAGATATTTGGAAGAAAATGATAATGGAGAAGTAGCCCCTTTAATACTGTGGGACGCATGCAAAGCTGTAATAAGGGGAAAGATTATCGCAAAACTGGCAATCCAAAAGAAACTGAGACAAGAAAAACTAATCACATTAGAGTCAGAACTTAAGAAACTAGAAAAAGAGCACAAAGACAACACTCATTCTAATGACTCGCTCAAAATTAAGGAAATTAAAAAACAAATAAATGAGATCTACACAATAGAAATCCAGAAGAAACTTACATTTCTGAAACAAAAATACTATGAAACAGGTAGCAAATCAGCAAAATTACTAGCCTATAAATTGAGGAAACAACAAATGGAGAGAGCAATCTACAAAATCAGAGACCCAGTATCAAAGGAAATAAAATTTAGAATTCAGGAAATTCTTAAAAGCTTTGAGAACTACTACAAGAACTTGTACTCCCTCAAAAAACACAAAAACGCATCCGAAGCCTTCCTAAATACATTAAACCTTCCCCAACTTACTGAGTCACAAAATAAAACACTATTGTCAGAAATACAACCTAAAGAATTAGAAAAAGCAATTATGAAACTTAAAGCTAATAAATCCCCAGGAGCAGATGGCTATACAGCAGAGTGGTACAAAACCTTTAAACAGCAACTATCTCCTCTCCTCCTGAAAACATTTAACTATGTCCTCCACACAGGGGAAATCCCCCCTCCTGGAGAGAAGGGGTCATTGCAGTCATACCTAAACCTGAAAAGGATAAACTAGACTGCTCCAACTACAGACCAATCAGTGTGTTAAATCAGGACTATAAACTTTTTACCACTATCCTTGCCAAAAGGTTAGAAAATATACTTACAGACTTAATTCATTTAGACCAAACAGGTTTTATAAGACAAAGACAGACACAAGATAACATTAGACGCACTTTACATATAATTCATCATATAAAAAAATATAATTTAAATGCAGCCATATTGGGATTAGATGCTGAAAAAACATTTGATTCGGTTGACTGGTCTTCCCTATATAGAATCTTATCCAGTTTCAATTTTCATAACAACTTCATTAGAACTATCCAGGCATTATATAAAAAACCAACAGCTAAAATAAGGATTAACGGTAAATTATCATCATCTTTTGAACTAGAAAGAGGATGTCGTCAGGGCTGCCCCTTGTCTCCACTGCTTTTTGCAATCTTCATAGAACCTCTGAGCCAATGGATAAGACAGAATCAAAAAATTCAAACATTTGGTCAGAAGTTTAGGTCAACTATGACCCAAATCAATATTTACTAAGCAAACTCAAAACTAACTGGGAGATGGAATCTATGAAATATCTGGGGGTCAATATCCCAAAACAACTCAACAAAATTATAACACTAAACTATGATCCACTGATGGCAAAAATAAAATCTGATCTAGCAAGATGGAATATGATACCATTCTTGGGTACTGCACAAAGAATTGAAGCAGTCAAAATGAATATACTTCCACGTCTTCTATACCTTTTCCAAACAATACCGGTGGAACCTCCAAAAAAAAACATGGCAAGAACTGGACAGAAGGATCTCAAGATTCATATGGCAGGGCAAGAGACCTAGAATCAGATATAGAACCCTACAGCTAAACAAAGACAAAGGTGGGCTTGCGCTGCCAAATATCAGGGACTATTTTAAAGCAGCACAAATTAAAACTTTAGTAGAGATATGTAACCCAGTCTACACTGCACAATGGAAGGAGATGGAATTTCAAATAACAAGTGACATTCCCCTACAGGCGATAATAGGGAATAATGCCTTACCTAAACTTTTGAATAACACTAACCCGTGGATAGAGACCCCGCTAAAAATTTGGTTTAAGATAGTCAGAGAGAATCAAACTAAAGAACCCTATCACTTACTGCAATGGATTGCCTATGATCAAGACTTTACTCCTAATAAAACAGACACTAGATTTAAAAAGTGGAAAGAGAACGGACTGATAAAATATTATGATTTTTTTAAAGGGCAAACTTTAAGAAGTTTTGAAGATTTGAAAAAACAAGGTCTAATAAATCAAGACCTTTTCAGGTTCTTTTAGCTTAGACACCACATAAACAAAATACTTAAAAAGGAGGATTTGGAAAGGGCCCAGTCAGGTGTTCTGAAGGTCTTCTTAATGGCATATAAAGGGATCCCAGGGATCAGATACATTTCTAAAATATACCTTGGTCTTCAAGACTTAAAAGGAGACAACACATCATATATAAAAGAGAGATGGGAAAAAGAGGGGAATTTCACTTTACAACTGGAAATATGGGAAAAGCTAAATAAACAACAATGGAAAAGTACCTCATCCCTGCAGTGGAGAGAATATGGATGGAAAAATTTGGTAAGATTTTTCAGAACACCTGCACAAAACAAATTTACTCGTAAAGGGTTGAATTGTTGGCACTTGTGTGGTGAAAAGACTGCAAATCATTTTCATGTGTTTTGGTCATGCCCAGTTATCCACCAATATTGGACCAATGTACAGACAATATTGGGGAAAATATTCAAAATAACAGTTCCCTTTTCTTTTGTAACTTTGTATTTGGGTTTACTACCGGAATCACTGGAAAGACGAGGAGAAAAATACTTATTCACTGTTTTAATATTGGCAAGTAAAAAAGCTCTAACAAAAAAATGGATGTTGAAGGACTGTCCTACACCTGAAGATTAGATTAACGTGATTCAGGACATTTATTCGATGGAAAAGTTGACATTCGCACTGAGACAGGACATGGATGAGTTCTTGAACTTTTGGCAACCCTGGAACGCATATGTGTCTTCCATCAGATCTAATCTTTGACAAATACCATTTCAACACTACTCAGATACTCTATTTTTTTTGCTCTTTTGTTGGTTTTTTTTCTTCTTGTTCTGTTTTTTTTGTTTGTTTTTTGTTCTTTTTTTAATTTCTCTTTTTCTTTCAGTTAAAAAAAAGGGTGTTGTAATAATTATTTTTCCAATGTTGTCAAAAAACAAAAAAAAGGGAACATGTGATGAAAATGTAAACAATGCAATGCTGTAATGACATGTATACCCTTTACAAAAACTTAAATTAAAAAAAAAAACAATTGTAAAGCACATGATCAAAATATGGTGTGAAACCAAAAAATATTTAAAAGAACCACACTTACTGTCACAATAGCCCAATATGGGGTATCAGTATTTTACACCAGGGAGAGCGGATGCTGTATTTAAAGTATGGAATTTAAAAGGGATTCAAAAGATTCAAGACTTATATTTGTCACGCTCAGATAACATAATGTCTTTTGAAGAACTGAGGATTAAATTCTATCTTAATAGAACACATTTTTTTAAATATCTTCAGCTTAGAAATTTTATTCAATCAAATCAAAATAATGCTCTCACCCGACCTACTTATTCATCGTTGGAAAAAATTTTGACGAAAGATAGTAAGAGAAAGGGTATTATTTCAGAGTTTTATAACTCATTGACACTATTCTCAAGTAAAAACTCACAGAAAAGACTGAATTATTGGAAAGAAGACCTGCAAACTGAAATTTCAGAGGAACAATGGGAAATGGCTTGTGCAGGAGCTCAAACCAAATCAATAAATGTACGTCTTAAACTGATACATTTTAAATGGTTAATGCGGATGTATGTTACACCAGTGGAATTAAATAGATATAACAAAAACATACCAGATACGTGCACAAAATGTATGGAAAGTAAAGGAACCCTATTTCACTGTTTATGGGAATGTAGAAAAATCAGAATGTTTTGGGAAGAGGTGAGGGTAACAATTGAAAAAATAATCTCAAAACAATTCACATTGAGCCCTAAACTGTTTTTGTTGGGTCTGTATCCAGAAAAACATAACTTTAATAAGAGTGAAAGAATATTCATAGACCTCGGTTTGCTTAATGCCAAAAAATGTATTGCACTACTGTGGAAAAAGACTCATAGACCAGATATGACTCAGTGGTTAAGACAAATGTTAACAAACCTTCCACTAGAAAGAATAACATATACTGAAATCAAAGGAAAATGTGTTTGAGAATATATGGAGACCTTTCATTGATTATGTAAAGAAATTAAACATAACTTCTGAAGAAGAAAGTGAATGATATGTGTGGACCTTGCAAATTCAGCAAACTGGTGAATGTATATTATGTATTCTTATGTAATAGATTACCTAGACTAAACAGAGAAGTATTGTTGTTGACTTGCTTTTGTTAATGGTTGTTGTTTTTATTACATTTTTTGTTGTTGTTGTTGTTAGTGTTCTTTTTAATTTTTAAATTACTTTAGTGTTAGTGTCTGACTGTTTGTGCCATGTTTGTAAAAAAAAGGTTCAATAAAAAATATTGTGGAAAAAAAAGAAAAAGCAACTTTTAATATGATTGTTGCACAGAGGGAAAAGAGAAGTCAGAGAAAACGGTGTGTGCGACCATTGCCGCTGCCGTTATTTGAAAATCTGTGTGGGTTATGATGAGCCACAAAATGCTCTGTATGTGCTTACTCCCTCAGTATTCTTTTGACTTTGGACCGTTGTTTAACCGACTCATTTTGGAAGTTGTGCCTCCGTGAACAGGCAGAGCGGAGCAGCGGCGAGAACCAGGAAATGTGAAGGAGGACACAAAGTGGATCAATCAGAGCTCTTATGGTCTGCGTCACCGACATGCACCTCTCCTTCTCTGGAGAGGTGCACGTCGGGCGGTGCAATAAGAACACATGTTACTGTTGCGTCAACACTCCATTGGTGCTGCCGCAGCTGCGTCACATCAACACAGGTGCATAACTTGCACTTTACCTTAGCACCTGTAAAAGAGAAACTTCTAGGGGTTCAGAGCTGCAAATTACCATGTGACCTGTACAGATGTTTATTGTCAGTGTTGGGCAAGTTACTAAAAATTACCTAGTTACAGTTACTACTTACTTATTTTCAGAAGTAATTTAGTTACTTTACCAGTTACTGCAGGATTAAACTAATTAGTTACTAGGAAAGGTAATTTTCATGTTACTTCTAAATGCATACTTAAATTATTTTGCAACAAGATAATTTAATTAATAATGAATTACATTATGGGCTCATTATTATTAATGATGGGTTGAAAACAGACCGTTTCGGACAGAGCTTCCCAGACTGTTTTTTGGGGGGGGGGATATGTTGTCATTGCTGCAGGTGTGTCACTGTGGGACATAAAACTGTCCATGTTTATCTTACTTTTATGATGTATTAATCCGATGTGCAGTGATCCAAAGAAAATTTTCGTTATCCACAGTCTGAATATCTGGTGTGACAGAGAGATGATCCAGTCCCTCAAATGTCTTTTGGAGATTAAAATCCATTTCTTAATAATCTTTATTTACAGTCTCAATTCCCTGTCACAGCTTTACAATTTAGGCAGCATATGCCGACGTATCAAAATTTCTCTAAAACGCTGGCATATTTGGCCGCATGCATCACGTATCCATAACGAGTTGGACGTATTGTCCATAACCAGTTGGATGTATACGTAACATATTAGTAACTTATATAGAACATTTTGATAACATAGATAATGTTTACCAACGAATGCTTAGTGTGTTGCCGGTGTTCACAAATTATGCCCAACAACAGTCTAACTGATGCATAATTTGTGCATAGCGCTGTCATGCCAAACTGCCATCGCCTCCTGATCCATGAATCCTAGGTGTGCAAGAGCATGAAGGCTCCATCCTCTCGGTTCAACCAAGATGATTCTCTCCTCCAAAGACCATCGCACGGCGAGGGGCATGACCGACCTGGCAAATTTGTCAAATCTGTCAGGTTGGTCATACCTACGGAAAGGATAAAACAGCTGATGTGACACGCCATGGATATCAGATGACAGTTGAAACATGTCAAGGTATGAAACATCTCTTTACTTTGTCTGAATAGAAGAACAAGACCAGTTTGTCATGGATATCTGCTCACCATGGAGTCTTGACGGTTCCCTCCTTTGAACCAACGCTGCCAATATGCCATTATACGGTACCTGTAAGTTAAAAATCCATTTGGTAAGTTACATATAGATTCAAAGCGCGTTACTCATAGGTTAGAAAAAAGTTTTGGATACACTAGACATTATCTCAGTTCAATTCAATTTAAACACTTTACTCATCTCCGAGGGGCAATTAAAAGGCACAGAGAGCACAAATATAAACAAGATATAAAAAAACATCACGAACAAACGACACTATACTGTCTGCAGACATCAATTACATTTAAATGTTTAAGGTAAGATAAAGTGCCATGTACAATTCAGTCATAGGGAAACTGTGGGAAAAGGAGCAAGGAGAGACTACAACGCTGGAGCAGAGAAGGATTGGAGTTTAAAAGCCGGACTGCTGTAGGGACAGAAGTGGCTCTCCTCTTCTGTGTCGTACATCCTGGACAACGCAGTCTGTGTCCATGGAAGCCACTCAAACACAGGATATAAAATGTGTCAGGGGTCTTGGAGGATCCTATAAGCAATATTCAGTATCTGTTGTTCACATAGGGCAGTCAGAGCTCTAACAGGATGTCCAATAATTTTAGAACAGGTCTTAATTATTGTGCTTAAGCATGTCCGATCCTGCAGGCTGATGGAGTGAAACCAGCAAGTGAATGAAAAGGAAAGCATACCATCGTTGAAGGAGTGATAAAAGATGGTTAAAATGTTTTTACTAACTCCAAAAGAACTTCCTGAGTAGATACTGATGCTGGTGCCACTTTCTCAGGATCTCCTCAATATTGGAGGAAAACCTCAGGAAGCCATCAAAGATTGTACCCAGGTACTTGTAATTTCGACGTATTTCGACTTATGAGTAACTTGCAAGTAACGTTGTCAATGATCGAATAACTTACCTACAACTTATTGCCCTCGTATGAGGTACGTGTGAGCCATACAGTGGATATGTTGAAAAAAATTTGGGCGACCTCGCCGTGCTATGACGTATACCTGCATGCTTCAGCGTGCTTTTAACTTATACAAAACTTACCCATAACTTATTTGACGTACGCCAGCATATTTGCCAAATTTTTTAAACGTCCGCATGCACTGCCTAAATTGTCAAGGTGTGACAAGGGCTTCAGCTGTGTGAAAGAAAGTGACTGTTGATAGCATGTCTTCAGTCTTCAGTGAAGTATCTGGCAGTCAGTCTGTTTCATTCTTGCTGGATCATAAACTGTCCAGATGCATACCCGTGTTTGAAATCCAGTTGTGGGTGTTGAGATAGAATAGATCCACTTCATGGTGTTAAGTCATGTTGACTGACGGCAGCATCTCAGCTATTCAGTTCTGCTAAAAATATATGTCCATATTTATATATAAATAAAACGAGTAACAAATCTGTTCAAATTTCAGTAACTAACACATTACTGAATTTTTAAACCGTAATTTCATTAAACATGTCGGCGGCCTCCGTCGGTCTATGATGACCATGGAAGAGAATCCTAAACGTCTACTCTGCTGGAACAGCACCGCCTGTGGCTGAATAGGCCGATGCGCGAATGACAGTCCCTGTCACACAGGTCACACTTGTGGGTGGTCTCCGTGCTGCTGGGTCTGTGGCGGTTCTTCCTGCGGGTCCTTTTTTCATCTGCTGCAGCAGTCAGTCTCTCTTCACCCGCCTTGAGCTGTCTGGTCAGGGTGCCTCTCCATTTGGAGCGGTCCGTTGCAAGGTCCTCCCAGCGCTCTGTGTTGATATCCAGGGCCTTCATGTCTCTCTTGCAGACGTCTCTAAAGCGCAGCTGTGGGCGGCCAACGTCTCTCCTGCCAGTTGCCAGTTCTCCATAGAGGACGTCTTTGGGGATTCTGCCATCCTCCATACGGTGAATGTGGCCTAGCCAGCGGAGCCTGCGCTGCCTGAGTAGAGTGAACATGGAGGGAAGACCGGAGTGGGACAGAACTTCTGTGTTGGGCACTTTGTCCTGCCAGGATATGTCCAGGATGTGGCGAATGCAGCGCAAGTGGAAGGAGTTCAGTCTCTTTTCCTGCCGGGCGTATGTCGTCCACGTCTCACTCCCATAGAGCAGTGTGCTGATGACGCAGGCGTTGTACACTGCCATCTTCGTCTTGACAGAGAGTTTGGGATTCTCCCACACTCGTGTGGTGAGGCGAGCGAGTGTGAAGGCTGATTTTCCAATCCTCTTGTTGATCTCTGTATCAAGGGAGAGGTTGTTGCTGATCGTGGACCCCAGGTACGTGAACTGATTCACGACCTCCAGCTTGTAGTCATCAATGGTGATGGCTGGTGGTGCTTCCGTGCCTTGCGCCAAGACGTTAGTCTTCTTCAGGCTGATGGTAAGCCCGAAGTCCTTGCATGCCTGGGAGAAGCGGTCCATCAGGGTCTGAAGCTCCTGCTGTGTGTGGGTTGCGACTGCAGCGTCGTCTGCGAACAGCATGTCTCTGATTAGAGCCTTGCGTACTTTGGTTCTGGCTTTCAGGCGGGCGAGGTTGAAAAGCCTGCCGTCAGATCTTGTGTGCAGGTAGATTCCCTCTGTTGCTGTGCTGAAGGCATGCCTCAGGAGCATAGCAAAGAAAATCCCAAAGAGGGTTGGCGCAAGTACACAGCCCTGTTTCACTCCGCTGCGTATGTTGAATGGCTCTGAGACGTTGCCATCGTGCTGCACTATCCTCTGCATGTTGGTGTGAAACGATTCGATGAGGCTTTGCAACTTTGGTGGGCATCCTATCTTTGGCAGGATCTTGAAAAGGCCCTCTCTGCTGACCAGATCGAACGCTTTGGTGAGGTCGATGAAGGCGACGTACAGAGGCATGTTCTGTTCTCTGCATTTCTCCTGGAGTTGGCGGATGGAGAATATCATGTCTACCATCGATCGCTCAGCGCGGAAGCCACACTGAGACTCGGGGTAGACACGTTCGGCAAGCTTCTGTAGACGAACGAGAACAACTCGTGCGTAGACTTTGCCAACAACGCTGAGGAGGGAAATGCCCCTGTAGTTGTTGCAGTCGCTTCTCTCCCCTTTGTTTTTGTAGAGGGTGATGATCTTGGCGTCCCTCATGTCCTGTGGTACGGCACCTTCCTTCCAGCACTGGCAGAGGACGTCATGCAATGGCAGCAGTAGGGCGGTCTTGCAGTGCTTGATCAGGTCAGGGGGTATGCCGTCGTTGCCGGGTGCCTTGCCAGCGGCCAAGCTATCAATGGCCTTACTGAGTTCGTCGATGGTTGGCTCGGCGTCAAGTTCGTCCATGGATGGCAGGCAGTCGATGGCATCAAGGGCTGACGGTGTCACGGTGTTCTGTCTAGAGTAGAGGTCGGAGTAGTGTTCCACCCATCTCTCCATCTGCTTGTTCTTCTCTGTGATCATCTCCCCAGTGGAAGATTTGAGGGGGGCCGTCTTGCTCTGAGCCGGACCAAGTGCTTTCTTGATGCCATCGTACATACCACGGATGTTCCCTGTTATGGCAGCGGTTTGAATGTCTTGGCTGAGCTGAGTCCAGTACTCGTTGGCACAGCGCCGAGCAGTCTGCTGAACTTTGCTTCTCGCAGCCCTGAGAATCTGGAGATTCTTCTCGTTTGGGTACTTCTTGTACTCAGCAAGTGCTGAGCGCTTGGCTTCAATGACGGGGGGTCATCTCGGTCAACTTGGCATCAAACCAGTCCTGTGACTTCGAGGTCTTCCTCCCAAAGGTAGCCAAGGCTGTGCGGTAGATGGTGTTTCGCAGCTCTTCCCACTTCTGCTTTGCAGATTCTCCTCCTTGTGGTACACCAAGTTCCTTCTCAAAGGTGGAGGCAAACTGCTCAACAAGTTCTGGTTGGGCCATCTTGCTGGTGTCAATCCGTGCCTTTCCAGGTTGTCTAGCACGATGGAATTTCTTCAGCTGCAGCTTGACCTTGCAACACACCAATGAATGGTCTGTGTCACAATCTGCACTCTGGAACGAACGGGTGATTAGCACGTTCTTCAGTGAGGTGCGCCTGGTCAGGATCAAGTCTAGCTGGTGCCAGTGCTTTGAGCGCAGATGTTGCCAGGAAACCTTGTGTTGGGGCTTGGTCTTGAAGAACGAGTTTGTGATGCACAGATCGTGGTATGTGCAGAACTCGAGCAGCCGCTGTCCGTTGTCGTTCATTCTGCCCACGCCAAAAGGTCCAAGACAGGAGGGCCAGGAGTCGTGGTCAGCACCCACTCTGGCATTGAAGTCTCCAAGGAGAATGAGTTGTTCAGAGTTGGGGATGATCCTGACAGTTGTTGCGAGATTCTCGTAAAACTCGTCTTTTGCCTCTGATGTGGCTGTCTGTGTTGGGGCATACACACTGACGAGGGTGACTGGGCCTTCAGTGGTGTTCAGGCGGAGGGTGAGGAGTCGTGCAGAGCCAGTGCTGCCCGGTTCCACCATCTTCAGCAAAGTGTTCTTCACTGCGAAGCCCACTCCGTGTTCCCTGTGTTCGTCACTGCCCTTTCCCTGCCAGTAGAACGTGTAGTCCTTCTCTCTCAGTGTGCCTGCATCAGCTAACCGTGTTTCCTGGAGAGTGGCGATATCCACTCCCAGTCTCTTCAGCTCATTATTGATGATGGCAGTCTTCCTGGTGTCGTTGATGTCCTTTAGGTTAGCAGCGAGTCCTGTCATCATAGTGCGGACGTTCCAAGTTCCCAGTTTTAGAGTTGGTCTCTTTTGTTTTATTGTCTTGCCTGGTGCGAAGGTTCTCAGCCTGCTGTTTGGATTTCTCCTTATCCCCATGCACCCAATGAGGAAAGCAAGCTGTGGCGGGACAACACCTTATTGGCTGGGGGCTGCCCAGCTTGAGGCGGGCGGTAGCTGTCCAGTGAGATCTGATGATCCCTCCCACCGTCGGGAACAACCCCTGGCGCCACGCTCTACGCCAATTGAGCAGTGGCTTATAACCGTTAACTGTCATTCCCCGTGTTTTGTCTACGCCAAAGGCGAAGCTGGAGTGTCCTCTCCAGTGATCCGGTGTTCTACCTTCCAGCGTTGGGCGTTGGTAGGATTCAAGCCTGGGCAGGAAGATATGGAGGACAAGATGTTGCCCATGCAGCATGTCCCCCCTCTCCACGTCACTGATGAATCCAAAGGAACAGCAGGGCTGCTACAGTTTGGCACCAGCGCCGTTGCAGGAGCTGCCAGAACGATGTTGAGCACAACATAGAACTGCCTTAGGGGCTCCGACTCCGGATTTTTCCTCAGGGTTGACTCCTGAAGCCTTTCCCGTGACCGGGTATGCCGCAAGGCAGCAGAGGTTTGAAATCAGGGTTTACCTTCCCCTAGATGGGCTACCTTCCCAGGTTGACGAGCCACCATCTACAAGTTACTGCAAAATTAGTGGTGATTAACACATTACTCCCAACACTTATACATGTGCGATTTCAGTCTCCTATAATAACCGGAAGTGCATCAGGGAAAACCTTTAATGAGCAGCCCTTGTATCTGCTGTAACCATCAGTACTGCCTTTTGATGCCTGCTGGTATGAATGTAATTTTTGCCAGTATGAGATCTGATAGCAGCTTTATTCATCAGGCACCTGCTTGGCATCTCAAGGCTAAAATTTATTCACTGTGAAGAATCTGCAGTCTCTGGACACTCATGATTATTCAAGGACATTTTTGAAATATTGAAGGGGAAAAAAAACAGTTTTTGCTTATTTTTAGTCTCGAATGAAAAATGATACATGGGTGAAATGTAACTGAATGTTGAAACCTTACAATAAATACATATTCACATCATATTTTTTTGAGAAATTTGAGACATATTTTGAAGGGAATTGTTTTATATTAGTCAGATTGTAATGCTAATGTCTGTATCACTCTAATGTCCTTGGTCATCATCGACTGTATAAATGTGCTTTTTTTTTTTTCTTTAAATCCTTTCCAGGTGTTGGTCAGTCAGAATTTGCTGTGGCGGACATGGTCGACATGTTTGTGCTGCTGATCCCACCAGCAGGGGGTGACGAACTTCAGGTCAGTGAAAAACTTGACCAACAATAATCACATCCGTGTCAAACTTAAAATACTAATTCTATGCAAATTATTCAGCTAAAAAAGTCCCATTTTAAAATTTCAGGACATTTCCCTGCTAACATAGGACATAAACATCACCGACATAATTATATCCATACTGTTTGTAAAGATGAATGTGTTTACAAAAACTATTTGCTAGTAAGTTTATTACCCAAATTAATGAATTCATTAATCTTGCTCATTATGATTCATTATGATAAGGCTGTGCGCTAAGCCCTCTACTGTACTCCTGTACACCTTTGATTGCATTCCAACCCACCCAACCACCGTCATCATGAAGTACGCGGACGACACCACCTTGGTTGGGCTCATCACCGACGACTATGAGAAGGCATACAGGGCGGAGGAAGAGAATCTGCTGCTGTGGTGCCAAGCAAACAACCTGAAACTGAATGTCCAAAAAACCAAAGAACTCATTCTGGACTTCAGGAAGAACAGACTGGACCCCCCCTCCCCCTCCTCATAAATGGCGACCGCGTGGAAAACGTCCCCACCTTCAGGTTCCTGGGCACCCACATCTCCTCCAAACTCTCCTGGACTGTCGCTGGACTGTATAGCACTTGATCATAGACACTCATAGAGTGACAGAAATGTGGCTGCCAATCCGCACCAACGGCCTCTCTGGCCACCACCGAGCATTTAAACATTTTTACACATTCATACCCAGTGTTATGGGCACTGGAGGCAATGCGGGTGAGGTGTCGTGCTCAGGGACACAACGGCAGGCTATCTGGGGAGAGCGTGATGCGAACCGCCAATCATCGGGTTATTAGACGACCTGCTCTACCTCCTGAGCCGCTGCCGCCCCACTTTTTCCTCCACTTTCCCTCTTTAGGAAAGCTATGGAGGCTTACCCCGCTCTCTTTATTTCCCTTTGATTGGAAATTACATCCAAAAACCGCGCAATGTGTCATTTTCACTGACAAATGGCAGTAGTTAGTAGCTTCGCTTCTTGGCTTGTATAAGACAGAAAAAAACGGCTGCAACCATTCTACGTCACTACCCAGAATGCATTGCGACGTAAACAAAAATGGCGATTTACATCGTAATAAAGTTTTATATATAAAACTGGGAATTATTTTCAAAAAAATTATATTATAGTTATGTTACTAACATAAAAATAAAGCATATAGAGCTAACATGCCAATATAATCGGGGTTCCTTTTAATATACAGGTGCATCTCAATAAATTAGAATATCATTGAAAAGTCAATTTATTTCAGTAATTCAAAAAGTGAAACTCATATAGATTCATTACACACAGAGTGATATATTTCAGGTGTTTATTTCTTTTAATTTTGATCATTATGGCTTACAGCTACTGAAAACCCAAAATTCAGTTTCTCAAAAAAATTAGAATAATACATAAGATCAATTAAAAAAAGTGGATTTTTAATAGAAATGCTGGCCGACTCAAAAGTATGTCCATGTATTCACTCAGTACTTGGTTGAGGCTCCTTTTGCATGAATTACTGCATCAGTACAGTGTGGCATGGAGGCAATCAGCCTGTGGTACTGCTGGGGTGTTACAGAAGCCCAGGTTGTTTTGATAGCGGCCTTCAGCTCATCTGCATTGTTGGGTCTGGTGTCTTTCATCTTCCGCTTGACAATGCACCATAGATTCTCTATGTGGTTTAGGTCAGGGGAGTTTGCTGGCCAACCAAACACAGTGATACCATGGTCATTAAACCAGGTTTTGGTACCTTTGTCAGTGTAGGCAGGTGCCAAGTCCTGCTGGAAACTGAAATCAGTATCTCTATAAAGCTTGTCAGCAGAGGAAAGCATGAAGTGCACTAAAATTTCCTGGTAGATGGCTATGCTGACTTTGGAGTTAATAAAACACAGGGGACCAACATCAGCAGATGACATGGCTCCCCAAATCATCAGGGACTGTGGAAACGTCACACTGGACCTCAAGCAACTTGGACTCTGTCCCTCTCCACTCTTCCTTTAGACTCTGGAGCCTTGATTTCCAAATGACAGGACTTGTCACCTGCACGAGCTGCCATCCACCACTGGACCACTTATGATCATAAAAGTTCTCCGCCATTGCCCCCTTCCTTGCTGGACTTCCTCAAGGAGTATCATTATAAACAAAAAGTACAAGTTCGCTGGCAGGAGAGAGAACTTTGACAGCTCTAAAATATATTCATAATCAACAGTTTCATCATTTACAGTGTTTGGCATTTAATAAACCTCCCTCCTAATCCCCAAATCTCCCCAGGGTATCAAAAGGGGCATTATCGAGAGGGCCGACTTAGTGGTAGTGACAAAGTCAGACGGAGACCTGGTGGTGCCAGCCAGGAGGATCCAGACCGAGTACACCAGCGCACTGAAGCTACTCAGAAGACAGTCCAAGTCCTGGAACCCTAAGGTCTGTATTTTAGGAGGATAATGGCTTTTGTGTGTGTTTCCCATCTCACCCACTTATACCTGCCTTCACTCGTCCCTGAGTTTTTAGACTAGTGCAGCATCTGCCCACTGTAAAAACAAACTTTTAGGAAACACCCTCACCACTCCCATAACCTTCCCCGACCACCACTATGAATACTCAGTTTATGTGTTCCGCATTCCATTAATTAGAAGCCCACACATTCTCACAGATGTACAACATACCCCCCACTTCTGTCCATCCTCACATCTGATGTAATTTTTGCATTTTTGTACAAGTGGCTGTTTCTGCGATCCATACTCTCTTATTGGGGTGTCATCGTGTTACTCCTTGCTTTGCCTGAAAATATTTCAAATACTACCCTTTAACAACAAAACAAGACTAACTCTTCCTCTGTAACATTTTTTTATAATTCCATAATAATATCATGTTTCATTTATAGAGATATACAAATGGTTGTTGTTATTATTGAGACATCACAGCATAGATGGAAGCTGGTAACTTTATGTCTATACTGAGGGCAAGCTGTAACCCACAGCCTTAGACCTCAAGTACGTACATTTCTCTGGATTCTTGCAGAGCTGAGTACTGCCGCTTTCTGTAGGAGTTCTATTTTTGTCTGAATCCTGATCTTTGTTAGCTATTTTGCAAGGATTATTATTATTATAAAAAGTAGCCAATTTATGAGAAGAAAAGTGGAAAAATTGTGAGGGGGGAAAAAGAAACTGGGATAACTTGGTCAATGAACCACTCTGTTTCCACCTTTGTAATGCTGGACTGTATATACAGCTCTGGGAAAGAATTGGAGACCACTGCAAAATCTTTCCCTAAATTAGTATTTCTGCATGTATGGCAGCCATTCAATTTGAGTATCTGTTGAATTCCAGCACAAGAACACCAGACCACTTAAGGATGTACTGATTAGGTGATCATCTGAGCATGGTGAGACACGTGAATAAAAATCAGTTATTCCACAAATAGATTTCTGAGTTCTTCCTAAGTTAAACCTTATGTATTGTAGTGTTTAAGAATGAACATGAACTTGTTTTCTTTGCATTATTTGATCAGAAAGCATCATCTTTTTTGTTGTTTTGGCCAGTTGTCATCTGTAAATAAATGCTCTGAATGGTGATATTTTGACTTGGAATTTGGGTGAGGTGTTTTCAGTAGGATAGAGAATAAAACAAAATTGTTCATTTTACTCAAACACATACATATAACTAGTAAAATGAGATAACGTGATAGTTGTGCAGTGGCCTCTTTGGCATCTTAATTTTTTCCAGAGCTGTATAGTAGATCTGCAGTGGATGATGTAATTAAATTATATCTTTCAACTGGATTTAACAATAATAAAATAATGGAGATTTTAGCCCATAGTCAATTTTTTTTCTTGTAAATCCCCCCCCCTCCGTTTTTTTTTTATGAAATTTTCCTTTTTTCTTGAGAAAAAATTAGAGAGAGAAACGTTTTGCATCCCCACTCTTGTCTTTCCTTGCCAAGAACACCATTCTCATTTTTACCAACTAATTCTGAAGGAACTTTTAAAATCAGAACCGTTACATTTAAATGGGTACTTTCAGAGCTTGTCATCATCCTGTCATATGAACCTAATTTTTCCTCTTGTGTTCTGAGAAATTAATCATACACTCTTAAATCTCTTCCTGTGCTGCATTTGGCTACTTGTGTGAAGTCGGTATTTCCCAAGTTCCTGATAGAAAGGTTCACCTGAAGTTGCTTTTTTTAAGTCGTTAAGTCAGGCGACCCTCATCTTTCCAAGATTCACTATTCAAGATGGCTGTGCACATGCACCATGCATCAACAAACTTTGTGAAATGTACTAATTATTAGCACTTTTGTTTCATATGTTTGTTGTAGTTTGTTATACACACAGTACTGTCCAACTTCTATCTGTAAACATGTCACTATGTAGTGTTGCTAACAAGAGAGGGTTTTCTGAGTTGTTTTTTTTTTTTTTTCGGAACACAGTCAACACGGAAGTGCAGGTCATTTTGATCTTTGTGTTTTGACCTCAGACATACCTGGAATGCAGCCTTAGCAATAAAAGGAGGTGTACAGTCACTTGTTTAAGTTCTAAACACATAATTGATTTATCAGCTGTTTGCTTTTATGGGGCATTGGTAGCCTAATGGTTAGGGATGTGGACTGGTGAGCGAAAGGTTGCCAGTTCAATCCCTGGACCGGCAGGATCAGATCTGGGTTGGACATATAACATAGCAGTGTTTTCCCCACCCTCATTAACCCTACTGTGGTGCCCTTGAGCAAGGCCCTTCCCAACTGCTCCAGTGTAGCTGCTCAGTGGCCACAGGTCAGTCTCTTGTTGTACTGGGCAGCTTCCAGGTGTGAATGTGTAACTGTGTGAGTGTGAACAGGGTGTCCTTGAAAAAGAAAGGTTGCCTCTCAGTGGAACTCCACTGTATAAATAAAGGCTAAATATTTTTATTTTTTTAAATTTAGGTTTTAGGGTTTTTCTGGAGACTTGACAGCTTCTTTGTGAATATACATAACCTAGAAAGGTGAAAAAAGAAAACATAGAAAAGAAGTATCTCCCCCACTTTGTTATATTCACATTCCACAGTAGTGACATATCTGACTCAAAACACTGGCATCACCTTGTTTGATTACATTACTAGGGAAGCGACCATATTAGCAAACGTTTATCATTATTATTTTTGCATTGTAGAAAGCATAGTGCTTTCAACATTTGTATTCAGCACACTGTCCTACATACAGCATATTAAACTTATTCAGACTGTTTTCTTGCTATAGGAGGCAGTGAACATAAATCAGTGCTGGCACTGTAAAAAACTTCAGTGTTGGCTTAAGACATAATTTTTCATTTGTAGTGCAAAAGACAAAGTGATAAAAACAAAGGAAAAAATTAGGTTTTTCAAGAAGTTTTAAAAGATACTTTCAAATGTATCTGCAATTACAGACACACTTTTTGACAAAAAAAAAAATGTGTATTGGAGTTGAGTTTTTTTTTTTAATGTGCGTTTTATTTGTTGGATAGCTGACAGCATACAGACAAAGCTATTGTACGAGAACGAGAGGTCCTGCGGTAAAAGTCTGTATTATGGTGTTTTTGTTTTTAAGTTTTAGTCTGTTGGGAACTTGAAATAACATTTCTGATGTTTGCTGCTAACACAGTAAACACTGGTTCTACAACACGGTGGTGGCATCAGCCATCACTTTTGGAGTGGTCTGCTGGGGCAGTGGCATTACAGATAGGAAGAGACTGAACAAACTGATCAAGAAAACTAGCTCTGTCCTGGGGCAGCGCCTTGACCCAGTGGAGGAGATAGGAGAGAGAAGGATGGTGGCTAAACTGTCATCTCTGCTGGAGTCCGAGTCCCACCCTATACAGGACATACTGAGCACACTGGGGAGCTCATTTAGCAGCAGACTACATCATCCTAGGTGCGCAACTGAGAGGTTTCGCAGGTCCTTCCTACCTACGGCTGTCAGACTGTATAACCTAAGCAGGGCTGCTCGCTGAGATAGCAAAAAAACGTGACGACCTAATAGTACTGAATGCAAAAGACGCAATAGACTTACACAATGGTCCCCTCCAGTATACAACTAGGACAATATCGGTCGCTACGGAGGGTGACAATATGTATGGGTACATATTCATACTATGTAGGATAACTAAGCAGACGGTTATGCTGTTTATTCCATCTAGCTACAATGCTCCGCACTGTGTGTATATATATTTATATGTACATATGTATATTCGCTGCTCTTGTTTTTCTTGTCTTCTTGATTGTTGCTCTGAGTGTTGCTATCCCTGTGCTGCTGCAATCCTGGAATTTCCCCATTGTAGGACTAATAAAGGCTTATCTTATCTTATCTTATCTTATCTTATCTTATCTTAATACAGCAGCTGTTGTATTTGTGGACATTCTAGTCATAAATGGGAAAGTTGAGACTGCTATTATGCTACGCCACAGGTAAATTGGAAGTTCAAACTGCATTCCAGCAAAACAGCTCATAAAATCCGACTCTCTTGTGAGCAACACTTGACTTGAAACAACAAAGTATGCTATGTTGGGTATAAAACACTGTAGTGACATGTTCAGGTATAGAAGTTGGACAGTACAGTGCATATAATCAACTAAGAGATATACTAGAAAAGCACTCAGAGAGCACATACCTTCGCCAAGGTTCCTTCCCTCCCTTTGTCCATCTATCTGTCTGTACCTCCCTGCCTCCATCCGTCCGTACATTGCACAATCAGATCTTGGTCGAGGCATGTGCTCTTGGATCACCTCCAAAATGTAACGAGTTTGTCTGTAGCCCAAGGACCACCTCTGGTGAGAATTTCATCAAAATCCATCCAGTAGGTTTCGCATAATTCTGCTAAACCATTGCTAGAAGATTGAGCCTTGGTGAAGGTATGCACTTATGAAGCACCTCCAAAATGTAATAGGTCCACGTAGGGATGAGCTCATCCGATCCACCGTATCAGGTTCGAGCCAGGCAAAATGGCTAGATCGGTATTGGTAAGGAATAAAAGTAATTTACCTATTCGATACATTAATAGTATTAAAATAAAATGAAGGCGTGATCATGTTCTCAGTTTATAGACCATCATTACACAGTGCAGCTGTTTGCTTGTTAACAGTAAAATAAAGATGTCATCAGCTGTGAAGAACGTGTACGGAAATCTTCATTATTTCAAATACCACAGCATCTTAAACAGGAAAATGAAAATCATAAAATTAAACAAGTCAGTGGCTTGTCTCACACACAGCAAAAACATAAACTACAAAAACCGATAATTGTTTTCAATTTTTGCTTAAATGTTCTGTACTTGCTGCCATTTTTATTTTTATAATAGTTGTTCAAAAAATACACCTCATAGTGTTTATAGACCGTCATTACAGTGCCACAAATGAGCAGCTGTTGTAACTGCGTGACATTGTCCAGGCAGTTTGGTCTGCTTGAGTAAAGTGCTGTGTGAATACAAACCAAACCAAACCAAATGAAAGTGTGAAAATTCTTGCCATTCCCCACCCAATCAAACCGAGACCCCTGGACTATCCTGGCCTTAATGCAGCCTAAAAGTGAAACCTACGCAAAGAACGAAACTGAAAGTAAAAACTAGACTGGAGCATGGAAACGATATAACATGGGCTTACTTTTCGACAGAGAGTTACAGCTGATGAGAGGTAGGTGACAGAAACATAAATAGCAAATGATAACAGTGAACTGGAAGCAGGACGAACAAGGCTGAAATGGAACAGGAATGACTTCAAAATAAGAGCAAACCTAAAATCTAAGAATGGACAGAGAACATCAGAAACACTACTAAATAAACCGAGGATCAGGACAGTGGTGCAGTGGTTAGCACTGTTGCCTAACCGCTAGAAGGTTCCAGGTTCGAATCCCCAGGCTGGCAGGGTAGGAACCTTTCTGTGTGGAGTTTGCATGTTCTCCCTGTGCTGCGTGGGTTTACTCCGGGGGCTCCAGTTTCCTCCCACAATCCAAAGACATGCATGTTAGGTTAATTGGTTGTTCTAAATTGTCCCTAGATAGCTGTCTCCTATAGGCCCTTAGAATAGAGGGTTAGTACTAGTGAAGCGCTTTGAGTGGTCTTTGAGACTAGAAAAAGCACTATATAAATACAGGTCCTTATCCCTTATAATAATAATAAAAAGCACCAGGGTGCTGCGCCTCGGGGCCTGTGGCATGGTAGCATGGGTGGCTGTAAAAAAGTGGCACTCCAACCTCTACTGGCCCGGCATAGTTATTACATTTCCTATTTTTGTGGCTGCATTGACAGAAATGGTGAGTTAAATTTGTGTTTATTTTGAAAACAAAGCAATTCTGGCTAATTAAAAGTTGAGAAAATATGGCGATACAATGATATAAGCCTTTAGTTCCACTTAATTTTGACCGGGCAAGCTGAAACAGAGAGGTGGACAGACAGACAGATGGACAGATACACACAGCCACAAACAGATGTACTAACCAATTACTGTATGCCTCTGTTTCACCAAGGCATAATAAATGTCAAAAATACAACTTAAAGGGTTAGTTCCTTTATTTTCAGATCTACAGCATTTTTTAGCTTGTGCATAAAGTGGCACTTTGAATTTTATCGAATGTTTACTTAAACATTCAGCTTCAAAGTTTTGCATAAACTTGCACTTTAAAACTTCAGAATGCAAGTTTACATAGTCCTGACCAGTGAAATGCTGCCAATGTTGCAAAGTTTAAAATAAAAAAACACCCACAAATCATCACCAAAATCTAATGGGTTCCTCTGTAGCCCAAAGGCCATCTCTGCTGAAAATTTCTTCCAAATCTGTCCAGTAGTTTTTGTGTAATCCTGCTAACAGAGAAATAGACAAACGCTGGCAAAAACATAACCTCCTTGACGGAGGTAATAAAAAAGAACCGCTAATAAATAGTATATTTTTCTCTACTGTTGATGGACTGCACATGGGTGTAGCCATCTTGAATCCTTAACTTGTGAATGGTGTAGGCAGCCTGATTTATAGAGCTGTAAATCCAACTTCAGGTCAGGTCAGGGTCTCAGAAATTCTGAATTCAGATAAGTCATTGAATGCAGCATTACATTTAATATGTACAGTGGGGAAAAAAAGTATTTAGTCAGCCACCAATTGTGCAAGTTCTCCCACTTAAAAGATGAGAGAGGTCTCCCAATTTTCATCATAGGTATACCTCAACTATGAGAGACAAAATGAGAAAAAAAATCCAGAAAATCACATTGAAGGATTTTTAATGAATTAATTGGTAAATTCCTCGGTAAAATAAGTCTTTGGTCAATAACAAAAGTTCATCTCAATACTTTGTTATATACCCTTTGTTGGTAATGATAGAGGTCAAATGTTTTCTGTAAGTCTTCACAAGGTTTTCACACACTGTTGCTGGTATTTTGGCCCATTCCTCCATGCAGATCTCCTCTAGAGCAGTGATGTTTTGGGGCTGTCGCTGGGCAACACGGACTTTCAACTCCCTCCAAAGATTTTCTATGTGGTTGAGATCTGGAGACTGGCTAGGCCACTCCAGGACCATGAGATGCTTCTTACGAAGCCACTCCTTCGTTGCCCGGGCGGTGTGTTTGGGATCGTTGTCATGCTGAAAGACCCAGCCACGTTTCATCTTCAATGCCCTTGCTGATGGAAGGAGGTTTTCACTCAAAATCTCACGATACATGGCCCCATTCATTCTTGCCTTTACATGGATCAGTCGTCCTGGTCCCTTTGCAGAAAAACAGCCCCAAAGTATAATGTTTTCACCCCCATGCTTCACAGTAGGTATGGTGTTCTTTCTCCTCCAAACACGACAAGTTGAGTTTTTACCAAAAAGTTCTATTTTGGCTTCATCTGACCATACTGGCACTTCTCCCACTTCCTCTTCTTGGATCATCCAAATGCTCTCTAGCAAACTTTCAGACGGGCCTGGACATGTACTGGCTTAAGCAGGGGGAAACATCTGGCACTGCAGGATTTGAGTCCCTGGCGGCGTAGTGTGTTACTGATGTTAGCCTTTGTGTACTCTGGTCCCCAGCTCTCTCTGCAGGTCAATTCACTAGGTCCACACCCCATGTGGTTCTGGGATTTTTGCTCACCGTTCTTGTGATCATTTTGACCTCACGGGGTGAGATCTTGTGTTAGAGCCCCAGATCGAGGGAGATTATCAGTGGTCTTGTATGTCCTTCCATTTTCTAATAATTGCTCCCACAGGTTGATTTCTCTCACCACAAGCTGCTTACCTATTGCAGATTCAGTCTTCCCAGCCTGGTGCAGGTCTCACAATTTTGTTTCTGGTGTCCTTGACAGCTCTTTGGTCTTGGCCATAGTGGAGTTTGGACTTGACTGTTTGAGGTTGGTGACCAGAGTGTCCTTTTTATACTGATAATGAGTTCAAACAGGTGCCATTAATACAGGTAACGAGTGGAGGACAGAGGAGCCCTCTTAAAGAAGAAGTACAGGTCTGTGAGAGCCAGAAATCTTGCTTGTTTTGTAGGTGACCCCAAATACTTATTTTACCAAGGAATTTACCAATTATTCATTAAAAATCCCTTCAATGTGAATTTTCTGGATTTTTTTTTTCCTCATTTTGTCTCTCATCGTTGAGGTATACCTATGATGAAAATTGGAGACCTCTCTCCATCTTTTAAGTGGGAGAACTTGCACAATTGGTGGTGACTAAATACTTTTTTGCCCCACTGTAAAACATGAAAATGTGAACAACTTTTCATACTGAATAAAATATGGAGCACACTTTGCTTTGACTTTGATGACTTCAGGTTGTCCCAGCTACCATATTGTAATAGAAATTAACTTTTTATTCACACATGCACCCCCATCATGCAACTCCATCCTCAGGTGGTGCGTGCCTCCTCACACACCTTTGACCGGAATTCCTGAGGTCTGGTCCAAATGGAGTCGTACAAGGAGGCCATGTTGGCCAGTGGCGAACTGCAGAGGCGGGCGGAGGGCTCAGCAGAAGGTGTGGATGTGGAGTCTTATTCAGGAGAGTGTCCTCCACCATTTCCAAAATCATAACCCAGTGTCAGAGAAGCTCTACCACACCTTGAGGAAAAGGTTACTAAAGGAATTCATCTCTCCTGGTTTGGCTGCTGACCTCCTCCTCAAAACCTTCTCATCATCACCATCGTCATTGTGATCATAGTAAAAACTGGAAGTGCACTTTATGAGAGGAGAGATGCCTTTTGGCTGATCAGGGTGTCGTGCTGCACAGGAAAACTGGAGTAGGTGAAAAGATGTGTCCTTGACTGTGGTTTGCACAAAGAGAAGCAGTGCACTCAGTTTTTATTTCAATACCTGCTATGGAAGTCACCATCTGCAAGTTTTTTGATTGCTTTAATCCAAACCACAAGAGAAGGAAAATGCTGACAGTTGTCACTTCTCCACCTCAGCTTCAGGACTCATTCGTGTTTCAGCTGAGCAGTGAGATGTGAATACTTTGCTATCAACGGCCTGGTACTGAAAGCAACTGCTGAGACTGTCTTCATGGGCAGGAACACTACAGACACTCACGAACACTTTAAACAGGATTAGTGAGGGGAGATCTTAAAGGTCATGTAGTTATAATTGATGAGCACTTTGTACAGCAAGCTTCACTTTTACAGACACTCAAACAGTGGACCTATGACTTGTTCATGGCATTACTAATGCTGTGGTGGAACTCTGAACTGTGATCAGCAGTTTTCGCTGGCTGGCTTCACTATCCAAGATGCACAATATTTGTAACAGGGGCTTGACATTAGCAAAAGGCCGACTAGCCAAATGGTCATAGATTCCAACAAAACCACCCCCCAAAAAACTGAAAATTAAGCTTAGGCATTTATATATTTTAAAGTATGTTTCTGATAAAAATCATCAATTTCATATCAGAAAAATTCACTGAGTTACCGTAAGCAAGATGCAAACTTAGATTTTTTTTAAAAGTTGCAAGTCAACTTTTAAAAAAAGATGCAAGTTTGACATAAAAAAATCACATTTATAAGACCTTTCAAAATTTATAATTGGAAAAAGATATTAACCTTTGATAAAAAAAAAAAAAATCTCAAATTGCCAAGAAAAGGCACAAAATTGGTGAGGGAGAAAACACATTTTGGCAGGAGGGAAAAAAATCCTTAGTATGAAAATATGGAAAAAAAAATCAAAGAAACTTATTACAAGTGTAAATCACAGATTTAAGTAGATTCACAGATTTGAGACAAAAAAGATGTAAATTTAAAAAGTCACAAATTCACTCTTAGCAAGTCACAAATGTTTGGAAGAAAGATGTAAATGGGGAAAAGAAATTTCACAACTTTGAGAAAAGTAGTAAATTTGTGATGAACAAGCTGTGAATTTATTATAAAATGTTACAAATGTATGAGAGGAATTTGCAGAAAAAATTAAAACTAATTATTAGGATGAAAGTTACAAATTTCTATGGAAAAGTACATCGATAAGAAAATAAGCTTACATGGAAAAACTATCAAATTTACATGAAAAGGGGATTCTATTGATAGGCCTACAAGTAAAGTTTCAGATTGTATGTGAAAAAAATTCAAAAGGAAAAAACTTCATAATGCTGACTGAAAACTTTTAGCCGTGAGTACAAAAATTACTGTGAAGCCTTGCTTTTAATCCATCAACTGTTACTAAAGGATCTGCTGTATTAAAGGGGTCATTGATTGAAAATTGTTTTTTGTAGGTTCTGACCTTCTGAAAATCATCTGTTGGGCCTGTGATTATCGAAAAAAATATCAAAACACACACTTATCTTTAAAAAAACCCCAAAGTCCTATTATATTATTGCTGTCTTTGAGAATCCATTTTAATTTTCCCAGGTTTGCTACAGAATGTCATAAACATGGTAAGCCAGTCTTAATACCCACCACTGTGCTGTTATTGGCCAAGAGCGCGGTCTGCAAATGAGAATGGCACCAAGCTCAGAGCTAATAATACTACATTCACAGAGATATAATAGGCTAGATTGCTCATTGTTAGCCACCAGGCTAGTTTCAGGTGGCCAAGTGCGGACGCCATATTGTGACTGATAAGAAACACAAAACAAGCCATTGAGCCACATAAGCATGTACTGCAATTTTCTTTGTTTTGGCAGAAGCAGTTGAATATTATATGACAAATAGCATTTGTTGTCAGTACAGTGCCTGATCATGTAGAAATGTAATAAAAATTAAAAAAATGTCAGTTTTTAACAATGTTATTAATTGATTTAAACACTGATGTGGACTGTTTTCCAGCACCCAAGTATCAACCTTTCAAGATTGGCCTCCGGTGTATACAAGTCATTTTTTTAAGTTTTTCATTCTTCCTATATTCATCTGCTTTTTATAGTGATGCTCATTCATAAAATGTGTAATTGTGAGGATGGGCAAGTCCAAACACTTACGGTAATGGTTAATAAATATTAATAACTAGAAAAGCACTCAGAAAGCGCATAACTCCAAGAAGGCACCTTCCAATCCCTCATGGATCACCTCCAAAATGTAATGTGCAATGTGTAATGTTTGTGTGTAGGCCTAGAGCCACATCTGGTGAAAACTGAATCAAAGTCTGCCATTAGTTGTGGAGTATTGTTGCTAACACACTGTGAGAAGAGCCTTGGCGGACGTATTCCATTTCAGATCATCACCAATACGTAATGGATTCCTCTCCCAAGAACCACCCGTGATGAAATTTCATCCAACTCCATCTGGTTAGTTTTTGTGTAATCCTGCTGCCACAGATATAAACAAAGCCTTGGTGGAGATATGCACTCTCAGATCATCACCAAAATCTAATCATCTGTTCCCCCTACCATTACACACCTTTCCTGGGTAGGTAATAATAGTTAATAATAATACTACTAATAATGGTACTACTACTACTAATAATAATAACAAATACTACTACTGCTAATAATAATAATAATTGTTAATAATGATAATATTAATAATAGTTAATAATAATTACAAATACCACTACTAACAATGATAATAATAATAATGGTGATAATGATGATAATAATAACAAATTAGAGGGCACTCAGAGAATGCATACCTCTGCCAAGCCTCCGTTCCTTTGTCCGTCCATTGCAAGATAGGGCCTTGGCGGTGGTATGCACTCACAGATCACCTCCAACATCGAGCGATACTGAGGCCAAATAATGATCTGAACCTCCAGGGCGTGACTGGCAAAGACTTAACAATGTGACTGCATACCTGTCAAGGCGTACCTCATGCCTCCCTTATTGGGGGGGCTTTCACACCTGTACTGAGTACTTAAAAACTGTATTTATCGGCAGATGAAAGAAAACTGAAGCAAAAAAACAAACAAACAACAATTGCAACATGAACTATTTCAAACATATTTATTCAAATGTACACTTATATGGACACAATCTTGAACCATAACTTTTTGGTAATGTGAAAATAATAAGCCAAGTAGCACAAAAATAAATAAATAAATAAATAAATAAATAAAAAATAAATAAATAAAAAAATTATATTAATAATAATAAATAAATAAATAATAATATTTTTCACATTTACATTAGCACAAGGTAGATTGCTTAATTTGAAAGTACACAATAAGAATAATTCTGAATATAGTTCTTAATTGTCAGCTAGATATACACTACCGTTCAAAAGTTTGGGGTCACTTAGAAATGTCCTTATTTTTGAAAGAAAAGCACTCTTTTTAATGAAGATAACTTTAAACTAATCAGAAATACACTCTATACATTGCTAATGTGGTAAATGACTATTCTAGCTGCAAATGTCTGGTTTTTGGTGCAATATCTACATAGGTGTATAGAGGCCCATTTCCAGCAACTATCACTCCAGTGTTCTAATGGTACAATGTGTTTGCTCATTGCATCAGAAGGCTAATGGATGATTAGAAAACCCTTGTGCAATCATGTTAGGTCTGCAATGCTGTAATTGCTGCAAATGGAGGATTCTTTGACGAAAGCAAAGCTTGAAGGAAAAAATTATTTCAAATATAAATCATTATTTCCAATGTCTTGACTATATTTTCTTTTTTTTTTTTTTTTTAAGTTTTTGTAAAGGGTATACAGGTCGTTACAGCAATGCATTGTTTACATTTTCATCACATGTTCCCTTATTTTCTGATATCTGACAACATTGGAAGAATAATTATTACAACACCCCTTTTTTTTTTAAAGTGAAAGAAAAAGTGAAATTAAAGAGAATAAAATAAAAAACAAACAAACAAACAAACCAGCAAAAAACAAACAAAAAGAAAAAATAAGTAAATAAAGGTAAAAGAGCATCTGAGTAGCGTTGGAACAAAGAGTGGAACCATTATTGAAATGGTATTTGTCAAAGATTAGATCTAATGGAAGACACATATGCGATCCAGGGTTGCCAAAAGTTCATGAACCCATCCATGTCCTGTCTCAGTGCAAATGTCAACTTTTCCATCGAGTAAATGTCTTGGATCACGTTAATCCAATCTTCAGGTGTAGGACAGTCCTTCAACATCCATTTTTTAGTTAGAGCTTTTTTACTTGCCAATATTAAAACATTGAATAAGTATTTTTCTCCTCGTCTTTCCAGTGAGTCCGGTAGTAAACCCAAATACAAAGTTACAAAAGAAAAGGGAACTGTTATTTTAAATATTTTCCCCAATATTGTCTGTACATTGGTCCAATATTGGTGGATAACTGGGCATGACCAAAACACATGAAAATGATTTGCAGTCTTTTCACCACACAAGCGCCAACAGTTCAATCCCTTATGGGTAAATTTGTTTTGTGCAGGTGTTGTGAAAAATCTTACCAAGTTTTTCCATCCAAATTCTCTCCACTGCAGGGATGAGGTACTTTTCCATTGCTGTTTATTTAGCTTTTCCCATATTTCCAGTTGTAAAGTGAAATTCCCCTCTTTTTTCCCATCTCTCTTTTATATATGATGTGCTGTCTCCTTTTAAGTCTTGAAGACCTTGGTATATTTTAGAAATGTATCTGATCCCTGGGATCCCTTTATATGCCATTAAGAAGACCTTCAGAACACCTGACTGGGCCCTTTCCAAATCCTCCTTTTTAAAGTAGAACTGAACCCACCTTTTGGCGCAAAAAGTAGAATAGCAGATTAATTCCTTATTACCTATTGTATTTTTCAACACATAAAAGAAATTTTTAGGCCGTGCGATGGCCAAGCTATAAGCCGATAAACTTTTGCCTCTGGCTGGCAGTGCCAAACAAACCGGAAGTAGTGCAGACGACGCTGTGTGACGTCATGAGTGTGATCCCTAAACAAAACAACAATGGCAGGTGATAGCAGTTCCAGCAGTCAAGAAAACCAGAGTTTTCAGAGTGAAGAGGCATTCAGGATCGGTGACGAGACAGAGGAGGATGCAGGAGTGTGGCAGGTGGCAGGCGTGCACAAGGGCGAGCCTGGGAGACAGAGACCTAATGCACCTGTGACAGCAGCTGGCAGACGGCGATGCAGAGGTGAGGTCCGCCGCCGGGGGAATACAGTGATCCCTCACTTAACGCGTTTAATGGGGACCAGAACCGACCGTGAAAAGTGAAAAACCGCGAAGTAGCGTCACCCCCCCCCCCCAAGGGCGTCACAAGCACTATTTTGCACAAAAAGGCACAAGAGAACAGCAAAAAGTGCCACTAAGCAACACGAGCGATAAAGAAGGCGCTCTGCAGGGAGAGAAGCTGGGTAAAACGTCTCGGCCAATCAGCTTGCGAGGTGAAACGTCTCGGCCAATCAGCTTGTGAGATTCCCGAGCTGTGAAGAGGTGGGCGGAGAGGAGGTGGGGAGCGGGTGGTCAGAGAGGTGGGATTTTGAGGTGTGCGGGCTCTCCGTGTGATACCTGATCGAACTACATTAGAACATCAGGTATCAACACGGAGAGCCCGCACAACTCAAAATCCACCATCTCTGACCACCGCTCCACTCCTCTCCGCCACCTCTCACTGCTCGGGAATCTCGCAAGCTGGATTGGCCGGACGTTTCACCTCGGCAAGCTGATTGCCGAGGACGTTTACCCAGCTTCTCTCCCTGCAGAGCGCCTACTTTAACGCTCGTGTTGCTTAGTGGCACTTTTTCGCTGTTCTCTTGTGCCTTTTTGTGCAAAATAGTGCTTGACGCCCTTGGGGGGGGGGGGGGTGACGCTACTTCGCGGTTTTTCACTTTTCGCGGTCGGTTCTGGTCCGCCATTAAACGCGATAAGTGAGGGATCACTGTAATATCTATATCTAGAAACGCATCGCTTCCGGTCGCTTTTCCTCCCCTTTCTTTTCTTTCGTCGCCACGACAGCTTTCCTGGCCACTAAACAGATCTTCCCAGGTGTTGGAAGTGTTTTGTAGTCGACTATCACGACAAAATGCACCAAAAACAACCAGTGTCGACGTGCTCGCAATGGTAAACATGGAGGACTGTGTCACACTCGTGACGTCAACGCGGAACTCGGCTGCACTTCCGGGTTAATCGGCGGCATTTGTCCTGATTTTTCAGGGCGGGAAATTCAAAATCGCGATTTTCTCCAAGATTCCGGGATTTGTGGAGGGGGTGCCAATGATAAATTAGTCTTTATAATTGTATGTACTATCACCCAGTGCCGTTCAATGCCGTTCAGTTCAGTTCTACTTTAAGTATATTGTTTAACGTGGTGTCTAAGCTGGAAGAACCTGTAAAGGTCTTGATTTATTAGACCTTGTTTTTTCAAATCTTCAAAACTTCTTAAAATTTGCCCTTTAAAAAAATCGTAATATTTTATCAGCCCTTTCTCCTTCCACTTTTTAAATCTGGTGTCTGTTTTATTAGGAGTAAAGTCTTGATCATAGGCAATCCATTGCAGAAGTCGATAGGGTTCTTTAGTTTGATTCTCTCTGACTATCTTAAACCAAATTTTTAGCGGGGTCTCTATCCACGGGTTAGTGTTATTCAAAAGTTTAGGTAAGGCATTGTTCCCTATTATCGCCTGTAGGGGGATGTCACTTGTTATTTGGCATTCGATCTCCTTCCATTGTGCAGTGTAGACTGGGTTACATATCTCTACTAAAGTTTTAATTTGTGCGGCTTTAAAGTAGTCCCCTGATATTTGGCAGCACGAGCCCACCTTTGTCTTTGTTTAGCTGTAAGGTTCTATATCTGATTCTAGGTCTCTTGGCCCTGCCATATGAATCTTGAGATCCTTCTGTCCAGCTCCTGCCATGTTTTTTTGGGAGGTTCTACCGGTATTGTTTGGAAAAGGTATAGAAAGACGTGGAAGTTATATTCATTTTGACTGCTTCAATTCTTTGTGCAGTACCCAAGAATGGTATCATATTCCATCTTGCTAGGTCAGATTTTATTTTTGTCACCAGTGGATCATAGTTTAGTGGTATAATTTTGTTGAGTTGTTCGGATAGTTAACCCCCAGATATTTTCATAGATTCCGACTCCCAGTTAGTTTTGAGTTGCTTAGTGAATAATGATTTGGGTCATAGTTGAAGTGTAAAACTACTGGGTTTTATGCATGTTTAATTTGTACCCCGATAAATCTCCATACTCTGAAAAAATTGAGGTTAGTTCTGGTAAAGAAGTGTCCCGGCTGCCCTAGGTATATTAAAATGTCATCAGCAAAGAGTGCTATTTTATGTTCCTTCTGACCAAGTGTATACCTTAAATTTTTTGATTTTGTCTTATCCATTGGCTCAGAGGTTCTATGAAGATTGCAAAGAGCAGTGGAGACAGGGGGCAGCCCTGACGACATCCTCTTTCCAGCTCAAAAGATGATGATAAATTACCATCCATCCATCCATCCATCCATCTTCTACCGCTTTTCCGGAGGTCCGGGTCGCGGAGGCAGCAGTTCAAGCAGAGAAGCCCAGACTTCCCTTTCCCCAGCCACCTGCTCCAGCTCTTCAGAGGGGATACCAAGGCGTTCCCAGACCAGCTGGGAGACATAGTCTCTCCACCGAGTCCTGGGTCTGCCCCGGGGTCTCCTCCCAGTGGGACGTGCCTGAAACACCTCAAGTGGGAGGCGTCCAGGAGGCATCCTAATCAGATGCCCATACCACCTCAACTGACTCCTTTCAATGTGGAGGAGCAGCGGTTCTACTCTGAGCCTCTCCCGGATGACTGAGCTCCTCACCCTATCTCTGAGGGTGAGTCCAGCAATCCTACGGAGAAAGCTCATTTCAGCCGCTTGTATCCACGATCTCGTTCTTTCGGTCATTACCCAAAGCTCGTGACCATAGGTGAGAGTAGGAACATAGATTGACTGGTAAATCGACAGCTTTGCCTTAGAACTAAGCTCCCTCTTCACCACAACAGACTGGTACAATGTCCGCATCACTGCAGATGCTGCTCCAATCCGTCTGTCGATCTCTCGCTCCATTTTCCCCTCACTCGTGAACAAGACCCCAAGATACTTAAACTCCTCCACTTGGGGCAGTAGCCTGTCCCCAACCCGGAGAGGACAATCTACAGGCCTGGGGGAGGGCTCGAAGGCTAGCGTCTGGTGGCCGGGTTTCCACCCATGGGACCCGGCCGGGCTCAGCCCGAAGGAGTTACATGGGTCCGCCCTCCAGTGGGTTCACCACCTGCAGGAGGGATCATGGGGGTCCGGTGCTATGTGGATTAGGTGGTGGTCAAAGGCGGAGACCTTGGCGGACTGATCCCAAGCTTTCTTTTGATAAATTACCGTTAATCCTTATTTTAGCTGTTGGTTTTTTATATAATGCCTGTATAGTTCTAATGAAGTTGTTATGAAAATTGAAACTGGATAAGATTCTATATAGAAAAGACCAGTCAACCGAATCGAATGCTTTTTCAGCATCTAATCCCAATATGACTGCATTTAAGTTATATTTTTTTATATGATGAATTATGTGTAAAGTGCGTCTAATGTTGTCTTGTGTCTGTCTTTGTCTTATAAAACCTGTTTGGTCTAAATGAATTAGGTCTGTCAGTATATTTTCTAACCTTTTGTCAAGGATAGTGGTAAAAAGCTTATAGTCCTGATTTAATACACTGATTGGTCTGTAGTTGGAGCACTCTAGTTTATCCTTTTCAGGTTTAGGTATAACTGCGATGACCCCTTCTCTCCAGGAGGGGGGGATTTCCCCTGTGTGGAGGACATAATTAAATGCTTTCAGGAGGAGAGGAGATAGTTGCTGTTTAAAGGTTTTGGTTACCACTCTGCTGTATAGCCATCTGCTCCTGGGGATTTGCTAGCTTTAAGTTCATATTGCTTTTTCCATCGTTAGGTTGGATTTCTGACAGTAGTGTTTTTATTTTGTGACTCCGTAAGTTGGGGAAGGTTTTAATGTGTTTAGGAATGCCTCGGATGCGTTTTTATGTTTTTTGTGGGAGTATAATTCTTATAGTAATTCTCGAAGCTTTTACGAATATCCTGAATTCTGAATTTTATTTCCTTTGATACTGGGTCTCTGATTTTGTAGATTGCTCTTTCTGTTTGTTTGTTTCCTCAATTTATAGCTAGCAATTTTGCCGATTTACTGCCTGCTTCATAGTATTTTTGTTTCAAAAATGTAGTTTCTTCTGGATTTCTATTGTGTAGATCTCATTTATTTGGTTTTTAATTTCCTTAATCTTGAGCGAGTCAGTAGAATGAGTGTTGCCTTGTGTTCTTTTTCTAGGTTCTTAAGTTCTGACTCTAATGTGGATAGTTTTTCTTGTCTTAGTTTCTTTTGGGTTGCCAGTTTTGCAATAATCTTTCCTCTTATTACAGCTTTGCATGCATCCCACAGTATTAAAGGGGATACTTCTCCATTATCGTTTTCTTCCAAATATCTGAGAATATCTGATTCCAATTCATCTTTCAATGGTCCTTTCAGGACATTTGAATTTAACCTCCAAGAAAATGTATTATTTGTGTATTTTTGGATATTTAAGTCCATGTAGATCGGACTGTGGTCAGAGAGATCCATCAGTCCTATTTTACATGTTTCTACTCTTCCAATGTCTCTATTGAACATAAAAAAATAGTCAATCCTTGAGTAAGATGAATGTGGAGTTGAGTAAAATGTATAGTCTTTTACACTGGGGTTGAGTTCCCTCCACACATCAGATTCCCATTTCTTTTCGTAGCATCCGAGTCTTCCTGCTTTGGGTGTTATTTTGATGTGGAGAATTACCAGAAGCATCCCAGTATGGATTCAGTCTAAGATTGAAGTCCCCACCACATATCACTAAACCTTGAGCTTTAGTTATCATTAGGTCAAATTAACATTTTATAAAATTTCCAGTTAGCCCCTGGGGGAGCATACACATTCAGCAGGGTGATATCTTCTCCCTCTAGCCGCCCAGTTACCAAACTGTATCTCCCTTCTTTATCTTTGTGTTCTGATTTTTTTTCAAATGTAATTTTGGTAGATATCAATGTCGCTACTCCCTTCTCCTCCCTGACTTATATGAAGATGAAGATCATTTTAAACCTTGTCTACTGAGTTTAGTGTGCTCCAACGTCTGTTAGGTGGGTTTCTTGTAAAAATATTATTCCTGCTTTGTCTTTTTTTCATTTTGCCTAGAATCTTGGATCTTTTAACTGGGATCAGGATTCCTTTTACATTATATGAAATTATTTTGGTTACACCCTGTTTCTCCATTGTGTTGTTTTGTTTAGTATAACTGTGTGGTGGCCCTCTTTTGTGCTACTCAGAAACTGAAAGAACATTAAGAACAAGAAAACATTAAGAACATAGTGTATAAAACTTTAAAACAAAAAACTGTCAAAAGAACTTCTTGAAGCTGGGGTCTCTTTAAAGACCCTGGAAGAGCCTGATGGAGTGTAGGCTCTGAGGGAAATTCCTCAAACTCTGTTACGTGTTGAGGGCCCTCACTTACCCTGTAAGTTGTCCCATGCTTTTAATCGTGAGTTTCAGAACCCAATCCGAACTTGTGATGATTTTTTTTTTTTCCCTTTATGCCTATACCCTGTGAAATTGTGTGCACCCTCCCACCCCCATCACAGCAACATTCACGCAAAAACAGTATTTGTTAGGGTGGGGATGAGAACATGTGGATTATTGTCGCAGTTTCTATTTTAACAGTTTTGTTTTTTTTTTTATTAAAAAGGACTTATTTGTTTCAAATATTATGACTGTTTCCATGAAATGGTTTACCACATGCTGAATACGCATCTCCTTTAATGTTTGTTTACCTTGTATGAGGGGGGTTGGATGTGACAGATTGACTCAAAAAAAAAAAAAAAAAAATGGTCGCTATTCCAACCTGAAAACGGCCAGTTTATCCGCGACGTTCTGGCGCTGGGTTTCCGCTGCTGGCCCGTGGATTTTGAAGGTCTCTGTGTTGTCCATGTTTGCGCTTTGATCTTCTCACTCGGGTCTGCTGCGGGTTTAAATACCGTTACCGGGAGCCCTCTTCTCGCCATGTCAGCTGTTGCTTCTTCCGCCGAATTATAGAGACATGTTTCTTCGCCGTAGAAGACCCTTAAATTCGCAGGAAATGGCGGCTGAAAGCGCAGTTTCTTCTCACGTAGTACCTTTTTGGCGTCATTGTATTCCCTGCCGCTTTTTTAAGGACCTCTCGGGGCGTAATTCGTGTTCCACGAAGACTTTTCTCTCCTGGTGCATAAATCCTTTTTTCTGCCAAGCTAGTCTTCAACCTCTTGTTTTATTTTGAAATCGGAAAATCTTACCAAAACCGAACAGGGGGCGCTTCCGCTGCTGGCTTAGCGGCTAATGAACGATGTGCCTTTTCTATCTTCAAGTCGGTGGTTTGTGGAATATCCAATTCTCTCTTAGTAAAGATTCCACGCATTCTGCCATTGAGTTAAAACCGTTTTCGGCTCCTTCTATCAGACCATGAATTCTTATATTGTCTCTTCTCTGTCTTCCTTCTTGGTCGGTTAGCTTAGCCTCTATAGATGCTTGTCTTTTGTGTAGGTCCAGCACAGAATCTTCGAACACTTTTATTCGTTCCTCTGCTTCCAAGATTCGGTTCTCGGCTGGTCCACTTCTGCTGTTTGTCCTTTTTAATTCGTCTCTGAATTCCCGAAATTCGGCCGTAACCTCTCGGCGAAATCGTCGTAGCTCTTCAAACAGCGATTTCAAGCTAACCTTTTGTTAGCTACAACGAGCTCCTCGTCTCTGAACGGAGAATCTTCCAGTTCAGATTCTCCGGCCGATACATGTCCTGGGCCTGGAAAATTTCAGTTTCTTCTGTTTTCCTTTAGACATGATGATTTTGTCTTTTGATTTTCAACTCCTCCAAAAAATCCGTTAAGTTTGATTTTCATGTATTTTCTTGGATTGGGTCTGAGAGCTTCAGCGTTAAGCTGCAGTCGCCATGGCGTCCAGACCGGAAGTCCCTTGACTATATTTTCTATTCATTTTACAACTCAAGGTGGTAAATAAGTGTGAATTTTCATTGAAAACACAAAATAATTGTCAGGGTGACCCCAAAACTTTTGAACAGTAGTGTATACACTTGGAATTAAAGAGTTTTTAATTGTCAGCTTTGTTACACTAATGCTCTTGGATGAACTTGGTTAGGTGCACTCCAATTTCGCAGGCATCGAATTACTGTTCAGTTGATTTTAGGTTCTCTTGTGGAGGAACAAAATAAGTGCAGGCGGACACGGCGAACTGAAGTTTAAAAGGGGTGCTTTATTCATCCTCCATCACGAGGCTCGCTCAGTGCTGTGGCAGCGTGCTGGAGCGAGTCCTGTGTCTCAAAGTCAGCAACAAGCAATGCGAGTGATCAAAAAGAGAGAGAGCAGGAGATATGCAGTCAACTTATATACCCAGCTCAGACAATGCATGCATGGCACATTAGCATCACAGTATACAGCAGGAAAGCATGGACATTTGCATTAGAGTCACACATATCAGCCGCAGGATTACTGGCGCCAGGATTCCTCTCTGTTCCGGAGCTGCAGGACAAAAGAGGGTGCAAGGCGCATCTGCAGAATGATCAGTCCATACCTCTCCACTGTTCTGATAATTGCTCACGCTGAGCGCTCTGCCAGCCCCGTAGGTTGTGGGGGTCACCACACGAGGTGTTCCTCCACACTCTCACTAATTTTTTTTCCGTATATTTTTCTTTTTGGCGTACAGAAATGGCAATACACCCGTATTTGCTAAAATTGCATTTTCCCGTATTAAAATACGGCGAAACCGTATCACTTGACAGGTATGTGATCGCTGCACCTCTATTGTAAGGAGTTTATTTTTTATTGATGCGAGAAGATTATATTTATTGTTATTAGGGCCCAAGCCACTGACAATGTCAGTGGGCAAGAGCCCTATGTAATGAGTTTTACATACCGTGTGGGTAACGTGTCTCGCAAGACACCCTTAGCTTGTCTGCAGGTACGCTGTTCCTGGTGCCATTGCTCACCTTTCCTGAAAATGTCATAAAAATCCATTCATAAACTGCAGTTTGCTTGCTTTTTGTTGGCGTATTCAAATTAAATAATGTCACCCATCACATACTGTGTATGGGTGCGGAGGTGAACGTAACTCTGTGGACAGGTCTTAAAGGGTAAGCTCCATATTATTATTTTCCCCAAAAAAAAATTCCTGCATGCACATCGTGATCCGGATCACCAGCAAAATCTAGATTCAAGATTCAAAAGATTTTACAGTATTTGTCAATACTACTATACGTACAGGACATACAGGAGAATTGAAATGGTGTTTCTCTCTCTCTTCAGTGGTGTGCACAGTATAAAAAAAGAAAAAGGAATAAGGCTGGAAAAACAACAGCAGTCTATGTACATATACCCATGTGACACTTACTTGTCTCACCAAATTCTGTAACAATTTACCACTGTAATACAATGGGGGTAATACAGGGTATAATATCACTGGGTATACCACTGCTGATTGGGTAATTGGGGGTCACCCACTAACACCTGCGCTCGCCAGATTTTTGTGTGTAACCCTTACTAACATCCACTCACCCTACTCACTTTAGGTGTAGTACCCTTTTGGTAGTGTTGTGTTATGGCAATGTATTTACCTTAACTTTACCACCTGAGGGAAAAGGGATAATTGGGCCAGGTCAGACCGACTCTGGGTTCGTAGGAGCCTGAGAGGTGCAACAACAGATGACACACACACACAGTGTATGGAACTTGCAACTATGTATATTATTTACAAATATGCACACATAAATAAATACACAGTGCGATAAAAGAAAAAAATAATCTATAAACTCAAACTTATATTTACAATATTCACAGTTCTTGTTTTGGTCCTTTCCAGGTGACTAGTGGAGTCACCTTTAGCAGTTCATAGGGTTCGGGCTTTGGCTCGCCATCCAGATCTGGAGATCCACGCTCTGATCAAACCAGTCCAAAGGAGAAAAAAAAAAAAATAGGTCAGAACACAAAGAGAGCTTAGTCTATGATCTAAGTCAATTTCCCCAAATCAACAAATGTGCATAAAACAAACACATCTACCATTCAAACTCATCAACATGGTGCTACCACGATGAGTACAGTGCATTTGGAACACTTGACATCAAGCTAACATCACATCTAGCACAACAATTTATCACAATTTTGAACTTTAAACACACATAGACCACAGATACAACTTTCATCATCAAGTAGCAATTAATGGCAAGGGAACTGGGACCTTTGCTAACCGTTACAGCCTTGAAAAATAGCTTTTTCTGATGAAAAAACTAGCCGAATTTAGCATTGCGGCTAGCGTTTTTAAGCTAGCGGTTAGCATCCACATACACAATGAATAAATAGCACTCACCATGCCAAGTGGCTCGTGCTTCAATGGAATTCCCGCGCTCAACGGCGTCGACAACCTTTGGATCCCAATCTTAAAATTTAATAGACGGAGCATTAGAATTTGGCAATACCGCAATGTCTCACTTCTCATTTTGGTTTAGGCTTACCAATTTCAAGGACTTTATCCAGGCAAAGGCTGCTACCAGCACGCTAGCGTCGCCATATCACCAAGGACCGTCTCTCTCTCTGGTCTGTGTCTTTCGGCGTCTGGCGTGACTGAGCCAAAAATGCAAGTCATCCCAGACCCAGGGAGAGAGCGCTTAACCCACTGGGTGGCATGACCCAGCAACGGCGCAGCCATTGGTTACTCGAAATATCAACACACAACACTAGGAACTCCATCAGAACCCTCCAGAAAATGCTCCCACCATTCATGAATATATATTTATTTAAATATTCATATTCGAATTATGTATTCCCATTGTGAAATGGGTGTTTTTCTTTTCTAAAAGTGGTATCGATATTTCTAATTTAATTCACGTTAAACTATCTACTCCCATTGTGAAATGAATGTCCCCCCTTCTTAAAGCGGTATCGACATTCATAATTCCATCCACGTTTTTAACACTGGGTTACACTATCCCCCCTTAGAATCATGCAAGTCCCTTTGCATGGGATTAGCTAAATGGTACTTACAGGAGAACAAGTGTTCATGGGAATATTCTTAAGATCTGACTCTATTAAGGCTCTGGTAAAAGCCAGGTTTGAATAATCTTAGGATCTGTCTCTGTTAAGGCTCTGGTAAAAGCCAGGTTTAATCCTTGAAACAGGGACTGGGCAACAGTTAGGAGAGGGTTTCCCAACTGACTATACTGTAGTCTTTCTGGCTGGGAGGTTGTCCTCTCGGAACGTCTCACAGTCTGTGGGACTTCTTTTTCAGGTTCTTTTTCTTCCACAGGTTCATCACAGGTACTTTTATCAGGTAAGTTGGTTTCACTTCCAGTTCCATTCTCATTGTTCGTTGGTTCCATATTTGTTTCAGTTTCCTCCAGGTTTCCATCATTCGGTAAGTTGTCGCATCTAGGTGAAGTGACATTTTCTATTTGGTTGTCATTCTCAGGTGAGTGAGTTTCAGCAGGAATGTCTCCTTTAAAGAATGTCTTTGGATGGGGAATTTCATAAACTCGAGTGAGCTTTATGGGTGTTTGGATTGGTTCTTCTCTGTACCAATAGACATCTTCATTTTCCGGTTCTGAATTCTCACATTCCTCATTTTGTTCAGGTGATTGTCTTGTCTTAGGTTTGCAGACACGTTTTGGTTGGAGAGGTTCTTCTTCAACAGGGGCAAGAAAACCACAGGGAAGCAAGAGGTCACGGTGAACGGTGCGAACAGGACCATCTTTTGTCTCAGGTCTTATAGTGTAAACAGGCAAGTCACCTGCTTGGCTCACCACAATGTGAATTTCAGCTTCCCACCTGTCTGCTAGTTTGTGCTTGCCTCTGAGGCGGACTGCACATACCAAAACTCTGTCGCCTGGTTCTAGATTTGAGGGTTTCACGAGCATATCAAATCTTGTTTTGTTTCTTTCAGCCATCTTGTTAGCATTTTCTGTTGCTAGTTTGTAGCTTTCTTGTAGAGTTGCCTTCAGTTTTTCAATGCACTGGGAATGTGACTTGAAACTTTTGTTGTGAAACGGGAGCCCAAATGCAAGGTCGATGGGCAATCTCGGCTGACGACCGAACATTAACTCATACGGGGCAAAACCAGTAGTGTCATTCTTTGATTGATTGATTGATTGATTTTTATTTGAACATTGTTAAAGAAAGAAAAAAAGAGAGTTCAAAACACAACAAAAAAACAAACCAAAATAAAATGTTCAAAAGGAGTGGGAAGAAGCCAAGGCTTATACAGTCCCACCCCTTCTCCACACCAAACAAATTACAGTATTACTCATAATCATCATTATCCCACAACCACATTCACTGTAATACACCCATAGTCAATTTATACAACAAAAATGACACAACAATGACAGTCCATATCCAACAATATTACAACAACAATAAACATACAATTCTGGCATGTTCAATGCAAACACAAACAACACCATCACCTTCACAATCACCATAACACACAACAACCTTCCCTCACTGAAGACACAATGTAACATCACTGCCCTTCATTCTCATACTGCTCAAAAATCATTTCTTTATATGTTGATTTAAATATATGGATGTTGGGACATTGCCTGTGTTTCTCCCCAACCCATTCACACAATTTTACCCCACACACAGACACACAAAAACTCTTCCGTGTAGATCTTACTAAGTGAATTTTAATTTTGTATTTCCCCGTAAATTATATTTCCCTTCTCTCTCCTGAATAGATTCTGTATATTGTGTGGCAAGAGGTTTTTACTAACTTTAAACATTAATTGTGCTGTGTAATAATGAACCAGATCCCATAATTTCAATAACTTCGAATGTAAAAACAAGTTATTGAAATTATGGGATCTGGTTCATTATTACATTATTACATTTCTTCATACAATTGTACGCATGTACAAGTGGTTTCACATAGTTGTGCCAATGAGATTTGTTCTTTTCCTCCAGAGTACCCAGCATGCTCAATAACGTTCTATTGAAACGTTCTACCGGGTTACCTCTGGGATGATAGGGTGTCGTCTGGATTTTGCGAATGCCCATGGTTTTGCAAAGTTCTTTTATAATATGGGACTCAAAATCGGGACCCTGATCACTATGTAACCGTTCGGGTATCCCGTAGTGGACTATAAAGTTGTCCCAAAGTGCCTTTGCAATGGTCTGAGCTTTCTGATTGCTGGTAGGGATGGCTATAGCGTATTTTGTGAAATGATCAGTTAATACGAGCACATCCTTCGTGTTGCTTTGATCGGGCTGAATGGACAGGAAATCCATACAGACAAGTTCAAGCAGTCGGGTGGACTATCAGTGGAGTAGCTCGTTCTGGAGCTGTTTTACGTCTTACGCAGCGATTACATGTCTTGATCTTCTTTTCAATATCCGCCGCCATGCGAGGCCAATAGAACCTTGTTCTGGCGAGATCCACAGTACAATCTGTGCCTAAATGGCCCATGTCACAGTGGAGGCTTTGAAAGACTGAATCGCGGAGCTGTTCAGGTAAGATGAGCTGGTAAGTAACATTTCCTCCGTCGTGACGAGTGCGGTAGAGGATGTTATTGCACATTTCAAGTCGACTGAGCTCTCAGAGTAACAAGTTGATGTCAGGAAGCTCAGTTCGTACAGTTGGTGGAACTTTTAGCCCAGTTTCAATTTGTGCAATCACTTCTCTTAAACAGGGATCAGTTCTTTGTTCGTTTTTGATCTATTCAGGAGTCATGTGAGGTACAACTGGAAGACCACCACAGCCATCTTCATCAGCGTAGTCATCTGGAATGGCGGCTACAGAGATGGCTAACGAGTGAACCAAAGGGAAGGTGTTGTCTGGAGAGCTACAGACAAGGTGTTTTTCACATATAGCAGACACTACCTCAGAACTTAAACTGTTTTCAGGAAGAGACAAGTGAGTTTGAGTGAACTGCTGTATGCGGTCAAGCTCCTTTTGGGACACTGCGTCATCAAGTAACTCGCCATGTGGCTGTCTAGAGAGGCCATCTGCCTCTGAGTTAAGCTTGCCTGCTCTGTATTGGAGCTTAAAGTTAAACGTCGACAGAGCAGCTAGCCACCTATGACTCATGGCATCCATCTTAGCAGTAGTCAAAATGTACGTCAGGGGGTTACTGTCTGTCACGACAGTAAAATGATTGCCATATAAATAGTCTGCAAACTTCTCTGTTACTGCCCACTTTAGAGCCAAAAATTCCAATTTATGAGCGGGGTAACGGGACTCACTTCTAGACAACCCCCGGCTTGCATAAGCTATGACCCTAGTCTGGCCCTCCTGCTCTTGATAGAGGGCGGCGCCAAGCCCTGTAGTGCTGGCGTCAGTATGGAGTGTATATGGCAACTGAGGGTCAGCGAAACCCAGGACAGGCGCAGTACTGAGCTTTTCAATGATGGTTTTGAATGCAAGGTCACAGGAAGAAGTCCACCGCTCGCCAAACGGTGTCTTTGGGTCGTGGTACTGGGCTGGCTTAGCTTTGGGCTTTGGGCTTTTTCGCAAAGGAGGGCAGCCTGCTGTTAAGTCAGTGAGGGGCTTAACGATGCTGGAATAGTTCTTAATGAACCGCCTATAGTACCCTGAAAAGCCTAAGAACGAGCGGAGCTGTTTGAGATCACGGGGCACAGGCCAGGTACTTAGGGCTTTCACTTTTTCAGGGTCGGTCTCAACTCCTTTACTGGACACAATGTGACCGAGGTATCTGACAGAAGTTTGAAAAAATCTGCATTTCTCAGGGGAGAGTTTAAGCCCGTACTCTTTCAGGCGATTAAGAACTTTCATTAAGCGAGCCTCATGTTCTTCGGGTGTCTCGGAGAATACAATGATGTCATCGAGGAACACAATCACCTCATGCAGATTCATGTCGCCCATGCATTTCTCCATGAGGCGCTGGAACGTGCTGGGGGCGTTTGTAATGCCTTGGGGCATTCTATTGAATTCCCAAAAGCCCATGGGACATATGAACACCGTCTTTGGTTTGTCCAGCTCCTCTACCTCGATTTGGTAGTACCCCGACTTTAAATCGAGGACGGAGAACCACTGCGAACCGGTCAAGGTGGAAAACGTTTCCTCCAAGTTGAGGAGGGCATAAGCATCTTTTACAGTCTGCATGTTAAGCTTCCTGTAATCAATACAAAGGCAGACATCACCATTTTTCTTTCGCACCACTACAATAGGCGAAGAAAATGGAGAAGTGGACTCTCTTATCACGCCTGCTTGTTGGAGTTCTTTGAGATGCTTACGGACCGCTTCCAGGTCATTTGGATGTATGGGACGTGCTCTGTGTTTGAACGGTGTTTCATCTGATAATTTGATTGTGTGTTTCACTTGATCCGTTTTGCCAAAGTCAAGATCGTTTTGTGCAAATACTTCAGGCATTTGACTGAGTCTTTCTGTTAGGCGCTCTTTTCATTCAGCGCTAATGGGGGAAGAGTCAAAATTGAACTTCAGAGTGGACTTTGGTTCAGTTTTGGACTTTGTAACTTTCACGGAGTGTTCTTGTGATAGGACTCGTTGATATGCACAAATTTCTCCAATGACACACTTCTGAGGGATTGTCACGTCATGTTCCGACTCATTGGTGAGTATAACTGGAACAAGGTAAGGTGCTCTTTCAGGTAAGTCTATGAGACATGGTTTTAACAGGATACCACCAGGTAAAGCTGACATTAACGGGTGTTCTAACAAGACAGATTTCTCACTGTTGCCGGCTGACACAGCTACAGCGCCATCTAGAACAACTGTTTGGCCTGCAGGAACTAACTGTGGCTCTTTGTTGCGCATGGTCACTAAACCAAGGCTAGTGTCTTTGGACTGTCTGTGCCGTAGCTCAAGGACCTTTAACACTGCCTTATAACCACGTGACATGGTTGGCTGCAATTCAGAACATGCATCAGAGTACAGCTCATAAAGTACATCTAATGTGTTTGTCCCTATTAACACTAAGGACTGATCAGCTGCACGTACATCAGGAACCACTAATGCAAGTGTTGGCACTTCAGCTTCAATACCGAGAAAGTCTTTTGGGAAAGTGATATGCATTTCAATGTAGCCTAAGTAAGGTACACTCTGACCGTTAGCTCCCTCCACTTCTAACAGCTCAAAAAGTGGCTTAATCTCATGGTTGGATAAGTACTGTCTGTAATAGTACTCAGGGACAGTAGTCACCTGGGAACCTGTATCTAACAAACAGCTCACAGTACAGCCATTCACTTTCACTTGGGCTGTACTTTTGGTACCAATTAGACCATTAGGAAAGTTAAAGGGGTCTGTTTTGTAGTGTGACTTCAGTTTAGCACGTGTCTTGAATGGAACTTTCGGTTTGGGACGGGTCATCTCTGAACTAGCCTCTGTTTGTCCCGCAACAGGGGTAGACTTCAGTTTTAAAGAAGACTGGGGGTTCTGACTGTCCCAAATCTGTCTTTTTACTCTTAGTTCTTTGCGTTTTGCAGCCACAAGTGCAGGGTTTGGCTCTGACTCACAAGTGGCTACAATATGCCCATCTTCGCCACAGCGGAAGCAATACCATGGTTTGGGCCTAGTATTGGGACGGCTGGACGAAGGTAAGTTTTAAGGTTTGGCATGGTCAGGTTTTTTATTTCCAGATTTCTTAGTTGGGTTTTTCTTCGGTGGTGCTTGTTCCTTTTGTTTCATGACAGCAGCTAATTGGCTTTTTAGATCAGCGACTTGCTTTTTCAGTTCTTTCAGACTTTCCGACTCCATTTCACTATTTGTACTTGTTTCGGTGACTGTTTGTTCATAGGAGGCTGCTTTTGGTTTTGTGGCGCCCAAGTGTTTTTTCATGTGGGTGTTTTTAACTTCTTGTCTGTTTTCAGCAGTGCGAAGGTGAAGCAATAACTCTGCATACTCAGGTGGATGTTTATCTTTTAGTTCCAGCTGTAGCTCTTTTAGCAGATTGTCATCCCAACAGCCTCTGTTAAACTGCTTGAGAAGCTGTTTGTCCACTTCCTGGTGCTCTAGACTGCCTCTACGCACTGTGAGATTGAGCGCCACCTGCAAACGATGCAGATATGCAGAGGGTTTTTCTCCATAATCTTGGAAAGTGTTCATGAATTGCACAAGCAGTTCCTCACCGTCTTCAACAGTCCCGAAAGCTGAGTCCAAAAGCTTAAGATAGTCGGCAGAGGTGGCTTCAGGCCCAAGAGAGCGAGTAACATCAGACGCAGGAGCAAGAAGACTTTCCAGGATCTTGCGAGATTTTTCCAAGTCAGACAAAGAAGTATCTTCCATCATCAGGTCAACATGTGAACACCATGTTTCATAATCAGCTTCAGTATACGGTCTTGGCATTTTGCCAGAGAAAGCTCTGATTCTCCAGAAGGAATTGGGGTTTGATGGCTTCTCTGCATTTTTAATGACATGCTCGACTACGATTTTCTGAACCTCGGGTGGGTTAAGATCAGCTGGGCTCAACATCTGAGGTGTTAAGTTTGGTCTAAGAGGGCTTTGGAAGAGTGCTTGAGTGGTTTTAGAGGTGCAAGGCACTTCAACTTGAAGTGAAGGAGAGACTCCACTTTGTGTGGGTTCTACAGTAGGGAAAGCAGGATCAACGTCAGCAGAGACCGTTTCAGCTGTCTCAGCAGCTTCAATAGACTTCCCTATTTTGGACATAACCTCCCGCAACACCTTTTCAAAACCTTTTCCACTTAGCTTAGCTACACCTCTCAGGTTGCTAAGATAAGCCTCAGTAACACTGCCCCCTACAGTTTTAGTGTAGACATCAGTTAAGGCTTGAATGCAGTACTTAACCTCAGGATTGTCAGTGGATGGAAAGGAGCACGGCAACGTAGGTGCTAATGTTTCAATGCTTAATCCAGACTCGAACTCTACAATATGACTTTTTTCAAAGTCAGATGAGTTATCGTTAATACTGAGCACCCTACAGATAGTGCCATGTTGCTCTAGAAACTCAAAAATGTCTGTGTCTTTCTCTTTATCAACAACACCACTGACAATGACTGCATTAGGGATTTTAACACCATGTTTTTCCACAAAATCCATTTTGGCCGTATATCAACTGTTTATAGTCGGGTCAAAACAGAATTCACATCTGTTGTGCAACGCTCCAGGCTCCTGGCTGGCTCGCCACTTTTTGTATACCCATGTGACACTTACTTGTCTCGCCAAATTTTGTAACAATATACCACTGTAATACAATGTGGGTAATACAGGGTATAATATCACTGGGTATACCACTGCTGATTGGGTAATTGGGGGTCACCCACTAACACCTGCGCTCGCCAGATTTTTGTGTGCAACCCTTACTAACACCCACTCACCCTACTCACTTTAGGTGTAGTACCCTTTTGGTAGTGTTGTGTTATGGCAATGTATTTACCTTAACTTTACTACCTGAGGGAAAAGGGATAATTGGGCCAGGTCAGACCGACTCTGGGTTCGTAGGAGCCTGGGAGGTGCAACAACAGATGACACACACACACAGTGTATGGAACTTGCAACTATGTATATTATTTACAAATATGCACACATAAATAAATACACAGTGTGATAAAAGAAAAAAATAATCCATAAACTCAAACTTATATTTACAATATTCACAGTTCTTGTTTTGGTCCTTTCCAGGTGACTAGTGGAGTCACCTTTAGCAGTTCATAGGGTTCGGGCTTCGGCTCGCCATCCAGATCTGGAGATCCACGCTCTGGTCAAACCAGTCCAAAGGGGAAAAAAAAGAACAAAAGAACCTGACCTATAAAATAGGTCAGAACACAAAGAGAGCTTAGTCTATGATCTAAGTCAATTTCTCCAAATCAACAAATGTGCATAAAACAAACACATCTACCATTCAAACTCATCAACATGGTGCTACCACGATGAGTAAAGTGCATTTGGAACACTTGACATCAAGCTAACATCACATCTAGCACAACAATTTATCACAATTTTGCACTTTAAACACACATAGACCACAGATACAACTTTCATCATCAAGTAGCAATTAATGGCAAGGGAACTGGGACATTTGCTAACCGTTACAGCCTTGAAAAATAGCTTTTTCTGATGAAAAACTAGCCGAATTTAGCATCGCGGCTAGCGTTTTTAAGCTAGCGGTTAGCATCCACATACACAATGAATAAATAGCACTCACCATGCCAAGTGGCTCGTGCTTCAATGGAGTTCCCGCGCTCAACGGCGTCGACAACCTTTGGATCCCAATCTTAAAATTTAATAGACGGGGCATTAGAATTTGGCAATACCGCAATGTCTCATTTCTCATTTTGGTTTAGGCTTACCAATTTCAAGGATTTTATCCAGGCAAAGGCTGCTACCAGCACGCTCGCGTCGCCATATCACCAAGGACCGTCTCTCTCTCTGGTCTGTGTCTTTCGGCGTCTAGCGTGACTGAGCCAAAAATGCAAGTCATCCCAGACCCAGGGAGAGAGCGCTTAACCCACTGGGTGGCATGACCCAGCAACGGCGCAGCCATTGGTTACTCGAAATATCAACACACAACACTAGGAACTCCATCAGAACCCTCCAGAAAATGCTCCTACCATTCATGAATATATATTTATTTAAATATTCATATTCGAATTATGTATTCCCATTGTGAAATGGGTGTTTTTCTTTTCTAAAAGCGGTATCGATATTTCTAATTTAATTCACGTTAAACTATCTACTCCCATTGTGAAATGAATGTCCCCCCTTCTTCTTAAAGCGGTATCGACATTCATAATTCCATCTGTAGCGGTTTCATTAAACCCCCACAACACACAGAACACAGAGACAGTCAGCTCGCACTCCTGGGTTTCTTTCCGCTGCATGCTGCGTTTACAGCCGTGAAGTTAAAGTGTTCATGCATTTTGTCCTTATTGTGCTTCTTCTGAGCATCTTACATATGTAGATGTGCTTTGAGGTAAATCTCCACAAAAAGACTGGTCAAACACAGCGCTCGGCTAGAGCAAATAACAGAACAGTGTAATGTGTATTAATGTCTACAGGCAGACGCGTTTCGTCTGGCTCACCTCTGTGATGTTAATCGTTGCCTTTCATGCATTGTGCTCATGCGTCCTGTCCTCACTGTGACCTAGGGACTGAGATCAATATGTCTCTCAAATGCAAATGTCTTATGCCTGTTCTGTTATCTCTTTGATCATACTAACTGCTGGGGTATGTCCTTTTGATGTATTGTTGTGGTCGAGTATATATGCTGCAACTCTGTAACGCAAACCCTCTCTCACTCACACTTCAGCCTCCTTCACTGAGAGCCGTGGGCTCGCTCTCGGCGCTCATGCACGGTGCCGGGAGCGGAGCTCGTGACGGCGGTATGATAATAAAACTCTACTTAAAACCACCAACTACACCGCTTTATTTCATGCCGCCGCACTGGTGACCCCTTGAACACGCACACGTTTTGTGCGAAAGCAACCTTCTGAGCTGGACAGCTGCACTTGGTGACCCGTTTTTCAGGATGAGATCTGCACGTCTGAGATCTGCTCATCCATGCTGGACCGGCCGCGCTCGCAGTTCCTTCACACGAGAGCGCGGGCACCTCGTCCCTTCTCCACGACGGCGTCCTCCAGGGCCGGCGGAGAACGCAACGCGTGGACCTGAACGCACCACGCCCGAGCCTGACGAACAAAAGATCGTCTATTTCCTCTCACCGCTCCAACGCACCACGGCCAATCTACAGCCACAGCTCAACCTGGATTTTATCGACGCCGTCTGCGCCGATCTCCACCAAGTTTCTGCACCCTGGTTCTCCTCTCCAGCGGCCCACCCACGCACGGAACCCCCGCGCACGCATCAGGGAGTTACGAGGACGGCGCATCACGCACGGGACAAGTAACGGCTCCAGAGACCGCCATCGTCCTTCGCCGCTGCTCACAGAACCTTCAGGGCTGCTCGTTCACCTGAAGCAAGCACGCAGCTCGCCACTGGATTTTTTTAATGGTCTCAGCCACGGCACAAAGGGATTTCAGCCGTCAGCTGTTCCCGGGGGGCTTTGGGGTTGCTCCGGCACCTAAAGCCAACACGCCAGTCCCTCTGCTTTTGTTTATTTTTTTCTTACAGCCGCTCCTGCTTTTCTTCATGGCCATGAGAGGAACCAGAGACTAATTTTTCTTCTTCTGATCTCTGCATGTTCAGACGGGACATCGCGGAGCAGCAAACACTTTTGGCGCGACTGGAACGATTTTCCCGCGCCCGATCAGCACGTATTACCCCCCCCCCCCTCCTGCTCAGAGCTTTTCCCTGCTCGCTGCCCGGACTGCAACATCGAGGTCACGGTCCCCTACCGTTTCCCTCTGGGGGGGGGGAGCAGTGTAGCGGTTTCATTAAACCCCCACAACACACAGAACACAGAGACAGTCAGCTCGCACTCCTGGGTTTCTTTCCGCTGCATGCTGCGTTTACAGCCGTGAAGTTAAAGTGTTCATGCATTTTGTCCTTACTGTGCTTCTTCTGAGCATCTTACATATGTAGATGTGCTTTGAGGTAAATCTCCACAAAAAGACTGGTCAAACACAGCGCTCGGCTAGAGCAAATAACAGAACAGTGTAATGTGTATTAATGTCTACAGGCAGACGCGTTTCGTCTGGCTCACCTCTGTGATGTTAATCGTTGCCTTTCATGCATTGTGCTCATGCGTCCTGTCCTCACTGTGACCTAGGGACTGAGATCAATATGTCTCTCAAATGCAAATGTCTTATGCCTGTTCTGTTATCTCTTTGATCATACTAACTGCTGGGGTATGTCCTTTTGATGTATTGTTGTGGTCGAGTATATATGCTGCAACTCTGTAACGCAAACCCTCTCTCACTCACACTTCAGCCTCCTTCACTGAGAGCCGTGGGCTCGCTCTCGGCGCTCATGCACGGTGCCGGGAGCGGAGCTCGTGACGGCGGTATGATAATAAAACTCTACTTAAAACCACCAACTACGCCGCTTTATTTCATGCCGCCGCACATCCACGTTTTTAACACTGGGTTACATACAGTAATGCTACCCGTAGTGCAAATGGCGACAAAAGATAGATCCAGACCTCCCATAGTGCAAATAAAGATAAACGATGAGGCCCAGCAGTCTTATATATAGAAATGTAGAGCAGTAATACTCGTAGTACCAAGTTCAGTGCGGTAGTGTAAGTGCAGACAGTGACGGATAGGACTGCACGTGATCAGTGTTACAGTGACAGACAGCAGCAGATATGACATTTGTGCAAATGGTTGTAGTAAAGTGCAGAGACATACAGCAGCAAATGTATTACTGTTGGTATGCCAGTCTTTCTGTGCCAACAGCTGAGGTAGTTATGGTGAGTGCATTACAGTCTGGGGGACGGGGGCGGAGGGGGGGGTGCGCAGAGTTCAGGGTCCTGATGGCCTGGTGAACAAAGCTGTTTAGCAGTCTTGTGGAGGGGCCCAGAGGCTCCGGTATCTTTTCCCCAAGGGGAGGGGGCTGAAGAGGGAGTGTGAGGGTGGGAGGTGTCGCCTGCAATGTTGATGGCTCTGCAGGTGAGGTAGTTGTCCGAGAGGGCATCTAATCATTTGGTCCCCCGTGCCATTACACACCTTTCCTGAAAATTTCATCAAAGTCTGTTCAAAACTTTTTGAGTTATGTTGCTAACAGACAAACAAATCAACAAACCAGCCAACGCCACTAAAAACAATACCTCCTTGGCGGAGGTAATAATGTAGCAATCTTTCAGGATTTTCTCCTGCAAGTGATTCTTTTGTTTTTCTGTTGTCTTATTCTTTGCCAAGAGAAAACGACAAAGGATGTCAAACTGAAGCAATAACAAATATTGAAAATCTCTATACTACTTATTATCTTGATCACTGAAAGTAAGCCCTAATATAAACAACTGTATTACACTGAAGTATTTGAGAACTTGATGGGAAGGTTAAAAAGAATATTTTAAGTTCATATGCTTTTTTATTGTGATGTTTCTTCATTCATCACAGTCATACAGCACAATACTGTACAGTTCTGCTAACGTTCACCAGAAACTAATCTGCTGCTTTATCTGTGTAAATTCACATACGTTATTCGGCATCTACAACGCAATATATTCTTACTGAAATGTCTCCAAACACAATGAAGGAAGTTAATCATATCTGAATGTTATGCACTTAACACATATAATAATCAGAACGGCACATAAAAATGATTGACAAAAGTTATAGCGCCACCTACTGCTCACAGGAAGTACAGCGCAAAATGGTTTACTTTATTATTCACGCAGCGCTTGCCACAACAACGAGAAATTTTGTGAGCCAGCTAGGTACGACGGGTGCCGGGGCCCACGGTTGTGTGGGGGGCGAGGGTCCGCTTACAGCTGCTTGCAGCTTTAATTTTCTTTAGATTTCAGTCACCTTAATAGACATCCCTGTTTCCACCTGATTTGATTATTCACAATCAATAATACATCTTGCGTCATTCTGGCTTAGTTTGTTATATTTTCGATGTGACCCTATACTGAACCTTTACTATTAGCTTGGCTAATAGTGTGCTTGTGTTTGAAATGTTCACTTTTTCCCCATATAGTGTACTATATCAAAGTCAAGTCAAAGTCAACTTTATTGTCAATTCTGCCATGTGTCCAGCACATACAGAGAATTGAAATTCCATTACTCTGAGACCCACAGTGCAGCAAGGTAAACATTAAGTAAGAAATATGAAAATAAAGTATAACATTTAACACCAAACATTAAACATCAAACATCAGTGCAAAGAAAACCAACCCACCAACCAGAAACTCGTTAAAAATACTAAAGGTGTGCAAAATAACTAAAGACGATAAAAATTAAGACAGCATGTTTTAACTTAAGGCACATATCAGGGCACATAAAAGGTTAAAGTGGCATGTAGTGCAAAGAGAGCAGTCCATTGCTGCATAAAGTAACTGATGCAGCCCTGAAATCAATGAGTGAGCAGTTCATGGATGAGAGAGTTCAGTTTGAAGCTCCTGAAGTCGGTGGGCGTGTGTGGGAGTGAACAGTACCTGGGAATGGCAGAGTTCAGTTGTTGAAGGGGGGGAGTCAAAGTCCAGAATTCGTGTGTGTGTGGGGGGGGGGGGCAGAAGGGGGAGAGGGGGCAGAGCAGGGAGAGAGTTGAGATTCCTGACAGCCTGGTGGATGAAGCTGTCCTTGAGTCTGCTAGTCCTGGCTCAGAGACTCTGCAGTCTCCTCTCTGATGGCAACAGACTGAAGAGGCTGTGTGATGAGTGGGCGGGATCACCTGCAATGCAGAGGGCTTTGCGGGTGAGGCAGGTCCTGTAGATGGCCTCAAGGGAGGGGAAAGATGCACCAATAATCTTCTTAGCTGTTCTCACTATGCGCTGGAGGGTCTTGCGGTAGGATGCGTTGCAGGTGCCGTACCACACGGTGATGCAGCTGGTCAGGATGCTCTTGATGGTGCCTCTGTAGAAGGTACACATGATGGGGGCCGGGGCTTTGGCTGTTCTTAGTTTACGGTGGAAGTAGAGATGCTGCCAAGCTTTCTTGGACAGTGATACAGTGTTGGTGGTCCAGGAGAGGTCTTCTGTAATGTGCAAACCCAGGAACTTGGTGCTGCTCACCCTCTCCACAGCAGCACCATTGATGGTCTGGGGAGCATGCTGGGTGTGCGCTCTCCCGAAGTCCACAACAATCTCCTTCGTCTTCTCCATGTTCAGAGAGAGCTTGTTGTCTGTGTACCACATGGCCAGGCGGCTCACCTCGCTCCTGTAGTTTGTCTTATCTCCGTTGCTGATGATGCCCACCACAGTTGTGTCATCCACAAACTTGATGAAGAGGTTGGAGCTGTGTGTCAGTCTACAGTCATGGGTCAGCAGAGTGAAGAGGAGGGGGCTCAGCAGACATCCCTGGGTGCTCCTGTGTTCAGAGTGATGTGCTAGATGTGTTACTGCCAACCCGTACTGCCTGCGGTCTCCCCATCAGGAAGTCCAACAGCCATATACACAGTGAAGTGTTGAACCCCAGCTGGTCTAGTTTGTGAATGAGCTGTTGGGGGATGATTGTGTTGAATGCTGAACTAAAGTCCATGAACAGCATTCTGATATAGGAGTCCTTTGTGTCCAGGTGTGTGAGGGCTGAGTAGAGGGCAGTAGAGATGGCATCATCGGTCGAGCGATTGGACTGGTATGCAAACTAGTGAATCAGCTATTTTGTGGTGCTGTTCGAAATCTTAACTGAAAATTTCATGAGTTTCACATCACAACATAAACTAAGATTACTACTACGATTTGATTTAATACGTATGTACTACAAAATACATGGAGGTATTCATTTGTTTACCACCGTTAATCTGTTGCATTTTAATGTCTCACCATGATGGCATCATTAACCGCGTCGCGAAAACAAGCCCAGTAGTGTCCGAAAGCTGATAATTTTATTGTTGTATTCCATCTACCATATAGTCCACTATATTTAAATTCACTATATAGCGAGGAGGGAGGGAGAGAGTGGACATTCTGAACACAGCTTGAGACTGAAGGTGGCTAGCTGAAGCTGGCAGTTTTAAGTCTCTCATTCACAAATGTTTCTGTGCTGATTGTACTCCATGGACCACTGAAACTGCACACCCATATCCAGCAAGTGATGCATGAATTAATTCATTGTTTAAGACAAATTTACAATAGTAGGCTCAGGCTTGCTATCTGAGCTAGGCGCTAGCCAGCTTAGATTAGCAGTAGTGATGTAAGAGGGAGGGCGGAATTAAAAGCGGTTCTTGGGTTTCGAACCATTCTGAGGAAGGCTGCAAAAGATGATTTACATTGATGTTGCAATAATTAAATAGGTCAATAAAATTTGATCAAAATATGTCACAAACCTGTGGGAGTTGTCAACGTGGGAAACGTGCAGTCAATGACCCCTTTTAAAAAGATTTATGATAGCCACTTGATCAACAACATGTAGCTCAAATTTTCCCCAAGAAGTGATCATGCTTTCAAAATGTTTTTTTTAATGTGCTTGTGGATGAAATTATATTTTTAAAAAGATGTGAATTTTAACAGGATAGCTGAATAAACAAATCTGGCTGCACGGTCGGCGGAGCTTTTCTCTCATCTTTGTTTGCTCATGATATGAAAAAAGGAGGGAGTGATTAATGCTACCTCTACGAATATTAGTTCTGAGATTTTGTCAGAGATTTAATGACACATCTTTTCTGCTCTGGAGAGCCAGAAATGTCAGTGCTGCGTTTCCCTGAATGAGTCGTCTGCACGGCTCCTTCACATTCAAGCAAACACACTTCAATATTTTCAGAATTAGCTTCATAATGCACTGCACTCCTGGACTCCACCAGAGAAATGAAGACACGTAAGTCACGCACACATAACTCTGGCACAGTAACTTTATTATTTTAGAGAGCCTGCTGCTCTTTAATTCAGTAGAAAACAGCTGCCTCTGGTGTCAGTGGCCTTCATTCATACTTTGTAATCTGTACAATGGCTATAGATATTTGTCATCAGTGAAAATTAGGCCTATGTTTTTTATTTCTCTGCTCATCTGTTTTCTCATAAAACTGCAAAAAATACTTTGTGGAGAGTGTGGAAATGATGAGGCCAAGTTACGATCAGACGAAGTTTATTCACACACTCACAATATCATACACAGAAAGCACTGAATAGCCAAACCAGGTTTCATCCCTTAAAACTCCACAGATCATCTCACATCTGCTTGACATTTCACCTCCACCATACATTTTCCTTAAACCCCCAGCTCTCTCTTCCTGCCAACTCCCCAAGAGGTCCCTGCCTATTGTTCTCTTGTGTCTAACCACTGCCTCCTGACTGAGATGCTGTCTGCTGACACAACCACAATATACATTGCTATATCACCAATATGCATCGCCATAATCACCCCCCCCCCCCCAGACAGAGTTTCAGTCGGCACGTCTTTTGGGCTTCAGTCTCCTCCCATATCTGCTGTAACGGGGGTCTCTGTGCCGGCGGGGGGCTGCTGGACGTGTGTCTGACTGCGGGTGGGCCAAGGGGAGGGGGGGGGGGGAACTTCGCTCTGCCCATGTGGCTGTCCTGGTGAATTGTTTGCCTGGGGAGCTCTCAGTGGGGGTCTTCCACGCCGAGGGGTCCGAGCCAGCAGCACTTGCTCGTCCGCCACTACAAAGGCGGGCTTAAGTCTGTCTATGCATTTTTTCTCCCAACACCCCCCCCCCAGGTTTAACAAAAAATGCTTGTCCCCTGCTTCCAGCACTCTGAACGGGCCATCACAGGGTGGGCGCAATGGCGGGCGGTGGGTATCGTGTCTGACGAACACGAACGCCGCGTTCTTCAAAGTTTTTGGCACAAAAGTGCGTGGGAAACAGTGGTGGGCTGGGCCGGGCAGCGTGCCTGTGTCTGCACTACGCTGCAAACGCTGAGACGTGCAGCTGTCCGGCGTGGGATTATCTGGCAAAAATTCCTCAGGCAGCCGCAGTGGCTGAGAAAAAACAAGCTCAGCCGGGGAAGCCTCCAAATCCTCTTTTGGTGCGGAACGCAACCCCAATAAAACCCACGGTAACCGGTCAACCCAATTTGCATCCGTCAACGAAGCCCTGAGTGCTGCTTTCAGTGACCTGTGAAAACGCTCGCATAACCCATTTGCCTGTGGGTTGTACGCGGTTTGTGCGGTGAATTGCAACACCCAGGCTGCGGGCCCATCGCGGACCAAAGTTCGGAAACAAACTGAGGGCCCCTATCGGACGTGATGTCCGACGGGATTCCAAAACGCGCCACCCATGCCTGTCAAAAAAGCACCGCGCCATGTCGCGGACGTGGTTGCCGCCAGCGGGACTGCTTCTGGCCAGCGTGTGGTGCGGTCCACCACTGTCAGAAGGTGCGTGCACCCCTGCGACGGCGGGAGGGGGCCCATGAGGTCCACGTGAACAGGGTTGAATCTTTTAGCCGGTATACTAAACGGCTCCAAAGGAGCCTTGGTGTGTCTGTGCACTTTGGCTCGTTGGCACGCTACGCAGGCTGCAGCCCACTCTTTCACTTGTTTGCGCAGGCCTGGCCACACGAATTTCGCTCCCACCATTTTGACTGACACGCACACTCCTGGGTGCGCCAAAGCGTGAACTGACTCAAACACGCGGCGGCGCCACGCAACCAGGACCACCGGGCGCGGGCGTCCCGTGGAGACGTCGCAGATTAGGGGGGGCTGCCGTCTTGCAGCACTCTGCTCTCCAGCCTTAACCCTCTTGGTCCAGACTGGAGCGCGCGCACGTCCGTATCGCTAATCTGCTCTGCGGCCATGGCTGTATAATCTATCCCTACACAGACCGGGGCCACTACCGCGCGCGAGAGGCAGTCCGCCACCACATTCAGTTTACCCGACACATGTTGAATATCGGTCGTAAACTCCGAGATCGCGGCCAGCTGTCTCTGCTGCCAGCCCGACCATGGGTTCCGAAACCTTGGCCATCGCGAATGTCAGTGGCTTGTGGTCCACGAACGCGGTGAAGCTGCGCCCTTCCAGCCAGAACTGGAAGTGGCGTATGGCCAGGTGGAGAGCCAGCAACTCTCTGTCGAACGCGCTGTATTTACGCCTACTGTCGCGCAAAGCCCCTGCTAAAAAAAGCGAGCGGCTGCCAAGAACCGGCGACATGTTGCTCCACGACGGCCCCCTATGGCCACGTCTGAGGCTTCGGTAGTGAGCGCTATCTGGGCCACTGGGTCTGGGTGCGCCAACAGTGCAGCGTTTGCCAGAGCTGCTTTCACCTCAGAGAACGCCGCTCTCGCTCTGGAGTCCATTTGACTCCATCCGCGGGTTTCCATCTCTTGAGCGCGGCGTACAGTGGCTGCATGAGCTGAGCTGCGTGGGGGAGGAAACGGTTATAAAAATTAACCCATCCCCAAAAATTTCCTGCAGCGCCCCCCTGACCGGGGGGAAGTTCGCCACCAGCGCGCACTTTGATCGGGCCAATGGGTATCGCTCCCTCTGGTGAGACGCCGGTGCCCCAAAAAAATCAATCCCCGTCACGCCGAACTGGCACTTTGCCGAGGTTGACTTATTAACCCGTGCTCCTCCAACCTATGGAAAACCGTGCCTGGGTGGGTTACGTGTTCGTCTTCGGACGCGCTGGCTACCAGGATATCATCCAGGTAGACGAACACAAACCGGGAGATCGCGCAGCACCGCAGTCCATCCATGCGCTGGAACAACTGGTGCCGCCTCCTTTAATCGTAAAGGCATGCGCAGAAACTCGAACCAAGCCGAACGGAGTTATTACCCGCTCGTTTCAGGTATGGTCCTCCCGCGCGCACTCGGACCTGGTGGTAAACCGCGGACCAGGTCTATTTAGAAAAAATGCGCGCTCCGGTGAGGTGAAACGGAAAAACTCCTGAATGTGGGGAATCGGGTAGCGGTCGTGTGCTGTGGCGTTATTCAACCTGCGGAAATCGCCGCACGGTCGCCCCGATCCCTCAGGCCTTAGGGACCATGTGTAGCGGGGATGCCCATAGGCTGTTTCGATCGCCTGATGATGCCCAAACTTTCCAGGTTGGCAAACTCCTCGCGCGCTATGGCCAGTTTAGCTGCATCCAAGCGCCGAGGTCGTGCGAAAACAGGCGGCCCAGTGTGGATGATAAAGTGCTCCACACCCCGTGTTTACGCGATGGCCACTGAAAACGTCGGGACCCGTGAAGTACTGGGAACTGAGTGAGCAGGTGTGTGAACTTATCCACCTGGAGCTGTGACGTTGGCCTGTGTTACTGGCCCGGCCCCTCGAGCTGTTCAGGGGGAGAGAGTCAAAGGACAGTGCATTTAACCAGGCGCCTGTTAGCAAACATCAACTATTAAACCATGCGCACACAGAAAAATCAGCTCCCAGGATCGGGAAACTCAGTGCTGCTATGACAAAAGTCCACTCGTATGTGCGGCCGTGTAGAGATAAAGCCAGTGTTCTCTCACCAAAGGTCTTAATGTCAGAGCCATTTACTGCTACCAGCCCGGGGCCGCTGGGTCCTGCCAGCCGGTCAGTGTAGGTCGGCAGGATGATGCTCTTCTGGGCTCCGGTGTCTACGAGGAAACGCCTCCCTGAGGGCGAGTCCGTCACGTAGAGCAGCTTGTTCTCTTTGCTGGCGGTCGCAGCTGCTGCCGACTGCCGGCTCTGGCATTTCCCGAGCGCTTGAATTGGCATGGTGGCGTACATCTGCATGCGTTCCCTCCAAAACGGCGGTGGTAGAAGCAGAGCGTGTCTCCCTGGCACTCCTTGGCCCCCGCTGCCGCTACCGTTGGTGGCTCCTCGCCTCCTCTGGTCGTCTTGCTGGGTTCCGACGCTGCTGCGTTCACCGTGAGCGCTCTGGTGGTGAGGATGATCCAGTCTGCCTCCTGGGCTAGTGCACGGTAGTCACGCGCGGCCAGCAGCGGCGAATTGGCCAGGACTGCTCTCGCCTCTGTTGGAAGGTTCCGGAGGAAGAGGTGGGCAAACAGAAAATGCCCGTCGTCCGTGCCCATTAACGCCAACATCTTCTCCATCAGATCGACGGCCGAACCATCTCCTAACTCGGAACGCCTCAGGAGCCTCTCTGCTCTCTCACAGTCTGAGAGCGTGTAGCGCCGAATCAGCGCAGCTTTGAGAGCCTCATATCTGCCGTGGGCTGGGGGCTGGTCGAGCAGGCTTGCTACCTGCTGAGATGTGCAAGCGTCCAGCGCTGCAACCACATGGAAAAACTTGGTGTTGTCTGCCGTTACTCCCCGGAGGGCGAACTGGGCCTCGGTGTGGTGGAACCAAGAGCGCAGGTTGTGCTGCCAAAAGTCCGGTAGCTTGACTGCAACAGCACACGCGTTGCTGGGGGTTCCCGTCCGGGCCATCTGTGGGGTGCCTGCCACGTTGCTGGGGCTTCCCGTCTGGGCCAACTCCGGGGTTCTTGCCTCGTGTTCCATAATACGTCCAGGGTCACCAGTGTGGAGAGTGTGGAAATGGTGAGGCCAAGTTACGATCAGACGAAGTTTATTCACACTCTCACAACATCATACACAGAAAGCACTGAATAACCAAACCAGGTTTCATCCCTTAAAACTCCACAGATCATCTCACATCTGCATGACATTTCACCTCCACCATACATTTTCCTTAAACCCCCAGCTCTCTCTTCCTGCCAACTCCCCATGAGGTCTCTGCCTATTGTTCTCTTGTGTCTAACCACTGCCTCCTGACTGAGACGCTGTCTGCTGACACAACCACAATATACATTGCTATATCACCAATATGCATCGCCATAACTTGCCCGATTTTTCATTTCCCAAATTAACATGTTAAGATGGTCTGTTTTGGTCTGACCAACATATTGGTTAAAAACAAACAAATCATAAAGTAACAAATTTCTATGTGTGTCAGAGTGGAACCAGAGTTTGCAGCCCATTGTGGCAAGGGTAAAACAAACTAACGCCATGGCACTGAGTCTGTCGTCAGTCCACATTTCACAAGAATCTCAGGTTTATCCTGATGTGCTTCTGTGTTCAGGCTGTGCTTAAGGTCAAGGTCAAAGGTTAGAAGATCTGGGTACCTCCTAGGTAATTCCACAGATGCTCACCAAACGTGCACACAATGATCCTCAGGTGGCTCTGCATCCAGAATGATCTAAGTCAAAGGTCAATTAGTGCAGTGTTTTTCAACCAGGGTCTCCTGGTACATTCAGGTTTCTGTGGGAAATTGTCTAATTTATTTTGTTAATTGGTCCAAAAAAAACTGCAAATAATTTGTTGTTGTTTTACATAGAGTCTGCAGACATCCATGCACCAATGGACAACAATAGCAAATTATTTTCATTTTCTGAACCAATTAACAAGTGAAATTAGATAATTTCCCACCGAAATCTGAATGTACCAGGATACCCTGGTTGAAAAACACTGACAGAGAGTAGCAAAGGCTGTTGGTGTCTTCGTGGTGTGTTTATCGGGCTGTAATGAGCTACTCTATCATTGAGGGTGTGGTTTTTTCCTCCTCTGGGATAGTAGACCCAAGGACGAGCTTGTGCATTTGCCCAAGTGGCATTGGTGGTGTTGCGACAAAATGTTAAAGTACAGGTTAAAGTTTTTTATGGATGGCTGTTGGTCACTAGTCAATAGAATGATCTAGTTTACTGGTGACTATAAGTTCAGTGGACAGTAAACTTATGGATACAGTTGCAACCAAAAGTTTATATATGCTGTATAAAAAACACAACTTTTTTTCTCACTTTCTGACATTAAATCAAAATAAACTTTTCTGTTTTATGTCAGTTAGGATTACCAAAATTGCTTCTATTTGCTAAACAATTTTTATATTTATATATATTTATATCCAACAAACCCTGGATCAACCCTGAGATAAAAACACTTCTGAGAGAGAAGAAGAGGATCTTCAGGTCAGGGAACAGGGAGATGCTGAAGTCCGTACAGAGGGAGCTGAGGAGAAAGATCAGAGAAGGCAAGGACAGCTTCAGGAAGAAGATGGAGGACAAGCTGCAACAGAGCGACATCAGCGGGGTCTGGAGAAACCTCAAAACCATCTCGGGGCTCCAGAATACCTCCCCCCAGGCCACAGGGGGCAGGGAGTGGGCGAACAACCTGAATCTGTTTTTCAATAGATTTGACCAACCGCCCTCCCCCCTGACTGCACAACAACCACTGCTGCCTCTAAAGAAATCAAGTCCTGCTGCCCACTCCCCACTCCACCAACACCCCCCCACTCCCAACACACAGCCCCCCATCCTGACCCTGACCAGGACCCAGGTGAGGACGGAGCTGAGGAAGATCAAGGCGAGGAAGGCGCCGGGACCGGACGGCATCAGCGCAAAGCTCCTCAAGTCCTGTGCAGACCAGCTGTGTGGGATTGTGACGTATATCTTCAACATGAGCCTGAAACTGGGGAGGGTACCACAGCTGTGGAAAACATCTTGTGTGGTACCTGTACCAAAAACTTCCCACCCCAAAGACCTGAACAGCTACAGACCGGTGGCCTTGACGTCCCACTTGATGAAGACCCTGGAGAGACTGCTCCTTGCTCACCTCCGCCCCCTGGTGGAACCAGCGATGGATCCACTCCAGTTCGCCTACCAGCATGGCATTGGGGTGGAGGATGCGGTGATCTTCCTCCTTCACCGTTCTCTGTCCCACCTGGAGAAGCCCGGGAATATGGTGAGGATCATGTTCTTTGACTTCTCCAGTGCTTTCAACACCATCCAACCGATGATCCTGAAGGACAAGCTGCTGCGCGCAGGGGTGGACCAGCACCTGTCATCATGGATCCTGGACTACCTCACGAACCGGCCTCAGTTTGTGAGAACCCGGGACTGTGTGTCCGACACGATCATCAGTAGCACGGGGGCCCCCCAGGGAACGGTGCTGGCTCCCTTCCTGTTCACTCTTTATACTGCGGACTTCTCACACAACACAACACACTGCCATCTACAGAAGTTCTCTGATGACTCTGCGATCGTTGGCCTCATCTCCAATGGAGATGAAGCTGAGTACAGAGGGCTTATCCAGGACTTCGTGGACTGGTGCCATCGGAACTGCCTCCAGATCAACGCGAGGAAAACTAAGGAGCTGGTGGTGGACTGCCGCAGGCATGGGCAGCCCCTCACAGTACCAGTAAATATACAGGGAACAGACATCGAGATGGTGACATCCTATAAGTACCTGGGTATTCATCTGAACAATAAACTAGACTGGTCACACAATACTGATGCACTCTACAAGAAGGGACAGCGCAGGCTGTTCCTGCTGAGGAGACTCAGGTCTTTTGGTGTACAAGGGGCGCTGCTGAAGTCATTCTATGACACGGTGGTGGCATCAGCCATCACTTTTGGAGTGGTCTGCTGGGGCAGTGGCATTACTGCAGCCGATAGGAAGAGACTGAACAAACTGATTAAGAAAGCTAGCTCTGTCCTGGGGCAGCGCCTTGATCCGATGGAGGAGATAGGAGAGAGAAGGACGGTGGCTAAACTGTCATCTCTGCTGGAGTCCGAGTTCCACCCTATGCAGGACATACTGAATGCACTGAGGAGCTCATTTAGCAGCAGACTACATCATCCCAGGTGCACAACCGAGAGGTTTCGTAGGTCCTTCCTACCAACGGCTGTCAGACTGTACAACCTAAGCAGGGCTGCTCGCAGAGATAGCAAAAAGACGTAACAAACTAATAGTTTTTTGAATGCAAAAGATGCAATAGACTTACACAATGGTCCCCTCCGGCATACAACTAGGAACTTACCGGTCGCTATGGAGGGTGAGAATATGTATGGGCACATAATCATACCATGTAGGATAACTAAGTAGACGGTTATGCTGTTTCATTCCATCTAGCAACAATGCTCTGCACTGTGTGTGTTTATATATTTACATATTTATTCCATCTAGCTACAATGCTCAGCACTGGGTGTGTTTATATATTTATATATCTACATATTATTCCATCTAGCTACATTGCTCCGCACTGTGTGTGTTTATATACTTGCATATTTATTCCACCTAGCTGCAATGCTCCGTACTGTGGGTGTTTATATATTTACATATTTATTCCATCTAGCTACAATGCTCTGCACTGTGTGTTCATATATTCATATATTTATTCCATCCAGCTACAATGCTCTGCACTGTGTGTCTGTGTGTGTGTGTATATATATATATTTTATAGTAATACGTACATATGTATATTAGCTGCTCTTGCTTGCTTGTTTTTTTTTTTCTTGCCTTCTGATTGTTGCTCTGAGTGTTGCTATCCCTGTGCTGTTGCAATCCTGGAATTTCCCCGTTGTGGGACTAATAAAGGCTTATCTTATCTTATCTTATATTTGCAAAATAATTTTTGAGAGAATTTTTCATTACTTTCTTCGAAGTCAGAAGTTGACACACATTTCCTTAGTATTTAGTAGTATTGCCTTTCAACTGTATGACGGGTCAAACGTTGTGGGTATCCTTCCACAAGATTCTCACAATAGTTTGTTGGAATTTTGGTCCATTCCTCTTGGCAGAACTGGTGAAACTGAGTCAGGTTTGTAGGCTGCCTTGCTCTCACGTCTTTTCAGTTCTACCCACAAATTTTCTATGGGATTGAGATCAGGGCTTTGTGATGGCCCCTCCAAAACATTGACTTTGTTGTCCTTAAGTCACTTTGTAACTAATTTGGTGGTATGCTTAGGGTCTTTGTCCATTTGGAAGACCCATTTACACCCAAGCTTTAACTTCCTGGCTGGTCTTGAGATGTTGCTTCAATATTTACACATAATGTTCTTTCCTCATGTTGTCATCTATTTTGTGAAGTGCACCAGTCCCTCCTGCAGCAAAACATCCCCACAACATGATGCTGCCACACCTGTACTTCACAGATGGGACTGTGTTCTCAGATTGCGAGCTTGCCCCTTTTTCTTCCAAATGTAACAATGGTTATTATGGCCAGACAGTTCAATTTTAGTTTCGTCAGACCACAGGACATGTCTCCAAAAAATTAAGGTCTTTGTCCCTGTGTGCATTTGCAAACTGTAATCTAGCTTTTTTGTGTTGCTTTTGGAGTAATGGCTTCTTCCCCACTGAGTGCCCTTTCAGTCCATGTCGGTACAGGACGTGCTTCACTGTGGATAATCACACTCTTTTACCAGCTTCAGCAACCATCTTCACAAGGTCTTTTGCTTTTGTTCTGGGGTTGATATGTACATTTCACATCAAAATATGTTCATCTCTGGGACACAGAACCCGTCTCCTTCCTGAGCGGTATGATGGCTGGACATTCTCATGGTGTTTATAGCTGCGTATAATTGTTTAAACAGATGAATGTGGCACCTTCAGGCATCTGGAAATTGTACCTAAAGATGAACCAGACTTGTGGAGGTCCACAATTCTCTTCATGATATCTTGGCTGATTTCTTTTGATTTTCCCATGATGTCACACAAGGAAGCAGTGAGTTTGAGGTGTGCCTTAAAATACATCCACAGGTGAGCCTCCAATTAACTCAGATGTTGTCAGTTAACCAAAGCCATGACAATATCATCTCGGCTTTCCCAAATTGTTTAAAAGCATAGTAATCTTAGTGTATGTAAACTTCTAACATTAATGAAAGTAATGAAAAATTCTCTAAAAATTGTCTAGTAAATATAAAAAATATTTAGCAAATAGAAATTATTTTGGTAATCCTAACTGACCTAAAACAGGAAAGTTTAGTTTGATTTAATGTCAGTGAGGGGAAAAAATGGTTGTGTGATTTTTTTTTTTTTTTTAATTTAAGTTTTTGTAAAGGGTATACAGGTCATTACAGCATTGCATTGTTTACATTTTCATCACGTTCCCTTACTTTTTGCTATTTGACAACATTGGAAGAATAATTATTACAACACCCTTTTTTTTTAAAGTGAAATTAAAGAGAATAAAAAAAACAAACAAAACAAAAGAGCAAAAAACAAACAGACAGAAAAATAAAAACAAATAGTTAAAAATAAAAGAGCATCTGAGTAACGTTGGAATAAAGAGCAGAGCCATTATTGAAATGGTATTTGTCAAAGATTAGCTCTAATGGAAGACATATGCAATCCAGGGTTGCCAAAATTTCAAGAACCCATCCATGTCCTGTCTCAGTGCGAATGTCAACTTTTCCATCGAGTGTCTTGGATCACGTTAATCCAATCTTCAGGTGTAGGACAGTCCTTCAACATCCATTTTTTAGTTAGGGCTTTTTTACTTGCCAATATTAAAACAGTGAATAAGTATTTTTCTCCTCGTCTTTCCAGTGATTCCGGTAGTAAACCCAAATACAAAGTTACAAAAGAAAAAGGGACTGCTATTTTGAATATTTTCTCCAATATTGTCTGTACATTGGTCCAGTATTGGTGGATAACTGGGCATGACCAAAACACATGAAAATGATTTGCAGTCTCTTCATCACACAAGCGGCAACAATTCAACCCCTTATGAGTAAATTTGTTTTGTGCAGGTGTTCTGAAAAATCTTACCAAATTTTTCCATCCAAATTCTCTCCACTGCAGGGATGAGGTACTTTTCCATTGTTGTTTATTTAGCTTTTCCCATATTTCCAGTTGTAAAGTGAAATTCCCCTCTTTTTCCCATCTCTCTTTTATATATGATGTGTTGTCTCCTTTCAAGTCTTGAAGACCTTGGTATATTTTTGAAATGTATCTGATCCCTGGGATCCCTTTATATGCCATTAAGAAGACATTCAGAACACCTGACTGGGCCCTTTCCACATCCTCCTTTTTAAGTATATTGTTTATGTGGTGTCTAAGCTGAAAGAACCTGAAAAGGTCTTGATTTATTAGACCTTGTTTTTTCAGATCTTCAAAACTTCTTAAAATTTGCCCTTTAAAAAAAATCATAATATTTTATCAGTCCGTTCTCTTTCCACTTTTTAAATCTAGTGTCTGTTTTATTAGGAGTAAAGTCTTGATCATAGGCAATCCATTGCAGAAATCGATAGGGCTCTTTAGTTTGATTCTCTCTGACTATCTTAAACCAAATTTTTAGCGGGGTCTCTATCCATGGGTTAGTGTTATTCAAAAGTTTAGGTAAGGCATTGTTCCCTATTATTGCCTGTAGGGGGATGTCACTTGTTATTTGGCAATCGATCTCCTTCCATTGTGCAGTGTAGACTGGGTTACATATCTCTACTAAAGTTTTAATTTGTGCGGCTTTAAAATAGTCCCTGATATTTGGCAGCGCAAGCCCACCTTTGTCTTTGTTTAGCTGTAAAGTTCTATATCTGATTCTAGGTCTCTTGCCCTGCCATATGAATCTTGAGATCATTCTGTCCAGCTCCTGCCATGTTTTTTTGGGAGGTTCTACCGGTATTGTTTGGAAAAGGTATAGAAGACGTGGAAGTATATTCATTTTGACTGCATCATTTCTTTGTGCAGTACCCAAGAATGGTATCATATTCCATCTTGCTAGGTCAGATTTTATTTTTGCCACCAGAGGATCATAGTTTAGTGTTACAATTTTGTTAAGTTGTTTCGGGATATTGACCCCCAGATATTTCATAGATTCCATCTCCCAGTTAGTTTTGAGTTTGCTTAGTGAATAATGATTTGGGTCATAGTTGAATGTTAAAACTTGGGTTTTATGCATGTTTAATTTGTACCCCGATAAATCTCCATACTCTGAAAAAACTGAGATTAGTTCTGGTAAAGAGGTGTCCGGCTGCCCCAGGTATATTAAAATGTCATCAGCAAAGAGTGCTATTTTATGTTCCTACTGACCAAGTGTAATACCCTGAATTTTTTGATTCTGTCTTATCCATTGGCTCAGAGGTTCTATGAAGATTGCAAAGAGCAGTGGAGACAAGGGGCAGCCCTGACGACATCCTCTTTCCAGCTCAAAAGATGATGATAAATTACCGTTAATCCTTATTTTAGCTGCTGGTTTTTTATATAGTGCCTGGATAGTTCTAATGAAGTTGTTATGAAAATTGAAACTGGATAAGATTCTATATAGGAAAGACCAGTCAACCGAATCGAATGCTTTCTCAGCATCTAATCCCAATATGACTGCATTTAAGTTATATTTTTTTATATGATGAATTATGTGTAAAGTGCGTCTAATGTTGTCTTGTGTCTGCCTTTGTCTTATAAAACCTGTTTGGTCTAAATGAATTAAGTCTGTCAGTATATTTTCTAACCTTTTGGCAAGGATAGTGGTAAAAAGCTTATAGTCCTGATTTAATACACTGATTGGTCTGTAGTTGGAGCAATCTAGTTTATCCTTTTCAGGTTTAGGTATAACTGCAATGACCCCTTCTCTCCAGGAGGGGGGGATTTCCCCTGTGTGGAGGACATAGTTAAATGTTTTCAGGAGGAGAGGAGATAGTTGCTGTTTAAAGGTTTTGTACCACTCTGCTGTATAGCCATCTGCTCCTGGGGATTTGTTAGCTTTAAGTTTCATAATTGCTTTTTCCAGTTCTTTAGGTTGTATTTCTGACAGTAGCGTTTTATTTTGAGATTCCGTAAGTTGGGGAAGGTTTAATGTGTTTAGAATGCTTCGGATGTGTTTTTATGTTTTTTGAGGGAGTATAAGTTCTTATAGTAGTTCTCAAAGCTTTTAAGAATATCCTGAATTCTGAATTTTATTTCCTTTGATACTGGGTCTCTGATTTTGTAGATTGCTTTTTCTGTTTGTTGTTTCCTCAATTTATAGGCTAGTAATTTTGCCGATTTACTGCCTGCTTCATAGTATTTTTGTTTCAGAAATGTAAGTTTCTTCTGGATTTCAATTGTGTAGATCTCATTTATTTGATTTTTAATTTCCTTAATCTTGAGCGAGTCATTAGAATGAGTGTTGCCTTTGTGTTCTTTTTCTAGGTTCTTAAGTTCTGACTCTAAAGTGGTTAGTTTTTCTTGTCCCAGTTTCTTTTGGATTGCCAGTTTTGCAATAATCTTTCCCCTTATTACAGCTTTGCATGCATCCCACAGTATTAAAGGGGATACTTCATTATCGTTTTCTTCCAAATATCTGAGAATATCTGATTCCAATTCATCTTTCAGTGGTCCTTTCAGGACATTTGAATTCAACCTCCAAGAAAATGTATTATTTGTGTAATTTTGGATACTTAAGTCCATATAGATCGGACTATGGTCAGAGAGATCCATCAGTCCTATTTTACATGTTTTTACTCTTCCAATGTCTCCATTAAACATAAAAAAGTAATCAATCCTTGAGTAAGATGAATGTGGCGTTGAATAAAATGTATAATCTTTTACACTGGGGTTGAATTCCCTCCACACATCACAGATTCCCATTTCTTTTAGTAGCATCCGAGTTTTTCTACTTTGAGTGTTATTTTGATGTGGAGAATTACCTGATGCATCCCAGTATGGATTCAGTCTTAGATTGAAGTCTCCACCACATATCACTAAACCTTGGGCTTTAGTTATCATTAGGTCAAATACATTTTTATAAAATTTCCAGTTAGCCCCTGGAGGTGCATATACATTCAGCAGGGTGATATCTTCTCCCTCTAGCCGCCCAATTACCAAACTGTATCTCCCTTCTTTATCTTTGTGTTCTAATTTTTTTTCAAATGTAATTTTGGTTGATATCAATGTCGCTACTCCCCTCCTCCTCCCTGACTTATATGAAGATGAAGAGATCATTTTAAACCCTTGTCTATTGAGTTTAGTGTGCTCCACATCTGTTAGGTGGGTTCCTGTAAAAATATTATTTCTGCTTTGTCTTTTTTCATTTTGCCTAGAATCTTGGATCTTTTAACTGGATTCAGGATCCCTTTTACATTATATGAGATTATTTTGGTTACACCCTGTTTCTCCATTGTATTGTCTTATTTAGTATAACAGTGTGGTGGCCCTCTTTTATGCTACTCAGAAACTGAAAGAACAATAAGAACATGAAAAACATTAAGAACATAGTGTACAAAACTTTAAAACAAAAAACTGACAAAAGAACTTCCTGAGCTGAGGTCTTTTTAAAGACCCTGGAAGAGCCTTGATGGTGTGTAGGCTCTGAGGGAAATTCCTCAAACTCTGTTACGTGTTGAGGGCCCTCTCTTACCCCTGTAAGTTGTCCCATGTTTTTAACGTGAATTTCAGATCCCAATCCGAACTTGTAATGATTTTTTTTTTTTATGCCTATACCCTATGAAATTGTGTGCACCCTCCCACCCCCATCACAGCAAACATTCACGCTAATACAGTATTTGTTAGTGTGGGGGGAACATGTGGGTCATTGTCACATTTCTATTTTAACAAGTTTTTTTTTTTTTTTTTTTTTTTAATTAAAAAGACTTATTTGTTTCTAATACTATGACTGATCCATGAAATGTTTTACCACATGCTGATTCTGCATCTCCTTTAATGTTTGTTACCTTGTAGGAGGGGGGTTGGATGGGCAGAATGACTAAAAGAAAAAAAAGAAAAAAGGTCGCTATTCCCTCCTGAAAACGGCAAGCTTATCCTTGGAGCTCTGGCGCTGGGTTTCCCGTTGCTGGCCCATGGATTTTGAAGGTCTCTGTGTGGACCATGTTTGAGCCTTGATCCTATCGCTCGGGTCTGCTGCGGGTTTAAACACCATTACCGGGAGCCCTCTTCTCGCCATGTCAATTGTAGCTTCTTCCGCCGAATTATAGAGACATGTCTCTTCACCGTAGAAGACCCTTAACTTTGCCGGAAATGGCGTCTGAAAGCGCAGTTTTTTCTCTCGTAGCACCTTTTTAGCGTCATTGTATTCCCGGCGCTTTTTAAGAACCTCCGGGGCGTAATCGTGTTCCACGAAGACTTTTCTCTCTTGGTGCATAAATCCTTTTTTCTGCCAAGCCAGTCTTACAACCTCTTGTTTTATTTTGAAATTGGAGAATCTCACCACCACAGAACGTGGGGGCGCTTCCGCCGCTGGCTTAGCGGCTAATGTACGATGGGCCTTTTCTATCTTCAAATCAGTGGTTTGGGGAATATCCAGTTTCTCTCTCAGTAAAGATTCCACACATTCCGCCATTGTGTTGAAACCATCTTCGGCTCCTTCTTTCAGACCGTGAATTCTAATGTTGTCTCTTCTCAGCCTTCCTTCTTGGTCGGTTAGCTTAGCTTCTAATCTTGACTGCCTTTTGTGTAGATCCAGCACGGAATCTTCAAGCACTTTTATTCTTTCTTCAGCTTCCAAGATTCGGTTCTCGGCCTGGTCCACTGTGCTGTTTGTTCTTTTTAATTCATCTCTGAATTCACGAAATTCGGCCCAAACCTCTCGGCAAAATCGTCGTAATTCTTCAAATAACGTTTTCAAGCTAACCTTCTTGTTAGCTACGTTCAGCTCCTCGTCTTCTGAACGGAGATCCTCCGGTTCAGTTTCTTCGGCAGATGCGTGTCCTGGCCTGGGAAATGACAATTTCTTCTGTTTTTGTTTAGGCATGATGTTTTGATCTTTTGATTTTTAGTCTTCCAAAAATCCGTTAAGTCTGATTTTCAAGATGTTTTCCTGGATTGGTTCTGGGAGCTTCAGCGTTAAGCTGCTATCACCATGGTGTCCAGACCGGAAGTCCTATGTGTGATTTTATACAGTGTATGTAAGCTTCTGGTTTCAACTGTATAATTTGCTCAGGATGCACAGATAAATCAGCTCAATATCAGGATTGGCCAATATCCACTTTATTGATTGATATGGGCTCTACGCAAATCAGATATTGACAGTGGCCGATATTTTTCTGGTGTGTTCTAGTTGTGTGGAATTGGTTTTGCCCTGAAACAAACAACCGTGGACTACAGCTGCAATTTCAGAAAATATCAGACTGAACCATTTTAAAGTATTTCAGTTCAGTTATTTTGTTATAATGCACATTTATTTGTCTGACATTAAAGATGGAATTGATGAAAACAAAACAAAAAAACAATCGGTATTGGCCAACTTATTTTCAATATCAGTATTGGCCCAAAATTTCAGTGTGTGTCTGTAATTTGCATTTTGAATGAATGAATGAATGAATCTTTATTTCGGATAGATTAAAAGTAAAGATTAAAAAAAGAAACAGAATAATATAACAAAGGGGGAAAGAAAATCCAACAAGGACAAATTAGACAATAACTCCTCTGATTATACAGTTCAACATAAGTTATCCGAAATGGGTGATGGCTGAAGCTGCAGCTTATATTGCCCACCCATATTCCATCCAAGAATTCAAAAGAAAAACAAAACAAGAGCAATTACAATTCAGAACATAGCTAAGACAAAATGTGACAAAAAACTAAGCAACAACACAACACAGACTGGATATGACAATCCTTATGTGATTTTACATGTCATCTTGTATATATGTTTGGAGTATTTCTTCCTTTAGTTTTTGTTTTAATTGTCCAAGCGTTGTACATGATTTTAATTCAGGTCCAAAAGCGTTCCATAATCTGACTCCTTGCACTGAAACACAGTGTTGCTTGGTGGTAGTTCTCACTGAAGGTTTTTGAAATATACATGTTCCTCTGAAATGGTATTGTTTCTCCCTTATTTGGAACAACTTTTGGATATTTGCGGGCAGTGATAGATTCTTCACTTTAAACATTATCACTGCAGCTTTAAAGTCAACCAGGTCTTTCAACTTGAGAGCTTTTAATTTAAGAAAAAGTGGGTTTGTTGGTTCCCTGTAAGCAGCTTTGTTTATTATTCTAATAGTTCTCTTCTGAAGCATAAAGACTGGATATATGTTTGTTTTATATGTATTTCCCCATGCTTCAGTACAATATGTCATGTATGGGAGTATTAATGAATGATACAAAGTATATAGTGTGGGTTGATTAAGCAAATATTTCACTCTGTGTAGTATTGCAATTGATTTAGATATTTTACCTTTTATATAATTAATATGTGACTTCCAACACAGTTTATTATCAATTATTACTCCAAGAAATTTAGTTTCGGATACCCTTTCAATCTCTACACCATTTACACTGAGTTTAGGTACTAAGGGTTGCTGTGATGTTTGACAAGGAAGCTCTGACAGTATAGCCACGGTTACATGGGCAAAATTTCTTCAATCTTAGTACAATTCAGATCTGAATTTTACTGTTTACATGGATCCTGAAAAAGCTGATCTGATTAGGACTGTTTGTCCATGTGTCACACGTTTTGAACGGAATAAATCATTGTGACATGCGCACATTTCAACATTTCGACATTCTGAAAATAGTAGAAGAAAGAAGCAACTTTCTGGTGTTAGCAAGCCCGCTTTGTGTCGAAATGGGACCTGTATTGTTTATTCAGACTGTACTTTTGCTTCTGCTGGTCTCCGTAATGAACCTACAAGGACAATACTTCTGCATATGATGAACAGAGGGGAGAACAGCAGGACGATACAGACCAGTTTTGTTTTAACTCCCGCTATGTTTTCCGCTAGGCTGCTGCTAAGGCGGAAATACGTCATGCCGTGAGTTTTGGCTTCTCTTAACCCAAACAACTGCTGTTGTACAACGATCTGAACTCTCCAAGGACAGCGTTATCATGTGATTAACATGGAATTTTACCATCTGGCATGAAGAGAGATGAACTCTGTGGACATGTTTATCTATGTTTAGAATACATGGACATAACCTCTAGTCGTTGCCTAGGAGACGATCTTTGTTGTCCACCAGTAACTGATATATTCATACTGCACTCACACTGATATCATATGACTGATATACACACACTGGTCTCTCTCTTTTGTTAACGTGTGTATTGTAACTTGTCTGCTAAATGTGCATTGAGGGTTTTTTTTCTATGTGATCATAATCTTGCTCACTCGAGCGCTATTCTGATAACTGTGTTTTTTTTCTCTCTGCCCAATGTGTCATCCCCTTCCCCTCTCCCTCTTTACCCCCACTGTATCAGGCGCCTTGCCTTGTTGGCTGCCGCGTCATTAGTGAGCGCCTAATATGTGCGCACCTAATGTCAAGTCAAATTCCTCGTATGTGTAAACATGCGTGGCAATAAAGTTTCATTCTGATTCTGATTCTGATTCTGTCGACGTGCGCTGGTGTACAGACATGCGCAGTAAACATATTTTCTGCCTACATTTGGAATAAGTGTTTTCATGTGCACCATTCCGATTAACAATCTGCATAACCCACCCCTCTCTGTTTACATGGACACAAGTAACCAGATTAAAAGCCTGATCGGAATAAAAATGCTTCATGTAACCGCCAATCTGGAATATTCTAACCTGATCATGCTCATTCAGATCAAAATTTCATTCCGATTGAGAGGGGTGGGTTATGCCGATTGTTAATCGGAATGGTGCGCATTGAAACACTTATTCCGAATGTAGGGCAGAAAATTATGTTTACCTGCGCAGGTCCGTACACCAGCCGCATGTCGACGTGATGTATTTCTGCCTTAGCAGCAGCTAGCGGAAAGCATAGCGGGAAGTAAAACAAAACTGGTCTGTATCATCCTGCTGTCTCCCTCTGTTCGTCATATGCAGAAGTATGTACTTGTAGCTTCATGACGGAGACCAGCAGAAGCAAAGAGTACAGTCTGAATAACACAATATCAGGTCAATTTCAACACGAAGCGGGGCTGCTAACACCGGAGACGTTGCTTCTTCTTCTACTATTTTCGGAATGTAGAAATGTTCGACGTGCGCATGTCAAGGTGATTTATTCCGTTCAAACGTGTGACACATGGAAACGCACGTCCTAATCAGATCAGCTTTTTCAGGATCCATGTAAACAGTAAAAATTACTGATCTGAATTGTAATCAGATTGATGAAATTTTTGCCCATGTAACCCTGCCAATCGGAATGAAATTTTTGATCCGAATGACGTGATCGGTAGGAATATTCAGATTTGCCATGTTTACATGAAGCATTTTTATTCCGATCAGGCTTTTAATCTGGGTTACTTGTGTCCATGTAAACATAGCCATTGGATATGACCTATGTTTTTCCTGCCTCAGCCTCTAACAGCTGATGAGTTATTGTTTCGTCAATACCGACTTATGAACGTGTTAACTTGAGAAGGAAATGATGTAGGCTTTTCATACCCATACCATACATACTGTATGTCTATGAAAAACTTTGCATAAGTTTGAATTTGGGTGACCTTGACCTCAAGGTCAGCGGTCACATTTTATATAACTCTTGTAAAGTTATAACTCAAGAAGGAAATAAGGGAGACTTTTGATATTGATACCATAGTTGTATCTATAAGAATTCAAAAACGAGTTTGAATTTGGGGGGTGAACTCGAGGGTCAAGGTCACCAGTCAATTTTTCCAAAAACATTGCAAATATATAACTGAGAAAGGGAAAGATGTACATGTTTCACGTTGATATCATAGTTCTATCTGGGGATGAGTTTGAATTTTGACAATGTCAACCTCAGGGTTAAGCTCAGAGGTCAACTCAAAAAACCTTGTAAATATGAGATAACTTGTAATGAAAGAGATGTAGGTTTTTTCATATATGATCCCATAGTTCATCTATGAAATATCTGGGATGATTTTGATTTTGGTAACTTTGCATACACATTCAGCTAGCCAGCAGGCTGAGGGGTACCATTAGCAACCGCCAATATTTTTTGGACTTGGAAAGAAATGTTCAGGTCCAGACGAGTCTTGCTATGCTTTTCTGCCAACTGTTATCTGTTAAGGTACATGTCCACCTAGGCATCTGTTCCCCTGCGCCTCCTCCACCTCGGGATCCATCAGGAGCATGGACAGGGGCTTAACCAGGTGAGAGTGACAAGCCCAATACTCTGTAGTCACAAACTACACGGAGAGTATCACAGTCTGGTCAAAGAACTTTGGCTGGTTTTCAAGCAGTATTTTCAGCTACAGAAGTGCAGTTTGATGAGCCTTTTCTGTCTACCTCAACCCGCTCTGCTCTCCATGACCTGCAGACTTGTAAGTGATTGGTTGCCGCTACTTCCTGGGTGGGTGGACTGCTCTAGTCTGTTCATGACGCTTCCAGACATTAAAGTTTTGCTGATCTCTTCAAAAGTAAAAAACCAAAACATCCATCCATCCATCTTCTACTTGCTTTTCCGGAGGTCCAGGTTGCAGAGGCAGCAGCTCAAGCAGAGAAGTCCAGACTTCGCTCTCCCTGGCTACCTGCTCCAACTCTTCAGAGAGGATATCAAGATATTCCCAGGCCAGCTGGGAGATGTAGTCTCTCCAGCATGTCCTGGGTCTGCCCCAGGGTCTCCTCCCAGTGGGACGTGCCCGAAACATCTCAAGTGGGAGGGCATCCAGGAGGCATCCTGATCAGATGCCCAAACCACCTCAACTGGCTCCTTTGATGTGGAGGAGCAGTGGTTCTACTCTGAGCCTCTCCCGGATGACTGAGCTCCTCACAGTATCTCTGAGGGGTGAGTCCAGCAATCCTACGGAGAAAGCTCATTTCAACCGCTTGTGTCTGGTGATCTTCATTCTTTCGGTCATTACCCCAAAGCTCATGACCACAGGTGAGGGTAGGGAACGTAGATTGACCAGTAAATCGACAGCTTTGCTTTAGAGCTTAGCTCCCTCTTCACCACAACAAACTGGTACAACGTCTGTATCACTGCAGGGGGTTGCGCCGGTCTGTCTGTTATCTCTTGCGCCATTCCTCCCCTCACTTGTGAATGAGACCCCAAGATACTTAAACTCCCCCACTTGGGGCAGGAGCTTGTCCCCAACCCAGAGAGGACAACCCACCTCCTTCCGGCTGAGGACCATGGACTCGGACTTGGAGTAGCTGATTCTCATCCCAACTGCTTCACACTCAGTAGCAAACCATCCCAGCAAGGTCTGTAGGTCATTGGTCAATGAAGCCAGCAGGACAACATCATCTGCAAACAGCAGAGATGAGACCCTGTGGTCACCGAGCATGACACCCTCCAATCCTTGACTGCACCTAGATATCCTGTCCATAAAAATTATGAACAGGATTGGTGACAAAGGGCAGCCCTGACAGAGTCCAGCTCTCACTGGAAACGAGTTTGACTGGGTGTTGGCAATACAAACCAAACTCTTGCACTGGTCGTAGTACAGACCAGATAACTCGTAACCACAAGCCCGATACCCCATACTCCTGCAGCACCCCTCACAAGAGACCACGAGGGACGCGGTTGAATGCTTTCTCCAAGTCAACAAAACACATGTGGACTGGTTGGGCAAACTCCCACAAATCCTCGAGGATTCTCAAGAGGGTAAAGAGCTGGTCCAATGTGCCACGGGCCAGGATGGAAAATCAGATTGCTCCTCCTGGATCCGAGGTTTGACCAGCAGTTGGACTCTCCTCTCCAGTATCCTGGCATAGACCTTCCCAGGGAGGCTGAGAAGTGTGATCCTCCTGAAGTTGGAACACATCCTCCGGTCCCCCTTTTTAAAAAGAGGAACCACCACCCTGGTTTGCCATGCCAAAGGCACTGTCCCCGACCTTCATGCAACATTGCAGAGGCGTGTCAACCATGACAGTCCTACAACATCCAGGACCTTGAGGTACTCAGGGCGAATCTTGTCCACCCCTGGGGGCCCAGCCACCAGAGAGGTTTTTAACCTCTTCAGCAACCTCAGTCCCTGTGATGGGCAAGTTGTCCCCCTCATCCTCAAGCCCCTGCTTCCTCTGTGGAAGGCATGTCAGTGGGATGAGGAGATCCTCGAGGTATGCCTTCCACTGCCCGACGAAGTCCCCAGTCAAAGTCAGCAGCACCCCATCTGCACCATACACAGTGTGGACAGGGAGCTGCTTCCCCTTCCTGAGTCACCGGACAATTTGCCAGAATCTCTTCGAGGCCAACCGAAAATCTTGTTCCATGGCCTCACCAAACTCCTCCCACACCTGAGTTTTTGCTTCAGCACCACCCGAGCTGCACTCCACTTGGCCTGCCGGTACACCTCAGCTGCTTCAGGAGTCCCACAAACCAACCAAGTTCGATAGGACTCCTTCAACTTGATGGCCCTCCTCACCACTAGTGTCCACCACTTGGTTCAGGGGTTGCCACCACGAGATGCACCAACAACCTTGTGGCCACACCTCTGGACAGCTGCTTCAACAATGCGGTGGTGAGCATGGCCCATTCAGACTCCATGTCCCCAGACTTCCTCGAGTGTGGTCAAAGTTCTTTCGGAGGTGGGAGTTGAAGACCTCCCGGACAGGGGCCTCAGCCAGACGTTCCCAGTACAACCCTCATGATATGTTTAGGTCTACCGGGTCTGAGTGGCGTCCACCCCTGCCATTGGATCCAACTCACCACCAGGTGGTGATCAGTTGACAGCTCTGCACCTCTCTTTACCCGAGTGTCCAAGACATGTAGTCGCAGATCTGATGACACAATAACAAAATCGATCATCGACCTGCAACCTAGGGTGTCCTGGGTCCTGTGTATGTGTATATATATATACAGTGGGGCAAAAAAGTATTTAGTCAGCCACCAATTGTTCAAATTCTCCCACTTAAAAGATGAGAGAGGTCTCCAATTTTCACCATAGGTATACTTCAGCTATGAGAGACAAAATGAGAAAAAAAAATCCAGAAAATCACATTGAAGGATTTTTAATGAATTAATTGGTAAATTCCTCAGTAAAATAAGTATTTGGTCACCTACAAACAAGCAAGATTTCTGGCTCTCACAGACCTGTAACTTCTTCTTTAAGAGGCTCCTCTGTCTTCCACTCATTACCTGTATTAATGGCACCTGTTTGAACTCGTTATCAGTATAAAAGACACCTGTCCACAACCTCAAACAGTCAGACTCCAAACTCCACTATGGCCAAGACCAAAGAGCTGTCAAAGGACACCAGAAACAAAATTGTAGACCTGCACCAGGCTGGGAAGACTGAATCTGCAATAGGTAAGCAGCTTGGTGTGAAGAAATCAACTGTGGGAGCAATTATTAGAAAATGGAAGACATACAAGACCACTGATAATCTCCCTCGATCTGGGGCTCCATGCAAGATCTCACCCCGTGGGGTCAAAATTATCATGAGAACGGTGAGCAAAAATCCCAGAACCACATGGGGGGACCTAGTGAATGACCTGCAGAGAGCTGGGACCAAAGTAACAAAGGCTACATCAGAAACACACTACGCTGCCAGGGACTCAAATCCTGCAGTGCCAGACGTGTCCCCCTGCTTAAGCCAGTACATGTCTAAGCCCATCTGAAGTTTGCTAGAGAGCATTTGGATGATCCAGAAGAGGATTGGGAGAATGTCATATGGTCAGATGAAACCAAAATAGAACTTTTTGATAAAAACTCAACTTGTCGTGTTTGGAGGAGAAAGAACACCATACCTACTGTGAAGCATGGGAGTGGAAACATCATACTTTGGGGCTGTTTTTCTGCAAAGGGACCAGGACGACTGATCTGTGTAAAGGAAAGAATGAATGGGGCCATGTATCGTGAGATTTTGAGTGAAAACCTCCTTCCACCAGCAAGGGCATTGAAGATGAAACATGGCTGGGTCTTTCACCATGACAATGATCCCAAACATACCGCCCGGGCAATGAAGGAGTGGCTTCGTAAGAAGCATTTCAAGGTCCTGGAGTGGCCTAGCCAGTCTTCAGATCTCAACCCCATAGAAAATCTTTGGAGGGAGTTGAAAGTCTGTGTTGCCCAGCGACAGCCCCCAAAACATCACTGCTCTAGAGGAGATCTGCATGGAGGAATGGGCCAAAATACCAACAACAGTGTGTGAAAACCTTGTGAAAACTTACAGAAAACATTGACCTCTGTCATTGCCAACAAAGGGTATATAACAAAGTATTGAGATTAACTTTTGTTATTGACCAAATACTTATTTTACCGAGGAATTTATCAATTAATTCATTAAAAATCCTTCAATGTGATTTTCTGGATTTTTTTTTTCTTATTTTGTCTCTCATAGTTGAGGTATACCTATGATGAAAATTGGAGACCTCTCTCATCATCTTTTAAGTGGGAGAACTTGCACAATTGGTGGCTGACTAAATACTTTTTTACCCCACTGTATATACTGTATATATATATATATATATATATATGTGGACAAATTGTGGTTAGCACAGAAGTCCACGTAACACCACTCGGGTTCAGATCGGGCAGGCCCTTCCTCCCAATCACTCCCCTCCGGGTTTCACTGTCGCTGCCCACATGTGCATTGAAGTCCCCCAGTAGGACAATGGAGTCTCCAAGAGGAGCACTCTCCAGCCATAGTCAGAGACTCCAAAAACGGTGGGTACCCTGAACTATCACTTGATGCATAGGCACAAATGATGGTCAGGACCCGTTTCCCAACCTGAAGGCGCAGGGAAACTAACCTTTTGGTCCACCAGGGAGAACTCCAGTGTTGAGGCAGCAAGGTGGGGGGATACAAGAATACCCACCCCTGCCCATCGCCTCTCACCGGGACAACTCCAGAGTAGGGCCAAGCTCCAGCCCCCTCCGGAAACTGGTTCCAGAACCAGAGCTGTGCGTTGAGATGAGCCCAACTATATCTAGCCGGTAGCTCTCAACCTCATACACCAGCTCCATCTCCTTCCCCGCCAGAGAGGTGACATTCCACCGTCCCAAAAGCCAGTTTCGAAAGCTGCGGATCAGACCGTGAAGGTCTCTGCCTTCGCCTGCCACTTGATCCACATAGCCCCGGATGAGGCGGTCCAGTGCTATGTGGATGCGGAAAGCAAAACATTTTTCTGAAAACGGTCAAAGCGAGAAATAAATGTGTAGTTGCCAAATGTGTCTACTTTTAACTAACAACCACTATTTTAAAAGTTCCGGGAAGTGATTGGCTCCACGCTCCTGCTCCTTATTTGTGTATTATGCATCTGTGCAGGGATTCAGGAGAAGGAGGAGCGGGCACCTCCAAGCAATGGCTTGAGATAGTTGTAGGCCGTGAGCAGCTCCCTCAAAATGTGGCTAGAAAATGATTTTCGTGGCACCCAACTGGGAACTACGGGATCTTTGATGATTTCTATGTAAAAAAAAACCTGCTGAATCCGAAAATCGATGTTCCCACTGTCAAAGGTGTGGATAGCTATGTCAAATTTGCATAAATCCAAGATGGCTGCCACGACTAACCAAGGGAATGAATGGCCTAACATTTCAACCAGTCTACCTAGAAACACGTTTGAGGTCTCTTTTTCGGATAATGTTGAGCCGAGGAATCGATTTCTGAGGTCGACTTTGTGATTGAGGGTCAAAGAACCATGCTAATTTGCATAAATCTAAGATGGCTGCCATGGATGGACTAACTTTTTAGCCATTCTACCTAGAATCACGTTGGGAGACGTCCTTTTTGGCTAATGTTAACCCGAGGAAATCGATTTCCGAGGTCATTAGTGTGACTGAGGGTCAAAGAACCCCCGCTGATTTGCATAAATCCAAGATGGCCACCATGGGTGTGGATGGACTATATTTTGAACCACTCTACCTATAACCACGTTTGAGACGTCTTTTTCGGATAATGTTGACCCGAGGAATCGATTTCTGAGGTCAGATATGTGATTGAGGGCTCCACTAATTTTCATAAATCCAAGATGGCTCACAAGTATTTCAGTATCAAAGATATGAGAAATAACATACCAGTAATATAATATGTGTTAAGATTAAATAGACATTATTTTTCTTTAAACTTTCACCACTCCAAATTGTAAGATCTACCAATTTTCTTACCAGCATCACATGTCTCAGCTTGCATCAGTTTTACAGTGACACGATTTGTCCGTGGCCCTTCTCTGAGCGTTTCCTTCTTGCAGATGATGCAGATGTTTGGCAACACATTGCTTGACCTTGCAGATGCTTGGCTGATGGTTGCTGCAGCATGGTGAGATCGCAGTCGCTTTTTAGGAGATGGTGTTGGGGGACTACGTTCTGGTCCGCTTTGCTCCTGAGGCTCAGGAATGTGGGCTTCGGCCAGTCGTTTTTTACGAGCTTCAGCATGTTCCACTCTTGTTTTGTCCGTAAAACGGCTATAGCACACACAATGGTAGCCAAATGTTGGATCAAGGTTGTTTAGATCTGAAAACATATTATATGGACCATAGGGTATTATAACATTAGGCCTACCTTGTACCCATATAGATATAAAACATACATAGATTGCAGATAATTTTCACATTAACAGTGAGCTTATAATAGAGACCTTGTGCGACCTAGTCACTGCTCAATGTAAACTTGCAAAATGGCAAGCACAGACCGTGTGCCCATATTTATTGAGAGCATAAAGTATACAGGCGACTGCTGCTGCCATGAGTTTAACCTTTCTTGGGTGACACATCACAAACATATGGGCTTTCCTTAACAGGCCATTTTCCATCCACCTAAGGCTTGATAGTATGGGTGTGACTATGTGCAAACTATATAAATGTATGCCCAAACTTGTTCCTCCCTCACCTACTAGTACACTGCACCCCTTGGGCTTGGGCTGAGAAGTACATCCAACCCTCAGACTCAGAGTTAAGCTCATTGGGATTGCTACCCTTTTCCCATTTGAGCTACTTTGTGGTAGTGGTATATTTTGACTATAATTCAGGCCCAGGGTGGGTTCTGGGGATAGATGCATCATCAGAGTGAGTCGATCTGCATCATCTAGATCTGTACTAGGACTATGTTACCTGGCACCCAGAGTCCCTTGGTTATTAGCATCCACAACCCCAGATCGGCCTACTCGGAGTCTTAGACCAGGACTAGGTCACCCTGTGAGCGGTTGACAAAGGTTTTAGACATCTAGGGTTCCATTTTAGTTCATATTTAGAGTTACAAATGATCGGAGCCAAACGACTCCAGGGCACACGCAGTACAACCATAAACAATGGCTGCCACTCACCTTTCTTGAACAAGTCACGACGTTGTTCTGCTACTTTCTGTTGGGATCCGTCAAGTACAAGCCATTTTTGGGCACACTCACGTACTTTTGCCCACGATGCTTCAGTAAAACGAGTGATACTGCCCGAAAACTTATCGGAAATGTGAATAACACAGGAGAGGCTTTCAGCGCACGCTACCCCTGTGGGCGCTGCCATTTTGTTGTCACATGACCAAAGGGACGACGCTGATTGGTTAAAACGTCCCGGACTGGGCCATGTTTAAGGTAGCCAGACAATTATTACCGACTGACTTCAATCGCATTTTTCATACAGCTATCCACACCTTTGGAAGTGGGAACATCGATATTTTGTCTTACAATAATGTAATCTTAATTTAGAAACACTAAAATTTTAGTTCCCCATTGGGTGCCACGAAACTGAACAAAAAGTGGCAGCTGCTCACGGCCTATTGATACCACGCTACCAGAGTGCATGCAGGGCGTGCTACATACACAATGAATGGGAAGCATGAAAACGCTCGCCTAGGTGGGCACGAACCTTTACTCTGTTGTTGAATTAGTTCACTTGTTTACAGCATTTTCAAATAATTATTGATGACAATCAGCTACAGTGGTTAGCACTGCAGCCTCACAGCTAGAAGGTTCCAGGTTCCAATCCCCAGGCTGGTAGGGGTGGGGACCTTTCTGTGCAGAGTTTGCATGTTTTACACACACACACACACATACACACACACACACACACACCACATTATCAACAGCATGTTCTCCCTGTGCTGTGTGCGTTTACTCCGGGGGGCTCAGGTTTCCTCCCACAATCCAAAAACATGCATGTTAACCTGTTGAACTCTGTTCAACTTCCCTAAAAACGCCTAAAAATATCATGCCCAAAGTAAATCAAAAGCTGTTCTTCAACCCTTTGCAGCATCTTCATGGGGTTGGTCTCATTTAAAAGAAAACACTCTGAATTTTTTGGCAAAACAGTCATAATCTCTCTAAGTGCTCCTGCCACTGAGTAACAAGAAAGTTCGCCTGGGTGTTTTTTTTAGATACAAATGCTTGCAAATAACATACAGCTGTCAGATACTGGCTGGAAAACACAACAGAAATGTAGAACCAAGTGTTTTCAAGCTCAGGTCAAAATTTTGTAAAAATACCACAAAAAATGAATATATTGCACAGCTTTTTTTCTCAGGTTGTAACAAGGCTGTGTCTGTACTGGAAGACTGGAAATACAGCTTTTTTTTTCAGTGCGCACTGAGACGCACTAAGATGCAGAGACGTGACCGCCCGCGGAATTCACAGCGTTCAAGGGGTTAAGTTAATTGGTGATTCTAAATTGTCCCTAGATACCGGTTTCTGATAGGTCCTTAGAATAGAGGGTTAGAGTAGCAACTAGTTAAGCGCTTTGAGTGGTCTTTGTGCTATATGAGCACAGGCCCTTATCCATTTTGAAAAGCAATGCCTTTTAAAACTTCATGTATTTTTATTTTATTTTGCAAAGTTGTATTTGCATCTAAAAAATGAAGTACACACAGAAAAATAAAGGTATCATTTCTGTACCTTACAGGATACTTTTCAGAAAAGTGCCCTGTAAGGTACAGAAATGGTCCTTAAGGTGGCAACTATAGACCTTTGTTTGAATTTAAAGGTACATTTTTGTCACTGGAGCTCCAGATACATTCTTCAAGGTACAGTTTTCATATGTTTTAGGGTACTACTGGAGCAACAAGCGTTTGTACTTTTTTAGGCCCATTGCTGTACTTTGATTTCTTGGTGTGTACTAGATTGTTGATTACTTACATTTAGACATTTTTATGTGTTCTAAAATTTTATGTGAGTAACCAAATTAGATTTTTTTAAGCATGCATTCATTTACATGATTATCTAATAGACAAAGTGAAGTATCATTCATCACAGTGTGTGTGAGATATTTTCTTTCCACTAGACTTAAAAAATTTACGTAAAATAGTGAAACATCGTAACATGGACTGTGGGAAAAAAAGTTTGGTCTGTGACTTGCACCTTAAAATCCAGCAATTTTATTTCAAATTAATCACAATAACATAAAACCTGATTGACGTTCTCCAGATCAGTAATGCTTGGGTTTGATGTTATAGGATGTATATATTATTTTAATGGTGCAGCACATCTCAATCGTTTTAAGCTCATACTTTTTTCAACCACTGGAGGTCTCTCAAGTATTGCTCAGCTCTGGACTCATTATCTTAATGACTGGGTCCTCACTGCCAACTACCCTCCCTCTTTTTTTTTTTTTTTTTTTTTACGCCCCCGCCTCCTGCTCCCCATCCATTCTTCACTGAAGTTGCTTAGGGTGCCAGGTCACTCAGAGGTGAAGATATAAACAGCTGCCACTCTCCCAGAGCACGGGCTCTACCATGGTCCCAGCCCTCCGTCGAACCCATCACGCCTTTTCTCAGTCAATCAAAGTAGAGAGAAATGGTGCTCAGTACCATACAGTACACAACATGAGGGTTAAGTCGGTGACAAAAGTGTTCAACTCCAAGCCCTCCTAAATTCAAGGTGAAAAGATTGCGCAAATTCGGTACTAATCTGCACTTCTTCGCTATAGTCTGCTGTGGAAATACTGAGTCTGAGTCCCCCCGACACACACACCGCTGGACGGGCTCCCAGGTCGCCGCTCGTTTGCTCCCGCCTGCGTGCGAGAGGGGAGAATGCCCCTTGAATGCAGATGGATTCATTAGGTCTGAGTAACACCCTTCTCCTCCATCATGCTGACACAAACACATACACACTGTAACTGCTCTGGCTTTGCAAAAGGGAACAGTGAGTTCTGCAGATCTGGATGCTCTCCCCTCAGAAACACACACACACACATGGTTGTCTCCAGTGTAAACAACGCCATGCGGTTTCACTAAGCAAGATTAAGTCAAATGCTGCTGGATCGTGTTCGGCCATCTTAGCCCAAACACAGGGCCCCATCCACATGTGTTAAGCATTTCGTTGGATCCCTTGAATATAAGCAGAGGACAGAGACTGGGTTCTTTGATGAGGTTTCTTCATGTTTAATGGAGGTGGGATCGGTAGTGGGGGGGGGGGGGTTACACTGACAAGCTTTCTTTGTGTCGACAGCCAGAAGTCAAAAATGCTTTCTTGGTTAAAGACAAAACTACAGAAAACACTGTTATAACTGTCATTCCCTTTAAAAGCGCAAACGTCTATCGTACTACTGCATTTTACTGCCCTAGTTGGTTGTATCAGATCACAGTAGGGGGGGTGGGGGCAAATCAGAGAAATGTCAGACTGGCTCTGCTACCAGGCTGATTTGGGAGCCCTTGTGTGTTCAGTGTGTAAGTGTGTGACAACCGGTCATGGGCTGCTGATCCACAAAGCCTCAACCATCCCCTCCCCATGTTTGCTCTCCTCCTCACACACAAGCACATAACATCACACTCCCCCCACCTCTCTCTTTTTTCCTCCATTTACACATGTTGTTCATACATACCAGCCATCCATCCCTTGTCGCGCACAGGCACGACTTCCCTGTTGCCAACCTCAGTCGCTCCGCCTCGCCTGGCTGCACTGCTGTCCCTCTGTAGTGACAGATGAGTGTGTGTTAGAGAAACATTTCCTCCAGGCCCGGGAGTCACTTTCAAAGCAGCTACAGAAACGATTCCGAGGAGCCTAATGGGCACTGGAGAGCTGAAGCGCGGCCCTGAGTGGCCGCGTGCAGATGTAGCACCCTGCTCATTATGTTGCTCCAATGGGTCACTGTGCAGCCTCCTTTATGAGACGACCCTTATGGCGATGTGTCTTATTATATCAGCTGCTGGGACGGATGTTAATACTGTTCTGCAGGCGTGCGTGCTGCATACTCTCGAGCCCGTGGAGTGATGAGACGTGGTTGGTGTTCGGAGTGCATCTCATTGCACGGGCTAATTCTGTTTAACCCGGTGAAGTCTGCTTCGTGGCACGGTCAGAATGCCCCAAGGAGACCACTGTGTACCTCTGCTTTATTACGCACCTGAGGAGGCTCTCCCCCACACAAGCACAGTCCGCTGTTTGCTGTGTGTAATTTACTGGGCAGCCCGTGGCTAGGCCTTCATCTGCAGGAAGGCGCGAACAGAGCCTTGGCGCCAGTAATTGGACTTTAGAACTGATTGGGGAACTTGATTGACCCCCGGTAATGGATTTGAGTGAATAATTATTTGTAGTTATGGTTGGAAGATGATATCAGGGAGAGAGAGACCAATCCCACCAGTGTGACTCACCCCTGCCGCCAGAGCAGAACGCTGCCAGCACTCAATTAATGAAATCCAGCTGCTCAGACTCCCCACGTGTAGTGGCTGATCAAAAAACCCACACAGGGGTCTGGTCAGAAGAAGGGTTATCTTCATCCAACCTTTCCCTTTTGCACAACTGGCAGCCTGTGGCCCATCACAATAGTGATTATAAAATCTTCTCCACTCCAGGTACAAGACATTAAGGTTGATAATGTCTCCATTATTTTTTAACTGCCTGTGGCAGTGCTCAGCGTAGCCTATGGCAGCCATGTTAATGAGACCTCTCAAGATGGCAGGCAGCGCCTCCTCAGGACACAAAATGCAATCACTCTTAATCCAGCACTTTAATTGCTGGCCAAGTCTGCCTAAGTGAATTCAGCTGTTCCATCTCTGCAGGCGAGCGGCTGCAACTCGAGAATATCATTCTCCCAAAGATAAACTGGGCTCCAAAACAAATGGGTAGTGATGCGAGGCGGCCCGTCTTGTTAAAAGTCAGGATTGTTTCTTGTGTTTGAGATTTCCTTCTGTCCTCCCCTTACCTTCTTTATGCCTGATTTTTTACTCTCTACAACTCTAAACAATCAGGCCCCTTTTTATTTAAAAGTTCTGATACTACCGTATTATCCTAACAGAGCACTACGCTCCCAAAATGCAGGATTACTTGTAATACCCAGAATCTCTAAAAGTACAATGAGAGGCAGAGCCTTCAGTTATCAAACTCCTCTACTGTGGAATCAGCTGCCAATCTGGATTCGGGAGTCAGACTCGATCTCTGTTTTTAAGAATAGGGTTAAAACCTTCCTTTTTGATATAGCCTACAATTAGGGAGGGATCTTGTGTTTCTGAACCCTCCCTTAGTTATGCTGCTAATAGGTTTAGACAGCCGGGGGACCTCCAGTAATGCACTGGGCCTCACTCCTTTCTTCACTCTCAATGAAATATTTTTTTTTGCTGGTCATTAACATCTGTTTGTTCTCTCCCATAGATTGAGTCCCCATCGTGCTGTTTGCTCTCTACATGTCTGTTCTTTTCATCTTCTCTGTCCCTTCACCCCCCAGCCAGTCGCAGCAGATGACTGCCCCTCCCTGAGCCTGGTTCTGCTGGAGGTTTCTTCCTGTTAAAAGGGAGTTTTTCCTCTCCACCGTCGCCAAGTGCTTGCTCACAGGGGATCGCCTGATTGCTGGGGTCTTTCTGCAACTGTGGGGGTTCCCCCTACAGTTGAAAATGCTATGAGATGACTGTTGTTGTGAAATGGTGCTATATAAATAAAGTTGAATTGAATTATGGAGTTGGGGAGCAGCTAGCTTCCTTCCTCCCATTTTTGTCTTCCTCTTTTCTTGCTACTTGATTTCGCATCATTGTCTTCACCGATCTCCTTGTTACATTCTATTTTTCTTTACTCCTCCTCCTGCCTCTCTTGTTTCTACGAATCCTCCTGTCATATGTCCCTGTCCCCCTTCCCTCCCTCCCTTTCTATCTTTCCCCGTCCGTGTGACCCCTCATTGCACTCTTGCCAGTCTCTATTATTTCTGGCTGCCCAGTGGCCTGGTCAGGCCGGTGTTCGGGGGCTGCAAGCAGCCCGTGTTATGACAGGTAACACTGGGGCACACACTCTGTCTGGTAACACGTGGAGGTCAGCCTGTCATACCTGTCCACAGCTTCAGCGCGCTCACACACCAGCACATGTGCACACACACACTAACGCCATGATTCACTGTGTATAGATAACTGCCAGACAGCCCTGGCTGTAACCTTAGATTCAGCAGAAGTGAGCGATGAGGCACAGTGCAATAGAAATGCACCCTTTCTCGCTCTGCTCCTTTGTACCCTCAAAACAATATCTTTTTTTTTTTAACGATCTTACTTGATGTGCTGCTGTTACAGCCCTGGCAGCCAGCGGGAGTGCTGTAGTTGTTCATGTTTAGCACAGAGGAAGAGGATTTAACTGGATAGTGGCTGTTAACTACTCCTAGCCTCTCCTCTCTCCTGGCATGGCCTGCTCTGCGTGTTAATGACCACTCACAGTTGCTGCCCTGAGGGGGCTGCAGGACAGAGTCAGCCAACATCAGACCCTCACAGCGCCTCCAAGACCATCTGCTCCAAGCACAGAGGATATTTTCCTTTTATTTCTCTTCTCATTGTTTATAAAAGGAGGTAAAGTACAGTTAATTTTAATGCAGATACTTCAGCAAATAATGCCAACATATTCCCTCAAAATAATTTTTACCCAGCTACCCTTTGTCAGCTAGTGGATAGCCAGAGTTGTAAGGTTGACGGCCTGTAGTGAGAGCAGTCATCCTCCACCCAGTGAACACTTTCTGTCCACCCCAGACAAGATGGTAGCACCCCAGCAGTCGATCAGCGGTTGTTGTTACCTTGGCATGTTTCTGGCTCCCCATCTGATTGAGGGCAGTGCCCCACACTACCAGGCCGGTGTGGGCCAAGGGGGTGGCATGGGTTTGTCACGCTAGGTTGACATTTCAGGGAGCTTTGCCAGGACACCACAGCACATTTTGTCCTCCTGGACGACTGGTGTGGGAGTGAATGTGTCAACTCAGGCAGATGGGCAGGCGTCAGTGCCAACGGCACTGGACTGTACTGGTCCACTGGCCTGGCAACTGGTCCAGCTAGCCAGACGTAGTGTTTCCTGGCACATGGTGGAGAGGGATACTTTTGCTTCTATCTGCAGATCCTCAGAACACATGTCTGCATACAGCTTCTGAAAGTGCGAGACTGGTGCTATAAAAAATTTATAATGTAACTGAATATTAAGATCAGTTTTCCTTCGAAGTCAAAGGCTGCACAAACATAAAAACCCCTTTGGTATAATAGAAGATTAAAGGTGTCAATGCTGAAATGTAGTGTTTAGCAAAAACACACACAAACATTAAAAACCAACCAAACCCTAAGACTACTATCATGCTCAAGATTTATGGCTTAAAAGTGTATTGGGGGCAGCACAATTCCAGACCCTCTTCTGCCCCACGTTACCGTTAATCGACATACAGTATGAAAATAGAGAACAAAAGTTTGAGTCAGCAGGTCAAAGGTGGCGGTTGATTTTATCATCACAGGAATAGCTAAAGTAAGGCCAGATATAACAAGAACAAAATACGGCAAATTCAATCCTTGTTGGAAAATACAAGATGTTGATGTAAATTTGATTTGGCAGAAGTGGCTCAGAAGATAGAGCGGGTCGTCCACTAACCCGCTCTCCCCAGACATCCTGCCGTTGTGTCCCTGGGCAAGACATTTAACAACAAATACTGAAAATGTAAAGGGACTGAAAATTGATATTATTGATATATACAAACAGAAATTAAGCTAAATTTGGTGTACAGCTCTGAAAAAAAAATAAGGGATCACTGCAAAATCTTACTTAAATTAGCATCTCTACATACAGTCATGTGAAAAAATTAGGATACCCTGTATAAGCCTGTGTGTGTGGTTTTTTTTTTTTTTACATATTTGGACATATGGATATTTAATATCAATGTTAAAAATACTGGGAGATTTACGTAATACAACTAAACAATTGAAAATGAATTGAAGACTTTTTTCAAATTTTCTGTAAAATGTAATTCTAAACAAATAATGAGGAATAAATTAGGACACCCTCCATGTTTTTTAGGACACCCCCACATTCATTCCCACTTACAGTGGATAAAATAAATTTTAAAAAATGCAAATAAAAACAAAAACAAGGTTAGACATAGATACGTGAACATTTCTTAATAAAGAACTGAATATTTAAGGGGGTGTCCAAATTTTTTTCACATGACTGTATATGGCAACCTTTCAATTTGAGTATCTGTTGAATTCCAACATAAAGACACATCAGTCCACTGAAGGATGTACTGATTAGGTGATCATCTAAGCATGGTAAGACGCATGAAAGCTGTGACTAAAAGTCAGCATTATCTATCTATAAATTCAAGACATCTCTGTCTGTTTATGTGTCTGTGTGTGTGTTCCTCAGATATCTCTCAAACCGTTCGTCACACTGACCTAAAATTTTAAACGTGCTTTGCTGAAGCTACGAGGGTGTGCATCCCTGAATATGGAGTCACTCAGTCAAAATATGTAATTTTTTATCAATAAAAGTTTAGCCACCGCGGTGTGACCACTCAATGTCTTCATCCCCTGGCTTCAAGATGGGTGGGTGGGGTTTCAGATTGACTCTGTGCTCACTGGAGAATACGCTGCATTACGGCCATGCTGATTGGACAATACACAGCATCACGACCTGTCAGTCACAACAACGCTTCGCAAACAAAGATTTTAGAAGTGCTTTGCTGCTGAGGTTACGAGGGTGTGCATCCACGAGTATGGAGCCGCTCAGTCAAAATATATACCATAAAGTTGCGTAGGTCTAATGGATATATTTGCCATACAGAACACGAGAAGGGAGGACCCGCTGCCAGGGACCCGTGGTGCCGCAATGACATCACTGCCACATGGATAAAGCAGCAGCCGAGACTCCCGTTAACCGGCCAACACCGGTGTCCCACTGTGTGCTCCACGAACGTTCGGGGGGAGGCACACTCAGCCTGCCCGGTCAGTGGTAGACGACAGTCCCGACTGCTGCTTCATTGTGGAGCGGAATGACCAGATCAACTGCATATTACATGCGGACACATGCGTTGACTAAACAAGAAGACGCAAAAATGTCCAAATAATGAAATAAATCATTTTTATTTAACCTCTTGCACTCCGTTGTACCGCGGGCGGGCAAGTCTCTGCGTCCTAGGGCGCACGAGGGCGCACTCGGGCGCACGAGGGCGCACTCGTGCGTCCTCGCGCGCTCTCGGACGCATGGTCCTGATGGTGGTGATGTAGTTGGTGTTGGCGTCCAAGCGTCACTGAAAAAAAAAAGCTGCAGACACAGCCGCGAACAGATTAGTTCATCTGATTGACCTCTCATTCGACTAATAAGAGCCTTGAATTGGGTTTCTGATACCTTGAAGAACCAATGAATGAAAATCTAGCCAGAAGGACCCGCCTCCCAACGCTTTGAATGCAGTGAGCCAATTGAAGCAGAGAAGTTCGCGAGCTGATTTTTTTTTAAGGCTGGGTGAAGACTGGCTGCTGGAGCGGATCAAAAAAGGACGCAGGAAGAGCCCCACAGACCCAGCAGCATGGAGACTATCCACAAATGCAACCTGTGTGACAGGGAGTGCCATTTGTGGATCGGCATGTTCGGCCACAGGCGGTGCTTATTTTGTATTGGTTCCAGCAGAGTAGACGTTATGATTTCTTCCATGGTCATCATAGACCGACGGAGGCTGACAATGAAGGCTGAGTGACACACACGCCTTCGCCAGTCTTTTTTTAATTACTACTGTTATTTGTTTTGAAAAATCGTTCGGCAAAAACCGCAATCATGGAAGCACAAAACCGCAATAATGGAATTATGTTTTGATCGGGTCGCGAGACCAGAACCAGAGTGGACCAGCGTCGCGTTCGTCTGACAATGAGGAAGAGAAGTTCGCCAGGACACTGCTGCTGTGAAGAGGTAAGGTGTTATAAGCTAAATTATTCTCTATCCCTGGAAATTGTAATCCAAAATGACTTTTGACCGATCGGTAAATTACAACTGTGCGGCGCACGAAGTCTGAAGTTCGTGCGCCGCAGTACAAGGGGTTGCTCGCCGCGTACAGGCTGTGAACGCCCCCCCCACCCCCGCTATTCTTCTGCAGTGAGGGGGGGGGGGAGCCACGGTGATTGCGCTGCTGTCCCACATCACCACATGAGGCTAATCCGTAGTGTAGCGATGGCCGAAGTCCATCCTCTGTAGCGAGCGGGGGGGGGGCAACCCCCCCCCACACACACACACAGACAGCCCTGAGTGTGACCTTTCATTAGAGCCTAAAATGAAGTTTCTATATTGAATCATTCAGAAGTTACAGACGTTTTTCCAAACTGTGCCATTTGGCACAATTTGGCACAGTTCCAAAACGCCTGGGAACAGCCTGAGAACAAAGCTGTGTAATATATTCATTTTTTGTGGTATTGTTACAAAATTTGGACCTCAGCTGGATAACACTTGGTTCTACATTTCTGTTGCATTTTCCAGCCCGGATCTGAAGCTGTGTGTTATTTGCAAGCATTTGTATCCAAAAAAACACCCAGGCCAAATTTATTTTCTTCAAGTTCAGTATGTTTAGATGACTGTAACTCAGTGGCCGGAGCACGTAGAGAGATCATGTTTTTTTTGCCAAAAAATTCAAAGTGTTTTCTTTTAAATGAGACCAACCCCATGAAAATGCTGCAAAGGGTTGAAGAACAGCTTTCGATTTACTTTGGGCACATTTTTTTTTGGCGTTTTTAGGAAAATTGACCGGAGCTCACAGGTTGCATTTGTGGATGGTCTCCATGCTGCTGGGTCTGTGGGGCTCTTCCTGCGTCCTTTTTTGATCCGGTCCAGCAGCCAGTCTTCACCCAGCCTTAAAAAAAAATCAGCTCGCGAACTTCTCTGTTCGGAGTGGGCCAAAATACCTGCTGAGAGGTGCAGAAGTCTCATTGACAGTTACAGAAATTGTGTGATTGCACTGATTGCCTCAAAAGGTTGTGCAACAAAATATTAAGTTAAGGGTACCATCATTTTTGTCCAGGCCTGTTTCATGAGTTTGTTTTTTAAAATAATTCTGTTGAACCACAATTCAAAAGCACTGTCTGATTTTCACTGGTTAATTTTCATAGAATTTTTATTTATTACCACTTTTGTCAGATTCAAGTTATTTCTGTGACCATTGTGGGTTTTTCTTTCATTAACAGAGGGGTACCAACAATTTTGTCCACGTCTGTATTTCACCTCTAGGCTACCACTTAGTGATGACCAGCTAAGGCGTTCTTGAAGGCTTGAGCCTTTCCATCAAAATGGTTCATATTGACGAAACTTCATTTGCTCTACTAGGCCATGTAGTCGACAAAAAGTATACAGCATGCAGATTTTTACAAGGGCATTATTGGTTTAATGTGTATTTTTTCAATTTCAATAAATGTGCTGTCTTTTAAGAAATATCAATGATCATGAGGGAAAAAAGAAATAATAAAACTGGAGTGACTACAGTGAATGTGCCTGTGTTACTTGGTGTGCGTGTGCCATTTTTATTAAGAAGTAATAAGTTTTCAACAGTCTTATACTGTCTTTACCAGTATATTCAACTCTGGCCTTATTCTCATGCAGGGCAATAGTGCCTCAGTATAATGATGCATAATAAGAGATAATAAGAGAGTGCAACCTCTGCACTGCAAGACTGTTTTCAGCACACAGACTGGAAGATCTTCAAAATAGCAGCCTCCCAGGAAGACAGGACAGATGTGGAGGAGTATGCTGATTCGGTCACCAGCTACATCGCGAAGTGCACAGAGGATTTCACTACAGTGAAGACCATCACTATGCGGGGTAATCATAAGCCCTGGATGACTGCAGAGGTGCGCTCGCTGCTTAAAGCCAGAGATGCAGCGTTCAGAGCGAAGGACAGGATTGCCCTCCACTCAGCCAGGTCTGCGCTTTCAAAGGGAATTAAAGCGGCAAAGCGCGCCTATGCGCAGAAAATCCAGGGACACCTCTGTGACACTAGGAACACCAAGCAGATGTGGCAGGGAGTTCGGACACTGACGGGCTTTAAGTCTAGGCAGGGGGTCGATGATGACGACGCTTCGCTTCCAGACAGGCTTAACGACTTCTTTGCACGTTTTGAAGCATCAAACTCGACAATCAGAGGGAGGGCCGGCCCACTCCCACCATCGGTCGGACCAGCTTTTACCATTAACACAGCGGACACACGGAGGACCCTATCCAGAATCAACCCACGCAAAGCTGCAGGTCCAGACAACATTCCGGGACGTGTGCTTCGAGACTGCGCGAGCGAGTTGGCGGATGTCCTGACTGACATTTATAACATCTCCCTGAGTCAGGCCATCGTTCCCAGATGCTTCAAGTCCTCTATCATTGTACCGGTGGCAAAGAAACCAGTGGTGTCCTGTTTGAATGACTATCATCCTGTTGCACTGACACCAATTGTGATGAAGTGTTTTGAACGGCTTGTCAAACCACACATCACAGCCTGCCTCCCTGCATCACACGACCCGCTCCAGTTTGCATATCGTTCAAACCGCTCCACGGAGGATGCTATAGTCACCACCCTACACTCTGTCATCACCCACCTGGACCAAAAAGACACCTACGCCAGACTCCTGTACATTGATTTCAGTTCAGCATTCAACACCATTATTCCCCAGAGACTGATAGAGAAATTACTCCTTCTCGGTCTGAACACTGCCACATGTCTCTGGATCCTGGATTTCCTGACTGAGAGACCTCAGTCTGTCCGGGTTGGAAACAACATCTCCAACTCTGTCACGCTGAGTACCGGAACCCCTCAAGGCTGTGTACTCAGTCCACTGTTGTTTACACTTCTAACACATGACTGTGTATCCAAACACGAGGGGAACCAGATTATTAAGTTTGCAGATGACACCACGGTGGTGGGACTTATTCAGAGGGATGAGGAATCAATGTACAGGGAAGAAGTGAGAGACCTGGAGGGCTGGTGCAGGGAGAACAATCTGGTGCTCAACGTGGACAAAACGAAGGAGATGATTATCGACTTCCGGCGGTCACAGCCTGAGCACGTCCCCCTCAGCATCGGCGGCCGTTTAGTGGAGAGAGTAGAGAACATCAAGTTCCTCGGAGTGCAGATCTCGCAGGACCTGACCTGGAGCAAGAATTCCTTGGAGATCAGGAAGCGAGCTCAGCAGAGACTACACTTCTTGAGGAAACTCAAACAGGCCTCTCTCCCCATCTGCATCCTCAGGACCTTCTACAGAGGTGTGGTGGAGAGTGTTCTGACGTACTGCATTGCTACATGGTACTCCAGCTGCAGTATGTCAGACAAAAAAGCCCTGCAGAGGATAGTCAAGGGGGCGGAGAGGGTAATTGGAGTCTCCCTCCCCTCTGTCCAAGAACTTTTTCAGAACCGTTGTAGGAGCAGGGCACTGAACATTGTCAAGGACCGTTCTCACCCTCTGCATAAACACTTTGAACTTCTTCCATCTGGTAAACGATTCCGGAGCATCAGAGGCAGAACCACCAGACTGATAACAGCTTCCTCCCACAAGCTGTCAGGATGCTGAACAGCTGACCCGGATTCTCACATACACACTACTGCACCTATGGACATTTTGTATATTATAGTTAGTTATTCTTTTTCCCCAAGTATGTCTCAGGGATGTGTGAATGGATGGGGGGGTGGGGGTGGGGTGGGGGGTGGAGCTATGTGGGAGTGTGTCTTAATCATGCTGCTTCTTATATGGATGCCGAGAGAAACGCAATTTCATCTTGCCTGCACTACAGTTGTATGTACAGCAATATGACAATAAAGTTTGATTTGATTTGATTTGATAATGATCCAAGCTCTTTGAAACACAACACACTCTTCACCTTGCAAATAAAAATAAAATTACAAGAATGACTCAGCTGAGATTTGAACCCCAGAGTCCCACTTGTAGAGCACATGCTTTACCGCAAAGCCATTACCTCAGGTACAATAAATATCCACTCTTTGTGAAAAATACATCCATGGGAGAAATGCGCTCAAAATGTTCCCAAACAGGAGAAGTCTGTGTTTTTGTTGCTGGCTGTGAAAATTGGCTGTGTGTGACAAATCCCTTACACAGTTAAGCATGACAACACAAAATGTGAGGGACGGGGATTTCCACTTTGTATCGCTGCTCACTTTATTTCATGTTGCATGCAAAATTATGAATGGCTTCCTGACCCAGTCATGTGGTACAACATCACCATATACATCAGCAATACATGCCTTGAAATGTGCTTCGACAAATATTTTCTGGATAAGCTCGGAGGACCCTCGGAGCTCCGGAGCCTGCCATCCCATCACTAGTATAGATGTCCTTGGAGACGCTTTTGGTATGTGTAAATGTAATAATTTGATTAACTGGGAATAATCAGTTGTGTGGCAGTAAATCTTGCACAGTATTGGTGAATTCTGCAGATGACATGCCTAATTACTTAACCTGTTGAACTCCGGGATTCCGCAGGCGGTCACGTCTCTACGTCGTAGTGCGTCTCAGTGCGCACTGAAAAAAAAAAAGCTGCATTTCCGTTCTTCCAATACAGACACAGCCGTGAACAGAAAGCCAAAGGAGTGTTTGATTGGTTTAGATTTGATTGACCTCTCATTCGACTAATAAGAGCCTTGAATTGGGTTTCTGAAACCTTGAAGAACCAATGACTGAAAACCTAGCAAGAAGGACCTGCCTACCAACGACCGCGAATACAACGAGCCAGTTGAAGCAGAGAAGTTCGACGATTGAAACGCGTGCGTCCCCGTGCGTAAAATCTTTTTTGCCTAAGCTGCTGGGTGACTCACATTGAGACCTGTGCGTAACGGTAGCGTTTGCCACTCTTAGCCATTAGCCAGTCTTTTTTTATTACTACTGTTCTTATTTGTTTTGAAAAATGGTTCACAAAAACCGCAAGCATGGAAGCGGAGATGGTTTGACCAGGTAGGGTGACCAGAACCACGAGTCCGTAACAACCGGACCAGCTTCATGTTCGTCTGACAATGAGGAACAGATGTTCGCCAATGACACTGCTGTTGTGGACAGGTAAGTGTTATAAGCTAAATTATTCTTTATCAATGAAAATAGTAATAAAAATGACTTTTGACCGATCGGTAATTACAACAGTCCGTCATGGCCACAAGTTTTTTTGTGTGCCAAGTTCGTCTGGGGGGGGGGCGGAGTTGTTATCCTCTACATTGCAGATATTTTAGTATAATTTTTATTGCACTGTAGGCTATTTTTTCTTGTAAAAAAGGCCACACATTTTTTACGTGGCATGTTTCTTTGTGTGTGGGGGGCTTGTTTGTTCATTCATTCTTTCATGAATGAACAAACAACACACACACACACACACACAGCCCTGAGTGTTACCTTTCATTAGAGCCCAAGATGAAGCTTCTATGTTGAAGCATTCAAAAGTTATAGACGTTTTTCCAAACTGTGCCATTTGGCACAGTTCAAAAACACCTGGGAACAACCTGAGAAAAAAGCTGTGTAATATATTCATTTTTTGTGGTATTGTTACAAAATTTTGACCTCAGCTTGATAACACTTGGTTCTACATTTCTGTTGCATTTTCCAGCCAGTATCTGACAGCTGTGTGTTATTTGCAAGCATTTGTATCTAAAAAAAAACACCCAGGCGAACTTTATTTTCTTCAAATTCAGTATGTTTAGATGACTGTTACTCAGTGGCAGGAGCACTTAGAGAGATTATGACTGTTTTGCCAAAAAATTCAGAGTGTTTTCTTTTAAATGAGACCAACCCCATGAAGATGCTGCAAAGGGTGGAAGAACAGCTTTTGATTTACTTTGGGTATTTTATTTTTAGGCGTTTTTAGGGAAATTGACCAGAGTTCAACAGGTTAATTGACTAATTGTTTGTAGAGATTTTCTGTTGTGTATGTTTGGTCATTTGACTGGATAATTGGCTGTTTACTTTTCTTAATCTTGTTTATAATTTAGAAATGTAAAGGTGTGATGTGGATGTTATGATAGTAGGCTTAATAGTAAAATTATATGGATGAAGTTGAGTTTAATTTGTCAAAGTAAACTGGGTTGCCATTTTGGTTATGAGTGGTTCATTTCTGGTATAGAGGTATGGGAAATCTTACTTAAAAACGGTGTTAAAAACCTTTGCTACAATAAATAGGTTAAAATGGTAAGAGATTAAAATGTCCTATTCATGGAAGCCAAAGATGGTCATGTATTTGATATAGCTCAAAGGTGGTTAAAATAAGAATGAATTATCATGGGTGAATGAACTGATTTCATTGATATGATTTTGTTTTTTTTTTTCTTTTTCCTTTTAAAGGTTACCAACCTACTTCCAACCTGATTACAGGCACTAAGTTTGATTCTTCTTTCATTAATAAGGAATAAAATAAAGAAGAAAAAACAAGTGGAGTTGTCCAGCGTCCTCTATTGACACCTAGGCCAAGTCGAGTTTAAGCAGACATTGAAGCCAAAACCCAAATAACTCGACATTGGGTGACTTTGACGTGTACAGGTGTGTTTGTGTCTCATACTGCTGTATTATCTGTGGCTTTGCACCTGTGCTGCACATCTCAGCCAGCCCTGCTACAAGGGAGGACCATTAATCTTGGCTAAATCAAATAAATCAAGTGCACTTTGGAAAAGAGCTGTCAGTGTAATTGTTGTGATAGCCATTCCCCTGTTACTCCAGGGGGAGCTCTATTGAAAATTGTGCCAGGGAATGCACACTCAAAAAAAAAAAAAAAAAAAAAAGTGAGTGCTCCGAGGAATGATATAAACGATGCTGCCCTCTGAATGAAGACATCTTAAGCTTCCCAGTAACCTTATGCAGCTGAGTGTGATGAGATTGAAGTTTACAGCCACGTTCCTGCCTCAGAGTCCATCATAGTGGGGAGCTTGGGCAAGGCCGCTGCAGTCTAGTAAACCGGCATTTGTGTTTGATCTTTTCCAATGTTAAATGTGACCAAAACACCCCTAATGCTGTGCCCCCCAGTTAGCGCTGCTGTTGAATGACTTTTGCTGAGGAGCAAGCAGCCGCTGAGATAAAACATCAAACATAATACGCTGCACCATCCTGCGCGTCTGCTCAGAAAGAGCACAGTTTGGTATTTTCATTTAAAAAGAATGCTAAAAACCTTTCAAGGAAACCATATTGGCGTTTGCAGGGATGAGACAGGAGATAATGGGGATGGAAAGAGCAGCATGTAAAAAGGCTGCACTGCCCTTGGCTTCCCTCTCAACCAATGAGGGTTAAATGACTATCTGGGCACCTTGGCAACCATTTCTTTCTTCTTCTCCCTCTAATTCAGATGTGAACTGGCTAAGCAGGCCGTGCTAATCAGTAAAGCATGTCTTTGTGTCTCTGTAAAAGAATCTGTCATTAAGATAGCAAGATGAAACAATTTACAATTTTTTCTGTTTCTTTTTTCCCTTCTCAACCAGCCTTTTTTTTTATTGTTTACTTTGCTACAAATGTCCTCTCACGCCTCTCAGACATACTTCTCAAGGTTCCAGCAGATGGTGCCAAACAGTGTGTGCTTGTGTGCAAAAGTGGCGCGCTTGTGTTGTCTTTGTGCGAGAACCTTCTTGAGAGGTGAACAGAGCCGCTGTCACTCACCTTCACATTAGGTATCACAATAACCAGCAGAGTGGAGCAGGACAAAAGGTTCTCGGATGAAAAGCAGAGCTGTATTTATTCAAGGTTTCAGCAGCATGCTTTCTGAGCACAGCAGTTGTTTGTGCAGATGAAGGGTTAGGGTGGCAAGAGACCCATCTTGTTCCTATTTATAAAGTTAAATGTGCTTAACTGCCACTTCAATGGATTTGAAAGAAAAGAGTTTGCATTAGGTGTGGGTAAGAGAGGTCAAATGGACAATGCACAACTGGGAATACACTAGTTTAAATACGACTGTTATAATTATATTTGTCCTTATTTTTTTGTCATACAGTAATACTGTTTGGTACAATAGTGGATGCTTTTAACAAAGAGAACCACAATTGTAAATGTGGTTGGAATATGTCCAGGTAAACCCAAATACACAGGATTCAGACTGCTTAAAGGTAGCATTTGATGAAAAGTCCACTTTTTCAGTGCTTTTGCACACTGAAAATTTGGGTATCAAGAGTGGCTACTGTGGAAAAAAAACCACAACCATGTCACTTTATTAGGATCCACATCGATGAATGGATGGTTTTGATTTGGCTCCAATTGTGTCATAAGAGTTGGACTATCACTGGAGTGATACCTCCCCGCTTCATCTCCACCCATTTTAATGAGAGTGGGATTATCCCTGTGAGCACCTAAATCACCACACTGACTGTGCTACTATGGTGTTAGCTTCGCAACCACAGTTTATACGGTTCCTTTCTATATATTTCACTCACCCCCACTAGGCAGCCATGTTCCCAGCTGGTTCATTAATCCACTGTTCATTATACATTTCTATTCTGTCTTACTTTGTTATATTTTGGTTGACACAGCCCAGTAGTTCAGGCCACTAGCATCACCTTAACTGGGTGCTTGTGGGCAGCTCTCCTAACCAAACAGATCAGGCTGCTGGTTTTAGCTTAGCTGTTGAATTGTGGTCAGTTTTTATGGTAGTTTTATAAACTCCACCTCCAGGATATCTGCCAACGCTTGACCATATGATCTCAGATGTTATTTTAGCAGCTTATGGCGTCGCCACAGCATAACATTACCTGATATCATGTCGATTTGGAAAGGATTTTTTTTACGCCAGATGCCCTTCCCGACACAGCACAAGGAGTGCACTGGCTTGCGCTCCCCTACTACCACCACCACTACTACTATTACTACTGGGGGCGGCTGTGGCACAGGTGTAGTGTGGCTGACTACTGATCGGAGGGTCAGGGGTTCGATTCCCGCTCTGTCTGCAATCTGTATGTAGAAGTGTCCTTGAGCAAGACACTGAACCCCCAGTTGCTCCTGGTGGGTCAGGCCAGTGCTGGTGCATGGCAGCTCTGTCGCCATCAGTGTGTGAATGGGTGCATAGCAGGATCTGTAAAGTGCTTTGGTCATCTAGAGATGAGAAAAAGCGATGAGTGAATGCCATTTACTACTACTATCCTTTTACGTCCATAAAATCCACTACCATGGGTTGGACAAGTTGGTTACTCATGGCTGGGTAACCAACTCTCTTTCCCCCATTCTGTTTTGCTGAGCACCAAGCTAGAAGACAGAAAATACCATTTTTATATGGTCTTTTGGCATGACCCAGCTGGGGCTTGAACTCAGGACCTCCTGGTTGTTGGGGTGGATGCTGTACCACAAGGCCACCAGTCTGGATAGTTTAGTTTATATTACTGTAGTTTATTAAACTCTCAGCTTCTTCACCAGTTGCAGTTAACCACCCTTAGCAGAGCTAACCATTCACTTGTTCAGGTTTATTTCTGTGTTTATTATACCCCAGGGACGGTTCTGTGATCAGAGCTTTACGGGTGCTGAGCACCCATTGAGCTCCACCACACACCCATATCTCTCTCTCTCTCTCTCTCGCATTCAAACAGCACACAGTGACTGATTGACAATGCAACCATTAAAGAAAACTATCTGCTACTAGTTGTATGAGCCAGGGCTTGACTGGGACAAAAAAAACATCGGCCCTGGCATTTTTGGTCCAATTTGTTAAGTAGCAACATTCAACCATCACAGTTAATGGCCTAACAGAGGTCAGAATTATCCCACTTTTACCATTAACAAGTGAATCCCTGTGGTTTTAAAGAAAGAAAGAAAGTTACTTTATTGTCTATTTTGCATAAATATTTTGTCATAATTTTAAAGTCTCAAAATTTCCCAAAAGTGCAAAACTTTGAGAAAAAGCTACACAATTACAAGGAAAAAAACCCATTACAAACATGTACAATAAAAGCTTCAAATTTACTAGAATAACATAAATTTATGGGACAAATTCCCATTTAAAATATGTACTAAATTCATGAGAGAGAAAAAAAAGCAAAATTACAAGAAAAACAAACTTGAATTTAAAAGGTAAGTTACAAATAAATGGCCAAAGTTGCAATTTTATGAGGAAAAAATTCACATATGTACAGTTAGTTATTGAGAATGTAAACACAAGAAGTTATTTAAAAGATGTAATAAATTCATTCAGAAAAAGAAAATGAATAAATTGTTGCGACAAAGGACAGAAAATCAGAAGAGAAATGTAGCTTATTTGCAATAATTAAAAAAAATTAAGGAAAAAAGTCAACGGAAAGATGACGGAAAATTATTGAGGCAAAAATGCAAAGACAGAAGAAAAAAGATGTCAGTTTATAGTGCAAAAGTCACAAATTTAAGAAAAAATGTCAATCCATGAGCAAAACTTTTTCACGAAGTTTCAAATTTCATGAAGTTTCTTAAAAAGTCTATAATTTAGAAAAGAATAAAAAATAATCATAAGAAAAAGTTGGTAACTTATGAGAACTCTCCAAATTTGCATAAAAACTCCACATTTTCAATAAAAAAATCTCTAATTTAGGTGATAGAGTAGCCTGAAACTGTACACAAGTAAAAGTAAGTTATCTTTGTATATTATTACTCAAATATACATAACAGTAGTTACCCCAAAATAGTTAAGTTACTGGGATGCGACTTTAGTCTGGACAGTTTGAGGTTTTTCTCCTGAATTTATGGCAGTTTTATTTTAAATTTACTAGATTTCCTTGTAAATTTGAAAGATTTTTTTCCCACTTTAATTTGTGTTTAGTGCTAATTTAGGGCTTTTTTTTCTTGTACATTTGAGACTTTACTCAACTTTTTCAAATCTTCAAAACTTCTTAAAGTTTGCCCTTTAAAAAAATCGTAATATTTTATCAGTCCGTTCTCTTTCCACTTTTTAAATCCTAGTGTCTGTTTTATTAGGAGTAAAGTCCTGATCATAGGAAATCCATTGCAATAATCGATAGGGTTCTTTAGTTTGATTCTCTCTGACTATCTTAAACCAAATTTTTTAGTGGGGTCTCTATCCACGGGTTAGTGTTGTTCAAAAGTTTAGGTAAGGCACTGTTCCCTATTATCGCCTGTAGGGGGATGTCACTTGTTATTTGGCATTCCATCTCCTTCCATTGTGCAGTGTAGACTGGGTTACATATCTCTACTAAAGTTTTAATTTGTGCGGCTTTAAAATAGTCCCTGATATTTGGCAGCGCGAGCCCACCTTTGTCTTTGTTTAGCTGTAAGGTTCTATATCTGATTCTAGGTCTCTTGCCCTGCCATATGAATCTTGAGATCCTTCTGTCCAGTTCTTGCCATGTTTTTTGGGAGGTTCTACCGGTATTGTTTGGAAAAGGTATAGAAGATGTGGAAGTATATTCATTTTGACTGCTTCATTTCTTTGTGCAGTACCCAAGAATGGTATCATATTCCATCTTGCTAGATCAGATTTTATTTTTGCCATCAGTGGATCATAGTTTAGTGTTATAATTTTGTTGAGTTGTTTCAGGATATTGACCCCCAGATATTTCATAGATTCCATCTCCCAGTTAGTTTTGAATTTGCTTAGTAAATATTGATTTGGGTCATAGTTGAATGTTAAAATTTGGGTTTTATGCATGTTTAATTCGTACCCCGATAAATCTCCATACTCTGAAAAAACTGAGATTAGTTGTGGAAAAGAGGTGTCCGGCTGCCCCAGGTATATTAAAATGTCATCAGCAAAGAGTGCTATTTTATGTTCCTTCTGACCAAGTGTAATACCTTGAATTTTTTTGATTCTGTCTTATCCATTGGCTCAGAGGTTCTATGAAGATTGCAAAGAGCAGTGGAGACAAGGGGCAACCCTGACGACATCCTCTTTCCAGTTCAAAAGATGATGATAATTTACCGTTAATCCTTATTTTAGCTGTTGTTTTATTATATAATGCCTGGATAGTTCTAATGAAGTTGTTATGAAAATTGAAACTGGGTAAGATTCTATATAGGAAAGACCAGTCAACTGAATCAAATGCTTTTTCAGCATCTAATCCCAATATGGCTGCATTTAAATTATATTTTTTTATATGATGAATTATGTGTGAAGTGCGTCTAATGTTATCTTGTGTCTGTCTTGGTCTTATAAAACCTGTTTGGTCTAAATGAATTAAGTCTGTCAGTATATTTTCTAACCTTTTGGCAAGGATAGCGGTAAAAAGTTTATAGTCCTGATTTAACACACTGATTGGTCTGTAGTTGGAGCAGTCTAGTTTATTCTTTTCAGGTTTAGGTATGACTGCAATGACCCCTTCTCTCCAGGAGGGGGGGATTTCCCCTGTGTGGAGGACATAGTTAAATGTTTTCAGGAGGAGAGGAGATAGTTGCTGTTTAAAGGTTTTGTACCACTCTGCTGTATAGCCATCTGCTCCTGGGGATTTGTTAGCTTTAAGTTTCATAATTGCTTTTTCTAATTCTTTAGGTTGTATTTCTGACAGTAGTGTTTTATTTTGTGACTCAGTAAGTTGGGGAAGATTTAATGTATTTAGGAAGGCTTTGGATGCGTTTTTGTGTTTTTTGAGGGAGTACAAGTTCTTGTAGTAATTCTCGAAGCTTTTAAGAATTTCCTGAATTCTAAATTTTATTTCCTTTGATACTGGGTCTCTGATTTTGTAGATTGCTCTCTCCGTTTGTTGTTTCCTCAATTTATAGGCTAGTAATTTTGTCGATTTGCTACCTGTTTCATAGTATTTTTGTTTCAGAAATGTAAGTTTCTTCTGGATTTCTATTGTGTAGATCTCGTTTATTTGTTTTTTAATTTCCTTAATTTTGAGCAAGTCATTCGCATGAGTGTTGTCTTTGTGCTCTTTTTCTAGTTTCTTAAGTTCTGACTCTAATGTGATTAGTTTTTCTTGTCTCAGTTTCTTTTGGATTGCCAGTTTTGCGATAATCTTTCCCCTTATTACAGCTTTGCATGCGTCCCACAGTATTAAAGGGGATACTTCTCCATTATCATTTTCTTCCGAATATCTGATTCCAATTCATCTTTCAGTGGTCCTTTCAGCACATTTGAATTTAACCTCCAAGAAAATGTATTATTTGTGTATTTTTGGATATTTAAGTCCATATAGATCGGACTGTGGTCAGAGAGATCCATCAGTCCTATTTTACATGTTTTTACTCTTCCAAGTGTCGAAAAGTGTCGGGAGCAGAGACAACTCCTCTTTTTGGCCTTTATCGATCTGACCAAGGCTTTTGACTTGGTCAGCAGGGATGGACTGTTTGCCCTCCTCCAACGAATTGGATGTCCCCCCAAGCTTTTGAGCATGATCAAGTCATTCCACCAGGACATGAACGGCATTGTCCAGCTTGATAGATTATCCTCAGACCCTTTCCCGATCAAGAACGGTGTGAAGCAGGGTTGTGTTCTGGCTCCTACCCTATTTGGCATCTTTTTCTCCCTGCTTCTGTGCTACGCCTTCCGGGGCTCTGAAGACGGTGTCTTTCTCCACACCAGGAGCGACGGAGGCCTCTTCAACATGGCACGCCTCAGATCAAAGACCAAGGTGCGAAGCGTTCTAATCAGGGAGCTGCTCTTTGCTGATGATGCTGGTCTTGTTGCCCACACCGTGGAAGCGCTCCAGCGTCTCATCAACTGCTTTGCTCGTGCCTGCTCTGAGTTTGGCCTCACCATCAGCCTTAAAAAGACCGAGGTCATGGGCCAGGATGTCAGCAGTGCTCCCAATATCAATATCGGCGACCACACACTTGCGGTGGTGGACAAGTTCACCTACCTCGGGTCGATCATCTCCAGCAATCTCTCCCTAGACGCCGAACTGAACGCCCGTATCGGCAAGGCATCGACGGTGATGGCCCGTCTGGCGAAGCGAGTCTGGGACAACTCTATGCTAACCATCAACACCAAGATAAGAGTCTACATGGCCTGTGTACTGAGTACTCTCCTATACGGCAGTGAAGCATGGACCCTCTACTCCTGCCAGGAACGCCGACTGAATGCCTTCCACCAGCGCTGCCTTCGCAGACTACTGCACATCACTTGGCAGGACCGTGTCTCCAACATCGACGTCCTGGCCAGAGCAGATGTGCCCAGTATGTTTGCCATCCTGACAAAGAGACGCTTGCGATGGCTTGGCCACGTCAACCGAATGGAGGATGGCCGCATCCCCAAAGACTTACTGTATGGGGAGCTGGCTACTGGAACTAGATCAAAGGGACACCCAACTCTCAGATTCAAGGATGTTTGCAAGCGTGACCTCAAGGCTGGAGGCTTTAACCCCTCCAACCTGGAGTCAGCTGCCTCCGTCCGCTCCAACTGGCGGATCATCACCCAGGATGTCATCCGAACAGCAGAGGAAAGAAGAGACACTCGCTGGGGGGAGAAGAGACTCCGCAGACAGAGGAGACTGTCGAGACCCCCACTACACTGTGAAGAATTTATCTGCAACGGCTGCGGCAGGACCTGCAGATCCCGTATCGGCCTCTACAGCCACGCCCGATGGTGCAGCTCCCTGAATGATGACCCAAGGCACAAAACCCCCCCATGATCTTTCGAGATCGATGGAGCCAATGAATGACTCTTCCAATGTTTCTATTAAACATAAAAAAAATAGTCAATCCTTGAGTATGATGAATGTGGTGCTGAGTAAAATGTATAATCTTTTACACTGGGGTTGAATTCCCTCCACACGTCACAGATTCCCATTTCTTTTAGTAGCATCCGAGTTTTTCTACTTTGAGTGTTATTTTGATGTGGAGAATTACCTGATGCATCCCAGTATGGATTCAGTCTTAGATTGAAGTCTCCACCACATATCACTAAACCTTGGGCTTTAGTTATCATTAGGTCAAATACATTTTTATAAAATTTCCAGTTAGCCCCTGGAGGTGCATATACATTCAGCAGGGTGATATCTTCTCCCTCTAGCCGACCAAGTACCATGCTAAATCTCCCTTCTTTAGCTTTGTGTTCTGAATTTTTTTCAAATGTAATTTTGGTTGAGATCAATGTCGCTACCCCCCTCCTCCTTCCTGACTTATATGAAGATGAAGAGATCAGTTTATACCCTTGTCTATTAAGTTTAGTGTGCTCCAAGTCTGTTAGGTGGGTTTCCTGTAAAAAATATTATTCCTGCTTTGTCTTTTTTTCATTTTTGCCTGGAATCTCGGTTCTTTTAACTGGATTCAGGATCCCTTTTACATTATATGAGATTATTTTGGTTACACCCTGTTTCTCCATTGTATTGTCTTTAGTATAACAGTGTAGTGGCCCTCTTTTATGCTACTCAGAAACTGAAAGAACATTAAGAACATAAAAAACATTAAGAACATAGTATATAAAACTTTAAAACAAAAAACTGTCAAAAGATCTTCCTGAGCTGAGGTCTTTTTAGCGACCTTAGAAGAGCCTTGATGGTGCGTTGGCTCTGAGGGAAATTCCTCAAACTCTGTTACGTGTTGAGGGCCCTCTCTTACCCCTTTAAGTTGTCTCATGTTTTTAACGTGAATTTCAGATCCCAATCCGAACTTGCAGTGATTTTTTTTTTTTTTATGCCTATACCCTATGAAATTGTGTGCAACCTCCCACCACTGTCACAGCAAACAATCACGTTAATACAGTATTTGTTAGTGTGGAGAGTTCATGTGGTTCATTGTCACATTTCTATTTTAACAAGTTTTTTTTTAAAGACTTATTTGTTTCTAATATTATGACTGATCCATGAAATGTTTTTTCTTATAGCCCTGGCGCTGGGTTTCCCGCTGCTGGCCCGTGGATTTTGAGGGTCTCTGTGTGCACCACGTTTGAGCCTTGATTCTTTCGATCGGGTCTGCTGCGGGTTTATACACCGTTACCAGGAGCCCTCTTCTCGCCATATCCCTGGTTGCTTCTTCCGCCGAGTTGTAGAGACACATCTCTTCCCCGTAAAAAAACCCGCAGCTTCGCCGGAAATGGAGTTTGAAAGCGCAGTTTCTTCTCTCTTAGTACCTTTTTAGCGTCGTTGTATTCCCGACGCTTTTTAAGGACCTCCGGGGCGTAGTCGTGCTCCACAAAAACTTTTCTTTCTTGGTGCATAAATCCTTTTTTCTGCCAGGCCAGTTTCAAAACCTCTTCTTTTGTTCTGAAGTTGGAAAACTTCACCACCACCGATCGTGGAGGCGCTTCCGCCGACGGCCTTGGGGCTAGTGAACGGTGCGCCCTTTCTATCTTCAAGTCGGTGGATTGGGGAATTTCCAACTTCTCTCTCAGTATGGTTTCCATGCATGCAGCCATTGTGGTGAAACCGTCCTCGACTCCTTCTTTCAGACCATGAATTCTTATGTTGTCCCTTCTTAGTCTTCCTTCCTTGTCGGTTAGCTTAGCCTCCAGTCTTGTCTGTCGTTTGAGTAATTCCAGCACGGTTTCTTCCAGCCCTTTTATTCTTTCCTCTGCTTCCATGATTCGGTCCTCAGCCTGGTCCACTCTGTTGTTTGTCCTTTATATTTCATCTTTAATTTCACGAAATTCGGCCCAACCCTCTCGGCAAAATTCTCTTTATTCTTGAAATATCGTTTTTAAGCTAACCGTGGTGCTAGCCTCATTCTGCTCCTCTGTTTCCGAGTGGTTGTTGTCCTCCAGGTCAGATTCTCCGGCCAATGCGCGTCTTGGCCTGGCAAATGTCGATCTCTTCTGTTTTCCTTTAGGCATAATGACTTTGTTTTTTGATTTTCACTCTTCCAAAAATCAGTTAAATCTGATTTTCAAGGTATTTTCACGGATGGGGTCTGGGAGCTTCAGCGTTAAGCTGCTGTCACCATGGTGTCCAGACCGGAAGTCCCTCAATTGCCTATTTTCTAACCCCCACCCCAGGTGAAAACCTCACGTACTTTGCAACCTAAATGTTTTCAAGTATGCATCATACTCTTACCGAATAAATTCAGACAGACCCAAAAACTATTCGTAACATTGTAGAATATTCCAGCTGAGGCTAGCGTCATACATCATTAGCCACGGTTACATGTGTTAAATTTCCTCAGTCTGATTACAATTCAGATCAGAAGTTTACTGTTTACATGGATCCTGAAAAAGTTGATCTGATTAGGACGTGCATTTTACATGTGTCACACATTTGAACGGACTAAACCATTTTGATATGCGGACTATTATCCAACATTCCGGAAATAGTAGAAGAAGCAACTTTCGATGTAAACAAACCCCACTTCATGTCACTCTTTTTGAAATGGACCTGTATTGTGTTATTCAGACTGTACTTTTGCTTCTGCTGATCTCTGTAATGAAACTTCAAGCCCAGGAGTACATACTTCTGTATATGACAAACAGAGGGAGACAGCAGGATGATACAGACCACTTCTGTTTTGCTCCCGCCATGTCTTCCACTAGCTGCTGTAAATGCAGAAATGCGTCACGTCGACATGTGGCTGACGTACATGCGCAGTAAACATATTTTCTACCCAAACTTCGGAATAAGTGTTAATATGTGCACCAATCGGATTAACAATTAGCATAACCCACCTGTCTCAATCGGAATGAAATTTTGATCCGAATGAGCATGATCGGGTCAGAATATTCAGATTGGCGTGTTGACATGAAGTATTTTTATTCCGATCAGGCTTTTAATCCTGTTACTTGTGTCCATGTAAATATGGCTATTGAGTTTACCTGTAGAAAAGCTACAGCGCCCTCCTGCTATTGGGATAGGGAGGGAACTCTGTGTGTGTGTGTGTGTGTGTGTGTGCGTGCGTGCGTGCGTGCATGCGTGCCAGGGCTCCAGCATGTGCAGGTACAGGGGAGAGAACGTGTGAGAGGAGGGATCATGCCATTTGGGCGGGGGGGGGGGTGTTTTCATTTTTAAAAAATTTAAACAACAAACTACGGAATATGTTTTGGATGTTATTTCAGCTTGTCAAAGACAAACTAAAATTTTATAATCACAACTTTTCTCACTCCAATTTTAAGGGGTGCTGAGTTTAAATTTAGGGGTGCTACAGCACTCCTAAAAAAGGCCTAATGCCACCTATGCCAGGGACTCAAAGAGTGAGGAAATAAATTGGCTTCTTTGAGATAAATAAGAACAATAAGTAAGAAACCCAGCCACAGGGGGTACACAAGCCAGTGTACTCCTAATGCCAGTCCCAAGCCCGGGTAAATGGGGAGTGTTGTGTCAGGAAGGGCATCCGACGTAAAACCTTTGCCAAATCAAACATGCGGATCATGGTGAATGAGACTTTCATACCAGATTGGTTGAGGCCCGGGTTAACAATGACTGCCACCGATGCTGTTAACCCACAGGGTGCCGGTGGAAATTGGTCTACTGTTGGTCAAAGATCGAGAAGGAGGAGAGGGGGAAAGAGTGTTAGGAGAAAGAGAGAGAAAAGGAAAGGTAGAAGTGTGGAGGTGAGAGTAGGAACATTAAATGGAAGGACTATGACTGGTAAAGGCAGCGAGTTGGCTGATGTGATGGAGAGAAGAAAGGTAGATATACTGTGTGTTAAAGAAACCAGATGGAAGGGAAGCAAGGCTAGGAGCATTAGAGGTGGATTTAAACTGTTCTACCATGGTGTAGATAAGAAGAGAAAGGGAGTTGGAGTAATCCTGAAGGAAGAGTATGTGAAGAGTGTTCAGGAGGTAAAGAGGGAGTCGGACAAAATCATGAGTTTGAAGCTAGAAGTCAAAGGTGTGATGTTGAATGTCATCAGTGTGTATGCCCCACAAGTTGGATATCGGGTAGAAGAGAGGGGAATTCTGGAGTAAGTTGGATGAAGTGGCAGAGTTCCCAGGGGGGAGAGAATGGTGATTGGAGCGGATTTTAATGGGCATGTAGGTGAAGGGAACAGAGGTGATGAGGAGGTTCTGGGTAGGTATGGTCTTAAGGAGAGAAATATGGAAGGACAGATGGTTGTGGATTTTGCTAAAAGGATGGAAATAGCTGTGATGAACACATACTTCAAGAAAAGAGGAACATAAGGTGACTTACAAGAGTGGAGGAAGGTGCACACAGGTGGACTACATCCTATGCAGAAGGAGAAATCTGAAAGAGATGGGAGACTGCAAAGTGGTGGCAGGGGAGAATGTAGCTAGACAGCATCGGATGGTAGTCCGTAGGAGGACTTTGCAAAGCAAGAAGAGGAAAATGGTGAAGGCAGAGCCAAAGATTAAGTGGGGGACGTTACAGAAGGAAGAAGGTTGCACAGAGTTCAGGAAGGAGTTGATACAAGCTCTAGGTGGTAGGAAAGAATTACCAGATGACTGGGAAAGTACAGCAAAAGTATTGAGGGCAATGGGCAGAAGGGTATGTCGTGTATCCAGTGGTCAGAGGAAGGAAGACAAGGAGAGTTGGTGGTGGAATGAGGAGGTACAGGAAAGTACCCAAAGGAAGAGGTTGGCAAAGAAAAAGTGGGATAGTCGGGGAGATGAAGAAAGTAGACAGGAGTATTTGGAATCTAGGCACATGGCAAAGGCATGTAGTGAGTTGTATGAGAGGCTGGACACAAAGGAAGGAGAAAGGGAGTTGTATCAATTGGCTAGACAGAGAGTGAGCTGGAAAGGATGTGCAGCAGGTTAGGCTGATTAAGGATAGAAATGGTAATGTACTAACGAGTGACGAGAGGGTGTTGAGAAGGTGGAAGGAGTACTTTGAAGAGCTGATGAATAAAGAAAATGAGAGAGAGAGGAGGATGGTGAACGAGAGGAAAGATGGTGAAAGGAAAGATGGTGAACAAGGAAGGAAGTCCCAAGGATTAGCAAGGTGGAAGTGAGGGCAGCTTTGAAGAGGATGAAGAATGGAAAGGCGGTTGGTCCAGATGATATATAGTGGATATAAGAAGTATACACATCCCTGTTCAAATGCTAGGTTTCTGTGACATAAAAACATGAGATCAAGATAAATCATTTCAAAACTTTTTCCACGATTCATGTAACCTATAACCTGTACAATCCAATTGAAAAACAAACTGAAATCTTTTAAGGGGAAAAATAAAAAAACCTACAATAATCTGGTTGCATAAATACGCACACCCTGTTAGAACTGGGGATGTGGCTGTGTTCAGAATTAACCAGTCGCCTTCAAACTCATGTTAATGGAAGTGAACACACACCTGCCACCATTTAAAGTACCTTTGATTAACCCCAAATAAAGTTCAGCTGTTCAAGTAGGCTTTTCCTGACATTTTTGTAGTCACACCTTAGAGCATAAGCCATAGTCTGCAGAGAACTTCCAAAGCATCAGAGGGATCTCATTGTTTAAAGGTGTCAGTCAGGAGAAGGGTACAAAAGAATTTCCAAGCCATTAAATATTCCATGGAGCACAATGAAGACAGTCGTCAAGTGGAGAAATTTTGGCACAACAGTGACATCAAGAACTGGACGTCCCTCCAAAATTGACTAAAAGATGAGAAGAAAACTGTTCAGGAAGGCTGCCAAGAGGTCAACAGCAACATTGAAGGAGCTGCAGGAATTTCTTGCAAGTATTGGCTGTTCAGTACATGTGACAACAATCTCCCGTCTTCTTCATATGTCTGGGCTATGGGGTAGGGTGGCAAGACGGAAGCCTTAGCTTACAAAGAAAAACATCCAAGCCCGGCAATATTTTGCAAGAACACATTTGAACTCTCCCAAATGCATGTGGGAAAATGTGTTATGGTCCAATGAAACCAAGGTTGAACTTTTTGGCCATAATTCCAAAAGGTATATTCGGCGCAAACGCAACACTGCTCATCACCAGAAGAACACCATACCTACAGTGAAGTACGGTGGTGGTACCATCATGCTTTGGGCTGTTTTTCTTCAGCTAGAATTGGGGCCTTAGTCAAGGTGGAGGGAATTATGAACACTTCCAAATATCAGTCCGTGTTGGCACAAAACCTTCAGGCTTCTGCTAGAAAGCTGAAGATGAAGAGGAACTTCATCTTTCAGCACAACAATGACCCAAAGCACACATCCAAATCAACAAAAGAATGACTTCACCAGAAGAAGATTAAGATTTTGGAATGGCCCAGCCACAGTCCAGACCTGAATCTGATTGAACATCTGTGGGGTGATATGAAGAGGGCTGTGCACAGGAGATGCCCTCACAATGTGACAGATTTGGAGCATTTATGCAAAGAAGAGTGGGCAAATATTGCTACATCAAAATGTACCACGCTAATAGACTCCTAACTAAAAAGACTGAGTGCTGTAATAAAAGCCAAAGGTGCTGCAACAAAGTATTAGTTTAAGGGTGTGCATATTTATGCAAACAGGCTACTGTACATTTTTTATTTTTCCCCTTAAAAGATTTCAGTTTGTTTTTCAGTTGGGTTGTACAGGTTATAGGTCACATTAATGGTAGAAAAAAGTTTTGAAATGATTTATCTTGGTCTCATTTTTTTACATCAGAAAAACCTGGCATTTAAACAGGGGTGTGCAGACTTTTTATATCCACTTGATTGTGGAAATTACTGAGGTATATGATTCTTTCACGTATACTACTGAACAGACTCAATGAACACATCTCGCAGAATGTACTACTGGAAACCCAGTGCAGCTTTAGAAGTGGAAGAAGCACAATGGACATGATTTTCTGCTTGAAACAGGTTCAAGAAAAGTGTATCGAACAGAACATGCCGCTTTATGTAGTCTTCATTGAGTTCAGTAAAGCCTTTGATACTGTATCGCAACAAGGACTTTGGAAGGTACTCAAGAAATATGGCTGTACAGAGAAGTTTGTCAGCCTGATCGAGGCACTCCATACAGGTATGCAAGCAAACGTGGCAATGAGTGGTTCAGTGTCTAAAGACTTTTCAGTAAGCAACGGGGTGAAACAAGGGTGTGTGCTGGCGCCTACATTCTTCTCGCTATATCTGGCAGCTATGCTTGAGGTGGCCTTCAAAGACACTTCAGAAGGAGTATACATTCAAACAAGGAAAGAAGCAGACTTGTTCAATGTGGTACAGTTTAAAGTCAAGAGTAAGACATCAATAAAGGTAATAATTCAACTTTATTTATATAGCGCCATTTCACAACAACAGTCATCTCATAGCACTTTCAACTGTAGGGGAAACCCCCACAGTTGCAGAAAGACCCCAGCAATCAGGCGATCCCCCGTGAGCAAGCACTTGGCGACGGTGGAGAGGAAAATCTCCCTTTTAAAAGGAAGAAACCTCCATCAGAACCAGGCTCAGGGAGGGGCAGTCATCTGCTGCGACTGGCTGGGGGGTGAGGGGATAGAGAAGAAGAAAAGAACAGACATGTAGAGAGCAAACAGCACGATGGGGACTCAATCTATGGGAGAGAACAAACAGATGTTAATGACCAGCAAAAAAAAAATATTTCATTGAGAGTGAAGAAAGGAGTGAAGCCCAGTGCATTATTGGAGGTCCCCCAGCTGTCTAAACCTATTAGCAGCATAACTAAGGGAGGGTTCAGAGACACATGATCCCTCCCTAATTGTAGGCTATATCAAAAAGGAAGGTTTTAACCCTATTCTTAAAAACAGAGATCGAGTCTGACTCCCGAATCCAGATTGGCAGCTGGTTCCACAGGAGAGGAGCTTGATAACTGAAGGCTCTGCCTCCCATTGTACTTTTGGAGATTCTAGGTACTACAAGTAATCCAGCATTTCGGGAGCATAGTGCTCTGTTGGGATAATAGGGTAGTATCAGATCTTTTAAATAAAAAGGGGCCTGATTGTTTAGAGCTTTGTAAGTAAGAAGAAGGATTTTAAACTTAATTCTAAATTCTATGGGAAGCCAATGAAGGGAGGCCAGAACTGGAGAGATATGCTCTGTCTTTCTAGTACCTGTTAAAACTCTTGCTGCAGCATTTTGGATTAACTGAAGACTTTTTAAAGATGTTTTAGGACAACCTGATAATAAAGAGTTACAATAATCTAATCTAGAACTAACAAAAGCATGGATCAGTTTCTCAGCATCACTCTGAGACAAAATGCTCCTAATCTTGGCAATATTACGCAAATGATAGAAGGCAGTCTTAGAAATGAATTTAATATGTGAATTGAAAGACAGATCTTGATCAAAAGTAACTCCAAGGTTCCTCACAGAGCTATTAAGAGAAAGAGTAACTGCATCCAAACTAAAAGTTTGATTTGGAAAGGTATTTCTAAGGTTTTATTGGACCAACAAGAATGACTTCAGTCTTATCTGAATTTAATAGCAGGAAATTACAAGTCATCCAAGCTTTGATTTCCTTAAGACAGGCTTCTAACTTGGCTAATTGATCACTATCATCTGGCTTCATTGACGGGTATAATTGTGTGTCATCTGCATAACAATGAAAATGTATACAGTGCTTTCTAATAATGTTGCCTAACGGAAGCATATATAAACTAAAAAGAGTAGGGCCTAGCACAGATCCCTGTGGAACTCCATGACTGAGCTTTGAGTTGAAAGAAAACTCATTATTGACATGAACAAACTGGAACCTATCAGATAAATAAGATCTAAACCACTGCAACGAAGTTCCATTAAGTCCAACATTGTGTTCTAATCTATCAAGTAGAATATTATGATTGATAGTATCAAAAGCTGCACTAAGGTCTAAAAGGATAAATACAGAAGCAAGTCCATTATCAGATGCGATAAGGAGGTCATTAGTGACCTTCACTAAGGCTGTTTCAGCACTATGATGGATTCTAAACCCAGATTGAAACTCTTCAAGTAAACCATTTCCCTACAGGTGGTCAAATAATTGCGTAGCAATAACTATAAGATTTTTGAAATAAAAGGGAGATTAGAGATTGGTCTATGGTTAGCTAAAACTCCTGGATCCAGTGTTAGCTTTTTGAGTAAGGGTTTAATCACAGCTGTTTTAAAAGCCTGCGGCACATGGCTTGAAGTTAATGAAGAATTGATTATTTGAAGAATAAAGCTACCAATAAATGGGAAGACTTCTTTAAATAACCTGGTAGGAATAGGGTCTAAAAGACAAGTTGAAGGTTTGGATGAGGAAATTATTTTGTCTAACTCTAAAAGGTTAATTGGAGTAAACTCATCAAAACAGATATCAATTGAAGGAGTTGTAGTAGTTACTGTATTTAACGGTGGGAAGAATCTGATTGATTTTATCTCTGATAAAATAAGAGAAATGCTCTTTGCCGACGACAGTGCTCTAGTTGCACACAGTGCGGAAGATATGCAATCTTTAGTGGAGAAATTTGCAAGAGCAGCTAGCCAATTCAGCCTCAAAATCAACATCAAGAAGACAGAGTACCTTTATCAACTACCAAAGTTCCAGTTATCAACATCACTACTAAAAGAGATCAGCATTGGTACAGAACCACTAGTCAAGTGTAAGACTTTCAAGTATCTCGGGAGTACTGTTTCAGAGAATGCTAGGCTGGAGGATGAACTATCTCTCAGAATGGGAAGAGCGAGTGCTGTGTTTGGAAACTTGAGGGAGAGACTGTGGAACAATCGACATGTGTCTATCCGTGTGAAATGCAAAGTGTACAAAGCGACAGTACTGGCTACTCTATTGTACGGTGCTGAAACTTGGACTGTCTATAGAGCGCAGGTAAAGAAACTCCACGCGTACATGATGAGACACCTTCAAGTCATAATGAACATCTCATGGAAAGAGAAGATAACCAACATAGAAGTGTTGAAATGAGCTGGTCTACTACCAATGGAGGACATGCTAATACAGATGAACCTGAGATGGCTCGGACATGCTGAGATGATGGACCACCAGCGTCTCCCTCGACAGATACTCTGCTCACAGTTATGGGAGGGCAAACACAATCAGGGTAGACCAAGGCTCAGATTTAAAGACACTGTAAAAAGAAACTTGAAGAAGTTGGATATAGGCAGGAGTTCCTGGCAGCGGAAGGCTAAGGACAGCGCTGCGTGGAGGAATCTGATCAGACCTAAATGAAACAGTCATTGCTGCCCACGACAGACTGCTATGATGATGTACCTGTGGAGGTATGGAGATGTTTAGGAGAGATGGCAGTGGACATTTTAACCAGATTGTTTAACACGATCTTGGAGAGTGAGAGGATGCCTGAGGAGCGGAGAAGAAGTGTTTTGGTACCAATTTTCAAGAACAAAGGTGATGCTCAGAGCTGTAGTAACTACAGAGACATAAAGTTGATCAGCCACACTATGAAAATATGGGAAAGAGTTGTTGAAGCCAGGTTAAGAGGAGAGGTGACAATCAGTGAGCAGCATTACGGTTTCATGCCAAGAAAGTACTTCAGATGCAATGTTTGCTTTAAGAGTGTTGATGGAGAAATATAGAGAAGGTCAGAAGGAGTTGTACAGTGTCTTTGTGGATCTAGAGAAAGCACATGATAAGAGTGCCAAGAGAGGAAGTGTGGTACTGTATGAGAAAGTCAGGAGTGGCAGAGAAGTATGTGAGGGTGGTGCAGGACATGTATGAGGACAGTGAGACAGTGGTGAGGTGTGCTGTAGGAGTGACAGATGGGCTCAAGGTGGGGGTGGGGTTACATCACAGATTGGCTCTGATCCCCTTCTTGTTTGCCATGGTGATGGACAGGCTGACAGATGAGGTCAGGCAGGAATCTCCGTGGACCATGATGTTTGAGAGTGGGGAGCAGGTGGAAGAGAACCTGGAGAGGTGGTGGTATGCTCTTCAGAAGAGGAATGAAAGTCAGTAGAAGCAAGACAGAATACATGAGTGTGGATGAGAGGGAGGCAGGTGTAACGGTCAAGATGGAAGTAGAGGTAGTGAAAGTAATGAGTTTAAAATATCTGGGGTCAACCATCCAAAGCAATGAAAAATGCACAAGAGAGATGAAGAAGAGAGTGCAGGCAGGGTGGAGTGGGTAGAGATGAGTGTCAGGGGTGATTTGTGACAGAAGGGTAACAGCAAAAGTGAAAGGGAAGATTTACAAGATGGTAGTGAGACCTGCTATGATGTATGGTTTGGAGACGGTGGCGCTGGCAAAAAGACAGGAGGTGGAGCTGGAGGTGGTAGAGTTGAAGATGCTAAGATTTTCATTGGGAATGACTAGGAGGGACAGGATTAGAAATGAGTATATCAGAGGGACAGCTCAGGTTGAGCAGTTTGGAGACAAAGTAAGACAGGCAAGGCTGAGATGGTTTGGACATATGCAGAGGAAGGATAGAGGATATATTGGACAAAGCATGTTCAAGATGGAGTTGCCAGGAAGGAAGATGCAAGAAATATAGGGTGAGATGGAGGCAGATGGTCCGCTGTGGAGACCCCTAAAGGGAACAGGCAAAAGAAGAAGATAAATAAGAATGATTTTAAACTTATTTTTTATGCAAAGTAAAGCCTAAGGGGAGAATATGGAGCTACTAATAAGCCCTTTATTTAAATCCAGAGATAATTTTCTTTGTGCTTAAATTAACATGTTTGAAGCCTATAATGTTTTAGCTAATTCTGGCAAAGGTGGAATGAGCCAGTGCCATGGCGCTGTGTCAGTCATCTGTCCATCCAGTTTGCAAAAATTACTATTCCTCTGGGATCCTCACTGAACTTTCACACAGATCCTCAGGTGAGCCTGGTTCCAGTTCGTTCACAAAATCAAGGTCAGAGTTCACAACAATGTGCCAATAGCCTTATGATATATTACTCCAGAATGAACGGTCTAGGTCATTAGAAGTTCATAATGGCAAAAATCAGCATTAAAACTGGATATTTGCAAACTTTGTTTTCACTTGTGTTCCCCCAAAAAACTTAAAACCAGTGTGTCAACATTTGTGTAGACAAAACAGGAAGAGGATGCAGGTTGTGCTTGCTGAACTGGAGGAATCATGATCTACTGCAGAGATTTCTATCAGTGAACAAAAGGAAGACTGTTTGCAAGGAGAGATGGAAAAGAAGAAAAGTTACTCGTTAGGTGATGAGAAAACTGGAAATGTTCCTACTGCAGTACCACTTGAAATCCTAGGGGTGCTGCATTGGGAAAAGTTATTAGCTACTGTAGCTTTAAATATAATAACATTAACTGACAGGTTGTTTGGTTTTATATATACGTATCATTCCAGCAAAATTAGCTGTTCCATCTACAAATTGCAAGAATTGCTACTCCTTTGAGGCAACTGCCCAGATGCTCAGCAAACTCACACAAATGGTTTTCAGATGGGTCTGCACTGTGTTGACATTTCTCAGTTTTTAGATGCAGAACATTAATGATTGAGATCTCGCTGTGTGAGCAAAAACCCTGAAGCGCTAATCTCTACTGCCATTTGTCCAACCTCTGCTTGTCAAAGTCGTGAGGTTATGTTGTGATACCGAAATCTGCTGTTGCGGCCTTAATTGTTTGTGACTTCATCATGGGGAACGGAGGCGGAGAACAGCAACAGGTAATTTAAAAAACACACCTAGTGTTCTAAAAGCCAATGTTTAGGCATATTTTGGATTTTATGAACTTGGTGGGAAGCATGAACTGGACAAGACACTGCCCGCAAAAAACGCTCCATGAAAATCAGACATGCTGGCAACCAGAGGAACCATGCCAGCCGTCCCCACCCAGAGCCAACAAATATCCATAAGAACACACCAGGCCCAGCGAGGAAAAGAAAATGGAGGAGGCACTGCCAGCTCCGCCAAAATTTATTTATAGCATGATCCACACAACAGTTCAGTGTTTTTCCTTTGAAATATTACAAAAATAAACACTGAAATCTAAAAAAGGCATAACATAGAAACTTTAAATTGAAGATGCATCAAGATGCACCGTGAATCATTTTGCATTTGAATCATTAATGGCTGAATGGTAATGGAGTCAAATCGTGAGGCCACTGAAGATTCACACCTCTAGTCTGCATTTAGGTTGTGCTCAGATTCAAGTTTAGAGTCAAAGGTCAGAAGATGTGAGGCCTAGGTATATGAAGAGAAATTTGAAGACTCCTGGTGTCCTCAAGGTGTGTCCATCAGGTTGGAATGAACTACGACAGTCCGGTTTCTGTATGTATTCTCGGCCCGTGTGTTAAAAAATCCTGGAAGCAGAATCGCTGCACACTGGAGCAGCAGACAGAGGAGGAAAATGTGAGGCGACATGGATGGATGCAAACTCTGTTAATTTGCTTGACCCACTCTCTCCTTAAATGAGAATGGATGGAGGGATTCCCGATGTCCTGATTGGAAGATGGATGAGTGCGCAGCTTTGGCTTTAATTGATTGAAGACAGGAATTCAGTTAAGGATAATTGAATCATGGAAATCATTAAAAAAAAAAAGCTCAAGTGCATGAGATAATTAGGAGAGCTAACCAGGTTGTAATCAACCCTCATCTTTAGGATTGTGAGTAAAAAGAAGCTTCTTATCCTGCAACATTGAAGTTTTCATGACAGTTGCTCTGGAACATCAAGCCCTTCTTTTTGCTTTGAAGCTGCTTTTTTTGTGTGCGACTCAGATTGTATTTATTAATAAATGACTAGGCTGTTTTAATATTTCCGTTTACTTTTGGCTAATTGGTCTCTGGGCCAGTTTGCTTCTACAGATTCTAAGGGTCAGCCAGGGGTCAGCGTTCTACTTCATTACTCCATCCAGGGAAATGAAGGGCCTGATTAGTTTGGGCTCGACCTTGGACTGTTCTGTTAAGCTCTCTCTGACTAAATCTCCTCACTTCAGGTCTCGGCAGACCCCCGATTCTCTGAAATCGCTGCGGTGAGAAAAAGCACTTTTTTTTTTTCCCCCTCAAATGAACATCTTGTGCTGCAAGCAGAGAGATGGAGTTCCTGTAAGCTGCTGAGATTCGGTGGGCGATATCTGTAGGTTCAGTGTCACAGAAGATGTGAAGTGCGGCGCTGACTGTTACCCATAGAAACTAAGTAACCTATGGCTGGTGACCGTCATAGACTGCCATGGAAACAGCAGAGCCGAACAACAGGGGAGTTTGGCTGGCTTGTTTCCTATCTATTTCAAACACACAATCATACTTAAGTAGAGCCGTTCTCCCTCTGCCCATTACCCTCCTCCCCTCCATAATGTGTTTGTCAACCAGTCGAACAGAGTGGCCGAGCATTAGCTTTATATCTGAGGTGTCAGCAGCCAGCAGGGGGATTTGATCTGTCCCCTCCTGCTGATTCAGGCTGCCCTAAGTCTGGATACGACAGCCCCTCCCAGTGCTCCCTGAATCAGATTGCGGCCGGCCCCCGCTGAGTGATGTCTCACCCTCGGGAATGGGGACCGGGCAGCCTCTGCTGCCATGCCCCCGGGTTGGGCACCAAACCTGCATGTAAATACGCAGCCCACCGAGTGTGTCCAACTCCAGGGTGTTGAGTAAAGTGACACATCAGTGCACGACAGGTGTGGACTGTCTTTTTCTTGCAGGATTTTTTTTTTTTTTTGCACATTTGATCATGACATATTCTTGGCTGAGGTCCCAGCAGCTGGCACAAACTTGTACAACTTACACACACTATGAGGGATTGAATAAACATGGAGTTTCATATTCACCGCTTCATTTCTTTGTCCATTTTTTTTAAAAAAGATGGCTAGATTTACAAATCAACAAGCAGCCTCGATGGAGCCTCGTTGCGCACAGTTTTAGCCTCGTCTTCAACCCATGCCAAATCGATTCCAGAGGTCATTTTTTTTCCCTTCCTTTTTCTCTTTCCTTGTACACCAGTGGTCCTGTACTTGAAGGCTGTCTGCAGCAAGACTGTGTTTATTTTCTCTTTGGAATGAAAAAAGAGAGAGGGAGAGAGATCTGTCTTCACTTAGCGAAGCCTTCATGAGCTCAAAACCTCAATGGTGGATGGACCGGGTGGTGAGGAAGGGGAGTAGTGATGCTGACCGAGGCATGCAGAAAGGCTGTATGATAGAACAATGTATATGGACCTCTGACGGGGGAAAACAAGAGTGAGGTAGATGTACAGAGGAAAAATAGCGAGAAGAGAGACAGAAAGAGAGAGGCCAGGCAGCTGGGAGCTCCCACAGACACGCACTTCTGTCTAAGCAGCTTTCCTCTCAGGGCAGGGTCGCGGCAGGTCATGGCGGGATTACACTTTTGGCAAACAAGAGGGAGCTCCTCTCTCACAAAGCCGTGCACGACTCCCCCATGACTCTCGGCAGCTGTAATAAAGCCAAGGCAGCCTGAACCTACAAACAAAAAGCTAACACGCTATCGATCGACAGCGGCCAACTTTCACGAGGTGGTGTCGAAAGGTCGACATTGTGCAGACAGCTCGGGCTGGGGTGAAGGGCTATTATTGGGATGAGGGAAAACTCTGGCGTTTGGTCTTATCGCAGAAATTCCTCACTTAGTTGGCAATTTCACCCAACTGTCAGAGCAAGAATGGAGTTATTGTTATTCAGCTGATATATTAAAACAAAACAAGCCTCCCCCGGTGTTACAGTGTGATATTCCAATCACCAGATCCAAATGAGCTTTTTTTTTTTTCTATTCCTTCAATCAATAGCCATCCCCTGCAGTGCCTTCGTGTCTCTCTACTTCCTAATCAACACTTCCACTCATGGGGAGGTCAGCTGAGCAGGCGCGCCGTGCCCCCCGGCGCTGCTTTGAACTTAATTAAGCAGCTTTAAACACAGCCGAAAAGATTCATTAATACACAGGCAAGATGAGCAGTTGGATGAGAACGCGTCCCGCCTCAACAGAAGAGATTGGGCTTCGGATGGCTGTTGAACCCACGTGGGTCAACGTTGAGGGCGCGGCGGTGGAGGTCCCGCGAGGCCAGCCAGATTCTTCAGATTTGATAGAGGTTACAATAAAACTCTCGTCTTTTCCTCTCCTCTTAAAACCTCGCTGCAAACTTCTCAAAACTCAGCGAGACTCTGCGTACGTGGACTTGTAAACAATCTGTGAGCACAAGTCGACTCGTGTGAGGGACGGAGGGGAAGGAGAGGTAAAGGCAGAGGTGTGCATATGCCTGGAAAGGCTGCAGCGTGCCACCGGGGTGCTGTGAGGCAGGGCCTGTTAAAGGAGCGCTCCAGACCAAGGTGTTCTATAGCTTGGGGCTAACGGTGATAAATGAGTCCCTTAATGTCGGCAAACACTTTATCTCTGCTTCATCTGTTTTCATTAGGCAGGGCCAACCTTTGGCTGGGAGAGAACGTGCTGTAACTTTCATTACTGCAACACAGGAAGGAGAGGCAGGGAGACCTCCCATCGGTCTAATAAAAACACCAGCTAGACACCATGACAGATCCTATTCCTTATTATTATGATGGCATGCCACCGTTATAAATTAGAGAATGCCATGTCCCTCGGAGATGATCAGTGCTCTCCTTAACTCCTGCCACTGAATGATAGCTGCTCTTTCTGCTGTTCTTTAAAACCTTTAAATCTTCTTCGCTTCTCCCCTTTTATTATTTCCATCTGGCAGGATTATCAAATGGGCACCAAGGCCTTTGCATTGCTTGTTTGATAGTGAAAGGAAAGCCCTTCCTACCACATGGCTCACGCTGTAGCCGTTCTTGGAGCTTTCCGTCACACCACACGGGTTTCATTAGCAGACAAAATTTGCTCTCCTGTTTTTTTCAGTTGGAAACGTGTTAACCCATTTTCTCGTCAGTGTTCACACTTGACCCTGAACTATTAAAAAATACCCAACCAAATCACATTCTTTGGAAACTCATAAATGTAGCCATTTTAATTTCAATATCCTGTTTGTACTGGATGGTAATCCAGTATTACTGTCTGTAGGATTAAATCTTAAAATGCTACGATCTTATTATCATTGTCTGTCAAAATAATAAAGTCCAACACTTCAAAATTACACTTACAACTGCAAAATTGTTTCACATGATCTCAGTCTCATACCACTGATACTGTAATTTTTTCATCAATTTACCATGCTTCTTAATTACAAATAGAACAGACAAAGATACATATGCAAGCAGTTCAAGATTTAGTGATTATAGAATGAGGATTTCATCACCTTGACCTGGGCAGCACGGTGGTGCAGTGGTTAGCACTGCTGCCTTACAGCTAGAAGGATCCTGGTTCGAATCCCCAGGTTGGCAGGGGTTGGAACCTTTCTGTGTGGAGTTTGCATGTTCTCCCTGTGCTGCATGGGTTTACTCTGGGAGCTCCGGTTTCCTCCCACAATCCAAAGACATGCATGTTAAGTTAATTGGCTGTTCTAAATTGTCCCTAGATATCGGTTTCCTATAGGCCCTTAGAATTGAGGGTTAGTATCAGTGAAAGCGCTTTGAGTGGTCTTTGTGACTAGAAAAGCACTATATAAGTGCAGGTTAGTAGTAGTTGAGTGCATAACATTAAAACCAGACTGTCGGTGACGGAGTTGCTCTGGCCAAATCACCCCGAGTGCTCAGATCTCCTGACTGTTGGCCTTAACCACAGCCTAGATGCAGACCCATCTAGGATGTGCTTAAGGTCAAGGTCAATGGCCTAGGAGGAGGTGAAATCATAAATGCCAAGCTCTCCTGACCTTCGAGCTCAACTTGGATGCAGACAAACCTGAGGATGATTGCGTGCAAATTCAATGAAAATTGGGGCAACTGGCTAGGATTAGTATTGCTTTTTGTCTGAAACCACATAAGTGCTCAGATCTCCTGACCTTTGACCTTGAGCACAACCTGGATGCAGACCCACCTGGGGATCATTGTGAGTTTGGTGACAATCGGGGAAAACACCTAGGAGGAGTAGCAATTCCTGTGAAATGTGGACAGACAGACGCCGTGTCATTGCGTTTGGTCTTTTTGGCTTTGCTACAATGAGCTGTTGGTCTGTAAATCAAGTGACAAAGCTGACAACTTATGAACGACCACGATCTTTAGTCTTGCAGTCATTACTTTGTAATGGAAAATCTTGCACAAAAACTTGGGAATATAATTATGCTTAATTATCAGAATCCCAAAATGTGAAAAGTGCTACTGTATGAGCATTCATAAAGTAATGCACACTCACTATTTGGCAAGATCAAGAGAACTTCTGGCTAAAAATTAAATTTCAATTGGACTTAAGCCTTGACTTAAAGTTAGCCGAATACTGTTCCTCTCTCTCAAAATTTAATGTTGATGTGCTTATTTTCATTCCCTGAACTAACTTTTCGTTTATTCTCACCAAGTCTCCACCCAAGATTCCCATAATCCACAGATCCTGGCATCCAATCACATGGCAGAAAACAGTGGTGAAGTGGTGGCCTCACATTATGAGTGTCATTGGAGAAAAATTATAACAAAGGTAATTTACTTATAAAAAATGAATTGCAGTGTGTAAAATGCGGGTCAAAAGATAAGACAGGACTGTGACAACATCCAACTTTGTAGTTGCTGAAGCTGCACAAACTGGGAGTGGTGGCCTAGTGGTAGAGCATCCACTCCACAGCCGGGAGTTCGTGGGTTCAAGTCCTGGTCGGGTCATACCAAAGACCATATAAAGATGGTACTTCCTGCCTTCTAGCTTGGTGCTCAGCATAATAGAATGGGGGAAGGAAAAAGTTGTTTATGGCAGCAGCCCCCCTGATTCTAGATGTGATTAACATTGTAGATAGGAGAAACGTAATTTCATTCTACTGTACATGACTGGCTGTATGGATTGAATGACCAAGTTGGCTTCTCTCTTGTGTCATAGAAGTTTTAAAATTTTGATGGCATTTTTGTACAATGGCTGAAATGGAGCTTGTCTTATGGAGGAAAAACTACAGGAGCGCTGTGATGAGCTCATTTTATTACTATATATAATAAAACACTGAAGCCACTCTCTATTAAGCCAACAGTAAAGTGACACCCCGCCAAAAATCAAGGTTTTTTTGTGTTAACATGTCTAACGTGTTTTACGACTTACAGGACATATAAGAGTAAAATCATTCAAATATGTCATATCTGTTTTTTGCTGTGAAATTTCAGTTAAGTCCTGCCCCCCGAAAAATGGAGAGTTTAGCTGGAGTGTTTTTGGTGACGTAACAATAGCAGGTCCATAGTGTTAAGCAAATCAAGACTGGCCTGACTGAAGTTAGCCTCCAGGCCAGTTAGCATTTTTGGACATCTGCTTTGAAAACTTGACCCAAATTAAGATGGGTTTTACCATTACACTGCTTTTAAGGACCGATGCAGTTTCAGTCATAATCCAGGTCCACTGCGCATACAACTGGGCATGTCCTTCAACCAGTAAGTCTTTATCACAGGATTTATTCTGTTTAATATACTGCTAGCCAACATTAGCCTTTAATGTGCCTGATAATGGTAGCCTACTAACAATACAATTTTACGTGCAATAAATGTCAAAGTCTTGTGTCAAATAGGTAATGTGCCAGCAAAAAATTATCCACAAATATCCAGATAAGCCTGGATATATTTAGATGCTGCATGTGTTGATGTTTGTCCAGATTTTTTGCTGCTGCTATACGTTGAAGACAGGAAGAGAAAAGCAATGTAATTAGATGTGATGTCTGACCGTTTTGCCCCCAGGCAGCGCAGCAAAGTGAAATAATTTTGGAGTGTGTTGAGATCGTGTAGACATGATTGTGCACAGAATGACTGTGTAGTGTTCTTTGGCAGCCGGAGCTGACGTTTTGAATATTATAGGTGCACGAGCACCAGTGGGGACTGCGGTGTGCTCACTGTGCCACTTTGCTGTGTTCATGTGCACCGCAAGTGCCAAGTGGTTGTTCCTCAACTCCGCAGTCACGGCAGCATTGTATTGTAATTTTTTAAACATTTGATCTCCAATACTATTGTTTTCTGGTCAAATTTGCCAGCTTAGTCTTTTGTATGTAGATGATGTGGATGTGGGAGCGAGGTGGCTCATCAATGTCCTCGTGGGAGGGATGTGGGTGGGCCCAAATTCTGGCTTTTGAAGGAAGAGGAAAAGTGACAAGATTTTGACAGGAAATTGTAAGACAATGAAGTGGGTTTTTTGTAGAAAAAAAGGGCATAAGATACCATTTTAGACAATGTGATTTGTTTTTAGAGGGGATTTATATCCACCCGAGTGTGTCTTTAAGGATTTCATCATCCATAATATCATCAAAAGATTCAGAGAATCTGGAGAAATTTCTGCATGTAAGCAGCAAAGCTGAAAACCAACATTGAATGCCTGTGGCCTTTGATCCCTCAGGTGGCACTGCATTAAAAACCAACATCATTCTGTGAAGGATATTAACACATGGGCTCAGGAACATGTCACAAAACCAAGGTCAATTACCGTATTTTTGGAACTATAAGGCGCACTATCAATGAACGGTCTATTTGATGGTCTGATGGTCTAATTTCATACATAAGGCACACCGGATTATAAGGCGCATTAAAGCGAGGTAGTTGGAGCCGGGAAAAAAAAAATTTGCGTGCATGGAAAGAAAATCCTATCTATAGTCATTATAGACACATATAGCGCGATGGTCTGCGAGTGTGAATGACCTGTTCCATGAGCAGGCGGAACGTTTTTAGTCCTTGGCTGTTTATATCGCCATATTGGCCAGAATACTCATTCGGTACTCGCTCGGTAATCAATACGGCTTGCTCTTGCGAGCCGTATTTACAGCTGTATTTACTGCTCCCGTTTACAGCTAAACGGGAGCAGTTTCGATGCCGAAATTTCACATACAAATCCTAATATACGTGTTCGATACACCATCGGCTTTTGGGTATCGACTACCTTGCGAGGTAGTCGGATCTGGGAATTTTTTTTTTTTGCGTGCATGGAAAGAAAATCCTATCTATAGTCATTATAGACACATATAGTGCGATTGTCTGCGAGTGTGAATGACCTGTTCCATGAGCAGGAACGTTTTTAGTCCGTGGCTGTTTACATCGCCATATTGGCCAGAATACTCGCTCGGTAATCGATATGAGCCGTATTTACAGCCGTAAATACGTATTTACAGCTGTATTTTCGTTTCGATGCCGAAATTTCACATACAAATCCTAATATACGTGTTCTATACACCATCGGCTTTTGGGTATCGACTAAAGTCGGATCTGGGAATTTTTTTTTTTTTTTTTGCGTGCATGGAAAGAAAATCCTATCTATAGTCATTATACACACATATAGCGCGATTGTCTGCGAGTGTGAATGACCTGTTCCACGAGCAAATGTACGTTTTTGGTCCGTGGCTGTTTACATCGCCAGGATACTCGCTCAGTAATCGATACGGCTTGCTCTCCGGCGGCAGCCCCAAGAAGTAAACAATGCAAACAAATGCCGGGACGCTTGAATTCTTTCGTCCCGAAAATATCCTTTTTGAATATTAATTACAGCTAAACAGGAGCAGTTTCGATCCACGATCCATTGGCAGATAGTGTCGTAACTCGCTAGCAATTTAACTTTGAACGACCTGTTGGCACCAATATAGCGGTTGGAGTTCTTTGGTTAATCCACCCGGAATGAGGGCAAGCTCCGAATTAGTTTGCTTCACTTGGGTTTTGACAGTATCGGTGAGATGGGCGCGCATGGAGTGGCAGAGCAATAGGGATGGAGATTTGTGGAAAAAGCCATCCGGCCATTATGTTGAAGCACATATTACTCCGCGAGGCTCCTGACTACCGTAATGCTCCGACAATCCATCAAGCGGTTTGGCTTCGTAACTTACCAAAGTCGTACTAAAACATTTTTGACAGATTTTTGAGCGCCGTGTACCACATAAAATCGGTTCGAGGTCAGTAAGCACAACCAGAATTAATACATAAGGCGCACCGGATTATAAAGCGCACTGTCGATTTTTGAGAAAATTAAAGGATTTTAAGTGCGCCTTATAGTCCAAAAAATACGGTAACACAATTCGTTGGCATGTCTATAAGTACAAGTTAAAACGTTACCATTCAAAGTAAAAGTCATATCAACAACCAGAAATGCTGCTGTTGATCTGGGCCCAAGCTCATCTGAGATGGACTGACGCAAAGTCAAAAAGTGTGCTGTGGTCTGACGAGTCCACATTTCAAATTGTTTTTGGAAATCATGGGTGTCATGTCCTGCGGGCTGAAGAGGAAAAGGAACATCCAGATTATCAGTGTTGAGTTCAAAAGTCAGCAACTTGCACATCTGTGAAGGCACCACTGAACGGTGCATACAGGTTTTGGAGCAATATTTGCTGCCATCCAAGCAACGTCTTTTTCAGAAATGTCCCCGCTTATTTCAGCAAGACAATAGTAAGCCACATTCTGCACATGACAACAGTGTGGGTAATAGACTGGCCTGCCTGCAGTCCAGACCTGTCTCCTGTTGTGAAGCGTAAAATACAACAATGGAGACCCTGATTTGTTGAGCAACTGAAGTCATGTATCAAGCAAGAATGGGAAAGAATTTCACCTACAAAGCTTCAAAGTCTCTTCAGTTCCAAAATGCTTGAGTGTTGTTAAAAAGGAAGGTGATGTACCGCTGGTAAACATGCTCCTGTCCCAGGTTGTTTTTTGTTTTTTTTGGAATGTGTTGCAGGTATCAAATTCAAAATGAGTGAATATTTGCAAAAAAAAAAAACAGATTTATCAGTTTGAAACAAATGTCTTTGTAGTGTATTAATTTGAATATAGGTTGAAAATGATTTACAAACCATTATATTCTGTCTTTATATACATTTTACACAACGTCCCAACATTGGAGTTGGGGTTTGTATAGAGAAAGATTTGCGACTTACTTGTGTATTGCAAAATAATGACTTGGTCCCACCTATGGCTTAATTACTAGTAACTTACTGACATAGCTGATACACAATGAGCAATCCAAATAAATTGATATTGGATGTTTGAGAGAATAGATAAGTGTAGGGTCACTATTTTATGGTTTTATCTCGAGCTATAACAGCTTATGAATGACTTCTAAACCATTTACAACCTCAATATTAACCAACTAATGAACTAAATAATTTATTAGTCTTATTGCGAGGTTATATCAGTCATTTAATACGGACAGCTCAGTGTATCTTTCTGAATTCAGGACCTGGGATTGTGTGGGATTTTGATGGAGGTGGATTTAGTGCCTTCAATTTTTTTGTGACTTCCACTCCAGTGGGGGCACCATAATACTAAACGTGTTACGTTTTAGTTTTACATTAAAATATGATAACATCTAATCCATTACATCTTCAAGAGGCTTCGTTTCAATCAGCTTGACTTTGTTAAGATGCTAAACCAGCCAAAAAACATCCTCCATTAGAAGCCGTTGGCATACAAAACCAAAGATGTCACAGTAAGAGGCTCTGAACTGAAACAAACTGCTTACTTCCCAGGTGCTTGATTGGTGTTGCTAAGAGATAATCCAAACCAGATGTTTAAATATGCACCTGTCCTTAACATTTTAAAGCACGTTGCTACCGGTTTTATTCATTTTAAATCTGATACAAGATGTTAATGATTTGCAAATCCCTACATTCTCTTTTGGGGGTTCTTGTTTGGGTGTGTAGTGTGAAAAGTAAAGCAGTGACATAAGAGGAAAAAAACACACGACATTCAATATAATATCTGATGTAAGCTTTACTTTCAAATCCTGTTACATTTAGATCTGGCAAGTTGAACATAAAGTAATGCCAAACAAAGAAAACAAATACAAAACAAAAAAAAAGTACAAATGATCTATTTACCAGTTATCATCACAACCCTGTACAGCCTTAACAATGGCATAATAAAAAAAAGCTTTGTACAGCACATATCAATCTTTATCGAGTGCCAAAAGTTAAGATAGTTGAGCCTTTTCTAATCATAAAATGCAGCCAAACTTAAAGCTAACTGATTGTAGACAGCGCAGCGTGACGCTAACTAAACACAACTCAGGGAGTTAGTTTTAAACGCAATTAAGTGCTAAAGAGCTAGAGAAAGGACAATGTCATGCATACTTTGAAGTGCTGAAAAGGTAGTCAAGCCAAGATTAAATAAAAATGTTGCTGTGCTGAGCACATCTGGGCAAAAATAAACAGAATAAGTGCTTAAAGAATGCTGGGTTTCTATAGGATAGAGCCCTGGTGCAGTTTTAAACATACTCAAACTAAAGGGGACAAAAGAAGTGCAGCCATTCATGATTACGCTGTATTAAAAGGCAGGCGTTTTAAAAAGGTGTCAAGAGTAGACACATTCTTTTATGTTTCTCTATATTCTTTTTTTAAATATATATTGGACCCTGACAATTAGTTTGACTCATTCTCAGAAGTCTCAGGTGGTTTCCTTCCACCAAGTGGCACTAGAGTATAAAAGATAACACAGATAATACTGGGAGAGAGTGAGAGTGTAAGTGTGCACGTTGGGATGCTCTCAATCCAGATGTTCACAGAAAAAAAAAAGGGGGGGGGGGACAAACATCAGCTTAAAGATGGGGAGACAATCGAGGCGTCGCTCCACAGCAGGATGTGACGGATTCAATCCTAACATCACTTCCTGCTGCCAGCTACATTTTGGTCTTGACATTTCACGTTCTATGTCCAATCATCAATTAACTGACATGATTGAAGTATAGAAATGACACAACAAACATTATATGCAACAAAATAAAACAAACAAATGGAAACTATAAGGACATTAAAAGACAATCCCTTAACAAATAAGGGATTTTGGCTTGGAGACCACTTCGGAAACGAGCGCAACCAAACAACGGGTAAAGCTTTTTCAAACAAAAATGTACTTTTTTGCTCAGTCTTGCAAAACAAACTTTTTTTTAAGCATTTCACGGATAAATACATAGTCTCATAATCAAAAAGTGCAGCACTGTGCAAAATTGGCTATCACAATTTAGCCTGGGACCTTTAGTTCCCAGGGGAAGCTTGACCTCTACTGTCTAATTCATGCAATTTGGATTCATTTCCTTTCTCCGATTTCACAGAGGTGGACCCTTTTACACCAGCAGAAATGTCTAAATGTGAAACCGAAAAGGGGGAAGGGGGGCTGATTGAGTCACTGAGTCACTTCCAGCCACTACACCCTACTTCACATTATGGTTACTCGGTGGAAGTTTGCACTTTAAAAAAAAACAAAAAAAAAGGTAAAATAAAAGGTTTAAGTGCTTTTGGCTTGAAGTGTAACTACAATAAGTGCAATTAAAACTCAAAAGGTTGACGTGAGGAAAGTGTGTGTGTGTGTGTGTGTGGGGGGGGGGGGGGGTTAAAAAGCAGTACCATGTGTGCCGGCCAAACAGAAGTCAGAGCCACCCAAGACGACGCTTTACAAGTCAACAGCTTTGCTTCGCCATGGCCAATACGGGAGGCTTTTTCCTCATGGTGGCGTCTCCATGAATGTTAGTAGAAAATGTTTACTATGACGTAAAAGGCTCAGTACAAAAGTAAAAATAATAATAATAAAAAAGACAAAAACAGTGAAAGAGACACAGCAAAAAGGCCACCAAACACACCGACTTTCCCGTCTTTACCAGCACTGAAGACGTCTCCGTTCACACTTCTGTATCGCTTCTTTTCCCATGTACATAAACAAAAATACATTCATTCAAGTCATTTTGGAACATTTTTTTTTTTCCTTTTGTACACAAAAATTACAAAAAGCTCCAAAAAGCACCATTGAATCGGCCTGTGGTGACCCTGGCTGTGGGGTAGCTCGCCATCCCAGAGCCGGTCACCTCCACAAAACAGTTCTCATATATCTCTTCTATATAGGTGCGTGACTCACGGTTGTGCATGGGCTGCAGCTCTGATGCGGGCCTGGCCTCAGGAATACTCCATGTTAGGGACTTTTCTGCGTATTCACCCGTGAGTGTGGGTGCATTTTCACCCTCTGATTTAACCGTCGTTAACCCACTCAAAATGGACAGTCTTGTTTTACTGTTTATACAATTAGTGAGACATGTTCACAAATAATGGTGGTGATATTTGTGGGCTATTAAAAAAATCTACTAGTCTATAAAGTCGCTAATAATATGGGATAAATTGGATGCGTGTGATATCAGCGCACGGCATTTTACAACTGCTAAGTGTTATTACCATAAAAATTCTGGTCTAAGCAGACACCAAGGGCCAGATGCTCTTGTAAGATAAATTAATATCGTATCCTAAGTGATATAATATCTGATATTAATTTTCCTTCCAAAGTTGTTATTTTTTAGATGAGTAGAGCAAAAAATGCATGTACTTGAACACCTAAGATGTGATTTTTTTTTTGACAGTTCGAGGTTTTTTTTTCCCTCAAATTTATGACAGTTTTCTTGTAAATTAAGGACTTTTCTGATTTTCATCACTTAAACTGTGATTTTTTTCCCCATCATTTTTGTTTTTGCTGCTGTAAATTTAGGACTATTGTACATCTGAGATTTGTTCACGTAAATTTGTGTGTGTGTGTGGGTGTGTGTGTGTGGGGTTCCATAAATTTCAGACATTTTTCTTGTAAACTTATTAATTTTCCCCCACAACAATTGGTGGATTTTTCACTAAATTTATGTCTATTTTAATAATAATAAAAGCCAAGGTGCAGGATAACAGCAAAAGAGTTACAGTCGACATGTTTCCAGTCGCCTGACTCTCCCGCTGTCCAGGAAGAGAGTGGCGAGTAATTCGACGCTGCATTCACTTACACTCAGAAACTTGACTATCAGAACTTTTAAGGGGATGAGGACCTGTACCTGTACAGCACTTTTTCTAGTCTCAAAGACCACTCAAAGCACTTTACTAGTACCAACCCTCTATTCTAAGGGCCTATAGGAGACAGACACCTAGGGACAATTTATTTTTGTATTTTGTATACTTTATTAATCCCCAGAGGGAAATTCAGAGCATCTACCTGGATGGATGAGGCGGCCACGATACGGCGCCAATCCCTACACCATTCACACACATCCACACCTAGGGTCACTTTAGTCCCCAATTAACCTAACATGCACGTCTTTGGATTGTGGGAGGAAACTGGAGCTCCCAGAGTAATCCCACAACACAGGGAGAACATGCAAACCCCACACGGGAAGGTTCCCACCCCTGCCAGCCTGGAGATTCAAACCTGGAACCTTCTAGCTGTTAGGCAACAGTGCTAACCCCTGTACCACTGTGCTGCCCTTTTTGATAAATATAAATTAATTAATGAAACAAAGTTTGAACTAAACTAGTCCTGAATTCAGCAATATTCTGGGGGCTGGATGGAAAGCTCTGGCAGGCCAGACGTGGCCACAGGCTTCTAGCCGACGTTCACTGCCACAATGCATGTTGCATTACTGACTGGCCACTTCATTCTCCCAGGTGTCAAGTATGATCGTTTTGTCGCAGGTGAGCATTATGGCAGTGAAATAAATCAGCTGCACAGCAGTCGTTTTGAGAAGTAAACAGGTGTTTCTGATCACTAAGACTAAGCGATATAGACCAAAATTCATACCAAATATATTGCGTCAGAGTGGCAAGATACAGTATACAGTATATGGCAATATTTTTCCTAATCACATGCAAAACAGAGTGGCACAAATCAGCTAAAAAAAATATGTCAGGTATTGTGACTAGTCAGCAGAATGACCATTTCAGCCACTTAAAACATTGTTTTTAAATATTTTGCCACTAGTGCCAACAGACGGCCAACTCAGAAGGGGATTTCTGACCCATCGCAATGCAGACATGAGCAGTTCTGAATTGGTCCACAGATGTCAATATTCTGATTCTTAAATATTAATAATGTTAGTTAATTTGGACAAAATGGAAAAAAAAGAGCAAAACTCAGAAACACAGAACTGTGCTGGCCGACACACAAAACAGACGCATGAAGCACAAACTCCTCATTTTATTCAAGTCTGGGTGTTCAAATCCGTTTTCTGGAGTATCGCTGTCATACTAAGTGGACACCTGGACTGTAGATTACATTGGAACTGCACAGCTGCAGCTAGACCAAAGCATGGAGTCACTGAAGACAGCGGGGGAAAAATGCTTCCGTTTTTCATTAGAAGTCTAATATTTGTTAGAAATTCTGCATATTTTTGACTGAAGGACCGTGTTAGTTGTTTGCCTACTTTCTGCTATTTTACTTAAAGCTGGAGTAGGAGGGACATTTTCACATTTAAATGTGAAACTCAGCAATCTTCCCATCACATCTTGTATTGCCAGAGGTCGACAGAAAAAGGTGGTTGTTCTCACTTGTCTAGATTTCTGCCTACTCTGGGTGCTCAGATTTCCTCCCACATTCCAGAAACAGAAGTTGGGTGAACTGGAGACTCTAAAGTGGCCCGAGGTGTGAATGTGAGTATGAATGGTAAAAGCGACTGGCCCTGCACTGTGGAATTCCCCTCTGGGATTAATCAAGTATAACGAATACCAGCTACCACTACTGTAGTTTGCTCTGATAGGAAGCACTGAAAGGCAAAAATCACAGTCAGCTGCAGTGATCGTTTTCTGATTTCTAAAACTGCTGCTCATATCTAGTTTTCAAAATGATACCAATATATTCAGTGTAAATCTAAGGATACATGTTGCTCATACTAATCACTTTATCAAAGGGCTACTTCTTCTCAGAGCTTCATTTCATGTGATGACACAATTCTGTGTCCTGATGGCTGCTTGGAAGTAACCTGTCACATGAAGGCCCTCAGCAGTCGCATAGACACTTGCGCATTATTTTTAACGTGATCGCTTACAGTTGTGACTTTCTGTATTAAACCAAATCAAATGGCTGTGTTAAACTTGCCAAAGTGTCAGTGAAGTTAACTGTAACACCCTTAACTTCATTAGAACCTTTTAGGTTCAGCTACATTTGATAACAGTTTTATGTAATGTACTTTATTTATACAGCCCTTTAAAACAACCCGTAAGTCGTTTTAAAGGGCTGTAGGTTGTAGGTTTATCAAGTTTCATGTGCAACCAATTTCTCATGTGTTGATGTTTACTGTAAAAGGTTATCAAGCATTTTCTGTTTTTCACTCAAATATTTTCAGAATTGATTTCTGTCCATTATGTCAGATTAAATACAGTTAAAATTAGCCAGTAACCTGCTAAAATGACATTTACGCTGAGACACAAGCTGACATCAGCTAGCAGCTCTGCACAACAGTTTCACCATTATATATATATATTAAAAAAAACAACAGAACTCAAAAAGATGAGGGGGAGGGGCTATAAAACTATGTACAAGATTGATAAATAAGTAAGTGCGTGGTTTGAGGCATTGCTTTGGAAACGTGCCTTTTTCAATGAAAAGCATTCCGTTTCATTGGTTCTGTCCACATTGCACCGCTAACACTTCAGGATATCTCGAATTTAGCTTCCTAATGATGCCAAAGCTAGCTGAAACACAGAAACAGGCATGCTATCTCGATGCATAATAGCAACAGACAAAAATGCACTAAAATGTAGCACTTGCAAGTTTTGTTTTGTCTTTTTATCTTGTCAAAAGACTTAAAGAAAAAAAACATTGATACAATTTAGATAAGTTGGCATCATCTGATAATGCAACTGGTTCCAGGTCATTTAAATGACTTAAAAAAAAACAAGGAAACAAGGGGAAAGTAAGAGTAGTACTTGAAGTAATAATTCAATCGATAGAACTGATAAGAAAAGCAGCTTTTTGATATAAATGCATTTTAGCATGTACAGCTTTTTTCCTCTTATAAATGTTTTTTTTTCTTTTCTTCAGTATATGTTTGTCTGGTCCAGCTTATTTTGCTGGTCTGATTGGAAAAGAGAGTTGCTCCCACTGCAGTGGTCAAGTGTCATCCACACCACTGTCCGAGGAGAGAGGGAGAAGGAGAGGAGGTGGGCGAGGTCAGACGGTCTTGGCCCTCTCCATCAGTCCCAGGTAGGCCAGGAAGGAGTGTTTGTGAGAAGAGGGTGAGGGGGACGGGCGGGAGGGGGACGGCGAGCTGGAGGAGAGGAGGAGAGGAGAGGTGGCCGGCCGCCATCTGGAGTGGAGGTGCGAGTGGAATGTGAAGCGGCTGTTGTGGGTGAACAGGGTGGTGAGGGGGATCAGGTGGGCCCGGTCGCAGTTCCTGTACTGCTCCAACATGTGGCGGGAGGAGGGGAGGAAGAGGGAGGGGCTGCTGCTCGCACCACCGGGGTTTCTGGTGGCGTCGCTGCCGTTCACACTTGCCAAGCAGTACAGGGGGCTGGAGGGGTCCAGCTGGTGGGACTTGCCCAGGGTGAGGGACAGAGCGACGGACTGAAGCGCCTGAGATGCTGTTAGACTCATGAGGGGGCTGTTACTCCCGCTGCCCCCACTGCTTCCTCCTGCGCTAAACAGGAAGTTGTCCTGATTCTTCTGTAACAACAGGCTCCCGGGTGATGTTCCTTCTAGTGGCAGCTCTTCCCCTCCTGCCTCCTCATCTTCTTCCTCTTCTCCTCCTCCTGTTCCTCCCAAGCCTCCATCCAGCCCCCCCGTTCCTCCGCTCTGATGTTTCTTGAGGTGGCGGCTGAAGACGAAGGGGTGTGTGGTAGTGAAAGGGCACTCTTGGCAGCCGAAAGTCTGGCGCGGCGCATGCTTCAGCTTCTTGTGCAGGTTGAGGTTGTCCTTGCGTTTGCAGCTGTAAGAGCAGCGGTCACAGTGGAAGGGCCGCTCGCCCGTGTGCACACGCACATGCTCGATCAGCTTATTGGCCGTCTTGGACAAGTAGCCACACTGCTCACACTTGTAGTGGTTGCCCAGGCGGTGCCTGCGCATGTGGGCCTCCAGTGAGGCCTGGTCGGGCCACAGTCCCTGGCAGATGCGGCAGCGGTACTCCATCTTACAGTGCGTCTTGAGGTGGCACTCCATGGCCGCTGGACGATTGGTGGAGTAGATGCAGAAAGGGCACCTGGTGAGTGGGAAGGGTGGGAGGGAGGGGTGAGGAGGGAGAGAAGACACGACACAAAGGCAAAACACAGTTGAAAGGAAAGAGTACGTTCTCAACTATGTAACACACCTTGAAATTTAATAGCACAAAATGAAGAAGAGGAGGACAGATAAAGGAAAATGGTGTGTGATGTACAGTTCCGTGTTCTCATGGCGGTATGTGTGGCAGTTTGATGGTGGAAGAATTGAGGCGATCAGGTATGGATGTGTGGGTGGGGAGGAGGAAGAGTGTGTGGGGCTGTGACAGGCGGAAGAAAAGATTGGAGCAGTAGGACATGAAGGGGAATGAAGGAATGGAGTGGCACTTACATTTAAATAGCACCTTTCATCTGCTCTGGGCCCCAAAGCGCTTCACAAACCCTGCAGAACAGAATTACCTCAGAAAAACCTCGAAATGGTCAAGGCCCTCTCTCCCTTACTACACACTCCTATATATACAGAAACACTTTACATTGTTTGAGTGCATACATGTGTACACACACAAAAAAAACCTGATCTGGACTTGGGGGTCAGAAAATGCAGGCAATTGAAAACCAATTTTCCCTGAAGGTTCTCTGACATTTTCTACAATTGTCTGGCATAATTCTGCCTGCTTTTGGTATTAAATGTACTAGTGGTTTACAGATAATTAAGGAGCTGGAAAAGCCTCCAAGAAAGTCTAACCTACATATTGACAATACAGCAAAGAGTTATGAGAAATAAATTTTAATATAAAAAGCATCAAAAGTGCTTTGTTCTTTTCTCAAGTCTGCTTCCTAAAGAATCTAAAATATATTCTGCCTGCTTCTTCCTTTAATGCTACCATAAAGAAATCACATTTACAGACACAACATTTATAATCATTCCAAAACAAAAAGACTCCTCCTAGCGGCTAAAAAATACTGTCTTTGATCTATGAAGGGGCTTCTTGGGTTATTTGTGTTCTTTAAAAAAGGTGGAAGTCAGTGTAGCTTTGTTGGCAGCTTACTGCTTTCATTCAATGCAATGCTACCAATTTCCAGACACCAACACTCCACTGGTAGCTGCACATTTGAAAAAAAAAAAAAAAAAAAAAAAAAGGCAGAACACAGATCTTTGCTTATGACAGGATGAGGCGGTAATCATAATGATATTTGATGGTTCTGCACATGCACAGGCTGGAGTTATGTGAACGACTTGAAAACAAAAACATGGCGTGTTTCTTGAAATGAACCTTAAAATGTGTTTGCTTTAGACAAATACTCTCATGTGTAGAGGGTGGTGTTTTTTTTAAAGAGAGAAGCTGTTGTGTTACTCATAGTAAAGGTGTGTTCTAACACTGAAATTCAAGCTCAGACTAAAATAAAACACCATCATCAGTGTGTGGTGTGCTGAGCTCAGCAGATGGGATTCATGTTAGCGCGACAGGCCTGAAATGCCACAAAAAAAAAAAAAAAAAAAAAAAAACTTGTCACAGTACAACAAAAGCTCCTGTGGGACTGGAGTATGATGATGGAGGATAGCTTCGTACACAGTGTGTGAACTGCCTTTTAGCAGGATAAAGCTACAGCATGTTGTATATGCACGCCTACTGTTTTACATATGCATTTACAATACTGCACAAAAGTCTCGGGACAAAAACGACCAGACACCGGACCTGAGAAAGGCATCTGGCCCTTCAGTCGATCCATCTACCATTGACTGAAGCCGCATCCAGATGGGCTCAATGGAACTGTCTCAAGAAAACCAAACTGCACAAGAACTGGACTCAAAGTGTGTGCCAACAGGTCTAACCGAGCGATGAATATACAGTGCTGTGAAAAAGTATTTGCCCCCTTCCTGATTTCTCATACGTTTGCATATTTGTCACAACTGAATGCTTCAGATCAAACAAAGTTTAATATTGGACAAATAATAACCCAAGCAAATATAAAATGTTTTTTTAAAGATGATTTAATTTATTAAGGAAAAAGCTATCCACACCTACCTGATCCAATGTGAAAAGTAGTAATTGCTCACCCATTATATCATGAATTAACTGTCATTAACCCCATTTTCTGGACAGCTAAGTTCAATTTCACTAACCACACCCAGGCCTGATTACTGCCAGACCAGCTGAATCAAGAAATCACTTAAAAAGAACCCGTCTGACAAAGTGAAGTAGGCTAATAGATCTCAAAAAGCAACACATCATGCCACGATCTAAAGAAATTTAAGAACAGATGAGAAACAAAACCTCAGAACAACAGCTAAAGAACTGCGGGCCTCACTTTGGACACTGGTCCATAATTCAACAATAAGAAAGAGACTGGGCAAAAATGGCATTCATGGGAGAGTTCCATGATGAAAACCACTGTTGACTAAAAAGAACACAAAGGCTCATCTCACATTTGCCAAAAAAACCATCTTGATGATCCCCAAGACTTTTTTGAAAATATTCTGAGGATTGATGAGGCAAAAATTGAACTTTTTGGAAGGCATGCGTCCCGTTACATCTGCTGTAAAACTAACAGCATTTCATAAAAAGAACATCATACCAACAGTCAAACATGGTGGTGGTAGTGTGATGGTCTGGGGCTGCTTTGCTACTTCAGGACCTGGATGACTTGCTGTAACTGATGGACCCATGAATTCTGCTCTCTACCAGAAAATACTCAAGGAGAATGTCCGGCCATCAGTTCATGACCTCAAGCTCAAAGCCTCGAATCTGGCTGAATTAAAACAACTCTGTAAAGAAGAGTGGGCCAAAATTCCCCAACAGTGACGTAAAAGGCTCATTGCTGGTTATGGAGAATGCTTAATTGCAGTTGCTGCCGCCAAGAGTGGCACAACCTGTTATTAGGTTTAGGAACAATTACTTTTTTCACACAGGGCCAGAGAGGTTTGTATAGCTTTTTTCCCTTAATAAATGAAAATACCATTAAAAAACTGCATTTTGTATTTAATCAGGTTATCTTTGTCTAATATTAAAATGTGTTTGATATGAAACATTTAAGAGTGACAGTTGAGCAAAAATATAAGAAATCACAAAGGGGGCAAATACTTTTTTCACAGCACTGTAAATGTGAAATGTGGACTCATCTTGACAGATAACAGAACAAAAGGCAACCAACATCCACAGAACAGCTTTGGGATGTCCTCAAAAGAAGCCTGAGAGCTATTCCAGAAGACTACTTAAAGAAATAAGAAAGCTTGACTTTCAGGCTTGTTAGAATTGTACAAACTGTTGTTCCTTATATACTCTACATCTATTCATGTTTGCACATATCTAAATCACTGCACCTGTTCCCAATTTTCCTAGCAAAATATAAAGAAATGATTGACTTTTGCACAGAATTGTAGACAATAAATATCCCTCATGTTACTCATATGTGATCAGATATTTGCGTTTATGGAGTGTGTTCGCTTTCACTTCATTATCTTTCAGGGGTGTGCCAGCACATTTAATAGAGTAATCAGTCCAGTATAACAAGTCTGTATCTGTTGGGGAAAGAGTGGTAGCATTTTCTGGACTGCAGGTTTCATCAGTTATTTTCACTTGGCATGGCCGTTAGCTGTGGGCAGTGAAACAACAGACCCTGAGGGGAAGCCCATTTCCATCTCCTTTACGTGCTCCCTTCTGTTCAGAACAGCCAGACCCACAGACTGCTGTCTCTGATAACTTGTACTTGCCAAGAGAGGCTGTCGAGCAAAACTAAAGCTTGTTATCATTACGGTTGCTGGCTACAGATAATGGACATCAACGTGAGGTTAACTGATTAAAGACACATGGTTAAAACAATCTTCAAACTGGCCACATATGTGTCTTTGTCAAACAATTCTAGGTTTTCAAATGCAGACCGTTATTGTACAGTCTGGATTTTTGTAATAGCATGCTAATGATCTTGTCAAGTGACTCACCATTAATGCATACTGTTGGATTTATGTATAGTAGCAGGATGTTTTAATTGCAAGAGACTGGAACACCCCTGGCATTAGTCTGGTGAATAAGATATAACGAGTGTGTGTGTGTTGTGCACGTGTCATGAATTGAGGAGGTACAGAAGGCGGGGGGAGAGGAGGGATATGCAGAGTTAGGAACCTCTGTCTGTACTTGCTTTCCTTACTTGAGCCCTCCAGAGGGGACGGTGTGACACTTTTTGTGCTCCAGCAGCTGCTCGGGCGTCTTGAGGAACTTGTGGCAAACGTCGCACTCGAACATTCGCGTGATGAGGTGGATCTGGAGGTGCCGTTCGTACATGCTGCGCGTCTTGCACACAAAATTGCAGAAGACACACTCAAAGCCTGGAAAGGAGGAGATAAGGGTAAGTTAGGAGAAGCACTTGGTTCCATATGAGACAGACACGGGGGCCACCACAACACACCTACTGGCTTGTGGACTCAAGTTTTAACAGCTAATGCTCACTGCCTCCACAGACAAGCACCTAATTAGCACCACATATCTAAGCAGTCACTCACCTAAACCAGTGCCAGACTTCTTGAATTGCCCGGTAGTACAGTTAACAGCACAGCAATTCTATTAAGACGGTTGGTGGATACTCAGCAGCTAGCAAATGCTAATAAACATTTAAAGAGTAAGTTATGAAGCATATCACCACTTCTACAGGTTTCACAAAGGGGAATATTGGCTTGAGTGTTAAACTGTTTTTATAACAAGCAATAAACATGTTTATTTCAGTTTGGGCATTTTATCATAGGAATCAATGGGGAATTGCTTGCCTATGGTGCCAGCCTCAAGTACTCACTGAAGAATTTTTTCTTCTACTTCGGCTTTTTTTTTTTTTGGCTTGGGGGATTGAAGCCTGAAATCTTCATCAGAGGGAAAAGGGCCATTTTAAAATGCCCACTCTGATGAAATTATCAAGAATCATCTGCTACTCGTTAGAGGAGGAGAGATAGACGAATGATGATAAAGACATTGATGAAACGAGTGAAGTCCCATTACTCCTCGACAGAACTCAAGATTTAGATTCAGACCCAAAAAAATCTCCCAAAATACAATTCTGCATAAGAAAATTATTTTTTTTTCCAAGATCCCTTCAATTGGTAAATGACCCATTAAATAAAAATAGTGACTAAATGAGTGTGTGAAGCAGGGCTGTTCCAAACATCAGTTTTAAGGCTCCAAATATTAGGTGGTAATCATCAATGTTTTATCAGATTTTTTCTTGTAAATGTGTGATGTTTTTCTCTGATTTTCTGGTATTTTTAATTTACCTTCACTAAAATAGTACAGGAAGAATCCAGATTGTCAGTGACCGAGCAACTCATTCTGGCCTGATGAAATTAGGGCAGCAGTGGCTCAGGAGGTAGAGCGAGTCATCCAGTAATCGGAGGGTTGGCGGTTCAAATCCCGCTATCCCCAGCCATCCTGCTGTTGTGTCACTGGGCAAAACACTTTACCCACCTTGCCTCCAGTGTCCATGACACTGGGCATGAATGTGTATAAATGTTTGGTAGTGGTCAGAGAGACCGTTGGCGCAGACTGGCAGCCACGGTTCCGTCAGTCTGCCCCAGGGCAGCTGTGGCTACAGCAGTAACAGTCTGTGCAGTGAATGAATAATGCACCCATTGTAAAGTGTCTTTGAGTCCTGAAAAAAGCACTATATAAATCTGATGCATTACTATTATTACCACGAGAGAACCCAGATCTCCTGACCCTTGACCTTACGCACAACCTGGATGCAGACCTGCGCGAGGATCACTGTGTGCGAGTTTAGTGAGTATTGGAGCAATTGACGAGGAAGAGATGGAGAAGGATAAACAGACGATGAACATGGCACCATTGCATTTCCTCTTTACAGCTGCACCAGAGTGAGCCATATAGGAAAGGGTGAATATCCAGTTATCAAAATTTGAAAAACCAAATCCCACTGTAGCAAACAAACATCCTAAGTGAATATTTGGGTCCAGCCCTAATGTAAAGGTGTCATTTTTTCACTGGTCAGGAGTAATGTAAACATTCTGAAGAACAATTGCCTTGACTTTTCTAGTCTGTGGTCCAGTGGACTACTATCGTGTTCTTTCGGCTGCACCGAATATATACAGTGGTGTGAAAAAGTGTTTGCCCCCTTCCTGATTTCTCATTTTTTTGTATGTTTGTCACACTTAAATGTTTCAGATCATCAAACAAATTTAAATATTAGACAAAGATAACACAAGTAAACACAAAATCCAGTTTTTAACTGAAGGTGTTTATTATTAAGGGTAAAAAAAAAATCCAAACCTACATGTCCCTGTGTGAAAAAGTGATTGCCCCCCTGTTAAAACATAAATTAACTGTAGTTTATCACATCTTTGGAAAGCTGAGTTTGGTTTTCTTGCCATTTCTAAAGCTTTGGGACTTCAGCGAACCACAGTGAGAGTCATTATCCACAAATGGTGAAAACATGGAACAGTGGTGAACCTTCCCAGGAGTGGCCGGCAGATCAAAATTACCCCAAGAGCACAGCGACAACTCATCCAAGAGGTCACAAAAGAACCCATAACAACATTCAAAGAACTGCAGACCTCACTTGCCTCAGTTAAGGTCAGTGTTCATGACTCCACCATAAGAAAGACACTGGGGAAAAATGTCCTGCATTGCAGAGTTCCAAGACAAAAACCACTGCTGAGCAAAAAGAACAAAGGCTCGTCCCAGTTTTGACAGAAAACATATTGATGATCCCCAAGACTTTTGGGAAAATACTCTGTGGACTGACGAGACAAAAGTTGAACTTTTTGGAAGGTGTGTGTCCCATTACATCCAGCGTAAAAGTAATAGTATTTCAGAAAAGGAACATCATACTAACAGTAAAATATGGTGGTGGTAGTGTGATGGTCTGGGGCTGTTTTGCCGCTTCAGGACCTGGAAGACTTGCTGTGGTAAATGAAATCATGAATTCTGCTGTCTACCAAAAAATCCTGAAGGAGAATGTCCGGCCATCTGTTTGTGACCTCAAGCTGAAGCGCACTTGGGTTCTGCAGGAGGACAGTGATCCAAAACACACCAGCAAGTCCACCTCTGAATGGCTTAAGAAAAACAAAATGAAGACTTTGGAGTGGTCTAGTCAATGCTCTGACCTGAATCCGATTAAGATGCTGTGGCATGACCTTAAAAAGGCGGTTCATGCTCAAAAACCCTCCAATGTGGCCGAATTACAACAATTCTGCAAGGATGAGTGGGCCAAAATTCCTCCACAGCACTGTAAAAGACTCATTGCCAGTTATTGCAAATGCCTGATTGCAGTTGTTGCTGCTAAGGGTGGCCCAACCAGTTGTTAGGTTTAGGGGGCAATCACTTTTTCCCCACACAGGGCTATGTAGGTTTGCATTTTTTTCCATCAATAATAAACACCTTCATTTAAAAACTGCATTTTGTGTTTACTTGTGTTATATTTGTCTAATATTTATCTAAAACATTTAAGTGTGACAAACATACAAAAAAATGAGAAATCAGGAAGGGGGCAAACACTTTTTCACACCACTGTATATTAGGGGTCACTACAGTGAATCATCGGCTTCCACCTCACAGTATGGAAGTCTCATTTATAATCCACATCTTTGATTTGGCAGTGATTTTACACCAGACGCAACCCATTGACCCAGGCTTGGGACTGGTACTGGGAGTACACTGGCTTGTGCTCCTCCCCAGTGGCTGGATCTGTAACTTTACCCTCCTCATTCTATTGTGCTGAGCACCAAGCTAGAAGGCAAAAAGTACCATTTTTTTATGGTCTTTGGTATGACCTGGCTAGAGCTTGAATCCACATCCTCCCAGTAGTGAGGAGGATGCTTTACCATGAGGCCACCACTTCGGTGTCCTGTGAACTACTGCTGTAAATCAATAAGAATGACCCAAATGAGAAGCGTAATTATAATGTTGTTGATAATATTTTTTTTTAATTACTTTTTCTCAGCCACCTAACCAAGAATACCATTTCTCTTTCACACCAAGAGTTTTTTTTTTTTCCCATGTTAATTCTTTTGACCTCAAGTGGTTTAAATGAGGATGATTTTTAAAAGGTAATGACAATTAGTTTCTGATGTAAAGTGGTGGAATATTTGGTGACTAATTCAAATCTGAACAGGTCACAGCCACACTATCTTATGAAGCAGTTTAGCATTGGTTTCAAGTGTTTTTTAATAAATAATACCTATACAGTGATGTGCAAACGATATTCACATCTAGGAGACAACTTTTCAGAAAGTCAGAAGTGTATCTGGTTGTAGCATATCCTACAGTCCCTTGCCTTTGTCAGACTTGTCCTCGGTTCCTGATCCCGAGTGGCTTCCGGAGCTGGACTGGCTACATGTGGAGGAGGGCGGGGCTAGCAGACTCTTGAGTTCTTCGTTACCGTGGGTGAGGTCACCTCCCTCCGAGCTATTGAGTGAGTCGCTGAGGGCCGAGAGGGACGACGAGGTGCTCTTGGTCTCACTGAGAGGACTTCTGGAGTTCAGACCTGGACATCGAAGGGTATACAAGTTTTTTTTTTTTTAGCATTATTTGCAGGAGAATATCTGCACTAATTCTGGGCTACACCATCACATTCTAGATCCCCACTGTGATCTACATGCACACACACACACACACACAAACTTAATAAAACCAGACAGCCTCGATAGTCCTCAGATGTGAGTGAAGCCCCACTGTCAGTCCAATCAAGTTGCTGTGAGCTTTTATTGATCGTCGTCTCTAAAGTCTGCAATTCTCCAGGAAGAGAAGGAATTACAAAAAGAGGGGAGGGGGAGGAGGAAGGAGGAGTGCAGGTCACAGCCAAAGGAGCTAAGATGGCAGGAGCATCTTAGGCCAAGGCTCAAAGGGCGTTCACTCAGGAGGGAGGGGAAAAAAGGAGGGAGGAAGAGCCAGTAAAGATTTCTGAAATGGTTGACCTATCTTTTTAATAACAGCCACATACACACCCAGATGTGCTTAAGTAGTGGATATGATTTTCTTACAAGAAATAGTTTGATAATAGAGAATGATTAAATCATTTCAATCAAATCTAAATAAACTAGGGTTCTCCATATTGCAGTCTCAGCAGCATTTTATATATCATAGTGAAGCGGGTCAAGGAAGATTCTACCTTCTTTGCTTCAGAATTCACCTGCTCATCTTCATTTACAACATCCCAAAGGCTAATAGTAAATACAAGGAAAGGGGAAAAAAAGACTCTCCTCTAAGTCAGTAGGATGCAACTGTATAACACACTTTTATTGAGAAAAAAATATTTCATGTAAGAACTGAAATAAAGAAAGAAAACTCTAAAGCCTCCGAGCTCCTCCCCCTCCCTTGGAGAGTCTCGGCATCACTGGAGGTCAGCATAAACTATGACCCCTGCTGAGCTCTGCCATCTCCTGCCTGGGCGTATCCACATGGTTGACCAGATAACTAGCCTTTTACAGGCTGTCAGGTCTCTCCCCCCCCCCCCCCGAGTGCTGCTCTACAGTTTTGACAGTTTACCAAACAGGGCCGGACCTGGACAAATCATTAAATCGTCCACACAGAGGAGGCAGGATGAGGTCTGAGGGGAGTAAAAGCCACACTGCTCTACATCTGCGTTTGCCTGTGGTGTCCATCTCTTGTGTGAGACTAGAGATAAATGCCAAGAGAGGCTGGGGGACTTAAAAGATGGCAACAGTGGCATTGTAAACCTGGCTCATCTCTAAAGGACCCAAGGCCTATTGATTTTCTCCCCTCAGGCCCGATAAGGCCCAACCTTCTCAGATAAACAAGGCCTCCGTGGCCTCTGAAAGACCCCTCAGCTGTCGGGGCTGGACAATCCCTCCCACCCACACACCAGAAGAAGCAAGTGCACACTAACAATGAGCAACAGTAAAAGAGCAAACCGTCAGCAATAAACTGGACAAAGCTGTTTTAGACAAAAACAGTCGTATCGACCACTGGAGGTTCAGACCAGCAGCTTTAAAAGTCCAAAGAAGGTCGATTGGAGGAGGTTTGTTTGTGAAAGCCTGCCTTTCCCTCTGTCCTCCAAACCATTTGTTTATGAAGTGCTACATTATGATTTTTTTTTTTACGTTAAACAGTCCATGCATATTTTTTCGATATAATTAAAATCTGCACAAGAGTGTATGAATATTTTAGACACTGTTTCTATTGTGTTAGCTCAGTAATCAAGAACAATAGACATGAAGTGAAGCTGAAAGATTAGACTGATTATTTCTTTAAAAAGAGACAGTTCACCCCACAATCTAATTTACATATTTTCCCTCTGACCTGGTGTAGCATTTATTCATCCACCGTTTGGGAAATATTGACTTCTTTTGAATATAATGCAACTTATTTTCTTGCGCTCAAAGCGTCAAAGAACAATTATTGTCTCTTTCTATTATAAAGACCTGATTAGTCGATATCCAGGAAACATAATGGGAGCAGATTCATCGAAGTTTCTGTGTGTGGTCAGCATATGCTGAACACAAAGTGTGCAGTGAGTAAACACGTCTAACATTACAGCTCAGGGATTCATTCATTCATTCATCTTCTTCCGCTTAAAATATGTAAATACGATTTTGTTGTAAAGGCCAAAAGTTCCTATTTAAATGTGGTGTATTAAATATGAGTAAAAATAGAGCTCTTAAACTGCAGCTGTAATATGTTTACATGCACATCAAGATTTAAAAAAAAAAAAAAAAAAGCTTCAGTTGCCGTTTAAATTTAAAGCCCGAAGTGTTGGAGCACAAATCCGATACAACAGAAAATGTGACACTGTCCAAATGCTGCTCTGTATTTATATTCTGAGCTGTGAACAATGTGTAAACTACCACCCACTCTTCCGTGTGAGAGTAATTCTGAAACTAACTCCATAAAAATTGCTTTACTATGAGCCAAACAGTCTTTATTGCGATCCAGCCCAAGTTCGAGAACCTTCTGGAGCAGAAGAGGCGACAACAAAAATGGTTTGAAATAATTCATCTGCTTAGTAGATTTGTTAAAAAAAAAAATTAAAAACAACTAATGCATAATTTAAAATATATATTTTCTTTTTTTTTTTTTTTTTAAAAACACCCATACTTCATCTCGATTTGGCTTTCCATCCTCTACCTGCATGTCCGATACTGATGTGGTTCTTCATGTCGTTCTCCTCCATGCAGACATAGTCGCAGACGTTGCAGCAGAGCGAGAACATCCACTGCTCCTTGTCCACATGGAGCGACATGTGGCTGACAAACTGGGCATTCAGCTCCGTCTGGAAACCACACACATGGCAGCTGGACGGAGAACAGAGAGGAAGGAGGACGGAGAGGGTGAGAACAAGAGGAGGGAGCCGGCCCGCTTTCGTGTTGTTTTCACTGCATAAATTGCTAAATGGTATGGTGCAGCTAGGCTCCTCTGAATGTGATAAAGGCAAGTGAAAATAATATTCGTCTGTAAATGACAAATGGGCAGACTGACCTATTTTCAAGTCATTAGCCACATTACAGTTTTTAACAAGATTTTTTGGGGAATATGTATTTGCATTATTGCTGGGTGAGAAGCTTGAAGGTGTTAAATATGAACGCTGAAAAAATGAGAAGGTAAAGCCAGGCTGGAGATTAAAATAAAGGCAGCTGGTACGTGTATTAAACGATAAATCGAATCACTCCGAAGAGTTGGAGGTTATCACAAAAAGGTCAACATTTTTTTTTTTATTACCAAGAAAGCTTTTCAAGTTTCTGGCTCAGTTTATTTTGGTAAGAAAAACTTGGCCCTGGTTTTCATACTAAGCTTACACTCTATGGTTTGTGGCTTTATGTGAAAAGACAATGGTGGTGCTAACTGCATTAAAAAGGTGAGTATCATACTTTTCAAACTGTTAACACAAGCAGAAAACAGACCAGTATATGATTAAATTAAAAAAAGTAGCAAAGAAAGCTACCTTTAAATGTCCCTGAATTTAAAGGCCCTATATTGTGCTATATAATGTTTTTGGTCTATTTTAACCTTAAACATGGACAGATTAAATATTAAAATGTTCACTTCAAACAGAAATACACACTGGCTTTATCTGGTTAGGCAGACTGAACTTACTGAGTTTTATGATGTCACAAACCTTAAGTCCTGCCTTCAGTTATCTGAACAAACAAAACAAATGCACTCTGGCTACACTGTTACTTGTTATTGGTCAACTCAAACATGTAGCCAATCAAATTAGTAGTTTTGTAGTAACTGGAAAACACCAAAAAAAAAAAAAAAGGATTTTGGACTTTAACACTACATACTGTGCATACATTGGTGTGATGAAGTGTTTGCCCCCTTCCTGATTTCTCATTTTTTTGTATGTTTGTCACACTTAAATGTTTCAGATCAAACAAATTTAAATATTAGACAAAGATAACACAAGTAGACACAAAATGCAGTATTTAAATTAAGCCGTTTATTAATAAGGGTAAAAATTTTTTTTAAAAAAAATCCAAACCTACATGGCCCTGTGTGAAAAGGTGATTACTACACCCCCACCCCCAACCCTGTTAAAGCATAAATTAACTGTGGTTCATCGCATCTTTGGAAAGCTGAATTCAATTTCTGTAGCCACACCCAGGCCTGATTACTGCCACACCTGTTCTCAATCAAGAAATCACTTAAATAGGACCTGCCTGACAAAGTGGAGTAGACCAAAAGATCCTCAAAAGCTAGACATCATGCTGTGATCCAAAGAAACAAATGAGAAACAAAGTAATTGAGATCTATCAGTTTGGAAAAGGTTATAAAGCCATTTCTAAAGCTTTGGGACTTCAGCAAACCACAGTGAGAGCCATTATCTACAAATGGTGAAAACATGGAACAGTGGTGAACCTTCCCAGGAGTGGCCAGCCAACCAAAATTACCCCAAGAGCACAGCAACAACTCATCCAAGAGGTCACAAAAGACCCTACAACAACATCCAAAGAACTGCAGGCCTCACTTGCCTCAGTTAAGGTCAGTGTTCATGACTCCACCATAAGAAAGAGACTGGGCAAAAATGGCCTGCACGACAGAGTTCCAAGACGAAAACCACTGCTGAGCAAAAGAAAAAAACCAAAGGCTCATCTCAGTTTTGACAGAACACATCTTGATGATCCCCAAGATTTTTGGGAAAATAATCTGTGGACTGATGAGACAAAAGCTGAACTTTTTGGAAGGTGAGTGTCCCATTACATCTGGCGTTAAAGTAACACAGCAACTTGCTGTGGTAAATGGAACCATGAATTCTGCTGTCTACTAAAAAATTCTGAAGAAGAATGTCCGGCCATCTGTTCATGACTTCAAGCTGAAGCGCACTTGGGTTCTGTAGCAGGACAATGATCCAAAACACACCAGCAAGTCCACCTCTAAATGGCTTAAGAAAAACAAAATGAAGACTTTGGAGTGGCCTAGTCAAAGTCCTGACATGAATCTGATTGAGATGCTGTGGAATGACCTTAAAAAGGCGGTTCATGCTCGAAAATCCTCCAATGTGGCTGAATTACAACAACTCTTCCAAGATGAGTGGGCCAAAATTCCTCCACAGTGCTGTAAAAGACTCATTGCCGGTTATCACAAACGCTTGATTGCAGTTGTTGCTACTAAGGGTGGCCCAACCAGTTATTAAGTTTGGGGGCAATCACTTTTTCAAACAGGGCCATCTAGGTTTGGATTTTTTTTCCCCTTAATAATAAACACCTTCATTTAAAAACTGCATTTTGTGTTTACTTGTGTTATCTTTGTGTAATATTTAAATTTGTTTGATGATCTGAAACATTTACTGTAAGTGTGACAAACATACAAAAAAAAAGAGAAATCAGGAAGGGGGCAAACACTTTTTCACACCACTGTACATCCCTGGAAAATATGGTACTTTTTTGCTATCAGTAAAAATAAAGTCCATCAGGTCAAATTACAATCTAAGTTACTGGCTCCAGACATCCTGAGTATACGAGGGGGGTTGTGTTTGGCGTGTAATCACTACCTGTAGTAGTACGGGCAGTTCTTGCGCTCAGCAGAGTCAGCTGTAACAGCGCTGACAATCTGCTCAGCATCTGTGTTGACCAGCTTGACAGAGTGGATGGTCAGGTGCTGATTGAGGTTAGCCCTGCACTTGGCTGCGTAAGGACACAGGTGACACTTGTACTTCCTCTCTTCTGCAACGAAACACACACACACGATCCAGGGTTACTGTAAACATCACCTCGGATGATATTTCATTAAGTTGTGCTCAGCCTCTGAGCCATTAAAGCAAGCTTAAACCTAATTACTTAATGTCTAACCTGGCCTCACCCACACCTGACCCCAACTGTGAATGTGTTACTGAGAAGATTAAAATAGCACCCCATGATGTCTGACAGAATCAACTCTTTTGGGATACATAGAGATATGATGGTAAAAACATGAAGCACATATGAACATAATTTCCCCTTATTTGGGAATACCAGTGCTGGGAATCATCAATGATTTCCATTGTCAATACAGTTGTGATTTCAAAGGTACTGAATCAGTTTTTGATCAGATTAAATATTGCGTTATTCAGGCATATTGTCATAATGACTATTTGCCTTGCATATGACAGAATTTCTCAGAGACCTAATGCTGTAAATTGTATCAGGAACACCCTAACTTAGTGAAATAAATATGTAAATGTTAAATAAAGTAAATGGCCAATAAATAAATATGAATGCGAGTTTAGCCATATGAAAAGGCATTATAATAAAAAGATCAATCTTAGGATTTTGTTAATCGATACTGGATCAAAAATTTTAAACCCACCCCTTGTGAGCACGAAATATGTTTCCTTTAATCCAACCACAAATTAACATACCAACAACGACTTCCCCCCACTAAACACACACACACACACACCATTTGCCCCAAGGACATGAAGTCAGGCAACCTTTATGTCGCCGGGGAAACCAAAAAGACCATCACACTGACATATGCCCCTGCTTCTGCTCTCTGTGGTGTGGCCAAGCTGTTCACAGCCAACGCTCTCAGATGGTGTGTGTGAGCGCACGCGTGCTCGTCTTGTAGCATGCACACGAAATGTGAGCGCGTGTCCAATTGTGTGCAAGGGCATTTTGTACACCAGTCTATTTGTGCACTCAGGGATTTTTTTTTTTAAATTTTTATTAACACTCTGTGATCATGAGCAGGTTGCATTAAATTCTACCCGAGTTAATAAAATTGTATAGAAAAGGTAATCATTAATTTTTCCTTCCTAATAAGGGCTGAAAGGGATTGTGGAAGACAGTGATGGGGTAGGGCGGATCAATGGGGGGGCAAAGTGAGGCCAAGTTTAAAAACACGGCGTAATCATGACACAGGGGAGAAACGAAGTCTGAGAGAGAAAGTGGAAAAAGCTAACCAATCGTAGCAGCATCAGAATTACTGGTGTGTGTGCGTGTGTGCATGCACTCTGTGAAGCATCCTTCTAGCAGGGTAATTAGACGTGCAGTTTTCCCAGTGAGACTAATCACAGTAGTAATCTCTTTAAAGGAAGGGTAATCTAGTCTAGTCAACCTTATTTACTTGCTGTGTGGCAGCGCAAACACAAACACACACGTGTATACCGGACGGCCATACCCTGGCATACAGGTGGAAATATAAAAGCCAATGTGCTCATAGGCTAATGATGCCCTACTGTGTTAGTGGCCATTACCTGTGTGTAGAGACAGATGTCTAGAGAGGGTCTGCTGTCGACCAAACACTTTGCCGCAGATGGGACAGGGGAAGAGCTGCTCGTTTAGTCTCCACTGGGCAATCCCGTTCCCCGGCTCGCCTTCATCTTTTTCTGAGTCTGGACCGCACAGATACAAAAAAACCCCCACATCATTCACTGTTGACACTGCAAACTACAAAAAAAAAAATAAAAAAAAATCTACAGATTGGCCAGACACTCTCGAGCAATTCTGCTGTAATTTAAAGAAAAAAATATCTTCACACTGGAATGTGTTGGAAGAGTCAACTATGAAAATTACCCAAAGTTTCTCACATTTAGCACAAATCAGAAGCTTTCTGTTTGAAATGCATTTTCACTCCTGGAAATATTCCAGGCAATCCCTGCACTACTCACATATGGACACAACTAGACAGTGCTCATACATTGCATACAAGAACAGGTTAAAAACGTACTGTATTAATGCTGAGACAGTACCATTCAAGACAATAAGATGTATAATCATACTGATATGCATATTGTCTAGATTGGTGTAAACTCAAGTTCATTCACCTTTACTTTAAATATATAACCACTTAGCCATTAACAAGACAACCAGGAAACTCCATTTACACGGTCATGACTGAGATTTAACAGAGGTCCAACATTTCTAAATTTTCCCAGTTTGGGATCAATAAAGTACATCTCACATGCTGGTGTCTTTTTCCCAGTGCATTTTCTGTTCATAAGAGCTGTAATTTTTTTCAGTTTCTTTGTCCTGTCTACAGTGGTGTGAAAAAGTGTTTGCCCCCTTCCTGATTTCTCATTTTTTCCTGTTTGTCACACTTAAATGTTTCAGATCATCAAACAAATTTAAATATTAGACAAAGATAACACAAGTAAACACAAAAATGCAGTTTTTAAATGAAGGTGTTTATTATTAAGGGTAAAAAAAAAATCCAAACCCACATGGCCCTGTGTGAAAAGTGAAGTAGACCAAAAGATCCTCAAAAGCTAGACGTCATGCTGTGATCCAAAGAAATTCAGGAACAAATGAGAAACAAAGTAATTGAGATCTATCAGTCTGGAAAAGGTTATAAAGCCATTTCTAAAGCTTTGGGACTCCAACAAACCACAGTGAGAGCCATTATCCACAAATGCCGAAAACACTGAACAGAGGTGAACCTTCCCAGGAGTGGCCGGCCAACAAAAATTACCCCATGAGCGCAGTGACGACGCTTGCAAGAGGCCACAAAAGACCCCCCAACAACATCCAAAGAACTGCAGGCCACTCTTGCGTCAGTTAAGGTCAGTGTTCATGACTTCACCATAAAAAAAAGAGACTGGGCAAAAATGGCCTGCATGGCAGAATTCCAAGACGAAAACCACTGCTGAGCAAAAAGAACATAAAGGCTTGTCTCAGTTTTGCCAGAAAACATCTTGGTGATCCCCAAGACTTTTGGGAAAATACTTTGTGGACTGATGAGACAAAAGTTGAACTTTTTGGAAGGTGTGTGTCCCATTACATCTAGTGTAAAAGTAACAGCATTTCAGAAAAGGAACATCATACCAACAGTAAAATATGGTGGTGGTAGTGTGATGGTCTGGGGCTGTTTTGCTGCTTCAGGATCTGGAAGACTTGCTGTGGTAAATGGAACCATGAATTCTGCTCTCTACTAAAAAATCCTGAAGGAGAATGTCCGGCCATCTGTTTGTGACCTCAAGCTGAAGCGCACTTGGGTTCTGTAGCAGGACAATGATCCAAAACACACCAGCAAGTCCACATCTGAATGGCTTACGAAAAACAAAATGAAGACTTTGGAGTGGCCTAGTCAAAGTCCTGACCTGAATCTGATTGAGATGCTGTGGCATGACCTTAAAAAGGCGGTTCATGCTCGAAAACCCTCCAATGTGGCTGAATTACAACAATTCTGCAAAGATGAGTGGGCCAAAATTCAATTCAACTTTATTTATATAGCGCCATTTCACAACAACAGTCATCTCATAGCACACAACAGTCATCTCATAGCACAATTCCTCCACAGTGCTGTAAAAGACTCATTGCCAGTTATCGCAAATGCTTGATTGCAGCTGTTACTGCTAAGGGTGGCCTAACCAGTTATTAGGTTTAGGGGGCAATCACTTTTTCACACAGGGCCATGTAGCTTTGGATTTTATTCCCCCTTAATAATAAACACTTTCATTTAAAAACTGAATTTTGTGTTTACTTGTGTCATCTTTGTCTAATATTTAAATTTGTTTGATGATCTGCAACATTTAAGTGTGACAAACATACAAAAAAAAGAGAAACCAGGAAAGGGGCAAACAAATATCACTTTCTGGTTTTACTATTTATACGTATGTGTTTGCCCCACCCTCATTCACCCCACTGTGGTGCCCTTGAGCAAGGCCCTTAACCCCAACTGCTCCAGTGGAGCTGCTCAGTGGCCACAGGTCAGTCTGTGGTTGTACTGGGCAGCTTCCAGGTGTGAATGTGTAACTGTGTGAGTGTGAACAGGGCGTCCTTGAAAAAGAGAGGTTGCCTCTCAATGGAACTACCCTGTATAAATAAAAGTTAAAGAAAATTTTTAAAGAAAATTAGAGCATTTACAGGTGCATAACTGATAGGTGCATCTCAATAAATTAAATGTGTTCAAAAAGTTGATTTATTTCAGTTAATTCAATTTTAACAAACAAAACTATTATATAGATTCATTACACACAGTGATATATTTCAAGTGTTTATTTCTTTTAATTTTGGTGGTTATGGCTTACAGCTCATGAAGACTCCAAATTCAGTTTCTCAAAAAAATGAATATTACATCAAATTAATTTTGAAAAAAAATCAATTTTTAATAAAAATGTTGGCCGACGAAAAGTATGTCCATGTACACACTCAATATTTGGTCGGGGCTCTTCTTGCATGAATTACTTCATCATTGCAGAGTGATTTGGAGGCAATTAGCCTGTGGTACTGCTGAGGTGTTATGGAAGCCCAGGTTGCTTTGATAGCGGCCTTCAGCTCATACAGTGGGGCAAAAAAGTATTTAGTCAGCCACCAATTGTGCAAGTTCTCCGACTTAAAAGATGAGAGAGGTCTCCAATTTTCATCATAGGTATACCTCAACTATGAGAGACAAAATGAGAAAAAAAATATCCAGAAAATCACATTGAAGGATTTTTAATGAATTAATTGGTAAATTCCTTGGTAAAATAAGTCTTTGGTCACCTACAAACAAGCAAGATTTCTGGCTCTCACAGACCTGTAACTTCTTCTTTAAGAGGCTCCTCTGTCCTCCACTCGTTACCTGTATTAATGGCACCTGTTTGAACTCGTTATCAGTATAAAAGACACCTGTCCACAACCTCAAACAGTCAGACTCCAAACTCCACTATGGCCAAGACCAAAGAGCTGTCAAAGGACATCAGAAACAAAATTGTAGACCTGCACCGGGCTGGGAAGACTGAATCTGCAATAGGTAAGCAGCTTGGTGTGAAGAAATCAACTGTGGGAGCAATTATTAGAAAATGGAAGACATACAAGACCACTGATAATCTCCCTCGATCTGGGGCTCCACGCAAGATCTCACCCCGTGAGGTCAAAATGATCACGAGAACAGTGAGCAAAAATCCCAGAACCACACGGGGGGACCTAGTGAATGACCTGCAGAGAGCTGGGACCAAAGTAACAAAGGCTACCATCAGTAACACACTACGCCGCCAGGGAATCAAATCCTGCAGTGCCAGACGTGTCCCCCTGCTTAAGCCAGTACATGTCCAGGCCCGTCTGAAGTTTGCTAGAGAGCATTTGGATGATCCAGAAGAGGACTGGGAGAATGTCATATGGTCAGATGAAACCAAAATAGAACTTTTTGGTAAAAACTCAACTTGTCGTGTTTGGAGGAGAAAGAACATCATACCTACTGTGAAGCATGGGGGTGAAAACATTATACTTTGGGGCTGTTTTTCTGCAAAGGGACCAGGACGACTGATCCGTGTAAAGGAAAGAATGAATGGGGCCATGTATCGTGAGATTTTGAGTGAAAACCTCCTTCCAGCAAGGGCATTGAAGATGAAACGTGGCTGGGTCTTTCAACATGACAATGATCCCAAACACACTGCCCGGGCAACGAAGGAGTGGCTTCGTAAGAAGCATTTCAAGGTCCTGGAGTGGCCTAGCCAGTCTCCAGATCTCAACCCCATAGAAAATCTTTGGAGGGAGTTGAAAGTCTGTGTTGCCCAGCGACAGCCCCAAAACATCACTGCTCTAGAGGACATCTGCATGGAGGAATGGGCCAAAATACCAGCAACAGTGTGTGAAAACCTTGTGAAGACTTACAGAAAATGTTTGACCTCTGTCATTGCCAGCAAAGGGTATATAACAAAGTATTGAGATGAACTTTTGTTATTGACCAAATACTTATTTTACCGAGGAATTTACCAATTAATTTTTTTCTGGATTTTTTTTTCCTCATTTTGTCTCTCATAGTTGACGTATACCTATGATGAAAATTGGAGACCTCTCTCATCTTTTAAGTGGGAGAACTTGCACAATTGGTGGCTGTCTAAATACTTTTTTCCCCACTGTATGCATTGTTGGGTCTGGTGTCTCATCTTCATCCTGACAATACACCACAGATTCTCTATGAGGTTTAGGTCAGGAGTTTGCTGGCCAATCAAGCAGTGATACCATAGTCATGAAACCAGGTTTTGGCACTTTTGGCAGTGTGAGCAGGTGCCAAGTCCTGCTGGAAAATGAAATCAGCATCTCCATAAAGCTTGTCAGCAGAGGGAAGCATGAAGCGCTCTAAAATAGTCTGGCTGCAGTGACTTTGGACTTGATAAAACACAGGAGCAGAGTAAGAAGGCCAAAGCTAAAGAGCAGGTGAAGCGTGATGAGGTGCAGACAGGATGAGAGGAGGCCAAGGGCAAACCACGAGTCAGATTCCAGTTCCTGGAACAGAAATATGGATATTTCTGGGAGATGACTATCACCTGATAGTTGGAGTTGTTTTCCTAAGTTTATTGCTGATTTACCTTACAATTTGAGGTACCTTAAAACTATGTTGTGAATTTACACTGTATTAAAAAAGATTAACTGAACTGAATTTTGTATCACTGTAACACAATCAATTACTCTTTCAGGAGAATAAGTTGTGCAATATAGTACAACCTTGTTTTTCCAACCAGGGGTCCATGAGAGAACGTTCAAGAGTCCCTAGGACATTGTCTAGCTTCACTTCTTAATTGGTCAAAAAAGATTACAAATAAATTGCCATTGTTGTGCATGGGTGCTTGTAGTGGCTCTTCCATGTCAGTGGGTGGCAGTATGAAAGGCCATAAGTGCATGTACACACATGGGGTTTGTATGGAGATTGACAAAATCGCTGTCATTCTCCAGAGCAGCAGACAGACAGTATGGAGGGAATTGGTGAGCTAGAGTAAATAAACTTGCATTGAGAGCCCTTATGGCTGTATTTGGGGTAACGCAAGAGTCCAAGAGATTTAATGACAGCTAGATAGTTTGGGTGGGAGAAGGTGAGGAGGTTCCGGAGTTCCAGAGAAAGATTTTAACGTCAACACAGTTGTAGCAGCTAGCGGCTAATACTACTGCTGCCCACGAGCTGTTACGACTGTGGAGATGTTAAAAGCGGTCACTGCCGCTGTCACTGTCCGGATCTCCCAGAAGTCGCAAACAACAGGCCCAGAGGAGCACAGCCACAAAACAAGACTCCCGCTACGGATCGCTTGCCAAGCCACCAGTGGCACAGCTGAACAGTGGATGGCAACAACAGTAACAGATTGACGGAGTCGATGAGTACACAAAGTGCGCAGAGGTCATCCTGTAGTAGGGCTGGGCGATATGGGTCAAAAATCATATTTTGATATAATTATTCAGTACCTCGATACGTTGCTCGCTCTCTCTCTCTCTCTCACACACACACACCCCTATCAAATTATTTTGGTAAAAAAAACACTAGCAAATAAACAGTTTGTATACATATGTAAATTTATACAGTAGGTACCACACAGCTCTCTCACACACAATTAATAGGTCTGATAGTTTATGGAACTAACTTTGTTTCAGCAGTGTTCGTTGTATATCATTACACATTTCTAGATGTTTCAGCTTGTGGACAATATTAGCATATTAGTCGTATAAGTTATTCTTACTGTAAACCAGGGGTGTTTGTTCAGGGTCCACATATAGCTTGATTCAGTCTCAAGTGGGTTGGACCAGTAAAATAATTGTCTGCTACTTTAAATAACAGTGTGACCCCAGTATAAAAATTGAAAATAGCACTCAGGCTACGTTCACACTGTAGGTCTTAATGCTCAATTCTGATTTTTTTGCTGAGATCCTAATTGTTTTTGCGTGGTTGTTTACATTATAATTTAAATGCGACCCCCATCAGACTCCAGTGTGAGCGGTCTACTGTCCTGAAGTGACCCACATGCGCAGAAAAACATGTGAGGTCACACGCAGCATGCTGTGTTTACAGAAGTAAATATGGATGCTCCACGTGTGAGTGTGTGTGTATCAATTCTGAAGTTGTTGTGGAATTGGCGCTGACAAAATTATGATCAAATGATAAAGGGAAGAAGCTTGAGAAAATGAGCACAAACTTTATAGCCTTTTGTGGAACAGTTGCTGAACAGAATTGTTACTCCAAATATTAAGTCCAAAACCTCACTTTCTTTCCACTGACTACTTCCATTAACAGTGTCTACCATGTTTGTTTCATCCATTGTTTACATCTGTTCTTGCCGCATCTCGCCACCTTGGGTGCAGAACTGTGACGTGTGTCTCACTTCAATGATGTCAAAGTCAGATAAAACGCGACATGACCGTTCAAACTGAGGTCGCTTTGAAAAACATCAGATATACTGTATATTCAATTTAGGACCACATATGAAAATGGCATGGGTCTGATGTGGGAGGGGAAAAAAATTAAAATCAGATATGGGTCACATATGGGCAAAAAAAAAAAAAAAAGTCAGATTTGACCACTTTTGCCCACAGTGTGACCATAGCCTTAATTTATTTAAAAACGATGGGTCTGTTTTTTCACACTTTGCAAATTGCAAATACGGGGAACAGAAGCTTACCTAAATGAACATTTAACAAAGACTAATGCTGAAATAGCACGGCAAGCACGGATGCTGAAAAGACAAAACAAGATACAAGCAACATGGACAAGAAACTGTAGAGTTTGGATCAAACTAAATGGAACACCTGAGGAAGCAAAGGCCATAACAATAAGAGATCTCACTGACTTAAATATAGATGAACACTGACTAAGAAAATCAAGAGATTATAATAATCCATATCCACACACAGCAAGAACAGTTCTTTTGTGACATACCATGTCCATGTACTTTAAAAAAAAACCTAAACAAAACAAAAAACTTATGACTGACTTTAGTAGACATCAATAATCCCCAGTTGGAGGAAGTCATTTGACACAGAGTGAGAAAATTCAGACTCTGAAAATATGCCATTATGCTGAACATAAACTACAAGAGATGGAGAATGATATTGATCCTGATAACCACTTCTTCAATAATATTCATAATCACTGTGATTATTACACTGAAAAGCAATTCAAAAGTCAAGTGCAATTAGATGGTAAACTATCAATAATACACTTCAACAGCTGAAGTCTTAAAAACTTTCCACAAATTCAGGACTATTTAAAACAGCTAGATAGAAAATTTATAGCTGTCACAGTCTCTGAAACTTGGCTTAATGAAGAGCAGGTTTCTCTGATGGCAATAGAGGGATATCAGATGTTTTATATTAATAGATCTCAAAAAAAGGGTGGTGGTGTTGCACTGTATATTGATGACCTGTATAGGTGTAAGCTTGTAAATGGAATGTCCTTTGCACTACCAGGGATTCTGGAATGTGTTACTGTTGAGATTGACCAAGATAAAACAAAAAATCTGTTCTGATTAAATCTGATTATACGTTGTATATATAGAATGCCGGGAAATTGCATTGAGACATTCAGAGATAAATTAGTTGAGCTGTACAATAATATAACTAGTAAGAAAATGGTTGTAATCTGTGGAGACTTCAATATTCATTTACTAAATCCATTTCAACAAAATGTAATTACAGAGTTCATGAATTCTGTGTACAGTATGAGTCTATATCCCACAATAACACATCCCAGTAGAATCACAGTTCACACTGCTACACTTATTGATAACCTGTTTGTTAATATTATTGATAAGAAAATAGAAAGTGGATTATTGATAAATGACATAAGTGACCATTTGCCAATCTTTGCACTTATCCATGGCCACACGGGGGCCAATACTGAAAAAACTTTAAAATCTTTCAGATACAAATCACAAAATGCAATCACTAATTTTAAAGAAGACCTGCTGAAGCAAGACTGGACAAAAGTCTATGTATCAGATGTAAATGAAGCCTATGACACATTCATGAACATTGTAACTACTCTTTATGAAAAAAAATGTCCATTAGTAAAGAAAAAGCTTAAACAGAAATTTGTCGACAAGCCATGGTTAACCAAAGGATTACAAAAAGCATGTAGAAAGAAAATTCATTATATAAAGCTTTTCTAAAGAAAAGGACAAAAGAAGCAGAGCAGTGGTATAAAACATACAAAAATAAGTTAATATATATAATGAGCTGTAGTAAAAGAGACTATTACAGTAAAAAACTGGAGAAAAACAGAGATATTAAAAATACATGGACAATACTTAACAATATTCTTGGAAATAAAAACAGAAATACAAGCTACCCAACCAATCTTTCAAAAAAAAAAAAAAAGACTCAGAGTATGAAAGCAGTCTCACCTGCAGATGAATTTAATAAATTTTTTGTTAACATTGAGTCCTAATTTGGCTCGAGAAATACCCATTATGGCATCTACAGCTGATACAATAAGCAAAAACACTGCTATAAAAGACTCCATTTTCATAAAGAACAAAGACGAGAGAGAGGTCATTGAAATTGTTAAATCCTTTAAAAGTAAAACATCTATGGATTGTGATGGTATTGACATGCTTTTAGTCAAAACTATCACTGTATGCTTAGTGAAGCCACTGACGTATGTATATCTGTAACCTGTCTCTCCAAACAGGTATATTTCCCAATGCAATGAAAATAGCTAAAGTAATTCCGATATACAAGACGGGTGACAGAGGGGAATTTTCAAACTATAGACCTATTTCACTATTGCCGCAATTTTCCAAGATACTTGAAAAAATATTCTGTGAGAGAATTGACAACTTCATAATGAAGAATAATTTATTGTGTGAGCAGCAATATAGGTTCAGACACAAGAGGACAACTGCATTTGCTCTAATGGAATTTATAGAAAAAATATCAACTGCTGTTGAAAATTAAGAGTATTCAGTTGGGGTATTCCTGGATCTTAAAAAAGCATTTGATACAGTGGATCATAATTTATTATTAAACAAGCTACAAAATTATGGTATTGGGGGTAGCACTGTCCTGGTTATGTAGTTACTTAAAGGTGAACTGAACTCACCTTTTTGCCAAAAAAGTAGAATAGCAGATTAATTCCTTATTACCTATTGTATTTTTCAATACATAAAAGAAATTTTTAGGCCGTGCGATGGCCAAGCTATAAGCCGATAAACTTTTGCCTCTGGCTGGCAGTGCCAAACAAACCGGAAGTAGTGCAGACGACGCTGCGTGACGTCACTAGTGTGATCCTTATCAAAACAACAATGGCAGATGATAGCAGTTCCAGCAGTCAAGAACACCAGAGTTTTCAGAGTGAAGAGGCATTCAGGATCGGTGACAAGACAGAGGAGGATGCAGGAGTGTCAATTGAACAGGAAGAGAGCGAGGGAGGCATCGAACCGTACAGATTAGACCCAGAATTTTCGGGGGATTCCAGCACCGACTCAGACCGCAGCAGTGATGGGGAGGAGAGTCGCTTATTGAATACAGAATGGTGAGTCTTTACTTTGGCATGTTTGGGGTGTCAGGATAAGGAAAATTAACAATAAAAAAGAAAGGGAAAAAAAAACATCAGCATTTTTCCAACTTATTACAGTTATCCCTCACTTATCGCGTTTAATGCGGTCTTCCTTCGCTGGGTATAGGCGCTGGGCAGGGAGCGAAGCTGGGTAAAACGTCTCCGCCAATCAGCTTGCGAGATAAAACGTCTCGGCCAATCAGCTTGCAAGATTCCCGAGCGGGCTGGGGAGCCGGGGAGAGCGGGCTCTCCGTGTTGATACCTGATGTTCTAATGTAGTCTCCCTGCCTTCTCATTAGAACATCAGGTATCAACACGGAGAGCCCACACAGCTCAAAATCTACCTCTCTGACCACCGCTCCACTCCTCTCCGCCCACCTCTTCACCGCTCGGGAATCTCGCAAGCTGATTGGCCGAGACGTTTCACCTCGCAAGCTGATTGGCCGAGACGTTTCACCCAGCTTCTCTCCCTGCAGAGCGCCTTCTTTATTGCTCGTGTTGCTTAGTGGCACTTTTCGCTGTTCTCTTGTGCCTTTTTGTGCAAAATAGTGCTTGTGACGCCCTTGGGGTGGGGTGGGGTGACGCTACTTCGCGGTTTTTCACTTTTCGCGGTCGGTTCTGGTCCCCATTAAACGCGATAAGTGAGTGATCACTGTATATCTAGAAATGCATCGCTTCCCGGTCGCTTTTCCTCCCCCTTTCTTTTCTTTCGTCGCCATGACAGCTTTCCTTGGCCACTGAACAGATCTTCCCAGGTGTTGGAAGTGTTTTGTAGTCGACTATCACGACAAAATGCACCAAAAACAACCAGTGTCGACGTGCTCGCAATGGTAAACATGAGGACTGGGTCACACTCGTGACGTCACGCGGAACTCCGGCTGCGCTTCGGCGGATTTGTCTGATTTTTCAGGGCGGGAAATTCTAAATCGCGATTTTCTCCAAGATTCCGGGATTTGTGGAGGGGGTGCCAATGATAAATTATCTTTATAATTGTATGTACTATCACCCAGTGCCGTTCAATGCAGTTGAGTTCAGTTCACCTTTAAAGAACAAATATCAGTATGTATGTGTTGGTAGCAAAAACTCAGTTACTGAAGGTTACTTGTGGAGTCCAACAGGGTTCAGTTTTGGGGCCATTGTTATTCAATATGTATATAAATGATATATGTAAAGTTTTGAAAAAACTGGATTTAATATTGTTTGCAGATGACACTAATTTATTATGCAGTGGAAGCAATTTGGAACAACTTTTGGATACACCCGGAAAGGAATTAGGAAAGCTTAAACTGTGGCTTGATTCAAACAAATTAACACTCAATTTAAGTAAGACAAAATTTATAATTTTTAACAACCATCACAACAACTTAGTATCTAAACTCAGTGTAAATGGTGTAGAGATTGAAAGGGTATCCGAAATTAAATTTCTTCGAGTAATAATTGATAATAAACTGTGTTGAAGTCACATATTAATTATAGTAAAGGTAAAATATCCAAATCAATTGCAATACTACACAGAGTGAAATATTTGCTGAATCAACCCACACTATATACCTTGTATCATTCATTAATACTCCCACATATGACATATTGTACTGAAGTATGGGGAAATACATATAAAACAAACATATATCCAGTCTTTATGCTTCAGAAGAGAGCTATTAGAATAATAAATAAAGCTGCTTACAGGGAACCAACAAACCCACTTTTTCTTAAATTGAGCTCTCAAGTTGAAAGATCTGGTTGACTTTAAAACTACAGTAATGTTTAAAGTGAAGAATCTACCACTGCCCGCAAATATCCAAAAGTTGTTCCAAATAAGGGAGAAACAATATCATTTCAGAGGAACATGTACTGTATATTTCAAAAACCTTCAGTGAGAACTACCACCAAGCAACACTGTGTCTCAGTGCAAGGAGTCAGATTGTGGAACGCTTTTGGACCTGAATTAAAATCAACTCAACCTTTATTGTCATGTTGCTGTACATACAACTGTAGTGCAGGCAAGATGAAATTACGTGTCTCTAGGCATCCATATAAGTAAAAAGAACATAATTTAAGACACACTCACACACCCCCTCACCCCCCACCCCAACACAGCCATTCACACATCCCTGAGACATACTTGAAACTAACTAGAACTATAATATACAAATAATATACATAATGTCCATAAGGTGCAGTAGTATGTATGAAAGATTCCGGATCAACTGTTCAAAATCATTTACAACGCTTGGACAATTTAAACAAAAACTAAAGGAAGAAATACTCCAAACATATACTGTATACTGTACAAGATGACATGTAAAATCACATAAGAATTATCATATTCGGTATGTGTTGTGTTGTTGCTTAGGTTTTTTTTTTTTGTTACGTTTTGTCTTAGCTTTGTTCTGAATTGTAATCGCTCTTGTTTTGTTTTTCTTTTGAATTCTTGGATGAAATATGGGTGGGCAATATAAGCTGCGGCTTCAGCCATCACCCATTTCAGATAACTTATGTTGAACTGTATAATCAGAGGAGTTATTGTTTAATTTGACCTTTTAAGATTTTTTTCCCCCTTTGTTATATTATTCAGTTCCAAGGTTGTCATAGCCAGGAGCGGCACTGGGGTTAAGCTCCCAGTGCTCATAAAATGCTCCTTACGGCATGCGTCTCGAAAAGCCTCTGACAACTAAGTCCAACTCCTAGCCTGCCCGTGTGGTTTAGTCTCTAAGCCCGGCGGAACTGCTTTTACTAATAGGAGAAGGGGCGAGGGCGGATCTCTGGCGCCTTAAAACCAGATGCTTCGGGTAGATGGTGGCTCGTCAACCTGGGAAGGTAGCCCATCTAGGGGAAGGTAAACCCTGATTTCAAACCTCCGCTGCCTTGCGGCACACCCGGTCACGGGAAAGGCTTCGGGAGTCAACCCTGAGGAAAAATCCGGAGTCGGAGCCCCTAAGGCAGTTCTCTGTTGTGCTCAACATCGTTCTGGCAGCCCCTGCGACGGCGCTGGTGCCAAACTATAGCAGCCCTGCTGTTCCTTTGGATTCATCAGTGACGTGGACAGGGGGGACATGCTGCATGGGTAACATCTTGTCCTCCATATCTTCCTGCCCAGGCTTGAATCCTACCAACGCCCAACGCTGGAAGGTAGAATACCGGTGTGCATCGGCCTGTTCAGCCACAGGCGGTGCTGTTCCAGCAGAGTAGACGTTTAGGATTGTTTAGGATTCTCTTCCATGGTCATCATAGACCGACGGAGGCCGCCGCCGACGTATATTATTCTGTTCCTTTCTTTTAATCTTTACTTTTAATCTATCCGAAATAAAGATTCATTCATTCAAAAGATTCATTCATTCAAAAAATTCATCCCATGGGCAGGTTTGGGCCCGCGGGCCATATGTTCAACACCCCTGATGTAAACTAAGCCTTTCCGCCATTAAGCATCGGTTTTCTTATTTCATATAAATTTATTCATTACTTCACTCAACTAACCAATGGTCAGATGAAGTCTGGTGAACTGCAGCGGTCCACTTATTTACTCGTTACTCTAGATGTGCACACAGCTTACAAAATTCACTCCCTGCAAAGAACATTTTTGCTGAGTGGATTATACGCTGGTCTACATATAAAATGAACAGAAAAAAGATGCCCAGAGCAGGAAAAAAACATGCTGAATGGACATACAGCCTATGCAGCCCTGCAGCCATCCTCTGTGTGGTAGTGGGGAAACAGCTCAGCTGGTCTGGAGACCGGAGGCTTTCTTGGGTGGGATGCCCACTGACACAGTGCCCAGCTGTGGCCTCCTCTACCCGGCAGCCAGCGTAGAATAGCTCTGGGGTCTATTTGGGTCTACTTGTGGATTAATTTTGTTCATTTTTTTTTACCCCCCAGAAGAGCGGGCGTGGGAGCTGTTGTTATGTGTTCTGAGAGTTCAGAGCAAGGGAGCGGAGTGCGGTGACGTTATGGGGCAGATGAAAAGGAGGAAGCAGATGAGTATCAGTACAAACGATACTGGGTCATCCTGCATCCCGGGTGAAAATACATATATAAATTTTAAGTATTGAGATATCGCCCAGCCCTATCCTATAGTATCATCCAGAGATGATCCAGTTGTAACGTGGCAAATAGAGGGGAAAAAAACCCAAAACCAAAATAAACACTGAACATGCAGGTTTTGGTTCAGAATGAGAAGTGGTGAAACACACACCAGTGTCCTCTCAAACTGGGTTGGTGGGGTTCCCCAAGATTTTTTTCAATGTAAAAAGGGTTTCTTGCCTCAAAAAATGTTTTCAAAAGTTTTTTTTTTTTTTTTTAAATCAAGCCTCTTCTTAAATATTGAAAGTGTCAGGTACTGTCAGGTAAAGTCTGAGGCTTTTTTGGGAGCACACAGTAGTGTAACAGGCAATGGCCATATTTTGACTTATAACTGTAAATAGGCTCTTCCAGGAAACGGCGCCCACTCAGCACGCCACAAAAGGAGCTGATAAATTATCTTGATCCTTAAGACTACACAATGCTAATTTGACCATTTTAAGTCAAAGCAATGCCTGTTCAAGTATAACATAATAAAAACAGGATACATACAATGCATCCGGAAAGTATTCACAGCACTTCACTTTTTCCACATTTTGTTATGTTATAGCCTTATTCCAAAAGGGATTAAATTCATTTTTTTCCTCAGATTTCTACACACAATACCCCATAATGACGACGTGAAGAAAGTTTTTTGGGGGGATTTTTGCTTATTAAAAATTAAAAAAAACTAAGAAATCACATGTACATAAGTATTCACAGCCTTTGCTCAATACTTTGTTGATGCACCTTTGGCAGCAATTACAGCCTCAAGTCTTTTTGAAAATGATACCACAAGCTTGGCACACCTATCTTTTGGCAGGTTGGCCCATTCCTCTTTACAGCACCTCTGTAGCTCCATCAGGTTGGATGGCAAGCATCAGTGCACAGCCATTTTCAGATCTCTCCAGAGATGTTCCATTGGATTCAAGTCTGGGCTCTGGCTGGGCCACTCAAGGACATTCACAGAGTTGTCCTGAAGCCACTCCTTTGATATCTTGGCTGTGTGCTTAGGGTCGTTGTCCTGCTGAAAGATGAACCGTTGCTCCAGTCTGAGGTCAAGAGTGCTCTGGAGCAGGTTTTCATCCAGGATGTCTCTGTATATTGCTGCATTCATCTTTCCCTCTATCCTGAATAGTCTCCCAGTTGCTGCCGCTAAAAAACATCCCCACAGCATGATGCTGCCACCACCATTGGTGTGGTTATGAGCAGTAACTGGTTTCCTCCAAACATGACATCTGGCATTCATGCCAAAGAGTTCAATCTTTGTCTCACCAGACCAGAAAATTTTGTTTCTCATGGTTTGAGAGTCCTTCATGTGCCTTCTGGCAAACACCAGGCAGGCTGCCATGTGCCTTTTACTAAAGAGTGGCTTCTGTCTGGCCACTCTACAATACAGGCCTGATCGGTGGATTGCTGCAGAGATGGTTGTCCTTCTGGAAGGTTCTCCTCTCCCCACAGAGGAATGCTGGAGCTCTGACAGAGTGACCATCGGGTTCTTGGTCATCTCCCTGACTAAGGCCCTTCTCCCTCGATCGCTCAGGTTAGACGGTCGGCCAGCTCTAGGAAGAGTCCTGGTGGTTCCGAACTTCTTCCATTTACGGATGACGGAGGCCACTGTGCTCATTGGGACCTTCAAAGCAGCAGAAATTTTTCTGTACTCTTTCCCAGATTTGTGCCTCGAGACAATCCTGTCTCGGAGGTCTACAGACAGTTCCTTTGACTTCATGCCTGGTTTGTGCTCTGACATGCACTGTCAACTGTGGGACCTTATATAGACAGGTGTGTGCCTTTCCAAATCACGCCCAGTCAACTGAATTTACCACAGGTGGACTCCCGTTAAGCTGTAGAAACATCTCAAGGATGATCAGTGGAAACAGGATGCACCTGAGCTCAATTTTGAGCTTCATGGCAAAGGCTGTGAATATTTATGCATGTGCGATTTCTTAGCTTTTTATTTTTAATAAATTTGCAAAAAATCTCAAAAAAAAAATTTTTTTCCCCCCATTGTCATTATGGGGTATTGTGTGTAGAATTTTGAGGAAAAAATGAATTTAATCCATTTTGGAATAAGGCTGTAACATAACAAAATGTGGAAAAAGTGAAGTGCTGTGAATACTTTCCGGATGCACTGTATAATGAAACAAATCAGGTCCACATTTGTTTGATTTGCTTTAATTTTCTGGCACAGGAAAAGAGAAAAGTCTAATCTCTTTTGGTTTTTAGTCAAACAGCAGAACAAGTGATACACTCACGGCTAATTTGCTAACACACAGCACTGAAACCTGTCTGCCACTGTTTGACAGATGCTCCTCGTCTAGCCTGCGGGTGGCATGCAGTCTAAATGCATTCTTAATGTCAATGCAAGCACCAGTCCTTTGCTCCAAAGCCTCCAGGATAAGCACACAACTGTAGCTCGTCTTACCGTGTTTCACTCTTTTCCTTCATTTAATATAAAGAATGGAGGAGACAAAGTATTTTCAGGTGCTTTGATAGACTCTGAAGATGTAGCTGCCTTGAATCAAGCCCCAACATATGAATAGAGCACAGATTAATTCACAAGGGTAAAAACATGCAGTGCTGCACAGCATCCAAAGAGACAGGATTTTTATGTATTCTCTATATTGTTCAAAGAATGGTCTACACGGGCTGGCCTTGGTCAAAACCTTTCAATATGTGAGTCACTAAAAAGGGGAAAAAGTGCTTTAAATTATGACATTTCTTTATTTATCTATTTTTGATAAAGGGATGGAAAATGTTTTCCCAAAGTTTGACTGTTTGCTGATGTGAGACTCAAGACATCTATATTTGAAAGTTTCAGCATTATTAAAGCAAATGACAAAGAATATTTTAGCAGTATTCTGCAGACTCAATATTCACCAATGAATCACATTGTTTGTTTTGTAAAGTTGCCCTAGAAAGCAGCGTTTAAGCAACTAATGAAACATTTGTAAGGGTTTGAAGGCCACACTGAGGAAAAGCAAAGAATGCTTTCTGGCATTGGGGGCAGGTTTTGTTACAAGTGCTGGAGAACAGATGGTGGTGTGAAAGGACATTTTACTGTTGTTGCACTGACTCACACAACCTTGAGCCCTTTTCCTGTACCTCTCACATATTTAATTGCCTCTCTGCCCTCCATACTATAAGCCCAGTTGTTGTTGTTTACATTATGTGCAACTGCTCTTTTTGTTTGCTTTGTGCCTTTCCTGCTTTTGCACAATGCCTCAGATTTTCTAAACTGTTAAAGCAAGATGAGGCCTATTTAGTTCAACTTCAACAGAAAATTATTTATGCATTACATGATTCTTTTTCAAGAGTGGTGAGACAGAATAAGGGCAGGACATGTTTGAATAATCAACAAACAGTTCTGCAATGCATCTAACATCTCTAATATGCTTTTGTCTTTAAACTTAATTCCACCCCCTAAAGTTAGTTACTGTCGCTGTCTGAGAGCAGCATGAGCTTATTAAAGTACTTTAAATGCAGGAAAAAAAAATAAATCGAAAGACGTATGTAAGCAGTGGAGACATTTATCGTGGTTTTAACCTGCTGGTAACAGGAACAATAATGAAGAGTCGCTTCGCAAACAGATGTGGTTAGGCTTCATATGCAGGGAAAGGCAAGAGTGACTGATGAATCGCTGAGGATTTACTTAAACACTACAAAATTAACTAATTTATTATGTTCATTATTGTGTACCGGGCAACTTAAAATGACCAAAATTCACAAAGTCAGTGACTTTAATCTGTCAGCAGCCTTCAGACAAACTAAACGTGCCAACATTTGGATTTCAAAATAAGGGAGGTTTTTCCTGCTGTCTGGGTGGTGAGGAGATTTCTAAAAAACTATAAATACATAGAAATATTATAACAGAAATAACTGCATCTTTGGTAATTTAAGTTAATTTATTTCATTAAATACAACTGTATTAATATTTTTTCTTTGAAATCAGAGTTAAATTATTGTTCTGTTCTGGCTCTGCAAAATTATGGTCAAAAGTGTAAATTGTATAAGGAAAAAAAGTCAAAATTTTTACCATAATCTGTTTCAGATTTATTTAACAAATTGTGATTTTATAAAAAATAGACAAAAATTAGCTATAAAATAATCCATAAGTTTATAATAAAGTCTCAAATACAAAAGTCCTAATTTTGCAAGAGGAAATTACAAATGAGGAAAATAGCTGCAAATTTAGATAGTTTTCTACTTTTCTCTGTAAATCTAAGAAAACAATTTTTGGAGAAAAACCTCAAACCTTCAAGACTGAAGTCATTACTCAAGTTTTTAAGTGGGTGCTCTTTGTACCCTTAACTCAACTAGAAATTTTGGGTTGTCTACTTTTTCATCCATCCATCTTCTACCACTTAATCCTTTTTTGGGTCTCGGGGGGGCTGGAGCCTATCCCAGCATCTTTGGGCGAGAGGCAGGGTCCACCCTGGACAGATCGCCAGTCCATCGCAGGGCCAACACAGAGAGACAGACAACCATTCACTCTCACAGTCATACCTAAGGACAATTTAGAATCCCCAGTTGATGCCCATTAACCTAACTTGCATGTTCTTGGCCTGTGGGAGGACACCGGAGTGCCCAGAGTAAACTCACGCAGAAACAGGGAGAACATGCAGACTCCACACAGAAGGGTCACCGATGGTCAGGGGGGGGGCTCGATCCCGTGACCTTCTTGCTGTGCTGCCACCAGTGTTACTGTAACACCAGTACGTTTTCAGTAATGTGCCGCGTAACAAAATTACTGTTTAAAAATCCAGTAATGCGTTACAGTTACTGAAATTTGATCAGATGTGTTACTTGCATTACTTGTTTTATTAATATGGATAGATATTTTTAGCGTAAATAAATATAAACTGATCCTACCATAGTGCAGCCGTCAGTCTCCTCCGCCGGTGTTATGCCAAGAATTGTCAATTTCCTGTCCTGCTCACACGCAACCCAGTGGGAAGAAACGCCATGATGGAGGCGACTTCTTCATGTGGAGCCCTGATCACCTGTTGTCCCAGCGGTGAGTAACCCCCAACAGCTCCTACCTCTGTGGTTAAACATGAGTATGTTTTGAGCAAGAAGCTTGCATTTAATGTCCGCAGTTGTGTAAATGTGTAAGCTGTGTAAATAACTGTGCAGGTTTTCTTATGCACAGAGAAAAAGTGACTCGGTTTGTTGTTGCAGTAAATTTATCTGTGCTTTCTGTTTTATTTTATCTCATTCATTTACATGCTGTTGTGATCTGCAACTATTTCATGGAAGTAAATCCTCTAAATATGCGTTTTTAATGGGCTGGTCCAGGGGTGTCAAACATACGGCTCGTGGGCCAAAAATGGCCCACCAGGGGATCCAAAATTTTCTCTGAGAATTTACAGCATTATTTCTAGTAAATTTCTGACTTTCTACTGATTAGAATAGTTTGTGTAAATCTGAGACTTTTTTTTTCCTCTAAGATGAGAATTTTTCTCATCAGTTTTCTTTTTCTTGTTTTTTTCTGATGAGAACAAGGGGCCCTTGATCTTGCTGTGTGCAAGAGGATTTAAGTATGCATTTAAAAGTAATGTGAAAGTTACTTTTCCAAGTAGCTAGTTACTTAAATCATGCAGTAACTCAAACGTAACTTAGCTACTTTTGAAAAGTAGTAACTAGTAGCTGCAACTAGTTAATATTTTTTAGTAACTTGCCGAACACTGGCTGCCACAGTGCTAGCCACTGCTCCACCGAGCTGCTCCAGATGCAAAACAATGAAGCAAATATATCACACCACCGGAGTGGTGGCCTAAAGGTAGAGCATCCGCCCCACAATCGGGAGATCGGGGTTCATGTCCCAGCCAGGTCACGACAAAGACCATATAAAAATGGAACTTCCTGTTGTCCAGCTTGGTCATAAGCAAAAATGGAATGGAGGGGGGAAATGTGGGCGACATTGGCTGAGGAGGTAGAGCGGGCCGTCCAATAACCAGAGGGTTAGTGGTTTGAATCCCTCTCTCCCCAGTCATACTGCCGTTGTGTCCCTGGGCAAGACATTTTCCCCACCTTGCCTCCAGTGTCCATGACACTGGGTATGAATGTGTATAAATGTTCAGCAGTGGTCGGAGAGGCTGTTGGCATGGATTGGCAGCCACATTTCCATCAGTTTGCTCCAGGCCAGCTGTGGCTACAGTAGTAGCTTACCACTATCAGTGTCTGTCTGGAGTGAATGAATAATGGACTTGACATGTCAAGTGCCATATAAATCTAATCCATATAATGGATTGCATTTATATAGTGCCTTTCAAGATACCCAGCGCACTTTACAATGAGTCCATTATTCAGTCGCTCCACAGACAGATGATAGTAGTGGTAAGCTGCTGCTGTAGCCACAGCTGCCCTGGGGCAGACTGACGGAAATGTGGCTGCTAATCCACGCCAACGGCCTCTACGACCACTACCGCATCATAGACGTGCAGAGGTGGAGCATAAACAAAGCTTAATAATTAGGGGTGGGTTCAAAAGATCAATATATCGATATGGATCGATCCACGTTTGACTGAGCTGATATCGATCCACAAAATCCGCGGATCGATCTTTTATTATTAATATATTTTAATATAATATTTTTACGTTTGTGAACGTCTGCTGAGTATAATCGGGTCGAAACCGGGTCAGTGAGCCAGGTACAACGGCTGAGAACCATAAACAACCGACGCACTAACGGAGCTAGCAAGCTAACGGATATGCTAGTTCTTCTTCTGTGGTGTTAAAACGGTTCTTATCCGGCAAGAGTTTCCTGCCGCGCGTGCTCTTTCGTGTTTACACGAGCGGAGATAATAACGTGCATCTCTTAATTTAGCAACAAAAGTCACCGTAAAGATTGTCCTCAACAGCTTCTGAATATTTTTCATAAATAAAACTTCTGTGTTCCCCACGGCGCGTGCACACGTCTTTCGTGTTTACATGACGCGGAGTTAATAACCTGCGTGTCTCTTAATTTAGCAGCAAAAGTCACCGTAAAGACTGTCCTCAACAGCTTCTTAATATTTTTCATAAAGCGGGGATAAACAGACTTTTACTCCGTGCAGCACTGTGTTGGAACATAAAGTTGACGACTGATAAACGGATAATGCGCGGAGGCTGAAACCCGTGAGGCAAAGGGAGACTTGGAGCTGCTGAGACTGTAAGTATAATATCATTTGTTTGTTTTAATGTTTGTGTTGTCAATTAATAATCTATCCAGCATGATGGTGGTTTCTTTTACAAACTATGGACACAGAGAGAACTGTTGGTTAAGCGCTGTGAATAAATGCAGAATTAAGGTATATTTTATGAGATTATGGACTTCTGCCACTTAAAGTAGAACTGAACTCACCTTTTTGCCAAAAAAGTAGAATAGCAGATTAATTCCTTATTACCTATTGTATTTTTCAATACATAAAAGAAATTTTTAGGCCGTGCGATGGCCAAGCTATAAGCCGATAAACTTTTGCCTCTGGCTGGCAGTGCCAAACAAACCGGAAGTAGTGCAGACGACGCTGCGTGACGTCACGAGTGTGACCCTTATCAAAACAACAATGGCAGATGATAGCAGTTCCAGCAGTCAAGAACACCAGAGTTTTCAGAGTGAAGAGGCATTCAGGATCGGTGACAAGACAGAGGAGGATGCAGGAGTGTCAAGTGAACAGGAAGAGAGCGAGGGAGGCATCGAACCGTACAGATTAGACCCAGAATTTTCGGGGGATTCCAGCACCGACTCAGACCGCAGCAGTGATGGGGAGGAGAGTCGCTTATTGAATACAGAATGGTGAGTCTTTACTTTGGCATGTTTGGGGTGTCAGGATAAGGAAAATTAACAATAAAAAAGAAAGGGAAAAAAAAACATCAGCATTTTTCCAACTTATTACAGTTATCCCTCACTTATCACGTTCAATGCGGTCTTCCTTCGCTGGGAATAGGCGCTCGGCAGGGAGCGAAGCTGGGTAAAACGTCTCCGCCAATCAGCTTGCGAGGTAAAACGTCTCGGCCAATCAGCTTGCGAGATTCCCGAGCGGGCTGGGGAGCCGGGGAGAGCGGGCTCTCCGTGTTGATACTTGATGTTCTAATGTAGTCTCCCTGCCTTCTCATTAGAACATCAGGTATCAACACGGAGAGCCCGCACAGCTCAAAATCTACCTCTCTGACCACCACTCCACTCCTCTCCGCCCACCTCTTCACCGCTTGGGAATCTCGCAAGCTGATTGGCCGAGACGTTTTACCCAGCTTCTCTCCCTGCAGAGCGCCTTCTTTATCGCTCGTGTTGCTTAGTGGCACTTTTCGCTGTTCTCTTGTGCCTTTTTGTGCAAAATAGTGCTTGTGACGCCCTTGGGGGGGGGGGGGGGGGGTGACGCTACTTCGCGGTTTTTCACTTTTCGCGGTCGGTTCTGGTCCCCATTAAACGCGATAAGTGATGGATCACTGTATATCTAGAAACGCATCGCTTCCCGGTCGCTTTTCCTCCCCCTTTCTTTTCTTTCGTCGCCATGACAGCTTTCCTTGGCCACTGAACAGATCTTCTCAGGTGTTGGAAGTGTTTTGTAGTCGACTATCACGACAAAATGCACCAAAAACAACCAGTGTCGACGTGCTCGCAATGGTAAACATGAGGACTGGGTCACACTCGTGACGTCACGCGGAACTCCGGCTGCGCTTCGGTGGATTTGTCTGATTTTTCAGGGCAGGAAATTCTAAATCGCGATTTTCTCCAAGATTCCGGGATTTGTGGAGGGGGTGCCAATGATAAATTATCTTTATAATTGTATGTACTATCACCCAGTGCCGTTCAATGCCGTTCAGTTCAGTTCTACTTTAAGAGATGTGAAGAGAATAAATCACAATAAAATTAATAAAGGCTGCAGTACAACAAGCTATTTTTACTCAGTAGAACTAAACTGAAATGAACAAACCTCAGGAAATGAATTGAAACCCTTTTCAAACATTGAAAGTTAATTTGTAGTTAAAATATTTAAAAAAACCCTACATTATTAAACCCTACTGTGGTGTGGCGATCTAAAAATATGAATGTTAATTTTACTGTGAAATCTATTCTTTTTATCTGCCTTCAGATGTGTGAAGACTGGAAGCTTCATCCTCACTGAGACGTTCTGAAGGTCAGAGGTCTTCAGTGGAGGAGCATCCCTGCTTCATGTGGATTTCAGCACAGAAGAAGACCTTCAAATTCAAGATTCAAGGAGGTGCTGCCATCATTTTCTCCACACTAACATGCATTCAATGCAATTTAGTTGTTGTAATGACAAATTCTTTTATTTCTTTTTTTAAAGTTCTCAACAAGAACACAATATTGGCCATTTTTTTTTACAATTTTACTGAGCATTTAATTCTAAATAAATCACTGTTTAACAAGAAATTTTTGGCAATCCTGTGCTTTTCTTGTGGTGTTACATAGAATAGCATCACTGTAAACTATGGAAAAAGCAGCTGCTTTAAAATCTGTACTTCCTCACACAACTTTGAGTGCAAAAAAACTCTAAAAGTGCCATAACTTTTTGGAAAAGCTCCCACAAATCCAGGCTTTTTGGGCCACAACAATCACAAAAACAGCTGACAAAATCCTGGAGGGACTGAAATACAATGAGATTATGAATGCATGGTTCATGCATTGAATTTGTTTACTTACTCTGGGTGGTGAACTTGACACGACACACCCTTTGCACTAAAGAAAGCACCTGTGAGCACTTTATGAAATGATAAGTTAAATAATAAAAAGTGCATTATTGTAACTGATTTTGGGTCAGTTTTATATGTGATAATTTATGTATTAACAAAGTTAGAAGATTCTTGGTACAATTTGCAGTATTAGGTCTCAAAGATTTTTGTTTCATGGGAAGTAAAATGGCTATTAAAACGGTAATTCCCCAGATCGAATCGGGATCAAATCGAATCGATTCAGAATCTCAAGAATCGGAATCGAATCGATTCTGGAAATTAAGGATCGTTCCCAGCCCTATTAATAATCATGGTATTGTCTTGCTGAAATAGGCAACAGCTAGAGGCAAGCAAACACTTTATACCCACATAATGTATATATTTTTCAACATTAAAAATAGCAAACTAATTAAACTAATCTATTTCTATGCTGTTTTTCAATTATACATTAATGAAAAGGTGGATTGTTGATATTAAACAAGCTTTATAAATGATGGGGTTTTTTTTGTTCAAATGGAGTTAAAATATTTACTGGCTGAAGCAGCAATAACCTGTATTTACACTGATGTGAAAGCATGCACTTCTTTAATGCATTGCTGCCAGAAGGTAAAACTTTTAAATATTTTTCTGAAAAGAACATAAGTATTGTGTGGGGTTTTTTTGGTGTGTGTGTGTGTGTGTGTGTGTGTGTGTGTGTGTGTGTGTGTGTGTGTGTGTGTGTGTGTGTGTCAGATCAATTAATAGACCACACTAATCCAAAACCTACAGTGGGGCAAAAAAGTATTTAATCAGCCACCAATTGTGCAAGTTCTCCCACTTAAAAGATGAGAGAGGTCTCCAATTTTCATCATAGGTATACCTCAACTATGAGAGACAAAATAAGGAAAAAAAAAAATCCAGAAAATCACACTGAAGGATTTTTAATGAATTAATTGGTAAATTCCTCAGTAAAATAAGTATTTGGTCAATAACAAAAGTTCATCTCAGTACTTTGTTATATACCCTTTATTGGCAATGACAGAGGTCAAACGTTTTCTGTAAGTTTTCACAAGGTTTTCACACACTGTTGCTGGTACAGTGGTACCTCTACTTACGAAATTAATTCGTTCCGGAAGTATTTCCGTAACGTGAAAATTCCGTAAGTAGAGACGCGTTTTACATGTAAATGCCCTAATCCGTTCCAAGCCCCCCAAAATTCGGGCATAAATTTTTTATAAATCATAAAAACATGTAACAAATACATGTTACAATTAGATTACTGCACAATAAACATAAAATGAGAGTTGTAATTTAAAAAAACAAAGAATAAAGTATAAAGTAAAGAATAATAAAAATTATGTTCATTTACCTTTTAACTGCTATCGTCGTCGTCGTCACCTTTTGCCTTGTTTGGTTCATGTTCTCTCTCATCAGTGGTTTTTGCCTGACGTTTTGTGAAGAACCGATCCAAGGACGTTTGCTTTTAGGGCTTCCTTTTGTTTTAATACCGTGCCGATCGTAGATGTATTACGGCCATATTCTTTGGCGAGATCAACCAAACGCATCCCCTTTTCATACCTTTCTATTATCTCTTTCTTTGTTTGTATGGACAAAAAAACTCTTCTTCTTCTTTTCTCCTTTTCCACTTATCTCCATCACTTTCTTGGGGCCCATAGTGAATAAATGTTAATACTGTACTGTACACACACGTAAAACTGCCCGAACACCTCGTGGCCAATGGGATACCAGGAAGATGCTAGGCGATTGCCAATGGCAGAGCAGCTACAGGTATGTTTACGTTCGGTAAACTACGGGAGCTGCGAGAAGCGCGTACTTTTTTGCCTTTTGTACCCTGAAATTTCTTTCGTAACAAGAGGCAATATTTTCCCGTTGAGGCGTCTCATAACCTGAAAATTCTGTATGTAGAGACGTTCGTAAGGAGAGGTACCACTGTATTTTGGCCCATTCCTCCATGCAAATCTCCTCTAGAGCAGTGATGTTTTGGGGCTGTCGCTGGGCAACACAGACTTTCAACTCCCTCCAAAGATTTTCTATGGGGTTGAGATCTGGAGACTGGCTAGGCCACTCCAGGACCTTGAAATGCTTCTTACGAAGCCACTCCTTTGTTGCCCGGGCGGTGTGTTTGGGATCATTGTCATGTTGAAAGACCCAGCCACGTTTCATCTTCAATGCCCTTGCTGGTGGAAGGAGGTTTTCACTCAAAATCTCACGATACATGGCCCCATTCATTGTTTCCTTTACACGGATCAGTCGTCCTGGTCCCTTTGCAGAAAAACAGCCCCAAAGTATGATGTTTCCACTCCCATGGTTCACAGTAGGTATGGTGTTCTTTCTCCTCCAAACACAAGTCGAGTTTTTACCAAAAAGTTCTATTTTGGTTTCATCTGACCATATGACATTCTCCCAATCCTCTTCTGGATCATCCAACTGCTCTCTAGCAAACTTCAGACGGGCCTGGACATGTACTGGCTTAAGCAGGGGGACACGTCTGGCACTGCAGGATTTGAGTCCCTGGCAGCGTAGTGTGTTTCTGATGTAGCCTTTGTTACTTTGGTCCCAACTCTCTGCAGGTCATTCACTAGGTCCCCCCATGTGGTTCTGGGATTTTTGCTCACCATTCTCGTGATAATTTTGACCCCACGGGGTGAGATCTTGCGTGGAGCCCCAGATTGAGGGAGATTATCAGTGGTCTTTTATGTCTTCCATTTTCTAATAATTGCTCCCACAGTTGATTTCTTCACACCAAGCTGCTTACCTATTGCAGATTCAGTCTTCCCAGCCTGGTGCAGGTCTACAATTTTGTTTCTGGTGTCCTTTGACAGCTCTTTGGTCTTGGTCATAGTGGAGTTTGGAGTCTGACTGTTTGAGGTTGTGGACAGGTGTCTTTTATACTGATAACGAGTTCAAACAGGTGCCATTAATACAGGTAACAAGTGGAGGACAGAGGAGCCTCTTAAAGAAGAAGTTACAGGTCTGTGAGAGCCAGAAATCTTGCTTGTTTGTAGGTGACCAAATACTTATTTTACCAAGGAATTTACCAATTAATTCACTGCTCTAGAGGAGATCTGCATGGAGGAATGGGCCAAAATACCAGCAACAGTGTGTGAAAACCTTGTGAAGACTTACAGAAAACGTTTGACCTCTGTCATTGCCAACAAAGGGTATATAACAAAGTATTGAGATGAACTTCTGTTATTGACCAAATACTTATTTTACCGAGGAATTTACCAATTAATTCATTAAAAATCCTTCAATGTGATTTTCTGGATTTTTTTTTTTTCTCATTTTGTCTCTCATAGTTGAGGTATACCTATGATGAAAATTGGAGACCTCTCTCATCTTTTAAGTGGGAGAACTTGCACAACTGGTGGCTGACTAAATACTTTTTTGCCCCACTGTATGTGTAGAACCACATTTATTATATTGACAATTTATGTTAATAATCTCACTTACTCCAGCATGACAAATTTGATTTATTCTCAACCAATTTTCAAGATGATCTCTGGTAATCTTGCTTCATCCATTCCATTCGAATTCTGTTTGAATTGAGTTTCACAAATATGTTCATGATCTCCAGTTTAGAGATGATGAAGGTTTCTGTACATGGCATCCTTTTTACAAAATAAAAATTGTAACTATGTAAAAGTTAATCATATTTTTAAAAAAATAATGTGTGAATGGGTTATGCCTTGTTTTACTGAGGAAATGTGTGTCACAATGTGGCAGCATACCAGTAATTTTCTACTCATGCATATAAGCTCTACAGATGGCAGAATCCCCAACATTCTTTTTAAATTCACACTGTAAGACACCATTTTAAATTGCTGCACTATTTCCCAGCAAATTTCCAAAGAATGAAAAGCTCAGACTTGCTTACATTTTAAAGAGTGCCCTTGAAACCACTGTCTGAATATTTAGGATGACAGCCAGCAGGTTTAATCTATTGTGAAATTAAAAGCAAGTTTAATACGCCGTATTGTCAGGTCATTTCATTGACATGATGCGGGTCCTGTAGCCAATCCAAGTCATCACTATATTATGGGTGAGTGAGAGCACGTTTGTGTTGGTAAAGGCATGTATAGATTAAGTGTAAAACAAAAGCCATTTAAAGAAGTAATGAGCAAAGCCAATGCACGCACACACCCACAGATAAAAAGGTGTCACAACACAAGATATGTAAAGAAATCCGAGTTACTGCGGACTGGCTGACCAAGCAGGCTGTCGACATTCTGACCTCCTGCATTAGCTAGAATCTTCCCAACAGCCCTGATATCACAGTATGATTTTTCTCATTGTCAGTGCATTGGCCTCTTCCATGAATGACTGTCTGATGGGGGTCTCTCTTTTTGAGCTAAAGCTTAGCCCTCAAAACCATCAACTAGTACTGAATCTCACAAGTGAGACTTTGGGGTGGCTTAGTCACACCAGGTGATGAGAAGCCAGACAGCAGAGGCTCGAGGCCATGACCCAGCATACACACTGATGATTAAGCCAATTAGGGTGTAGGGGCCTTGAAGTGGTTAATGGCTTAATTAGTGCTATTAGAGCCGAAGAGAGGGACACAAACAAGAAATGAAGGATTGTATTAAACCCCAGACTGGAGGCAGGAGACAGCAAAGTCCTGAAGTCACACCGGCATCACACTTACTCCTACTCCGTTATTCTCTCTTAAAAGGGAAAAGACTCACATGATGAAGCTTCATCTCTGCAAGATTGCAGTTTACTTTAGCAGCCATGATAAAGAGCCTTTTGTGTTACTGACAGCCTTCGTCATTTATATACTGTCCAGTTTCTCTTAAATAAAAACATACATTATTTTTTTTCAGGTTTAAAACTTAACTCTACTCAAATAATACAATTTGAAAGAGAAAATTTGGTGGGAAAAAAATAGGAGAAAGTAGCAGAGGCTGAATGTGAAGCTTAAATACACAAGGGAAAGGGGGAGGTGGGCTGGGCGAATTAACTTTCAGGACACTCTTGACACCCAGGAGCCAATCAGATTTTCATTAACTGGCAGAGGGACAGGCAAAGCTGGCACAGGCTAATTAACCTCTGGTTCTCTTCCTGCCAAAGGAACATGAAGGGAAGTTCTGGGATGCCAGGGAAGAGGGGAAGAGAGAGGTGGGGTGCCCTGGGCAGAGCCGTCAGGTTGGGGGAATGCATGAGAGTTCAAAGAGGGAGGATGAAGCTCCAAATATGAACAAGAGTGAGGGGTCAACCTGAGTGTGCGTGTAGGTGCTGTAACTACAGAGAGGATTTGTTGTGCATGTTCTTAGTGTATACTGTATTTATGTGTATAATGAGCATCTCTGCATAACTAATTATTTCTCAAAGCTACACAGTATCCATTATGAGAACAGCATAATAAGATGCACATCTTGGAGGACGCTGTGCCATAAAAGATGCGCTGATGCAGTCTCACCAGTTTTTCCAGCTACACGTTAATTATTTTTAGTACATTTTTAAAAATCACACAGACACGTCTGGGTCAAGCGTCTAGTTGAGGTCCTCATAATTTTATATCTTAACTTTTTGTTAATCAGCAATTTTTTAGCCATCTGATCAATGACAGCCAAGAACCAAAACACATTCACTCGACTCCCATACACGACACAAAACAACACACTTACATTTGCAAAATCAAACTGCAACACAAAAGGACACAAAGGACAACTTAGTGCTGATGTGCTTGTGATCCTCTGCAGTTTCTCCAAACATGTTAGCTTACAGTGTGAATGTGTCAGTGCGTGTGTGTGTGTGTGTGTGTGAGTCATGCATCTCACCCTGGAAAGGTACCCTGGTGGAGGAGCTGGCCTCCGCGGGAGAAGTGCTCTTGGAGCGTGAGCTAAAGGGTGATTGTCTAAAGCACTCATCTAGGAAGGGACTGAAAGAGAAAAACAAATGAATGACAAACTTCATCTCCAGGTATTGAAAGGGTGCCTTTTTATTTTAACCATGGGATTCTACTAAAGTAGCTTTTAATTTTGTGACACTGGTCCTTGTCTTAGTTTATCATCTGTCTACAAGTGTTCTAGCATCATGTACATCTGATACTTGGATCTTTACTGATCTTGAAGACATAAAAAAATATACAGCTATGGTGTTTAATGAGCACTACATAAAAGCTGCAGCAGTGACTCACCTGTTTATTCCCACCATGTTACTGTCTTTGTGGTTGTTTGCTTTGCTGACTTTTTCTGTAAACAACAACAAAAAATCAAACTGATTAGCATCTTAAGGCTGCGTGTCCACCAAACGCGTTTTTTTTCCACTCTGGGCGGCTAATTTCCATTCATTCTCTATGTAGTCCAGCGTTTACAGCGCTGAGCGCCCTTGGCGCTGAAATGCTCTCAGTGGTGGCGTTTTTTTGCCGCAGCGCTCAGAGTTGAAAAAAGTTCAACTTTTCAGAGACTGCAGCTGCGCTCGTCAATGTCAGACCAAGCAGCAAATCAGAACTGCTGCATGGACGGGACACAGGACACTGGTACTAGTCTGTACTCAGACTCCTGCTTTCCATGTCATCATATTTCACATCCAGAGCTGCTAGAAAACGTTTCCCGTCCATTGTTATTTAGAGACTGCTGTTAAAAAAAAAAAAAATCAGTAGAAAGTCTGTCAATAGGAAACGCGGAAGTGCTAAGCTGAGAGTGACAAGCTGTTGCTGGGATACAGGGCACAGACTTTTTTCCACAGAGCGCAGCGCACAAATGCTGAAAAAAAATGCTCAGGGCGGTCGGGGGACAAAAAACGCGTTTGGTGGACACGCAGCCTTAGGCAGTACAATATCTAATCCAAAATGTCAGTTTTAGTTATGACTACAGTTCTTTCCATAACAACTGTACAACCTATGTATAACTAAAATGGAAGCAGTGAACAGAGCATAAAAATGAGTTACAAGTGAATTCTTCACGTTCAAAAGAACACCTTCATCTCTAAGGCTGCGGCTGACAAAAACATTAAGATTTGGCCTGCTGCTGTTTCAGTTTGATATAAGTTGGTCAGGTCAAAGGGTGATGTCTGACATGGATTATTGTGTGTGAGTTTGGTAATCATCTGGGAAAATGCCTAGCGGGAACAGTAAGTCTTGTGAATCATGGTATTAACTCATTTTGCATTTGCCAAAATGAGCTAAGAGAATCTGATCAAATAATGACTGCAGAGATTTCTAAGGGAAACAAAGTTCAAATATGTTAAACTTTTTTTTTTTATCCAGACATCCACACACATAACTAATAATCTGATTACACGGTTTTAACTGAACCTCTGAGGAGGATTGCAATTAAGTTTGGAGATGGTGGTTCTATGCAACAGATCACCAGCAGATAACTTTTGGCCGCCAACAGTTGTCCACCACCATCTTTTAAATTAATCTAGAATGATAATTAAAGGCTTTTCCATGCCTATTAGCCTCCTCGATATTGGCCCCTCCTGTGGATCTGCTTGACCACAAGCTAGCAGACATAATTATTTGGTTTTTCCTGTAAAGCCCCATTTACACCTGGCATTAGAATGTGTTTTTGTGATCAGATACTAATCTAATAAGCCTAGACTACACACATTTGTACCTAGTATTAACAATCATCTCCAGATAATGGATTGCTATCCCATCATGCTCCTTCTAGCAGTCCACTGACTGAAGGAGCAAGTGGGTGGAGAATAATGTATTGAAGTGATTAAAGGAGAAATGGGGTGTGACCATTTTCTTCATGTTAGATGAGAGTAAGTCTTATGTTTTAAGAGTGTGCACAAAAAAGCCTGCTTTGTGTTGTTAATTAAAAAAACACCACTGCACAGAACGGACAGAACACAAGCAGAATTATCTGATGTCCTCTGTGCTCAGTGGACTTTTTTTTGGGGGGGGGGGGGGGTTACACATTTGAATGAGTAAAAAAAAAGTTCTGAGCAGGTGGGTGGAGAATAATGTTATGAATTGATTTATGTGTAAAAAATCTAAAATCTCTGGCATACAGAAGAAACCCAAATCATCTTTTTAAAGGAAGGTTATAGCGGTACTCAAATATTTTGCAAGCAGTTTCATGAAATGGTCAGTTAGAAAGCAACTCATACCGGCTCGGACGTCACCCAGGTTAACAAGGCCAGGAGTTCCTGGCAGCAGAAGGCAAAGGACAGAGTTGCGTGGAGGAATCTGATCAGACTTAAATGAAACAGTTATTGTTGCCCCCGACAGACTGCTATGATGATGATGATTTCAAATTTTTTAATACATTTTTTTTTAATTTGTAAGGACACTTATATTAAAATAAATGTGGTACAGGAGCTGGATGATGAATTGTACTTTAACTAGAAATGCATATAGCTTAAAGTTTAATAAGACCCGAGGTTGAGCATCTGCATTGGTCAGTCTTATAGCCTAACTTATGAGAGAAGAGTACATAACCCTTAATAAGTTGTAACCCTGACATATCCCAAATGCATTTTCACTGTACTTAAAGGGGTTGCTGACTGAAAAATGGTTTGTTTGTTTGCAGGTTTTAGCTGTCTGAAATGTGTCTATTGGTCATGTACTTATTCAAAAAATATCAAAACAGTCAATTCTCTTAAACACACACACAGCCGTTATCTCGTTTTTCTCTCCCAGAAATGCCAGAAACATTTTTGACTCTCCCAGGTAAATCGTATGAGTCATAATTTGACAAAGCCAACCCACCACCATTCTTGAGACCTGCCCACTGCTCTATTATTGGCCCACCTAGCTGTCTGTCATGTAGATGAAAGGGGTGCTAAAGGTAGTCTATTAGCTATTAGCCCCCCAGTTAACACTGGCACCAGGAGGCTTGCAGCAAGCGCGGCTTATATTGTAATTTTCCTCAGATCTTAGCCACCCTAATAGCCATCCCTGTTCCCACCTGGTTCACCAATGCACAGTCAACAATACACTTCGCGTCACTCTGGCCCATCTCCCAATAATTTCACTGTGATTCCACAGCAAACCGTCAGCACCGGCGTGCTGGTCATGACAAGTGACCCAGGGCCTGCTGGCTCTGCCAGCTCCCTCACCATTCTCTGGGGCTCCACTCTTGTGGGCAGTGTAGGGGAGCCGTCTGATGACGGGGTGTCCCCTAGCTGGCCCTGGGAGTGGAGCGGCGTCCCACAGAGCAAGTAGAAGTGAGAAAAAAGATCAATTCGGTGATGGATCGCGATACTTTGCACTGGAAACAATGCATCGATCCACTTCCGTGCTTTACTGTAGAAGCGGTGCAGTTTGAATGATGAGCTGTGTTGGATTTTCACCAGACATATGGTTTGGTGTTGAAGCTGAATCACTCAATTTAATGTCATATATGACTGTAACACCTTTCTCCACTCGGCCTCAGAAGCTTCAAGGTTCATTTGGGCTGTGTGGAGGAGTGGCTTTTTTCTTGCAACCCTCCCACACTAGCCACATTGTAACCCACGAACAGATGGAAATTAGCCACTGGCTACAATCTGGCAAGTTTACACTGATTGATATCAATGTTCATCAACTTGCACTGTCCTTAAAGGCCAAATGTCACGTAATTTTTTTTTCTAAATAACAACGAATTTAGATAAAATACACATAGCTTAAACCAAATATTCATACCGGAGACCATATCACCCACCTGTATTTACATAATTGCACAAAATACACCAGGTGAAGGCCCCACCTTGCTTGCTGGCTTGTGACAGCCAGTCCAGACCACGCCCATGTTTTTGACATCACCAGTTGTACCCTGGCTGCCCTGCCTATCCACATTCACACTTATCAACATTGGACAATCATGACGGAAAGTGACAGCGATTGTGAACAAATTAGTTTAGTTTTGTCTTTTTTTTTTGTCTTTTTTTTTGTCAGTGGTTCAGACAGTGACAGAGGCATTGAACCTTACAGGTTCGAGCCGTCCGAGACGGAATCAGATGCTTTGTCTGATGACAACAGTTCCAACGATGACCAGAGAGCAGAACCAGTGGAAAATGTCATTGAACTGGACATTAATCGCCTCCAGAATTGCGAAGCCGAAGGGGGTCTGTCGAGGGCGCCCCATAAATATTGATTTTTCGGAAGCCATTATTATTACAGTGGAGGAGAGCCGCTGCTGTCAAGAAATTGACCAGATCAATATGAAAATGGAGGCGCATACCTGTCAAGTGAGACGTTTTCGCCGTATTTTGGTGCCAAGCGCGGCTGTGGGGGACGGCGGAGTGGTGCGGGACACTTTTCTGGGAAATGTTTTAAATGTAATTCGTGTTGTTATTGTCAAATATTTTAAGGAAAATACGGGGAAAATGCAATTTTAGCAAAAACGAGCGTATTGCCATTTCTGTACGCCCAAAAGAAAAATATACGGGAAAAAAAATTGAGTGTGTTGCGGAGCACGTCCTGTGTGTGATCCCCCACAGCTGGTGCTGGCAGATGGCTCAGCCTGAGCTATTATCACTACAATGAGAAGTGTGGAGTCAATCATTAGTCAGATTGTCGGGGCGGGCTGATCGCTCAGCGTGAGCTATTCTCACTACAATGAGAAGTCATTAGGATAATGGTTTAACACATTCAGCTGTGCAGCGGTTGCGGAACAGAGAGAGATCGCCTGACAAATACAGAATTCTGCTTTTTTTTTTTTATTTTGCGCCGGACGCTGAGTTGTGTTGTTATTGTCAAATATCCATGAATCCTTAAAATATTTGACAATAACAACACGAGTTGCATTTGGGGCATTTCCCAGAGAGGTGTCCCTTGTTGCTCCGCCGTCCCTTATAGCCGCTTTTTACGGTGTTGAAGTACGGCGAAAACGTCTCACTTGACAGGTATGAAAACATTTCCCAGAGAAGTGTCCCTTATTACCCAGCTGTCCCTGATAGTCCCGTTTTAAGGTATGGGTGAAATATCCAATTTTTTTCTTTCTTGTTGCTCACTTCAACCTTCCAGTCTCCATATAAACAATCAACTGAAATACCCCAAGCATCAAACTAGGGTACAATCGATTTCGTCACTTCCGCCTTCTTCCCCAGGCGATTCCAGGGGCCGTGTCAGGCCAAGCGCGGCAGTTTTAAATTAACGAATATTCCGTTGTTACTGAAGCATATGCACCAAGACCCGAACGGATCGGTTCCCTTTTATATCTAGTTTCAAGATATTTAAAGTACCCTGTTATGTGACATTTGGCCTTTAAAAACAGCAATTTACATAAATGCACAGATCGATCTTTTATTTTAAAAAACATGCGCACACATATGGGGCTGCACGGTGGAGCAGTGGTTTAGCACTGTGGCAGCACAGTTTACCCTCGGCCGGGGGATCGCGGGGATCACGAGATCGTGGGTTCGATCCCAGCCCCCGACCAACAGTGAGCTGTGTGGAGTTTGCATGTTCTCCCCGTGTTGCGTGGGTTTACTCCGGGATTTCTCCGGTTTCCTCCCGCATACCAAAAACATGTAGGTTTAGGGCGCTCGCGCACGCAGCGACTGGCAGCCGGTGGCTTGTCACCAGACTGCAAACCAAATCTACCTACGGGTACAAATAAGTAACAAAAAAAAAATAAAAATAAAATACTTTTGGGTTATCAGTTAATCAATGGTATTTTCAGTTCACTAGATGGCGCAAAGCAAGCACCTAGTTAAGTGAAGTCATAGCCTGTCTTGGAGATTTGCAGCCAGCTTTGAAAGTTAGGAAGCAGTTGGCTCAAATGTCAGTGCTCAAGGCTCAAATGCCTTTTTTGGATTTTATAACAAAGATGGAAGGAAAGACCATGACATGACACACAACCCACAAGAAGCGCTGCACCAAAAAAAACAAACAAACAAAAAAAACCCACTCAGGGCAGGCCACACACACGTCTCGGAGCAGCATTAGCAGCAGCTAAGCTAAAGAGACACCAGCATGGGGCTTTTTCTCCGATCACCAAGTAAGTAAAGTTTATTTATGAAGCGCTTTTCAGAGACATATAGTCACAAAACGCTGTACAATAAAGTGAAATAAAAGGAAGTTGATAGATAAAAATGATTTTAAAAATACAAAAATAAACTAAAAGACAAGATTAAAATAACTTAAAAATATCAGTCTTACCATTAAAAAAACAGTTCAAACTCAACAGAAGTCCTCATTAAAAGTTTTCAGCTGCTTTTTAAAAGAGTCCAGAGTCAGCCAGGCATATCTGGAGTGGAAGTCAATTCCAAACAGCAATTTCCACCACCCTTCCTGTGTGCAGAGATGTCTCCACGAAAAATGAAGCCCCGAGAATACTTTATTAGGTTCCAGACTGTTCATGTCAATAATGAGTTTTCTTCCAACTCGAAGCTCAGTCACGGAGTTCAACAGGGATCTGTGCTAGGCCCTATTCTTTTTAGTTTATATATGCTTCCACTGGGCAACATTATTAGAAAGCACTGCATACATTTTCATTGTTATGCCGATGACACACAATTATACTTGTCAATGAAGCCAGATGACAGTAATCAATTAGCCAAATTAGAGGCTTGTCTTAAGGAAATCAGAGCTTGGATGACTTGTAATTTCCTGCTACTAAATTCAGCTGAGACTGAAGTCATTCTAGTTGGTCCAAAAAAACCTTAGAAATGCCTTTCCAAATCAAACTCTTAGTTTGGATGTGGTTACTTTCTCTTAATAGTTCTGTGAGGAACCTTGGAGTTATTTTTGATCAAGATCTGTTCTTTAATTCACATATTAAACTTGTTTCTAAGACTGCTTTCTATCATTTGCGTAATATTGCCAAGATTAGGAGCATCTTGTCTCAAGAGTGATGCTGTGAAACTAATCCATGCTTTTGTTAGCTCTAAATTAGATTATTGTAACTCTTTATTGTCAGGCTGTCCTACAACATCTTTAAAAAGTCTTCAGCTGATCCAAAATGCTGCAGCAAGAGTTTTAACAGGTACTAGAAAGAGAGATCATATCTCTCCGGTTCTGGCCTCCCTTCACTGGCTTCCCATAGAATTTAGAATCAAGTTTAAAATTCTTCTTCTCACTTACAAAGCTCTAAATCAGGCCCTTTTTATTTAAAAGATCTGATACTACCCTATCATCCAAACAGAGTACTATGCTCCCAAAATGCAGGATTACTTGTAATATCTAGAATCTCCAAAAGTACAATTGGAGGCAAAGCCTTCAGTTATCAAGCTCCTCTCCTTTGGAACCAGCTACCAATCTGGATTCGGGAGTCATAGTCAATCTCTGTTTTTAAGAATAGGGTTAAAACCTTCCTTTTTGATATAGCTTATAGTTAGGGTGGGATCAGGTGACCCTGAACCCTCCCTTAGTTATGCTGCTAATAGGTTTAGACAGACAGCCGGGGGAGGGGGGGACCCTCCAACAATGCACTGGGCTTCACTCCTTTCTTCACTCTCAATTAAATATTTTTGCTGGTCATTGACATCTGTTTGTTCTCTCCCAAAAACTGAGTCCCTGTCATGCTCTCTACATGTTTGTTCTTTTCTTCTTCTTCTCTATCTCCTCACCCCCCAGCCTGTCGCAGCAGATGACGGCCCCTCCCCGAGCCTGGTTCTGCTGGAGGTTTCTTCCTGCTAAAAGGGAGTTTTTCCTCTCCACCATCGCCAAGTGCTTGCTCACAGGGGATCACCTGATTGCTGGGGTCTTTCTGCAGTTGTGGGGTTTTCCCCTACAGTTGAAAGTTCTATGACATGACTTGTTGTGAAATGGCGCTATATAAATAAAGTTGAACTGAATATGAAAGAGACGTCAACAGTTTTACTTTGGGACATGAATTGAGGTTGAATAAGGTGAAAAAATTTTGACTATATGGGATTATGATGCTCTGTTATTGTGATACCATGATTATAGTTGAATCATGATAGGATCGAATTGTGACCCAAGTATCGCAACGCAAATCGAATCGCGAGGTCACTCGTGATTCCCACCCCTAAGAGCGAGACACTGCCCTTTGAGATCCCATGGCTTGGAAGTTCAGCTTGGCAAGCTTCACCTCGGCCAGCAGCCTCGAGGTCAGGGCCAGGCTGGTTGCAGCAACTGGGGGTCCACCCGGTGTGTGGTGGTAACAATTTGTTGTGGAATCACGGCAAAATTATTGAGAGATGGGCCGGAGCAACGCGGGATACATCATTGACTGTGGATCAGTGAGCCAACACTGCTCATCTGAGCTAGAAGGAGACTAAAGGCTAGAAGCTAGTCGGCTAATGGCTAACTGATGTAAGAGGGAGGGCGGAGTTGAATTTCCTTAATTAAAAAATTAAGGAAAATGTGAACAAAATATGTCACAAACATTTCATTAAGACATGTATGAACTGTTAAAGTGGAAAAAGTGCAGTCAATGACCTTTTTAAACCTGTACTTTGCCATATCGAACAACAAGCCTGATGTCAAACCTGTGGTACACTTTTTTTTTTTCTTTCCTCTTGCACATCAGCACCAGATGTGCACATTTGTAGACAAGTTTTGATGCCAAGTGTTGTTGTGCAGTGTGCTTGATCAACCAGTCGCTTGCTGAGATGAACAAGCCAAACACAGTTCATGAAATCATTTAAATTTCTTGAAGTTTTAGAGGTGATAATTCAACTAATTTAAAATTATTACAATAAGGCACTGATACAATAGAAATAAATGTGCCAATAACTATCTTTCTTTAAAATTCAGAAGGTAAAGATAAAGAATGCATGGTTAAAGTGGCCTCCGTGTGTCATTATGACAGGTGTACTGATCATGGGTTCTCGGTATTTGGTGGTGAAGAGCACTGGTACTAAATGTCTGAGAATGGAGCCATACATGTGAGTTTCAAGGCGACATACTGAAGTGAGCTTCAAAGCTGCAATCATCTCAGTGTTCAGAGCGACCTTGCTACTGATGTGTCTCTGAGGTCCTACTGCTCTGGGTAATTCATATTGATTGCTCATTGTGTGACAGCAGCCCACTCTGTTACAGTCCCCCTCACATTCAAGACCAGTTCTAAGGGGGCGGTTGTTGCTGCTGCCAGCCTAGCAATGGCCTGGCCTCCCTGGGTGGGCATACTGTGTACCCCCGTTGCCCTCCCTACCCTCCTTATCCTCAGCCCCCCCCCCCCAACCCTAAACATCCTACTCCGTCACACTGCTCGCCAAGGACAGAGGTCTCTTTCCGCGTTGCCATGGAGATGCCGCACGGGAGAAATGCAAAGGGAGGAGGAAGGGGAGGGCAAGTGCAGGGTGATCGTGGTGGTGGGGGGAGCGTGTGCAGCCAAGTGTGCTTGAGCCGGCATGTCTGAAAACGAGTCAAGGGAGGGAGAGAGAGAGAATGAGGGAAAGAGGGAAGAGGGGGCATTTGTGCAGACACCACTCCCCATGGGGTTTCGTGCAAATGTGTAAAGGTATATGTGGAGAAAGAGTGACCGTCAATGTGTGAATTTGTGAACATGTGCATTGTTGGGGGGGGGGATTTTGCACAAGCTTGTATCTCTATATGGCATTTAAGTGAAACAATCAGAAGCTGGATAGTCTGGGGTCACAGCCCAGGTCTACAAATGTGGAAAACACACACACACACACACACACACACTCACTCACTCTCACTCTCTCTCTCTCTCAAGGGAAAGATGGATACACCTCAAAGCTCTGTCTTAATCTCGCAATACAAACAGCTTTCTGAGGCTTCAATGTCACTTTCATGGCCATACAGGTAAAAAGCAGGATGTCATTACATCCTGACTTTACTACGGAGCCACCCGAGGATGGAAATGGAAACGTGTAGCTTTTATAGTTAAGTTATCACAAACTGTCCAAGGTTTACAGTGCAGTGATGCTAGATGGAGGAAAAAAACAAACATGATGCTACACTATGAGTGTGTGTGTGTTGTGGATATGTGGTGACAGGGAAAACTGTGTTGAAGTTCACGACACATACCTGACAACTTGAACAATAGTTCAGAGGCCATTTTGACCGATATGTCTTGGGAGAAGAGATCTTTCTGGGGGCAGGCCAACGTCTCGTGGAGGTTACTCATTGGCTCACTCTTCTCATTCGCCCCTAAAGTGCTGAAAGCCAGCAGGTGAGAGGTGGGTGGGGTGAGTTCTGCAGGGGGTGGGTCCACCTCCATGGGCTCTGCCTTTATTTTCACCTTCTGGTACTGGGCATCTTTGTTGTTTTCTGCAAAAACGAAAAGATCAGTATTCTGGTATTCCAATAATGAACTAAATTTTTGTTTGGACCAAGTTTAATTTATTCACAGTTTCTATTCAAATATTCATACTGACAAGTAAAGCCAGTATTTTACAACATGCATTAAGAATCTCTGTGTCAAAAGTGTCCTAGGCCAGCAGTGTTTCCATCCATCCATCTTCTTCTGCTTAATCCTTTTCAGATTGCGGGGGGCTGGAGCCTATCCCAGCATCTTTGGGGCAGAGGCAGGGTACACCCTGGACAGATCGCCAGTCCATCCCAGGGCCAACACTGAGAGACAGACAACCATTCACTCTCACCAGTCATACCTAAGGACAATTTAAAAATCCCCAGTTTGATGCCAGTTAACCTAACTTGCATGTTTTTGGCATGTGGGAGGAAACTGGAGAAATCCCTGAGTAAACCCACACAGACACGGGAAGAACATGCAAACTCCACACAGATCACTGTTGGTCAGGGGTTGGGATCGAACCCAGAATCCCCCGGCCAAGGGTGAGTTGCTGTGCTGTCACAGTGCTAACCACTCTGCCCGCGCTGCCCCAGCAGTGTTTCCCCTACCATTACTTTTTTTTGGGGAGGGGGGGGGGGCACCCCCTGCCCCCCCTAGAATGTCAAGTTAATTTTATTTAAATTTTATTTTTCTATATAGTGCCACATCACAACACAAGTCATTTTAAGATGCATTCACTATAGGACAAGTCTTTACATTGTCCTTTTTTTAAACAAACAAAATACCCTTATGTTATTTATCTTATTTACATGACAGCAACTCATTTGTCTCTTCTCCTCTCTGCACTCTGTATGCAGTGGGGTGAAACACCGCTGCGCAGAAACACAGATACGTGCGCTCATACACACAGACATGGTGTGTGCACAAACACAGAGATACGTGCATACAGGTGAACACACACTCGCACCAACAGAGAAAGAGTGCATAGGAAAGCATGTTGCATCAGCCAACTAAGAAGCAGGAAAAAAATATCTATTTTTTTTAAACGCACCCAGGATGACGAAGGTTGCAACACTAGCTCTCCTGCTAATAGCAGCCGCACTAGCTCTCCGGCTCCAGGTCCAAGTGTAGAAAAGGGTCCAAGTGTTTAAAAAAAAAAAAAAAAAAAAAAAGCCCAAGTGCTGCATGCCCTGCCCCCGACAAGCAACAAAAGTCTGGTCATCACTGGATGTCTGGTTTTGACCCAGAACATCTTGCAGCCTGCATGTGAATCTCAATAAATGGGTCAGATGTGTCAGACTTCCCATATCAAGAGGCTCTTGAAATGTTCTTCCAGACGCCCAGAAAAATACATTGCAGTGACAAAAGCTGCACACTTTGTGGATAATTACCATATAAACAAATGTTCAGATATTTTGTTCAATGTCGTTCAAATATTCTTATGTTTTGTTCAATAATAGTTTTTTAGTTTTTATTTATGCTGACTGCTGCTACTAAAAGAAACTGTAGGTAATAAAAAAATGTGTTATTAAAGATGCACTCCAGCAGCTCTAAAACCACCTCAAAAACAAATATGCATTGCCCAAAATAGTATATTGTGGCTTTTTACCCACAAAAAAAACTTTCATTGTCTTAGAATTGCATGGAAAGAGTTTTTAAATCTTTCACCTACTTAAGTATGCGTGGATCTATGAATATTCTAATTAGCAGCCTGCAGGGCTTGCAACATGATTGGTCGCCAAGACTCCTGGCGGGTGGGCTGCTTGTCTGTTCACGACGCTTTTGGAAGTTTTGCCTATATCTTCTGAAGTAAAAAGCTAAACATTTTTCTGAAAATGGGTCTCGCTGAGCATGGCGCCCCATCCACCGGCGACTGCGGCGAGCCAGCGCCAGTTCCGCTTATTAAAAGTGGCCCACTGGGCACCTCACATTTCGCAACTCAGCACCCTGTCTGTTGGCGAAGTAAGCTGAGAGCAGCGGTCTCGCTGAGCAACATTCAAGCCGGTTCCCTCTCCCCTCCTCCTCCACTGCTTTGCTAATTGCTATGCTAAACAGACGCTTTCAGCTCCCTCAATCCTGTTGGCTCTTCGGTGCCTCCCTCTCCTCCCAAGATAGCCAGGAGTATCTGTCTGATTGGTTAATGTTATAACCAACCAGGCTAAGCAGGAATACTTGCCTAGCTAGAAACAGTGTCCAAACTAGCCCTTTTTAGGGGGTGTTAGCAAACTGGAAATTCACAGCAAAAAAAAAAAAAAAAGACTTGGGACTGTGGTGAAATTTTGCTCCTGATATGTCTTGTAAGTCACAAAAAACATGTTACAGACATGTGAACAGAAAAAACTTGATTTTTGCCAGAGTTTCACTTTAAAAGAAACAGTTATCAAAAGAAACTTATGAACACCGTGATTCCTTTAAGAGTTTGTCATTGCCAAACCCCCCCATAATATGATGAAAGCTCTGCGTGTGAATGAATGGCCCAATCTGCAGTACTTTGGACACAAATTGCACATCGCCATCAGTGAATATAATGTAATGGTACTGCAAAATTGCATGTATTTATCTGAATTGTGCCTGAATTCAGGGATGCTGTATTTAACATGTAAGTACATTAAAGTAGGGACTGACAACAAGACGATTTTCACAGGTGTGCAGGCTTAAACAGTGCGTGAGGTAAAATATGCACTAGCACCCCAACAGGAAGCAGAAATGGCAGACATGAGAAATAATCACGATTATTCAACTAATCAAAAAAATAGTCCTAAGATTAGTTGACTACCAAAATAATCGTTTGTTGCAGCCCTAATCATGAGGTGCCTAAAGATTCCCATACCTAGTTTGGACCTCGGCTGGGGAGGAGGACGGACTTATCAGATCTCTTGCAGTTTTAGTTGGTGACCCCTGCTCTACATGGTGACTCAGCTGATCCCATGGTTTTTCCTATGGGATCCAGGTCTGAAGAAAGTGCAGGCCACTCCATTTAAGGTACCCCAGCCTCCAGCAGCCGTCCCCTAATGATGCGACCTTCATGAGCTTAAGCATTGTTGTCCATGAAGATGAATTAGGCCTGTGTTGTTAATGCAGGGGCAGAATGACTGGATTAATTATGTTATTCAGGTAGTATCAGCTTGTCACTGTACCATTCACAAGGTGTAGGGCAGTTCTGTATTGACTAGACACACCTGCCCAGAGTGTAACACCACCACCACCAAAGGCTTATCTGGTGACAACAGTGGCTGATGCACAGCTCTCTTCTTGATGTCTCCAACATCGTTGGTGGCCATCATTTCCGCTCAACGTGAATCGACTTTTATTAGAGAACAGCACTGAGGCCTACTGGTCCCTTATCCAGCCTAAATGCTCCCTGGTCCAAGCAAAACGTCGATGCCTGTGCCTGGTGGTGTGGTCAGGTGCCCTTGCAGGTCATCTAGCACACAGACCATGCTGATGTAAACGGTTTTGAATGGCCTGACGTGACACTTGGGTGCCTTTCACCTCCTTTAAATGTGCCTGGAGTTGAGTGGCATTCATCATTCGGTTCCACAGGGCACCATTCACAATGAAGCAGTCATCAACGTGGGATGTGGCCAAAGGACGTCCACTTATATGCCTTTCTGTGATGCTTCCAGTCTCTCTGTATCTCTGTTGCAACTTGCTGATGACACACTGTGACACTCTAAGCTCAGTAGCCACTTCCCTGTGAGAACATCTTGTTTGAAGCCTTGCAATGGCGAGGAACTGTTGATCAATTGTTAGGTGTCATGTTGGTCTCATGATATCAAAATGTGAACAGCATGATGAAGAGGACCGTTTAAATACCAATTCTAATTGAACCAGAAAATGTATTGGTCGATTCATGGATCAAACACCTGTTGTGAATTTTGCCGTTAAGCATCTTGTTAGAGAACAGCAAATTGTGCAAAAAGTACTGAAATATTCAACAGTTGGACATCTGCATTCAAAAGGTTAGAGAAGGTTAAATTAAGTTCACCTGGAAAGGTTATAGTGCATTTTAGGTGCATCCTGAAATTTCAGCCAAAAACAGAATATCCCTAACTTTTTGTACAAACACACAAAGAGCGGGGAAGTAAGTATTATACACATCATTTTTCTCATTAAATATATTTCTGATGGAGCCATTGACCTGAGATTTTCACCAGATATTAACAACCCAAGTAATACATACAAAGAAATCAAGGCAACTGGATTCACAAAAGTTATATTTAATAAAGTGGAATGACACAGGGAATAAGTATTGAACACATGAAGAAAAAGAGGTGCAAAAAGGTATAGAAAGCCAAGAAACCAGCTGAAATCCATCAGAATTTAGGAAGCCTTCCCATCCCCCATCAGTGCAAATTAATTTCAGCTGGTTAAGTCTTGACTGATAGTCTTCAAAAAGGTCTGTGAATATCAGATTGTCACACCACAAAGAACTCATGATGGGTAGAAGCAAAGAGCTCTCTCTAGACCTTCACAACCTTATTGTTGCAAAACATAATGATGGCATTCATTACAGGTACATTTTGAAACTGCTGACTATTCCGGTGAGCACTGTTGAAGCCATCATTTGGAAGTGGACAGAACATCATTTTACCATAAGCCAGCCATGACCAGGAGCTCCTCAAGATTTCTGACAGAGAAGTCAAAAAAATTATGAGAAGAGTTATCCAAGAACCAAAGACCACTCACGTACCCCTTTTCCACCAAGCTGGTTCCAGTGCTTAACTGGAGCCAGAGCCTGACTTGGCACCAGTTCTATGCTTTTCGACCGCCTAAGCACTAGCCCCAGGCTCTCAAAAGTGGTGCTAACATGGCTCCAGCTCCTTGCTGGGCCAGAGCTGCGAACTACTTGACACTGGCTACATCCACTGCCGTGGGTGAGGTTAACTAACCAGCTGAAAAGTTCCTCAAAACACTACTGACCCCCATGTTCCATTCCAAACAGGAGAACAAGCATGATTCCAAAACGAAGCAGAGCTGGAGCGAAGAGCAGACCCAGTATTTCCTGGCTCTATGGTCATCTGCTTACAGTGCATCTGGAAAGTATTCACAGTGCTTCACTTTTTCCACATTTTGTTATGTTACAGCCTTATTCCAAAAGGGATTAAACTCATTTTTTTCCCTTAAAATTCTACACACAATACCCCAGAATGACAACCTGAAAAAAGTGTTGTTGTTTTTTAGATTTTTGCAAATTTATTAAAAATAAACTAAGAAAACACATGTACATACTCTCAGCCCTTGTTCAATATTTTGTTGATGCACCGCTGGCAGCAATTACAGCCTCAAGTTTTTTTTTTTAATATGATGCCATAAGCTTGGCACACCTATCTTTGGGCAGTTTCACCCATTCCCCTTTGCAGCACCTCTCAAGCTCCATCAGGTTGGATGGGAAGCATCGGTGCAGAGCCATTTTCAGATCTCTCCAGAGATGTTCAATTGGATTCAAGTCTGGGTTCTGGCTGGGCCACTCAAGGACATTCACAGAGTTGTCCTGAAGCCACTCCTTCGATATCTTAGCTGTGTGTTTAGGGTCGTTGTCCTGTTGAAAGATGAACCGTTGCCCCAGTCTGAGGTCAAGAGCACTGTGGAGGAGGTTTTCATCCAAGATGTCTCTGTACATTGCTGCATTCATCTTTCCCTCTATCCTGAATAGTCTCCCAGTTGCTGCCACTGAAAAACATCCCCACAGCATGATGCTGCCACCCCCATTAGCATGGTTATGAATGGTGCCTGGTTTCCTCTAAACATGACGCCTTGGCATTCACGCCGTAGAGTTCAATCTTTGTCTCATCAGACCAGAGAATTTTGTTTCTCATGGTTTGAGAGTCCTTCAGGTGCCGCGGGCTGCCACGTGCCTTTTACTGAGTGGCTTCTATCTGGCCACTCTACCATACAGGTCTGATTGGTGAATAGCTGCAGAGATGGTTGTCCTTCTGGAAGTTTCTCCTCTCTCCACACAGGAATGCTGGAGCTCTGACAGAGTGACCATCAGGTTCTTGGCACCTCCCTGACTAAGGCCCTTCTTCCCCAATCGCTAAGTTTAGATGGCCGGCCAGCTCTAGGAAGAGTCCTGGTGTTTCCAAACATCTTCCATTTACGGATGATGGAGGCCACTGTGCTCATTGGGACCTTCAAAGCAGCAGAAATTTTTCTGTACCCTTCCCCAGATTTGTGCCTCGAGACAATCCTGTCTTGGAGGTCTACAGACAATTCCTTTGACTTCATACTTGGTTTGTGCTCTGAGATGCATTGTCAACTGTGGGATCTTATATAGACAGGTGTGTGCCTTTCCAAATCATGTCCAATCAACTGAATTTACCACAGGTGGACTCCAATTCAGCTGTAGAAATGTCTCAAGGATGATCAGTGGAAACAGGATGCACCTGAGCTCAATTCTGAGCTTCATGGCAAAGGCTGTGAATACTTATGTCCATGTGATTTCTTAGCTTTTTATTTTTTTTTCCACAATATCTTTATTGAACCTTTTTTTTTTTTTTTAACAAACATGATACAAACAATCAAACACTAACACTAAAGTACTACAAAAAAAAAAAAAATGCACTAAAAACACCAACAACCACCAACAAAATCAAGTCTTCAACAATGCTCCTCTGTTTAGTCTAGACAATCCAATACATAAGTATACATATTATGTTCACCAGTTTGGAATTTACAAGGTCCACACACATCATTCACCTTCTTCTTCAAGAGTTATGTTTAAATTTTTTACATAATCAATAAAAGGTCTCCATATATTCTCAAACACAATTTCCTTTGATTTCAGTATATATGTTATTCTTTCTAATGGAAGGTTTGTTAACATCTGTCTTAACCACTGAGTCACATCTGGTCTATGAGTCTTTTTCCATAATAGTGCAATACATTTTTTGGCATTAAGCAAACTGAGGTCTATGAAAGTTCTTTCACTTTTATTGAAATTATGCTTTTCTGGGTACAGACCCAACAAAACCAGTTTAGGATTCAATATGATTTGTTTTGAGATTATTTTTTCAATTGTTACCCTCACCTCTTCCCAAAACATTCTTATTAATCTACATTCCCATAAACAATGAAATAGGGTTCCTTTACTTTCCATGCATTTTGTGCATGTATCTGGTATATTTTTGTTATATCTATTTAACTCCTCCGGTGTAACATACATCCGCATTAACCATTTGAAATGTATCAATTTAAGGCGTGCATTTATTGATTTGGTTTGAGCTTCTGTACAAGCCAATTCCCATTGTTCCTCTGAAATTTCAATTTGCAGATCTTCTTTCCAGTAGTTTAATCTTTTCAGTGAATTTTCACTTGAAGATAGTGTCAATGAGTTATAAAACTCTGAAATAATACCCTTTCTTTTACTATCTTTCATCATCATTTTTTCCAAGGATGAATAAATAGGTCGAGTGAGAGCTTTATTTTGATTTGATCGAATAAAGTTTCTAAGTTGAAGATATTTAAAAAAAATGTGTTCTATTGAGATTAAATTTGATCCTCAGCTCTTCAAAAGACATTATGTTGTCTGCACATGGCAAATATAAATCCTGAATCTTTTGTATCCCTTTTAAATTCCATACTTTAAATACAGCGTCCGCTCTCCCTGGTTTAAAATATTGATTACCCCATATTGGACTAAATTGTGACAATAACTGTGGTTCTTTTAAATAGTTTTTAGCTTCACACCATATTTTGATCATATGCTTTACAAATGGATTTTTAACTTGTTTTTGTAATTTTTTTGCCGAATCTGAGTATATGAATATGGGAAGAGGTAAAGGTAAATTGTATGATTCCATTTCAGTCCAGTGAGGGAGATCATTTGATGAAAAATAATATGTCATAGACCTCAGTTGTGCCGACCAATAATACAACATAAAATTTGGACATTTCAGACCTCCACGATCAAATGGTAAATATAATAAAGACAGACGTAATCTAGCCCTCCTGTTGTTCCATATAAATTCCACTAACTTTTTTTTTATTCTTGAGAATAGATCTAAAGGTGGTGATAAGGGAATGTATTGAAATAAATAAAGTATTTTAGGTAAAATATTACTTTTAAGTATATTGATTCTCCCGATCATCGACATTGGTAGTGACATCCATCTCTGAGTTAACTCACTGATATCTGACATTAAGGCTTCATAGTTGACACTGGCGACTGATTCTAGCTTAGGCATAATTTGGATTCCTAAATATTTAAACTGATTTACAACATTGAATTGATTTACCTCAGGGGCTGGGTAATTTCTCTGGGTCTCATTTAGCATTAATATTGAAGATTTAGTTTTATTTATTTTATATCCTGATATTTCCCCAAAATTCTTTATTAAATTCAACAAGGTTGGAATTGATTTTTTTAGATTCGACATAAACAAAATTATATCATCGGCGTACAGGGAGATTTTATGTTCTGTTGGTCCAACTTTAATTCCATATATTTGTGAATGTAAACGTATCGCTATCGCTAAAGGTTCAATTGCCATAGTAAACAGTAAAGGTGAGAGTGGACAGCCTTGTCGACATCCTCTATTGATTTTTATTGGTTTTGAAATATTGTTATTTGTTAGGATTTCTGCTGTAGCATTATTGTATATTATTTGAACCCATTTTATGAAATTATTTCCAAGTCCAAACCTTTGTAGGACTTCAAAAAGAAAGGGCCATTCAACTCTATCAAAGGCCTTTTCGGCGTCCAATGATAGGAGAGCTGTATCCGGTGCTTCTTTATTAAAATAGATAATATTAAATAGTCTTCTTACATTATGGAAGCCTTGTCTACCCTTTATAAAGCCATTCTGATCTCGATTAATAATATTTGGTAAAATTTCTTGTATTCGTCTTGCTAAAATTTTACAGATTATCTTAAGGTCGGCGTTTAATAGGCTTATTGGTCTCATATTTTCACATTTATTAGAGGGCTTACCTGGTTTTGGCAGCAGTATAATTAAGGCATTATTTATGTATGATGGTAAATTATTATTTTGAAATGCTTCTAAAACCATTTCCAAAAAAGGTTTTATTAATTTATTCTTAAATTTTTTATAAAGGTCAACTGGAAGACCATCTGGTCCTGCACTTTTTCCTGATTTCATATTATCAATGGCTAGCCCAACTTCTTCTTGACTAATTTTAGACTCCAATATCTCCCTGTTTTCATTTGGAATACACGGTATAGATAGTTCGTTCAAAAACCCATTTAGTTTTGTTAAATCAGGTTCATTTTTGGTATCATATAATTTTTCATAGTAATCTCTAAAGGCTCTATTAATTTCTAAAGGATCTATAACTACCTGTCCATTACTTATAATACTGGTAATTGGTGTTTTAATTTCCAATTGTTTAATCTGCCATGCTAATAATTTTCCTGATTTTTCACCTTGTTCATAAAAAGATTGTTTCAATCTTAGAAGACTCGAGGCAGCTCTATTCGCTGATTTTTTGTCGTATTCAGCTCTCAAAATCAGTAATTCATTCTCCAACCTTGGGTCACTTCCTGCATACACTTTTTCCTGAAGATTTTTTATTTTATGTTCCAATTTAGCTCTCTCCTCTCGAGTCTTCTTAGATTTTGATCCTGTATAACTAATAATATGCCCCCTAATAAAAGCTTTGAAAGCCTCCCACTTTACACATGCTGATGTTTGTGTAGTATTGATGTCAAAGAAATCGTCTATCTGTTTTTCTATATACTTGACAAATTCCTCATCCTGAAGCCATTTATGCTGAAATTGCCATCTACCTGATTCCTTTGTCAATTTTTTATCTACATATATTAGACAACAGGGTGCATGATCAGAGATCACGATGTTATCATAAAAGCAGTTTTGAATCTTGGACCTTAATTCTGTGGAAATCAAAAAATAATCAATACGTGAGAATGTCTTGTAGGTACTGGAATAACAAGAATAGGCTTTAACTTGTGGTTTCATTTCTCTCCATATATCTAACAATCTCAATTCTTTCATAAAATGATTAATAGTCATCCTACATCCAATGTGCGTACAATCCAGTCCTGTTGATCTATCCACACCTGGATTCAATGTACAATTAAAATCCCCTGCTATTATATGTTGCCCTGTAAGTGATGATAAGATGAGAAATAAATTAGCAAAGAACTTCTGATCATCTATATTGGGACCATATAAGTTCACAAGATTTATATTTTCTAATAGCAAAGAACCTTGAATGATTACATATCTTCCAAATTTGTCTCCAATTACATTTTTCACTTGAAAAGGAACTGATTTATGTATGAGAGTCATAACTCCCCTGGCTCGGGATGAAAATGAAGAGGTGAATACACTTCCCTGCCATCTACTCCTAATTCTTTTAACATCCTCCTCTATCAGATGAGTTTCTTGTAAAAACACAATTCTTGAACCCATGTCCTTTATTTTATTCATAACTTGTTTAAGTTTTTTTAAATTTTGTAGACCTCTGCAATTCCATGAAGTTAAATTAAGATTAACACTTTGGTCCATGATCAATAGAGAGTTTGGGATTACCTTGCAGTGTAAACATGCTCATACAGAGAAGCAAAAACATGAGTGGTTGAACATTCATCCTACAAACTACACACAAACAAATTTCCCCTTCCCACACTTGTGGCAAACCCCCCAAAATCAAAAGAAAAATTCTGTCTCCCGATATAGCCATCGACCGTTCCACACCCACGGGGAACAGCCTAAGCCACTCCTTCTTCATCCTCCCAATCACCCTAACTCTACTGCTTTTAATGACGTAACATTAACTCTCCTCTGTAGTTTTCCAACTTAACTCCAAAATTTTTAACAACTTTGTACATCATAGTTTTTTTTTTTGTTTGTTTTGTTTTTGTTTTTTTTTTTTTTTAATATATAATACAATCTATATTTTGTAAACTTACTATTTACTTCAAGTCAGTCAGATGCCTGTGCAAATGCTTAATTATTCTACCTTATATTTTGTTCATGCTTAGCTCCCACCAGTCTCTTCTTCTTCTTTGATCTTCTTGATGAACTCCTGCGCCTCCTCTGGGGTCTTGAAGATGTGGGTTCTGCCCTCATACGTGGTCAGCAGTCTCGCAGGATAGATTACACCATGACGAATCCCAAGGTTGCGCAGCTCCTTACGCACGGGATCAAACTGCTTCCTCAATTGCTGGATTCCTGTGGCCAAATCTGGGTAGAACCGCACCTGCTGGTCCTGGTGTTTAATCTCTCCTTTTTTAGCTCGTGCAGCGTTGAAGATCTTCATCCTGTCTCTGTTGTTAAGAAACTTCATAATTAAGGTCCTCGGCGGTCCCTTATCTCTCCGTGGGCCAATGCGATGTGCTTTTTCCAGAACCACTGCTGATTGCAACTCCTCGCTGCCCAGCACCTCCGGAATCCACTTTTCCAGAAAGGAACATACGTCCCGACCTTCTGATTCCTCTGGAAGACCCACCAGCCTCAAATTATTCTGTCTCGACCGAGATTCCAAATCCAAAATATTATCTTCCAGAGATTTATTTTTTTTTTCCAAAGTGCGCACCTTTAATTGAAGACGGGTGACGTCATCTTCAGCACTAGCGAGACGGAGCTCCATCTGCGCCGTTCGTTCTACACAGTCACCCAATTCCTTTCTTATTCCTTCCAACGCTGTCATAATCCCATCAAATCTAGAGGAAAAGTCCGCTCTCATTGAACTCATGGCAGCCATCAGCGCATCTGCGCCATTCCCCGCAGAAATCGCAGCGTTGCCAGCCTCCTCCGCCATATATGGAGCCCTGTTTGCTGCGTCACAGACCTGAAAGTCCGTTAATTTGGACTGTTTCGGCGGCTCGCTTTTTCCTTTTCCTGGTTTTCCAGCCTTAGGCTTCGCCGACATATCCTCGCCCAAACGCTGGGATACGTTCTGTCCCAAATGAGAGAGTTATTTGCCGATTTTTTTTTTCTCCAGGAGCAGAGCAGAGCGAGACACGTCCGTCCTACGTGGCAGCCATAACCGGAAGTCAGCTTTTTATTTTTAATAAATTTGCAAAAATATAAAGTACACACACACACACACACACACACACACACAGAGTGGTGTGAAAAAGTGTTTGCCCCCTTCCTGATTTCTCATTTTTTTTTGTATGTTTGTCACACTTGAAAGCCAGTTTAGAAAGCTTGGGAGTTCTGTTCAGTTCCCAGCTGGTCTGGGAACGCCTTGGTATCCCCTCTGAAGAGCTGGAGCAGGTGGCTGGGGAGAGGGAAGTCTGGGCTTCTCTGCTTGAACTGCTGCCTCCGCGACCTGGACCTCCGGAAAAGCGGTAGAAGATGGATGGATGGATGGATGTCACACTTGAATGTTTCAGATCATCAAACAAATTTAAAGATTAGACAAAGGTAACAAGTAAGCACAAAATGCAGTTTTTAAATGAAGGTGTTTATTATTAAGGGTAAAAAAATTCCAAACCTACATGGCCCTGTGTGAGAAAGTGATTGCCTGCCCCCCCCCCCCCCCCGTTAAAACAAATTAACTGGTTTATCACATCTTTGGAAAGCTCAGTTCGATTTCTCGAGCTACACTCAGGCCTGATTACTGCCACACCTGTTCTCAATCAAGAAATCACTTAAATAGGACCTGCCTGACAAAGTGAAGTAGACCAAAAGATCCTCATCATGCTGCAATCCAGAGAAATTCAAGAACAAATGAGAAAGTAATTGAGGTCTATCAAGGTCTAGGTCTGGAAAAGTTTATAAAGCCATTTATAAAGCTTTGGGACTTCAGCAAACCACAGTGAGAGCCATTATCACTTCACAAATGGTGAAAACATGGAACAGTGGTGAACCTTCCCAGGAGTGGCCAGCTGACCAAAATTACCCCAAGAATGCAGCGACGACTCATCCAAGAGGTCACAAAAGACCATACAACAACATTCAAAGAGCTGTAGGCCTCACTTGCCTCAGTTAAGGTCAGTTTTCATGACTCCACCATAAGAAAGAGACTGGGTGAAAATGGCCTGCATGGCAGAGTTCCAAGATAAAAACCACTGCTGAGCAAAAAGAACATAAAGGCTCGTTTCAGTTTTGCCAGAAAACATCTTTATGATCCCCAAGACTTTTGGGAAAATACTCTGTGGGCCGATGAGACAAAAGTTGAACTTTTTGGAAGGTGTGTGTCTCATTACATCCGCCATAAAAGTAACAGCATTTCAGAAAAGGAACATACCAACAGTAAAATATGGTGGTGGTAGTGTGATGGTCTGGGGCTGTTTAACTGCTTTAGGACCTGGAGGACTTGCTGTGGTAAATTGAACCATGAATTCTGCTGTCTTACCAAAAAATTCTGAAGGAGAATGTCCAGACACCTGTCCGTGACTTCAAGCCAAAGCACACTTGGGTTCTGCAGCATGACTATGATCCAAAACACACCAGCAAGTCCACCTCTGAATGGCTTAAGAAAAACAAAATGAAGACTTTGGAGTGGTCTAGTCAAAGTCCTGACCTGAATCCGATTGAGATGCTGTGGCATGACCTTAAAAAGGCGGCTCATGCTTGAAAACCCTCCAATGTGGCTAAATTACAACAATTCTGCAAAGATGAGTGGGCCAAAATTCCTCCACAGCGCTGTAAAAGACTCATTGCCAGTTATTGTAAACGCTTGATTGCAGTCGTTGCTGCTAAGGGTGGCCCAACCAGTTATTAGGTTTAGGGGGCAATCACTTTTTCACACAGGGCCATATAGGTTTGGATTTTTTTCCCCCTTAATAATAAACACCTTTTAAAAACTGCATTTTGTGTTTACCTGTGTTATCTTTGTCTAATATTTAAATTTGTCTGATGATCTGAAACGTTTAAGTGTGACAAACATACAAAAAAAAATGAGAAATCAGGAAGAGGGCAAACACTTTTTCACACCAGTGTGTGTGTGTGCGCGCGAGCGCATTTATCGATGTTTCCTGGCAATAAAGTAAACTCTCTTATCTTGAAAATGCTCGTTTGAGAAAACTAGAACAAAAATCTTAGCGTCTTACAGAATACCTTTTGTCAAAGATATCCAGTGTAAAATATGCCGTTTTTTTGTGCGTGTGGTATCAACACTGTGTACGAAGGGGTGCCTTACAGTGTGTATATGGAAGATTTTTCTCCCAAATGACACTAGTAACGTCCTCATTTTTACTATTACGGTTATAATCAGACATGTAAGCTTTGGTAATATTGATATTGGATAAAAATGCCTTATATGTCTGCACATTTCTTAATGAAAGGCTTAAGTTGGACACTGCACAAACTAAAACACTTTTTTGTATTTACAGATTTATCACACCTGGATGATGAGGGAGAACCACCCAGACCCGTGATTTGCAGCTCACCTTCACCAGCACCAAGCTTGTCCTCCTCCTGCTCTTCCTCCTCTTCTCATCAGACCAGATTAGGTAATATATGTTCAGATCATGACCCATTCACACAAAGGAGTGAATTAAACCAATTATACGCTTGAATGTTCTGATGCCACTCACAGCAAATGGGTGTTGAATAGTCACATTCAATCTTGGGTTGGCAATTTCTGCATTTTTCAGTGTGTGGTTATTTTATATTGCTTTTTATTTTTGTACTTTAAAACGGAAACAGAAGTGGGACACAAACATGGACCTCCTTCTTGACTACCTGGAGAGGCCAGATGAGCGACAGCAGGTACAGAGCAGGGGGGAGGAGCAGCTGACCTCCGCTTTGCTGCAGAGCATCCAGAAGATGGAGGACAGAACCAACACCCTTGTTGGACTGATGGGACGCGTTGTGTCTGTGCTTGAGGGACTGCAAAAAAAGTAACTATCACAGCACTGATATGTTTGGCTGTGTGTACATATTTTCATATGTAGCAGTCTTAAATTTTTGCACATTTTGTAAATAAAAGCTTTCTTTCTTTAAGTGTTTTTTTCCTGCTTTGGGGCGGCAGTGGCTCAGGAGGTACAGCAGGTCGTCTAATAACCCGACGGTTGGCGGTTCGAATCCCGCTCTCCCCAGATATCCTGCCGCTGTGTCCCTGGGCAAGACACTTCACCCGCATTGCCTCCAGTGCCCATAACACTGGGTAAGAATGTGTATAAATGTATAAAAATGTTTAAATGTTCGGTGGTGGCCGGAGAGACCGTTGGCGCGGATTGGCAGCCACGTTTCCGTCAGCCTGCCCCAGGGCAGCTGTGGCTACAGTAGTAGCTTGCCACTACCATTGTCTGTCTGGAGTGAATGAATAATGTATCTACTTGTAAAGTGTCTTTGAGCGTCTATGATAAAGCGCTATATAAATCTGATGCATTATTATTATTAATTGTTTTCCTCACACCAAACATATGCATGAAATGCCAAGCTATTTAGGACAAACAATGCAAATCAATATAACATTACAGTGGTGTGAAGTGAAAGTACAAGTACTGAATTACTACACTTAAGTTAATTTTTTCCAGTATTTGAAATTATATCAGGTATTTTGTGGACTTTACTCATGTGTTTTTGACAACTTTTTTCATATTTTCTGAAGAACAAGCATCATCAAACTTTAAATCTATGGACTTTTTCTGTGGAAAATGTTCTAGGTTGCCAGCTTCAAAAATAAGATAAGATAAGATAAGATAAGATAAGATAAGATAAGATAAGCCTTTATTAGTCCCACAATGGGGAAATTCCAGGATTGCAACAGCACAGGGATAGCAACACTCAGAGCAATAATCAGAAGGCAAGAAAAAAAAACAAGAACATCTAGTAAACATATGTACATATTACTATAAATATATATATAGACGCACAGTGCGGAGCATTATGGTTGGTGAATGTGCAGCAGAAAGTCTAAGTTCTCTCTCCGCGGATGCGGCGGGCCAGCTGGAAGTCTTTGGGCATGATGGTGACCCTCTTAGCGAAGAAGAGACCCACCAGGTAGGCCTCTCTGGTCTCCTGCAGAGCCATGACGGCGAAGCTCAGGAAGCGCAGGTGGGTCTTGAAGTCCTGAGCGATCTCCCTCACCAGGCGCTGGACGGGCAGCTTACGGATGAGCAGCTCCGTGGATTTCTGGTAGTGACGGATCTCTCTCAGAGCCACGGGCCTGTAACGGTGAGGCCTCTTCACTCCGCCGGTGGCCGGAGCGCCTCTCTGAGCAGCCCTGGTGGCTAGCTGCCTCCTGGGGGGCTTCTTCCTACAGTAGATGTTACGGGCGGTCTGCTTGGTTCTTGCCATCGCTCTTTATTATTCTGTCTTATATTTCTTGCACGCCGCCTAAACTTCAGCCCGCCACCCACGTCGTTTTCGCTACAGCTCCCGGTATGTCGAGTTTCCCATTAGCACCGGGCGGCGGCCAAGTGCTAGCTAGCACCAGCTCCTCCCCGCTGCAACGTCTCCCGCTGCAAACAGTGGCTCCGTCCGCCGACCCGGGAGACCCCCGGGGCGATCCGTGCGTCCGTGATATATATATACAGAGTGAAAGGTGTAGAAAGAAGAAGGAAGATAAAAAAAAGGCTGTTGCAACGGGCAGCCTACTCGTGTGGCGCCACCGGTCCGGCGGAACCGGAACCGGAAATGATAAATAATGAGCTCTTATATTCTTTTGACAACGTACCATACGACATTCTGTCAGTTCTGAACAATATCATTTCTGCGGAAAATACTTTTAACTTGTACACTTTAGAGTTTGTCTCTTTTTACCCCTACATGAATAAAAACTTGAATCAGTACTTTAACCAGAGTAGATTTTTACACATTTAAGTACACACCTTTAACAACTCTGTAAATGTGCCTATAAAATATATAAATACACCATAAATACTTCAAAACAGAGTACACTGAGGACCGATTGTCAGCTGGATTTTTTATTCATTAACGATTTTGCACTGCTTCACATAGGGGGCGGCTGTGGCGTAGGTGTAGTGTAGCCGACAACTGATCGGAGGGTCAGGGGTTTGATTCCCACTTTGTCTGCAGGTTGAAGTGTCCTTGAGCAAGACACTGAACCCCCCAGTTGCTCCTAGTGGGTCAGGCCAGTGCCGGTGTATGTCAGCTCTGTCGCCATCATTGTGTGAATGTGTGTGTGAATGGGTGGACAGCAGGATCTGTAAAGCGCTTTGGTCATCTAGAGATGAGAAAAAGCACTATGTAAGTGAACGGCATTTACCATACAGTATGTTACATTTTGTAAATGATATGGCAGGCACTCAACAGGTTATTGCTCCCCACTGTTAAAGTAGCCATTAAAGCTGCCCTAATGTCATCCCCTTCTACACTGGCATGGTCAGGTAGTGGTTGAACTGCAGGCTGACTGTGATCATGTGTGTCTGGGAGTTCAAAGCTGTCACCATATTCCTCACAAATATTATGAACTATGCAGCAGGTGAGCTCAATTTTCTTGCTCAGCTCCAGTTTGCAGTAATTTCTTTTCAGGAGGGCCCGCCATCGTCCTTTCAAGCAGCCGAAAGCCATTTCCACAACTGAACGTGCACGGCTCATTCGGTAGTTGTAGTTATGTTGTTCAGGGTTAAGTCTGTTTGTGTCTGAAAAGGGTTTCCATCAGCCACTTCTGCATGGGGTAGGCTGGATGGTCAAAAGTGATCACCGGCTGCAGGAGTCGGGAGCACCCGCTTATTAAAGGTACTGCCGGGCTCAGTCCACCTACAATGCGTATGTAAATCTTTTGAGGTTTAATCGCATCTGAAAAATTATAGTGTTGGCCAAAGTGTTTGCATTTTGGATAACAACGTATAGAATTTATGAGATTGCAACTGATTCCAATGTTTAGAGTATGTGGAAAAAACCTCGTTGTTTAGAAGTTACACTGTAACTGTCCACTGTTGACACATGGAATACATATTTATACAGCATCTACATGTATATATCCAGTAAATATGTACGTATTTTTCCATGTAACCTTGTGACTGTATTATTTTAACTGCTTTTAATCCTACATCAAGTTTGTTTCGGGTTCAAAATTCATCATAAGTGTTAAATATATCTTATTATACCAAACTCAGTACTGTTTACCTGTTGAAGAAATATATATTTTACAGCTAATATAACCCCATAACTACAATATGGCACCTGGCCATCATTTTTTGGCAGCTGATCACTTTTTGGCACGACACCAGAACAATGGAGTCCCACCAGTATCGTGACCGTGGATGTGCCCAGGTAACAGGCGACCTCCGCCTCGTAATGCGCCATAACACCACCTGTTACAGAATTGACAAAAATATTACATTTAAAAGTGCAGACAACAGTAGGTTGGAAGTTGAAGGAAGGAAGTTGAGCTATAGACTTGAGCCAACAATGGCTGATAACTGAAATATTTATAATTATCCGTCTCCTTAACGTAGTCGCCATTCTCTGCGATTAAGAATAAAGCAGTTTCTGGATGGTAATACAAGTTTGGAATAATAAAAGCAGCACTCCCAAAGAGACCAGCTCCTCCATGTTGACAAGTTAGCACTACTTCTTCTCCTCCTTTACTTTCTTCTTCTGTGGGGTTGCATAAAGACGCTTTACACTATGTAATGACAGAGCCCCAACTAGCTCCGTGTCAGTCGAAAACCAACTGGTTCTTACGAGGCATGACAGTTGAACTGGTTAAGCATCGGCACAGGCACCGGACCCGAACTAGCACCGGTTCTTTTTTTGGTGGAAAAGGGGTAATGGAGAGCTCCAGAAAGAACTGGATTAAGCAGGTATTGCTGTTTCTAAGAAAACAATAAGTAATGCACTCAACCGACATGGGCTCTATGCCTGCTCACCTCACAAGACTCCATTACCCCGAAGCACCATAGCTCAAGGTGTGGGGGTGTTTTTCAGCACACGGTACAGGCAGACTTCATATAATTGAAGGAAAGATGAATGGACAAATGTACAGAGACATCCTTGACAAGAACCAGTTGCCATCTGCCAAGGTGCTGAAGATGAAACGAGGGTGGACATTTCAGCAAGACAATGATCCCAAACACACAGCCAAGGAAACGCTCAAATGGCTATACAGAAGGAAAATAAAGCTGCTAGAATGGCCCAGTCACCTGACCTGAATCCAACTGAAAATTTATGGAACAAACTTAAGATCAGAGTTCATAGAAGACACCCGTGGAACCTTCAAGATTTGAAGATAGTTTGTGTGAAAGAATGGGCTAAGATCACTCCTGAGCAATGCCTGTGTCTAGTTTCTCCGTACAGGTGGTGTCTGGAAGCTGTTATTACCAACAAAGGCTTTTCTACCAATTATTAAATGAAGTTCACCAAGCGTGTTCAATACTTGTTCCCTGTGTCATTCCACTTTATTAAATATAAGTTGTTTTGTGAACACCATTGCCTTGATTTCTTTGTATGTATGGTTTACTTGGGTTGTTCCTGATATGTGATGAAAATCTCAGGTCAATGGCTCCATCAGAAATATGTTTAATGAGAAACATGTTGACGTGTTCAATACTTATTTTTCCTGCTGTATATGACACACCTTCAATCGAATCGAGAATCAGTTGTGGCATGAAAAAAAAAAAAATTGCTCAGTCCTTACACACACACACACACACACACACACACACAGGTTGACAATCCAGTGTTGTCAACAGGTGATTTCACTGAATTTCTTCCCACTGATTGCTGAGCGGCGAAAAAAAAAACTGCTGAAGAGACTGGGTTCAAGTAAAACATGCAGGATGTTGGCCCTCCATGGAATGAGTTTGACATCACTGGTTTAGAAGGACCCTGAAACAGGATAAGCAGTTCAGAAGATCAATTAAGATCCATTTTGTCATGTGGTGGTGGGGACTTCATTTTCACTCCCCTTCATTCGGCTGCTCCCATTTATGGTGGGGCTGCCACATTTGCCTCCATCTCACTCTTTCCCTTGCATCTTCTCTCACACCAACCCTCTCCATGTCCTCCTTCGCTAAATTCATAAATCTTCTTCGTGGTCTTCCTCTTTTCCTCCTGCCTGGCAGTTCCATCTTTGCCCAATATACCCACCTACACCCAATTTATTGATTATTGTGCTTTTCATTAAGGTCCCTTTTTAATCATAAATGCTCAGTGCATAGAAATAGCTGAATGAAGTCTTTTATATAAAACTGTATAAACACACACAAGCGCATGTTTTTAGTTCCTCTGATGTGCTTGTTCAGTAAAAGTCAAGTTAAAAATTCCACATTTGTCTCCAAGATTCTCACCATATTAAGAAACACAAAACGGCAAAACACAAAACAGATTCATATCTCAGAAGACCTGAGATATAAATCTTTACTTATTGAGTTCAAGGACAAAGGACTTTTTTCATACATAAATAGGTAAATAATAAACTTCACTGCTGTCATCAATGATCTGAGCAAAACAATTTCCTCCAAAAGAAAAACAATTTTCACCACCATTCAAGTGTAACAGTAAATTAAGCAACTGGCATACATAAGCTGTCGTAGGAATCTAAAATGGGGAAATAAAAATAACCAAAATATGAGCACAGCCTCTAAAGCTGAGCTTCTAGCCGCATGATTATTAGGGCACGAGGGCAGCGGGAGGTCATGCTGTCGCTTAAGGACAGCAGCTGATGTAGGCTCACTGACACGGACATGAAAGGCAGTAATACATGTTAAATGTAGAGTAAAGAAACAATGAATGTATGTAATGTGAGGTGTTTTGATCAAAACACAAAAAAATGGCCTAAAAGCCGAAAACAGCCACTGACTCGTGTTTTGTACAAGCTCAAAAAGTGAGCTGGCTAAAAACAGTCAAGAGGCGGCAGTTATGAGTATCCTGAACCAAACTGCACACAGAAACACCAACTCTGCCCCATCTATGGATTTCAAACCAAAAATTGCATGCCGCCATAAAAATGTTGCAAACTACTTAAAAGCCATGAAGGAAGGTTTATTTGTTATACGGGGATCTTTTTAATGTCACATTTGTGAAAACACTGAATGACTGAGAATTATCAGGACATCTGTTCTGGTATGATCTTTGACTGGAAAAATGGCAGCAGGCTGCGTCTCAGTGTGATGACAAATAGAAGCAAGACAAAGCAGTGGGGTTTATATAGTGTTGCTGACATAGCAACTTGGCACGATTAAAGGATATATAAAGTTGGCAGGGCATTGAGGGCAGTGGTAGGGGCAGGGGGAGATGGGGGGAAATGAAGAAAGAGAGAGGGAGGGAGATACAAGACCACGTGCTAACATAGCCATCTTGCCTTGTCGTGTTCTCCGCTCAATGAGGCTAACAGGAGACGCAAAACTGCATCTACTGTACACAGAACGGATACCAACAGTCTCTCTAGAATTTGTGTATATTTGTGCAACCACGCATTTGCCTCCTCCCCGAGGTCCAGGTGTCTGGTTTAGTGGTAGCAGCCAGCATGTGGGGGGACACTGACAACCATCAGGCCCGCTAATCCCTTAATCAGGTGGCCAGAGTTGGCCAAGAGTAACCTCAGAGAGGCCGATGGAAGAACAGAGCAAAGGAAGAGGAGGAGAGCGATAAAAAGGAGGGCGGAGGGGTAGGGGGCATCGCACTGCAAGGGTCAAACAAGGGACAAATGAACCTCCACCACTGGATCACCACCCTACAACTGTGCTGCAAAACATAAAAAAGCAGCACAAATCCTGGAAAATATCCAACATGTGCATGAACTGCCACTGCTGAAATGCATATGCTAACATCCCAAAGAATGACGGTAGAGACATCACATGACCCAAACACATTTATAGAGTAACAGTCTTCAGGTTTGTTGATCAGTTGCTTTCTTGCCAGTTTAAAGTTCTCACATTGTGGAAAATGGTGTGTTTGTGGATTTTAACCTTATAAAATATTAGTTAAATTTAAAATTAAAGTTACAATATTGAAATGTTCACTTCACAAAGAAATACACCCTGCCTTTAGGTAGTTAAACTCTTAAAGAAAAACTGCATTGCACTTCCTGTTTTTTTATTATATCACAAACCTAAAAATCACTGCTTTCAGTTCTCCAAGTTAACAAAAAAAGGTACCCTGATGTTAGGGGCTGTCCCGAATACCACTTCTGATTCTCTGAATACTCAGAGTGATGCAGCGTGAAGACCCAAAAATTCTACTCTAGTCTTTCCTCTCCCTCAGTGGGCTGCTCTTTTTTTTTTTTTTTTTTTTTTTTTTTAGAAATTTAATTTTTATTATAAATTTGGAACTACTTCATGTAAATTAAGATTTTTTTTGTCAAGAGTACACAGATTTTCTTGTAAATTTAGGCATTTTTTCTTGTAAATAGACTATTTTTCATGTAAATTAGCAATTTTTGCTTGTAAAATGTTTTTTCTTGTATTAGCTTTTTCCATAAATTTGTCACTTTTGTTATGTAAATTTGAGTCTTTTTGTAACATATTTGAAAATGTAGTCATCTAAATTTGTAAGGAAGTTTGTAATTTATCTACCAAAACCAATCAGGAAAAAAAGAGAACTGAATACCAAATACCAATATAACAAACAAATATTTGGATAATCTAATTTCTGGGAGCTCTATCAGACTTGTGATTGGTCCACTCGGAAAACCTTAACCCAGTCATATTAAGAGTGCATTAATATTAATGAGCAGGCTGAGAACCAACTGGGTCAGACAGAACTATAAAGATCTTTTTAATGACTGGCAAAACACAGAAATGTTTTTTTTTTTGTCTTTAAAACTACATACAGTATGAATATCCCTGAATGTCAAAACTTAAAACCAGTCCCTGGAAAATACACAGATGGTACCTTTATGATGGCCACTACACAATGTAGTTTCAAATATAGCTAAATCATGGTCTTTTTACTCAGTGTGGCCTATGGAGTTAATCTTAAAGACAGCATTCAGTTGTTTTTCCTCCATCAGGCTCAATCATCTGCTCATGATCAGGTACAATTTCAGAATTTGTTTTACTACATCCTTAAAACATCTGATCACACACATGCCAACACCACACTGAGCATATCCCATCACAGAGGGCCAAATAAAAAGTTCACCTGTCACAAAATTAAAAAAAAAATAAAATAAAAATGAAAATATGGCCTTGCTCCCACACTGATAATAGCTGTGCCTTTTTGGTTAGTGTTGTGACCTGATGTTCTGAAGCCATAAAAAGCAACCCTCGGTTTGTCTGAAACCAGCTTGTGCACATCTCTGAGCTTATGTGTGTGACTGTGAGTGTCACCACCACCACCCCGTGCAGAAGCCTCGACTGTGGTACGCCAGCTGTCATTAGGCCAACGAATCAGGCCCGCAAGAAAAATGTCTCAGCAGCAGTATGTGCAAAAGTACCTGTGCCCTTTGTCAAGAAATATCATAGCTTTCTTTCAGTGCTACAGTCACTGTTTCTTCTGAAAAATGCCTTGAAAACACACCAGAGAAAGTCAAATATAAATAAAATATAAAGACATAATAGGTATAAACAATGGGGTGGAGGAGGTGTGGGCAAATGGCTACAGCTCAACTTTAGATTTCAACTCCCCACATGAATTCCAGTTCCAGATTGTCACGTTTGGCATAGACTACTGCACTGTAATTTGTTTTAATTTTCAGTGATAAATCCCTGTAACTCTGTAATTTTTTGTGTTAACTTATTAGCAGGTGTGAAAACTTTGTGTATCTATGTCTTTGCTCTTCTGCCTGTAGACTGAAAAAGTAGTGACATCATATTTAGCTTTTATTTGGGTTTAGCTTTAGCAAGTTTAAGCTTGATGTCTCTGTTTAAACAAAGACACAGAACACAGTAAAGATCTGCCTGAATTAGGTATAATAAAAGAAATTAGATTTCATATTACCTTCATGAGAAATGTAATTGCAGCCATTTGATGTGCCGTTATGTGTGAGGATGCCATATGTATGCTAAATAAAAATGCACTATACCTTGTTCCTTCCTACAGAGTGCTACTCGTGACTTGAGCTGGAATGGAAGTGACTGGGCTTTGTGTGATGTTCTGTTTTTAGTTATCGACTCTGACCTCAGGTGTCCGGTGGAATCTGTGTGAACCTGACAGCTTAACATGTACAGTACAGAGGTACAAGACCAACAGTCACATACCATGAGCAATTTAATGTGCGACGTATTACTGCGCCACTCAGATGCACTGAAAGCATAGAAAGAAAAACCTGGACTGACGGGGAGCAGGGGAGACGGACAGAGTGAGAGGCAAAGAGGATGGGTGAAGAGAAGGGGGAAAAAATTGTCAAACAGTGCCAGAAAAAGAAGACCGGAGGGTAAGAGAGAAAAGACGAAAGCAGAACGAGAAGGAAGAGTTGGGCAGGGACAGAAAGATGAGAAATGGCTAGAGCCTAAATGACAACCTCTCCACCTCTACTCCCCCCCCCCCGTGACCCCATCGTACTCTTCTCCCTGCTCTGTTATTCCACATCTCTCTCTATCCCTTCCCCCATCCCTCGCTCTCTCAATCTCTCTATTCTGCTGCTCTCTAGCCGACCTGCTCAGACAAGGGTGAAGAGTTCAGGCGCTTCAAAGGCTGCAGTGTGGAGACTGCATGTCATGTGGGAGCCACAGCAGCCTTGCCTGCAGACTTCACAGACAGCTGCTGCTACAATTGATCCTCGACCGGCTCGAGCTCAGTAGTTCAGCCTTCCAACGGCTGCAAAATGCAGCTTCATCTTACTCTAGACCAGTGTGCTTGACAAACGGCCTATAAGGAATGATGGAGAGCTCCTGTAAAGTGGTACCTAAGCAAAGACCAAGCTAATATAAAGATAGGAAAGCATTATAAGGTCAAAACAAAAGGTGGCAAGTGACTGCCTCGAATAATTGTGTCAATCACTTATGCACATAAACTTGAGCACTCAGGAAACCAACACATTTAGTGTGGGGCAAAAGGAACACTGCAGATTTTGGTAAATAGAAGGATAGGCAGTGACAAGGAGCCAGTGAGACAGAATATCTAGGTAGGAAGGAGGGAGTGAGAGAGGTCAGCAAGCGGCCACACTGAGGGGGCATGGCGAGGATGATGTGTGCAGCGTAATATATGGTAATCTTTTACAGTAATGTGGCAGTGTTGTGAATAAGAGTGGTGGGCCTCTATATGCTGAATGTACGGAAACTCATTTTAATTTTTTTTTTTTGCAACTGAATGTATTTATTATATGTTCTAGCTATATGGGAATCTTGCCTGTGTGTTTTTTCAAGAACCAGTATGGCCATTGTGCATCTGCACTATTACATACAGTGACAAATGTTAATATTGTGATAAATGCTTTTATATAATAAATATATATTTTGATTAAAAAATGCAATTTTGAACAAATTATCTTTTTTTAAACTGCATGTTATAAATAATGAATACCCCTTACTTATAATTAAGGGCCTGCATTCAATAATCATTTCTGCATTACAATGGCACATTTTGTTAACAACACTCTGATGCGAGTGCAATATCCCCCGCCTCCGTTTTCTTTGAAGATCCCAGTACTTACAAACAGAGAACAGTTTTCAGCTTTTCAATATAATTACCGTGGCAGAGCCAAATTATAATAAGACCATCATCCATGAATATACAACAAAGAATACAACTCATAGTTGCAGGGCAAGATCCCAAGGTGAACCCATGGAGCAAGTTTGGTGACCTTGGGGGTTTTACATATTCTATAGTAAGAGAGCATAGGGAGTGTCAACCTTGACCTTTTGACCCCCAACCTGTAGTCAGAGGTCATGGTCTCAGAGTGAACCCGTGTACCAGGTTTGGTGGCCTTAACTTAACTCACTGTACAGTAGTAAGGCATAGGAATGTTAACCTTGACCTTTTGGCCCCAAACCCACAGTCTGAGGTCAGGATCCCAAGGTAAACCTGTGTAGCAAGTTTGGTGACCCTAGCTTTCTTTGTTGTTGAGATATAGTTCATAAGCCATTTTGATGTTGACCTTGCGATCCCAAAGCCATACTAGTCGATCTGCTGCTGCCACTTAAAGATGCATGCCAGTGGATATAAATCCCCAATAAAAACAAATCTACATCATCTAAAATGGTATTTTATGTCCTTTTTTTCTACAAAAAGCCTTTCATTGTCTGACAGTTTCATGTTAAAATCCCGCCCCCCCCCAAACACCAGAATTGGTGATTACTAGGCCCAACCACATACCACAAGGTTAATAGTAGCTAGCACTACATTATCAGAATAAATCCTGTGATTAAGAAGACTTACCGGTTGAAGGACATGGCCAGCTGTCAGCATGGTGGCGCGGGATAATGACTGAAACTGCATCAGTTAAAAGCAGTTCAGTGGTAAAACCCATCTTAATTTGGGTCAAGTTTTCAAAGTTATTTGCTAAAAAATGCTAACTTACCTGGAGGATAACGTCAGTTAGGCCAGAGAGTCCTGACTGGCTCATCATTACCCACATGCCAGCACCACAAATAGTTACATCACCAAAAAATAGGGGTGGGGAAAAAAGACTGATTCAGTGATGGATCGCAATACTTGACACTGGCGATAATAAATCGATCCATAAAGGCACGGATCGATCTTTTATTTTTTTAAAAATGCGCACACATATACTTTTGGGTCATCAGTTAATCAATGGCATTTTCAGCCCACTAGATGGCACAAAGCAAGCACAGTCAAATGAAGTCAGCTTGTCTCAGAGCCTTGCAGCCAGCTTTGAAAGTTACGAAACAGTTAGCTCAAATGTCGGGCCTTTTTCGGATTTTATAACAAAGATGAAAGGAAAGACCTTGACATGACACACAACTCACAAGAAGCGCTGCACGGAAAAAAGCAAAAACACTCAGAACACGGCGGACCACACACATTTCGGACCAGCACTGGCAACAGCTAAGCTAAAGAGACACCAACATGGAGCTTTTTCTTCGAGCACCAAGTAAGTAAAGTTTATTTATGAAGCGCTTTTCAGAGACATATAGCCACAAAGCGCTGTACAATAAAATGGAATAAAAGGAAGTTGAAACACAAGATTAAAATAATTTAAAAATATCAGACTTACCATTAAAAAGAAATCCTCGTTAAACAAAAAAGCTTTCAGGTGCTTTTTAAAAAGAGTCCACAGAGTCAGATAAACGTATCTGAAGTGGGAGTGAATTCTAAACAGCACCGTCCACCACCCTGTGTGCAGAGATTCTTCTCTGCGAAAAATGAAGCCCGGAGAATATTTTATAATATGAAAGAGATGTCAAGAGTTTTACTTTGGGACATGATTTGAGGAAGAATAAGGTGAAAAAATTTGAACAATATTGGATCGTGATACTCGATTATTGCGATATCATGATTGGGTCGCTTTGAATCGTGATAAGATCGAATTGTGGCCCAAGTATCTCGATCTGAATTGAATTACGAAGTCACTCGCGATTCCCATCCCTACCAAAAAGGTTCCGTCTTAACTCGCCTTTTTGCAGGGGACGAGGCTTAAGTGAAACTTCATAGCAAAAAAACAGATATGAGACATTTGAGCGATTTTGGTCGTGACATGTCTTGTAAGCAGTGTTGGGCAAGTTACTTAAAAAACAGTAACTAATTAAAGTTACTAGTTACTTCTTTTCAAAAGTAATTGAGTTACTTTACCAATTACTGCATGATTAAAGTAATTAGTTACTTGGAAAAGTAACTCGCGTTTCTTTTAAATGCATACTTAAATCATCTTACACACATAGCAAGATAATTGAATTAATGGATCATATATGGGCTTATTAATGTCAGGCTGAAAACAAACCGTTTCAGACAGCTTTTAGAACATGTTCAGTCTGCTTTATCCTGCCTTGAGAACTCTTATTGTGGGAAAAATCTGTAGAACGTTAACATGATATTGCCAGTAGTTTCCTCATTTTGGAGTGAGAAACAGGGTTTGTGGAGTGAGAGAGAGGGAAAAAGAGTGAGAGTTGGCAACACTGCATAAAGCTGTCCATGTTTATCTTACCTTTATGATATGGATTTAATGTGCAGTGAGCCACAGAAAATGTCCATTATCCACAGTCCAAATGTCAGCTGTGACAGAGACATGATGCAATCCCTCAAATTCCTTTTGGAGATCAAAATCCATTTCTGAATAATCTTTACCCAAGTAGCAAGTAAATGCGTTTTAACTTCAGTGGCTCACAGTTTCAGCTGTCTGATGGAAAGCTGCTGTTTATATCACATCTTCAGTCTGTAACGATGTATCTGGCAATCAGTCAGTTTAATTCTTGCTGGGTCACAAACTGTCCAGATGCATACCTGTGCTTGAAATCCAGCTGTGGGTGTTGAGACAAGAGTATTTCCACTTTACATCCAACCATGGCTGTTCAGAATACAGTAGATCCACTAACACGGTGTTAGTTGTTAGTATAGCTAGCCATTACTTAGCACTAGCTTTGTCGGAGCTTATTGCTGTTTTCAGGCGCTTCTGAAGACTGCAGTAGGTCTCAACCGGCACTTAAGTTTCCAACTTACCAACATGCTTTTGTCTTTAACTGTGACAAGGAAAAGTAATCTGTCTATTTCTACAAAAACAAAGTAGTTTCATCTTTTCCTCCATTCAGTAGTAAAGACTCAGGCTCTTTGCAAGTCACATCAACTGACTTCTTGTCTCAGCTACAATAGGGTAAGTTTGTATATTCATTTATTTGCACTAAAAATATCTATCCATATTAACAGAACGAGTAATGAATCTGATCAAATTTCAGTAACTAATGCATTACTGAATTTTTAAACAGTAATTTCGTTACACAGCACGTAGTAGTGGCATTACAGTAATGCGTTACTCCCAACACTGCTTGTAAGCCATAAAAAATATGTTGCAGACATGTTAAAAAGAAAAAAAAAAGATTTTTGGTGGAGTGTCACTTTAAAATTAAACACCCACAATGCAGCTTCTTTCCACGTTTCATTACTGATTTGATACACGTGCAAAGCCACAGCAAATCCTATTATTTTACATACATTTAAACAGAAACCAACCTGCTTTTTACTGTGAAAATTACTTAATGCATTTTCAAATTAACCAGAACTATAGGGTAAGAGGGTCTGTAAAATGTCCTTGGAGATAGAAGGCCTGTTCCTAAGAAATAAAAAAAAGGAGTTAAGTGAGTACAAAGTGTGATTTCACACCTATAGCGAGGGTGGCTGAATGGTGAGTGGGTGGCACGGCTGTTACCCACACGATGCCAGTCTGCCAGGGCACCACCTAGGGCCCTACCCCCCCCTTCCCTCATCCCTTCTTGTGACGCCATGTTCCCCTTGCCCTGCAACACCAGTGCCCATCTGCTAGGACACGTTAGCCGCTGGCACCAGGGACTATTTAGCCCGACGTAATTAGCCCCCAGACACCAGCAGCCTGGTTTTAAACAGATGTGGGGGAGGTATCGCAAGCAAGAGGACTCAACGCAACCAACAAATGTTTGAGGGTGGTGGTGGGGGCAGAAAAGAGAAGAAGTGACCTAGTTAAAGGGATGATGCAACTCATGTTGCAGCACAATGGGCAGTAATGATGACAACCCCACTTGCTCTGAATGTCCAATGCCATGGCCGTGGAAGGATGAGCAGCAGAAATTTAATTAGGCTGTGTCCATTTGCTGTTCTGACAACTAAGAATGAGGAAATAAACACCATAAAAGACAGATACCCTTGAGAAAGAAATTTTTCTTTGCATGCAATCAAAATGCACCCCCACCCCCGCTGGAGTATCCTCACTGGTGTATTGTGTTCTGGGCTTGACCTTTAACAAGGGACAGAGAGAGGTTACAGTGTGGATGCCCTTGAACCTCATGATCGTAATCACACGTGACTGCAACGGCAATGACCTTTCCCTAGCTCTCTCCTCTCCTCTTCACCGTCTTTCTCTCCCCTCCCTTCCCGTCAGGGTCATTTGAGGGTCCAGACTCTTGTCAAGGCTGTCACTCTAGACAGCCCTCTCCATCTACCGCCCCCACTGTTGCCATGGCAATGGACGGCACTGCAATCCAAGGACTGTGTGAGGGGGCAGAGGGAGCCAGTGGACGGATGAACGCTGCAGCATCTTTCCCTAACCTAGGTCAACCTTGCAGAGCTAGTGTAAGTAATGGGAGGAGATAAACGCTGGCCATGCTGCATGAGGAGCAAATAACCTGGCAGGATAGCGTCAGTGCAGGGGATTGGATGAAGGGAAAAAGGGATAGCCATGATTATACAAAGCCCACGGGCAGAGGTGGGACAAGAAAGAATCACACGCTGCCCTCATCATTGTCTCAATTTCTCCTTTTACACTCACAGAACAAGATCCCACGTTTGGTTTTTCCTTCCATTCTAAAAACAGCAGTAATCATGTGATCCTTGAAACACACAAGCAGGCGCACACACACACATGGAAACGTGACCTGGGGGCAGGCAGTGGAGCAGCACACGTGTAGTACCACAGAGCTCCCAGCCAGCATGAGTCACTCTGAACACCAGTCGACCCGTAGAGAACAATGGCGACCGGTGTGTGAGGTGTCTCTCAGGCACGCACAACACTGGCACGGGATGAAGGGCCACGGATGGAGCAACGCCCCACTGCGCCACCATTAGACTGCCGTTGGCGGGGGTTTAACACTGCTGCATATTTGCCCTAGTATGTCACTGAGTAAACGTAAGGGTCACATTTTTAATGTAGCACTTTCAGTATGCATACATCTGTATTTTTGTTTGCCTTGAAAAATATGTACAGTAGTTCCAGGTAGCTGCTAATAATTTTTTTTAAATTCAGAATAAACGATTCTGTATAGATTACACACACACACTGCAACTACATAATCAATAAAAAAAGAAAAATCTGTAATTCCTGTATTTAAAGGCCAGCAGTGTCAGTACATAATTCAACCTATTTTATTCTTGACTGCCAGAGAGACACACTCCAGCAGCCCACGGTGGACAAACACCTGTCTATAAAACACTTGAACTGGACCTGGCATTCAGTGATGATGTTGATGCAGGATAAAATAAGCACCTACTTTACAGCTTTATTTAGCACCAACTGAAACTGGAGTAAGTTTAAAAAAAAAAAAAAAGCCAATTGTAGCAGCACAACCACTGTGCAGTGAAATAAGGGATTGGCCTTGAATCAGTGTCTGACAGAATAAAAGTTGTCAAGTCTAAACCATGGCCAGCAAAATGAGCATAGAGCAGTCTATGTAAGCTGGGATATGGTACATGCCAGAAATTTTGTTCTTTAAGGGGTCATTTACTGAAAAATGGTGTTTGTAGGTTTTAACTGTCTGAAATGTGTCTATTGGTCACATAATTATCCCAAAAATATCAAAGCTGTCAATTGTCTTTAAACACACACAGAGAGAGAGAGAGAGAGAGAGAGAGAGAGAGAGAGAGAGAGAGAGAGACTTTTGACTTTTAAAAAGGCTTTATTGCACATTTCAAAATTGCACAAAGACCAATATCAGTTGTCCAAGTGTGTCACATCTCAAAAGTGCAAACATAACTCATCCCCCTGACCCACTGAACACAAAACATTCCCTACAGCCCATCTATTGATGAATGCCTCCAGATTGTCTACCATTTGATAGTAAGAGAACTCTACCCGGAGTCTGACTGTCAACAAGACCTTGAAAGCGGACACAGGATCCACATTGCCAGCATTGCTTGCCCGATTTTTCCTCGTCAGCCAGATGGCAAGCTTAGCAGTCCCAGATAGGAAGTTCATCAAAGTGTGGAAAGCCTTCCTTGCCACTTTGTACTTCGGACCGTAAATGAACAGACCAAAAGAGAATCGTTCACCCAAAGGCCGAAACCACCCGCGCAAAATGTCAAAAAGTCCAGATAAACGAAAACAGTGGACAAACAAATGGTCGAGGGTCTCAACTTGGGAACAAAACAAACATTCCCCCCCCACAGTCGGATCAAGGTGTGCCCTGTATTTATTTGTGGCTATTGCCCCATGCACAATCCTCCACTGGAGATCTGCTGTGCGTTTCTCAATAGGTTGCTTGTACATGCACCGCCAGCTGCCTTTTGGGGAGACCCCTGGCCCCAAACAACCCGCCCACCTCGACTCCGTGACATCCTTCAGAGAGCGCAGATTCAGAACCTTCACACAGATGTGATACACCGCCCTTGTCCCGACAAACTGGAACTTGCCCAGGCGAGGAATCCTGAAGGTCAGTAGGTGATCCTCTCCTCCCTGCCACTCCCCCACATCCGGAGTTATGGAAATTGCAGGAAAGGTGGACGCAGTGTCGTCATCCCATTGATTGGAAAGAGTGTGGTTCGTCGCAAACGCTCGAAGCGGCTGCGGCAGGGCGGCGCACACGTCCTCCACCACCCTTTGCAGCAGTCTGACAGATGTAATTTTTGCACTCCGCCTCAGTGTCTCCATCGATGTGGTCAACATCCTCATAAGATGACCCAGCTTGGTACAGCGTGCCTCCCGCAAACAACTCCGCAGACTGGCAGACTGCAGCACCTCTGCTGCGATGAATCGATTGAAAAACAGTGGTTCTTCGAACAGCCACATGCCCGGCTCCTCGTCACAGAAGCGGGCCACGTTGAAGACTCGCCATGCATGCAAAACGGACGTGTAAAAAGCAGATAGTCCAGTAAGGTCCACCTCCCCAGGTGTCACGAGGAAGAGCTGCTTATCATAGCCCAAGCGACCAACTCTCCTCAAAAGCAGCTTAGCAGTGTCCATCCAGCAGGGTCCGCATCCGTAAAGGAGTCGTTGTGCAGTTCGAAGCCTGAAGCTGGCGATCTTGGAATGTATGTCCACCAGGCCCTGTCCCCCCTCGGCCACAGGCAGGTAGAGAACTGGCGCGCGGACCCAGTGGCGACCAGACCAAAAGAAGTCCACGATTGTCTTCTGAATCTCCTCCACGAGGCTCCTTGGCGGTGTCAAAGCCACCAGCCTATGCCAGAGAGCCGAGGCAACCAGATTATTCACGACCAGAACCCTGCCCCTATATGACAGCTGTGGTAGCAACCATTTCCATTTAGAAATGCGAGCACACACCTTGTCCTTAACACCCTCCCAGTTCTTTCGTTCAAAGGCCTCCGTACCCAGAAAAACCCCCAACACTTTGAGACCGGCCGTCCCCCACTGAAGGCCGCCGGGCAGGCGAGGGATGGCTTGACGTGACCAGTGGCCCACCAATAGACCCTCACTCTTGGCCCAATTAACCCGTGCAGAAGATGCCCTTTCATAAACTGTCAAAGTGTCCACCAGACGCTGCACATCCCCGTTGGTGGTGATGAAAACGTCGACGTCATCCGCATAAGCAGACAAGACAATCGGGCGGCCACAGCTTGATGGCCCAGGCAGAACCAGACCACCCAGCCGAGCGCGCAACCTGCACAGCAAAGGCTCAATAGCCAAGCTGTACAGCTGACCCGAGAGTGGACACCCCTGGCGTATTCCCCGGTGTACAGGGATTGGCCGACTCAGTCCCGCCCCCACCTTCACCAAACACTCAGCTCCAGTGTATAGCAGATTGACCCACCTCAAAAACATATTTCCAAAACCAATCCCCCTCAGGGTAGAAAACAAATAGGAATGGTCAACCTTATCAAAGGCCTTTTCCTGGTCCAAAGACACAATTCCAAACTGTAAGTCATGACATTTACTGAGCTGGAGAACGTCACGTATGAGGAAAATATTGTCCATAATGTTCCGGTCAGGAATACAATATGTTTGATCCCTATCCACAATCAAACCCAAGACAGTGTTCAGTCTGTTTGCCAGGGCCCTGGAAAGCACCTTGTAGTCCGTGCAAAGAAGAACCACAGGCCTCCAGTTTTTCAGCAGGGCCAAGTCCCCCTGCTTTGGCAACAGAGACAGCACTGCACGGCAACATGAGACAGGTAACGTTCCTTCCCTGTAACAGGCCGTCAGAACGTTATAGAAGTCTGGTCCAACCACATTCCAAAAATGCTTAAAAAATTCTGAAGAAAGGCCATCCAGTCCAGGCGCGCGTCCCAGCGCCAGCTGATTCACAGCCACAGTCAACTCATCCAATGTCAGGGCACAGTCCAGAGCAGCCCTGTCGTCCTGGCCAAGCACCGGAAGGGCCTCGAAGAGCTGATTTTGAGATTCTTTGCAACACGTTCCCGCAGCAATCAGGGCCCCGTAGTAATCCACTGCATGGCGGCGCATCTCGGACGGGTCCGTAGTCAGGCGACCATCTGGGAGTGTCAAGCAAGCCATCAGTTTCTTTGTCGCAGTAGACTTTTCCAAAGTGAAGAAGAAGGACGTTGGTGCATCCATGTCCTGCAGGCGAGTGAAGCGCGACCTCACTAGCACCCCCTCCACTCTGCCCTGCAAGAATGTGCGCAGGGCCGATCTCTTCTCCTGCAGCAAAGGACCAGCGGTAGAATCCCGACCCGTAACCAAGCTGGCCTCCAGCCTCTTTACAGCGTCCTCCAGTTCACTGACCTTGGCGTTGATAATGGCAGTTGAGTACGCAGCGTACCGTTGTCAGAAAAGGCGAATTTGCACTTTGCCAACGTCCCACCACTGTTCGAGGGAACCAAAACGAGCTTTCGTGGTCCTCCAGTGTTCCCAGAAGCACACAAAATACTGACAAAAGGCATTGTCCTGTAGGAGCTTGTTATTGAAGTGCCAATATGACTTTGCCCGTTTCCCTGGTGAGTTCAGTAACACCGCAGTAGCCAGGTGATGATCCGTGAAACCGACGGGACTTATGTTACTGTGAAGGAGGCCGGGGCTACAGGTTCTAGAAACATATATCCTGTCTAATCTAGCAGCACTGACAACCCCGTCAGTGACCCTGACCCAGGTATACCGTCTCGCATTGGCATTTTTCAACCTCCACGTGTCCACTAAGTCTAACTGCACAGTGAAATTTTCCAAGCATCTAGAAGACTGCAGATGAGGTTCTGCATTAGTGCGATCTACAGTGAAGTCCAAGGTACAGTTGAAATCACCAGCCACAACAAGTTGGTCTTGGTGATAGCACTGCATTTCAGTAGTCATTGTATTGAAAAAGGCAACCCTTTCCGCGCCGTGGTTTGGCGCGTAAACATTAACCAGGCAAAACACGGAATCCCCCACTTGCGCCCTAACTATAAGCAGCCTGCCCCTCACTATCTCCCCCACCGATAAAATTTGTGCATTTGCTGATTCCCCAAACAAAATGGCCACTCCCGTGCTTAGATTTGTGCCGTGACTGAGTGAAAATGGGCCTTTCCACCACAAGCCCCAGTCGACTTCATCCGCCGAAGTGGTATGAGTTTCCTGCAAAAACAAAATGGTGAGACCCTTCCGTTTGAACAGGTCACTAACGAATCCCCTTTTATGATTACCCCTCCCACCATTTATGTTTAAGGTCCCTAATTGTATTTTCTGCATTATGGCGATATTTGTGAGGAGCACCGTGCTTTGCCATGGAAATCATTCCACCTTTGCGCGCTTGGTCTTTTGTCCCCCTGCTGATTTACGCAGGGCTGCGAGGTGCTTCTTCAGGCGGTAGCGTTTTCTTTCATCCAGGAGGTCAACACCAACCTCCTTCCTCAGTACATTAACAGACCGAATAAATTTGTCAGTGTCACTGAAGTAATCTGCAACGTTAACGGCCCTATTATTATAGGTCCCATCCAGGAAAGCATTTATTTCGTCTAGTGAATACAAATGCGCATTGGCATCGCCATTAGCCCCAATAGACTCATTTTTAGCAGACTCTGCGTCAGTTCCACACTCCATTCCCTCAGCAGCACAACTCTGCTGACTGTCAGATTCAGCTGGCAGGTCAGCTGGTGCAGCTGATCCTTCATCAGTCATGTGCTGACTGTTAGATTCAGCTGGCACGTCAGCTGGTGCAGCTGATCCTTCATCAGTCACGCGCTGACTGTCAGATTCAGCTGGCACGTCAGCTGGTCACGTGGCTCGGGGCGACGCCTATATCAGCCGACCGGCGTTTTTCCGCCTGCTGTGATGTCGCAGCAGGCTGTGGAAGCACAGCCGCTGATGTCACACAGCGCGATGCTGAGTCCACGTCATGGATCGCTTGTGCACCATCGCCAGTCACGCCCCCAGCTGCAGGCCGCGCCGCGGGCGCCACAGGCCAACCATCCACAGGCACAGCGGCAGGCCCCGGAGCACGAGCGGCGGAAGGTGCCGCAACGCCGTTCGCAGTCACGGCAGGCGCAGCGGAGGCCCCGCCGGCCGCTGATGTCACACAGCGCGATGCTGAGTCCACGTCATGGATCGCTTGTGCACCATCGCCAGTCACGCCCCCAGCTGCAGGCCGCGCCGCGGGCGCCACAGGCCAACCGTCCACAGGCACAGCGGCAGGCCCCGGAGCACGAGCGGCGGAAGGTGCCGCAACGCCGTTCGCAGTCACGGCAGGCGCAGCGGAGGCCCCGCCGGCAGGCTGTGTGGCCTCGCCGGGCTCCGCCGCGGCGGAATCCCCCGCCACGCCGTCCGCAGCAGCGGCGCGAGCGGAAGGCTCACCGGCCACCCCAGCCGCGGCCCCACCAGAGCCCCCCACCGGGCGCCTGTGCGGGCAGGCGAAACGTTTATGGCCCACATCGCCACACTCAAAACACTTCATTTGTCCCACGCTCGCATACACCATATAGTAGCCGTCCCCGTGTTTGACCCGGAAGGACACTTCCAGAGTCTGAGTGGGCGAGTCTAGAAACATGAACACCTATCGCCTGAGTGATCTCACATGGTCTAAGTCGGCTTCCCTGATTCCCAAACTGACGTGTTTAAACGGGCCCGCAAACTTTCCGAATCTGTGGAGCTCCGCCGCCAACTGCTCGTCAGTAATGAAAGGTGGAACACCCGAGACGGTGATAAGCGTTGATGGAACTGCTAAGGGGGACACCTGCACATACACGTCCCCGATTACAATACCGCTCGCAACCAGAGCGTGGACATCCTCCTCAGTAGCCAGAAACACAACTACAGCCCTATTCATCCTGGAAGCATAGCGGATCGCAGCAGGGCCCACCTGGGCCCGCACAGCCAAAAGTACCCCCTTCACAGTAACAGTGTCGTCCGGGGGAACGATCCGCACCCCCTGGCAGATAGATGGAGGTGGCATTTCCAAGGTCGAGAGAGAGAGAGAGAGAGAGAGCCTTTATCTTGTTTTTCTCTCCCAGAAACGTTTTTGACTCTTCTGGGTAAATCGTATACATCATGATTTCACAAAGCCAACCCACCACCATCCTCGAGACCCACCCACTGCTCTATTGTTGGGCCACCTAGCTGTCTGTCATGTAGATGGTAGGGGTGCAAAAGGTAGCCTATTAGCCCCCCAGCTAATAATGGTACCACAAGGCACACCAAATGTGGCTTATATTGTTATTTTCTTCAGATCTTAGTCACCTCAATAGCCATCCCTGTTACCACCTGGTTCACCAGTCCACAGTAGACAATATATCTCGCCTCACTCCGGCCCATCTCCCCAATAATTTCGCTGTGATTTCACAGCAAATCGCCAGCACCAGTCGCGGCAACCGACCTGGCTGGAGGCTGTTGGCTCTCACGGCCAGCACCGCCACTATCCTGTGGAGCGCCGCTCTCGCGGCCAGTGTAGGGGGACTGCCTTGCAACAGGGCGTCCCCCAGCTGGCTGTGGCAGTGAGGCACTTCCATTTGAGGTCCCGTGGCTCAGCAGCTTGGCCAGTAGCCTCAGATCCCAGACCAGCTCGGATGCAGTGGTCGGGGGGGGGGGGCGCCCACAGTGCTAGTGATTTTTTTATTTATTTTATAATCCTTTATCAGTCCCACAAAGGGGAAATGGCAAAATTATTGGGAGATACACCATCGATTGTGGATCAGTGAACCAGTGCCACACAGCCGAACTAGAAGGAGGCTAGAAGCGAAAGGTTAGAAGCTAGTCAGTTAAAGTGCTGATGACACGCTCTTGATTTCCTCTAATTTTTCAACACATAATACAATATTACAAAATAGGATGGTCTGTGCAGTTCTAAGTCAAACAGCCTTTTTTTCACGCAAACATGCAACGTTTTCATGAGCGCAACGCCACCCATTGCGTCGGTGGCTCGAAACCCCCCCCCAGCCATGTTGTAACGTCATTGACAGAACACAGCGCTTGGCTGCCCATTGTACACACAGGATGGAAGCGGTAGAAAACATCGACCATGATTCCAGCACATGTAGTCTGGAATTGGTTTATGTTGTCCAATCTTCAAATTATTATAGTTTCGAAGAATGGGATGACAATGAAGAATGTGGGGGCATCAAACCGTATAGGTTTGAGTCGTACCGTGCGAGCATTGTGCCTAGCAAGTCAGACTCAGTGACAGTCAGCTGTTCATGTTTTGTGTGCATCATCTGCCGTGTTGTCAGTCAGCCAATACTGCCAACACCATCACGATGTGTTAGCCACTCCACACAGCCGTGATTCTATTGCGCCCCTTGTAGCGATGTCGGCTCTGGTGCGCAACTGTGGTTAATACGCGTCATCTCCATGTTCGCTGGGCGATGTCGACCTACTGTTTGTGTTTCTGTGTATTTTTTGTAAGTCTTCACCTTTTTGGGAATTGTCTGTCATTCTATATTAAATGTGCTGTGGTGAATCCTGCGCTTAAATCCTCGTGTAAATCCTCGTTATTTACACGTAAATCCTCCCTCTCCATGCGCTCTTATGCAGGGCAGGAAGAGGGCGCATGAAATAACTAGGATTTACGTGCAGGGTTCACCACAGCACATTTAATATAAAATGACAGACAATTCCCAAAAAGGTGAAGACTTACAAAAAATACACAGAAACACAAACAGTAGGCGTTCGGGGCCAACATCGCCCAGCGAACATGGAGAGGAGACATTAACCACAGGTGTGCCCCAGAGCCGACATCGCTTCAAGGACACACAAGAACCACGGCGAATATGGAGTGACTAACACGTCGTGAGAGTGCTGAAAATACTGGCAGACTAACAGCACAAATGACGATACTATGGACCAGCAGTGCGTTAATGGCAATCGGCCGCCAATATGTACACACACTGAAGGTGATTTTGTAATGAGAAGCACCTGGGCGAGGACAGGGAAACATGATCAGCGGAAGTTTGAATCAGCTGTTGATAATGAGAGAGGGAACGTGTCCGGACCAGTGAGATGTAAGCATGCGATCACAGAAAGTAGGTCAAAGCTGCGCGTAAATCCATTAATCCTTCCCCTCCTCCGTGCACTCCTCCTGCCTAAAGGCGCAGGAGAAGAGCACCAGGAGACTTATGACAGTTGGAGCTGAAGCGTGTGATGTGGTCTTGCTGTTTAGCTAAGCCTGCTACACAACGTGAAGGCATAGCCGTAAAATTAAAACAAGAAACCAGAGAAACTGTGAGCTACAAAGCTGCAGTCATTCTAGTTAACAACACCGGAGTCCGTTCTGTCAATTATGTCATTGGGGTGCCGCCCTTAATTTAGTGGGCGGCACCACAGTCCAGTCAGCGGCTGCGGTTTTTTGATGATAACTAGTTTATGCAGGCGCTGCTGTAAATATTATATTGATCATAGACAATGACTTTTGGGTTTACACAACATGCTAAAAAATGTCAAAAACGTGTCAGCAGCACTTTAATGGCTAACTGACATAAGAGTGACGGGGGAGTTCAACAGATGAAGGATGTTTCTTAAAGTGATAGGCTTTAAATTGGAGTGTTTCAAGAAAGCCAGGAAAAATACAAAACAATTTTGCTTCAATAGAGGGGCTGCATTGGAACAGAATTCTTGACAGTTACAGAACAACTGCCAAAGCAACACAGCACTGAGTGGCAATCACATGTGACAGCTTTATTTTGTATGCAGCAAACATAAAAATCACACAAAATATTTAGTCACAGCAGCACACATTGTACCTTTTTTAAACTTTACATGTTAACACCACACCATTTACTTGATCGTAGTGATGTGTGGGTAAAGATCAAGGAGCACATGTTAAGTGAGGAACTGATTCAGAGCTTTTATTTATTTATTTATTTTTTGCCAATTAATACAAGATGGAATGATGAGATTAACTCTCCACAATGCAAGCAGGTACTCTCAGTACTGCTGTGATTGAATACTGTGTGTACTTTTGTTTTACTGCATACATCCTAATGCTGCCCCTCATTTTTTCAACTCAGTGTTTTCTAACTGCCATGAGTTCTGTTTAGTGACATCATACACATACCCTCTATAATTAAAAAATTAAACAAAATGTGAACAAAATATGCCAAACATTTCATTAAGACATGTGTGAGCTATTAAAATGGGGAAAATGTGCAGTCAATGACCACTTTAAACATTTTGACACAGAACAAATGGCAAGCCAGGGTCAAATTTAAATCCAATAACCTAAGTGGATATGTATACATAATGTCCCATTTATTGGCCTCACTTTAAGAGAGATAACAGATCAGAAAACGGAGGACTACAAAACTGCAAGTTGATTTGTTCCATGAAAGTTGCAAGTAACTAAAACAGTGAATAGTAGAAAATAAAAAGCAGCCTGAGGTTCCATACCTCTACTAAGGCTGCAAATTACTTCCACATTGTGAATTAACTGAATATGTGGATTCAGAATCTTTAGTATTTTTTAAGCAAACATGGTATTCCATTATCAAAACTAGAAAAGCACTCGGAGAGCGCAGACCTCCGCCAAGCGCCACAGTTCCCCCCCATACAGTGTTTGTGTGTACGTTTTCAGATTCCTTGACCATGAAAACATATGACTAGCAATTGGATTCACAATGATAGGATTAGTGGTTCAGTAGTAAAAGCATTACCTCCTTGGCGGAGGTAATAAACTGAAGTGTTGCTGTTGTGTCCATCTCCTCCATCTGCAAACTCCCAGGCTGTGGGCGTTGCAATTCATCGCACAACCGCGTACAACCCACAGGCCAATGGGTTATGCGAGCGTTTTCATAGATCACTGAAAGCAGCACTCAGGGCTTCACTGACGGATGCAAATTGGGTAGACAGGTTGCCGTGGGTTTTATATTGGGGTTGCGCTCCGCGGCAAAAGAGGATTTGGAAGCTTCCCCGGCAGAGAGCTTGTTTTTGCGCAGCCCCTATGGCTGCCCGGGGAATTTCTGCCAAATAATCCCGCGCCGGACAGCTGCCCGTCTCAGCTTTTGCAGCGTAGCGCAAACACAGGCACGCTGCCGGGCCCGGCCCACCACTGTTTTCCACGTGGTTTTGTGCCTAAAACTTTGAAGAACGCGGAGTTCGTGTTTGTCAGACACGACGACCAGCGCCCTCCATTGCGCCTGCACACATGTTGAAAATGGCCGTATCTCACAATGTTAAAGAATCCTTTAAAAATTCCTGTATCCAGACGGTGATCTGGATCATCCCCAAAATTTAATCAGTTTTTCTTTGTACCATTTCCAACAATGCCTGAAAGTTTCATCGAAATCCGTCCAAAACTTTTTGAGTTATCTTGCTAACCAACAGACAAACAGACAGACAGACAGACAAACGCTGGCAAAAACATTACCTCCTGCGGCCTGGCAGAGGTAATGATATGCATTTGGGAATTTAAACAAATTCTAAAATATAAACTATTCATAAAGACAGGTGCCAATGCAAATCTGAAACAGTCTAAAGGTAATAAATACTGTAAATAAAGGCGTGCACTGCTCTGAAAAATCCTTGGTGGAAAACATTCCATTTTACCCATAGAAAGTATTTCCACTTAATACAAACTACAAAAGCACTCAGAGGGCGCATACCTCCGCCAAGGCTCCTTCAGTCTCTCATGGATCACCTCCAAAATGTAATGGGTTTGTGTGTAGGCCTATAGCCACTTGTGGTGAAAATTGCATCAAAGTCTGTCCATTAGTTTTGGAGTATTGTGGGTGACGCACTGTGAGAAGATAAGAGCCTTGGCTGAGGTATGCATTCCCAGATCATCACCAAAATGTAATGGGTTCCTCTGTAGGCCAAGAACCACCTGTGGTGAAAATTTCATCCAAATCCATCCAGTAGTTTTTGTGTAATCCTGCTGCACAAATACAAACAAAGGCCTTGGTGGAGGTATGCACTCTCAGGTCATCACCAAAATCTAATCATCTGTTCCCCGTGCCATTACACACCTTTCCTGAAAATTTCATCAAAATCCATTCATAACTTTTTGAGTTATGTTGGTAACAGACAGACAGACAGATGCCGGTAAAAACATTACCTCCTTGGTGGAGGTAAAAATTCATGGGCATAGATTTAACATGCATAGGAATGAGACTCCAGCATCCCCACGACCCAAAAAGGATTAAGTTGAAGTAGATGGATGGATGGAAGAATGAGATAAAAGTTATTATACATTTTCCCATGAATGCAAACATGCAGAATATAATGAGTACAAACCCTACCTGAAAGCTTAATCAACAGCTCTGAGGCCACTTTAACGTTGATATCTTGGCTCAGCAGACTGTTCTTAGCTATGGGGCTTCCTTCCCTTGGTTTTAGTGAACCTGGGCGCTCTGTAGCGGCTGTGGCTCCTGTTGGCCCATCTTGGCAGAAGGTCGCAGGAAAGCTTGGCTGAACCTGGCTCTGGGACTGGGAGGCTGGTTGAGGGCTCAGTGTCTCCTCCACTTTTGGCTCTTCCTTCAGGTGGAACGGAGACTTTAGGGTCTCTCTCTGGTTGGCCGCTACGATCAAAAAAGATAAAATTAAATAACTGACAAATAAGAGTAGTGCTGTTGACCAAAGAAAAGGTCTCATGCTGTGCAATGAAAAGCACTATATAAATGCAATCCATTATTATTTTTATAGAATTTATTTTAAGTCTTGACATCGTCAAGGACATATCAATGAAGTTTTAAAGACCAAAATCCCTTTCTATGATTTAAAGCGTATCAGAAAAAACTGTCAAAAGAACTCTCTGAAACAGTGGCTTTTCAGCCCTCTCATTAATATTAATGAGCCCCTAATCCGATCAGGAAAAGATTTTATCAGTGAATCAATCACCGGTAATAAGATAACCATGATGCATTTGTTTTACTTGAAATCTAAATAAAGGCAGTGTGTATTTTTGTGTAAATTTAGCATTTTTTTAATATATTCTAACACCCACAGGCAGTGCGCAGGCCAGTGTGCTGGCCAGTGTGCTCTTAGTGCCAGTCCGAAGCCCAGGTAAATGGGGAGGGTTGTGTCAGGAAGGGCATCCGACAAAAAACCTTTACCAAATCAAACATGTGGATAATGAGCACATGATGGGGTGCTAAGAGAGGAAGGCTGGTACTATATGAGAAAGTCAGGAGTGGCAGAAAAGTGTGTGAGGGTGGTGCACGACATGTATGAGGACAGTGAGACGGTGGTGAGGTGTGCTGTAGGAGTGACAGGTGGATTCAAGGTGGGGGTGGGATTATATCAGGGATCAGCTCTGAGCCTCCTCTTGTTTGCCATGGTGATAAGACAGGCTAACAGACAACGTCAGGCAGGAGTGTCCATGGATCATGATGTTTACAGACAACATTGTGATCTGCAGTGAGAGTAAGAAGCAGGTGGGAGAGAACCTGGAGAGGTGAGTATGCTCTGGAGAGAAGAGGAATGAAAATCAGAAGAAGCAAGATGGAATACATGAGTGTGAATGACAGGGAGGTGGGTATAATGGTGAAGATGCAAGGAGTAGAGATAGTGAAGATAGAGGAGTTTAAATACCTGGGGTAAAGCATCCAAAGCAATGGAAAATGCACAAGTGAGGTGAAGAAGAGAGTGCAGACAGGGTGGAGTGGGTGGACATGAGTGTAAGGGTGATTTATGACAGCCAGCTCAGTGGCACAGTGGTTAGCACAGTGTCAGCACAGTAAGAAGGTCATGGGATCGATTCCACCTCTGACCATCGTGGGTTCGATCCCACCCCCTGACCATCAGTGACCATTCTGTGTGGAGTTTGTGTGTTCTCCCCGTGTCTGTGTGGGTTTACCCCGGGTACTCCACTTTCCTCGCACAGGCCAAAAACATGCTAGTTAGGTTAATTGGAGACTCTAAAGTGGCCCTTGGTGTGAATGTGTGTGTGAATGGTGAAAGGATTGGTACTGTACCGTAGCTGCCTCATCCATCCAAGTGGATGGCCTGAATTTTCCTCTGGCGATCAATAAAGTACACAAAATACAAAAAAAAAAAAAAATTAAAATGGCAGAAAGATAGCAGCTACAGTGAAAGGCAAGATTACAAGATGGTAGAGAGACCTGCTATGATGTATGGTTTGGAGACGGTGGGACTGACAAAAAGACAAGAGGCGGAGCTGGAGGTGGCAGAGTTGAAGATGCTAAGATTCTCACTGGGAGTGACTATGAGGGACAGGGTTAGAAATAAGGGTGGGTTCAAAAGATTGATTCTCCAATTCAAATCAATTCACGTTTGAGTGAGCTGATATCGATCCACAAAATCCGTGGATCATTCTTTTAATACAGTGGTATGAAAAAGTGTTTGCCCCCTTCCTGATTTCTCATTTTTTTTTGTATGTTTGTCACACCTAAATTTTTTAGATCATCAAACAAATTTAAATATTGGACAAAGATAACACAAGTAAACACAAAATGCAGCTTTTAAATGACGGTGTTTATTATTAAGGGTAAACCCCCCCCCCCCCGTTAAAACATAAATTAACTGTGGTTTATCACATCTTTGGAAAGCTCAGGTCAATTTCTCTAGCCACACCCTGGCCTGATTACTGCCACACCTGTTCTCAATAAAGAAATCACTTAAATAGGACCTGCCTGACAAAGTGAAGTAGACCAAAAGATCCTCAAAAGCTAGACATCATGCTGTGATCCAAAGAAATTCAGGAACAAATGAGAAACAAAGTAATTGAGAGCTATCAGTCTAGAAAAGGTTATAAAGCCATTTCTAAAGCTTTGGGACTCCAGTAAACCACAGTGAGAGCCATTATCCACAAATAGGGAAAACATGGAACAGTGGTGAACCTTCCCAGGAGTGGCCGGCCGACCAAAATTACCCTAAGAGCGCAGCAACGACTCATCCAAGAGGTCACAAAAGACCCCACAACAACATCCAAAGAACTGCAAGCCTCACTTGGTCAGTGTTCATGTCTCCACCACAAGAAAGAGACTGGGGGAAAATGGCCTGCATGGCACAGCTCCAAGACAAAAACCGCAGCTGGGCAAAAAGAACACAAAGGCTCGTCTCAGTTTTGTCAGAAAACATCTTGATGATCCCAAAGACTTTTGGGAAAATAATCTGTGGACTGACGAGACAAAAGTTGAACTTTTTGGAAGGTGTGTGTCCCATTGCATCTGGTGTAAAAGTAACACAGCATTTCAGAAAAAGAACATCATACCAACAGTAAAATATGGTGGTGGTAGTGTGATGGTCTGGGGCTGTTTTGCTGCTTTAGGACCTGGAAGACTTGCTGTGGTAAATGGAATCATGAATTCTGCTGTCTACCAAAAAATCTTGAAGGACAATGCCCAGCCATCTGTTCGTGACCTCAACCTGAAGCACACTTGGGTTCTGCAGTATGACTATGATCCAAAACACACCAGCAAGTCCACCTCTGAATGGCTTAAGAAAAACAAAATGAAGACTTTGGAGTGGCCTAGTCAAAGTCCTGAATCTGATTGCGATGCTGTCGCATGATCTTAAAAAGGCGGTTCATGCTTGAAAACCCTCCAATGTGGCTGAATTACAATTCTGCAAAGATGAGTGGGCCAAAATTCCTCCACAGCGCTGTAAAAGACTCATTGCCAGTTACTGCAAATGCTTGATTGCAGTTGTTGCTGCTAAGGGTGGCCCAACCAGTTATTAGGTTTAGGGGGCAATCGCTTTTTCACACAACGCCATGTAGGTTTGGATTTTTTTCCCCCTTAATAATGAACACCTTCATTTAAAAACTGCATTTTGTGTTTACTTGTGTTATCTTTGTCTAATATTTAAATATGTTTGATGATCTGAAACATTTAGAGTTAGGCCCAGAAATATTTGGACAGTGACACAATCTTCATGATTTGGGCTCTGCATGCCACCACATTGGATTTGAAATGAAACAACTACAACGGAATTGAAGTGCAGACTTTAAGGTTTAATTCGAGGGGTTGAACAAAAATATATGATTAAACATGTAGGAATTGTAGCTATTTTTATACAAACACTCCTCATTTCAGGGGCTCAAAAGTAATTGGACAAATAAACATAACCCTAAGTAAAATGTTACTTTTCAATATTTTGTTGAGAATCCTTTGCAGGCAATGACTGCCTGAAGTCTGGAACCCATGGACATCACCAAACGCTGGGTTTCCTCCTTTGCGATGCTTTGCCAGGCCTTTACTGCAGCTGTCTTCAGTTGTTGCTTGTTTGTGGGTCTTTCTGCCTTAAGTTTTGTCTTGAGCAAGTGAAATGCATGCTCGATTGGGTTGAGATCTGGTGAATGACTCAGCCATTGCAGAATATTCCACTTTGTTGCTTTAAAAAACTCCTGGGTTGCTTTTGCAGTATGTTTTGGATCATTGGTGAAGCGCCGTCCAATCAACTTTGCTGCATTTGGCTGAATCTGAGCAGAAAGTATATCCCTATACACTTCAGAATTCATCCAGCTGCTTCTGTCTTTTGTCACATCATCAATAAACACAAGTGACCCAGTGCCATTGGAAGCCATGCATGCCCATGCCATCACACTGCCTCCACCGTGTTTTACAGAAGATGTAGTGCTTTGGATCATGAGCTGTTCCAATTCTTCTCCAAACTTTCTTCTTCCCATCATTCTGGTACGGTTGATCTTAGTCTCATCTGTCCAAAGAATGCTGTTCCAGAACTGGGCTGGCTTCTTCAGGTGTTTTTTGGCAAAGTCAATTCTGGCCTTTCTATTTTTGAGGCTGAATAATGGTTTGCACCTTGTGGTGAATCCTTTGTATTTACTCTCATGAAGTCTTCTCTTTATGGTAGACTTAGATACTGATACACCTACTTCCTGGAGAGTGTTCTTCACTTGAGTGGATGTTGTGAAGGGGTTGCTCTTCACCATGGAAAGGATTCTGCGCTGTTGTCTTCCATGGACGTCCAGGCCTTTTTGAGTTCTCAGTGCACTCTTTTTTTTCTCAGAATGTACCAAACTGTTGATTCGGCCACTCCTAACATTTCTGCTATCTCTCTGATGGATTTCTTCTTTTTTTTTTTTTTTTTCCAGCCTCAGGTTGGTCTGTTTCCCCTCCATTGAGAGCTCCTTTGACCGCATGTTGTGTGTTCACAGCAACAGCTTCCAAATGCAAATGCTACACCTAGAATCAACTCCAGACCTTTTAACTGCTTAATTGATGACAGGTTAAGGAGAGAAGAGCCCATGCAGCCTTGTTATTTTTTTTTTTTTTTTTGCAGCCTTCAGAGTCAATTATCCAATTACTTTTGGTCCCTTGAAAAAGTGGCGGCTACGTATTAAAGCGCTGTAATTCCTAAACCCTTGCTCTAATTTGGATGTGAATACTCTCAAATTACAGCTGAGAGTCTGCACTTTAAGCCCATATTGATTATATAATTTTATCATGAATATGTTTTCGTAAACAGCTAAAATAACAAAACTTGTGTCACTGTCCAAATATTTTTAGGCCTAACTGTAAGTGTGACAAACATACAAAAAAAAAAAGAGAAATCAGGAAGGGGGCAAACACTTTTTCACACCACTGTATAATGCTTTTACATTTGTGAAACGCAAAGTGGCCAGCTGAAGTCTTGCTGAAGTCTCGCTTTGAAGTTTCGAGTCTTGCTCAAGAGTTCCCTGTGCCGCACGCTCACATTACTTCCGTGTTTACATGAGCGGAGTTGCTAACGTGTGACAACATGTCTTAATTTATCAACAGAAATCATGGCTAAAGCCTGTGCTCAACAGTTTCCAAATATTTTCCCTGAAGTGGGGATAAACTCTTGTACTACGTGCAGCGTTGTGTTGGAACATAAACAAAAGTAGACCAATGATAAACAGTTTTCAAATGTAAAACTCACAGAAAATGGACAGCAGATGAGACACAGAGGAAGACTGTTGCAGCTGCTGAGGTAAGTAAAATATTGTTGTTGCTTTTTTTAAATATTTGTGTCGTAAATTAATAATTCAGCCAGCATGATCGTGTTTCCTTTTATAAACTATGGATACAGTTAACTGTTGGTTAAGCGCTGTAAATAAATACAACATTAGTACATTTTATGAGATTAGAATATAACAAAAAACGTTGAATGTGTTTTTAGCCAGGATTTCATGACAGAGGCAGCTGCCTTCAAGTAACATTTGTATTGAATGACAAATTCAATTTTGGATTTCTCGCACTTGAGAGATTTGAAGATAATAATCACAATAAAATGAAAATAGCTGAATTAATAAAGGCTGCAGTACAACAACCCATTTTTACTCATTACTCAATAGAACTAAACTGTAATGAACAAATCTTCCCTGGAAATGAACTGAAACCCTTTTCAAAAATTGAAAGTTAATTTGTAGTTAAAATATAAACAACAAAAAATAAAAGAAACTAAATTATTAAACCCGACTGCGGTCTGGGGATTTAAAAATATGATTATTAATTTTACTTTGAAATATATTCTCCTTTTCATATCCCCTTAATATCAGTGAAGACTGGGTTTCCACTCAGAGAGCCATCCTGCACTGTGATGTTCTGAAGGGCAGAGGTTGTCAGTGCAGGAGCCATCTGTAGTTCGTTGTGGATTTCAGCACTGAACAAGGCCTCAAATCTTTCAGGGGTCTTAGTTTTCAAATCCAAGATTCAAGAAGGTGCTGCCATAATTTTCCTCCATACTCTAACATGCATTCAGTGCAATTTAGTTGTTGTAATGGCTAATTCTTTTATTTATCCTTGTCTGTCCCTCCAGGATTTTGCGATGTTGCGATCGCATCAATTCACGTGAAATCAGCCAATCAGTGCAACTATTGCGCGACCTTGCAACTTTGTCCAATCACTGCAATTTTCCTGCAATTTTGGCCGATCCTCGTCAACTTCCGCCAATTTCCCCGATCAAATTTCAGCTGAGTGGCGCTGAAACGCTCAGTCTAACCAATCAAATGCATCACTACATCGTGTTCACTTCCGTGTTTACAGTAAGTATTAACGGAACGCTTCAGCAAAAAACGGTGTGTAATTAAAAAAAAAAAAAAAAACAACCCACAACACTCACCCGCGAGGTTTCCAACATTGTCCCTTCCTCTGTGTCCCCCAGCCTGCCAGTGAACACCTCCATCCTGACGACGTGTACAAAGTGCTGGGTTTGTGTTGAAAAACATCAGCCTGCCCCAAAAGCACCCCGCTGCGGGAGCGCACATAAAATCACAGACGAGCAAGTCTAACACTACAGCCAGTATTTGATCATTTCATACATCTTTAGAGGTAAAATCATTACTACATCTTGTCAATGAGCTTTAAAACTGTGAATCTCTGATCTGAACACGGACAACCCCCCCCCCCCCCAGTAAATGAAAGATGTGTGTCTGATGAGACGTGTGTGTGTGTGTGTGTGTGTGTGTGTGTGTGAGTGAGTGAGTGAGTGAGTGAGTGAGTGAGTGAGCGAGCGAGCGAGCGAGCGAGCGAGCGAGAGAGAGAGAAGACACGCAGCAGATAGACAGGTAGGAGTTAGGCATAGGAGTATTGTCTGCATTTTTTTCCCAGAAAAACACAGACTCCAATAGATAATACAGACTAACAGAATAAATTATTTATTTTTTCCTCTCCGCTCGGTACCGAGTGGCTGGGGACCGTAGGGAGTTTTCAAATGAAGGCGCTGCAAATAATTTCCACATCTCTACACTTTAACATGCATTCAATGCAATTTAGCTGTTGTAATGGATATTGTGTTAAAGTCTGTACTTTCATTCATTCATTCATCTTCTTCCGCTTAATCCTTTTCGGGTCGCGGGGGGGCTGGAGCCTATCCCAGCATCTTTGGGCGAGAGACAGGGCACACCCTGAACAGATCGCCAGTCCATCGCAGGGCCAGCACAGAGAGACAGACAACAATTAACTCTCACATTCATACCTAAGGACAATTTAGAATCCCCAGTTTTTATGCCAATTAGCCTACTTGCTGTTGCACAAAAGAGTTTTTCTGTATAGCAGAAGTTTTTGCTTAATTTACAAATCACTGTAATAGAAAATGTTTGACAATCCTGTGCTTTTCTTGTATTGTTATATAGAATATCACTGTAGTAAGCTGGAAAAACTATCTGCTCTAAAATTTGTAATTCTTCCCACAACTTTTAGTACAAAAAAACCTCTCCAAACATTGCAACTTTTAAAAAAAAGCTCCCGTGAATTCAGGCTTTTTGGGCCGCGACAATCATAAAAACATTCCGCGAAATCCTGGAGGGACTGCCTTGTTTAAGTTCTCAGCAACAATACAATGTTGGTCATTTTTTGACAATTTTACTGAGCCTTTAATTCTAAATAAATCAGTTTAACAGGAAAATTTTTGGCAATTCTGTGCTTTTCTTGTGGTTTTACATAGAAGAGCATCACTATAAACTATGGCAACTACTTTAAAATCTGTATTTCCTCGCACAACTTTCAGTGCAAAAAACCTCTAAAAAATGTCACAACTACTCCCACAAATTCAGGCTTTTTTGGGCCACAGCAATCACAAAAACAACACGCAAAATCCTGGAAGGACTGAAATACAGTGAGATTATGTATACATGCTTGATGGATTGAATTTGTTTACTTCCTCACACACCCTTTGCACTAAAGAAAGCACTTGTTAGCACTGTGTGAAACCATAAGTTAAATAATAAAAAGTGTATTTCTGTAATTGATTTTGGGTCAGTTTTTTGTGTGATAATTTATGTATTAACAAAGTTGGTGCTCCTGGTACAATTTGCAGCATTAAGTCTCTACGATTTTTTTTCCTGGCAAGTAAAATGGCTGTTAAAATGGTAATTTCCCTGAATGAATTGGGATTGGAATTGAATCGATTCTGGAAATGAGTGATGATTCCCAGCCCTAGTTAGAAATTAGTATATCAGAGGGACAGCTCAGGTTGAGCGGTTTGGAGACAAAGTAAGAGAAGCAAGACTGAGATGGTTTGGACATGTGCAGAGGAGGGATCGTGGATATATTGGACAAAGGATGTTGAAGATGGAGCTGCCAGGCAGGAGGACAAGAGGAAGACCATGGAGAAGATTCATGGATGTAGTGAAGGAGGACATGGAGAGGGTTGGTGTTACAGAGGAAGATGCAAGGGATAGGGTGAGATGGAGGCAGATGATCCACTCTGGCAACCCCTAAAGGGAGCAGCCGAAAGAAGAAGATTCTCACAGTTTTACGAGGTTAAAAAAAACTTTTGCGAAGGGCATATGGAGGGTGTCCACTGTCTCCATCGAGGTATTGTAAAAATGCCAATTAAAATGGCAAACCAAAGTTGTCTTTAATGAGTATTAGGTTTTACAGCAGCATCATAAACAAGGTCCAATCTCACGATCCTGTTTGGTCTTCAGGGGTAGCCATCATAAATTTCCAATTCTTTTGCGTTCTTTTTGCTTCACAGAGCCATTTCATTTTCTTTAGCTCACATTTATTTCTGCACACTTAATTCTCTGCTCCCCTTAACTTCAAATCTGGTTTCTTCATCTCCTCTTGCTTCTAACATAGGCTCCATCCCCTTTAGACATTAAGGACATGAAACAATTCCGACAGATCTGCAAAGTGTGATAGCAATCAGCTCAAGCTTTATCTGCCATCTCTGCAATGTGTAGCCTAGGTTAGGGAGTGAACTGTCACATGGATCCCTCTGCTCTAAAGTCATCTTCAAGAGAAACTGGGCCACATCTAATCCGCCTTAGATGAATAATTAATAATTAGACATGGAGCAACTTCCGATAACCGCCAAGAAAAGAACAGCAGGGCAAGCGCCTCTCTGTGTCTCTCAGCACGGTTGACTATTCTGTGTTAAAGCAATAGTTTAGTCTGGCCTTGCTTATAAAAATTCTCACTTAAGATCTAGGAATTTGTTTCAAAATATATTATTCTGTAGAAAATCACTCTCTTTTGAGTGAGCACTACGAGTAAGGAACATGACACTAAAAACCAGTTGCAAAGATTCTTCTCATTTTAGTTAAAAAAAAAAATTCTTTGTGTGTTTCAAGTCACACTTCCTGAGCAGTTTTTATGGTCTAAAAGAGCAAATATCCTGCTGTGGAAAGATGCCGCCACTGCTGAGTGTCCGCTGTGCCAAATTCATGAATCCTATGATCCAAGGTTTCCCAACAGAACATTGAATCCAAACAGACAACTTATGTTATTGACTTGTCATTCTAATGAGAGTACTAATCCGTTTATTTTTAAATGCTGTGGCTGATTGGCGTATGCCGTTTAGGCCCCATTTACACAGCACCAGTTTTTCTGAAAATGGATACAAGACTCTGCATTGACACTATAACATCAAAGAAAAATATCCGTTTACATAGATGGGTCATTAGATGAGTCCTGTTCAGCCTTATAACTTCTATGAGAAGAAGGCCAAATATGCTTCCATTTGCTATTAAAATAATTACCAGGAGCATTTCCTTTCATTATTAACTAGTGTAAATTAACTACATTTGCTATTAGTGCATCTCAAAAAAATAGCACAGGTGGGGACCACGACATGATAATATCACGATACTTGGGCCGTGAGACAATACTATCCTGATCTTTCAAAACACCGAGTACTGCAGTATCATACAGTTAGGCCCAAAAATATTTGGACAGTGACAAGTTTGTTATTTTAGCTGTTTATGAAAACATATTCAGGATACAATTATATAATCAATATGGGCTTAAAGTGCAGACTCTCAGCTGTAATTTGAGAGTATTCACATACAAACTGGATCAAGGGTTTAGGAATTACAGCTCTTTAATACGTAGCCGCCACTTTTTCAAGGGACCAAAAGTAATTGGACAATTGACTCAGAAGGCTGCAAAAAAAAAAAAAATAACAAGGCTGCATGGGCTCTTCCCTCGTTAACCTGTCATCAGCTAAGCAGTTAAAAGGTCTGGAGTTGATTCCAGGTGTGGCATTTGCATTTGGAAGCTGTTGCTGTGAACACACAACATGCGGTCAAAGGAGTTCTCAATGGAGGTGAAACAGACCATCCTGAGGCTGAAAAAAAAGAAGAAATCCATCAGAGAGATAGCAAAAATGTTAGGAGTGGCCGAATCAACAGTTTGGTACATTCTGAGAAAAAAAGAGTGCACTGGGAACTCAAAAAGGCTTGGACGTCCATGGAAGACAACAGCGATGGATGACCGCAGAATCCTTTCCATGGTGAAGAACAACCCCTTCACAACATCCACTCAAGTGAAGAACACTCTCCAGGAAGTAGGTGTATCAGTATCTAAGTCTATCATAAAGAGAAGACTTCATGAGAGTAAATACAAAGGATTCACCACAAGGTGCAAACCATTTTTCAGCCTCAAAAATAGAAAGGCCAGAATTGACTTTGCCAAAAAACACCTGAAGAAGCCAGCCCAGTTCTGGAACAGCATTCTTTGGACAGATGAGACTAAGATCAACCGTACCAGAATGATGGGAAGAAGAAAGTTTGGAGAAGAATTGGAACAGCTCATGATCCAAAGCACACCACATCTTCTGTAAAACATGATGGAGGCAGTGTGATGGCATGGGTACGCATGGCTTCCAATGGCACTGGGTCACTTGTGTTTATTGATGATGTGACAAAAGACAGAAGCAGCTGGATGAATTCTGAAGTGTATAGGGATATAATTTCTGCTCAGATTCAGCCAAATGCAGCAAAGTTGATTGGACGGCGCTTCACAGTACAGATGGACAATGATCCAAAATGTACTGCAAAAGCAACCCAGGAGTTTTTTAAAGCAACGAAGTGGAATATTCTGCAATGGCTGAGTCAATGGCTGCACGGTGGCGCAGTGGTTTAGCACTGTGGCAGCACAGTTTTACCCTCGGCCGGGGGACCGCGGGGATCATGAGATCGTGGGTTCGATCCCAGCCCCCGACCAACAGTGAGCTGTGTGGAGTTTGCATGTTCTCCCCGTGTTGCGCGGGTTTACTCCGGGATTTCTCCGGTTTCCTCCCGCATACCAAAAACATGTAGGTTTAGGGCGCTCGCGCACGCAGCGACCAGCAGCCGGTGGCTTGTCACCAGACTGCAAACCAAGTCTACCTACGGGTACAAATAAGTAACAAAAAAAAAAAAAAACAAAAAAAACAAAAAAAAAAATTCACCAGATCTCAACCCAATCGAGCATGCATTTCACTTGCTCAAGACAAAATTTAAGGCAGAAAGATCCACAAACAAGCAACAACTGAAGACAGCTGCAATAAAGGCCTGGCAAAGCATCACAAAGGAGGAAACCCAGCGTTTGGTGATGTCCATGGGTTCCAGACTTCAGGCAGTCATTGCCTGCAAAGGATTCTCAACAAAATATTGAAAAGTAACATTTTACTTAGGGTTATGTTTATTTGTCCAATTACTTTTGAGCCCCTGAAATGAGGAGCGTTTGTATAAAAATAGCTACAATTCCTACATGTTTAATCATATATTTTTGTTCAACCCCTTGAATTAAACCTTAAAGTCTGCACTTCAATTCCGTTGTAGTTGTTTCATTTCAAATCCAATGTGGTGGCATGCAGAGCCCAAATCATGAAGATTGTGTCACTGTCCAAATATTTCTGGGCCTAACTGTATATTGCGATTTCCCATCCTGTTCAACTCCCAGCTAGATCTCTTGAGTCAATCCTTTGCTATACTGACCTAACCAGACAGTGAGCATTTAGCACGATCTAATGGATTGAAAAGCCAATTGTTTTTATTACTCTGGTCTCCAAAGAACAGAATTTGTATTAGCAACATTTATTAATACTTCTATTCAAGTATCACGATACTGGTTTCTCTGAATCGATACAAAATATCGTGATACTACACTGTGTCGATTTTTGCCCTACCCCTAAAAAAAAAAAAAAAAAAAAAAAAAACGGCTTATAAGCCAGTAATTTAATTAAAGGGCTAAGTTATAATGATCAAATTTTAAACAAAAGGCTCGAAAAAGTTCACTTTGTGTGAAATTTTTTTTTTTTTAGATTTAGTATACTTTATTGATCCCCAGAGGGGAAACTGAGGGTCATCCACCACCTGGATGGATGAAGCAGCCACGATATGGCGCTATCCCTTAACCATTCACACACACACATTCATACCTAGGGCCACTTTAGAGTCTCCAATTAACCTAACCTGCATGTTTTTGGCATGTGGGAGGAAACCGGAGAAATCCCGGGGTAAACCCACGCATACACGGGGAGAACATGCAAACTCCACACAGATCACTGTTGGTCGGGGGCTGGGATCGAACCCACGATCCCCACAATCCCCTGGCCAAGGGTAAACTGTGCTGCCGCAGTGCTAACCACTGTGCCACCGTGCAGCCCGAAAATAGAAAATATGAATGATAAACTTTTGAACTGAACTACAAAAATAACTGTCCACAATATTACAATATTTTTAGCTGCACAACTATAATAAATGTCGATGACTACAAATCAAATTTAAATTTCCTTTTACTAGAAGTTGACCGTTACTTGACTATTCCGATATTAAAGTGACACTCCGGCAAAAGTCAAGTTTTTTCTGTTAACATGTCTGCAAACATGTTTTTTGTGACTTACAAGACGTATCAAGAGCAAAATCATTGAATTGTCTCATATCTTTTGTTTTTTTGCTGTAAAATTTCACTTAAGCTCTGCCACCCTCCCAAACGGGCGACTTTGGACAGAGTGTTTCTAGCTACGCAAGTATTCCTGCTTAGCCTGATTGGTTATAATATTAACCAATCAGGCAAGCACTGAGACCCCTACTTGACTCACTCGGGGGAAGAGGGAGGAGCCGAGGAGCAAGCAGGAGCTCAGCTTTTTACAAGTTGGAAAAGATGACAGATTATACGTGTTCAGTTTTTGGCTGTCCGAGCAAGAAATCCTCTTCTTTTAAATTATCCCTGCTAAAATATCAGAGAGGACACGGGTTTGCAGCCTGGATTGCCCTGCTGCGTGTGGCGCAACAGCTAGGGCGAGTATCATTGTACGTGAACCTGCGGAAGGATCATTCTCGGTGGAACAGAGAGTCGTTGCCTGGCTGGAGGGCTTCCCTCGCCGGGAACACCCGCCAGTGTGCCCACCAGCCGGCTCGCTCCGAATGAGGCTGGGGAGAGCTGGGCAGAGCAAACGAGCGAGCGCTCCTTGGCTCCTCCCTCTTCCCCCGAAGGAACCGTCTCTGGTTACCCACTCACTGCAGATCACCTTGTTGAGAACTGGCGAGCAGTTCTCGTCAGAGCAGTTCAAAGCGAGGTCTCCCTGGCCTCCTTCCTTTGGAGCGAGCTGACTGGCAGGTGCACCGGACCGAGGCAAACTGCTCGCTGGTCACCAGCAGTCGATCCACGGTGCGTGAGCAACCAGAGACCAGTGTGGAGCCCTCCAGCCTCCATGCAGGGCCGGACAGCAACTCTCTGCTCCATCGAGAATGAGCCTTCCACAGGTTCATATGGAAACCTTACTTCGGGAGTATGGGTGTGGCTAATTAGAATATTCATAGATCCGCACATACTTAAGTAGGTGGAAGACGTAAAAGCTCTTTCCAAGCCATTCTAAGGCAATGAAAGTTTTTTTTTGTGTATAAAAAGCGACAATATACTATTTTGGGCAATACACATTGGTTTCTGAGTTAGTTTTAGAGCCACCAGAGTGCATCTTTAAGTAATGCACCAATGCACACACTGCAGTGGCTTGTAAAACTATTCCCTCCCTTGGCATTCTCCATTTGTTGCCTTACAACCTGGAATTTATTTTCTTTTTTATGTTTCACTTGACTCATGCAACATAATGACAACATTGGGACTGGCACTGCAAATTAGCCTAGGCTATAAAATGTAGCCTAGGCTAATTTGTAGCAATAATATAAGTAGCAGTAATTTGTCGCAATAATCTATGCTACACACTTGTCCCTATACAAATAAACAGTAAATAAATAAATTGAAGATGCAAACATTTTTTTATTGTGATACAAAGAAGAAGAAGGGTTCCAAGGTTGTCATAACCAGGAGCGGCACTGGGGTTAAGCTCCCAGTGCTCACAAAATGCTCCTTACGGCGTGCGTCTCGAAAAGCCTCTGACAACTAAGTCCAACTCCTAGCCTGCCCGTGTGGTTTAGTCTCTAAGCCCGGCGGAACTGCTTTTACTAATAGAAGAAGGGGCGAGGGCGGATCTCTGGCGCCTTAAAACCAGATGCTTCGGGTAGATGGTGGCTCGTCAACCTGGGAAGGTAGCCCTTCTAGGGGAAGGTAAACCCTGATTTCAAACCTCCACTGCCTTGTGGCACACCTAGTCACGGGAAAGGCTTCGGGAGTCAACCCTGAGGAAAAATCCGGAGTCGAAGCCCCTAAGGCAGTTCTCTGTTGTGCTCAACATCGTTCTGGCAGCTCCTGCGACGGCGCTGGTGCCAAACTATAGCAGTCCTGCTGTTCCTTTGGATTCATCAGTGACGTGGAGAGGGGGGACATGCTGTATGGGTAACATCTTGTCCTCCACATCTTCCTGCCCAGGCTTGGATCCTACCAACGCCCAACGCTGGAAGGTAGAACACCGGTGCACATCAGCCTGTTCAGCCACAGGCGGTGCTGTTCCAGCAGAGTAGACGTTTAGGATTCTCTTCCATGGTCATCATAGACCGACAGAGGCCGACGAAACAAAGAAGAAGATATATATTTATCTTATTTATATAAATATAAATATAAAGCTTTCCTAAAGAAAAGGACAAAAGAAGCAGAGCAGCGGTATAAAACATACAAAAATAAGTTAACATATATAATAAGACGTAGTAAAAGAGACTATTACAGTAAAAAACTGGAGAAAAACAGAGATAATATTAAAAATACATGGACAATACTTAACAATATTCTTGGAAATAAAAACAGAAATACAAGCTACCCAACCAATTTTTCAAAAAATAATAAAACGTCTCAGAGTGTGAATGCAGCTTTACCTGCAGATGAATTTAATAACTTTTTTGTTAACATTGGTCCTAATTTGGCTCGAGAAATACCCATTATGGCACCCACAGGTGATACAATAAGCAAAAACGCTGCTATAAAAAACTCCATTTTCATAAAGAACACAGACGAGAGAGAGGTTATTGAAATTGTTAAATCGTTTAAAAGTAAAACATCTACGGACTGTGATGGTATTGACATGCTCTTAGTCAAAACTATTATTGAATGCTTAGTGAAACCACTGACTTATATCTGTAACCCGCCTCTCCAAACAGGTATATTTCCCAATGCAATGAAAATAGCTAAAGTAATTCCAATATACAAGACGGGTGACAGAGGGGAATTCTCAAACTATAGACCAATTTCATTATTGCCGCAATTGTCCAAGATATTTGAAAAAATATTCTATGAGAGAATTGACAACTTCATACTGAAGAATAATTTATTGTGTGAGCAGCAATATGGGTTCAGACACAAGAGGACAACTGCATTTGCTCTAATGGAATTTATAGAAAAAATATCAACTGCCGTTGAAAATAAAGAGTATTCAGTTGGGGTATTCCTGGATCTTAAAAAAGCATTTGATACAGTGGATCATAATTTATTATTAAAGAAACTACAAAATTGTGGTATTAGGGGGGTAGCACTGTCCTGGTTATGTAGTTACTTAAAGAATAGATATCAGTATGTATGTGTTGGTAACAAAAACTCACAGTTACTGAAGGTTACTTGTGGAGTCCCACAGGGTTCAGTTTTGGGGCCATTGTTATTCAATATGTATATAAATGATATATGTAAAGTTTTGGAAAAAATGGATTTAATATTGTTTGCCGATGACACTAATTTATTATGCAGTGGAAGCAATTTGGAACAACTTTTGGATACACACAGAAAGGAATTAGGAAAGCTTAAACTGTGGTTTGATTCAAACAAATTAACGCTCAATTTAAGTAAGACAAAATTTATAGTTTTTAACAATCATCACAACAACTTAGTATCTAAACTCAGTGTAAATGGTGTAGAGATTGAAATGGTACCCAAACTAAATTTCTTGGAGTAATAATTGATAAACTGTGTTGGAAGTCACATATTAATTATATTAAAGGTAAAATATCCAAATCAATTGCAATACTACACAGAGTGAAATATTTGCTGAATCAACCCACACTATATACCTTGTATCATTCATTAATACTCCCATACATGACATATTATACTGAAGTATGGGGAAATACATATAAAACAAACATATATCCAGTCTTTATGCTTCAGAAGAGAGCTATTAGAATAATAAACAAAGCTGCTTACAGGGAACCAACAAACCCACTTTTTCTTAAATTAAAAGCTCTCAAGTTGAAAGATCTGGTTGACTTTAAAACTGCAGTAATAATGTTTAAAGTGAAGAATCTATCACTGCCCGCAAATATCCAAAAGCTGTTCCAAATAAGGGAGAAACAATATCATTTCAGAGGAACATGTATATTTCAAAAACCTTCAGTGAGAACTACCACCAAGCAACACTGTGTTTCAGTGCAAGGAGTCAGATTATGGAACGATTTTGGACCTGAATTAAAATCATGTACAACGCTTGGACAATTTAAACAAAAACTAAAGGAAGAAATACTCCAAACATATATACAAGATGACATGTAAAATCACATAAGGATTGTCATATCTAGTCTGCGTTGTGTTGTTGCTCAGTTTTTTTTTTGTTTTGTTTTTTTTGGTCACATTTTGTCTTAGCTATGTTCTGAATTGTAATCGCTCTTGTTTTGTTTTTCTTTTGAATTCTTGGATGGAATATGGGTGGGCAATATAAGCTGCGGCTTCAGCCATCACCCATTTTGGATAACTTATGTTGAACTGTATAATCAGAGGAGTTATTGTCTAATTTGACTTTGTTGGATTTTCTTTCCCCCTTTGTTATATTATTCTGTTTCTTTTTAATCTCTACTTTTAATCTATCCAAAATAAAGATTCATTCATTATTGAAATGAAAAAAAAAAATAAAAAAAATAAGACCCTCTCCCCCAAACTGGATTGAGGTCTGGGCCATTTAACAGTTCCTCCTTAAACCACTGAGATTGGCTTGAGCAGTGCGTTTAGGGCAGAGGTCGGCAACTCGTGGCCCCAGGGCCGCATGCGACCCTTCAGCCTCCATGCTGTGGCTCCCTGTAGTTATATCTCAAAACACATGGAAATTAATGAAGTTAATTTTAATTATTCTATTTTTCAAATTATTGTTTATTGGACACATTTCTCAATGGAAACACATACTTTCATGAACGTAAAATATATATATATTTTTAAATTATTTATTATGTTGTCAACCATGCGTCACATCTGACAGCGGCTCACACCGCTGCCTCTTCTGTGTGTGCAGCACATGTGGAGAGCAGAGAGCCACACCGTAGCTTCCTGCTTCTCCTCCCACTCTCTGTAAGACATGGACAAATCCAGAAAAAGTAAAATCACAGAGAGAAAAATCACAGAAAAAAAAACGGTTTATTTCTGTGTGGACAGATTAATTTGCGTTCATGTATGGTTGTTATGTGGTGAGAATTTCTCTACAATTAACGCAAACAAGGACAAAAACAGCCACCTCGTTAGTGTCTACAGGTCCACAAAAAGTCTTAAATGTGATTATCTAAAATCAGTGCCTCAATTGTCCTTAAAAATGAGAAACAATCCTTGAATTCCTGCTCAATAACCTTAAAATTAGTCACCTGCGCTATAAATGCTGGATTCACAGATATGATTGAAGTCTGAATTAGTGTGAATTTATTTTCACCATCATAACTCAATACTTCCTCAGTTATGTAAAAATAAAAGCCCTCTACAACGATTCAATTTTTAGAATAGTTGTTTGTTATGTGCTTTTATTGTGAAACACCAACAACAGGATATACAGTGAATATAAAAAGTCTACACACCCCTGTTCAAATGCCAGGTTTTTGTGATGTAAAAAAATTAGACCAAGATAAATCATTTCAAAAACTTTTTCTACCATTAATGTGACCTATAACTTGCACAACCCAATTGAAAAACAAACTGAAATCTTTTGAGGGGAAAAATAAAAAATAAACTTACAATAACCTGGTTGCATAAATATGCACACCCTGTTATAAGTGGGGATGTAGCTGTGTTCAGAATTAACCAGTCACATTCAAACTCATGTTAAATGGGAGTCAGCATACATCCGCCACCATTTAAAGTATCTCTGATTAACCCCAAATAAAGTTTAGCTGTTCTAGTAGGCTTTTCCTGACATTTTTGTCGTCACATCTTACAGCACAAGCCATGATCTGCAGAACGCTTCCAAAGCATCAGAGGGATCTCATTGTTCAAAGGTATCCGTCAGGAGAAGGGTACAAAAGAATTTCCAAGGCATTAAAATGTACCATGGAACACAGTGAAGACAGTCATCATCAAGTGGAGAAAATATAGCACAATAGTGACATTACCAAGAACTGGACGTCCCTCCAAAATTGATGAAAAGATGAGAAGCAAACTGGTTAGGGAGGCTGCCAAGAGGCCGCCAGCAACATTGAAGGAGCTGCAGGAATTTCTGGCAAGTACTGGCGGGTTAGTACATGTGACAACAATCTCCCATCTTCTTCATATGTCTGGACTATGGAGTAGGGTGGCAAGACAGAAACCTTATCTTATGAAGAAAAACATCCAAGCCTGGCTACATTTTGCAAAAACATACTTGAAATCTCCCTAATGCATGTGGGAAAATGTGTTATGCTCCGATGAAACCAAAGTTGAACTTTTTGGCCCTAATTCCAAAAGGTATATTTGGTGCAAATACAACATTGCTCATCACCAAAAGAACACCAAACCTACAGTGAAGCATGGTAGTGGCAGCATCATGCTTTGGGGCTGTTTTTCTTCAGCTGGAACTGGGGCCTTAGTCAAAGTGGAGGGAATTATGAACAGCTCCAAACACCAGTCAGTGTTGGCACAAAACCTTCCAGCTTCTGCTAGAAAGCTGAAGATGAACTTCATCTTTCAGCACGACAATGACCCGAAGCATACATCCAAATAAACAAAAGAATTACTTCACCAGAAGAAGATTAAGGTTTTGGAATGGCCCAGCTACAGTCCAGACCTGAATCTGATTGAACACCTGTGTGGTGATCTGAAGAGGGCTGTGCACAGGAGATGCCCTTGCACTCTGACAGATTCGGAGTGTTTCTGTAAAGAAGAGTGGGCAAATATTGCCACATCAAGATGTGCCATGCTGATAGACTCCTACCCAAAAAGATTGACTGCTGCAATAAAAGCCAAAGGTGCTGCAACAAAGTATTCATTTAAGAGTGTGCATATTTATACAACCAGATTATTGTAAGTTTTTTATTTTTTATTTTTCCCCTTAAACAATTTCAGTTTGTTTTTCAATTGGGTTGTACAGGTTATAGGTCACATTAATGGTAGAAAAAAAGTTTTGAAATGATTTATCTTGGTCTCATTTTTTTTTACATCACAAAAACTTGGCATTTGAACAGGGGTATGTAGACTTTTTATATCCACTGTACTTGTCTGAAATCAACAACTTCCAGCCGACAGTTTTCCCTCACAATTTGTAAAGAAAAAAAGAGGAGAGAAGATTCTGTGACAGCGATTTTAAGGATGTTTTAGCTTTTTGTCTGTAGGATAACTGCTGGTTTGTTACCTGTGGGGTTTTGGACAGTGAATTATATGTGCAGACTGTCTATCAATGGGACACAGTTTTTTTTTTTTTTTTAATTATAACTAACATTTAGCTCAGCAGAAGAAGGTATTTTTTAAACATTTTTTCCCACTCTGCTGTAATTATTTCTAATTGGCTTAATTTGCATCAAATGATTTTTAAAGTTATATTATTTATAAAGTTGGTTAGAATTCTTTTTGTTTAGACGAGTATCAGAATATTAGACAACCAATTATTAGACAACCAATCCACTAGTTGTCAAATTGAGAGTCTGGAGAACAGGTGAAGTATACAGACTGATATTAATATATTTGAATAAGGAGCATTATGAGGAAACATAAAAAGGATGAAAAGTAGCTTCTAAATAAAACTGTAGTCTCTAATTTATTAAAATAGCAGGAACTAAAGTTGTGTGATCACTATTGAAAGAAGGAGATGGATGATATTTTTCAGATTTAAACAATTTATGAATGTGCTGCTAATTGAAAATTGTAGTAATAATTGTAGTATGAATTCATTAATGTCACATAATATTCAGAACTATGTATATTAAAATGTTATACACAGCATAATTTTTATTTTAAAGGTCAAACTGCTTGTTGTCAAATTGTCAATTTTGTCAAAATCCCGATCTGAACCCAAGTGGTGTTCAGTTATTGGATTTCTGTGCTAACCACAGTTTGTCCATAACGATCACCATGTTCAAGTATAAGGGTGTCCATATGTGCACCTGGCACCAGGACATCCTAGGCCGAAGGTTGATGATCGACTTTGTTATCGTGTAATCAGACCTGCGACCATATGTCTTGGACACTCTGGTAAAGAGAGATGCAGAGCTGTCAACTGCTCACCACCTGGTGGTGAGTTGGATCCAATGGCAGGGGAGGATGTCATTCAGACCTGGTAGACCCAAACGTATAGTGAGGGTGTGCTGGGAACGTCTGGCTCAGGCCCCTGTCTGGGAGGTCTTCAACTCCTACCTCCAGAAGAACTTCAACCACATTCAGAGGGAGTCTGGAGATATGGAGTCTGAATGGGCCATGTTCTCCACCTCCATTGTTGAAGTGGCTGTCCAGAGCTGCAGCCGCAACATTGTTGTGGCATCTCATGGTGGCAACCTCCGAACCAAGTGGTGGACACCAGTAGTGAGGGGGGCCATTAAGCTGAAGGAGGAGTCCTATCAAGCTTGGTTGGCTTGTGGGACTCCCGAAGCAGCTGAGGTGTACCAGCAGGCCAAGCGGAGTACAGCTCAGGTGGTTGCTGAAGCAAAAACTCGGGTATGGAGGAGTTCGGTGAGGCCATGGAACAAGACTTTTGGTCGGCCTCGAAGAGATTCTGGCAAACTGTCCGGCAGCTCAGGAGGGGGAAGCAGCTCCCTGTCCACACTGTGTATGGTACAGATGGGGCACTGCTGACTTCGACTGGGGATATCGTCGGGTGGTGGAAGGAATACTTCGAGGATCTCCTCAATCCCACTGATACGCCTTCCCAGAGGAAGCAGGGCTTGTGGACGAGGGGGATGACTCGTCTATCACAGAGGCTGAGGTCGCTAAGGTGGTTAAAAATCTCTTTGGTGGCCGGGCCCCGGTGGTGGACGAGATTTGCCCCAAGTACCTCAAGGCCCTGGATGTTGGAGGGCTGTCATGGTTGACACGCCTCTGCAACATTGTGTGGAGGTCGGGGGCAGTGCCTCTGGCATGGCAAACCAGGGTGGTGGTTCCCCTCTTCAAAAAAAGGGGACTGGAGGGTGTGCTCCAACTTTAGAGGGATCACACTCCTCAGCCTCCCTGGGAAGGTCTATGCCAAGATACTGGAGAGGAGAGTCTGGCCGGTGGTCAAACCCCGGATTCAGGAGGAGCAATGTGGTTTTCGTCCTGGCCGTGGCACATCGGACCAGATCTTTACCCTCTCGAGAATCCTCAAGGGTTTGTGGGAGTTTGCCTAACCAGTTTGCATGCGTTTTGTGGGACTTGGAGAAGGCATTCGACTTGTGTCCCTTGTGCTTTGGGAGTATGGGGTATCAGGCTTGTTACGAGCTATTCGGTCTCTGTATGACCCTTGTGAGAGTTTGGTTCGTATTGCCAACACTCGGATGGACTCATTCCCAGTGAGAATTGGACTCCGCCAGGACTGCCCTTTGTCACCGATCCAGTTCATAATTTTTATGGACAGGATTTCTAGGCGCAGCCAGGGAACGGAGGGTGTCATGCTTCGTGACCACAGGATCTTATCTCTGCTGTTTGTAAAGATAAGATAAGATAAGATAAGCCTTTATTAGTCCCACAATGGGGAAATTCCAGGATTGCAACAGCATAGGGATAGCAACACTCAGAGCAACAATCAGAAGGCAAGAAAAAACAACATCTAGTAAACATATGTCCATATTACTATAAATGTATATATATAGACACACAGTGCAGAGCATTATGGTTGGTTGGTGAATGTGCAGCAGAAAGTCTAAGTTCTCTCTCCGCGGATGCAGCGGGCCAGCTGGAAGTCTTTGGGCATGATGGTGACCCCCTTAGCGAAGAAGAGACCCACCAGGTGGGCCTCGCTGGTCTCCTGCAGAGCCATGACGGCGAAGCTCAGGAAACGCAGGACGGTCTTGAAGTCCTGAGCGATCTCCCTCACCAGGCGCTGGACGGGCAGCTTACGGATGAGCAGCTCCGTGGATTTCTGGCAGCGACGGATCTCTCTCAGAGCCACGGGCCTGTGACGGCGAGGCCTCTTCACTCTGCCGGTGGCCAGAGCGCCTCTCTGAGCAGCCCTGGTGGCTAGCTGTCTCCTGGGGGGCTTCTTCCTCCAGTAGATTTTACGGGCGGTCTGCTTGGTTCTTGTCATCGCTCTTTATTATTCTGTCTTATATTTCTTTCACGCCGCCTAAACTCCAGCCCGGCACCCGCGTCCTTTTCGCTACAGCTCCCGGTATGTCGAGTTTCCCATTAGCACCGGGCGGTGGCCAAGTGCTAGCTAGCACTAGCTCCTCCCCGCTGTAACGTCTCCCGCTGCAAACCGTGGCTCCGTCCGCCGACCCGGGAGACCCCCGGGGCGATCCGTGCGTCCGTGATATATATACAGAGTGAAAGGTGTAGAAAGAAGAAGGAAGATTAAAAAAAAAAGGCTGTTGCAACAGGCAGCCAACTCGTGTGGCGCCGCCGGTCCGGCGGAACCGGAAAAAAATGATGATGATGCTAAATGATGCTGTCCTGCTGGTTTCATCCAGCAATGACCTACAGTTCTTACTGGGATGGTTTGCCGCCGAGTGTGAAGCGGCTGGGATGAGAATCAGTACCTCCAACTCCGAGTTCTTAGATTTTGAACCTGTATAACTAATAATATGCCCCCTAATAAAAGCTTTGAAAGCCTCCCACTTTATACATGCCGTTGTTTGTGTAGTGTTAATATCAAAGAACACATCTATCTGTTTTTCTATGTACTTAACAAATTCCTCATCCTGAAGCCATTTATGCTGAAATTGCCACCTACCTGGATCCTTTGACAATTTCTTATCTACATATATTAGACAGCAGGGTGCATGATCAGAGATCACGATGTTATCATAGAAACAGTTTTGAATCTTGGACCTTAATTCTGTGGAGATCAAAAAATAGTCAATACGTGAGAATGTCTTGTAGGTATTAGAATAACAAGAGTAGGCTTTGACTTGTGGTTTCATTTCTCTCCATATATCTAGCAATCTCAATTCTTTCATAAAATGATTAATGGTCATCCTGCATCCATTGTGCGTACAGTCCAGTCCTGTTGATCTATCTATACTGGGATTCAATGTACAATTAAAATCCCCTGCTATTATATGTTGCCCTGTAAGTGATGATAAAATAAGAAATAAATTAGCAAAGAAGTTTTGATCATCTATATTGGGACTGTATAAGTTCACCAGATTTATATTTTCTAATAACAAAGATCCTTGGATGATTAGATACCTTCCTAATTTGTCTCCAATTACATTTTTCACTTGAAATGGGACTGTTTTATGTATGAGAGTCATAACTCCCCTAGCTCGGGATGAAAATGATGAGGTGAACACATTACCTTGCCATCTTCTCCTAATTCTTTTTACATCCTCCTCTATTAGATGAGTTTCTTGTAAAAACACAATTTTTGAACCTATGTCTTTCATTTTATTCATAACTTGTTTAAGTTTTTTTAGATTTTGTAGACCTCTGCAATTCCATGAAGTTAAATTAAGATTAACGCTTTGGTTTATGCTCAATAAGGAGTTTGAGATTACCTCGCAATATAAACATGCTCATACAGAGAAGCAAAAACATGGATGGTTGAACATTCATCCCACAAACTACACACAAACAAATTCCCCCTCCCCACATTCGTGGTAATCCCCCCAAAATCAAAAAAAAAATTCTGTCTCCCGCTATAGCCAGTGACTGCTCCACACCCGCGAGGATCAGTCAAACCACTCTTTCTTTCTCCTCTCAATCACCCTGACTCTACTGCTTTTAATGACATAACATTAACTCTCTTCTGTAGTTTTTCCAACTTAACTCCAAAATTTTATAGCAACTTTGTACATCACAGCTTTTTTTTTTTTTAATATAATACAATCTATAATTTGTAAACTTGCTATATGTTTCAGATCAGTCAGATGCCTGTGCAAATGCTTAAATATTCTACCTTTCTTTATATCTTGTTCATGCTTCAAGCTTAGCTCCCACCAGTCTCTCCTTGGATCTGCTTGATAAGCTCCTGCGCCTCCTGAGGGGTCTTGAAGGTGTGGGTTCTCCCTTTATATGTGACCAGCAGTCTTGCCGGATGAATCACTCCGTGACGAATCCCGAGGTTGCGCAGCTCTTTACGGGCGGGGTCAAACTGTTTCCTTAATTGTTGAATTCCTGTGGCCAAATCTGGGTAGAACCGCACCTGTTGATCCTGGTATTTAATTTCTCCTTTAGCTCGCGCCGCGTTGGTGACCGTCATCATGTCTCTGTAGTTGAGGAACTTCATAATCAGCGTCCTCGGTGGTGTCTTATTATCTCTCGGTGGGCCGATTCGGTGAGCGCTCTCTAAGACTACCGATGACTGCAGATCCGCGTTGTTCAGCGCTTTTGGAATCCACTTTTCCAAAAAGGAACATGTATCCTGTCCCTCCATTCCCTCCGGGAGGCCCACCAACCTCAGATTGTTCCGTCGCGACCGGGATTCTAAGTCCAGGACATTATCTTCCAGACGTTTATTTTTTAATTCCAATGTCTGCACCTTTAATTGTAGGCTGGTGACATCATCCTCAGCGCTGGAGATTCGGAGCTCCGCCTGCAATACTCGCTCCATACAGTCGCTTATTTCCTTTCTCAATCCTTCTATAGCTGCTATAATCCCATCGAATTTAGATGAAAAGTCTGCTCTCATGGAGCTGATGGCAGCGAGCACCGCACTCGTGCCCTCCCCAGCAGTCACCGCTCCGCCGCTAGCTCCCTCCTCCGTCATTGTCTTTGGAGATTTTTCTGCTTCGTCACGAGCGTGGAAGTCTGTTAGCTTGGACTGTTTCGACGATGCACTTTTTCCACCGCCTAATTTCCCAGCCTTAGGCTTTACCATATCCGCGCCCAAACGCTGGGATAGGTTTTTGTTCCAATTGAGAGAGTTTTAGCCAACTTTTTATTTTTAGGAGCAGAGCAGAGTGAAACACGTCTTCCTACGTGGCCGCCATAACCGGAAGTCCTTTCTAAGAGATTTTTTATAAATTAAAAGATGATTTCTCCAAGCTGAATAGATTTCATCTAAATTAGTGGAGCACCATTTTCTTTCTAATTGACGAGTCTTCTGTTTTAAGCTACGAGTTTCTGTGTTGAACCAAGGAGTTAGAATTTGGCAAAAAAAAAAAAGATTTGACAAAGCCAACCCACTGCTGTCCTTGAGAACCGCCCACTGCTCTATTATTTGGCCGCCTAGCTGTCTGTCATGTAGATGGAAGGAGTGCTAAAGGTAGTCTATTAGCCCCTGAGCTATTATCCCCCCAGCTAACACTAGTACCATGAGGCTCGCACCGAGCGCAGCTTGTATTGTTGTTTTCTTCAGATCTTGGTCGCCCTAATAGCCATCCATGTTACCACCTGGTTTACCAATCCACAGTTGACAATATACCTCATGTCAATCTGTCCCATCCCACAATAATTCTGCCATGATTCCACAGCAAACTGGCAGCACCAGCACGCCGGTCGCTGCAACCAATGTGGCCTGGGACCCGAGGCTGCTGGCTCTCACGGCCAGCTCCCCCACCATCCTCCTTGCGACTCCATTCTCCTCTCGCAGGCAGTGTAGGGGAGCTGCCTCGTGACAGGGCATCCCCAGCTGGCCGTGGGAGCAGAGTTCTGCAGATCGGTACACTGTCCTTTGAGATCCTGTGGTACAGTAGCCTGGCTTGGCATGCTTTGGCTCGGGCAGCAGCCTCGGGTCCCAGGCCAGGTCGGTTGCAGTGATCGGGGGGCTGCCCGGCGTGCAGTGCTAGCGATTTGTTGTACAATCATGGCAAAATTATTGGGAGACGGGTTGGAGTGACACGAGACACACCACTGACTGTAGATCAGTGAACCAGTGCCGCTCATCTGAGTTAGCAGGAGGCTAAAAGCTAAAGGTTAGAAGCTAGTCAGCTAATGGCTAACTGACATAAGAGGGAGGGCGGAGTTGAAATGGTGAAGGATGTTTCTTAAAGTGATAGGCTTTAAATCAGAGTGTTTCAAGAAAGCAGGGATGGCAACAGGAAATTCTGATTTCAGTTGAAATCTAATTTGGTCGATTGACTTATGGGGGGGCCAGGGGGCGCAGCCCCCCTGAAGCTGAGAGGTTTTCAGTAAAACAGAAGTAATTTAGACTGAAAAAAATGATTAAAAAAAATGAAATACTAGACTTAGATAAACCATTAAATTTAATGAAAAGTTAACTTACTTTTTCTTCAATGTTGTCTCACTGTCTTTAGTCCAACATATTAAACAGTTCTATAAGAGTTTATTACACTATTTACACTGGTCACCAAGTCACTTCTAATGTGAAACTTTCTTCCTTTTGGCAGCAAGCTGTGTCAGTCTCTGAACTTTGAACTTCATCTCCTTTTCTGGTTTCTTCAGAAATTGTCAGAGTGTTTCTGTTACCTCGTCAAACTTTGAGCCAATTTTCACCTTTACCGTCACTTTTCTCTCAAGCCAATTCCATTGGAACTTATTTTTGACACTTTTTTCTATTTCTAACACTGATGACTCCTGATCCTTCGATAAAAATCTCATAATTCTGCTGAAAACAATACCGAAAGCTCAGATTTCCAACACGAACCAGGGATGTGATTTGGGTTTGGGGAAATTATCTGAAAATTCAGCAGGGGGTCTGGGGTTTTTATGATTTTTAAGTACCAGAACTGTGCTTAAATGACATAAAACAAACAGCTAAATGCCACTTATTACTGTATAATATTGATTTATGTTCCAAGAAGATAGCATTCCTAAAATATTCCCACAAGCATTATCCATCACATGCTTTAACACTTGATCAAAATCAGTTAATTTTATCTATTCCATAATAGAAATAAAATTCATTTATACCATTACTTTTTATAATTTCAGCATTCATTTCAGATCACCAGTTTCAATCTCCATTGAGTCTTGAGCAGTTCATTTTGCACAATCATTGATGTAGCCAAGTCTTAGAAATATTCAAAAGTTATGAGTCAATGTCCACTGTGCAATGTCAATTTCAAACTGTTTGGAATCATAAAAGTAATGTAACTAAATTGTTTTGCTATTTTTTTTCTCCTCAACACCATTGTCAGGGCGCTGCGGGAGTTTTTGGGGATGGTTAACTTTTATAACCGTTTCCTCCCCCGCACAGCCCAGCTCATACAGCCGTTGTACGCCGCACTCAAGAAACGGAAACCGGCGGACAGACTCAACTGGACTCCTGAGCGGGAGCAGGCGTTCTCTGAGGTTAAAACAGCTCTGGCAAACGCTGCACTACTGGCGCACCCAGACCTGGTGGCTCGGATAGCGCTCACTACCGACACCTTGGACATGGCCATAGGGGCCGTCGTGGAGCAATGCGTTGCCGGTTCTTGGCAGCCACTCACCTTTTTTAGCAGATCTTTGCACGACAGTGAGCGTAAATACAGTGTGTTCGACAGCGAGTTAATGGCTCTCCACCTGGCCATACGCCACTTCCAGTTCTGCTTGAAAGGGCGCACCTTCACTGCGTTCGTGGACCACAAGCCACTACCATACTTAACGTACTTAATCTTCCCGGAAGATAAAAAAAAGCGGAATTCCGCGAATTAGCGGAAAAATCACATCCCTGAGAACACGCCGCCATGAATTTTTGATAAAGCATATAACGAGCCATTTGATTGGTCCAATCGTTTGCAACTATCCAATCGCAGGGCTGTTTACAATACAGCAGTAGCTTGAGTACAAAACATCCGGGTTATTGCGGGAGACTTGACCCGGGGAAGCGCCAAGCCCTTATGTAATCATGTTGATTTTCGCTAAAATCGGTAACAATAAGGTACCTTACCCCCCCCCCCTAAAATTTTCTCAACGGATTTAGACGATTCACAGAAATGATCAATTTGAAAATAAATCGGCGGAAATCCGCGGATCGGCGGAAAATTGCCATCCCTAAGAAAGCCAGGAAAATACAAAAATTTGCTTCAATAATTAAAAAATTCAAGAAAATGTGAACAAAATGTGTCACAAACATTTCATTAAGACATGTGTGAGCTGTTAAAATGTGGAAAAAGTGCAGTCAATGACCTCTTTAATCCTACTCTGTGGGATGCTCTTTTTTGTTTTTCTAAATAATCCAACCCTGATCTGTACTTGTATATATATTTATATATACATATTTGCCTCCAACCTATGTGTAGAGGTCCGTGGTCTTAATGGTGCCACTTGCTTGGTGTCAGTCCTTGCTTAAAAGACAGTGCACTGGTGTTGACTCTGGGGCTGACAGATGGATCTTATTTGACTAATTTTGTAATGTATGGGGTTTTATAACAAAGGGGTGAATACATATGCACAAACCACTTTTCAGTTCTGTATTTTTTTATATTTTTTTTTTTTAGAATTATTTAGAAGTTTCTTTTATTTCACTTCATTGATGGAAAGGGTGTGTGTGTGTGTGTGTGTGTGTGTGTGTGTGTGTGTGTGTCTCCCCGTCCCCATTACATAAAATCAAATTAAAAATCCATTTAAAATATTAGGTTGCAAGGTAACAAAACAGAATGCCAAGGGGGTGCATAATTTTGCAAGTCACTGTGTCAACACACCTACTGACACAACATTTAACATTTGTATAGTCTTAAACAACTTGCACTTCCTAGAATGGACACACAATTTGTCTGCTTCTTACACATACACACAGGGCATGGATGTAAGAGAGGCTATCACTCTTGGGCAGACTGCTGTCCAGTCTCCTCTGGCCTCAGCAGAGATCTGCTCCACTCCTCACCCGATTGTCTCACCTAACATCTCTAGCCGCCACAGGCCTGCCGCCCCCTGCCCGCATCATCAATCTGCACTGGCCCCGGCCCCTTTGATTAATGATGATCTATACCGGAGGGATAGAGGGCTCAGGGACGGGGAAAAAGGGGACAGGTGCTGGTGTGTTCTGCCCACCCATGTGATCCCAGAATGCCACAGTGCCACATCATGGCAAGCTGGAACTGTAGTTCAAGAGCCCTAGGAAGGAAGGAGCAGGCTGAGCGGTGGGAGGGTGGGGGGTGGGGTAGTGACCTTCAAGTTCGGGGGCAATGGTGCAGGGTCGCACATGGCACCAGCTGGAAATGTCACACTGTCAGATGTCAGCGGGCAGGCTAAGTATAACCTGGTCAGCACCTGGAAGGACGTCCTCTAATTAGAAGCGTGTTGGGCCATGTTGGATCAGACAGGGACAGCACACTTTGTCACTGCCTTGCAAATACACATAAAAACACACCAGCATTTTTATCCATGTACACGTCTTCAGGGGAGTCCTTTCTTTGCGTTGCCTCATGCAAAAACCCTTTGCTGAACACAAGCTACAGCCAAATATATACTTAACACAAACTTAGATTCTCAAATTATTCTCCTCCGTGTCCTCATAGGAACTAAATAAGAAAAAAAAAACAACAACTTCAGGACGTGAACTCGCACACAAAGTCATACTGCTTCAGTGACCTTTTGGATTGTCACTATAAATAGAGTGTATTTCCACTCACATTCTATGTTACAGAGCTCAATGAATTATTTAGTAGCCTATTCCAATGGGCAAGTTTTTCTTTTTCTTTTTTTTTTACTCCTCCATGCTGATGGCTCAAGTACAAAAAGGCAAAGCACAGCACCAACAGGAACAGTTCAGCCAACAACACCAAGCTTACACTTTCAGCCTTTTGTCTGTCAAAAGTTTTGTCATCACAATAGCATCATGAGCATCCAGTTCCTGGCAGATCATTTTGTGAAGCGAGCACAGATTTGCGGAGGAGAGACGGGCATCTCTGGGTGACTGAGCTTCTCTTCCTCGTGGGCTCTGTGCCTGCACCGAGGCCAGTGTCAGCTCCCTGTGCTGGTTCCAGCTCAGGTTTGACGATGCTATCAGTTTGTCTCCATGTTGTCACACCCTCCCTGACACCTGCCACCAATGCGACTTCCATCGGCGTTCGCTTGCCTGTTTCTCTCCCCTTCGCTACGCTTTTCTCCTGCGCCTCATCCGTCTCACTGCCAGGCGCTTGTCCACTCCACCTCACCTCTCGCTCCGTGGCCAGGGCTGCCGTCAAATAACTTCATTAGCTTTCCACCTCTGTCACGCCGGCCTGCTCCCCCTCTGACAATTGGCTGCTGTTTTTTTTTCTCCCGGAGAAGGGAAAAAAAAAAAAGCAAAGGGCTACGTGGGGCAGGTTGAGAACCCAACAATAGCTGACAGTGTGCCAGACACCGGACAGTAATACTGATGGCTGCAGTGGGGATGTATGGACCAGAGGTCACACACAAACGGCCTGCCTGTATCTGTTCATGCAGAGCTGGAAAGCAAGGGACACACAAGATTAAATCTGAATGTTCACAAAGAGACAAAACTAAAGACACATTTCAAAATCCAAGAGATAGTGCAGCCCAGCATTTTTATACTCAAACATACAACTCTACAGTGACACTGAAAAACAACTCACAGGAAAGCACAGTTGAATTTCCATCTACAGTGTTAGAATTCTGTCTTTGCATCACATTGCTGTAGCAAAGGCACTGGATGGAAGACCCTCTCCAAGGGAATGGATAAATAAGACAATTGCAGAAGCATTGTGACAGATGCAACACCTCCTACAACCCCCTGCATGCCAATTATTCACACCCAGTCAGGGTCAAGCTCGTTGTGCCTGTGTCACCGCAGCGGGGGTTGGGCGGGGGGAGTTTGGAGGGTGTGCAGTGCCCACTGTCATTATTAACTCAGGGTCCACCGGGCACAGGGTAGGGGCTGTGAATTTCAAAGTGTCTCTGTGGCTTTCATCTCCAAATCAAAATGTGGATCACACTGGATAGCTAACGGTTGTGTCAGCATGCAAGGATAAAAATCAAAGGGTATCAGTAGAACACTCAATGGAAAGCAGGACAGCAGCAAAAAAAAAAATAAAAAAAAAATGAAATGCTTATTATGTCAGAGGTCACCAGAAGTTCACTGGCTTTTTATGCCTGGGGAACTCAATGCAACTCCCTCTTTGCCTTTTACTCCCGCTCCATCACTTGCCATCACTTTATCTGTCTCACTTTTTTTTTTTTTATCGTTCTCCATGCAGCTTTTTATACATGTCTTCCCAGCCCCCTCTCATAGGCCTAGTGGGATTGAGGCACTGAGACAGCAGTGTAAAAGCAGGAGGGATGAGCTGCTCGTGTACACACTCAATCCGGGCTGGCAGGGAGGTCAAAAGAAATGGAGTCTAAGGTCCCAGGAGGAACTTCCTCACCTCTCTCTTCCTGGCTTCTGGATGGCATGGCCAAGTCTCGCAAAGATCCGAGCTCACATCTTTTGGGTTTCAGAACCCTCTCACTTTAACTCCACCCCCAAACAAAGGAAGAACTTTGTGATCAAAGAGGCAGTATTCATTAAAACTCATCATAATGCATTCAGGTTCAACATCCTCTCATCCTGTCTTTTTATATCCTCTCTCACTCTCCTTGAATGACGCCCTGACTAAGATGTCCGCCACTTGACACTGGGCTGACATTGCAGGGAGCCATTGTGACTCCTCTGGGAGTTGCCTGGGCTCAATTGTGCAGTCTGGGAGCGAAGCACAACTGGCACCCAGGGGGCATCCATGTGGAGCTGGGGCGTGCAAGATCGAGGGGGAGTTAACTAAGCCAGCCCAGTCCCTACGCATCCTGGCGGGGTCACAGGATGGCGCTGAGGGCGCTAATCATCTCAAATTATGAATTCCCTTTTAATTATGAATTATGCATAAATTTTTAATTAATCTAATGTTCCCAGGGTTTTTTCCTTCCATCCACACTCTCAAGATCTCAATCTAATTACACAGCATTAAGTGGAAGAGTGGCAGTCGTCGCCCCGACCCTGGCGCTCAACCTTGGTCAACCTTTTTCCATCAATCTTGCACCCGTCTCCAAGCTCATGCTTTGATATTTCTGCAACATTGTGAAATGCATCTAAACATGGGATGAACAGCATGTTTGTGATGTGTGCAGAACTTGTTAATAAATGCAGTGTCATTACATTTCAAAGCATTTTATACTGTAACTTTTCCAGCAGTATAAATTGCTCTACTATATCAAATGGTATCAACTGCAACTTCAGTGTTAAAAGAAAATCTTGCATTATAAGTACATTTTCACATTTTTCAGGAAGCAAAAAAGTAAATTACATCATTACTTTGTCAAAACACCAACACATCGAAGAGGAAAATGGCTAAAACTGCAATTTTTCTCCTCTTCAACACTAACAAGATGTGAGCAAGAAAAATTAAGCCATCAATGACTGCAGTTGAGGTGCTCGTGAGTAAAACATTTAGTCCGCATCTGCTTTAGTGGAGTGGCAATCCAGTTAAGCAGCACTAGCATCAGTGGCCAGCTGCAGAAAGATAGAAACACAACATAAAGACCATCAAGTGTAATTTCATAATACTTGGCAAAAGAAGCTACAAAAGAAAAATAACCATTATATATTATTAATTCTTGGTTTAAATTAATCTTATAAATTGTAGAAGATCAGGTTCATTTAGATATTCCAGTGGCTACTTCAAGGAAGAAAAATGTATTTTTTACAATGAGGAACTGATTTTTATGTATGAATATGTAGAGTTGAAAATATAAGTTTAAATACACAGTGTAAAAAGACAACCTTTTTTTACTCACTATCAGACATTAAATCAGACTAAACTTTTCCTGTTTTAGGTTAGGATTACCAAAGTTATTTCTATTTGCTAAATGCCAGAATGATGAGAGAATTTTTTATTACTTTTTTCAAAGTCAGAAGTTTACATACACTAAGATTACTATGCCTTTAAACAATTTGGGAAAGCCCAGATGAAGATGTCATGGTTTTGGAAGTTTCTGATAGGTTAATTGACAAGATTTGAGTTAATTGGAGGCACACCAGTGGATGTATTTTAAGGCATACCTCAAACACACTATTCCTTGTGTGACATTATGGGAAAATTAAAAGAAATCAGCCAAGATATCAGAAAGAGAATTATAGATCTCCACAAGTCTGATTCATTCTTGGGTAGAATTTCCAGGTGCCTGAAGATGCCACATTCATCTGTTCAATCAAACACAAGTATAAACACCATGAGAATGTTCAGCCATCATACCACTCAGGAAGGAGATGGGTTCTGTGTCCCAGAGATGAATGTGTTTTTGTGTGAAATGTGCACATCAACCCCAGAACAAAAGCAAAAGACCTTGTGAAGATGCTGGCTGAAGCTGGTAAAAGAGTGTCATTATCCACAGTGAAACAAGTCCTGTACCAACATGGGCTGAAAGGCCACTCAGTGGGGAAGAAGCCATTACTCCAAAAGCAGTATAAAAAAGCCAGATTACAGTTTGCAGTTTACACTCTACCAACATCACTTCGACCTGACATTGTTTTATGGTCAACAGCTAGCAAACAGGACGTGATGACTGAGCTAACAGTACCATAGGAAAATGGCATTGAGGAAGCCTATGAGAGGAAGAAACTGCTATATGCCGACCTAGTGGCAAACTGCCATGAGAATGGCTGGGAAGCAACAACTTACCCAGTAGAGGCTGACTGTCGTGGCTTTGTCAGCCTCTCAGTTAAGTGGTTTCTGAGAGACATTGGATGTAGTTTGTCAAGGATTAATAAAGCTCTCCAAGAACCTGCTGAAGAAGCAAAGAAAGGGAGCTTTTGGCTGTGCCTACGAAGAAATAACAAAAGTTGGGGGACCAAAGAAGCCACATAGATTGCCTGAGTAGCTATACCCAGCTGCAGGGAGTGGCAGAGAGATGTCCCTGTACACTGCCCCACCATCTGGAGATGTTCTGAGATTAAAGGGACGAAACATCAGTGAAAGATGACTCTTAGCTGAAGACCCAGCAGCTGGGTAGTTGGGCACTGGCGGAGGTGCGTCAAGCAGAAATGCTTTGCAGGCAACATCAGCCTGTCTCTAAATTTGCAAATGCACACAGGGACAAAGACCTTAAAGAGAGGTAGTCGGATACCCAAAAGCCGATGGTGTATAGAACATGTATATTAGGATTTGTATGTGAAATTTCAGCATCGAAACTGCTCCCGTTTAGCTGTAATTAATATTCAAAAATGATATTTTCGGGACGAAAGAATTCAAGTGTCCTGGCATTTGTTTACTTCTCGGGGCCGCCACCGGAGAGCGAGCAGTGTGCAAAATGCTAATTTTGTGACCATTCAAGCGCGCCGCACTTCAGTGACTGGATGGTTTGGGTGTCAATCACACAAACAATATGGCGCGTGGAAGAAAACATCATTGTCGGAGTCAGCTAGAAAAAGACTGAAAGTAGAGCAGGATAATCTTCGAAACAAAAGTCGTGTAGCATTAAAAAGTGAGAAGGATCACTGGGAAGCTTTCAAGAACAGGCAGCAGTTGAAGGATGATGAAGTCGTCAAAATTCTCTTGGATACGTAAGTAAACGTATTGGGTTTGTGCTGCGTGTTTTCATAGATATTCTGCAAAGCCAGGGGGCCATACAGTGCAACTTCGAATGTTGTGAAATAACATTGTAGTCTAGTTTGTGATATGCATCTCCATACCTGCCAACTTTTCAAACCTGAAAAGCCTAGTAGCTAGCCGGGGTCCAGGGGCCAATGCTAATGCTAATAATGCTAAAGCTAATAATAATAATGCTAATATTTGCCAAACAAATATTAGCATTAAATCAAGTTAGAATGTAGCTAACAACCTCATATTTCTTCAACTTTCAAACCTGAAAAGCCTAGTAGCTAGCCGGGGTCCAGGGGCCGCAGTGTCAAACAAATATTAGCATTTGACATAGAAGTCACATATTAATTATATTAAAGGTAAAATATCTAAATCAATTGCAATACTACACAGAGCGAAATATTTGCTGAATCAACCCACATTATATACTTTGTATCATTCATTAATACTCCCATACATAACATATTGTACTGAAGTATGGGGAAATACATATAAAACAAACATATATCCAGTCTTTATGCTTCAGAAGAGAACTATTAGAATAACAAACAAAGCTGCTTACAGGGAACCAACAAACCCACTTTTTCTTAAATTAAAAGCTCTCAAGTTGAAAGATCTGGTTGACTTTAAAACTGCAGTAATAATGTTTAAAGCAAAGAATCTGTCATTGCCCACAAATATCCAAAAGTTGTTCCAAATAAGGGAGAAACAATATCGTTTCAGAGGAACATGTATGTTTCAAAAACCTTCAGTGAGAACTACCACCAAGCAACACTGTGTTTCAGTGCAAGGAGTCAGATTATGGAACGATTTTGGACCTGAATTAAAATCATGTACAACGCTTGGACAATTTAAACAAAAACTAAAGGAAGAAATACTCCAAACATATATACAAGATGACATGTAAAATCATATAAGGATTGTTATAGCCAGTCTGTGTTGTGTTGTTACTTAGTTTTTTTGTCACGTTTTGTCTTAGCTTTGTTCTGAATTGTAATCGCTCTTGTTTTGTTTTTCTTTTGAATTCTTGGATGGAACATGGGTGGGCAATATAAGCTGCGGCTTCAGCCATCACCCATTTCAGATAACTTATGTTGAACTGTATAATCAGAGGAGTTCTTGTTTAATTTGACCTTGTTGGATTTTTTCGCCTTTGTCCGAAATAAAGATTCATTCATTCATTAAATTTGCATTCAAAAGACTATCTTAACACTGCATAGAACTTCGAATAGGCCAGATGTGATGTATTATGAATACTAGAAAAGCACTCGGAGAGCGCAGACCCCCACCAAGCGCCACAGTTCCCCTCCATACAGTGTTTAACATCATAAATAAAATATTGAAAATGGCCCTATCTCGCAATGTTAAATTAAAAAAAAAAAAATCCTTTAAAAAATTCCTGGATCCAGATCACCACCAAAATCTAATCATCTGTAGGATACCCCATTTCTGACAATCTGTGAAAATTTCATGAAAATCCGTCCATAACTTGGGTTTACTCCGGGATTTCTCCGGTTTCCTCCCACATGCCAAAAACATGCATGTTAGGTTAATTGGCTGTTCTAAATTGTCCCTAGATATCTGTTTCCTATAGGCCCTTAGAATAGAGGGTTAGTATTAATGAAAGCGCTTTGAGTGGTCTTTGTGACTAGAAAAGCGCTATATAAGTGCAGGTTAGTTAGTAGTTAGTTAGTTATCTTGCTAACAAAAAAAACAAAAAAACAGACAGACAAACCAACACTGATGATCACATAACCTCCTTGGCGGAGGTAACTAGAAGACTAGAAATATCAGCAGGGTATACTAGCACTGACACAGACACGTGCGTAAATGACGGCAAAATCGCTCTGATATTTTATGTGTTTACATGATACACCAAGCATGACAAGGCTTGCAATTACACAGCACATGTTCTTCAAGTTTGCCGCTAGCGTCACTGGCACTGGTCTTGTGTTTTTTCGTTCTTACGTGGTCTTTCACATCGCTGATTCCGCCATGTCCAATCAAAAAGTCTTGTCTACACAAAGTGCAATTTGCGTAATTTTCACCCCTTCTTGAGCGAATAATAACTCCCGGAAATGCTTTGCTGTATTCCTCGTTTGTGTTTCACGCTCGTTAGTGATTTTTCTCCGGCAGACTCCATGATGAAAACGTATAATTCTTACCTGATTGCCTCGCGATTGCACATGGAAAATTGGCTCAGACCTCTCGCACATGCGCAATACACCTACATGAAGCAGTGCCGATTGCCTTTGTTCTAAATTTAGATACGATTCCAAGCGACAGCGTGTTTGGAATTGCTTTCGTGTTTTCCGTGTTTTTTTTTTTTTACGATTTAAAATTTTTGACTGAATTTTTTAGTGAAAAACCGTAATTTTGAATAATAAAACCGGAACCCGGAACGGGGTCTGAAAAACCGGAACCATTACGGCAAAACCGGAGTAGTTGGCAGGTATGCATCTCATTCGATCGTGTTGTTAATATAGCACATTTTTTGTGGAAATGTTACTATTATTAGTTGTGAAATGTGTTATAAAATGATTAGACTATGGAAGTCAGGTTATTTCGCACCTCAGACAGAGACAATGAATACACATGGGAGAACAATGCCCAAGAGGGTGAGAGGGGGTTGAATGAAGTGTAGTGTAAATATCATGCTGTGTATGAGGAAGTGCCTTCAAGCTTGGGAAGGTTACTTGATATATAGAGAGGAGTGCTTGCTGTAACCAGTCAGTCTGTTCTGTGCTTGTGAGATGTGAGTGTATAATAAATCATCTGACATGAAGCTGCCTCTTCATTTACACACTCCACACTGGTGACCCAAGACGTATTATGGAACACGAGGCGAAAACCCCGGAGCCGGCCCGGTCGGGAAGCCCCTGAGACGCAGCAGCCATTCCACAGAGAGCCAGGACTGGAACCCCCAGCAACGCACGTGCAGTTTCAGTCAAGCTACCGGATTTCTGGCAGCACAACCCGCGCTCTTGGTTCCACCACACCAAGGCCCAGTTCGCCCTCTGGGGAGTAACGGCAGACGACACGAAGTTCTACCATGTGGTAGCAGCGCTGGACTCCCGCACAGCCCAGCAGGTAGCGAGCCTGCTCGATCAGCCACCAGCCAGCAACAAATATGAGGCACTCAAGGCTGCGCTCACCCAGCACTACACGCTCTTGGAATGTGAGAGCGCTGAGAGGCTCCTGGCGCGGACCGAGTTAGGAGATGGGTCGGCCGTAGACCTGATGGAGAAGATGCTGGCGTTAATGGGCACGGACGACGGGCACTTTCTTGTTTGCCCACCTTTTCCTCCGCAACCTTCCAACAGTGGTGAGAGAGGTTCTGGCCAATTCGCCGTTGCTGGCCGCGCGTGACTACCATGCGCTAGCCCAGGAGGCGGACCGGATCATCCTCACCACCAGGGCGATCACAGTCAACGCAGCAGCAGCGGAGCCCAGCGAGACGACCAGAGGAGACGAGGAGCCACCGACGGTAGCAGCAGTGGGGGCCAAGGAGCGCCAGAGAGACACGCTCTGCTTCTACCACCGCCGCTTCAGAGAGAACGCACGCAGATGTGCGCCACCGTGCCAATTCAAGCGCTCGGGAAAACGCCGAGGCCGACGGTCGGTAGCAGCTGCGACCCTCGGTGAAGAGAACAAGCTGCTCTACATGACGGACGCGCACTCAGGGAGGCGTTTCCTCGTGGACACCGGAGCCCAGAAGAGCTTCATCCTGCCGACCTACGCCGACCGGCTGGCAGGACCTAGCGGCCCCGTGATGCTGGCAGCAAACGGCTCGGAAATTAAGACATTTGGTGAGAGGACACTGATCTTATCTCTACACGGCCGTACATACGAGTGGACTTTTGTCGTAGCAGCACTGAATTACCATATCCTGGGGGCTGATTTTCTGTGTGCACATGGTTTACTGGTTGATGTTGCTAACAGGCGCCTGGTTAATGCACTGTCCTTTGACTCTCTCCCCTGTATAGCTCGAGTGACCCAGCCAACAGCACAAGCCAACGTCACAGCTCCAGGCGGTAAGTTCCACGCACTGCTTGCTCAGTTCCCAGCACTCACTGTCCCAACGTTTTCAGCGGCCATCGCTAAACACGGGGTGGAGCACTTTATTACCACCACCAGGCCACCCGTTTTTGCAAGACCTCGCCGCTTGGATGCAGCTAAACTGGCCATAGCGCGCGAGGAGTTCACCAACCTGGAAAGGTTGGGCATCATCAGACGTTTGAAAAGCCCATGGGCATCCCCGCTACACATGGTCCCTAAGGCTGAGGGATCGTGGCGACCGTGCGGTGATTTCCGCAGGTTGAACAACGCCACAGCACACAACCGCTACCCGATTCCCCACATACAGGATTTTTCCGTCCACCTCGCCGGAGCACGCATTTTTTCCAAAATAGACTTGGTCCGCGGTTACCGTCAAGTACCAGTGCGCACTGAGGACGTACCCAAAACAGCAGTAATAACTCTGTTCGGTTTATTCGAGTTCCTGCGCATGCCATTCGGGTTAAAAGGTGCGGCACAGACGTTCCAGCGCATGATGGATGCAGTGCTGCGCGATCTCCCGTTCGTGTTCGTCTACCTGGACGATATCCTAGTAGCCAGTCCATCCAAAAACGAACACGAAACCCACCTCAGGATGGTTTTCCAGAGGTTGGAGGAGCACAGGTTAATAATCAACCCGGCGAAATGCCAGTTCAGCGTAACGGAGATTGATTTTTTGTGGCACCGCGTCTCTCCGGAAGGAGCGATCCCGCTGCCTGACAAAGTGCGCGCCATGGCGGATTTTCCACGGCCTCAGATGGTCAGGGCGTTGCAGGAATTTTTAGGGATGGTGAACTTTTATAACCGTTTCCTTCCCCGCGCAGCGCAGCTCATGCAACCATTGTACGCCGCGCTCAAGAGACAGAAACCCGCGGATAGGGTCGAATGGACCCCGGAGCAAGAGCGGGCATTCTCGGAGGTTAAAGTAACCCTGGCAAATGCCGCACTGCTGGCGCATCCGAACCCGGCGGCCCGGATAGCACTCACCACCGACGCTTCAGATGTGGCCATAGGGGCTGTCGTAGAGCCGCGCGTCGCCGGGGCTTGGCAGCCGCTCGCTTTTTTCAGCAGAACTTTGCGCGACAGCGAATGTAAATACAGTGCGTTTGACAGGGAGTTGCTGGCTCTCCACCTGGCCATACGCCACTTCCAGTTCTGGCTGGAAGGGCGCAGCTTCACCGCGTTCGTGGATCACAAGCCACTAACGTTCGCGATGGCCAAGGTTTCAGAACCGTGGTCGGGCCGGCAGCAGAGACAGCTGGCCGCAATCTCAGAGTTTACTACCGATATTCAGCATGTGTCGGGTAAACTGAATGTGGTGGCGGACTGCCTCTCGCGCGCCGTGGTGGCCCCGGTCTACGTGGGGATAGATTACGCAGCCATGGCCGCGGAGCAGATTAGCGATGCAGACGTGCGCGCGCTCCAGTCTGGACCAACAGGATTAAGGCTGGAGAGCAGGGTGCTGCAAGACGGCATGCCCCCCCTAATCTGCGATGTCTCCACGGGACGCCCGCGTCCGGTGGTCCCGGTCGCGTGGCGCCGCCGCGTGTTTGAGTCAGTTCACACTCTGGTGCACCCAGGAGTGCGCACATCGGTCAAAATGGTGGGAGGGAAGTTTGTGTGGCCGAGCCTACGCAAACAAGTAAAAGAGTGGGCTGCAGCCTGCGTGGCGTGCCAACGAGCCAAGGTACACAGACACACGAAGGCTCCCTTGGAGCCGTTTCGGGTACCGGCTAAGAGGTTCGACCATGTTCACGTGGACCTCGTGGGCCCCCTCCCGCCATCACAGGGGTGCACGCACCTCCTGACAGTGGTGGTCCACACCACGCACTGGCCAGAAGCAGTCCCACTGGTGGCAACCACGTCCACAGACGTAGCACGCGCTTTTTTAACAGCACGGGTGTCGCGTTTTGGAGTCGCGTCGGACATTACGTCCGACAGGGGCCCTCAATTTGTTTCCAAACTCTGGTCCGCGATGGCCCACAGCCTAGGTGTTACAATTCACCGCACAACCGCATAAAACCCACAGGCCAATGGGTTATGCGACCGTTTTCATAGATCACTGAAAGCAGCACTCAGGGCTTCACTGACGGATGCAAATTGGGTGGACAGGTTGCCGTGGGTTTTATTGGGGTTGCGCTCCGCGCCAAAAGAGGATCTGGAAGCTTCCCCGGCAGAGCTGGTTTTTGCGCAGCCCCTACGGCTGCCTGGGGAATTTCTGCCAGATAATCCCGCGCCGGACAGCTGCCCGTCTCAGCTTTTGCAGCGTAGCGCAAACACAGACATGCTGCCGGGCCCGGCCCACCACTGTTTTCCGCGTGTTTTCGTGCCTAAAACTTTGAAGAACGTGGAGTTCGTGTTCGTCAGACACGACGCCCACCGCCCTCCATTGCGCCCACCCTATGATGGACCGTTCAGAGTGTTGGAAACAGGGGATAAGCATTTTGTGCTAAAATTGAGGGGTAGACGGGAGAAAATTGGCATAGACAGACTCAAACCCGCCTTTGTAGTGGCGGATGAGCAAGTGCTGTTGGCGAGGGCTCCTCGATGTGGAAGACCACCACGGAGAACTCCCCAGGGGAACGATTCATCAGAGCAGCCACATGGACAGAGCGAACCCCTCCCCCCCCACCCCCACGGCTCACCCGCAGTCGGACACACTCCCAGCAGCCCCCCACCGGCACAGCAGCACCACGGAGGCAGTAAACCCCAGTTACAGCAGATATGGGAGGAGACTGAAGCCGAAACAGCATGTGGACTGATATTCTATTGTTCTATCTAAGATGCTGGGGGGGCGGTATGGAAGTCAGGTTATTTCGCACCTCAGACAGAGACAATGAATACACATGGGAGAACAATGCCCAAGAGGGTGAGAGGGGGTTGAATGAAGTGTAGTGTCATACACAGCACATCATGCTGTGTATGAGGAAGTGCCTTGAAGCTTGGGAAGGTGACTTGATATATAGAGAGGAGTGCTTGCTGTAACCAGTCAGTCTGTTCTGTGCTTGTGAGATGTGAGTGTGTAATAAATCGTCTAACATGAAGCTGCCTCTTCATTTACACACTCCACAAGACGACGATACTATGGCTCTTCCTCCTGTTCCCGTTTCACTGTTTTTTTCTGTTGGGGGAATAGGCCAGAAATAGGCCACAGGGGTTATACAATGTTTAGCACCCGGATGTAAAATACGGGATCCCTACGGCCCACCGCCGCACCAAGTATCCTGACCAATATGGCGATGTAAACAGCCACGGACAAAAAATGTACATTTGCTCGTGGAACAGGTCATTCACACTCGCAGACAATGGCGCTATATGTGTCTATAATGACTATAGATACTATTTTCTTTCCATGCACGCAAAAAAAAAAAAAAAAAAAAATTCCGGGATCCGACTACCTTGCTTTAATTTTTGGAGACATATGATGTGGTCTGATGAAACTAAAATGGAACTATTTGGCTATAATGACCATTATTACATTTGGAGGAAAAAGGGGGGGGGGGGTCTGGGAACACCATCCCAACTGTGAAGTACGGGGGTGGCAGCATCATGTAATAGGGGTGTTTTGCTGCAGGAGGGACTGGTGCACTTCACAAAATAGATGGCATCATGAGCAAAGAACATTATATGGAAATACTGAAGCAACATCTCAAGACATCAGCCAGGAAGTTAACCTGTTGAACTCTGTTCAACTTCCCTAAAAACGCTTAAAAATAACATGCCCAAAGTAAATCAAAAGCTGTTCTTCAACCCTTTGCAGCATCTTCATGGGGTTAGTGTCATTTAAAAGAAAACACTCTGAATTTTTTGGCAAAACAGTCATAATCTCTCTAAGTGCTCCTGCCACTGAGTAACAAGAAAGTTCGCTTGGGTGTTTTTTTTAGATACAAATGCTTGCAAATAACATACAGCTGTCAGATACTGGCTGGAAAACACAACAGAAATGTAGAACCAAGTGTTTTCAAGTTTGGGTAAAAATTTCGTAAAAATACCACAAAAAATGAATATATTACACAGCTTTTTTCTCAGGTTGTAACAAGGCTGTGTCTGTACTGGAAGACCGGAAATACAGCTTTTTTTTTCAGTGCGCACTGAGACGCACTAAGATGCAGAGACGTGACCGCCCGCGGATTTCACAGAGTTCAAGGGGTTAAAGCTTGGGTGCAAATGGGTCTTCCAAATGGTCAATGACCTGAAGCATACCGCCAAATTAGTAACAAAGTGGCATAAGGACAAAGTCAATATTTGGATCACAAAGCCCTGATGTCAATCCCATAGAAAATTTGTGGTTAATGCTGAAAAGATGTAGTAGTGAGAGCAAGGTGGCCGACAAACCTGACTCAGTTACACCAGTTCCGTCAGAAGGAATGGGCCAAAATTCCAACAAACTATTGTGAGAAGCTTGTGGAAGGAGACCCAAAACATTTGACCCAAGTCAAACAGTTTAAAGGCAATGCTACCAACTACTAAAAAATTGTATGTAAACTTCTGGCTTTGAAGAAAGTAATAAAAATTCTCTAAAAAGAAAAATAAATCTCTCTCTCATTATTCCTACATTCAGCAAGAAGTAATTCTGGTAAACCTAAATGACCTAAAACAGGAAAGTTTACTCTAATCTGATGTCAGACAGTGAGAAAAAAAAGGTTACATGTCTTTTTACACAGTGTATGTAAATTTCTGGTTTCAGCTGCGTATTATATATATATAGTAAGGGTGGGAATCACCAGAGGCACCACGATCCGATACTATCACGATACTTGGGTCATGATACAATATCATCACAATCTTGCGATATGCTCAGTATTGCAATATTGTATAATGAAATTTACATCCTGACTGTTGTCTTGTTCAACAACCAGCTAGATCTCAAGAGTCACTCCTTTACTGTGCTGACCTAACCAGACTAAGTATTTAGCACCATCTAATGGATTGAACAGTCAATTGCTCTTTATTGCTCTGGTACAAAAAAAACCTGAATTAGTATTTGCAACTTTTATTAATACTTTTATTTAAGTATTACAATACTGGTTTCCTTAAAACAATACACTATCATGGACCCAAAGTATCACGATACTACACCATACTGATTTTTTGCCTCACCCCTAATATATGTATAGCATGTACAATGATTTAGGTCATGTCTTAAAAGCTGTATTCTGGTACTTACAGTAAGTTGATTATTATGTATATATTTTCTGTTTTACTCTCTACAAGTCATACATACTGGCAAAAACAATGATACATACACAGTGAGCTGCACTTTGGCTGATTAACAGATATATGCAGGCTTGCTGAACATTAAAAAGATTAAAAAAAGGTTTTGTTTAAAAAAAAAAATGAGGAAAAGGTCAGCATCATAGGATTCTTGGTTACGATACTTCATGATGTTGTGCTGAGAGAAACACACGACAGAAGGATTCTTGCAAATGAGTTGCGATGTGTCGGGCTCAACCAACTCTCAGCATTTGTGCAACAACTTTGGGCATCAATCACTGAGATGTGTCAACTTTTGAATAAAGATTTTTTTAGACTCAAATAGCACTTTCCTGTGTTTATCCCAGTGTTGCATGAGTGTTACTGGAATTGTTCAAACTGTTGCATCTGTGATGTGTTACTACTTTATGATTTGATAGAAATAAAAGTTTATATTAAGGCAAAAGAATATCAGCTTAGAAAGATGTTTTTCAACATGCTACTAGATATTGACAATCAACATTAATAAAATTATATTTTACACAAAGTAACAAACACTGCCTGTCCAAATACAGCCACTATCTGGATTTAACTAAGCAAATAGGTAAGCGCCTTAGATGTGTTTCAACTTTAAATCAAAGAGGTCATTGACTGAAAAATGGTGTGTTTGTAGGTTTTAACCATGTGAAATGTGTCTATTGGTTATGTAATTATCGAAAAAAAAAAAATATCACAACAGTCAGTTCTCTTAAACACACACACCCTTTACCTCATTTTTCTCTCCCAGAAATCTTTTTGACTGTTCTAGGTAAATCATATACGTCATGATTTGACAAAGCCAATCCACTGCCGTCCTTGCCAGGTGCTGGACATGTGCTTCCTCTGTGCCCATGTAGAGAAGATGTAAATACCATGGCAAAAAATTTTTCCAATCATAAAATCTTGGATGACATCATATGCCACCTGAAATCCACTACCTGCTGCCTTGATATCTTCCCAACAGGGTTTTTTAAAAACGTTTCATATTGTATGGCTTCAAATCTCCTACAGATCATAAATATGTCTCTGCATTCAGATGTCTTCCCTCAGTGCTTTAACCTGTTGCACTCCGGGATACCGCGGGTGGTCACGTCTCTGTGTCCTAGTGCGTCTCAGTGCGCACTGAAAAAAAAAAAAAAAAAGCTGCATTTCCATTCTTCCACTACAGACACAGCCACGAACAGAAAGCCAAAGGAGTGTTTTGATTGGTTTAGATTTGATTGACCTCTCATTCGACTAATAAGAGCCTTGAATTGGGTTTCTGAAACCTTGAAGAACCAATGACTGAAAACCTAGCAAGAAGGACCAGCCTACCAACGACCGTGAATACAACAAGCTAAATGAAGCAGAGAAGTTCGACGATTGAAACGCGTGCGTCCCGTGCGTAAAATCTGTTTTGTCAGTAAGCCGCTGGGCGACACACATTGACACCTGTGTAACGGTAGCGTTAGCCAGTCTTTTTTATTACTACTGTTCTTATTTGTTTCGAAAAATTGTTCGCAAAAATCGCAATCATGGAGGAGATGGTTTGACCGGGTTGTGTGACCAGAACCACGAGTCCGTAACAAGCGGACCAGCTTCATGTTCGTCTGACAATGAGGAACAGATGTTCGCCAACGACACTGCTGTTGTGGACAGGTAAGTGTTATAAGCTAAATTATTCTTTATCAATAAAAATAGTAAATTACTTTTGACCGATCGGTAATTACAACGGTGCGTCATGGCCACATGACGGACCGTTTTTTGTGCGCCGAGCAACTCTGTAGCGGGGGGGGGGGGGGAGTTGTTATCCTCTACATTGCAGATATTTTAGTATAATTTTTATTGCACTGTAGGTTATTTTTTCTTGTAAAAAAAAAAAAAAAAAAAGGCCACACATTTTTTACGTGGCATGCTTCTTTGTGTGTGGGGGGCTTGTTTGTTCATTCATGAATGAATAAACAACCCCCCCCCCCCACACACACACACACAGCCCTGAGTGTCACCCTTCATTAGAGCCCAAGATCAAGCTTCTATGTTTAAGCATTCAAAAGTTATAGACGTTTTTCCAAACTGTGCCATTTGGCACAGTTCAAAAACCCCTGGGAACAACCCGAGAAAAAAGCTGTGTAATATATTCATTTTTTGTGGTATTGTTACAAAATTTTGACCTCAGCTGGATAACACTTGGTTCTACATTTCTGTTGCATTTTCCAGCCAGTATCTGACAGTTGTGTGTTATTTGCAAGCATTTGTATCTAAAAAAACACCCAGGCGAACTTTATTTTCCTTCAGATTCAGTATGTTTAGATGACTGTTACTCAGTGGCAGGAGCACTTAGAGAGATTATGACTGTTTTGCCAAAAAATTCAAAGTGTTTTCTTTTAAATGAGACCAACCCCATGAAGACGCTGCAAAGGGTTGAAGAACAGCTTTTGATTTACTTTGGGTATGTTATTTTCAGGCGTTTTTAGGGAAATTGACCAGAGTGCAAGGGGTTAAAACAGCTGTTATCAAGCCACTTCTAAAAAAAGCGCAACCTAGACACCTCACTCATGAACAGCTAAAAGCCCATATCAAACCTCCCCTTTCTTAGTAAAATAATAGAAAAGGCTGTTTTTCAACAATTGTCCAACTTCCTGACATTAAATAACTGTTTTTATGTCTTCCAGTCAGGTTTTCAGCCAAACCACAGCACTGAGACAGCTCTAGTTAAGGTCCTTAATGACATCCACTACAATACAGATAATGGCAACATTTCAGCCTTGGTTCTACTGGACCTCAATGCTGAATTCGACACGGTCAACCATAACATCTTACTAGACCAGCTGAAAAACTGGGTGGGACTTTCTGGTACAGCACTTAGCTGGTTTGAGTCCTGCTTAAAAGACATGGACTACTGTGTGTCTATAGGTAACTACAAATCCGAGCAAACAAAAATAGCCTGTGGAGTTCCCCCAAGGTTCCATTTTGGGACCTTTGCTTTTCAATATCTATATGCTCCCACTAGCTCAAATCATAAAAAACAACAAAATATATTACCATAATTATGCAGATGATACACAAATCTGCATAACCGTCTCACCAGCAGACTATGGTCCAATTAAAACCCTGATCAAATGCATTGGTCAAATTAAAGAGTGGATATGCCAGAATTTTCTTCAGTTAAACAAAACCGAAATAATAGTTTTTGGAGCCAAAAAAGAAAGACAAAGTTAGTACTCAGTTTCAATCAATGATGCTAAAAACCAACAGCCAAGCCAGAAATGTGGGTGTGGTCCTGGACTCGGCCCTGAATTTTAAAAGCCACATTAAGACAGTAGTGAAGTCAGTCTATTATAACTTAAAGAGCACAGCGAGGATTAAAGGTCTGATGTCTCAGCAGGATCTAGAAAAACCTGTCCATGCATTTATCTTCAGTAAAGTGGACTACTGTAATGCCGTCCTCACAGGTCTCCCTACAAAGTCCATCAGACAGCTGCAGTTGGTTCAAAACGCTGCAGCTCGAGTCCTCACTAAGACCAAGAAAGTGGATCATATAACTCCAGTTCTCAGATCTTTACACTGGCTTCCTGTCTATCAAAGAACAGATTTCAAAATACTGCTGTTGGTTTATAAAGCTCTGAATTGTTTAGGGCCAAAATACATTTCAGATCTGCTAGTCCATTATGAATCACCCAGAGCCCTCAGATCATAAGGGTCAGGCCTACTATCTGTGCCTAGGGTTAGAACCAAACATGGTGAGGCAGCGTTTAGTTGTTATGCCCCTCACATATGGAACAAACTCCCAGAAAGCATCAGGGCTGCTGAAACTCTCAGCTGCTTTACATCCGAGGTTAAAAACTATTTGCTGCGGCCTTTCAGCAGCCTACAATGTACTGTACCTTTTATTTCCATCGTATTCTGTTTTAGCCTGTTTTTGTTTCTCTTTAATTTAATTCAATTCAACTTTATTTATATAGCGCTATATCACAACAACAGTCATTTCACAGGACTTTCAAATGTAGGGAAAACCCCATAATTGCAGAAAGACCCCAGCAATCAGATGATCCCCTGTGTGCAAGCACTTGGCGACGGTGGAGAGGAAAAACTCCCAAAAAGAGGAAAAACTAATTTACTTTTTAATTTGCTTTTAAATTCTTGTTTTTGTAAAATACATGTTTAAACTGATTCTTTTGCACCTTGCTGTAATGCTTTAATATTTTTATGTAAAGCACTTTGAATTGTTTTGCACATAAAATGTGCAATACAAATAAACTTGCCTTGAGACCAGTCCACTGCTCTATTATTGGGCCGCCTAGCTGTCGGTCATGTAGATGGAAGGGGTGTTAAAGGTAGCCTATTAGCCCCTGAGCCATTATCCCCCTAGCTAACACTGGTACCAGGAGGCTCGCACCAAGCACGGCTTATATTATTATTTTCCTCAGACAGTCACCCTAATAGCATCCCTGTTACTATCTGGTTTACCAATCCACAGTCAACAATATACCTTGTGTCAATCTGGCACATCTCCTAGTAATTTCGCTGTGATTCCACAGCAAATCGCCAGCACCATCATGCCGGTCGCGGAACTCGAGGCTGTTGCCGGAGGCTGCTGCCTCTCACGGCCAACAGCCCCCACTGTCCTCCGGGGCTCCAGCGCGACTCCACTCTGCTCTCACGGGCTGTGTAGGGGAGCGGCTAGCCATGGGAGCGGAGTGGGGTCCCAGAGAGCGAGACACTGCCCTTTGAGATCCCATGGCTCAGCAACTCGGTAAGATTCGCCTTGGGTCCCGGGCCAGGTCGGTTGTGGTAACTGGGAGGCAGCCTGGCATACGGGAAAATTATTGGGAGATGGGCCAGAGTAACGCGAGATAGACCATCGACTGGATCAGTGAACGAGCGCCGCTCATCCGAGCTGGGAGGAGACTAAAGGCTAGAAGCTAATCAGCTAATGGCTAACTGATGTAAGAGGGAGGGCAGAGTTGAACAGGTGAATGATGTTTCTTAAAGTGACAGGCTTTAAATCAGAGCATTTCAAGAAAGCCAGGAAATACACAAAACAAATTTGCTTCAATAATTTAAAAAAATGAAGAAAATGTGACCAAAATATGTCACAGACACTTCATTAATAAGACGTGTGAGCTGTTAAAATGTGGAAAAAGTGCAGTCAATGACCCCTTTAACGTTAACTGATGCAGTATCTTCTCTTTACTTTAACATTCGTATCTGAAGGTATGTTCTGTGGTCGTGGAAAAGATGCTACCCTGTCTGGCCTGCATCATCCAGGGAAAAAAACAACTCAGAAGACTGCTGTTACTACCAACACTGGGTTAAAAACTGTTCAACACATTAACATCTAGGACAGCTACAGGAAGAATATGGAGGACAAGCTGCAACAGACTGACATCAGCGGGGTCTGGAGAAGCCTCAAAACCACCTCTGGGCACCAGAATACCTTCTCCCAGGCCACAGGGGGGAAGGGAGAGGGTGAACAATCGGAACCTGTTTTTTTTTGTTGTTTTTTTGTTTTTTTAAACAGGTTTGAACAACTGCTCTCTTCTCCGCCTGCCTGCCAACCACTACTGCCTCCACCTTCATCTAGTCCTGCTGTCCACGGTCTCCCCCCAACACCCCCCACTCCCAGCACACAGTTCTCCTGCCCCAACCCGACCCTCACTAAGACCCAGGTGGCAGCACAGCTGAGGAAGATCAAGGCAAGGAAGGCCTCGGGTTCAGAGGGCATCAGCTCGAAGCTCCTCAAGTCCTGCGCAGACCAGCTGTGTGTGATTGTGGAGCACATCTTCAACCTGAGCCTGAAGCTGGGGAGGGTATCATAGCTGTGGAAAACATCCTGTGTGTACCCATACCAAAGACCCCTCACCCCAAGGACCCAAACAGCTACAGACCAGTGGCCCTCACATCACACCTGATGCAAGACCCTGGAGAGGCTGCTCCTTGCCCACCTCCATCCCCTGGTGGGACCAGCGATGGATCCACTCCAGTTCGCCTACCAGCATGGCATTGGGGTGGAGGATGCAGTGATCTCCCTCCTAGACCGTTTCCTGTCCCACCTGGAGAATCCTGGGAGCACTGTGACGATCATGTTCTTTGATTTCTCCAGTGCTTTCAACACCATCCAACCGGTGATCCTGAAAGATAAGGTACTGTGCACAGGGGTGGACCAGCACCTGTCACTGTGGATCCTGGACTACCTCACAAACCGACCACAGTGAGAACCCAGGACTGTGTGTCTGACACCATCATCTGCAGTACGCCCCCCCCCCCAAGGAACAGTTCTGGCTCCCTTCCTGTTCACCCTTTATACTGCGGACTTTTCATACAACACACCACACTGCCACCTGCAGAAGCTCCCTGACGACTCTGCGATCGTTGGCCTCATTTCTGATGGAGATAATGCCGAGTACAAAGGACTTATCCAGGACTTCGTGGACTGGTGCCAACGGAACTGCCCCCAGATCAATGCAAGGAAAACTAACAAACTGGTGGTGGACTGCCACAGGCGAGGACAACCCCCCACAGCACAAGTAAACATACAGGGAACAGACATTGAGATGGTGACATCCTACAAGTACCTGGGTGTTCACCTGAACAATAAACTGGACTGGTCACACAACACCAACGCGCTCTACAAGAAGGGGCAGTGCAAGGGGCACTCCTGAAGACCTTCTACGATTCGGTGGTGGCATCAGCCATCACATTTGGAGTGGTCTGCTGGGGCAATTAACAGGAAGAGACTGGACAGACTGATCAAAAAAGCTAGCTCTGTTCTGGCACCTCAACCCAGTAGAGGGAATAGGAGAGAGGAGAATGGTGGCTAAGCTGTCATCTCTGCTGGAGTCCGAGTCTCACCCCATGCAGGACATGCTGAACGCACTGAGGAGCTCATTTAGCAGTAGGCTGTACCATCCTAGGTGCGTGACGGAGAGGTTCCACAGGTCCTTCCTACCTACGGCTGTCAGACTTTATAACCTAACCAGAGCTGCTCATAGAGGTCGTATTGGATGTACAAAACGTAACAACCTTGCACAATAAATGGGCCCCTCCATTATACAACTAGGACAATATCAATCATTACTGAGGGTGACAACACGGCTGATTCAAATATGAAATATAATGTCTGGGTACATATTCATATTCTGCAGGGTAACTTAACAGACGGTAATGCTGTCTATACCACCTAGCTGTAATGCTCCCGCACTGTGTATATATCTGTATACATATATGTTTATTCATTTGTTCTTATTATCTTATCTTATTAATTATTGCTCTGTGCTGCTGCAATCCTGGAATTTCCCCATTGTGGGACTAATAAAGGCTTATCTTATCTCGAAGGACCATAGTGAACTGTCATCTTCTTCATTAATTCTCATCAAGTTTCCCATCATCATTACAATATCTTGGAGAAGTATTGCAAATTTGGATCGAAATAAACATGATATCACATAAGATTACTGAAATGATGTCACAGCAAAGATGTGCCACATCTAAAGATTGAAGTCCAACAAAACATAAGAATGTGTGACTTTTTGTTTTTGTTCATGTGTGTCCTTGTTACATGGATGTAATTAATGGACTAGACCATTTGTTACATACGAACTGTTGCTGTTCTAAAGCCTACTTTCAACACAAAATTCAAGTAAAAAATCCTCCCCTAATGCACACTATTTTGTCTTGTTCCAAGACCAGGTTTTAAATTTCTGAGGTGCATTTGTAATCAATTTGCTAGGTATCATCAAGCTGATTATCAGAAACAATATTCAGCATTTTTTGATTATCAGCTTCATTAAATTTTTGAGTGACGTTTCAAGGATAATTTATAAATTCTCCTACTCCAGGAAGCCACGTCTCTCTCTGTCTCTCCACGTGCTGTGGTACAGTAGCCCACTCATAGCGCTGTCTGATTTGTTCAATGTCATAGGGGATGGCCAATCAGCAGCAGAGGCTCCAGCTTCCCAAACTGCCCTCATGCAGTCATTTGCAAGTTCCAATTTTCAGAGTATGTCACAGAAGTTGTATCAATCATCTGAATTCTTATTGCTGAAGTCAAACCAGCACATCCTCAAGACTTATTATGCCAAGCTGTTTCTCCAGTTTCATAATTATATCAAGTTGAGGCTAAGGGAATGCTAGCACTAGCAGACTCACTAACCAAACGGATATAATGCAAAATTAATTGAGAGTAATGTCTTTGATAATAACTTTAACAGTTTGTGGACATAAAGCAGATATTTGTCTTGTGAATGTTGAATTTTAAAGTATGGTCAGAGTTCAGAAATTTGGTTAGTTTATTGTGTTGCCAAAACCCCAAATCAATCACTGTGAAACCAAATCAACTGGTAACAATTAAAGCAATTAGTTTTAAGTTAGTTTTAGTTTATTGGTTTATTTTTCAGGCACCATGTACGGAAAAAACATTAAACACGGGATAACGATGCTCTGTACCAGATAATAGCGTTCTCACTAATTTCCATCTGTAGTCCCTGGGGCAGGCACGAAGGTATTAAAAGAAAAACAGCACATATAGAAAACAATTCAGGTCAGGTTTCAGAAACTGCTGACCCTGAAACAAGCAGGGAGTAAGTTTAAAGGTAAAAAGAGAGACGACACGCATAAAAAACAATTTATGAGTACAATTTCATGATCCCATTTAAAGGAGAGAGTCAATGCTGGCAGGCTTGATTACTTAAAATCAATTTTTTAGTCTCTGTGGTAAAGTCTCTGTAATTTGTTCTGGTCTTCAAAGCAGTGGGGAGCTTGTTCCATTCCATTATAGCTTTGTATGAGAATGCTGATTGACCAAAAGCAGTTTTATGTAGTTTTACGAATTAAAGTATCAGAACAGAACAGCACAAATAATAAATAAAGAAGCATAGACTCGACAAGTCAAGCAGGTCTGATCTCCTCGGTATATGTAAGAAGGGCTAAAAAAAAAATCTTCCTAGTAATAAAGGAGTCACATGACAATACAACTAATGATGACAACTTCCATCACTCTTGTTTATTATTTTATTTGAGCTCTGCTCTATTAACTGCAATCTGGTTCCGCTGAATTAGAATCTATAAGACACATTTCAATCATATTTAAACTAGAATTGTACTCAAAGATGCAGACTCACACCTTACAGCCCTATTCTTGCTGCAATGTCATATAGTAGGGAAAATCCCTTGTTGACTTTCTGCTTCCATTGTGATGGGATGCTATGACCTATTTTCAGACCTTACCGATCTTCAAGATGAAATGCAAGGTCAAGGTCAGTGGACAATGAAGGTGTCCCAGACTCCATTCTAGGTTGTGCTAAAATTTGGAGGATCTGTCAAAATAAAGTCACTATATGCCAAAACTGATTTTGATTTTTTTATGACCCTGTGGCCTTGAACTTTTAATCTTTTGATCCCAAAAGCATAGCCAAATGTGGAACTCCTATGGCCAACCTATGTACCAAGTTTGGTCACCGTAGCATAATTTCCTCTTGAGTTAGGGCACGGATACACAAACTCAGGCAACTGCACTACCGAGCCTCAACTCCGCTGGCATGGGTAATAAGCTTCCAAAATCAGGGAGCTTTTTATTATTTTTATTATCAGGGGTTTTTTCAGTAAAACACAAAACTGTTGTCATCGAAACATTCTCTCTTAAAACGTTCTGAACAAATGCAGACCAAGACACTGCACCTAAGTTTGTAACAAATGTAGTACTTCTGATACTTCTCTACAGAACTCAAAGGCAAGGCACTGACAGTAATGTTAGAAATTTGCCTGTGTATAAGTGAAGGCACGCCTGATATCCTCAATATGCACAGTAGTATTTAAACAATTGCACAGGCCTGACTAAGTGCAAGACCCTTACAGCATAACGTGAAAGCCATTTCACGGTTTAAAAAAACACTTCACTGGAAACTGACACTGTTTGTCATGTTAATGCCCATAAAAACTTTAAACACATTCAAGAACGAGCCCCTGTCAAAAGCTAAAATTGTCTGTTCACTGCACTTCTGAACTAACTCCCAGTCACTTAAGGTTCCCATTGTTTTAAAAATCCATTAAAAGTAGCTCAGAGACATACTGTAGCCTTGACCTTAAACGGTAAACATGAAAAGTGTTTACACTTCTAACGAATGTTATTTCTGGTGACAATGAGGAATCACAACAAAACTTGAGGCAAAGGGGAGACAACATTGAGCTGGAGATCAGCGCGGATGTCTTCATATTCAGCTCTGGAAAACTAAAATGCTTTTGATGAAAATGCAACTGCAGTGATTGAAGTCATAAAGTCAAGTTGAGGAAAAAAGCAGAATAAACAAAACAATTATGGATTAGAGGAGATATATCGGGATGGTGTCTATGTAAACTTTTTTGCCATGTGGTTTTTAAAAGATGACGCCATTCATCAAATTTAAATTTAGAGAATAAAAGCAGTACTGCATTTATTGCATGTTTGCATAGATTAAATGATGAATAATTGTTAAGTTGCTGCCCTGTAGTAAAATTGTATCTAGCATTAAAGTTGCAGCATGTAATATTGTGTGCAATCTAGCACTGAGAAAATGCAAACAACTCCCATTTTATCAAGTCATCATCCTTTTCCAAAACACAAACATGAATCAGCAAAAGCCATTTGTGTAATTAAAGTTTGACATAACATCTTGGAAAGTTATTATAGTGGTCCAAGATGGCTGTCTATATAGACGACCCCCCCTCTTCTTGTGTATAAAAAAAAAAATTATCTAAAGGTACAATAAATGCAACAAATTTTACCCAACAGTGATTACATAACACAAATTTATGACTTTATGATGCATTAAATTTCTTAATACAAATACACCCAAATTTTTAGTTTGCTTTTAAACAAGATCTTACCTGAAAGCTTCATAAGCAGGTCAGTGGCTGTTTTGGTGGTGATGTCAGGGCTGAATAAAGAGGCTGTGGTTGGACCACTCGGACTGGACCTGACCCCAACTCCAACCCCGACTCCATGCAGGTCCAGGGAGTTGGCACTGCTACTGGGACGGTCTCTGCAGACGCTAAAGGGGGAGAGCACCGAGAGGTCTCTTTCTTGGGGCTCCTCCTTGATATGGACATGGTTGGAGGAAGCCTCGAGTGGAGGGGATGTCTGCTGCTGAGCATCCGAGTGCAGCGGGGACACTTCTGTCCTTCTTAGGTCTGTGGACCCACTGTCACCCATCAGGGAGCCCTCGCCCTCCGTGTCGGTAGTGATCTCCTCTTTCACCTTGATGTCTGTCCGGGGAAAGTGCTGGTGGCAGCGCATGTGAAGCTTCAGGCTGAAATGGCGTGAAGAGGTAAAGGGGCAGAGTTCGCACTGAAACGTCTCACCCCGGTCCTGGTGCTGATGCACCTGGGGGAGGGGGGGGGGAGACAGGTTTAAGCAGCAGATCATTCTTTTTCTCTGGTACTACAATAGGAGAGCCAGTTATTTGTTTATAATAATAATAATAATAAGCAAATTACTACAACAAGCAGGTTTATCATACATTATAAATACAATGTTATAATTTGGTTCTATATTTTTATTCTTGGTTGCTATCAGACAGTTTTTACGGTCAAAAAAATCCCTGTTCATCTAACAATGGAGTCTTCTAAACTTATGTCTGAAAAATCTGCTTAAACTCCTGTTCCTTCAAGACAAAGTTCACCTGATTTACTAGCTCTCACGTGAACAGCCTGAAATTACCATATAAAGAATAACTCCTCCCTATACCATCATGAGAATAAAGAGTAATCAAAAATAAACATCAGAACAGACATGACAAAATAAGGAGAAGGACCTGTATTTAGATAACACTTTCTAATCTCAAAGACTGCTCAAAGTGCTTCACTAGAAAGTACATTAATCTTCTAATCCAATGGGGGTTTTTTTTTTTAACCAGGGGGATCCCTGGAATGTTCAGGTTTCCACGGGAAATTTTGTAATTTCACTTTTATTGATTCAAAAAATTTTAAATTTAAAATAATTGTGCATGGGTGCCTACAAAACCCATGCACAACAACAGCAAATTATTTGTGATTTTTGGACCAATTAAGAAGTGAAATTAGTAAATTTCCCACGGAAACCTGAATATTTCAGGGACCCCCGGTTGAAAAACACTTATCTAATCTATAGGCTTAACAGAGACAGATAACTAGAGCCAATTTAGAATCATCAATTAACCGGACATGCAGGTCTTTGGATTTTGGGAGAACCTGGAGTAAAGCCACCCAAGCACAGGAAAAACATGGAAACTCGCTTCTACCCCTAGGTAGGTGGGGAAGCCAAGGTGGGGATTCAAACCAAGAACCTTTTTCTAGCTGTGAGGCAATAGTGCTAACACAACTGCTCCACCAAAATAAGATGCCAAAGCAAGCTTCTTTAACAAAAAATAATACACATATGTAAGCAACTATCTTCCAAGACAAACAAATACTACAAATCAAATAAGCCATGAGTGAGGGTGATAAAGGCTGCAGAATTACAAGATGAAAACAAGTCAGAATCTCACCTTCATGTGGGACTTAAGATTGTCTTTGCGAGCACAGCGGAAGGGACACAACGGGCACTGATGGCTTTTCAAGCCTGTGTGGATGACCATGTGCCTCTTCCAGTAGCTCTTCCTTTTGATGACTAGTCCACATACAGGACACTGGAATGGTTTTCCACCATCCTCTGGAGAGCCTTGTGGGAACCAGAGAAGATTGTCATAATTTGCAAATAACATTTAATCAACTGAGCATGTAGACATGATTCTAAAATGTATAAAAAATTTGGCCATTTGGTTTAAAAGTCCCTTTAACATTAAAAAGAAAACCCAAGCATTTCTTAATCAAAGGAAGGAACTTGGATCAGAGGAAGACAATGTCTTCACACCTAATGATGAAAACTATGGGGGGAAATGGCAGCTGGAAGCAGTGAAACAATGAAAGTTAAAACTCAAGTATGTTTTAGCATCTCGATTATTGTTGTTGGCTTCATATCCGGCATCCATTACTGTTTAATTGGTCTTATTAGAAAGAGGCATGATTGCATTACAAATTCTACAAGGGCCTGTCAGGATGGCTTCATAAGTATTCCAGTGCTGTTCCTTGAAAAACATCTGGTAATCAGTGTTTGGTGAAATTACTGTGCTCAGCCATTCATTGACCTGAGGTGTAAAACCTCGAGACTGCCTATTTGCAACAATAAACCACCATCTGCGGCCCAACCTCTCCAAGCACAGCAGAGATCACAATGCAAAAATGACTTCTGCTTACTCCGAGTTGAAGCAAATGAAGCAGAAATGAAATGGGAGGAAGAAAAACCGGCAGATCTAAAGGGTGTTTTCTGTGTAATCATATGACAATGACAAAGAACAGACTTTTCTCATATATCAACAGAACATACTTATCTGATACACTGTAGCACTGCAACTGACAGGGGACAACAATAAAACAAGACATGACAGTTAAAAACCAAGGTCACGTTTTTCAGTCTGGCGACCAAACAACTATCTGCATTTTTACAGTGCTGCTCGACCTTGACGGCACACCGGGTTAGAGCAGACCCCCTTTTTAGCATGCAGATCACAGAATATTACATCGACTGCCTCATCTGTCTGAAGTCAATTTTACCCAGCCATTTCTGATTTGGCGGGGTTGCGACACAATCCTTCAAAAGTGGCCATCCATCTCCCTGAAAACATTCTGTTCTCCCTTAAGACTACTTATGTGGAGTCTGCACTTTGAAGCCGTCTCTCTCTCTGTCCAAGAGCGAGATTTCTGTGTGTGCCACAGTTTTGGTTTACATGTCTAAATCTGAGCACACTCTTACATATTACACTACGTGCCCATTTGAAAGTAGCAAAGAGACGGCATTTAAGAAGGAAAGAAAAGAGACGGGGAGAGAGAGAGAGAGAGAGGGAGAGAGAGAGGGAGAGAGAGAGAGAATGTGTGTGCACGCATCTGTATCCAGTCAGTGGAAAGTATGATGTGTTTGGCCTTAAGTCTGTTGTGCTGATCAGTGCAGAGGGCTCTGGTTAGTGGGGTATGAAGCCAGGAGGAGGCTGGTGAGATGGATATGGACTCCAGGGCTCCCCGCTGTGTCGAGCACACACTGACGGCCCCCTTTTGGCAGCATGCACATCCGAGCACAAACGAGCTGGTCTGGGAAGGCAGTGAGGTCTCAGTTGGAGCCCCCCGTTGAGCCCACAGACCATTTCCCAGACTAGAAGGCCAGCCAGAGCTGTTTTCTCTCGGCTATGCTCTCTGCTCGGCTGACAGTTAAGCTGAGGCTTCACTACTCGCTACTTCAGCGCCAGTGAGGTGAGAACAAAACCATTACAAAACCAGAGAAAACATGTCATGGTAGTTCTGACTCGTGCCTTTCTGATGGCACTTTTGGTGACATGTAAACCTACTATTCTCCTACAAAATAATCTCTCTCTCTGACTAGTAACAGTTTAAAGTTTGCTTTGGATTGTGCTGTTTAGTAAGAACTATAGTAAAAAGTGAAAAAGAATGAAAGAGAAAAGTGCATTTGCCATCAAGCTATATTAAAACCAAGTTCACTTTAACTATAAAAGCCTAGTTTCTGCTCAAGCAGAAAGACTGTTTTTAAAATGACAGTACAATCAAGAGGACTGTAATGTTTGTCTGCTGTATCATGGTAAACAAAAAACCTGCTGTCATAGGAACATTTAAAAAAAAAAAATCAAACTAAGCTGGTTTGACTATCATTTTGATTGATCTGGTTGGTTAATTACTCAATAGAAGGCTTGTATTACCTGCTTGGTTGTTGGGTTTTCCTCTGCCCTTAGGAGTAGAGGGCAACAGCAACTCTAAACTCTGGGTTGGCGTAGAGGGCGTGGGTGCTTTCTGATTCTTGTCTAACAGGGGCTTCACATCCTCTTGGAGGACCCCAGCAGCTGCCAAGGGGGAACCATCTTTTTTCTCAGCCAGCAGGTTTCCAGCTGCCCTGGCTGCCACCTCTTTGAGCAAGGCAGCAGATGAGGTCATTGACACAAGTGAGAGAAAGGAGCTTGCTGAGGCTTGGTGGTCCGTTGCAGCGCTGCCCGTTGAAGAGGCTTGGCTTCGCTCACTGACTTTCTTGGAAAGTGCAGCAAGGGTGGAACTAGCTGACTGTGGGCTAAACGGAGAGTTGAAGGCATCAAAGCGCACCACATCTTCTCCTCGACCACCCCCACACAGGGTGGGCACTGCAGACGAGGCAGAAGTGGAGGAGGAGGACGATGTCGTTGAGGACGATGCCACTGCATTTTTGTCTTGAAGTACAGCATTGGCTGCTGCTTTTAACTTCTGGATTGCAGAGTCCGGAGATAAACTGGAGCCACAGGACGTGGAACAGCTTGCTGGTGGCCATTTATCTTTAACACCTGCCCATACAAAGCCACTACCATTGCTAGGGGTGCCAGAGTTAAATGGATCAATGGGCTCTTGCTTAATATTAGTGGCTGAGGGTACCGAGGAGGCTGGTGAGGCTGAGCCACTGTTGTTGTTACTGGCAAGTTTTCGGGCAAGAGCACTTAACTGCTGGGCGTGGTGGGAAGATGGGGAAAGGGTCAAAGGTGGAGCGAGAGCTATCGGAGGAGACTCACCTCCAGCACCTCCCCTTGATGACCGACCCAGGAGCTCTCCAGTGTCAAGTTTTAGTGACCCAGCCTCTAGGAGGCGCCGTAGGTTGCTGCTGAGGGGTTTCCCCAAGGCGCGAGATGCTGCCTCACCATATAATGATGACACCACTGAGGAGAGCGTGTCCTGGGCCGAGAATGCACCTCCATCCAGTCCGAGGAGTTCCAAAGAGGCACGATGAACAGGTGTGGGGCAACCCATTGAGCTCTCACCTCCACAGGTATCAAGATCCCCAGACCCAGTACTGACTCGAAGTTGTTCATCAGGAGAGGAGCCCCTTGGAAGGAGGAGGTCATCCTGAGTGTCCCCGAACGATGACGACTCGGAGCGCGTGTCGGAGGCATTCCCAAACCAGCCTTCCTCCTCCACAGCACTGCCATCAGGCCCTCCTTCCTCATTGCTGTCCACATCTGGAAAAGAAAAAAAAATAGTCAGCGACGACAGAAATAAATGCATTCCAGTGCTGTGGCTTTTCATAACCATATTGCAAACTGTACATCCTTGCTATGAGCGCAGAGATATTAGAAAAGCAGGAAAGAGTCACACTGCTAAGGTGTTGTTCTGACAAACGCTGACATCATATAGGGCTGCGCAATATGGCGATATATATCGGATGACAATATAAAAATGTCTATCGTTTATATTGTGATTTAAAATGCACATACTCCTGTTTATTCAGTAAGGCTCCTCACCACTACTTGTCAGCACCCCGTCTCTCCCCCGCAGTGCACGACTGTGTGCAGCGGGACGGATGTGTGGTGGGTGGCTGCTATGTTTCAGTCCGGTGGTTGCCAATGCTAACTCCAAACTACCAGTTCAGATAGCTGCTACTCCTGTTTGCCAGGGATGTGGGACTGTTTTTCATCATGCTACATCAAAAAGCACCAAACCTCGTTTTAACAGGAGGTAAGTAACATTAACACCATGTCTAATTATAAAATGTTAAATGATGATGCCAAGTTGTGCTAACTGGAAACCGTAGCGGACCATCGTTTCTTTGGTTTAAATTACTGCTGAGTTTTTTTAGTTTTGTCTGAAAAAACTTAATAAAGTTGCAAAAGTGCATGATGGTGGCACATACACGCAAATTAAATAATCAATTAAAATGGGTCGGAGGAGCAAGTTGGCTCTTTATGCAATTTGATTTCTAATAATTTTAATTAGAGCATTCTTTTTCATTTTATTCATTACCTAGCAATAATGAATAAAGTTAAAGTCATCACATCAGATCATGACCAGTCTGAAATGTTTTTACTAAGAAGCAAACAGGTTAAATCAGGCCAGAATGGCAGTCATCAGGCTGTGGATCTACACTTAAATTTTCACTGATTTAAACTAACAGCTAATTCATAGCTGTAGATGGCAGTGATGGGTAATTTTCTAATTTTCAGACATTTTCTTGTTATGTGTTTTTTTTTTTTTTTTTTTTTTGCTATTCTCCTCTGGCTCAGGAAATATTTAACTTATTGATGTTTACTTTTTATCCATGTATGAGTTTGCATGTTCTCCCCGTGTTGCGTGGGTTTACTCCGGGATTTCTCCGGTTTCCTCCCACATGCCAAAAACATGCATGTTAGGTTAATTGGCTGTTCTAAATTGTCCCTAGATATCTGTTTCCTATAGGCCCTTAGAATAGAGGGTTAGTATTAATGAAAGCGCTTTGAGTGGTCTTTGTGACTAGAAAAGCGCTATATAAGTGCAGGTTAGTTAGTTAGTTAGTTAGTATGATGAAATTTTTGTCATAATGCACAGCCCTAACATCACAGATGGCATTCTGTGCATATGAACACAGAAACTTTGGTTAGTTCATGCCATGCACTGTCACTGCAATGTCAACCCCCCCACCCCAAAAACAAAATAAACAGATCAACACCTCAGTCTTAAAATGAGTAACCAATCTTTGAAACACTTGTTACTTAATTGGAATTACTTCTTTCTTAATTACCACTTTTGGGAACACTATACTAGATTTGCTCAAAACTTGTTTAACAGGTACACAGCACAATCACTGCAGACTCTATCCCTAACTTAACATCTAAGACAGAAATCTGAAGTCTTTAAAACCTTTGAAAAGTCAGCAAATGGACCACCTAAGATGTTTGCTGCAAATATTCAACCTTTTTCTTGAATAGCAGCAAGGCACATCCAAGATGTTTAAGTAATTTAGAAATTCTGTCCTTTTTTTAAACTGTATTTTTCCCACCCTTGGACTGGAAGAGCCTAGTAAAGGGGTTACTATGACAACGGGTCCTTCTGGGAGGCTAGACAGCAAAGATTAGGGTAATGGAGGTTACAGAACTAGATTAATATTCATGAGCCTGCAGATACCACCAGGGAGCCAATAAGGATAGGGTTAAGGTCACCAAGGGTCATTAATATACACTTCATGTATCAATATTCATAAGCAAAACATTACAGCTTGCCAGACAAGGGCGAACAAAGAAAAGTGAATATTCCTGATACATATTAACAAACCTCCATAAGAATAAGTCAAAAGCACCAAGCCTGGGTGAAACAAAATGTCAAAACTGACATCTCCGCTTTGGGTAACTGTATAAAACCTCACAAAACATCTGATACAAAGGAACTGGCTGAGATTTATGAGAAAACTGGGCACTGAAATGAAATGAAAATATCATTTAAAATGTCTCCATATATCCACGCTCACCAAAGCAGTCTTCACCTTCACGACCCGACAGAGGCCTGACGGGTCTGCACTCTGTTTACAGGCAAAGACAAAATCGTTGCTAGGCAACGCAGTCCAGCAACCTGTAGGGATCATTAGAGATGGCTGACATCTGGCCAGCGTGGCTCACTGTGGTCCACAAAGGTGACCACAATCACAACCTGTTATGACCACTACTCTCCTGGTGCAACAGATATCAAACAGGGCTTACAGGCTTCCTCTCATCTCAAACACATCCTCACTTCTTTCTTACAATCTAAAGTAACAAGCACAGGTTATGTTATAGTATCAGCCTTAAAGCTTTCCAAACAGTTTATAAACCCATGTCTGATAGATAGCACAGAATGGGACTACACTGCTGCGTGACCCTTCTAATTTATTTCGACTGCTATGAAGGTGAATAAAAACACCTAATTGCACCAAGTGTGAACCCAATTTACCTTGCTCCTTGTAGCCATTTTACCACCACAGTAGGGTTAACAGAAATAAAGAGAAGGAGAAGGAGCCAGTGAGTCATGCAGGGCAGGGCTTGACCTATTTCCATGTGACATGCGAAAAGCAGCAAGAGCCACTAATGGCTGTAATGTGGTTAGAAGGAAATCGCTAGATTACTGACCCCAAGGTCTCAGCTTTGACACTGCACTCTCTTGCTTCCTTGGTTCATGTTTAAACCTCTGGGTTAGGTGCAGCTGTACACAAACCACTAGGCTTCTGCCTGAGTGCGACTGATGCACTACACTACCATGCTTTTGTGTGTCACGGCCAAGTCAACCCCATGGATAGAATGACATTTTCCAAGGCCGGGGACTCTGGACCAAGCTGTAAGAGGGTTTCATCCGAGTTCTCTCTACTTGTGACCGCTGCTACTTGCCCTGATATAGATGGGGACAAACGTACAGATATGCATGCACGTAATAGCAGCATAATTTCATAAGCTAATGCCCAAGTCATCCCCTCATGCATTTGTTTTTTAATCCGACATGGATTCAATTGTATTGCCTGTGGAATAGTAGCTGGCTGGGTGACAGTAACTGAAAGCCCCCTCCGTGATGGAAGCATGGAGATGCGGGCTGAGGCGGCAAGCGTCTGCCACTGAAAGGGAACCATTTAGTGGTGTAATGGCGGGGATGACTTGCACGTTGAGACAAACAGCTGCGGGGTCCTCAGCAGTCTGGATCTGTTATCACTCACACATGGATGATTCACTTGGGAAGCAGTGGGGGATTTTCTCTCTTGGCCACAATGATGTATAGTGCCACCCCTATTCTACACAAATAGGTACCTATAAATGGCCAAAATCCATACTGAGAATTCAAAAAGGGAAAGCAAAAAGGCCTTGGAACTGGCCAGGGGAAAAAAAAGCTGAGCTTGAACAGAGATAAACGCAAAGCAGATTTTAATGTAGCACCTTCGTAAGTTAGAATGTTTAGAAATCTGTAGTGTTAACCTGTCACAAAAAAAAGACAGGGAGTTCACAGCCTGCAACTACAGCTAAAACAGTTGGACATTTCAAGTAGTCAAGTTGTTCATTGTTTCTCCACGCAGAGCTGTCAACAATCTCCATTTGTGAACTTGGCATGATTATTTTGGCAGTGGCTTTTCTAGGTCAGAGGGCTTCACGATTGTGTGTGTGCATGCACAAATATATGCTGTCAGATTTCAGCTAACCGTGTCACACAAAAAAAAAAAGGATAAAAAAAGACTGCAAGTTAGGAAAGGAAGAGAAGAGGGAAGGATTGGAGTAAAGGTAGGTCAAGAGGTCACCCACCACATGACTTCTGTGAGGCTGCTGACTAACATATCCCCCCCACCCTTTCACTCTCGCACACAAACTACTCTGTTGCTTAGCCAGTCATGAAAATTGGCCTCTTCGACCCCAGGCCTGAACAGGGTGGAGGAGAGAAGACAGGACAGTGAGGGAAGGAAGGGACAGATAGAGAGATGGTTAAGGGAGGGGTTGATTTGGCTGGGCAGGCAAGACAAGGAGGCCATTAGCCGATTAAGGTTGGATGGGGGTGCATCAATACTGCGCTGATGTCAAAAGGAGAGTCATGCCCGTGAGCTAATATAAGAATGAGAGAGAGAGAACAAGAGATAGAAGGGAAGGCAGAGCAGGTCAGGGAATCACTAAAATTGCAAAGATGGCTGACCTGCAAAGTACTGCAAAGTGAAGTAACATGAAAGACTGTCACAACACACAGCATGAAACCATCACATTTACATCAGCAAAATGATTAGTTTCTCTTTACTGCTAAGGTTGGGAGAGTGATAGTGATATGTTTGCATGGCTATGGAGATGGGTTAAGAAGGTAGGCACTGGGCGAGGACATAGGAAGGAAGGCAGGAAGTTTAGATGGAGTAAAACAAGAGCCATAGTAGTAATTAAGTGTCCGGCTGGGCCCTGACGGGGTTACCACAACCATGGTCTATGCTAATGAGCATGCCTGGTAGTTAGGGCCAGCTTATTAACTCTTGCTGGACAATATGGTGGAAGAGATCCACTACTGACTGCCTCAAGTCTCTGCACATGACTGAGGTCCTCCCAAGGAGGAAAGTAACTATGAACTGGGAAAGACCTTCCTTCCTTGTTTAAACAATCTGTCAGTTGCTTGATCTCTTTCATGCCATTGTATTATTTTTTTTATATTCAAACAAGAATCAAAAACCTGAAAAAGCATAATTAAACACTTCATAATCATAAATATTTTTTTAACTTCATGCTCAAATCTAAACTATAAAAAAGTTTAGACTTGTGTTTAGAATTTATCTGGTGCAGTGCAAGACTGATATTACTCATAGCTTCATTGGTAAGGCTAAAAATTTGATTTTATTATGAAAAAGATGGTGATGGTGTGGGGGGATCTGTCATTTGCATTGTGTATTTTTTTTTTCTTTTTACAATTTTGGACTGGAGTAGAATAGTCAAAGAAGAGTGATGCACAGGTTCTTTCACACCTACATGTTCATTTTTTTAAAATACTCTATTCATACTATTCCATCTTCTTCTCATCTCCATAAGTGGGACAGCAAATACTAAAAATAAATTATTAAAGCACAGATGCTCCAAATAAATCCAACTGGATGCGTGGGAGCCATCAATCTGTTAAAGGATATGTCTGTTATTCCTTTATACAGATCAGGGTTCATTTTATTATCTTATCTCTATTTACAAAAGAAGTTAAAGAAATATGACAAGGATCACCAAGGCAAACAGTCATACAGCACAGTAGATGTAAAAGGTATTCACTTATATAGCGCTTTTTCTCATCTCTGGATGACCAAAGCGCTTTACAAATCCTGCTGTCCACCCCTTCACACACTGATGGCAGCAGAGCTGCCATACACAGGCACTGGCCTGATCCACCAGGAGCAACTGGGGGTTCAGTGTCTTGCTCAAGGACACTTCAACAGACTGCAGACAGAGCAGGAATCGAACCCCTGACCCTCCGATCAGTAGTCGGCCACATTACACCTGCACCACAGCCCGTAATTTCACATTTATGAAGCCCAAGGGCACTACTAGGATGATCATCTGGACTTTTCTGCCATACGCCAGTGTTTTTGTTAGTTTCTGTCAGCATATTGCGTCATGCCATTAGACCAGTAGACAGTGCGCCTGCTATGCGCTGGAAGGAGGAGGCTCATTTCAAAGAGGTGTGGCAGCACGCAATCTAATGTGCATTACAATTATAGTGCAAGCCATGATAATCCGCTTTTGATCAGGAAAAAGGAGGTCTATCGTCAGAAGCGCATTTTGTAATGCTATTTCAATAGCATGTTTTGAAATGGCGCAACTTGAGTTCATGAGGAAATGGCATGTGCTGGACCTTTTATTTTAATGGAGAGAGTTGTAACAGCCATCATATAATTGCCCGTCATTTTACTTATATGATGATGGGGCGGCTGTAGCACAAGTGGAGGCAGCTGTGGCGCAGGTGTAGTGTGGCTGACTACTGATCGGAGGGTCAAGGGTTCAGTTCCTGCTCCGTCTGTAGTCTGCATGTCAAAGTGTCCTTGAGCAAGACACTAAACCCCCAGTTACTCCTGATGGGTCAGGCCAGCGCCTGTGTATGGCAGCTCTGCCCCCATCAGTGTGTGAATGGGTGGATAGCAGGGCAGAGGCTGCCGAGAGTGGGCTCGATTTGCGGTGGGTGTCGGTGGTGGATGGGAATCTGCGCAAATGTCGGATTTTATAACAAAGATGGAAAGAAAGACCTTGCCATGACACACAACCCGCAAGAAGCGCTACACAAAAAAAGAAAAAAAACACTCAGAACACGACGGGCCACACACGTCTCAGAGCAGCATTAGCAACGGCTAAGCTAAAGAGACACCGGCATGAAGCTTTTTCTCGGATCGCCAGGTAAAGTTTATTTATGAAGCGCTTTTCAGAGACATATAGTCACAAAGCACTGCACAATAACATGGAATAAAAGGAAGTTGAACCACAAGATTAAAATAATTTAAAAATATCAGACTTATCATTAAAAAGCAGTTGAAACTTAACAGAAATCCTCGTTAAACAAAAAAGTTTTCAGCTGCTTTTTAAGAGTCCACAGAGTCAGCTAAACGTATCTGGAGTGGGAGTTTATTCCAAACAGCACCGTCTACCACCCTCCCTGTGTGCAGAGACATATCTCCGTGGAAAATGAAGCCCCGAGAATACTTTATTATATGAAAGAGATGTCAACAGTTTTACTTTGGGGCATGATTTGAGGTTGAATAAGGTGAAAAAAATCTGAAATATATGGGATTGTGATACTCTATTATCGTGATATTGTGATTATCATTGAATAGTGATTGGATCGAATCGTGACCCAAGTATCGTGATCCGAATCGAATCACGAGTACGCTTGCAATTCCCACCCCTAGCAGCAACTGTGATTGATGTCTTCCTTATTACCAAGCGGCATTACTATTGCATGCATTTTGGCTCACACCCAAGAACTCTGGTCAGCGAAAACCCGTCTTAAACAGTCATGACCACAGTTCACTTTAGATAATGTACCTCTTTAAATTAAATAGACGGGAAGGAGCATTTTGGATTGGATCATCCAAAACACACCTCTGAATAATTAGACTGGCCTCTTTGCGTCATGCGACAGCGAAAAGTTCGTTTCTACACTGTTGTGATGAGGAAATGAACTTGGAAACGCCCATAAACGTATTGTGCATCAGTGACAACTGACTACCCAACCGCACTGTTGTAATACGGCCCTAATTAAGCAATACTACACGAGAGTGAGTGCGGTATCAATGAATATTTTAACTGCCGATGATTCGCCGTACACCCTACGTGGAGCACATACTAGTATGAATCACTGCCAGTTAAAATATTCATGATACCGCAATAAGCTTGAGTGTAATATTGCTTTTACACAACAGTTCCACAAGCACATTTTATTACATGACAGCAATACTGGACAAAATATTATGATTTATTTGTTTAACCAGTTATTTTGCACAGCTGAGAAAAAAAAAATAGTCCTTTCTAAATGTAGCCAGTAACTGTTGCTAAACATCTCAATCAGCATGAAGGTGTCTATTGTCATTTCACACACGTAAACAAATTAAATATTGTCAAGCGCAAAAGTCAGTGTTTATAATACATATCGGTCACCTGTTGAGTCAGTACCGCAGAAGGGCCGAGATCGAAAAGTGACTAATGCCGGTGGCTAGTTAGTATGCTAGTGATTTGGCTTCAGCACACTTCGCTCGCTCTTTCTTGGCATTTTCAGATGAAATAAAGAGTCCATCACCACAAAGATATTGTGGCTTGTTAATTGAGGCAATAAATCCAACTCTAGCCTTGTCTATTTATTTTAAACAGACGTGGACTCGCTTAAGGATCTTTACAAGGGCAGACTGAAAAAAGTTTAACCTTTTGAGTGTGAGATTTTGCGTGCACCTACTGGCAGAGCGCAGCGCTGTGCCTGTCATCTCACTTTGACATGATCGGCTGCATTGGGGATTTGTACTGATTTGTACTGATCTGCCAGTTTCAGAAGGTGGCAGACATCCGTTGGAGGACTCAATGGATGGCACGTAATACACCAAAGAAGAAGAACTCCTCATTTCCTTTTCCTGTTTTTAGCATTTTAGCCCAGAAAGCTAATATGGCTGTCGTCCGTCATCATGCACCGTCACTTAGTCGGCTTTGTATGCGGAAAATAGCCGTGGGATACAAGCGAAATTTATGTGGGATAATCATAAGACTTTGTAGATGTGGTAGAGAGCGTAAATGATCAACAGAATGCAAAATAACGACTACGATGGGTGAAAACGCAGCGACCACGGCAGCGAGCGAGTCCCCTTAGCCGCTGGTAAGTGAGGAATTTCTGGGGTTTTTTAATATTGTACTGATTTCTTGTTCATATTTTTTTCTTGTTCATTTTTTTTTTTTCCTTCTTGCCTTGAGAGAGAGCAGTCGCATTTTTCTTCCCTCCTCCCCTGCCTTCCTGACCTATTCCCAGCTTTTGCAATGTTGCGTTTTTGTCTGTGTTTAGTCGCTCTTCTTCTGCTGAATCTTAATCTAAACGGAAATTATGGATTTGGAAGCGGCTTAAATGTGCTATTGTCACTATTTTTCAACAAGAATTGGGCCAAGGGGGAGCCCAAGAATTGGAACCTAAGAGAGACTCATGGACATTGGAATCCATGCGTCTATGGAAATATTATTGGCTATGATCTCAGGACTTCTATTTTTGGCTGTGGAGTTCCCTGATGCATCAGAAATTGAAGGAAGGTGAGAGAGCGGATCAAGCGGACCCAGCCAGCTCCTTCATCAAATTCGACCAGTTGGGGAGGGCACGAGTAGCGGCAAACGGTGAACTGAATGACAGTGATTCAGTGAAGGAATATATCTGAAGCCCTGTGCTCTCTATGGAAAAACAGTTTAAGCCTGCATATATAATGGAAGCACAGAATTACACGGGTTAGGACAAATTCTACTCTCTGAGTGCACTGTGCTGATTTGATTTGATATGACCTTGTCTGCCCCGTGTTTACATTCCTCCTGACTGAGATTAGCGGAAGAACCGGCTCTTATATCTACCCATACAATCAACAATCAGTTGTTGTCGTCAGCGGATTGGACTCTCAAGGACAATGCCCATGTGCCTTCTGCAAGCAAGAGAGAAGAGAGATAGACTCTGAACTCTGGACTTGTTTATAAGTCACATGATTATAACATCTATCCACTGCCAGGAGGCGCCCTCTGCTGCTCACTAACAACTGTTACACTTACACTACACAATGACATGCAAATATACACACACTGCTCTCCCTCCCTCTGCTGTGTGATTGTCTACTAAATGTTTGCTAAATATGCATTGAGGGTTTTTTTGCCTGCAATCAAAATTTCGCTTACCCATTAAGCGTCAATTTGATAAAACATGTTTTTTTCTCTCGCCTATTGTGTCATATCATTTCTTTTCTTTTTTTTCTTTTCTTCTTTATGACTGGCGCCTAGCGGCTGCCCCGGCCTTGGATGCGCTCTGCAGAGCGTGCCCAAATGCCAAGTCACGTTTCGTTACCTTGTATTCATACATGTGTAATGACAATAAAGTTGAATCTCATCTCATCTCATCTACTTTGAAGATGATGAGGTACCTCTGTACAAAAAAACGGGTGTCAAAAGACTGAACCATTCTTTGTGTAAATATGTCCAAAGTCCAGTTTTGACTGAGTTATGGAATTTAAAGAGGTGCCACGACATTATGCAAATTAGATGAGTAAATTTATTCCCATCTGAAACTTGGGATCATATTTTACATCTTTCTAATTGACAGTAAGCCATTATCTCTTACCACTTTCAAGTTATAGCCTTGGAAATCTGAACTATTTTACTGACTAAAAATATTTACCACTCTTGACCACTAGGGACACCAGACACACTCAAAGAGTTAAAAGGGTGGGACTTCCAGGTCATGGGATAATTTATTTTCAAACAGCACCTCACTGTGGAAATTAAAAGTATCCAACACAATACTACAATTCTCATAAGAAGTCAGTGATAGAAATGAGACTGGACACTAAATAACAGTAATTAACGGTTGCCAGAACACCGCTGAAGCAAGTTCATTCATATCCAGTGAAACATTGGAGTGCAATTATTGTTGAATATAGTAACTCCTGGAATCCCTACTGTCCAATTAAACTGCCTGGTCGGGGACTTCCAGTTATGGTGGCCACGTAGGAAGACGTGTTTCACTCTGCTCTGCTCCGAAAAATAAAAAGTTGGCCAAAACTCTCTCAATTGGAACAAAAACCTATCCCAGCATTTAGGCGCGGATATGGTAAAGACCAAGGCTGGGAAATTAGGCGGAGGAAAAAGTGATTCGTCGAAACAATCCAAGCTAACAGACTTCCACGCTCGTGACGAAGCAGAAAAATCTCCAAAGACAATGGCGGAGGAGAGAGCTAGCGGCGGAGCGGTGACTGCTGAGGAGGGTACGAGTGCAGTACTTGCTGCCATCAGCTCCATGAGAGCAGACTTTTCGTCTAAATTCGATGGGATTATAGCAGCGATAGAAGGAATGAGAAAAGAAATAAGCGACTGTATGGAGCGAGTATTGCAGGCGGAGCTCCGAATCTTCAGCGCTGAAGATGGCGTCACCAGCCTACAATTAAAGGTGCAAACATTGGAATTAAAAAATAAACGTCTGGAAGATAATGTCCTGGATTTAGAATCCCGGTCGCGATGGAATAATTTGAGGCTGGTGGGCCTTCCGGAGGGAGCGGAGGGACGGGATACATGTTCCTTTTTGGAAAAGTGGATTCCAGAAGCGCTGAACAACGCGGATCTGCAGTCATCGGTCATCTTTGAGAGCGCTCACCGAATCGGCCCACCAAGAGATAATAAAACACCACCGAGGACGCTGATTATGAAGTTCCTCAACTACAGAGACATGATGACGGTCACCAACGCGGCGCGAGCTAAAGGAAAAATTAAATACCAGGATCAACAGGTGCGGTTCTACCCAGATTTGGCCACAGGAATTCAACAATTAAGGAAACAGTTTGACCCCGCCCGTAAAGAGCTGCGCAACCTCGGGATTCGTCACGGAGTGATTCATCCGGCAAGACTGCTGGTCACATATAAAGGGAGAACCCATACCTTCAAGACTCCTCAGGAGGTGCAGGAGCTTATCAAGCAGATCCAAGGAGAGACTGGTGGGAGCTAAGCATGAAACATGAACAAGATATAAAGGTAGAATATTTAAGCATTTGCACAGGCATCTGACTGATCTGAAACATATAGCATGTCTACAAAATATAGATTGTATTATATATAAAAAAAAAAAGCTATGATGTACAAAGTTGCTATAAAATTTTGGAGTTAAGTTGGAAAAACTACAGAAGAGAGTTCATGTCATGCCATTAAAAAGTAGTAGAGTCAGGGTGATTGAGAGGAGAAAGAGAGAGTGGTTTGACTGATCCTCGCGGGTGTGGAGCAGTCACTGGCTGTAGCGGGAGACGGAATTTTTTTTTGATTTTGGGGGGGGGATTACCACGAATGTGGGGAGGGGGAATTTGTTTTTGTGTAGTTTGTGGGATGAATGTTCAACCATCCATGTTTTTGCTTCTCTGTATGAGCATGTTTATATTGCAAGGTAATCTCAAACTCCTTATTGATCATAGACCAAAGCGTTAATCTTAATTTAACTTCATGGAATTGCAGAGGTCTACAAAATCTAAAAAAACTTAAACAAGTTATGAATAAAATAAAAGACAAAGGTTCAAAAATTGTGTTTTTACAAGAAACTCATCTAATAGAGGAGGATGTAAAAAGAATTAGGAGAAGATGGCAGGGAAATGTGTTCACCTCATCATTTTCATCCCGAGCCAGAGGAGTTATGACTCTCATACATAAAACAGTCCCATTTCAAGTGAAAAATGTAATTGGAGACAAATTAGGAAGATATCTAATCATCCAAGGATCTTTGTTATTAGAAAATATAAATCTGGTGAACTTATACAGTCCCAATATAGATGATCAAAACTTCTTCGCCAATTTATTTCTTACTCTATCATCACTTATAGGGCAACATATAATAGCAGGGGATTTTAATTGTACATTGAATCCCAGTATAGATAGATCAACAGGACTGGACTGTACGCACAATGGATGCAGGATGACCATTAATCATTTTATGAAAGAATTGAGATTGCTAGATATATGGAGAGAAATGAAACCACAAGTCAAAGCCTATTCTTGTTATTCTAATACCTACAAGACATTCTCACGTATTGACTATTTTTTGATCTCCACAGAATTAAGGTCCAAGATTCAAAACTGTTTCTATGATAACATCGTGATATCTGATCATGCACCCTGCTGTCTAATATACGTATGTAGATAAGAAATTGTCAAAGGATCTAGGTAGGTGGCAATTTCAGCATAAATGGCTTCAGGATGAGGAATTTGTTAAGTACATAGAAAAACAGATAGATGAGTTCTTTGATATCGATACTACACAAACATCAGCATGTATAAAGTGGGAAGCTTTCAAAGCTTTTATTAGGGGGCATATTATTAGTTATACAGGTTCAAAATCTAAGAAGACTCGAGAGGAGAGAGTCCAATTGGAACGTAAAATAAAAATTCTTCAAGAAAAAGTGTATGCAGGAAGTAACCCAAAGTTAGAGAACGAATTACTGATTCTGAGAGCTGAATATGACAAAAAAATCAGCGAATAGAGCTGCCTCGAGTCTTCTAAGATTGAAGCAAACTTTTTATGAACAAGGTGAAAAATCAGGGAAATTATTGGCATGGCAGATTAAACAATTAGAATTTAAAACACCAATTACCAGTATTATAAGTAACGGACAGGCAGTTGTAGATCCTTTAGAAATTAATAGTGCCTTTAGAGATTATTATGAAAAACTATATGATACAAAAAATGAAACTGACTTAACAAAACTAAATGGGTTTTTGGACGGATTATCTATACCGTGTATTCCAAATGAAAACAGGGAGATACTGGAGTCTAAAATTAGTCAAGAAGAAGTTGGGCAAGCCATTGATAATATGAAATCAGGAAAAAGTGCAGGACCAGATGATCTTCCAGTTGACCTCTATAAAAAATTTAAGAATAAATTAATAAAACCACTTTTGGAAATGGTTTTAGAAGCATTTCAAAATAGTAATTTACCACCATACATGAACAATGCCTTAATTATACTGTTGCCAAAACCAGGTAAACCCTCTAATAAATGTGAAAACATGAGACCAGTAAGCCTATTAAATGCTGACCTTAAGATAATCTGTAAAATTTTAGCAAGACGACTACAAGAAATATTACCAAATATTATTAACCGAGATCAGAATGGCTTTATAATGGGAAGACAAGGCTTCCATAATGTAAGAAGACTATTTAATATTATTTATTCTAATAAAGAAGCACCGGATACAGCTCTCCTATCATTGGACGCCGAAAAGGCCTTTGATAGGGTCAAATGGCCCTTTCTTTTTGAAGTCCTACAAAGGTTTGGACTTGGAAATAATTTCATAAAATGGGTTCAGATAATATACAATAATGCTACAGCAGAAATCCTAACAAACAGCAATATCTCAAAATCAATAAAAATCAATAGAGGATGTCGACAAGGCTGTCCACTTTCACCTTTACTGTTTACTATGGCAACTGAACCTTTAGCGATGGCAGTACGTTTACATCCACAAATATATGGAATTAAAGTAGGACCAACAGAACATAAAATCTCCCTGTATGCCGATGACATAATTTTATTTATGTCGAATCTTAAAAAATCAATTCCGACCTTGTTAAATTTAATAAAGAACTTTGGGGAAATATCAGGATATAAAATAAATAAAACTATCTTCAATATTAATGCTAAATGAGACCCAGAGAAATCACCCAGCTCCTGAGGTAAATCAATTCAATGTTGTAAATCAGTTTAAATATTTAGGAATTCAAATTGTGCCTAAGCTAGAATCAGTCGCCAGTGCCAACTATGAAGCCTTAATGACAGATATTAATGAGTTAGTTCAGAGATGGATGTCACTACCAATGTCGATGATAGGGAGAATTAATATACTTAAAAGTAACATCTTACCCAAAATACTTTATTTATTTCAATACATTCTTTTACCACCACCTTCAGATCTATTCTCAAGAATTTAAAAAAAGTTAGTGGAATTTATATGGAACAATAGGAAGGCTAGATTATGTCTGTCCTTACTATATTTACCATTTGATCGTGGAGGTCTGAAATGTCCAAACTTTGTTGTATTACTGGTCAGCACAACTGAGGTCTATGACATATTATTTTTCATCAAATGATCTCCCTCACTGGACTGAAATGGAATCATACAATTTACCTTTACCTCTTCCCTTATTCATATACTCAGACTCGGCTAAAAAATTACAGAAACAAGTTAAAAATCCAATTGTAAAGCATATGATCAAAATATGGTGTGAAACCAAAAAATATTTAAAAGAACCACACTTATTGTCACAATTTAGCCCAATATGGGGTAATCAATATTTTACACCAGGGAGAGCGGACGCTGTATTTAAAGTATGGAATTTAAAAGGGATTCAAAAGATTCAAGACTTATATTTGTCATGTTCAGATAACATAATGTCTTTTGAAGAACTGAGGATCAAATTTAATCTTAATAGAACACATTTTTTTAAATATCTTCAGCTTAGGAATTTTATTCGATCAAATCAAAATAATGCTCTCACCCGACCTACTTATTCATCCTTGGAAAAAATTTTGATGAAAGATAGTAAGAGAAAGGGTATTATTTCAGAGTTTTATAACTCATTGACACTATCCTCAAGTGAAAATTCACAGAAAAGACTGAATTATTGGAAAGAAGACCTGCAAACTGAAATTTCAGAGGAACAATGGGAATTGGCTTGTACAGAAGCTCAAACCAAATCAATAAATGTACGTCTTAAATTGATACATTTTAAATGGTTAATGCGGATGTATGTTACACCGGTGGAGTTAAATAGATATAACAAAAACATACCAGATACGTGCACAAAATGTATGGAAAGTAAAGGAACCCCATTTCATTGTTTATGGGAATGTAGAAAAATTAGAATGTTTTGGGAAGAGGTGAGGGTAACAATAGAAAAAATAATTTCAAAACAATTCATATTGAACCCTAAACTGTTTTTGTTGGGTCTGTATCCAGAAAAGCATAACTTTAATAAGAGTGAAAGAGCATTCATAGACCTCAGTTTGCTTAATGCCAAAAAATGTATTGCACTACTGTGGAAAAAGACTCATAGACCAGATGTGACTCAGTGGTTAAGACAGATGTTAACAAACCTTCCACTAGAAATAATAACATACATACTGAAATCAAAGGAAAATGTGTTTGAGAATATATGGAGACCTTTCATTGATTATGTAAAGAAATTAAACATAACTTCTGAAGAAGAAGGTGAATGATGTGTGTGGACCTTGCAAATTCCAAATTGGTGAATGTATAATATGAATACTTATGTAATAGATTACCTAGACTAAACAGAGGAGCATTGTTGATGACTTGCCTTTGTTAGTGGTTGTTGGTGTTTTTAGTACATTTTTTTTTTAAATTACTTTAGTGTTAGTGTTTGATTGAGTCATGTTTGTAAAAAAAAAAAAGGTTCAATAAAAAATATTATGGGAAAAAAAACTGCCTGGTCGGAACTAACTGTTGCATAATACAGTCCCTCCAGGATTTCGCAACGTTGCGATTGCACCAATTCATGCAAAATCAGTGACTGGCCGCATCCTTTGTGCAACCCTGTAACTTTGTCCAATCACCGTCAACTTCCGCCAATTTCGCCAATCAAATTTGTCCCTGAGTAACGCACAAATGCTCAGTCTAAACAATCAAATGCGTCACTGCACCACGCTCACTTCCATGTTTACAGTAAGCATTAACGGAACACATCAGCAAAAAACAGAGGGTGTGATTTAAAAAAAAAAAACCTCACCCGCGAGTTTTACCACACAGTCCCTTCCTCAGTCTTCCCCAGCCCACCAGTGGACGTCTCCTTGTGTCTCCATCCTGACCGCATGTACGAAGTGCCGGGTTTGTGTTGAAAAAGTCTGCCTGCCTGAAAGTACCCCATTGTGGGAGCGGGTGTGAGGACTGATGTAAAACAACAAACAAACGAGCAAACATAATTCTACAGCCAGTGTTTGAACATTTTATATACATTTAAGATAAGCCTTTATTAGTCCCACAATGGGGAAATTCCAGGATTGCAACAGCACAGGGATAGCAACACTCAGAGCAACAATCAGAAGGCAAGAAAAAAACAAGAGCAGCTAGTATACATACACTACCGTTCAAAAGTTTGGGGTCACCCAGACAATTATTTTGTGTTTTCCATGAAAAGTCACACTTATTTACCACCATGAGTTGTAAAATGAATAGAAAATATAGTCAAGACATTGACAAGGTTAGAAATAATGATTTGTATTTGAAATAATTTTTTCCTTCAAACTTTGCTTTCGTCAAAGAATCCTCCATTTGCAGCAATTACAGCATTGCAGACCTAACATGATTGCACAAGGGTTTTCTAATCATCCATTAGCCTTCTGACGTAATGAGCAAACATACTGCACCACTAGAACACTGGAGTGATAGCTGCTGAAAATGGGCCTCTATACACCTATGTAGATATTGCACCAAAAGCCAGACATTTGCAGCTATAATAGTCATTTACCACATTAGCAATGTATAGAGTGTATTTCTGATTAGTTTAAAGTTATCGTCATTGAAAAAAAATGCTTTTCTTTCAAAAATAAGGAAATTTCTAAGTGACCCCAAACTTTTGAACGGTAGTGTATGTACATATTACTATAAATATATATGTATGAGAGAGACAGAGAGAGAGAGAGAGAGAGAGAGAGAGAGAGAGAGAGAGAGAGAGAGACAGACAGACAGACAGACAGACAGTGCGGAGCATTGTGGATGGTGGATGTGCAGCAGAAAGTCTAAGCTCTCTCTCCGCGGATGCGGCGGGCCAGCTGGATGTCTTTGGGCATGATGGTGACCCTCTTGGCGTGGATGGCGCACAGGTTGGTGTCCTCGAAGAGACCCACCAGGTAGGCCTCGCTGGCCTCCTGCAGAGCCATGATGGCGGAGCTCTGGAAGCGCAGGTCGGTCCTGAAGTCCTGAGCGATCTCCCTCACCAGACGCTGGAAGGGCAGCCCATGGATGAGCAGCTCCGTGGACCTCCGGCAGCGACGGATCTCTCTCAGAGCCACAGCACCGGGCCTGCGACGGCGAAGCCTCCTCACTCCGCCGGCGGCCGGAGCACCTTTTCGAGCAGCCTTGGTGGCCAGCTGCTTCCTGGGGGCTTTTCCTCCAGTAGATTTACGGGCGGTCTGCTTGGTTCTTGCCATCGCTCTTTATTATTCTGTCTTATATTTCCTGCACGCCGCCCAAACTCCAGCCCGGCACCCGCGTCACTCCTGCTTCAGCTCTCCCGGTATGTCGAGCCTCTCCGTTAGCACCGGGTGGCGGCCGAGTGCTAGCTAGCTCCTCCCCGCTGCATCGTCTCCCACTGTAAACAGAGGCTCCGTCCGCCGACTCGGGAGACCCCCGGGCGCGATCTGTGTGTCCGTGATACACAGAGTGAAAGGTGTGCCGGATCAGAAAGCCATCACCGGATCAGAAAGAAGAAGGAAGATAAAAAGACTCAGAATTGAGCCACTGTTGCAAAAGGCAGCCAACTCGTGTGGCACCAGAACCGGAAACTCTCCCGAAAAAATTTTGAGGTAAAATCATTACTACTTCTTGTCAATGAGCTTTAAAGCTGTGAATCTTCGGTCTGGACATGGCCCAACGAGAGCCCCTCCTCTCGGTACGACTCCCAGTGTGTGTCAAGATGGCAGCAAATAGACAGGTAGGAGTCAGGCACGGAAAGAGAGAGAATATTCAGTAATTTTTTTTCCCAGAAAAACACAGACCTCGAGAGACAATGCAGAGCAACAGAATAATTTTTTTTTTTTCTCTGCGCTTGGTACTAAGTGGCTGGGGACCACTGCGGTTAGGAAGTTTTCAAATGAAGGTGCTGCCATCATTTCCAAATCTATACTCTTTAACATGCATTCAATGCAATTTAGCTCTTATAATGGATATTGTCTTTATTTGCTGTTGCACAAAAGACAAACCCTCCAGGATTCTGCGATATTGCGATCACGTCAATTCACGCGAAATCAGCCAATAAGCGTGACTACTGTGCGACCTCGACATAGCAAGACCACCGGGCTCTCCGTGGATTGTTGTCGGGTCGTGGAGGCGGCGAAGACGGAGACGGAGGAGGGAGAGGCAGCAGAAGCGGGCCTGCAGGTCCGGTGTTATGCTAAGGAGACAACCACATAAGCCACCTCTACCAAGCCTGTATCTTTCCAATGCCAGATCCTTGATGCATAAAACGGAAGCCTTGGAATTACAACTTGCCGGTAATCGCTATGTTCGTGACTGTTGTGTTCTGATCATCAACGAAACTTGGCTCCATCCGGACATATCCGAAGCTAGCATGCAGCTAGCGGGCCGCATGTTGCTACGCTGCGACAGGACTAAGGACTCCGGTAAGAGTAGAGGGGGAGGGCTTTGTATGTATGTGCATAATAACTGGTGTAACAATGGGACTATTACAGACAGATATTGCTCTCCCGATCTCGAGTACATGTCTGTAAGATGTCAGCCTTTTTTTCTACCGAGAGAGCTAACAGTAGTGTTTATCACGGCCATGTATATTTCACCCAGTGCATATGTAAATACGGCGCTCTCCCTCCTGCTTAACACCATTAACAAACATCAGCGGGCTCACCCTGATGATGTCCACATAGTTGCAGGAGACTTTAATAAGGCCAATCTGAAGACCGTACTCCCAAAATTTTATCAACATGTTAAGTGTTCTACTAGAGGGGAGAACATTTTAGACCATGTTTACACTAACATCAAGCACGCATACAGAGCCATATCCCTCCCCCACCTCGGCCAGTCGGACCATCTTTCCCTCCTGCTCTCCCCAGCCTACACCCCCCTCAGGTGTAGAGACAGGCCTACTATAAAGACTGTCACAACTTGGCCTGACAACGCTCTCTCCAAACTGCAGGATTGCTTCACAGAGACACACTGGGATTTATTTGGACAACAGGAGTTGGAAACAACCTTGGACTACATTAAGTTTTGTATCGGTAATGTGACTGTGGACAAAAATATTAGGGTTTTTCCCAACCAGAAACCCTGGATGACCAGCCAGGTCTGCACACTCCTCAGAGCCTGTGATGCTGCCTTCAGATCAGGTGACAGAGACCTTTATAGGTCTACTCAAGCCGATCTGAAAAGAGGAGTTAAAAAAGCTAAAGCGGACTACAAGATGAGAATAGAGTCCCACTTGTCTAGTAACAACATACGGGAGGTGTGGCAGGGAATTCAAAACATCACGAATTACAGAGGCTGTGCTACAACATCAGAGAACCTGAGTGCACCGCTGGCAGAGGAGCTAAATAGCTTCTTTGCTCACTTTGAAATAACTCAACAGCAGCACTCATCAGCCTCAGCCTCAGCCCCGCCCCCACCCCCACCCAGCTCCTGCACCACCACTTTCACTGTCAGTGAGCATGATGTCAGACGGGTGCACCTGACAGTGAACCCCAAGAAGGCTGCCGGCCCATGATGGAGTTCCTGGTAAGGTGCTTAGAGCATGTGCCTCCCAGCTCACCTCCATCTTTACCAGGATTTTCAACCTCTCCCTGGCCCAGGCAGTCATCCCATCCTGTCTGAAATCTGCCATAATCATTCCGGTGCCAAAGAAGTCTCCCACCACCAGCCTAAATGATTACCGTCCTGTGGCCCTCACCCCGGTAATTACGAAGTGCTTCGAGAGACTGCTTCTTCAGCACATTAAGAGCCATCTTCCCCCGGACCTCGATTCTTACCAGTTTGCATATCGTGAAAACCGATCCACTGAAGATGTCATCGCAGTAGCCCTCCATTTTGCGCTGTCCCACTTGGAGCGGCAGCACAGCTACGTCCGAATGCTCTTCGTGGACTACAGCTCGGCCTTCAATACAATTATCCCGGACATTCTCATTACCAAACTGAACACCCTTCGTCTCCCACCTCTCACATGTGCTTGGATAAAGAACTTTCTCACTAACCGGTCCCAGACTGTGAGACTTGGCTCCTACTTCTCCTCCACACGGACGCTGAGTACTGGCTCCCCACAGGGCTGTGTGCTGAGCCCCCTCCTGTACTGTCTCTACACCTATGACTGTCGTCCGGCCTACAACAACAACCTCATCGTGAAGTTTGCTGACGACACCACGTGGTTGGACTCATTTCTGGAGGGGACGAGACAGCCTATAGGGGGAGGTCCTGAAGTTGGCAACTTGGTGTTTAGAAAATAACCTGACTCTGAACACCAAGAAAACCAAGGAAATCATTGTCAACTTCAGGAGGACCAATACCGACCCAACCCCCCCCCCCCCTTCATTAACGGCGAGTGTGTGGGGAGGGTCCACACATTCCAGTACCTCGGCATCCTTATCTCCTCTGACATCTCCTGGACAGACAACATCTCGGCAATTATTAAGAAGGCTCAGCAGCGGCTACACTTCCTGAGAGTCCTCAGGAAGTACGACCTCAACTCCACCCTGCTGCTGACCTTCTATCGCTCATCCATTGAGAGTCTGCTCACATACTGCATTACAGTGTGGTATGGGAATTGCACAATGGTAGACAGGGAGAGGTTGCAGAGGGTAGTAAAGGCAGCACAGAAGATCATCGGCCGCCCTCTCCCCTCCCTGACAGACATTTACACCGCCCGCTGCCTTAGGAGAGCACAATACATCATCAAGGACATCTACCACCCTGGAGCTGACCTGTTTGACCTGCTGCCCTCAGGGAGGCGCTACAGGTGCATCAGAGCCAGGAGACTTAAGAACAGTTTTTTTCCAAAAGCCATCATGGCTCTGAATTCTCAATCCAACCCTCCCTGACCCTCTCAGTATACCTCTAAACACATCACTATGTAATTGACATTTACGGTCCAAAATGCTGTGCTGTCTTTTTAATATTTTTATTTTTATATTGTATATACATATATATATATATGACTTATTTTATCTTAGATTACGTACATTGTACACATTATACATTATTTATTGCAGGAATTTATTGTTTTTATGCTTTTTATTTTTCTCTTTTACATATGTTGCACTGAAGGAGATGCTTAAATCTCATTGTACATTTGTTTGTATAATGACAGTAAAGGCTATCTATCTTGCAACTTTGTCCAATCACCGCAACTTTCCCACAATTTTGGCCAATCCTCATCAACTTCCACTGATTTCACCAATCAAATTTGTCTTTGAATGGCGCGCAAACGCATCGCTGCACCGCGTTCATTTCCATGTTTACAGTGAGTATTAATGGAACACATCAGCAAAAACAGAGTGTTTGATTTAAAAAAAAAAAAAAAAAAAAACACTCCCCCACAAAGTTTCCAACACCTTCCTTCATCCGTCTCTCCCAGCCTGCCAGTGGAAGTCTCGCCACGTCTCTGTCCTGACCGCATGTATGAAGTGCTGGGTTTGTGTTGAAAAACGTCCGCCTGCCCCAAAAGCACCCCGTCGCAGGAGCGCACATGAGGACAGACGCCATAAAACCACAAACAAAATGAGCAAATCTAACACTACAGCCAGTGTTTGAACATTTTATACATCTTTAAAGATAAAATCATTACTACATCTTGTCAATGAGCTTTAAAGCTGTGAATCTCTGGTCTGGACACGGACGAACCCCCCCGTAAATGAAAGATAGGCATCTGAAGAAACAAGTGTGTGTCAAGACGTGCAGCAGATAGACAGGTAGGAGTTAGGCACAGAAAGAGAGAGAATATTGTCTGTCATTTTTTTTCCCAGAAAAACAGACTCCAATAGACAATACAGAGCAACAGAATAAATTATTTTTTCCCTCTTCGCTTGGTACCGAGTGGTTGGGGACTAGTGGTGGGTTCAAAAGATCGATACAATGATATAGATCGATCCACGTTTGACTGAGCCGATATCAATCCACAAAATCCAAGGATCGATCTTTTAATATAATGCTTTTACATTTGTGAATGTCTGCAGAGTCTGATCGGGTCGAAACCGGGTCAGTGAACCAGGAATCGCGGCCAAGAACCAGAAGAACCCAGAGCACTAACGGAGCTAACAGCTAACAAGCTAACGGATATGCTAGTTCTTCTTCTGTGGTGTTAAAATGGTTCTCATGCGGCAGGAGTTCCCTGCCGCATGTGCGCACGTCTTTACTTCCGTGTGTACATTAGAGGAGGAACGGTTTTGTACTTGTCGCTACAGAGCTGTGTTGGAACATAAAGTCGAAGACTGATACACTGAAAACGCATGGAAACCGGCTGAAACCCGTGAACAGAGAGGGAGACTTGGAGCTGCTGAAATTGTAAGTAAAATATCATTCGTTTGTTTTAACATTTGTGTTGTAGGTTAATGCGGATGTATGTTACACCGGAGGAGTTAAATAGATATAACAAAAATATACCAGATACATGCACAAAATGCATGGAAAGTAAAGGAACCCTATTTCATTGTTTATGGGAATGTAGATTAATAAGAATGTTTTGGGAAGAGGTGAGGGTAACAATTGAAAAAATAATCTCAAAACAAATCATATTGAATCCTAAACTGGTTTTGTTGGGTCTGTACCCAGAAAAGCATAATTTCAATAAAAGTGAAAGAACATTCATAGACCTCAGTTTGCTTAATGCCAAAAAATGTATTGCACTATTATGGAAAAAGACTCATAGACCAGATGTGACTCAGTGGTTAAGACAGATGTTAACAAACCTTCCATTAGAAAGAATAACATATATACTGAAATCAAAGGAAATTGTGTTTGAGAATATATGGAGACCTTTTATTGATTATGTAAAAAATTTAAACATAACTCTTGAAGAAGAAGGTGAATGATGTGTGTGGACCTTGTAAATTCCAAACTGGTGAACATAATATGTATACTTATGTATTGGATTGTCTAGACTAAACAGAGGAGCATTGTTGAAGACTTGATTTTGTTGGTGGTTGTTGGTGTTTTTAGTGCATTTTTTTTTTTTTGTAGTACTTTAGTGTTAGTGTTTGATTGTTTGTATCATGTTTGTTAAAAAAAAAAAAAAAGGGTTCAATAAAGATATTGTGGAAAAAAAAAAACATTTGTGTTGTAAATTAATAATTTATCCGGCATTTCTTTTACAAACTACTGATACAGAGTTAACTGGTGGTTAAGCGCTGTGAATAAATGCAGAATAAAGGTATATTTTATGAGATTATGGACTTCTAGCACTTAAGTGAGAGATTTGAAGATAATAATGAATCACAATAAAATGAAAATGGCAGAATTAATAAAGGCTGCAGTACGAGCCATTTTTACTCAATAGAACTTAACTGAAATGAACAAATCTTCCTAGGAAATGAATTGAAACCCTTTTCAAAACTTGAAAGATAATTTGTATTTAAAATATAAACAACAAAAAAAGAAACTAAATTATTAAACCCTACTGTGGTGTGGGAATTTAAAAATAGACTATTAATTTTACTGTGAAATCCATTCTTTTCATCTCCCCTTCACATCTATGAAGACTGGGTTTCCACTCCAAGGTCCATCCTGCCCTGAGACCTTCTGAAGGGAAGAGGTTGTCAATGGAGGAGCCATCCCTGCATCCTCATGGATTTCAGCACAAAAGAAGACCTCAAATTTTTCAGGGTCTTAGTTTGTAAATTCAAGATTCAAGAAGGTGCTGCCATAATTTTCTCCATACTCCAATATGCATCCAGTGCAATTTAGTTGTTGTAACGACTAATTCTTTTATTTCTTTTTTTAATTTAAGTTCTCATTAAGAATACAATGTTGGTCATTTCTTGACAATTTTACTGAGCATTTAATTTTACATAAGTCATTATTTAACAGGAAATTTTTGGCAATCCTGTGCTTTTCTTGTGGTGTTGAATAGAACAGCATCACTGTAAACTATGGAAAAAGCAGCTACTTTAAAAATCTGTACTTCCTCACACAACTTTCAGTGCAAAAAACCTCTTAAAATGTCAACTTTTTGGAAAAGCTCCCACAAAATTCAGACTTTTTGGTCGACAACAATCACAAAAACAGCCAACGAAATCCTGGAGGGACTGAAATACAGTGAGATTATGTACATGCTTCATGCATTGAATTTGTTTACTTACTCTGGGTTGTTAACTTGATACTACATACCCTTTTTTTTGTTTTTTTTGTTACTTATTTGTACCCGTAGGTAGATTTGGTTTGCAGTCTGGTGACAAGCCACCGGCTGCTGGTCGCTGCGTGCGCCCTAAACCTACATGTTTTTGGTGTGCGGGAGGAAACCGGAGAAATCCCGGAGTAATGGAGGATTTTTTTTTTTTTTTTTTTTTTTTTTTTCCTCTCGGCGCCACACGAGTCGGCTGCCTTTTGCAACAGCGGCTCGATTCCGAGTCTTTTTCCCTTCCTCTCTCTTTTGATCCGTCTTTTTTTTTCACCCCACTTATATCACGGACACACAGATCGTCCTAAATGTCTCCTGAGCCGGTGGACGGAGCCACTGTTTATAGCAGGATACGATACAGCAGAGAACAGCTGCTAGCATTCAACCGCCACCCGGTCCCATTGGAAAAACTCGACATACCGAGAGAACTGAGGCGAAAACGCCGCGGCTGCCGGGCTGGAGTAAGGCGGAGGACAAAAAATATAAGGTACAGACCCTCCCTTCCATCTGTTGTCATGGGAAATGTACGGTCGATACTGGGAAAGTTAGATGAGCTAGCGGCTATCTCCCGTTATGATAGCACATACCGGGAGTGCTCTCTCCTTTTGTTTACTGAGACGTGGCTAACTGAACTAGCAGCAGATGCTAACATTGAGCTGGAGGGTTTTCACATGATACGAGCTGACCGAACACCAGACAGTGGCAAGGCTAGGGGCGGTGGAGTGATAATGTATGTTAACAACAACTGGTGCAGACCGGGACATATCACTGTTAAACAACGACACTGCAGCAAAGACATTGAGTTGCTAGCTGTTAGCATGAGGCCTACATATCTCCCGAGAGAACACTCACACGTGATCTGCATTGTTGTTTATGCAAATCCGACGGCGAACGCTGGGACAGCACGTGACGTCATCCATTCAGTAACCAGCAGGCTGCAGACAGAACACCCAGATGCTCTTCTCCTCATCTCAGGCGATTTCAACCATGTTTCACTGTCTCCCATTCTACCCACGTTCACCCAGTATGTCACATGCCACACTAGAGACAATAAAACACTGGATTTATTCTACGCAAACACTAAGGAGGCGTACACCTCATCACAACTCCCCCCACTCGGGAGATCGGATCACAACTTGGTTCATCTCCGGCCGGTGTACAAACCCCTAGTGCACAGACAACCTCCGGCCATGCACACTGTGGAGTTATGGTCTGAGGAGACAATGGACACCCTAAAGGGCTGTTTTGAAGCCACCGCCTGGAAGCAGCTCTGCGATCCACATGGTGAGGACATCGATGGCCTCATTCACACCTTCACGGGCTACCTCAGCTTCTGTGTGGACAAATCCGTTCCCACCAAGACCATACGGCGTCACTCAAACAACAAACCCTGGATCAACCCTGAGATAAAAACACTTCTGAGAGAGAAGAAGAGGATCTTCAGGTCAGGGAACAGGGAGATGCTGAAGTCCGTACAGAGGGAGCTGAGGAGAAAGATCAGAGAAGGCAAGGACAGCTTCAGGAAGAAGATGGAGGACAAGCTGCAACAGAGCGACATCAGCGGGGTCTGGAGAAACCTCAAAACCATCTCGGGGCTCCAGAATACCTCCCCCCAGGCCACAGGGGGCAGGGAGTGGGCGAACAACCTGAATCTGTTTTTCAATAGATTTGACCAACCGCCCTCCCCCCTGACTGCACAACAACCACTGCTGCCTCTAAAGAAATCAAGTCCTGCTGCCCACTCCCCACTCCACCAACACCCCCCCACTCCCAACACACAGCCCCCCATCCTGACCCTGACCAGGACCCAGGTGAGGACGGAGCTGAGGAAGATCAAGGCGAGGAAGGCGCCGGGACCGGACGGCATCAGCGCAAAGCTCCTCAAGTCCTGTGCAGACCAGCTGTGTGGGATTGTGACGTATATCTTCAACATGAGCCTGAAACTGGGGAGGGTACCACAGCTGTGGAAAACATCTTGTGTGGTACCTGTACCAAAAACTTCCCACCCCAAAGACCTGAACAGCTACAGACCGGTGGCCTTGACGTCCCACTTGATGAAGACCCTGGAGAGACTGCTCCTTGCTCACCTCCGCCCCCTGGTGGAACCAGCGATGGATCCACTCCAGTTCGCCTACCAGCATGGCATTGGGGTGGAGGATGCGGTGATCTTCCTCCTTCACCGTTCTCTGTCCCACCTGGAGAAGCCCGGGAATATGGTGAGGATCATGTTCTTTGACTTCTCCAGTGCTTTCAACACCATCCAACCGATGATCCTGAAGGACAAGCTGCTGCGCGCAGGGGTGGACCAGCACCTGTCATCATGGATCCTGGACTACCTCACGAACCGGCCTCAGTTTGTGAGAACCCGGGACTGTGTGTCCGACACGATCATCAGTAGCACGGGGGCCCCCCAGGGAACGGTGCTGGCTCCCTTCCTGTTCACTCTTTATACTGCGGACTTCTCACACAACACAACACACTGCCATCTACAGAAGTTCTCTGATGACTCTGCGATCGTTGGCCTCATCTCCAATGGAGATGAAGCTGAGTACAGAGGGCTTATCCAGGACTTCGTGGACTGGTGCCATCGGAACTGCCTCCAGATCAACGCGAGGAAAACTAAGGAGCTGGTGGTGGACTGCCGCAGGCATGGGCAGCCCCTCACAGTACCAGTAAATATACAGGGAACAGACATCGAGATGGTGACATCCTATAAGTACCTGGGTATTCATCTGAACAATAAACTAGACTGGTCACACAATACTGATGCACTCTACAAGAAGGGACAGCGCAGGCTGTTCCTGCTGAGGAGACTCAGGTCTTTTGGTGTACAAGGGGCGCTGCTGAAGTCATTCTATGACACGGTGGTGGCATCAGCCATCACTTTTGGAGTGGTCTGCTGGGGCAGTGGCATTACTGCAGCCGATAGGAAGAGACTGAACAAACTGATTAAGAAAGCTAGCTCTGTCCTGGGGCAGCGCCTTGATCCGATGGAGGAGATAGGAGAGAGAAGGACGGTGGCTAAACTGTCATCTCTGCTGGAGTCCGAGTTCCACCCTATGCAGGACATACTGAATGCACTGAGGAGCTCATTTAGCAGCAGACTACATCATCCCAGGTGCACAACCGAGAGGTTTCGTAGGTCCTTCCTACCAACGGCTGTCAGACTGTACAACCTAAGCAGGGCTGCTCGCAGAGATAGCAAAAAGACGTAACAAACTAATAGTTTTTTGAATGCAAAAGATGCAATAGACTTACACAATGGTCCCCTCCGGCATACAACTAGGAACATACCGGTCGCTATGGAGGGTGAGAATATGTATGGGCACATAATCATACCATGTAGGATAACTAAGTAGACGGTTATGCTGTTTCATTCCATCTAGCAACAATGCTCTGCACTGTGTGTGTTTATATATTTGCATATTTATTCCATCTAGCTACAATGCTCAGCACTGGGTGTGTTTATATATTTATATATCTACATATTATTCCATCTAGCTACATTGCTCCGCACTGTGTGTGTTTATATACTTGCATATTTATTCCACCTAGCTGCAATGCTCCGTACTGTGGGTGTTTATATATTTACATATTTATTCCATCTAGCTACAATGCTCTGCACTGTGTGTTCATATATTCATATATTTATTCCATCCAGCTACAATGCTCTGCACTGTGTGTCTGTGTGTGTGTGTATATATATATATTTTATAGTAATACGTACATATGTTTATTAGCTGCTCTTGCTTGCTTGTTTTTTTTCTTGCCTTCTGATTGTTGCTCTGAGTGTTGCTATCCCTGTGCTGTTGCAATCCTGGAATTTCCCCGTTGTGGGACTAATAAAGGCTTATCTTATCTTAAACCCACGCAACACGGGGAGAACATGCAAACTCCACACAGCTCACTGTTGGTCGGGGGCTGGGATCAAACTCACGATCTCATGATCCCCGTGATCCCCCGGCCGAGGGTAAAACTGTGCTGCCACAGTGCTAAACCACTGCGCCACCGTGCAGCCCCTACCCTTTGCACTAAAGAAAGCGCTTGTTAGCACTTTGTGAAATCATAAATTAAATAATAAAAAGTGCATTATTGTAACTGATTTTGGGTCAGTTCTATATGTGATAATTTATGTATTAGCAAAGTTTGAGTATTCTTCGTACAATTTGCAGCATTAGGTCTCGAAAAAAATTATTTCCTGGCAAGTAAAATGGCTATTAAAATGGTAATTTCCCAGATCGAATCGGGATCGGATTGATTCAGAATCTCAAGAATCAGAATTGAATCGATTATGGAAATTATGGATCGTTCCCAGCCCTACTGGGGACTGTAGAGAGTTTTCAAATGAAGGTGTCGCCAATAATTCCCAAATCTATACTCTAACATGCATTCAATGCAGTTTAGCTGTTGTAACGGATATTGTGTTAGTCTGTATTTGCTGTTGCACAAAAGAGTTTTTCTGTATAGCAGAAGTTTGTGCTTAATTTACAAATCACTGTAATAGAAAATTTTGACAATCCTGTTAGCACTGCGGCAGCACAGCAACTCACCCTTAGCTGGGGGATCCTGGGTTCGATCCCAGCCCCTGACCAATAGTGATCTGTGTGGAGTTTGCATGTTCTCCCCGTGTCTGCGTGGGTTTACTCTGGGATTTCTCCGGTTTCCTCCCACATGCCAAAAACATGCAAGTTAGGTTAATTGGCATCACACTGGGGATTCAAAATTGTCCTTAGGTATGACTGTGAGAGTGAATGGTTGTCTCTCTGTGTTGGCCCTGCGATGGACTGGCGATCTGTCCAGGGTGTACCCTGCCTCACGCCCAAAGATGCTGGGATAGGCTCCAGCCCCCCCCGGCGATCCGAAAAGGATTAAGTGGAAGAAGATGAATGAATGAATGTGCTTTTCTACAAAGATTTTATTTGCCAATACAGGAGAACTGAAATGGTGTTTCTCTCTCTCTCTTCAGTGGTGTGCACAATATTAATAGAAAAAGGAATAAGGCTAGAAAAACAGCAACGGCAGTCTATGTACAGTAATGCTACCAGTCATGCAAATGTCGACAAAAGGTAGACCCAGACCTCCAATAGTGCAAATAAAGAAACAGTAAACAATGAGACCCAGCAATCTTATATAGAGAATACTTCTTAAAAAAAACCTCCTGTAAATTCAGGCTTGTTGGGCTGCAGCAATCAAAAACATCCCACGAAAACCTGGAGGGACTGATTTATAGCTCTTAACTAAGCAAAATACCACACCAAATTCTGCATGTAATACAAAAGCGTGTAGTTTAGTAAGTATGTTAAAGAGACTGGGTGCTAAACTGGACTGAACAAACTTTATAACATTATCCAAAACAAGACAAAACAGAAAAAAATGCAGCACCAACTTTCTCAGTAACATAAAGCAAGCAACGATTCCAAAACTTCTCCAGTTCAAAGGCTCAAAATGAGTTGTTAAAAGTCATTGTTCCACCCAAAAATTCAATGTTTTCAGCCTTCCTCCAAGTCAGTGCTTACAGCTGTGTCATCTTGGATGTAATGGAGCTAGACATAACTTGGATGCACGACAAACTTTTTGCATGGCTGACGATAAGCGTCTGTTAGCTGCTAAAAATCTTTACTTAATACCCCAAAAAACTGCCTGCAAGCTAACTACAGGAGGATATTCAAGTCTCTGCAATAAGGGTGAGCAATATACAGTATCGAATATACCCAATGTATATGTCCTTGTATGAAGTACTAAATAATACTGCCACCACAGAGTAGAAATTGTTAGGCAGATGTAAGTCGACAGCACACAATTCTGTTTGGGGTTTTGCAGTGTAGTATCTGTGGTGGAACATATGTCGGTTAAATGTATCATTCTCGTTGACTTGTCACATCTTTCTTCCATATGTTGTATTAATAAAAAATATTGGAAGTAAATTCATAATGAACCACTGCAAATATTTTGCTTTAAAAGTACCAAGTAATCACACACTAAGAGAAAGGAATGTATGCTCCGCACATTTTCGCAGCGCAAAAGTGTTAAATAGCCGTTAAGCAGCCATTTCACAACAAATTACTCAAATTACACCTTGTACAGCCGTGGACAAAATTGTTGGTACCCCTCTGTTAATGAAAGAAAAACCCACAATGGTCACAGAAATAACATGAATCTGACAAAAGTGGTAATAAATAAAAATTCTATGAAAATTAACCAATGAAAATCAGACAGTGCTTTTGAATTGTGGTTCAACAGAATTATTTTAAAAAATAAACTCATGAAACAGGCCCGGACAAAAATGATGGTACCCCTAGAAAAGATTGAAAATAATGTGACCATAGGGACATGTTCATCCAAGATGTGTCCTCTAACATCACAGGTGTCTACAAACTTGTAATCAGTCAGTCGGCCTATTTAAAGGGTGACAAGTAGTCACTGTGCTGTTTGGTGACATGGTGTGTACCACACTAAACATGGACCAGAGGAAGCAAAGGAGAGCGTTGTCTCAGGAGATTAGAAAGAAAATTATAGACAAGCATGTTAAAGGTAAAGGCTATAAGACCATCTCCAAGCAGCTTGATGTTCCTGTGACTATAGTTGCACATATTATTCAGAAATTTAAGATCCACGGGACTGTAGCCAACCTCCCTGGATGTGGCCGCAGGAGGAGACGGATAATACGAATGGTAACAAAAGAGCCCAGAACAACCTCTAAACACATTCAAGGTGAACTCCAAGGTCAAGGTACATCAGTGTCAGATCGCACCATCCGTCGTCGTTTGAGCCAAAGTGGACTTCATGGGAGATGACCAAGGAGGACACCACTGTTGAAAACAAATCATAAAAAAGCCAGACTGGAATTTGCCAAACTGCATGTTGACAAGCCACAAAGCTTCTGGGAGAATGTCCTATGGACAGACGAGACAAAACTGGAACTTTTTGGCAAGGCACATCAGCTGTATGTTCACAGATGCAAAAATGAAGCATACCAAGAAAAGAACACTGTCCCTACTGTGAAACATGGAGGAGGTTCTGTTATGTTCTGGGGCTGCTTTGCTGCATCTGGCACAGGGTGTCTTGAATCTGTGCAGGGTACAATGAAATCTCAAGACTATCAAGGTATTCTAGAGAGAAATGTGCTGCCCAGTGTCAGACAGCTTGGTCTCAGTCGCAGGTCATGGGTCTTGCAACAGGATAATGACCCAAAACACACAGCTAAAAACACCCAAGAATGACTAAGAGCCAAACATTGGACTATTCTAAAGTGGCCTTCTATGAGCCCTGATCTAAATCCTATTGAACATCTGTGGAAGGAGCTGAAATATGCCGTCTGGAGAAGGCACCCTTCAAACCTGAGACAACTGGAGAAGTTTGCTCATGAGGAGTGGGCCAAAATACCTGCTGAGAGGTGCAGAAGTCTCATTGACAGTTACAGAAATCGTTTGATTGCAGTGATTGCCTCAAAAGGTTGTGCAACAAAATATTAAGTTAAGGGTACCATCATTTTTGTCCAGGCCTGTTTCACAAGTTTGTTTTTTAAAATAATTCTGTTGAACCACAATTCAAAAGCACTGTCTGATTTTCATTGGTTAATTTTCATAGAATTTTTATTTATTACCACTTTTGTCAAATTCATGTTATTTCTGTGACCATTGTGGGTTTTTCTTTCATTAACAGAGGGGTACCAACAATTTTGTCCACGTGTGTAAATGTATAAAATTTTCATATATTTTACTAGTAAGTTTGTAAGGAATGGATGCACGAAAGTAGAATTTTTGCCGATCGCTGAGTTTGAAAGTAGTTTTTGCCAATGCCGATACTATTCAATGCCGATATTTTAAGATAAGATAAGCCTTTATTAGTCCCACAATGGGGAAATTCCAGGATTGCAACAGCACAGGGATAGCAACACTCAGAGCAATAATTAAGAAGATACGGAACATATAAATTAGAGCAGTGGATATACATACATACAAATCAATATATAAATATACTGTATATACAAAGTGCGGAGCATTGTAGCAAGATGGAATAAACAGCATAACCGTTTACTTAGTTATCCTACATAGTATGAATATGTACCCATACATATTGTCACCCTCCGTAGCGACCGATACTGTCCTAGTTGTATATACTGGAGGGGACCATTGTGTAAGTCTATTGCATCTTTTGCATTCAATACTATTAGGTCGTCACGTTTTTTTTGCTATCTCTGCGAGCAGCCCTGCTTAGGTTATACAGTCTGACTGCCGTAGGTAGGAAGGACCTGCGAAACCTCTCGGTTGTGCACCTTGGATGATGTAGACCGCTGCTAAATGAGCTCCTCAGTGCGTTCAGTATGTCCTGCATAGGTTGGGACTCGGACTCCAGCAAAGATGACAGTTTAGCCACCATCCTTCTCTCTCCTATCTCCTCCACTGGGTCAGGACGCTGCCCCAGGACAGAGCTAGCTTTCTTGATCAGTTTGTTCAGTCTCTTCATATCGGCTGCTGTAATGCCACTGCCCCAGCAGACCACTCCAAAAGTGATGGCTGATGCCACCACCGTGTCGTAGAATGTCTTCAGCAGCGCTCCTTGTACACCAAAAGACCTGAGTCTCCTCAGTAGGAACAGCCTGCGCCATCCCTTCTTGTAGAGTGCGTCGGTATTGTGTGACCAGTCTAGTTTATTGTTCAGATGAACACCCAGGTACTTGTAGGATGTCACCATCTCCATGTCTGTTCCCTGTATGTTTACTGGTGCTGTGAGGGGTTGTCCTTGCCTGCAGCAGTCCACCACCAGCTCCTTAGTTTTCCTCGCGTTGATCTGGAGGCAGTTCCTATGGCACCAGTCCACGAAGTCCTGGATAAGTCCTCTGTACTCAGCTTCATCTCCGTTGGAGATGAGGCCGACGATCGCAGAGTCGTCAGAGAACTTCTGTAGACGGCAGTGTGTTGTGTGAGAAGTCCGCAGTATAAAGGGTGAACAGGAAGGGAGCTCCCCACCCATTTACATCTCCTTTGTCTTACAGTGATAATTAAGTAGCATAAAGACACATTGCCCTTGAGGAATCACCAAATGCACCAAAGAATAGATGGCACCTATTAAAAACACCTAAGGAGTTCTGAACAACTCCTTATTGGTCTTCTAAGGAAGACCAGATTCCAGAGCTTGGATTGGACCCAAATTTTTTTCATTTTATCCCACCGGCCTCCAGAGCCTGCCCTGTGAATTTCAGCCCCTGACTCCCAGCGGCTGTACCTTTTCCACCTCTGTTTATTTAATAGCTCCCCTAAGGATGTTCAATAAATATTTCCCCTCTTACACTTCCACATATCCGGGGAGGCTGAAATTTACAGGGGTTAGTGGGCTTGATATTATAGCTGTAAATCCAAATTTTCAGCCCCCAAATCTCAACAGTTATACTTTTTCCACCACTGTGTTCATTTAATAGCTCCCCATGGATGTTCATTAAAGATTTCCCCTACTAAACTTCCACATATCCAGGGGAGGCCAAAATTCGGGGATGCACACTCCCATAACTTCAGCAATGCATGGATCAAACCTGAGGTCAGTCTGACAACCGGTTTGAGAGATATGTGCGGAACAGACAGAATCACACACATGGCGAGAATCTTTGCATTAATATAGGATAATAAAATTACTAAAAACACCTTATGTGACTATTGAAAAGTTGGGTGAGGAAAGTTTCAAAAGCTGTTTAAATTAACTAGTGCATGCCCATAGAAAGCAAGTATTCCCGTCCGAAACAGGTAGCCCAATTAGGCTTTACAGACCCAAATGTAAGCTGTGTTTGAAAGCTGAATACAGAGGTGTTGCCTATATGTAGGCAATCATATGTTACACCTTGACAAATATAAAAGGGACTGAACCGAGATTTATTTGATTGTGTGAGTATTAATTACAGAATAATTGAAAATGAATGGTACATCCAATATTAGCCACTGCTTAAGAACCAACTTTATTTTTTGTCAGATCACTTATTTCTGTGATCTTTTATGAGTTATATTCATAATAGTGTATCTTGCACTTTGGGGAATGGGAGTTGTTCAGTCATCATAATTGTTTTAGTTTATATGTGAAGTTTATAGTCTATCGTCAAACTCATGCAGTACTATAACAGGACACGTTTACAAATATTTGAGACCCATTGTAGTGCATCCTTTTATATTTTAGCAATATTATAAGTACAAACCACTGAACATTTTTTTTACATTTGTATCTTGTATATTTATTGATCCATCTTCTTCCACTTAATCCTTTTCGGGTTGCAGGGGGGCTGGAGCCTCTCCCAGCATCTTTGGGCGAGAGGCAGGGTACACCCTGGACAGATCACCAGTCCATCGCAGGGCCAAACTATTGCAGATTCAGTCTTCCCAGCCTGGTTCAGGTCTACAATTTTGTTTCTGGTGTCCTTTGACACCTGTTTGGTCTTTGCCATAGTGGAGTTTGGAGTCTGACTGTTTAAGGTTGTGGACAGGTGTCTTTTATACAGGGATGGCAACAGGAAATTCTGATTTCAGCTGAAATCTAATTTGGTCGATTGACTTATGGGAGGGCTGGGGGGGGGGCAGCCCCCCTGGAGCTGGGAGGTTTTCAGTAAAACAGAAGTAATTTAGACTGAAAAAAATGATTAAAAAAAATGAAATACTAGACTTAGATAAATCATTAAATTTAATGAAAAGTTAACTTACTTTTTCTTCAATGTTGTCTCACTGTCTTTAGTCCAACATATTTAACAGTTCTATAAGAGTTTATTACACTATTTACACTGGTCACCAAGTCACTTCTAATGTGAAACTTTCTTCCTTTTGGCAGCAAGCTGTGTCAGTCTCTGAACTTTGAACTTCATCTCCTTTTCTGGTTTCTTCAGAAATTGTCTGAGTGTTTCTGTTACCTCGTCGAACTTAGAGCCAATTTTCACCTTTACCGTCATTTTTCGCTCAAGCCAATTCCATCGGAACTTATTTTTGACACTTTTGTCTATTTCTAGCACTGATGACTCCTGATCCTTCGATAAAAATCTCATAGTTCCACTGAAAACAATACTGAAAGCTCAGAATTCCAACACGAACCAGCGATGTGATTTGGAGTTGGGGAAATTATCTGAAAATTCAGCAGGGGCTCTGGCGGACACAGTCCCCCAGCGGGGTCCAGGGCAGAGCCCCTGTGGGGGGGGGGGTAAGGGGGGCAAAGCCCCCCGAAGCTCCTGGGTTTTTATGATTTTTAAGTACCAGAACTGTGCTTAAATGACATAAAACAAACAGCTGAATGCCACTTATTACTGTATAATATTGACTTATGTTCCAAGAAGATAGCATTCCTAAAATATTCCAACAAGCATTATCCATCACATGCTTTAACACTTGATCAAATCAAAATCAGTTAATTTTATCTATTCCATAATAGAAATAAAATTTCAACATACCATTAGTTTTTATAATTTCAGCATTCATTTCAGATCACCAGTTTCAATCTCCATTGAGACTTGAGCAGCTCATTTTGCACAATCACTGATGTAGCCAAATCTTAGAAATATTCAAAAGTTATGAGGCAATGTCCACTGTGCACTGTCAATTTCAGACTGTTTGGAATCATAAAAGGGGATGGTTAACTTTTATTGCCGTTTCCTCCCCCGCGCAGCCCAGCTCATACAGCCGTTGTACGCCACCAGTAACAGAGAGTTAATGGCTCTCCACCTGGCCATACGCCACTTCCAGTCCTGCCTGAAAGGGCGCAGCTTCACTGCGTTCGTGGACCACAAGCCGCTAACGTACTTAACGTATTTTATCTTCCTGGAAGATAAAATAAAGCGGAATTCGGCGAATTAGCAGAAAATCAGATCCCTGAGAACACGCCGCCATGAATCTTTGAAAAAGCATACAACGAGTCATTTGATTGGTCCAATCGTTTGCAACTATCCAATCGCAGGGCTGTCAAGCTACTGCAATACAGCAGTAGCTTGAACACAACACATCCGGGTTATCGCAGGAGACGACTTCCGGGGAAGCGCCGAGCGCTTTTGTAATCGTGTTGATTTTCGCTAAAATCAGTAACAATAAGGTACCTTACCCCCCCTAAAATTTCTCAACGGATTTAGACGATTCACAGAAATGATCAATTTGAAAATAAATCGGCGGAAATCCGCGGATCGGCGGAAAATTGCCATCCCTGTTTATACTGATTACGAGTTCAAACGGGTGCAATTAATAGAGGTAACGAGTGGAGGACAGAGGAGCCTCTTAAAGAAGAAGTTACAGGTCTGTGGGAGCCAGAAATCTTGCTTGTTTGTAGGTGACCAAATACTTATTTCACTGAGGAATTTACCAATTAATTCATTAAAAATCCTTCAATGTGATTTTCTGGATTTTTTTCCCCTCATTTTGTCTCTCATAGTTGAGGTATACCTATGATGAAAATTGGAGACCTCTCTCATCTTTTAAGTGGGAGAACTTGCACAATTGGTGGCTGACCAAATACTTTTTTGCCCCACTGTATACTCTGTCAGCTCTCCTGTCACTTGCCAGTTCATTGGATGTTATGCTCACTCCAGAGCTGCCCACTCTGTCGAGTCTCCTAATTCTAAGTACCTTGCCCACCGTTCATTTAAAAACTGCATTTTGTGTTTACTTGTGTTATCTTCGTCTAATATTTAAATTTGTTTGATGATATGAAACATTTAAGTATGATAAACATACAAAAAAAATGAGAAATCAGGAAGGGAGCAAACCCTTTTTCACAACATTGTATGCGTGGAACAGACAGACACACAAACACAGAGAGAGAGAGAGATGCTGCATTTATTGATACAGTAGATGTTCAACAGAAATTCTTCCTTTTAATAGTCTTTGAAGGTACTGCTACTGTGACTTTCATTACAACAGCCACAATCAGGCAAGAGGAAGCATGTAAATAAATGCAATCTGCCCACAGGAATAATGCTAAAAAATGAAGTGTATTCGGTGTACAGTAACAAAAAATTTGCACCAACATAAATAGTCAAGTGTAATATTTTTACACCACTGAAGAAAGAAGCACAAATAAGGCCGCATGTGATTTACAGATTTACCTAAACTCAGCATTTTATAAATTGGATGACGTAAATCGCTTCCAAATAAAAGCCTACTGAGCATCATCTTTTTCAAACAGTAACTTAGAACCACCTCAATATGTGATGGAGTAGGGGAATAATCATTCTTTCGATGAATCTTAATTCGGACATGAACAATTCTGAATCAATGCACAAATGTCAAGATTCCTCTTCTTTCGGCTGCTCCCTTTAGGAGTCTCCACAGCAGATCAACTGCCTCCATCTCACCCTATCCCTTGCATCTTCCTCTGTAACACCAACCCTTTCCATGTCCTCTTTCACTACATCCATGAATCTTCTCTATGGTCTTCCTCTTTCCCTCCTGCCTGGCAGCTCCATCTTCAACGTCCTTTGTCCAATATATCCACGATCCCTTCTCTGCACATGTCCAAACCATCTCAGCCTTGCCCCTCTTAATCTGTCTCCAAACCACTCAACCTGAGCTGCCCCTCTGATATACTTATTTCTAATCTTGTCCCTCTGAGTCATTCCCCATGAAAATATTAGTATCTGCCATCTCCTGTCTTTTTGGAAGAGCCTCCGTCTTGAAACCATACATCATAGCAAGTCTCACTACAGTCTTGTAAACCTTCCCTTTCACTCTTGCTGCTACCCTTCTGTCACAAATCACCCGACACTCGTCTCCACCCACTACACCCTGCCTGCACTCTCTTCTTCACCTCTTGTGCATTTTCCATTGTTTTGGATGGTTGACCCCAGGCATTTAAACTAGATTATCTATGTAAGATTATCTTGATTTATCTTGGTCTAATTTTTTTACATCACAAAAACCTGGCATTTGAACAGGGGTGTGTAGACTTTTTATATCCCCTCTATAGTATATTGTGTATCCCTAATGGACAAACCATATTCGAAAGGTGACAGCTCATTCAGTCCATTTTCTAAACATACACTGCAATATAATTTTTTCATCATGGAGCAGCTGCAACATTAGCTTTTAATTCAACAAACTTCAATGTGAAGGGAGATTTGCAAGCCCATTGGCAGTTATCAGATAGATGGGATGGTAAAATATTAACTCTTAATGCAATAAACTAAAAAGTAATTTAGAAGCACATCAACAGGAGGTTGCTTATCACAAATTGGTGTTACAGTTTGGCAATGCAAAACACTTTAATTTTGTCATACTTTAATCCCAGAGGGAAATTCATGGGCATTCACCTAGATGTGGCAGCGACGGTGTGGTGCCATTCCCATCACCATTCATACCTAGGGTCACTTTAGAGTCTCCAATCAAACTAACTTGCATGTTTTTGGGATGTGGGAGGAAATTGGAGTATCCATGGTAAGCCCCCGCGAGCATAGGGCTGCATGATTATGGCCAAAATGATGATCGCAATTATTTTGAACAATATTGAAATCACAATTATTAATCGTGATTATTCATTAACTTTAGGAGAAACACAGATTACATAAAATTCAATTTTTTTTAATTCATCCTACTTAACTGCTAGAATGAAGCCTGTGGCCAAAGCACTGGAGCCTTGTCCATTTATTTAGAGAAGCTGCCTTGATGACATAAAATCCACTGTCTGTTATGCAGACAAGTCCCTCCTCCTGCAGGCTCCAACATGATAGCACTTCCCTCAGTCCGTGGGCTATAGCTTCTCCTGTGTGGTCTTGTGGGAAAAACAATGTCTGCAAGCATCGACTCTTCATTTTAAAACCTCCATCAACGTAGTGAATTGTCAGGGACAGGTACAGCTCCCTTATTCTGCTTGACCATAGGTCAGTCGTAGTTGCAAAGTACTCAACAGTTGTGATTATCCATCTGTATTTTTCATATAGCGCATATAATGCAACTTTGGAGAATTACATGGGGATCGCGCATTTCTTGTCCAGTGTTTTGACCATGTTTCTGAAGCCTTTGTTAGAGTATTTAGTGGACACATGTCTTTGCCCAAATAAAACGCTATTGCATCAGTTACTTCAGCATGTCTTTGAAAGGCGGATGGATACGGTGAAGCTCTGTGCAGAGTTGATACTCTGGTTGCATGGGTCTGCACCGGACACAGACTAATGAAGTGAGATTCACTTTTGCCTTCATGCATTTATCGTACTTGTGTTTGTGGGTTGTTTTTTTTTTTCAGGTGTTTGAATAAGTTAGTTGTGTTGCCCTGCGGTGCAGACACAGCTCTATGGCACTCTTTGCATATAAGTTTTTTTTAGTCAGCATCACTTGCCCTGAAATCCAAAAAACGTCCAGACAATGGATGATGATCTTTTCAAGGCACTAACGCCTCGCTTCCATATGTTGCAGTGCTGTCACCTTCTGCTCTCGACATCTGGTTTGTGTTTCACCATCACACCAGTCTGCTATTGAAAACTTAAGGCTGCCGCTACAGGGTGTGCTCGCTTGTCAGTTCTGCAGCTTAATGTTGCCCTAACATGCGTTCACCCCCTGGTGGTCGGCTGGCTGTTAGTAGAGAAAATGCTCGATTTGATGTGCAGCAGAGCCTGCATTTTAAATGTTAATATCGCCGATGATCATGTTAATTTAATCGTGGCAGCCAAAATCGTGATCAAAATTCGATTATTGTGCAGCCCTACGCGAGCATAGTGAGAACATACAAACTTCATACAGACAGGCCCTGCTGGCTGGTGGATTTGAACCCACGACCTTCTTACTGTGAGGCAATAGTGTGAACCACTAAAACAACAGGCTGTCACTGCTGTCATCTTTTTAAACAGTAGTAAACTAGTAATGTAAGAAGTTATTATTTTATTTTTAAAAAAATATCACCTAGCACCGCATATCAAGTGAAAATGCTTCACAGTAATCACTCAGAAAAACTTAATTTTAAACTTAACTTTATATAGTATACTCAGTGTTTCCCCTACCATTATACTGGGGGGCAGACCCCCCGCCCCCCTTAAAGTGTCAAGTTAATCCATCTATAAATGCAAGGAATCTGTTTGTATTGAAAGGGTAGTCCCCACAAATGATGATCAGGAAACATAAAACATGAAACCAGCAGGCATGCGTACGTGTGTGTGTGTGTGTGTGTGTGTGTGTGTGTGTGTGTGTGTGTGTGTTCCTCACATAGCTCTCAAACCGTTCATCAGACTGACCTCAGGTTTTATAAGTGCTTTGCTGAGGTTACGAGGGTGTGCATCCCCGAATATGGAGTTACTGAGTCAAAATATGTCATTTTTAATCAATAAAGGTTTAGCCACCACTCTGTCTCCTCATGCCCTGGCTTCTGGAAGTGTGGGCGGGGTTTTGGATTGACTCCATATTGACTGGATAATATATGGCTTCACGACCAGTCACGACAGCACTCCATGAACCAAACAAGGAAGTGAAAAGCGACAAATTTGACTAGATAAAGATAATGCTGAAGATTTAATGCTTAAAAAAATTATACCATAAAGTTGTCATGACTGCGTTAGCCTAAAGGATAATTTGGCATATGTAGAGAACACAAGGCACACGAGCAGACTGGAAGGAGCTCCAGCAGGGACTCGGGGTCTGACAAAGAAGACCGATGTATCCAACACAGGACATGCCAGGAAAAGCAGCAGCCCGACTGGCACACCACAGTCCTTCGTGGGGGGGCAAGCCCAGCCTGCCCGGTCAGGAGTCCAAGTGGCTGAACCGTGTGCTACCACTGTCCTTTGCAGGACCGCGAGTCCTTGATGGCACTCCTCCCAAATGAGTATCTAAAAACTAAAAACTTAATAATAATACCATCATGATGGTAAATGGTGTTCCCTTATATCGCACTTTTTCTCATCTCTGGATGACCAAAGCACTTTACAGATCCTGCTATCCACCCATTCACACACACATTCATACACTGATGGCGGCGGAGCAGCTATGCACTGGCGCTGGCCTGACCCACCAGGAGCAACCGGGGGTTCAGTGTCTTGCTCTAGAACATTTCAACATGCAGACTGCAGACAGAGCAGGAATCAAACCCCTAACCCTCCGATCAGTAGTCGGCCACACTACACCTGCGCCACAACCGCCCCACATCCATGATTGAGACGGGGATTGTGGCGCAGAATGGCCGGAATGATTTAATGACCAAACAGGACACAAAAATGCCCAAATAACGAAATAAATCATTTTCAGTTAAATGTTTACTGACAAATGGGCAACACTGATGCAACAGTTGCAGTTCAACAGGTCCTTTTGCAGTGTATAATGATGTTGGGTGTTTAGTAGTTAATTCTATTACAGTTTTAAAAAACCTTTTAATAAAAAATACTGCTAAAATATAAAATGATGCACTACAATGGGTCTCAAATATTTGTAAATGTGTCCTTTTATAGTACTAGGGGTGTGCGATATGGCAAAAATTTCATATCATGATATAAGTCGTAACAACCTAATAGTTTTGAATGCAAAAGATGCAATAGACTTACACAATGGTCCCCACCGGCATACAACAAGGAAAATACCGATCGCTATGGAGGGTGAGAATATGTATGGGTACATAATCATACCATGTAGGATAACTAAGTAGATGGTGGTGCTGTTTCATCCCATCTAGCAACAATGCTCCGCACTGTGTGTGTTTATACATTTACATATTTATTCCATCTAGCTACAATGCTCCGCTCTGGGTGTGTTTATATATCTATATATTTATTCCATCTAGTTACAATGCTCCGCACTGTGTGTGTTTATATATTTACATATTTATTCCACCTAGTTGCAATGCTCCGTACTGTGTGTGTTTATATACCTACATATTTAGTCCATCTAGCTACAATGCTCCGCACTGTGTGTTTATATACTTATATATTTATTCCATCCAGCTACAATGCTCTGCATTGTGTGTCTGTGTATATATATATATATAGTAATATGTACATTGTGGAGCGTGTAAATAATGAGGCTGATTTGGTTCAAGCGGTTTATTACACGACTCACACGAAGAGCATAGACAGAATGGCATACAAGTAGGAACTCTTCCCTTAAATAACATGACATCCTTCTAGACTCTTCTCACACACAAAAGATAACCTCCCCCGACTGCAGTCAGTCCATTCATCCTTGACACCTCCCTGTTATCTTACTAGGGCATCTAGAAACTTCTCACACACAAAAGGTTAACTTCACGTCCTTTGTTCCTGTCTAAGGTGGTAAACCATTATGCACTCCCCAGGTTGCCACCCCCGCCCCCCAGCAACTTAGATAGGACAAAAGGTTAACAGTCCACATGCTGTGATAGAACCATCAACATCAGTCCACATGCTGTAGAACAATCAACATCAGTCCGCATGCTGTAGAACAATCAACATCAGTCCGCATGCTGTAGAACAATCAACATCAGTCCGCATGCTGCTTGGGCTTCAGTCTTCTGCCGTATCTGCTGTAGCCAGGATTCGCTGCCTCCGTGGCGCTGCCATGCTGGGGGGCTGATGTCTGGGGGTGAAAGCTTTTTGACTGTCCGTGTGGGTGCTCTGGAGAATCTTTTCTCTGAGAAGTGCCCCGTGGGGGTCTTCCACGTCGAGGGGCCCTCGCCAACAGCACTTGCTCGTCAGCCACAACGAAAGCAGGTTTGAGTCTGTCTATGCCAATTTTTTTCCCTCCTACCCCCCAAATCAAGCAAAAAATGCTTATCCCCTGTTTCCAGCACTCTAAACGGTCTATCATAAGGTGGGCGCAGTGGGGGGCAGTGGGCGTCGTGTCTGACAAACACAAACTCTGCGTTTTTCAAAGCTTTAGGCACAAAAACGCATGGAAAACTGTGGTGGGCAGGGCCCGGCAGCGTGCTTGAGTCTATGCAACGCTGCAGCAGCTGAGACGGGGAGCTGCCCGGCGCAGGATTATCTGGCAGAAACTCCCCAGGCAGCCGGAGTGGTTGTGCAAAAACGAGTTCTGCTGGGGAAGCTTCCAGATCCTCTTTAGGCGCAGAACGTAACCCCAATAAAACCCATGGTAGCCTGTCTACCCAATTTGCATCCATCAGTGAAGCCCTCAGAGCCGCTTTTAACGACCTATGAAAACGTTCGCATAACCCATTTGCCTGCGGGTTGTACGCAGTTGTGCGGTGAATTGAGACACCTAGGCTGCGGGCCATGGTTGACCAGAGTTCAGAAACAAATTGAGAGCCTCTGTCGGATGTAATGTCGGACGGAACTCCAAAACGCGCCACCCATGCTGTTAAAAACGCGCGCGCCACCTCCTCGGCCGTGGTTGCCGCCAGCAGAACCGCTTCTGGCCAGCGCGTGGTGCGGTCCACCATTGTCAGAAGATGCGTGTACCCCTGTGATAGCGGAAGGGGGCCTACGAGGTCCACGTGGACATGGTCAAACCTCTTAGCCGGGATGCGAAACAGCTCCAAAGGAGCCTTTGTGTGTCTGTGAACCTTGGCTCGTTGGCACGCCACGCAGGCTGCCGCCCACTCTTTCACTTGGTTGCGAAGGCCCGGCCACACATATTTCTCTCCTACCATTTTGACTGACGTGCGCACCCCTGGGTGTGCCAAAGAGTGAACCGACTCAAACACGCGGCGACGCCACGCGGCCGGAACCACAGGCCGTGGGCGACCCATGGAGATGTCGCAGATTAAGGGGGGAATGCCGTTAAGCAGCGTCCTCTTCTCCAGCCTTAACCCTGTTGGTCCAGACTGGAGCGCGCGCACGTCCGCGTCACTAGCCTGCTACGCGGCCATGGCTGCGTAATCCAACCCTACACAGACCGGGGCCACAACGGCGCACGAGAGGCAGTCTGCCACTACATTCAGTTTGCCTGACACATGCTGAATATCGGTAGTAAACTCTGAGATCGCGGCCAGCTGCCTCTGCTGTCAGCCCGACCAAGGTTCTGAAACTTTGGCCATCACGAATGTTAGTGGCTTATGGTCAACGAACGCAGTAAAATTGCGCCCTTCCAGCCAAAACTGGAAATGGCGAATAGCCAGGTGGAGAGCCAGCAACTCTCTGTCGAACGCGCTGTATTTACGTTCATTGTCGCGCAAGGTTCTGCTGAAAAAGGCAAGCGGCTGCCAAGCCCCAGCGACGCACTGCTCCACAACAGCCCCTATGGCCACATCTGAGGCGTCAGTGGTGAGGGCTATGCGGGCTGTTGGGTCTGGATGTGCCAACAATGCGGCGTTTGCCAGGGCTGCTTTAACTTCCAAGAACGCCTGCTCTCGTTCCGGGGTCCATTCGACCTTATTCGCAGGTTTCTGTTTTTTGAGCGCAGCATACAATGGCTGCATGAGCTGCGCTGCGCGGGGAAGGAAACGGTTATAAAAGTTCACCATTCCCAAAAATTCTTGTAGCGCCCTGACCGTTTGTGGTCGGGGAAAATCTGTCACTGCGCGCACTTTGTCAGGCAGCGGAACCGCTCCTTCAGGAGAGACGCGGTGCCTTAAAAAAAATCAATCCCCATCACCCCGAACTGACATTTCGCTGGGTTGATTATTAAACCGTGCTCTTCCAACCTACGGAAAACCGTCGTGAGGTGGGTTTCGTGTTTGTCTTCGGACGCGCTGGCTACCAAGATACCGTCCAGGTAGACGAACACGAAAGGGAGATCGCGCAGCACTGCATCCATCATGCGTTGGAACGTCTGTGCTGCCCCTTTAAGCCCAAACGGCATGCGCAAGAACTCAAATAAACCAAACGGAGTTATTACCGCTGTTTTGGGTATGTCCTCAGCGCGCACTGGGACTTGGTGGTAACCACAGACCAAATCTATCTTAGAAAAAATGCGCGCTCCTGCGAGGTGAGCAGAAAAATCTTGAATGTGGGGAACTGGGTAGCAGTCATGCGCTGTAGCGTTGTTTAACCTGCGGAAATCGCCGCAAGGTCGCCACGAACCTTCAGCTTTAGGGACCATGTGTAGCGGGGAAGCCCATTGGCTGTTTGAGTGCCTGATGATGCCTAACCTCTCTATGTTAGCGAACTCCTCGCGCGCTATGGCCAGTTTAGCCGCGTCCAAGCGCCGAGGTCTTGCAAAAACAAGCGCCCCGATGGCGGTGATAAAATGCTCCACCCCATGTTTAGCGATAGCTGCTGAAAACGTCGGGACTGTGAGTGCTGGGAACTGAGTGAGCAGTGTGTGGAACTTACCGCATGCTGCTGTGACGTTGGCTTGTGCTGTTGGCCGGGTCACTCGAGCTATACAGGGGAGAGAGTCAAAAGACAGTGCATTAACGAGGCGCCTGTTAGCCATATCTACCAACAACCCATGTGCACATAGAAAATCAGCCCCCAGTATATGGTAATCCAATGCTGCTACAACAAAAGTCCATTCAAATGTACGACCGTGTAGAGACAAGAGCAGAGTCCTCTCACCAAAGGTCTTAATGTCTGAGCCGTTTGCTGCTACCATCTCGGGGCCGCTGGCTCCTGCCAGCCGGTCAGCGTAGGTCGGCCGGATGAAACTCCTCTGTGCGCCGGTGTCCATGAGGAAATGCCTCCCCGAGCGTGCGTCTGTCAAATAGAGCAGCTTGTTCTCCTCCCCGAGGGTCGCGGCTGCTACCGACCCCCGGTCTTGGCGTTTCCCGAGTGCTTGAACTGGCACGGTGGTATACATTTGCGTGCCCTCTCTGCAAAACGGCGATGGTAGAAGCAAAGCGTGTCACCTCCACATTCCTTGGCCCCCGCTGCTGCTGCCGTCGGTGGTTCTGCTGCTGCCGTCGGCGGCCTTCCTCGCCTCCTCGTGTCGACGTGCCGGGCTCCATCGCTGCCGCAATGGTCACGAAAGCCTTGGTGGCGACGATGATCCGGTCTGCCTCTCGGGCTAGCGCACGATAGTCCCGTTTGGCCAGCAACGACGAATTGGCCAGGGCCGCTCTCGCCACTGTCGGAAGGTTCCTGAGGAAAATGTGGGTGAAGATGAAGTGGTCGTCGTCCGTGCCCTTTAACCTCAGCATCTTCTCCATCATGTCCACGGCCGAACAGTCTCCCAACTCGGTCCGCGTCAGAAGCCTCTCTACTCTCTCACCATCCAAGAGTGTGTAGTGCTGGATGAGGGCAGCCTTCAGCGCGTCATATTTGCCGTCGGCTGGTGGCTGATCGAGCAGGCTCTCGATGTGCTGAGCCGTGCTGGCATCGAGCTCTGCGACCACAAAGTAGAATTTCGTATCATCCGCCGATATCCCTCGGAGGGCGAACTGCGCCTCGGTTAGGTGGAACCAGGAGCACGGGTTGTGCTGCCAAAAATCAGGTAGTTTGATCGCTACAGCGCACGTGAAGCTGGGGGTTCCAGTCGAGGTTGGCTCCGGGGATCTTCCGTCGTATTCCATGATTCGTCTTGGGTCACCAGTGTGGAGCGTGTAAATAATGAGGCTGATTTGGTTCAAGCGGTTTATTACACGACTCACACGAAGAGCATAGAATGGCATACAAGTAGGAACTCTTCCCTTAAATAACATGACATCCTTCTAGACTCTTCTCACACACAAAAGATAATCTCCCCCGACTGCAGTCAGTCCATTCATCACGCACAAAAGATAATCTCCCCCGACTGCAGTCAGTCCATTCATCCTTGACACCTCCCTGTTATCTTACTAGGGCATCTAGAAACTTCTCACACACAAAAGGTTAACTTCACGTCCTTTGTTCCTGTCTAAGGTGGTAAACCATTATGCACTCCCCAGGTTGCCACAACATATGTATATTAGCTGCTCTTGTTTTTTGTTTTTTTTTCTTGCCTTCTGATTGTTGCTCTGAGTGTTGCTATCCCTGTGCTGTTGCAGTCCTGGAATTTCCCCATTGTGGGACTAATAAAGGCTTATCTTATCTTAAGTCATCTTATATCACGATATATATCATGATATACATCCATCCATCCATCTTCTATCACTTTTCCAGAGGTCCAGGTCACGGAGGCAGCAGTTCAAGCAAAGAAGTCCAGACTTCCCTCTCCCCAGCTCTTCAGAAAGGATACCAAGGTGTTCCCAGACCAGCTGGGAGACACAGTCTCTCCACCGAGTCCTGGGTCTGCTCCAAGGTCTCCTACCAGAGGGACGTGTCCAAAACACCTCAAGTGGGAAGCGTCCAGGAGGCATCCTGATCAGAAGCCCATACCACCTGGCTCCTTTCAATGTGGAGGAGCAGCGGTTCTACTCTGAGCCTCTCCCCGATGACTGAACTCCTCACCCCATCTCTGAGGGTGAGTCCAGCAATCCTACGAAGAAAGCTCATTTCAGCCGCTTGTATCCACAATCTTGTTCTTTCGGTCATTACCAAAAGCTCATGTCCTACAGTTGATAGTGCTATGAGATGACTGTTGTTGTGAAATGGCGCTATATAAATAAAGTTGAATTGAATGTCCATAGGTGAGGGTAGGAACGTCGAATGACTGGTAAATTGACAGCTTTGTCATAGAGCTTAGCTCCCTCTTCACCACAACAGACTGGTACAACGTCCGCATCACTGCAGATGCTGCTCCGATCCGTCTGTTAATCTCTCGCTCCATTCTCCCCTCACTCGTGAATAAGACCCCGAGATACTTAAACTCCTCCACTTGGGGCAGGAGCTTGTCCCCAACCCGGAGAGGACAATCCACCTTTTTATGGCTGAGGACCATGGACTCGGACTTGGAGGTACTGATTCTCATCCCAGCCACTTCATAATCAGCAGCAAACTGTCCCAGTAAGAACTGTAGGTCATTGCTGGATGAAACCAGCAGGACAACATCATCTGCAAACAACAGAGATGAGATCCTGTGGTCACCAAGCATGACACCCGCCGTTCCCTGGCTGCGCATAGAAATCCTGTCCATAAAAATTATGAACAGGATCGATGACAAAGGGCAGCCCTGGCGACGTCCAGCTCTCACTGGGAATGAGTTCGACTGAGTGTTGGCAATACGAACCAAACTCTCACAACGGTCGTACAGTGACCGAATAGCTCGTAACAACAAGCCCGATACCCCATACTCCCAAAGCACCCCCCACAAAAACCACTAGGGATGCGGTCAAATGCCTTCTCAAAGTCCACAAAACACATGTAAACTGGTTGGGCAAACTCCAATGAACCCTTGAGGATTCAAGAGGGTAAAGAGCTGGTCCGATGTGCCACGGCCAGGACGAGAACCACATTGCTCCTCCTGAATCCAAGGTTTGACCAACGGTCAGACTCTCCTCTCCAGTACCTTGGCATAGACCTTCCCAGGGAGGCTGAGGAGTGTGATCCCTCTAAAGCTGGAGCACACCCTCCGGTCCCCTTTTTTGAAGAGAGGAACCACCACCCTGGTTTGCCATGCCAAAGGCACTGCCCCCAACTTCCACACAATGTTGCAGAGGCGTGTCAATCATGACAGCCCTACAACATCCAGGGCCTTGAGGTACTCAAGGCAACTCTCGTCCACCAAACAGATTTTTAACCACCTTGGCGACCTCGGCCCATGTGATTAGCAAGTCATCCCCCTCTTCCACAAGCCCTTCTTCCTCTATGGAAGGCGTGTCAGTGGGATTGAGGAGATCCTCAAAGTCTTCCTTCCACCGCCCGACAATTTCCCCAGTCGATATACATTTTCTGTAAATTCTACAGTTTAGATAATCACATAAAAAGGACCTTTTTTTTTTTTTTTTACAGTACATGTACCTTTTTCCCCTCATAATTTTGCAGTGTTGTTATAAAATAGTTTTTAATGTGCATTTGAGACTTTATCTATTTACAAATGCGCCAAATCTCTGTCTGGATGTCCCTCAGGTATCTCCCAAACCGTTCCTCAGACTGACCTCAGAGTTTATAAGTGCTTTGCTGAGGTTATGAGGGTGTGCATGCCCGAGTATGGAGTTGCTCAGTCAAAATATGTAACTTTTATTAATAAAAATTTAGCCACCTCTGTCTCTTCATGCCCTGGCTTCAGGAAGTGTGAGCGGGGTTTCGGATTGAATCCGTGCTAATTGGAAAATACGCTGCATCATGGCCATGCTGATTGAAAAATACGCGGCATCACGACCAGTCAGTCACCACAGCGCTTCGCAAACAACAACAAAAAAAGAAGCGAAAAGCAACAAATTTGACAACAAAGAGAGAATAGTGAAGGTGTAATGCTTAAAAAAAGAATACTATAATGTTGCCATGATTGCATACGTCTAATGGATAATTTGGGGAATGCCAGCGGACACCCGGGGTCTGCCTAAACAACGCCGGTGTTGGAGAAGCAGCGGGCGGAATGCGGTCCTTCGCAGGGAAGCAAGCCCAGCCTGCCCGGTCAACGGTAGACTGGAGTCTTGTTGAAGGACCACGACTCACCGTTGCTGCTCCTCTCGGTGTGCTCGCACCGCGATCTAAAAATTAAAAGTTAATAATAATGCCACCATGATTGTGGAGCAGAATGCCCAGATCAGTTGCATATCATATGCTGCCACATGCACGGTTTGCCTCAACGACAACAGTCACCAAACTGGACACAAAAACGCCAAAATAATGAAATAAGTAATTTTTATTTACTGTAAATATTTACTGACAAATGGGCAACACTGATGCAAAAGTTGCAGCCAAACAGGTCATTCTGCTCTGTATAATAATGTTCGGTGTTTTGTACTTATAATATTCCTAAATATAAAAGGATGCTCTAGAATAGGTCTCAAATATCTGTAAGCATGTCCTGTTATATGACTGCATGAGTTTACTGACGACAGGCTATAAACTACACATATAAACTAAAACAATTATGATTATGACTGAACAACTCCCATTCCTCAAAGTGCAAGATACAACACCTATGAATATGTCATAAAAGATCAGACAAATAAGTGATATGACAAATAAATAAACAAGGATTCTTAAACAGTCGCTAATATTGGATGTCCCATTCCTTTTCAGTAATTCTGTAATTAATATTCACATAATCAAATAAATCTTAGTCCACTTCAGTCTCTTTTATACTTGTCAAAGTCTAATGTGTGAGTGCCTACATACAAGCTACATCTCTTTGTATTCCACTTTCCAACACAGCCTACATTTGGGCCTATAAAGCCTAAATTGGGCTACCTGTTTTCAGACAAGAATACTTGTTTTCTACAGGCATGTACTAGTTCTCGTAAATTTCACGTTTTTCTTTTAAATCATATATGAATAAAAAGTAAACATCAATAAGTTAAATATTTCCTGAGCCAGAGGAGAATAGCAAAAAAACAACAACAAAAAAACAAATGTCTGAAAATGAAAAAAATAACCCATCGCTGCCATCTACAGATATACATAAATTAGCTGTTAGTTTAAATTAGTGAAAATTGAAGTGCAGACCTGCTGCCTGAAGATGCCATTCTGGTTTGATTTAACCTGTTGGCTTCTTAATAAAAATATTTCAGATTGGCCATGAACTGAAAATCAAACCGACAAAAGGTAATGTAATAAAATACATGTGATGACTAACTTTATTAATTATCACTACTTAACTAAAATTATTAGAAATCAAATAAATTACATTAAGAGCCAACTTGTTCCTCTGACACATTTTAATTTATTTATTTTGTGTGTGTGTGTGTGTGTGTGTGTGTGTGTGTGCGCGTGCGTGTGTGCGCCACCATCATGCACTTGTGCAGCTTTAAAACATTTTTTCCCAGACAAAACTAAGAAACTCAGCAGTAATTTAAACCAAAGAAACGATGGTCTGCTACGGTTTCCAGTTAGCAGAACTTAGCATCGTCAATTAGCATTTTATAATTAGACATGGTTTTAATGTTACTTACCTCCTATTAAAACGAGGTTAGCAAACTATCCTCTCTGATGCAACACAATGGAAAACAGTCCCATATCCTTGGCAAACAGGAGTAGAAGCTATCTGAACCAGTAGTTTGGAGTTAGCATTAGCAACCACGGGACTGAAGCCTAGCCACCCACCTGTTCTGCTGCACGCAGTCGTGCAATGCGGGGAAGAAATTCAGTATTACACTTAACTCTATCACTGAACAAATAACCCAATGAATAAATATCCTAAAATAATTATAATGGTGACTGAACAAATCCCATTCCCTAAAGTGCAAAATACACCATTATGAATATAAGTCATAAAAGACCACACAACTAAGTGATCTGACAAACAAATAAGCAAGGGATCCGAAACAATCACTAATACTGGATGTCCCATTTGTTTTTGATAATTATCCATCCATCCATCTTCTACCGCTTTTCCGGGGGTCCGGGTCACAGAGGCAGCAGCTTAACGAGAGAAGCCCAGAGTAAAGAGGAACCACCACCCCAGTTTGCCATGTCAAAGGCACTGCCCCCGACCTCCATGCAATGTTGCAGAGGCATGTCAACCATGACAGCCCTACAACATCCAGGGCCTCAAAGAACTTAGGGCAAATCTCATCCTCCCCCAGGGTTCGGGCACCAGAGTTTTTTAACCACTTCAGCGAGCTCAGCCCCTGTGATGGCAGAATTGTCTCCCTCATCCTCAAGCCCTGCTTTCTCTGTGGAAGGCATGTCAGTGGGATTGAGGAGATCCTCAAAGTATTCCTTCCACCACCCGATGATATCCCCAGTCAAAGTCAGCAGCGGCCCATCCGCACTATACACAGTGTGGACAGTGAGCTGCTTCCCCCCTCCAGAGCCGCTGGAAAGTTTGCCAGAATCTCTTCGAGGCCGACCAAAAGTCTTGTTCCATGGCCTCACCAAACTCCTCCCACACCCGAGTTTTAGCTTCAGCAACCACCCGAGCCACACTCCGTTTGGCCTGTCGGTACACCTCAGCTGCTTCAGGAATCCCACAAGCCAACCAAGCTCGATAGGACTACTTCAATTTAATAGCTGCCCTCATCACTGGTGTCCACCACTTGGTTCAGGGGTTGCCACCATGAGATGTACCAACGACCTTGCGGCCACAGCTCTGGGCAGCTGCTTCAACAATGGAGGTGGAGAACATGGCCTTTTCAAGACACCCTTGGAATGTGGTCAAAGTTCTTCTGGAGGTGGGAGTTGAAGACCACTTGGACAGGGGCCTCAGCCGGACGTTCCCAGCACACCCTCACTATACGTTTAGGTTTACCAGGTCTGAGTGGTGTCCACCCCAGCCATCTGATCCAACTCACCACCAGGTGGTGATCAGTTGACAGCTCTGCACCTCTCTTTACCCAACTGTCCAAGACATATGGTCGCAGGTTTGAGGACACAATAACAAAATTGATCATCGACCTGCAACCTAGGATGTCCTGGTGCCAGGTGCACATATGGACACCCTTATGCTTGAACATGGTGTTCATTATGGACAAACTGTGGTTAGCACAGTAGTCCAATAACTGAACACCACTCAGTTTCAGATCGCGCAGGCCGTTCCTCTCAATCACACCCCTCCAGGTTTCACTGTCGTTGCCCATGTGTGCATTCCCAGTAGGTTCCCCAAGTTCCCCAGCAGGACAATGGAGTCTCCAAAAGGAGCACTCTCAGGCACCCCAGTCAGAGACTCCAAAAAAAGGGTGGGTACTCTAAACCATCATTTGGTGCAGAGGCACAAATTATGGTCAGGACCTATTTCCCAACCCAAAGGGGCAGAGAAACTACCCTTTCATCCACCGGGGAGAACTCCAATGTCGAGGCAGTAAGGTGGGGGAATACAAGAATACCCACCCCTGCTTGTCGCCTCTCGCCCAGGGCAACTCCAGAGTACGCCAAGCTTCAGCCCCTCTCTAAGAAACTGGTTTCAGAACCAGAGCTGTGCATTGAGGCGAGCCCAACTACATCTAGCCAGTATCTCTCAACCTCGTGCACCAGCTCAGGCTCCTTCCCCACCACAGAGGTGATGTTCCACCTCCCAAAAGCCAGTTTAGAAAGCCGAGGATCAGACCGCCAAGGTCTCTGCTTTTGACCGCCACCTGATCCACACTGCACCGGACCCCATGGTCCCTCCTGTAGGTGGTGAGCCCACTGGAGGGCAGACCCACGCAGCTCCCTCGAGCTGAGCCCGGCCAGGCCCCATGGGCAGAAACCCAGCCACCAGGCGCCCACCACCGTCAAACATGTGTGATTGCCTACATAGGCTACATCTCTTTGCATTCTAGGGCTGAAACGGTTAGTCGATAACGTCATCAATAAAAATTTGTCAATACAGATTTTTATTGTTGACAAATCATTCAATTTTAAAGTTTATACACATGCCGTGGAAATGTTCAGTTGTAACTAATGCACAACTGGAACTGCTGCGAGCAGTAGCGCCTCTGTTGTCCGGCATGCGTGAACAATTTCCAGTGAAGAAGAAGAGGAGTACAGCATGGCAAAGTGAAAAAACAAACAAGTCGAAGTGGAGCTAAAAAAAAAAATAAAAGCAGACCCAAACTTTCTATAGTATGGGAACATTTCACAGAAAACAAACAAAACAAGTAAAATGCAGGCTTTGCAAGGCAGACCTTTCCTGTCATGGCAGTACTACAGTGATGCATGAGTATCTGAAACAACGGCACCCGGGAGCCACGACATTAACAACTGCTTTTGCTTGCTAAGTTTTAGCGAGGAAAGAAAGTTAGTGCCGCTTATTTTCAATTGCCAACTGTTTCAAGCTTTAGAAAAATAACAATACTGTTAGTACGTGCTGTTTATGTTAGCTTACCTGTTTGACAATAAGCTCTCTGGTTGCTGAGGGGCTGAGCTGTCATGGCTAAAGTGCTGAATGCAGTAAATGACTGAATTACAGGAGTCGCTCTCTCTTTTTCATTTTTGTCAATATTAGCCCTCATTCTGAATATTAGTGCATCTGGGTTAACTACAATATCCTAATTTGTAATTTAATAAATAAAAACTTACAACCATAATCATCAAAATTAAATCAAATGGCTTGAAATATCACAAGTGCAGTGAATACTGAATATGAAGGTTTACCTTTCTGAATTATATAGTTAAAAAAATGCACTTATCGGAAACTTCCAACTAATGTTAGTTTGTGGGTTGGAGCAGATCAGTGACTCAGTTCTAAGATATTTAATCAATTGTTCAATTGGCATTAGGCATTATGCTGTCTGTGATAAACTGATATATAACCTTAAACTTGTGATAGTTAATACAGTTTTCTTGTTTTTTGTATTTAGCTCTGGAAACTGCTTATAAAATGTTAGATTAAAGCAGGGACTGACAACAAGGTGATTTTCACAGGTGTGCAAGCTTAAACAGTGGGTGAGGTAAAATATGCACCAGAGACCCAACAGGAAGCAGAGATGGCGGACATGACAAATAATCACGATTAGTCGACTAATAATCGAAAAAATAGTTGTTAGATTAGTCGACTACCAAAATAATTGTTTGTTGCAGCCCTATTGTATTCCACTTTCAAACACAGCCTACATTTGGGTCTGTAAAGTCTAATTGGGATACCTGTTTCAGACAGAAATACTTGCATTCTATGGGTAATGCACTAGTTTTGTTTAATTTTATTTCCCTATATAGCACCAGAACACCATGATTCCTGTAAGTTTGTTGTTGATGACCTTCACGCCATCCTGCCCCCACCCCCAAGGCTGCAAACCTAGGGGAAACATTGATACTTGATAAAAAATTAATTATTACTTTTTAACTTGATAGTAAAACGTTTCCTATTGCAGAACAAGCGGACCCAAACCATCTCAGCAAATAAGCCCCAAAATAAAGCCAACAGCTTCTCAAAGTAGGCTTCAATAACCCATACATCCACTAGCCACTTTAATAGGTACACTTTGCTCTTACTGGGTTAGACACCTACTGTCTTCAGAACTGCCTTCATTCTTCCTGGCATAGATTCCATAGGGGGCTGGAAACATTCCTCAGAGATACTGATCCATGTTGATATGCTAGCATCACAAAGTTGCTGCAGATTTGTTAAACTTTATTTATAAAGCACCTTTCATACAACAAAGTGCAACTCAAAGTGCTTTACATTTAAAAACAATTCCAGATAAAACACAAAACAATAAAAAGACAAAGAGAGCCCTCCCTAAGCCCTCCCCCCCACCCACACTCTCGTCCAAGACATCCATCCACCTGACCCCCCAATCCACCCCAGAGCCCACCTCCGCCCACCCTGATCCACCCCACCCACAAGTAATAATAGGCATAGTTAAAACATGGCTGAGCACTGAGGACCAGAGTGAGGAAACGCCATCATAGGGGGACCGTTAGCACCAGAACCCCGTCTCAGCCCATAGCTGCAGAGACACCGCCACAGGGGCCACCCCGGCTCAGGCAGACAGAGGAGTCCACACCACAACCAACAGGCTATGACTGAACTCTCCCATCCCACCAAGTAAGGGCCACCACCATAGCAGCATCCTCACTAGAAGTGCCAGTTACAGCTCCCAGTGCTGAGAGCCCCCCCAGTGAGGATACACTAGAGCCAAAAATAACATAAGAAACAATAAAATACAATAGAGTACAATAAGAAGCAGAGTAAAGCCATGAATAAAAATTAAAAAAAGAATAAGATGGTTAAAGGAATAATAAATATACCCACATATATATTGTACTGCAAAACTGAATTAAAATAATCTAAAAATATAAAGATCTATAAAATAAAATAGCTAAATAAGTATATAAACATGAATTTAAGATTCAAAGTCTTTATTATCATGTGCACAGTTAAGAAATGCTACATTTCCTGAGCAATGAAATTCTTACTTTGCTCTCCAAATGAATGTCAAGGTAACAGGTACAGAAACAACAATTCTAATAAGGTCATGACACACTAACACAGTAACTCAATCCTAATACTAATGGGTGCCAATAACACACACACCAACACACAGTTAGGCAGTTAGGACTCCTTAAAGGTGAACTGAACTCACCTTTTTGCCAAAAAAGTAGAATAGCAGATTAATTCCTTATTACCTATTGTATTTTTCAACACATAAAAGAAATTTATAGGCCGTGCGATGGCCAAGCTATAAGCCGATAAACTTTTGCCTCTGGCTGGCAGTGCCAAACAAACCGGAAGTAGTGCAGACGACGCTGCGTGACGTCACGAGTGTGACCCTTATCAAAACAACAATGGCAGATGATAGCAGTTCCAGCAGTCAAGAACACCAGAGTTTTCAGAGTGAAGAGGCATTCAGGATCGGTGACAAGACAGAGGAGGATGCAGGAGTGTCAAGTGAACAGGAAGAGAGCGAGGGAGGCATCGAACCGTACAGATTAGAGCCAGAATTTTCGGGGGATTCTGGCACCGACTCAGACCGCAGCAGTGATGGGGAGGAGAGTCGCTTATTGAATACAGAATGGTGAGTCTTTACTTTGGCATGTTTGGGGTGTCAGGATAAGGAAAATTAACAATAAAAAAGAAAGGGAAAAAAAAACATCAGCATTTTTCCAACTTATTACAGTTATCCCTCACTTATCGCGTTTAATGCGGTCTTCCTTCGCTGGGTATAGGCGCTCGGCAGGGAGCGAAGCTGGGTAAAACGTCTCCGCCAATCAGCTTGCGAGATAAAACGTCTCGGCCAATCAGCTTGCGAGATTCCCGAGCGGGCTGGGGAGCCGGGGAGAGCGGGCTCTCCGTGTTGATACCTGATGTTCTAATGTAGTCTCCCTGCCTTCTCATTAGAACATCAGGTATCAACACGGAGAGCCCGCACAGCTCAAAATCTACCTCTCTGACCACCGCTCCACTCCTCTCCGCCCACCTCTTAACCGCTCGGGAATCTCGCAAGCTGATTGGCCGAGACGTTTCACCTCGCAAGCTGATTGGCTGAGACGTTTTACCCAGCTTCTCTCCCTGCAGAGCGCCTTCTTTATCGCTCGTGTTGCTTAGTGGCACTTTTCGCTGTTCTCTTGTGCCTTTTTGTGCAAAATAGTGCTTGTGACGCCCTTGGGGGGGGGGTGACGCTACTTCGCGGTTTTTCACTTTTCGCGGTCGGTTCTGGTCCCCATTAAACGCGATAAGTGATGGATCACTGTATATCTAGAAACGCATCGCTTCCCGGTCGCTTTTCCTCCCCCTCTCTTTTCTTTCGTCGCCATGACAGCTTTCCTTGGCCATTGAACAGATCTTCCCAGGTGTTGGAAGTGTTTTGTAGTCGACTATCACGACAAAATGCACCAAAAACAACCAGTGTCGACGTGCTCGCAATGGTAAACATGAGGACTGGGTCACACTCGTGACGTCACGCGGAACTCTGGCTGCGCTTCGGCGGATTTGTCTGATTTTTCAGGGCGGGAAATTCTAAATCGCGATTTTCTCCAAGATTCCGGGATTTGTGGAGGGGGTGCCAATGATAAATTATCTTTATAATTGTATGTACTATCACCCAGTGCCGTTCAATGCCGTTCAGTTCAGTTCACCTTTAAGCACACCTTGATACTAAATACTAAAACTAATGAGTACTAATAACACACACTAGGCAGTTTGGACAGTTAAAGCAGTCAGACAAGAGGAATGAAATTGAAAATTCACTGGATGACTAAAGTGATAGTGGTATATTGATATCAGAGATGATGTGAACCTGAGATGGCATGAACCTATGTACAGTGTGCAAATGAGCATTGTGCAACCTGATGTGAACCTGAGATGGCATAGACCTATGTACAGTGTGCAAATCAGCACTGTGCAACGAGCAGTGTATAATTACAAATTAGCACCCGGTGCTAATTTCTGTACTGGTAGTACCAGTAGACTGTGCATGATAAGCAGCAGCAGAGATGATATGGACATCAGATGGGTGAGACTATCTACTGTACAGGTGAGCAGTGTGCAAATTTAGCAGCCAGTGTGCGAGTTCCTATACGCAAAGCTGTGTTACAGAGTTTTGGAAGTTATCTGATCAGGAGTCTGATGGCAGTGGGAAAGAAGTTCTTCAGTCTGGCTGTCCTGCATTTCACACTTCTGTACCTCTGGCCTGAGGGTAGAAATGTGAACAGTCTGTGCTGAGGGTGGGTGGGGTCCCGGAGGATGGTGTCAGCTCTCCTTTGGATTCTGCGGTGATAGATGCTCTGTAGAGAGGGGAGTGGAGTCCTGATGATCTTCTTCACTGTCTTCACTACTCTCTGCAGGCATCTGCGGTCCAGGGCAGTGGTGCTGCCATACCACGTAGTAATGCAGTTGGTCAGGATGCTCTCGATGATGCAGCTGTAGAAACTGTTGAGGATCCTGGAGGACATGCCAAACTTCTTCAGCTTCCTCAGAAAGTACAGTCACCGTTGAGCTCTCTTAACCAGCTCTGTGGTGTTGTGTGTCCACTTGAGATCCTCGCTGATGTGGATGCCCAGGTATTTAAAGCTGCTCACCCTCTCCAACTCAAGCTTCCGAATGAACAGCGGCCGATGGGGTCTCCTTCTCCCTTTCCTCATGTCCACTATCATCTCCTTTGCCTTGTCCATACTGAGGGTGAGGTTGTTGTCCTCACACCAAGACACCAGGTTGGCCACCTCCCTCCTGTAGGATGCTTCGTCATCACCAGTGATGCGTCCTATTACTGCTGTGTCATCCACAAACTTTAGGATGATATTGTCCTTGTGGGAGGTAACACAGTTATGGGTGAAGAGGCTGTAGAGGATGGGGCTGAGAACACAACCCTGTGGGACACTTGTGTTTGTGATGATGCTGGATGAGGTCCTGTTACCCATCCTGACAGACTGGGGCCTGCCAGTTAGAAAGTCCAGTAGCCAGTCGCAGAGGGTGGGGTGCAGGCCAAGTGAAAACACTTGTCGGTAAGTTTGTGGGGGATGACCATGTTGAAGGCGGAGCTGTAGTCGACAAACAGCATCCTAATGTAGGAGTCTTTATTTTCCAGGTGGGAGAGACAATAATGGAGTGCTGCAGCAATGGCATCTGAGGTGGACCTGTTGGGCCGGTAGGCATACTGCAGGGGGTCCAGGGTGCCCGGTATGCTGTCCTGAATGAGGGGCGGCACCACTCTTTCGAAGCACTTCATGATGACTGGAGTGAGTGCTACTGGTCTGTAATAATTCAGACAGGTTGGCAGGCTCCTTTTGAGGAGGGGGATGATGGTCGTCATTTTGAAGCAGGAGGAGACGATGTTCTGGTTGAGGGAGAGGTTGAAGATTGCTGTGAGAACATCGGTCAGCTTGGCAGCACATGCTCTGAGGGCCCACCCAGGTATGTTGCCTGGTCCTGCTGCCTTGCGGGGCTTGATATTCCTCAATGTTTTGTTTACCTGGCCTGGTGAGACTCTTGGGGGTGGGGGGTGAGTGTGTGTCTCCTCTCTGTGCTGTGGCTGGTGGTCTTGAAGCGGGTGTAAAAGATGTTCAGATCGTCCGGCAGGCTGTCTGTAGAGCTAGTTGTGTTGCACTTGGTCCTCTTGTAGTCTGTGATGTGTTGCAGGCCTTGCCACATGCGCCTCGGGTCAGGAGTGGAGTAGAGGCTGTCCAGCTTTTCTCTGGACTGTCTCTTGGCTGTTGTTATAGCCTTTCTCAGTCCATACTTTGCAGCTTTGTACTTGACTTCACAGCCTGATTTAAATGCACGAGAGCGAGAATGCAACATTTGACATACCTGATTGTTGATCCAGGGCTTCTGGTTGGGGAACTTCCTGAATTGTATGGTGGGTACGATGGTATCAACGCACGTGCTGATGTACTCAGTCACATATTCAGCATAATCCTGTATGTTAAAAGAAGATTCCTCTCGGGTGGCTGCAGCTTTAAACACATCCCATTCCACGCAGGCAAAACAGTCTTGTAGGGTGCTCTCAGTCGCTGGGGTCCAGTGTTTAATTTGCCAAATAACAGGGTTTGTTTGTTTGTTTCAGCTTTTGTCTGTAGGCTGGGTACATAAACATTGAGATGTGATCTGACTGTCCGAAGTGGGGGCAGGATTTAGATTTCGATTACTTTATTAATCCCACAATGGGGAGATTACAGGGCATTCACATGAGTGGATCAGGCAGCCACTGGTATCGCGCCCAACCCTTTCACCAGTCATACACACATTCACACCTGGGGCCACTTTAGAGTCTCCAATTTACCTAACTTGCATGTTTTTTTTTTGGCATGTGGGAGGAAACCGAAGAAATCCTGGAGTAAACCCACACAGACACGGGGAGAACATGCAAACTCCACACAAATCACTGTTGGTCAGGGGCTGGGATCGAACCAAGGATCCCCCAGCCAAGGGTGAGTTGCTGTGCTGCCGCAGCGCTAACCACTCCACCACCACGCTGCTCGGTGCCGCTCTGTAGGCGCCGCGTATGTTGGAATAAACATGATCCAATGTGCTTTCATCACGGGTGGGAATGTCCACATGCTGGTAATATTTGGGGAGTACAGTCCGTAAATTGCACTGGTTAAAGTCGCCAGCAACAATAAAAACAGCATCGGGATGTTTCGTCTCTACTGCGCTGATGACGTCATGGAGTTTGTTTAGCGCTAGTGTAGTTGCTCTGTGGACCAATGTATACAGTGGCCAGAAACACTGCGGTAAATTCCCTCGGTAGATAATAGCGACGGCATTTCAGCAGTAAAAACTCCACGTCAAGCAAGCAGTGCTTGTACATGGTTTGTACATCTCCGCACCACGACTGGTTTATAAATACATACACACCCCCAACCCCTCATCTTACCAGAGTCTCTTGTTCTGTCTGCCCGGTGTGTTGAGTATGCCTGTAACTGAATAGTGCTCTCCAGGACTCTGAAAGCCAGGTCTCGCAGAAAACTAGGGCACAACACTCTCTTGTCTCCCGCTGGTCTTCAATCCTTGCTCTTAGTTCATCTAGCTTATTTCCCAAAGACCGAACATTTGCCATTAAGAGACTGGGTAGCGGTGGCCGGCTAGGGCGAGCCTTTAGCGTAGCATGTAGCCCTCCTCTACTGCCTCACCTTCAGCCCCGCCGCCGACGTGCTCTCTTAGGGTCAACATGCTCATGCCGGCTCGGTGCTTCGGGGCCTTCCTGGGGGTGCTGATGGTCACCGTGGGGGCGAACAATGCATTGCAGGTCAGGTGGTATAAAGCCAGTAAACTCGGTGTGGCTGCTTGACTTGGCGATATCCAGTAGCGTCTGTCGGTCGTATGTTAGCAGTGCATGACCTCCATGCACTGTCGAAAGAACAGCAACTATGCAAAAAAGGAGAAAAGTCAGCAATCGGGAGCGGAACAAGCAAAGACGTTAGCCTACGGTGGGCGCCATCTTTTAAATGAATGATAAAATTAGTTAAAAGCTAACCTGAAAAGGTGGGTCTTCAGCGTCCTTTTAAAAATATCAATGTGCTCTGCAGCCCTGCGGTCCTCTGGCAGGCCATTCCACAGACGTGGGCCAAAAAACTCCAATGATGCCTCACCGTGGGTTTTTGGACCTCAGGGTCCGCGAGGGACGGTATGATAAAAGCAGATCAAATAAACAAGAAGAACCAAAACCATTAAGAGTTTTATAAACTAATAAAAGAACTTTAAAATCAATACTATAACTCACAGGGAGCCAATGCAGCAATTCTAAAACTGGCGTAATATGCTCTTTCTGGTCTTCATCAGCACACGGGCTGCTGAATTCTGTAATAGTTGTAAGTTACTGATCATCTTTTTAGGAAGACCAGAAAGGAGAGCATTGCAATAATCAGTACGACTGTACGACTGTACAGACTGGGAGATGTTCACACTGGCCTGCGGGGATGAGTTGGACTCTTTAGTGGACGTCACATGCTCATACATGGCTTTCTGTAAAAATAAGATCATTCCACGTAAATGTGTCAAAATATAACCCAACAACAAACCATGGGTTACAAAATCAGTTAAATCCTGCTTACAGAGGAAAGCACTTGCCTTTAAACAGGGGTCTGTTTCTGAGCTACAGGTTGCCACAAAAGAGCTGAAGTCGGAAATTTTAAGAGCAAAACAGAAATATAAATCAGAATTGGAAAGCAAGAAGGTTCAGCCTGGGCCAGTATGGAAACTATTGCAGGCCTTCAGAGCACAGAGCGCAGTAATCGTGTGTTTTTAGATGGTTTTAATTCAGACACAGAGCTGGCTAATGCTCTTAATTGTTTTTATGATCGTTTTGACTCCTTTGATTTTAGCACAGAAACCCAAGATTTGAAACAGAAACTCAAAGACAATCAGCACTTTAATATTGAGGTGCAGGATGTTAAAAGGGAGTTCTGCGCTGTAAAAGTGAACAAAAGTCAGGGCCCTGATAATATATGTGGGCGCTTGGTAAAGTCCTGTGCACATGAGCTGAGTCCTATATTTCATTACATTTTCAATAAGTCCTTACAGACACAACATGTGCCTAAGATCTGGAAAGAAGCCGTGGTTGTTCCCGTTCCAAAATCCAGCTGTCCTAAAACGGTAAACGACTTTAGACCAGTTGCCAGGGATGAGAATGGGGTTTTGGAAAAAAAGAGGAAACTTAGCCGGGGGTCTTGGGGGACGCAGGCCCCCAAGCCGGATCCAAGGCGGAGCCTTGGTGGGGGGTCTGGGGGGCAACGCCCATCTAACAAAATAGCTAACAAAATCTGGTGTTTTAGAATGCTCAAATGTGGTCTTATATTTAAAGTTATAAGTAAGTACAAATGCATTTATAGTTTATCTTTTTAATCTGCCGCTGCATCACATGTGTAATCATGTTCAATACTGTTTTGATTCAGTGTCACTTTCCCTGGTACTTTGCATTTCGCTATGAAGTCGGCCATTTTTTCCAACCACAAAATAAAGTGAAACACAGTACATATGTATTAAATTTATGATATCTGAATAGTATGTTGATGTAATAATACTAAATTATATTTTACTACTATCTAATATGTTTAGAACTGACACAGAATTACATTTACATAGTTCTAGAACAGACAAAATAATTTAACCAAGTAAAATAAATTATAAATATTAACAAAATTCCATCACCAAGTCCATCACCCATTTATTAAAATATACTGACATTCTGCAAACATTTTGATTTATTAATGCGTGCATTTGTTAGTGTTACTAGGAATATAAAAAAGTTGCATATCAGTATATTTTAACCCCTTGAACTCTTGTGAATTCAGCGGGCGGTCACGTCTCTGCATCTCAGTGCGCACTGAAAAAAAAAAAAAAAAGCTGTATTTCCGGTCTTCCAGTACAGACACAGCCTTGTTACAACCTCAGAAAAAAGCTGTGTAATATATATTCATTTTTTGTGGTATTTTTACAAAATTTTGACCTGAGCTTGAAAACACTTGGTTCTACATTTCGGTTGTGTTTTCCAGCCAGTATCTGACAGCTGTATGTTATTTGCAAGCATCTGTATCTAAAAAACACCCAGGTGAACTTTCCTGTTACTCAGTGGCAGGAGCACTTAGAGAGATTATGACTGTTTTGCCAAAAAATTCAGAGTATTTTCTTTTAAATGAGACCAACCCCACGAAGATGCTGCAAAGGGTTGAAGAACAGCATTGTGTAATGCTGTGATGCTGTAAGTTGTGATGGCATGCCATCACAACTTACACATGCTATTTCATAACAAATTCATTACGCGAAAATTCTCAAGTACATTACTTAAACAAGAAAAAAAAAAATCTTACCTCGGAATGTGTCTTCCAATCACTAATTGCTGTAATCGGGGCCGGCTGTGATGAACTCTGACTGACTGGCATCTGAGTTTGACCGTGTCCATCGATCGTTTTGAACGCAGCACCGAGTGAGTAGTTCGATCTCCTTGTAGCCACAATTTTGAGATGTTTCTGTTTTGAACAGTGCTCAACAAAGGCAACATAACCACGAGATCCATAACTCAAGAAATCGTTGCAATAAACACACTGGGCTTTCCCTGGTACTTCGCATTTCGCTATGAAGTCGGCCATTTTTTCAACCACAACTTCAGTATTTTTACCGATCTTTACAGTCATTGACACAGTTTTTTCAAGCCATTCCCAACAAAACTTGTTCTTTATCCCTTTGTCGATTTCTAAAATTCTTGCTTTGTTCTCTTTCATGAGTTTTAGGTTCACCATTTTGACGAAATCGGGAAAACTCAGTTGATTGAACTGATCGCCACTTGCATTTCGCTGCGCGTGTTATCCGGATATGACAAAAGAAATCTAACAAAATCGCCGATTGGTTGCTTCAATAAGTATCAGCCTATCAGTGGCCTTGTTACATTACATTACTGATCTCGCTGGGTAGCGCGTTCTGCGCGGTGGATTTTCACAGCCGATCGAAAATACAACTCACCGCCAGACCCCCCCCCCCCCCCTAAAATTTTCTCCTCGAATTTAGATGATTCACGAGAATGACCCTAGACATGATCAAATCCGAGGAATTCCTCGGATCCGAGGAGGATTCTCATCCCTAAGTTGCTTTGACTTCAATTTTAATGAAAATTTTTGAAAAACTGGTCAGATGTGAGGTCCTAAAGCAGACTGAGCATGCATTGGATCCTCTGCAGTTTGCCTATAGGCCTCACAGAGGAGTGGAGGATGCCACTGTCACTCTGTTTAACATGCTTTTTAAACATCTGGATTTTAATGGGACACACGCCAGACTTTTATTTGTGGACTTTTCCTCCGCCTTTAATACAATCCAACCTCATATCTTAGTTGAAAGGCTCCTGCAACAATTTGATTTGAGCAATAATCTGGTGGGTTGGATTCTGGATTTCTTAACCAACAGGACGCAGAGAGTAAGGGTCAATGGTACATTGTCTGACCTAAAGTGCTCTTCTGCTGGCTCTCCTCAGGGGTGTGTGTTGTCACCACTACTCTTCATCCTGTACACAAACATGTGTCGGAGCAGACATGACAACAAACACATTATAAAGTATGCTGATGACTCAGTTATTGTCAGTCTCCTCCAGGATGGTGAGAGTGGCCACGGCCCAGTAGTTGATGATTTTGTTCACTGGTGTGAGGATTCCTACCTGCAGCTGAACACGACAAAAACTAAAGACATGATTATTGACTTTAGTAGGAAAAATCCCAGGCACAAAGTCACCGTACTAAAAGGCCAGACTACCGAATGTGTACAATCCTACAAATATCTTGGGACGATTATTGATAGTAATTTAAACTTTGAAGAGAACTGTGAAAGGGTGTGCAAAAAGGGTCAGCAACATCTGCATTGCTTGAGAAAACTTGCAAGCTTCCAAATTGACCGAACCAATAATGACAATGTTTTATCGGGTTTTTATTGAATCTGTTTTATCCTTTTCTTTAGTGTCATGGTTTGGTCAGATAAAACTGAAAGAGAAAATCCTCGGATCAGGTAGTTAGATGGTCCAGTCGTTTGCTTGGTGAGCCACAGCTGAGCCTGACATCCCTGTACACCAGACAAGTACAGAGGATGGCTACCTCCATTTTAAATGATGACTCCCACCCTTTGCACTGCAACTTTCAGCTTCTTCCCTCAAGACGGAGGATTGCCGTCCCAAAAAGCAGAACCCAGCGCTACAAAAACAACTTTGTTCCTGCTGCTGTCAAAGAGTTGAACAAGCTGTAACAATATATTGCACATAATTTAGGTACCTATTTATTAACTCCATTTTATATTTACTTATTTTTGTAGGATGTTACTTGGGTTCTAAATATTTTATTGGGTTTTAGACCTTTGAGTTTTTAACCTCTGACTAGTTTTTAACTTTTAATATGACCCTTCTCTCTTACCTCTGGTTTTTCTCCCATCTCTTTGTCTTTTTATACCCTGATTGATGGAGCCTTGAGTATTTTTAATCACATTTATAGTCAGCTTCATATGTGCCTGTGTTTGTGTCTATGGTGAATGTAATTTGCGGCTTGTAAATATGGATGTCACCAGACTGCAAAACAAATCTACCTACGGGTACAAATAAAGTAACCTGAACCTGAAAATAAAAGCAAGCATTAGCGTCTGTTTTCTCGAGAGAGAGAGAAAAAGGTGGACTCTGGCTATATTCTTTAGATGATAAAATCCAATTTTTAAAATATTATTAACATGCGGAATAAAACTAAGCTCAGAGTCAAAAATAATGCCCAGGTTTTTAACTTGTTTTGATGGAATAAGAGACGATGTTTGTAATTTTGGTAAAAGTTTCTCCCTCTGAGCTGCAGGATCGATAACTGAAACTTCAGTTTTGTCCTGGTTGAGCTGTAGAAAATTCTCTGCCATCCAGGACTTAATATCTAAAATGCAGTTTAAAAGGACATCAATTGGTGCTGGGTCATCAGGAGACACGGACATGTACAGCTGGGTATCATCAGCATAACTGTGGAAACTAATTCCGTGTCTCCTGATGACATTGCCTAGTGGCAGCACATACAAATTAAAAAGAATTAGACCTAAAATCGAACCTTGGGGAAATCACAATCCATGCTGTACGGAGAGTTCACCTAGGGTGACAAAATTCTCTGCCAGTGAGGTAGGATTCAAATCAGCTAAAAACAGTGTCTGAGAGGCCAATCATATTGCGCAATCTGTTTAAAAGAATATCATGGTCTACTGTGTCAAATGATGTGCTTAGATCCAGCAACACCAGGACTGAGAGCATAATCTTGACCATGTTAATTCTAAGATCATTTAAAACCTTGCCCAGGGCCATCTTAGTACTGTGATGGGTCCGAAAACCAGATTGGAATGTTTCATACAAATCACAAGTTTTAATAAAATCATTTAACTAGTTAAAAACTACTTTCTCTAAACTTTTACTTAAAAATGGCAGGTTAGACACTGGTCCGTAATTGTTCAATACTTCAGTGTCTAAATTATTTCTCTTCAGAACAGGCTTGACAATGGCTGTCTTAAAAGCACTCGGAAAAACTCCTGTCTGAAGAGAATAATTTAAAATGTTAAGAACATCAACTAAAAAGATACAAATTGATTTAAAAAATAATATAGGAATTGGATCTAAAAGGCAGGTTGCTGGTTTTAACTGGGAGATAACTTTCTCCAGCACCTTAGCATCAACCAGGTCAAAATTGTCCAGTGTTTCCCCACATAAAAACAAAGGTTCAGCTGTATTAAAAGCAGTAGGTTGTAAGAGATCAATAGCTGACCTTAGTTTTTATTTTACTGCTGAAGTGAGCTGCAAATTCCTCACATTTGGAGTCTGTAGACACCCTGCTACCGAAATGGTGGCCTAGTTGGTAGAGCATCCACCCCACAACTGGGAGGCCGGGGTTCAAATCCAGGCCGGGTCATACCAAAGACCAGGTAAAAATGGTACTTTCCACCTTCTAGCTTGGTGCTCAGCATAACAGAACAGGGAAAGGAAAGTTAACACACAGAACTACCAGAGGACTGACCCCTCTCTCTAGCTTTCACTACTTGCAGTAGCTGTGTGGCCTAGGGTCATGATACGGAGATAGGCACTGCCCGACACCATTTGGCATGGGAATAACTTAAGACATCCTGCTAGACATGTTAAAAACCGGGTTTATTAACTGGTCAATTATTGAAAAAAGTTTTTGGGTTATTGTGATTATTGTTGAGTCTGGAAAAATGTGCCCGTCTTGCTTCTTTTATTACTTTATTGTAGGTGGTAAGTTGATTGTTGGCTGCACATCCATGATGCTCCATGCATCATAGACAATATTTACAGCAAATTCTGACCCTACCAACCAAATATTGAAACAAAACTTGAGACTCAGACCAGGCAATGTTTATCCAATCTTCTATTGTCTAATTTTGGTGACCCTGTGTGAATTGCAATGGTAAATGACGTTGATTTATATAGTGCATTTTACTCATCTCTGGATGACCAAAGCGCTTTACAGATCCTGCTATCCACCCATTCACACAGTGACTGATGGCGGCAGAGCCACCATACACAGGCACTGGCCTGACCCACCAGGAGCAACTGGGGGTTAGGGTCTTGGCTCAATGTCACTTCGACATGCAGACTGCAAGCAGAGCGAGAATTGAACCCCTGACCCTCCGATCAGTAGTCGGCCACACTTCACCTGCACCACTGCCTCAGTTTCCTGTCGTTTGGTTGAGAGAAGTGGAATCTGTAATTTCCCAGTTTGGGATCAATGAAGTACATCTATCTAACTAATCAGTTGACACTTTCTGCCGCTATAACCCATTTGCTTTAAGGGTCAATGTGTTGTGCCTTCAGAGGTGCTCTTCTGTATACCTCAGTTGTAATGAGTGGTGATTTGAGTTACTGTTGCCTTTCTGTCAACTTGAGCCAGTCTGGCCATTCTCCTCTGACCTCAACAAGGATTCTAGGCCCAGAAAACTGCTGCTCACTGGATATTTTCTCTTTTTCAGACCATTCTCTGTCAACCCTAGAGATGGTTGCACCTGAAAATCCCAGAAGATCAGCAGTTTCTGAAATGCTAAGACCAGCTTGTATGGCACCAACAATCATGCCAGTTTCAAAGTCACTTAAATCATCTCTTTCCCCCCAGTCTGATGTTCAATTTGAACTACAGTAGCTTGTTTGGGCCAAATAGGAATCTGCATTAACAAGCAGTTTAATAGGTGTAACTTTTTACGTTGCAAATGGGGGTATTTTGTCATCACTGGTTGCCATCTAAATACAAGTTCTTTATGTGGGGCAAGCCTCAAAGTAAATTTTAGTACTTTTTGTACATATAGCAAATACACTTACAAAGTTAATTTAGTTAAGGCCTTAATTTCTTCTTATGTTAAAGAATTAGAACTTGGGACATTTTCCTCTCAGAGCCTAAACCATTCAATATTGATTATAATGCCACAATGCATTCAAATGAAAAACAAATATTTCATCCATCAATCAAGGTTCATGCCAGATGTTCAAAAACTCAGTTCTACCTACAGACAACAGACAGCACGTTAAACTCATCTCCCTTCTCCAAGTATCTCTTCTATGCCATCCAACTGGTAAGAAGTATCTGACAAAGAAATAAAGAGCCCATCTTTAAGATGGAATCGGAGGTGAGAACGATACTCTCAGAGAAGATCAGGGTTCAGGCAGCAAGACTATATATAATGGTGCTTTAGTCATATTGAAATGTAGCGCAAATTACCATCTGTGTATTTTCAGCCTTGGCCTCCGTGGTTTGTGGGTACTTTGGGCAACATGCCAGAGGTGAAACAGGAAGGAGAAGTGTTCTTGGAAGAGAATGAGACGACTGAGAGCCCAAGACCTCTGAAATTCCTCAATGCAGATGAAGTGCACTTTACCCTCGGTTTATTTTTCCTTTCCATTTTTAGCATCTCATACTGAAAAAAAAAGCTTCCCTATAACTTCAGATGTGTCATCAAAACTATGTGCCCAACTGCTTGAAGAGATGGTGCACACATTGTATCTTGCTGCACACGCTCAAAGAAAGTTTATCACAAAGTTTTAAAAAAAATAAATAAAAATAAATCATCAATGGCAGGCAAACTATTCCATTTGTTTTCTGAAGTTGTTTTTCCCTATGAGATATAGGCTGATTTCCTATAACCAATGAATTATACATGTTCATTCAATTGCTTAACGGTCTGATGACACATTTTTGACTTCATCTAATTTTTCAACACATAATACAATATGACGAAATAGGTTGGTCTGTGCAGTTCTAAGTCAAACATCCTTTTTATCATGCGAATATCTGACGTTTTCATGAGCGCCACATCACCAATTGCGTCAGTGGCTGGAAAACCCCATGGCCATGTTGTAACGTCATCGACAGAACACAGCGCTTAGCTGCCCATTGTACACATGGGATGGAAGCAGTAGAAAACATCAATGATGGTTCCAGCACATGTAGTCTAGAATTGGTTTGTGTTGTCCAATCTTCAGATGATTACAGTTCCGAAGAATGGGATGACAATGAAGACTCTGGGGGCATCAGACCGTATAGGTTTGAGCCGTGCAAAGCGGGCATCGTGCCTAGCGAGTCAGAGTCAGAGAGTGACGGTGGTGAGGCACACATGCCCGCAGCAGCGACAAACACACGGCAAGGGAACACCGAGTGTTATGCTTTTGTTGCAGATATTGCAACAAATTATTTGTTCATAAATATAATTTATTTAAACCCGATTTTTCAATAAAATCATAGTGTATTCTCTGTGGCTCAGGCATCGGGTTTATTATGCATTATATATTGAGTTCTTGTTGTTTTTGTTTTGTACATGTGTTTTATGTGCGTTTTGACCAACTTTCAGGTAGGCACTGTCCAAGAGTCGCCGGTCTGACCACGTGCCCTCTCTCTTTGACAGTCAGCTGTTCATGTTTTGTGTGCATCATCTGCCGTGTTGTCAGCCATCCAATATTGCCAACACTATCACGACGTGTTAGCCACTCCACACAGCCGTGGTTCTGTTGCGCCCCTTGAAGCAATGTCGGACCTGGGGCGCAACCGTGGTTAACACGTTTCCTCTCCATGTTCACTGGGCAATGTCAGCCCCGAACACCAACTGTAAGTGTTTCTGTTTATTTTTGTAAGTCTTCACCTTTTTGAGAACAGTTGTCATCATTCTTATGTTCAATACATGTGTTGTGGTGAATTCTGCGCGTAAATCCATTCATTATGACCCTCCGTGCGCTCTTACACAGGGCACGGAGAGGAAGGATGAAATAACAAGGATTTACGTGCAGGGTTCACCACAGCACATTTAATACAGAAAGACAGACAATTCCCAAAAAGGTGAAGACATACAAAAAACACAAACACACTTACTGATGGCGTTCGGGGGCCGGCATCGCCCAGAGAATGAATGAGAAAAGACGTGTTAGCCACAGTTGCGCCCCAGAGCCGACATCGCTTCAAGGATGCACAAGAACCACAGCGAACATGGAGTGACTAACGCATCATGAGAGTGCTGAAAATACTGGCAGACAAACAGCACAGATGACAATACTATGGACCAGCAATGCGTGACTGGCAAACGGCCGTGAAGTACACGCACTGCTGGTGATGGTGTGACGAGAAGCACCTGGGCGAGGACTGGGAAACATGATCAGCAGGAGTTTGGATCAGCTGGTGATAATGAGAGAGGGGACGTGGCCGGACCGGTCAGCATGCAATCACAGAAAGTAGGTCAAAGCTGCGAGTAAATCCATTAATCCTTCCCCTCTTTGTGCACTCCTCCTGCGTAAAAGCACACGAGGAGCGCACGAGGAGGCTTATGACAGTTGGAGCTGAAGCATGTGATGTGGTCTTTCATAGCCTGCTGTTTATCTAAGCCTGTGACACAACGCGAAGGCATAGCTGTAAAACTGAAGCAAGAAACCAGAGAAACTGTGAGCTACAAAGCTGCTGTCATTGCAGTTCACAACACCGGCATCCATTCTGTCGCTTACGTCATGGTGGTGCCGCCCTTCATTCAGTGGGTGGCACCACAGTCCAGTCAGCGGCGGCACGGTTGTAAATATTATATTGATCATCGACAACGACTTTTGGGTTTACACAACATGCTAAAAAATGTCAAAATCGTGTCAGACCTTTAATTTAGTAAAGAAATAAGACTAATCACAGACATGTCACAAAACTTTTTATTCAAAATGCCAACATTCTGGGTTTAAGAAACATTTACAAAAGAATGAAATACAACAGTTGTAGTCAATTGCAAAATATGAAAGTCACACAATTCTGTGGAAATGAAAGCACAAAGGTGCTGATACCTCAGTGCCTGTGGCATGGTAGCATGGGGGGAGGGTGTAAAAAAAGTCACACTGCCACTTCTAGTGGGCGGAAATAGTTATTACAGTAGCTTTTTTCACAGCTGCATTGACGGTAAAGGTGAGTTAAATTTAATGCCCTGTAATGCCCTGCTCTCTGGTCTTCCTAAAAAGACAATTTCAAATCTGCAGTTATTATAGAATTCAGCTGCACGTGTTCTGACGAGGACTAGACAGCAGGCTCACATCACGCTGGTTTTAAAATCACTGCATTGACTCTCCGTGTCCTTCAGGATTGATTTTAAGGTTCTGTTATTGGTTTGTAAATGTCTGCATGGTCTTAGGCCTTCTTATTTATCAAAACTGCTTTTGGCATATGAGCCACCACGGTCCCTGAGGGCATTGGCCTTTTAACTATTCCTACTGTCAGAACACACACCCATGGTGAGGTGGCTTTTAGTTACTACAGCCCACATCTGTGGAATAGCCTGCCGGAGAACACCAGGGCTGCCAAGAATGTCCATGTTTTTAAAAGCAGACTCAAGACCTACTATTTTAACCTTGCTTTTGATTAGCTTCCTATTTTAATTCTCTTAATTTTTTATTTTAAATCTGTTTTATGTCACAATCACTTATTTTACAGTGAATTAATATTTAGGAATATATGTCTTTTGACTGTATTTAGATGTTTTATTCATCTAGTCATCTTAACTGCCTAGTCTTTTATCAGCAAACTATCTTATGATTTATCGGTGACTTTTTAATCACTCTGTTCAAGCTCCAGCATTTCCTCATAGGAGGCCCTCCCGTGGGGGTTGTGCCTGTTTTCTGGTTGCGGGGCGCTGGCCTGTGATTGTCCTGGTCTGCCCGGCTGAGGGGGGTTGTGCTCTGTAACGCTGTGCCTGCGGTGTCGATCCCTCGGGTTGGACTTGGGCGGTCTCAGAATTGGTGTTCCTGTAGCCGTGATTTTGGCACCTTCCCTGCTGGTGATGGTGCTTCCACACTTGGTTCCTCGGTGCCCAACCATAAGCCTTAAGCCATAAGTTTCACACTAATGAAAGTTTCTTTGTGTGTGTGTTTGTGCCTATGTGTATGTGCATGTGTGCGGGGGGGGGGGGTAAATTGTTAATGTGTGAAGCACTTTACGTTTCATCTTTTTGTATGAAAAGTGCTATTTAAATAAAGCTTTGAGTGATTGATTGATTGTGTTAATTTTGAAAACAAGGCCTTATCTGGAAATGGTGGCAAATTAAAAGTTGAGAAAATATATAGAGAATTAATAGAAAACAGTCGCTCACAGCAGAAAAAACGTGTTTGGTGTACACACCCCCTTATGCTTCTGCATCAAAACAATGGTGTACCCAATGCAGTAGCTACATCGTACCCCACTACTTGCAGAAATGCAACTACGCATTGCGGCAATGGTGCAAGAACTGCGATTGGTCCGCTCTGCCTCCTCCTACACATTTCCTGGTTCATGCTTTAAAATTTTGTTTTACTTACATTTTTATTAGAAATGTATGTATATATTCATTTCACTTATGAAAAAGCTGAATAATAAAATGAAAATCTATGTCAGAGAAAATTTTTCACAACAATATGTAACTGAGAAAAGTGTCTTTTTTCCTTTGTTTTACAGAACTCACATTATCAAGTAATCAAGTGTATCCACATGGCCAGAAATGTTTCAGTTTACCACACAGTTTATACTTGGCAGTCTAATAAGTGACAGAAGTGTAATTTATCGCTTTTTTTAATGCGTCTACATTCCATCAGTTGTTTATTTGGCAAGCCACTCGCTTTTATTTTGAAGGATTGCAAGACTGGATAGGAGCTCTTATTTTGAAAGTTCATTTGCTAAGTTTGTTCACTTATCGAACAAACGTGCGGAGTTCAGACTTGAAATGTTTATCCCCCCAGTTTCCTGTGCTTAAGGTGAGCCTACGTTTATTCTGTTATCTTCCTTTTCCTATCTGCTCGCTGGAGTTTAGATTTCTCTGTGAGCATGCGGGGGGTGGGGCAGCTGCGGTAAGCTGGTGAGCTTCCGCTTTCAGACCTCAGTGGCCAAGCTACAGACAAACCTGTCTTGCAGCAGCAGATCATTTTAATGTGATATTCGAGTATCTGTGAGATAATGATTTATGTATTGCGGGTGGCCAAATGTACCGATACAACAAATACATTCGGTATATCGCCCAGCCCTAATCAACTGACAGCAAGTCATTCGTGCACTGTTGGAAAAAAAAAATGCACTGCCGCCTCTAGTGGCCTGGCATAGTTATTACAGTACCTTTTTTCTCAGCTCCATTGACAGTAAAGGAGAGTTAAATTTGTGTTTATTTTGAAAACAAAGCCTTATCTGGAAATCCTGGCAAATCAAAAGTTGAGAAAATATAGCGATACAGTGATCCAAGCCTTTAGTTCCACTTAACTGTGACCGGACGAGCTGAAACAGACAGGGGGACAGATCGACAGAGTGATTACCATATACCTTCGTTCACTGAGGTATAAATATTAAGGAATCAAAATAAAACTTCTTCAAGCAGGTAAAGCATCAAGGATGTAGCTAAAGACGTTAGTGTTTCCCAGTCAACTGTATCTAAAATCTAGACCAAGGACAAACAAAATGGGAAGGTTGTAAAAGAGAAGCATACTGGTAGACCAAGGAAGACAGAAAAGCGTCGAGAGAAAATAAAGCAATACGTCTTCAACATCATTATCTGTATTTATTTTGACAGGACACAATTAGTCCCTCAGTTGGGGTGGGTCCCCTTACAGCTGAAGGTGAGTTTTTACACCGGATGCCCTTCCTGACCAGGGATGGCAACAGGAAATTCTGATTTCAGCTGAAATCTAATTTGGTCGATTGACTTATGGGGGGGCCGGGGGGGGCGCAGCCCCCCTGAAGCTGGGAGGTTTTCAGTAAAACAGAAGTAATTTAGACTGAAAAAAATGATTAAAAAAATGAAATACTAGACTTAGATAAATCATTAAATTTAATGAAAAGTTAACTTACTTTTACTTCAATGTTGTCTCACTGTCTTTAGTCCAACATATTTAACAGTTCTATTAGAGGTTTTTACACTATTTACACTGGTCACCAAGTCACTTCTAATGTGAAACTTTCTTCCTTTTGGCAGCAAGCTGTGTCAGTCTCTGAACTTTGAACTTCATCTCCTTTTCTGGTTTCTTCAGAAACTGTCCGAGTGTTTCTGTTACCTCATTGAACTTTGAGCCAATTTTCACCTTTACTGTCACTTCGCTCCCCGAAGCTCCTGGGTTTTTATGATTTTTAAGTACCAGAACTGTGCTTACATGACATAAAACAAACAGCTGAATGCCACTTATTACTGTATAATATTGACTTATGTTCCAAGAAGATAGCATTCCTAAACTAGAAAAGCACTCAGAGCGCATCCCTCCGCCAAGGCTCCTTCCGTTTGTCATGGATCAACTCCAAAATGTAAAGGGTTTGTGTGTAGGCCTATAGCCACTTGTGGTGAAAATTGCATCAAAGTCTGTCCATCAGTTTTGGAGTATTGTTGCTAACACACTGTGAGAGGATAAGAGCCTTGGCTGAGGTATGCATTCTCAGATCATCACCAAAATATAATGGGTTCCTCTCTAGCCCAAGAACCACCTCTGGTGAAAATTTTATCCAAATCCATCCAGTAGTTTTTGTGTAATCCTGCTGCACAAATACAAAAAAGCCCTTGGTGGAGGTATGCACTCTCAGATCATCACCAAAATCTAATCATCTGTTTCCCGTGCCATTGCACACCTTTCCTGAAAATTTCATGACAATCCGTCCATCACTTTTCCTTGCTAACAAACAGACAGACAAACCAACGCCAATGAAAACATAACCTCCTTGGCGGAGGTAAATCTTCCAACAAGCATTATCCATCACATGCTTTAACACTTGATCAAATCAAAATCAGTTAATTTTATCTATTCCATAATAGAAATAAAATTCCAACATACCATTACTTTTTATAATTTCAGCATTCATTTCAGATCACCAGTTTCAATCTCCATTGAGTCTTGAGCAGCTCATTTCCCTCCCCCGCGCAGTCCAGCTCATACAGCCTTGTACGCTGCACTCAAACGGAAACCGGCGGACAGAGTCGACTGGACTCCTGAACGGGAGCAGGCGTTCTGAGGTTAAAACAGCGCTCATTATCGACGCCTCGGACATGGGCATAGCGGCCGTCGTGGAGCAATGCGTTGCCGGTTCTTGGCAGCCGCTCACCTTTTTTTTAAGCAGGTCTTTGCACGACAGTGAGCGTAAATACAGCGTGTTCGACAGAGAGTTAATGGCTCTCTACCTGGCATACGCCACTTCCGGTTCTGGCTGAAAGGGCACACTTTAACTGCGTTCGTGAACCACAAGCCGCTAACGTACTTAACGTACATATAATATAAAAATAAAGCGGAATTCGGTGAATTACCAGAAAAATCACATCCCTGAGAACAAGCCGAAATGAATTTTTGACAAAGCATACGAGCCATTTGATTGGTCCAATCGTTTGCAACTATCCAATCGCAGGGCTGTTTACAATACAGCAGTAGCTTGAGTACATCCGGGTTATCGCGAGACTTCGGGGAAGCGCCAAGCGTGTATGTGTTTTTTTTTTCCAAACTTTATTGAGAACAAGGTAAAGGTACAAAATTATGACATAGATGATAAAATCGGCGGAAATCCGCGGATCGGCGGAAAATTGCCATCTCTGCCTGACGCAACCCTGCCCATTTTATTCGGACTTGGGACCGACACAGGGAGTACACTTGACGTGTGCACTCACTGTGGCTGGGTAACCAACATTTCCCTCCTCCGTTCCATTACTGCTGAGCACCAAGCTGAATGGCAGGAAATTCCACTTTTACATGGTCTTTGGCATGACCCGGCTGGGATTTGAACCCCGGCTTCCTAGTTATGGGGCGGATGCTCTACCTCTAGGCCACCACTCTGGTACACAACAGAAAAAATGAGGAACAAATGGGTGGAAACTGGAATCAACAGGGCTGTACATTAACTTTTTTTGCTCATAGCAGTGGTGCTACAGAGGTTCATAGTCATGTAGCACAACACAAAAACTTGTAGCATGATAAAAACATCTGCTGCTCCTCTAAAACTGACTGCAAGGAAAAGGACCTGTACGTATGAAGTCTTTCTCATCTCAAAGACCACTCAAAGCACTTTACTAGTACTAATCCTCTATTCTAAGAGCCTATAGGAGACAGATACCTAGGGATCATTTAGGATCCCCAATTAACCTAACATGCATGTCTTTGAATTGTGGGAGGAAACCACAACACCTGGAGTAAACTCATAGCACAGGGAGAACATGCAAAGTCCACACAGAAAGGTTCCCACCACTGCCAGCCTGGGGATTCAAACCTGGAACCTTCCAGCTGTCAAGCAACAGTGGTAACCTCTGTACCACTGTGCAAGTAGTGCACTTTAACCATTAAAAATATAGTATTTCACTTTATGATTAAAAACAACTGGTCAAGATCTAGAAATTATTTTAAATTTACATACATTTCCACATCAGTCATCAATCCCAACCACCTAAACAGACTCACCACACCATACAAACTAACGGGCCAATTTTGGCCCACGGGCCGCACGTTTGACAGCCCTAGACTAGACTATTAAAAAAAAAAAAAAAAAAAAAAAAAAAAAGCCTCAGTCACCCTATGGAGCTTCCTCTTTCTCCATCGCACTCCTCCTCCAGAGACCCACGCACAATGAACCCACTGTGGGCCCAGGAGAAGCCAGAAGAAATGAGAAAAAAAAATCTTTTTATACGAGCATTTTTCAGTCACTCCCAGAGCCTGGAGCAGAGGAGAAGAGAGCAATCTGTCATGTTGGTGAGGAGCAATCTCTGCATCCCAATTCACCTTACACATGCTCTTTTTTTTTTTTTCCTGCAACAGTCCCCTCCAAAATAAAACGTATCCTGCTTTGTGTGGCACTAAATGTGACACTCAAAAAGTACAGCATGTATACACACATAGTGTCTGTTCTTGTAAATATGAAGGCTGTTCAGCGCTGATATGAAAAAGAATGTTGGGTGTTTTACAGTTCTGTCTGTTCTAACGGAGGACAAAGGCCAGCAACCACTGAACTCTATACTGTATATCGGTGTATTCCACCACTGATCTGCACTGAGTTTAACATGGGGCGACAAAATTAAATGACATAATAATGCCGGTGACTCTCAATAGTTTCTCATCGCACTGGTACAATGTCAGTTCATTCATTCTTCGCACAGACCAATTTTCACATCGTATGTGCAACATACTACTCACAAAAATTGAGGTCGCATCATTAGGGAACGTCTTCTGGAGGCTGGTGTACCTCAAATGGAGTGGCCTGCACCTTCTCCAGACCTGAATTCCATAGAAAACCTATGGGATCAGCTAAGTCGCCGTGTAGAGACTCATAACCCTGAACCCCACAACCTCAATGACTCGAGGGCCACCCTTCAAGAATGGTAAATGGCGTTCACTTATATAGCACTTTTTACTCATCTCTGGATGACCAAAGCGTTTTACAGACACTGCTATCCACCCATTCACACACTGACTGTGGCAGAGCTGCCATACACAGGCACTGGCTTGACCCACCAGAAGCAACTAGGGGTTCAGCGTTTTGCTCAAGGACACTTTGACATTCAGACTGCAGACAGCGGGAATCGAACCCCTGACCCTCCGATCAGTAGTCAGCCACACTACACCTGCACCACAGCTGTCCCCAAGAAGAGTGGAATGCCATTCCTCAGCAGACAATTAGTCAACGTGTGAACAGCATGAGATGTCATTGTCAAGCTGTAATTGATGCTGAAGGGCACATCACAAGTTATTGAGACATTGACATTTTTTGTTGTGGTATACCCACCACTGTTGTTGGCTTTTGTTTCAATTAACTGTTTGAGATGAGAAAGTCACCATTGCATGCTTCTACTCAAATGCCCTACTTTCATGATATAACATCACTGTAGCGTGAACTTTTTACATTTTCCATAAATTTCACCCGAAAGCCAAATATCCCTAACTTTTTTTGCAAATACTGACTCATTTTGAATTCGATACCTGCAACATGTACAGTCCACAATACAATCAAAAGATTCAGAGAATCTGGAGAAATTTCTTCACACAAGCGACAAGCCCAAAAACCAACACTGAATGCTCGTGATCTTCAATCCCTCAGGCAGCACTGCATTAAAACTGACATTCTGTATAGAATATCACCACGTGGGCTCAGGAACACTTCGGAAAACCATTTTCAGCCAACAGTTTGTTGCTACATCTACACATACAAAAACTCTACCATGCAAAGCAAAAGCCATACATCAACTAGAAAAGCACTGAGCACATACCTCCACCAAGGCTCCTTCCATCCCTCATGGGATCACCTCCAAAATGTAATAGGTTCATGTGTAGGCCACAAGCCAGTTCTCGTGAAAACTGCATCAAAGTCTATCCAATAGTTTTGAAGGATTCTTACCAACACACTGTGAGAACATAAGAGCCTTGGTGGAGGTATGCATTCTTGGATCATCACCAAAATGTAATGGGTTCCTCTCTAGTCCAAGGACCACCTCTGGTAAAAATTTCATCCAAATCCATCCAGTAGTTTGAGTATTCTTGCTAATACACTGTGAGAAGATAAGAGCCTTGGCAGAGGAATGCATTCTTGGATCATCACAAAAACGTTATGGGTTCCTCTCTAGCCCAAAGATAATCTCTGGTGAAAATTTCATCCAAATCCATCCAGTAGTTTTTGTGTAATCCTGCTGCACAAATTCAAACAAGGTCCTGGAGGTATGCACTCTCAGGTCATCACCAAAATTTAATGGGTTCATCCTTGGCCCAAGGGCTACCTCTGGTGAAATTTTCATCAAAATCCATCCAGTAGTTTCTGCATAATCTTGCTAACGGACAGATGAACGGACGGACGGACAAATGGATGGACAGACTGACAAACAGACAAACCACCCCGATTACATTACCTCCTTGGCAGAGGTAATTATTTTTGGAAACCATGGATGTCATGTCCTCTGGGCTGAAAAGGACTATCCAGATTGTTATCAGTGCAAAGTTTAAAAGTCGGCATCTGTAATAGGGCTGCAACTAGGGCTGCAGCCAAGGACTATTTTATGGCCCGGGGAATCGCCCATTCTAATCGAAGGTTACTCAAGTAATCTGCTACTTTTTTAAAAGAAACTTGCACTGACCAACATTTGCCGAACTTTCTTTCCTGAAGGGCAGTAGTAATTGCACCAAACACTCAATAACACAGGTACACATTTATTGCAATGCTTACTGCAATAAATGCAATAAGCAGTGGTGGCCTTATGGTTAGGGGTGTGGACTAGTGAGCGAAGAGTCGCAGGTTTGATCCCTGGACTGGCAGGATTAGATCTGGGTGGGACAGATGGCATAGCAGTGTTTGCCCCCACCCTCCTTAACCCCACTGTGGTGTCCTTGAGCCCTTAATCCCAACTGCTCCAGTGGAGTTACTCAGCGGCCACAGGTCAGTCTGTGGTTGTACTAGGCAGCTTCCAGGTGTGAATGTGTAACTGTGTGAGTGTAAACAGGGCGTCCTTGAAAAAGAGAGGTTGACTCTCAATGAAACTACCATGTATAAATAAAGGTTAAATTAGATCAAATAAAAAAAATAAATTGCATAGAACGCAACTTTAAATGGTACGTTACAAAATCAAGTTCTATTTGCTAGCTATTAGCGCTAGCCGCAATGGATTCTAACGGCGGTGGCTATACCTTTTTTTGGTCATATAAGCATAATTGGCGTAGCTGACTACATTCTATTCATCTTAATTTAAAATCTCAATCACATACCTTGTCTCGGGTGCACTGGCTGTGCATGATGTAGAATGGTTTCTGCCAAGACACTAACATCCAACGTAGCATGCTAGCTCACTGTTCGGCTTTACCATGCACACACTGCATAATGTTTTCCTTCAATTTGCGCTTGACATGATCCCAGACTTGAGATACTTTTGCCGTTTTTTTTTTTCCTTCCTTTTTGCCAGCCCGTCACTATGCCGCTCTGACATGGCGCCATTAAACAAATTTGCATTGTTTAGGTAGCATGACAAGAAGAAGGTCGCACCGGAAGGTCATACAGACACGAAGTGCTACATTAAACGGCACATCAAAGCATAAATTCTGAATCGAGAAATTTTTGTCATCGAATTATTCCGAGTAATCGTTGCAGCCTTAGCTGCAACTAACAATTATTTTAGTAGTCGACTAATGACTATTTTTTTGATTAGTCGACTAATTGTGATTATTTCTCTCATGTCTGCCATCTTTGCTTCCTGTGGGCACGGCAACTGTTAGGGGCTCCAGGTCATGTTTTACCACACCTGTGAAAATCACTTTGTTGTCAGTCTCTGATTTAATATAACTAGCATTGATGCTCGTTGGAATGCAGTGTTTAAGGGTGGTGGGACTACAATAGCAATAGCATGCAAGTTTCATCCACCTACATCAGTGACAGTGCATCTGGCATGCATTAAGCATGATAATGCGGTGCAGTCGTGCGGTGGCGCAGTGGTTAGCACTGCGGCAGCACAGTAACTCACCCTTGGCCATGGGATCCCTGGTTCAATCCCAGCCCCTGACCAACAGTGATCTGTGCGGAGTTTGCATGTTCTCCCCGTGTCTGCATGGGTTTACTCCGGGAGTTCTCCAGTTTCCTCCCACAGGCCAAAAACATGCAGGTTAGGTTAACTGGAGACTCTAAAGTGGCCCTAGGTGTGAATGTGTCTGAATGGTAAAGGGATAGCGCCGTACCGTGGCTGCTTCATCCATCCAGGTGAATGCCCTCAATTTCCCCTCTGGGGATCAATAAAGTATACAAAATACAAAAAAAAAAAATAATAATAATAATAATAATACAGAAAGAGCAATAGCAAGGTTATCATATAGAAAATTGCTGCACCAATGAACATTTTAGACATCTGCTGAGATGTTAAGTGGCTAATTTGTACTCACTCACTTCAGTTATTCCCATCTTTGAATGAATGAATGAATTTATTTATTTTGAATGAATGAATGAATGAATTTATTTCGGATAATAAATTCATTCATTCATTCATTCATTCAAAATAAATATTCCCATATTTATATGGGAATATTTTCCCATCTTAATCAATATATTCATATATCATATATTCATATATCAATATATTCCCATCTTAATCAATTACCCTGCAGAATGGTCCAAGGAATCCCATGAAATCCTTTTTCTATTGTTGGATCAGTAAGTTTTGGACACCAACATTAAGGAAAGGTGAAGTAAAAAAAAAAAATGAAGCTGGCAAATGTGGCATTTATAAATTATAGTACAACCCATCATAACAACAGTAGGTCAAAACAAAGGGAAAATTATGTGAAACAGCAATAAATACTAATAGTATGTGTAGCACTGACCTTGGGTTCCAATATATAAAATCATTCTTTGCTGAAGAAAAATTGTTTCAACTCAAAAGTCTAGTCATGAACTGCAGGAGCTGGAAGGAGCCCCTCGCCCTACTCCATCTCCTACATCGCCATCACGTGAAAATCCGAGACGTTTCCCCAACCGACCTCATCAAGGTCAAAACCAAACTAGGTCCTCTGGATCCCACTCGGGACCAACTTTGCAAAAGCCTGATGTCCGTCGTAGGCCAAATTTACCAGATAGATAGCGAGAATACCGTATGGACTCTCAAGATGACAGATACGAACACACGCGTAACCGCGGCAAATGGTCTCTTCCACCTCATCATAGAAGCTCAGAAGCAGAGACCAACCAGAAACCTTGGAAGAATAAAGAAATTCCTACTCTCAGTAGAGAAGATATAGAAGCTCTCAAACGTCTCCTAGCAAAGATTCAAAATAACAGAAGATGAAGCACCCGACATCCTAACTATCACAGCTATGCCAACTCAGAATAAATGCTCTAACTCACGAAGAAAAAACAAAAAGAGAACCCCTTCTACAAATGGAAAAGAACCAAAGGACCCAGTGCAGTCCAGTGCTGTTATGGCAGCCCAGCCACAAGCCAAAGACCACTCCTCTAAAAACGACATTCCACAAATCTGTGTCAAACCACCGGTTCCACAATTTCTGTGCAATTTAAACAAGAGGGGGGTGATGCTAAAATTCTATCTTCCACTGACCTTTGAAGACCTGATGTGTCAGGATGCTCTTTTAGACACTGCAGCTGACATCACTTTTATGTCACACAATCTTTTTGACCAACTACGTGCAGCTGCTAACCGTGTTTACAAAGGCTTAAACTGGAACCTTGTTCGTTAGCCGTTCAACCATACACGCTCACTAACACGACTCTGTCGGGCATGTCACTAATCAGTCTCCACTGGTCCATGGCCTTGACACATCCGGTCTCTGTGTTGCTCGTCGGCAAAGACCTACTGAATTGCTTTGAGCCACTGATTGACTTCAAGAATCTCAAACTATGGGCTCAAACTCAACACCTTCACCCATTCGACCTACCAAGGATAACTGAATCACAGTGCTTTGTTCTTGACACTTCAGACACCCCGAGTCTCGCGCAACTAGCGCCGTTGGAACAACTGAAACCGATTGAAAGTGACTATAAAAACCAAGGTGAACACTACCGACAAGAAGTCAAAGGTCACCTTCAAACACAAGGCCAAGACAAGGAATCGAATGACCTTGGGAACTCAATGGCCGAGCAAAAACTCCACATGGCCCCATTTGTATCTTTGACCCAACGTTTGTGTTACCTTCTGAATCCCACCCACCCTTGCGGCCTGCGTAGTCACAGGAGCCAAATCAACTGGCTCCCCGGACCCTCCACAACCTAAGGCTTCTGTATCGGTGGACCCAACTTTTGCAAACACTAGGCGCACCTACTCAAGCCCATGACTCTGTGGTCCATAAAACTGTCAAACACCAGTCAGATCCAACTGTGCATGCACTCCCCATGTCAAATTTCTCTAATATACAGACATCAAAAACATTTCCTGCGACGCAACCTTCTCTGCAGCTACACAATTGCCATCGTATTCCTGCTTCCGACGAACAATCATCGCCACCGTTCATAGTTCCTTGAAACCAGAGGGGGGTGATGACTGCCAGTGCCCATGACCTTCCAGCTGCAGAACACAGAGGCGTCAAAACGATGTACAATGCTCTGAAGGCCACATTTCAAAAATACTTGGACCAATCCGTCAAACGACAAAGCATACAATGACCAAAGAGCCTCCCATGGCAAACCTCAAGGGGGGACAAGGTCTTCCACTACGCATTTGTACTGCAAACACAACAAATCAATCTATAGGCAGGGAAAATCGCTCCTAAATTCCTGCCCGGGTAGATGAATCCACACGCTGTCAACAACAAACTTTGGCCACTTAAGTACCAAATCCAGGACCCCATTTTCAAATGGGCCCATCACAATCAGAGTAAACTTGACCAAAACCCTATGGGACTTGTTGGGTACAACACTGTCACAGTAAGTCCATAAGTAAGATTAAAATCAGGCCTATGTCCAAGAAATAACCGTTAGCTAACCATTAGCTTCAGGTATACTTGGTCGCATTTCTCCAAACCAATCTGTTAACTGCATTAAAGACTTCCAAAAGAAAAAGGGTAAATTAAAACCAAATTATCCCTTAAACTAATCTTAAAGGCCTCTGTAAAATTCTAATCAATTTCAATCAACTTACTATTATCAAATAGTACACACAAAACATCTAATACCATTAGCTTGAGCAAACAACATCAAAAAATTCCCACTGAAGGTGATAAACTATCTACGGTTTAGAGTTTAATCTCCAAAAGAAATTGTTTCACCTCTGAGAATAATTTTCATCTGCCACTGAGGTGTCTTAAAAAAAAAAAAAAAAAACACACAAACACACACACACAACAACAAGGTCGAGATTAAAGTCACTCACTTCTATTTGTTTGCCAGGATGATGGTGCTCCTGTTTTTCAGTTTAGCCCTCTACCTAGCCATCACACCTACTGTCACCCAGTCAGAACTGGGCAGATCCAAAACAAAAAGTCAACAATCCTTCGGTGGATTCTCAGTAACAGCCTCATCGTTAGGGCCTCTTGTTAGCCTTAGCACGTCCACTGTTAACTTGGTCAACACTGCTACACCGAAACGCCACGTAGTTGAACCACAAACCGTTACCAAAACTTTGTAAGATACTGTGTTGGTTTCGAATGGTTGCTCCGAAGCGTCAGTCAAACTCAACAAGGTCTTGAACTTGTCGCTCTTCGTGTTAAAGGTCGACTATGCTCACACACAGCTGGTGTGGTAGCTAGAAACATTAGCTTTTCAGTTAACACTTTAGCGATGAGCCTGTTTTCACCTTATCTTACCCCTTTTTCGGTAGTCACAAATTTACTCTTTGTTGCCATTCAAAGAACAATGATGACATTCCATGTTCAACTAGTTTTCCAGACAAAAGGTCCCAAACACCCTATGACTCAGACATCGGTGGAACCATGGTTTAGTCAAGCTAAACCAACCCAGTTTGAACCGCCTTGAGTTACCTCAATATCACTTAGCTGAAACATTTACCTCAAGTATGTAAAAACTACATACTTTTTATTTTTGTACTTTGGTACCCAAAATTTTTGAGTCTTTGCATGCATATATACAGTATATTTTAGATAATTTTACAATTTTTATATTTGTCCATATTCAACTTATTTTTTTGAAGATTTTTAGAAGTTTTTTTTTTTGCAAACCAAACCCAAAGATCTATACTCAGGAATAGATTTTGTTTACAAGCCAGTGGTTATGGACATCAAAACCGTTAGCTCAGCAGTTGAGTCAAGAGTTGCCAATTGGAACCAGCCGCCAGGGATGTGTGCCAAAGCTGACCGAAGCTCACCATTGATACAGAGGAGGGATATGTAGCATTGACCTTGAGTTCCAATCTATAAAATCATTCTTTGCTGAAGAAAAATTGTTTCAATTCAAAGGTCTGGTCATGAACTGCTTCCATCACCCAAGAACCAGAGCTGTAACACTATCCAACGGCCGTAAAGTGGAAGCTAATCCCTTCTCCAGGACTTAGTCATTCTCCCTTTTCTCCTCTTTGACAAAGGAATGCCCAAATCAACAGATTTATGGTTGATATATTCCAGACTTGGGAGTCAAGATTCCTCATTAACCAACCAGACAGTTTTACAGTGCCATCTGATGGACGATACAGGAATATTTAATTTTTTTTCCTCTCTGAAATGGAATTTCTGCAGTTGTGAACAATAAATTAATTCATATTCTTTCTCTCAAAACAGCATCCACTACTGAAGACCTGACTGAACTCAGGAATGGACAATTGTGGTTTCAAATGTTTTTATTGATATGATTTAATATGTGTTGCTTTATTTTCAGGAAGAAATTATTTTTTTGCATGCTTACTATCAAATTGAAGAAGTTGGATATAGACAGGAGTTCCTGGCAGCGGAAGGCTAAGGACAGAGCTGTGTGGAGGAATTTGATCAGACCTAAATGAAAGTCATTGTCACCCACAACAGACTGCTATGATGATGATGATGACTATCAAATTAATTACAGTAACAATGTAGAGACAATGCATGTTCCCTTATTATTGAGTAGAATATCTTAGTCACTAAAGTTTAAGGAATTTATGCTTTATTCAGCAACATATGTGTTTTAGGAGGATTTCACTCTTCACATCAAATTTCACTCTCTCCTCTGTCTGTGGGAGACCCCCACCTCAGAAATTTCAACTGACCAATGGGCTCCCAAACCTATCTTCATCGCTTTTTTAGTCAGTTTATGACTTCTGCCAAACAAAGACGCTCAAATGTAATTGGTTCAGCTCAGTTCCATGAAATTCAGTGAGATTCTGCCACACCCGAAAAAAACTTCCCTTTGTTTCAGTTTTGGGGCATTGGCCAAGCTGTAAGGAGCAGACTTCTCTGCTCTCCCATTTTTTTCGATCTTCCAAGTCAGGCCCAGAGCCGGTCATGCTCTGTAAAAATTTTTTCTCTTTTAAGTTCACTTTTTCTTATTTTAATCTTTTTCTTTAAATTACTATGTAAGAAGATTTTGTTTGATTTTTTTTAAGATAAACCAACTCATTTAAACCATCAACATTCCCCTCACATTGAATTTCTGATGGGCTTTTGTACAATAAACCAACTCCTTCAGTGCATAAGAGAAGACCGCAGCCAGCCTGCTGAAGAACCAGCCCTTTGTGATCTCGGGAGTAGGCCATAACCGTGGTAAGGAGCCTGTCTGCCAGTTTTCCAACAGAACCCACACTGGTCCAGCTGAAACAGAATCCAGTGGACCGCCTGCTACCTACTGGGACACAATGATTCTGCTTGGCTGACGGTCTGTTGTTTAATTTAAACTTAATTCTTCAGAATATTGCTGTATAAGTTCTTTAAACTTAATTTCATGCAAACCCCATCAGAATTTCAAAATGCTTTTTGTCCTTTCATTAATTTACGTTCTTTTTCAGAGTAACACCAATTTTTTATTTTTCTAGATAGTTTACTCATTTTCTTCATAAAATTACATCCTCTTTTCTTGACCAATCCTATTTTATGGTTTTCCAATTTCCAGTATATCACCAAGTTAAACTAGGGTTCTTTGGTTCCACAAATGTTTGATTCACAAGTAACTCAGTAATAGTCTATGGTGCCCATGATACATGTTGAATTCTCTGTTTTAAAGTTATCCAAATGTGTTAACCTATTCTGACATTTCTTATTAACCTGTTGAACTCTGTTCAATTTCCCTAAAAACGCCTAAAAATAACATACACAAAGTAAATCAAAAGCTGTTCTTCAACCCTTTGCAGCATCTTCATGGGGTTGGTCTCATTTAAAAGAAAACACTCTGAATTTTTTGGCAAAACAGTCATAATCTCTCTAAGTGCTCCTGCCACTGAGTAACAGTCATCTAAACATACTGAATTTGAAGAAAATAAAGTTCGCCTGGGTGTTTTTTTTAGATACAAATGCTTGCAAATAACACACAGCTGTCAGATACTGGCTGGAAAATGCAACAGAAATGTAGAACCAAGTGTTATCAAGCTGAGGTCAAAATTTTGTTACAATACCACAAAAAATGAATATATTACACAGCTTTTTTCTCAGGTTGTTCCCAGGCGTTTTTGAACTGTGCCAAACTGTGCATTTGGCACAGTTTGGAAAAATGTCTAACTTCGGCTGTGTCTGTACTGGAAGAACGGAAATGCAGCTTTTTTTTTTTTTTTCAGTGCGCACTGAGACGCACTACGATGCAGAGACGTGACCACCCGCGAAATCTGGAATTCCGCTGGAATTGAGACAGAAGGCATTTCGGGAGACCCTTGCTAAGCAGCTGGCACAGGTGCGCTCTCGATCAGCCACACCCACACCACCTCATCCTACACCCACTGCACATCACAGGATTGTCTTTATCTCAGGGCACCGCACGAATGGACGGGCACTATGCAGGCACTGCCGTAAAACGACACCACTCAAGTGCTCCACCTGTGATGTGCCTCTCTGTTTGATCTCAAACCGAGACTGTTACAATAACTGGCATATTGCCAATAACATAGAAAGGACTTTATATTCACATTTGTTGTTTGTAAATAGTATGTTTTGTATATTGACTTTTTTGTTCAGTAAAGTGTGTTTATATTTTACAATAACTGGCATATTGCCAATAACATAAAGGACTTCATATTCACATTTGTTGTTTGTAAATAGTATGTTTTGTATATTGACTTTTTTGTTCAGTAAAGCGTGTTTATATTTTACAGTAACTGGCATATTGCCAACAACATATAAAGGACTTCATATTCACATTTGTTGTTTGTAAATAGTATGTTCTGTATATTGACAGTTTTGTTCAGTAAAGCGTGTTTATATTTTAAACTTCATTTTCTCTGTGTCATTACTATTGACAGTGTTTCTGGATATCTAACAAGATAGCCCTGAGTGTCACCTTTCATTAGAGCCCAAGATGAAGCTTCTATGTTGAAGCATTCAAAAGTTAGACGTTTTTCCAAACTGTGCCATTTTGCACAGTTTGACACAGTTCAAAAACACCTGGGAACAACCTGAGAAAAAAGCTGTGTAATATATTCATTTTTTGTGGTATTGTTACAAAATTTTGACCTCAGCTTGATAACACTTGGTTCTACATTTCTGTTGCATTTTCCAGCCAGTATCTGACAGCTGTGTTATTTGCAAGCATTCGTATCTAAAAAAAAAAAAAAACACCCAGGTGAACTTTATTTTCTTCAAATTCACTATGTTTAGATGACTGTTACTCAGTGGCAGGAGCACTTAGAGAGATTATGACTGTTTTGCCAAAAAATTCAGAGTGTTTTCTTTTAAGTGAGACCAACCCCATGAAGATGCTGCAAAGGGTTGAAGAACAGCTTTTGATTTACTTTGAGTATGTTATTTTTAGGTATTTTTAAGGAAATTGAACAGAGTTCAACAGGTTAAACTATTGAAAGACATATGGGAGTTATTGTTTGATTTCATGTCCATCTTCTTGATTATCAGCAGACAAGAACTCACAAGGGTTTTGTTTGTTTTTTTTTTAAACTGATTCATAATTGGTACAAATGAAGAATTGTTAATAAAATTGCCTATTATCTGGACTGGTGCCCCACAAGGATATGAGTGTAATGAAAATAAATCTTCATTACCAACAATAAATACCTATAAAACCCATAAATCCACTACATATGTAAGAACATGCATGATGACCATGTCACTGTTCTTAGTTTGAATGAAGACTAAGTTTTGAAAGCCTCAGAGCTTCATTGAGGCTTCAGCTGACCATCACTACAGAAGAGCTGTAGCATTTATTGTTGTTTAAAAGCAACCTACCATCTACATTTACTGCTGTTTACAGCCTGTTAATGCTTACTTTACTACTGCTTCAATCAACACGAATTTGGGTGCACACCGCTTACTCATTTGCGCTCTTGCTCGACCACTCGCACAGAGTCACCTAGGTTTTGATTGGCACTCCCTCTGATGGTGGACACTATAATTGCATTTAAGAATGAAATTTCAAATACGACTGGCGGGTTGCACTGAATGAGGTTCGAAGCCGGCAGTTGCCCATCCCTGGCCTATTTGCACAATATGTTCCTGCGAACACAGGGAGAATAAGCTCCACAGAAGGGCTTAAATCAGGCTTTACCTGCTGACCACCCGGCTACTGTCCAGTGGGGGTACTCACGATTCCTCCAGCACCATACACGTCCATTTCCCTGTCCGAAGACACTACACAGCAAGTGTATTATGGAGAGTCAGCAGTGTAGCCTGTCTTCATTTCCCTGCCCGACAACAGTCCAGCATCAGTGTGAAAAGAGAGCCACATGGAGAGAGCAGCAGAGTGCGCAAGATTGGATCCGGGGTGCGCTTGATTCTTGAACAGAAATAACTGGACACACTAGAAACACATCCAGCTCCCCATCAGTCCACACTGCCTGTATTGTGGAGAGAGACCCACGGATCCCTCCGCCAACTGTGTCAGGTGAGCTTGATTCTCCCTCGGCATACACCTCCTCCAGTAAAGGTCAGTTAAAAAAGGTCACCTTTGAGGTGTTTTATGGTCAAGCAGTCAGTGAAACCATTTCAGGTACTGTGGCATCACGATGCAAAAGGTTAATCAGAGTGTATGTTGTAATTTGCCGACGTTTGGAAATAAACAGTGAAAGTTGTGCTCAGTTTGCAAAAGCTCCTGAGCACTGGGCCAAGTTATGCAAAGTTCGCCTAAGTCAGCCTAAGTTAAGCTCCATTGGCAAACATTGACTGAAATGCTGGTGGAAGCAAATGTTTTTAGACTGAAACTCACTTCAGACATGCACGGACGAAAGAGAAATGCAGAGAAGGGGGAATTTAAAAAAAAAAGAAAAAAATGGATACATGATCTCCCAAAAATGTGACAGCCCAAAAGAAAAAAAAAAATCTCAATGAGAAATTTACTGTTCTTAATTTTCTGCTCCATGTATAATCATTCTCCAGGATTTATTGGTTTGGCTTCCATTGTGGGGAATCAAACAGCACTGATGTGGTGTCAAAAAGTCAATGACATTTAACGAGATTTTATGCTATTTTAATGGAGAGTTTTAACAGTCAAAATATAATCATCCATCATTTTATTTATATGATGATACACTAGTTTTTATTCCAACCACATTTTATTTGCAGACTTACTTAAGCGCTTTGAGATGCCACTTGACATGTAAAGCACCATATAAATGTAATCCATTACTGTTGGAGTCTATATAGGCATTAATGTATTATTTTTTAAATGAATGAAGGAACAGGAAAGGAATGAATGAACGAACAAACGAACAGGGGAAAAGGGCATGCAGAAGTAACTACATAGGAATATAAAATGAAAATAAATACTGAATCGTATGCCCAAGGGAGATGTGTTCACTCCAAAAGCAGGTCCAGAATGGCAGGAAGCCTCCACAAACACTGATCTTTATATGACTGTCACCTCACGCTGATATCAGTTGACCTGCACTGAGTATTTGTTTGCTTAAGTTGGCAACAGCTACACATACACTAGCCTAAGTTGGCAAAAGTTTGCCAATGCTGAATGCAACACTGGCAAATGCGAGCAAAAGTTTGTAAAAGCTGGTTTGCGCTGGATTAAAAAAAAAAAAAAAAAACCTGCTCATGAATGTAATTTCACCAAGGTTTGGACTAATTTCTTTGATTTTTCAAAACGTCTGTAAAAGTTGGTCCAAGCGCTGTAGTGTGAACCCAACTTTAACTTAGGCTGACTTCAATAAACTGTATAACTTAGCCCAGCGCTCAGGAACTTTTACCAACGTGCATTCCCAAATGTCAGCAAATTTTTAGCATGCTGAAAATTTTCAAAGAACACAACTTTCGCCAGTGTTTACCAACAAATGCCAACTATCATTAACTTTTACCAACTTTTGCCAGCAGAGCCAGATGATTGCCAAAACTTCAGTAAAAGTTGGTCCGAGAGAGAGAGAGAGAGAGAGAGAGAGAGAGAGAGAGAGAGAGAGAGAGAGAGAGAGAGAGAGAGAGAGAGAGAGAGAGAGACTTTGACTTTTAAAAAAGGCTTTATTGTACATTCCAAAAATGCAAAAAGACCAATATCACTGGCCCAAGTGTGTCACATCTCAAAAGTGCAAACATAACTCATCCCCCTGAGAGACAGAGAGAGAGAGAGAGAGTTTTGAGTTTTAAAAAATGCCTTTATTGCACAATTCAAGAAAATGTAAGAGCACCAATATCATTCCACCAAGTGTCTCACATTGGAAAAGTGCAAACATAAGTCATCCCCCTCCCCCGCACAACACAAAGTATTCCTTGCAGTCCACCCAGTCCACATTGCCAGTGACAGTAGTCGGAGTCTTCCTTGTAGTCCGTGCAGCCAGTTCCGTTGTACGTCCCAGAGACATTTTCCTCATCTCAGATGGATTGTAGTCCTTAGACCATGCGGGATTTTCAAGCAAGTCATCTTTGCAGCAGGCTCGTCCAGATTGTAGAAAGAAAACGTTGGGGCATCCATGCCCTGCAGGCGAGTAAACCGTGACCTTGTAGTCGGTGCAAAGAAGAGCCACAGGCCTCCCGTTTTCAAGCCAGGCCAAGTCCCCGTCCTCGGGCAGCAAAGACAGTGCTGCGTGCCGGCAGGAGACCGGTAAAGATCCAGTTCCGTGACAGTCAATTAGAAACATCATTTAAAAGTCTGATCGAACAATATCCCAAAAATGTGTAAAACAGGCAGAGGAACGACCGCCATTTATTCCTCCTGTTGGGGGCGCTTGACCCCTGTTCCCCCTGCTACTTTACGCAGGGCTGTGAGGTGTTTGAGGCGAAAACGTTTCCTTTCATCCAGGAGGTCAAGACCAACCTGCCTTCTTAGCACATTAACAGACTTAATGAATTTATCAGTGTCACTGAAGTAGTCAGTGACTTTAATGACCTTGTTATAGGTTTCATCCAGAAAAGCATTTATTTCTTCCAGTGAATACAAACTCGCGTTTGTACTGCATTTTGCCTCAATAGACTCAGTATTAGACACAGTGTTGGGATCAGATTCCATTTCCTCGTCAGCACAACTCAGCTGACTGTTTGGTTCATCTGGGCCAGTGGATTCATCATGGGCCACATTTTCCTGGACGCCACCCACAGCAGCTGACTGTCGCTGCTCCGTCTCCCGCTCTGAAACAGTAGCAGCCTCCGGAAGCACAGCCGCTGATGTCACATAGCGAGATTCTGACGCACCATCAGTGACAGTTTGGGCGCCATCACCAGCGACGCTCCCGGCCGTAAGCTGGGCTGCGGGCGCCACAGCTGGGCTGTCCACAGACACAGCGGCAGGCTCCGGAGCAGGACCGACGGAAGGCCCCGCAACGTCGTCTGTAGTAGCGGTGGGAGCGGAGGCTGCGCCGGAAGGCTCCGCCACGCCGTCCGCAGCAGCAGCGTGAGCGGAGGGCACACCGCCGGCACCAGCCGCGGCTCCATCAGAGCTCCCCGCCTGCTGCCTGTGCGCACAAGCGAACCGTTTATGGCCCACGTCTCCACATTCAAAACACTTCATCTGTCCTGAGCTCGCATACACCATATAGGAGCCGTCCCCGTGTTTGACCCGGAAGGACACTTCCAGAGTCGCAGTTGGCGAGTCCCAAAACATGAACACCTGTCGCCTGAGTGATTTCACATGGTTTAACTTGGTCTCCTTGCATCCCAAAGTCAGAGTTCTAAACGGGCCCGCAAACTTCCCAAATCTGCGGAGCTCCGTCGCCAACTGCTCGTCAGTGATGAAAAGTGGAACACCTGAGACGGTGATACGCGTTGATGGGACAGATAAGGGGGACACCTGTACATACGTTTCCCCGATAACAACACCGCTTGCAACCAGTGTGTGGACATCCTCTTCAGCAGCGAGAAACGCAACTACAGCTCTATTCATTCGGGACGCAAAGCAGATCGCCTCATGGCCCACCTGCTCGGCCACAGCCAGAAGCACCTCCTCCACAGTAGAGAGAGAGACAGACAGACAGATGGATAGAGATAGACAGATGATGGATAGACCGAGATAAGAGAGACAGAGGGTGTCCAATTATATGCCATGGAGGGCCAAGACCCTGCAGGCTTCACCTCCAAACCAGTGTCTTCAACAGCAGATTTCACTGAATTTCTTCCCACTGATTGCTGGTAAGTGAAAACACCTGCTGAAGAGACTGGGTAGAAGAGAAAATCTGAAGGGTCTTGGCCCTCCATGGCACATGATTGGACACCCTTGATATAGATGTAGCCTATATAAAAAGTTCCCATAGCTAAATAAAATAACGACCCATCACACATAAGTTTGACACTTGAACTTGACATCTTAATCAGGAGTTTGTAGCAACACAAATAACAGGTGATAAAGTGCAGTCTTTTAACCCCCAAAATAAAGTGCAAAAACTCAAATAGCAGTCTCTGCTGCTATATAATGGGCTGTTGTAACTCTGCATGCTCAAAACAATCTATAGTAATAGTCAACTCCATTAAAGTAAAAACCGAAAACAAGCTAGTCCATCCTGTTTAAAACCTTGCTAGGTCTAGAAGTTTAAAAGTTTAATTAGGCTTCAGATAAAATTGAAATAACTTTTTCCAGTCCAAAATAAGTATACAAACACTTTAAATATCAGTGCAGGAATGTGAGCCTTCACTACACACACAAACAGTGAAAAATTTAAGCCATTTTAATTTGTTTGGGATGATTATGGTTATCTTTTTTTTAATTAAATTACAAATCATGGTATTCTAATTTACCGAGACACAGGAATATTCTGAATGAAGGCTGATATTACCGCAACAATAGAGAAAATAAAAAAGAGTGAGCTGCTCCAACAATTCACTTATTGACTGCAGTTAACATGTGACCCAGCCTAACTGAAGCAGCTCAGCAATCAATCATCATCATCCAAGAGAGCTTATTGTCCAACAGCAGGTAAACTATTTAAGCAGCACGTACTAATAGTGTGGTCAGTTTTCTAAAGCTGATAAGAGTCGTTCATTGAAAATAAGAAGCACTAACTTTACTCGCTAACCTCACCGGCGCAGTGTTTAGAAGTGGCACAGAGCACTACAGAGGTCTGCTGACAGACGGCCGGAGACAGGGGAACGGAGAGGAGGGAATGGATGCATCGCTGTAGTGCAGCTGATATGACAACTCTGCTTAACAGTCTACATTTAACTTGTTTTGTTTATTTATTTTCAGTAAAATCCTCCCATACTTTGGCCTTCTTTGTGATTTTCTCTCCATGTCGTCATGATGCATTCTAGGGGTGGGAAAAAGATCGATTCAGTGATGGATCGCGATACTTGGCACTGGCAACAATCCATCGATCCATAAATACACAAATCGACCTTTAATTTTTAAAAAATGCACACATACCTTTAGGCCATCAGTTAATCAATGGTGTTTTCAGTCCAGAGTTTGCTCTGGTAACATTTTCATGTGACGGGCCGCCACCCTTGGAAATATGTCCCCAAGCCTATGATATATTAATGTAAGAAAAAAAAATAAGAAAGAACGGCGCTCCGCAAGCGCGCACGCAAACAATGCATATGACTGTCATCTGCGCGGATGCGCCCCACCTGCCCAGCACCCGTGAGACCGCTTCAGTCTGCAGGCAGAGTGTCTCTATCGTTGCTATCCGAGAGAAGCATGACCTTATTAAAGTACTTTAAATGCGGAAAAAAAGCACAAGAGGTATGTAAGCAGTGGAGGCATTTATGGTGGTTTAGAATAATACAAGAGTCACTTAGCTAACAGGTGTTGTTAGGATTCATTGCAGGGAAAGGCAAGAGTGACTGATGAATTGCTGAGGATCTACTTCACTCAACTAATGCATGTTCATCATTATGTACCTGGCAAGTTAAGATGACCAAAATTCACAAAGCCAAAGAAAAAAGTGGACTTGACATATGATAAATTTATTGACATATTTAACCTCTTGCACTCTGGTGTACCACGGGCGGGCACGTCTCTGCGTCCTAGAGCGCACGAGGGCGCTGCGTCCTAGAGCGCACTGAAAAAAAAAAGCTGCATTTCCGTTCTTCCACTACAGACACAGCCGCGAACAGATTAGATATGATTGACCTCTCATTCGACTAATAAGAGCCTTGAAGTGGGTTTCTGAAACCTTGAAGAACCAATGAGTGAAAACCTAGCAAGAAGGACCTGCCTACCAACGGCTGCGAATGCAGCCAGCCAATTGAAGCACAGAAGTTCGAAAGCTGTTTTGTGTAAGGCTGGGTGAAGAGAGACTGACTGCTGCAGCAGATGAAAAAAGGACCCGCAGGAAGAACCGCCACAGACCCAGCAGCACGGAGACCACCCACAAGTGCGACCTGTGTGACAGGGACTGCCATTCGCACATCGGCCTGTTCAGCCACAGGCGGTGCTGTCCCAGCAGAGTAGACGTTTAGGATTCTCTTCCATGGTCATCATAGACCGTCCACATGCTGTTGTGAGCAGGTAAGTGTTATAAGCTAAATTATTCTTTATCCCTGAAAATTGTAATCAAAAATGACTTTTGACCGATCGGTAAATTACAACTGTGCGGTGCACGAAGTCCAAAGTCCGTGCGCTGCGGTACACGGTTCGTGCGCAGCGTCCAGACCGTGAACGCCCCCACCCCACCCCCGGCTATTCTTCTGTAGTGGGGGGATGTGGGGACCGCGGGGACTGTGCGCCGCAGTCACCACATGACTATTCCGTCATGTAGCGATGGCCGATGTCCGTCCTCTGTAGCGGGGGGGGGGGGGGAGTTGTTATCTTCTACATTACAAATATTTTAGAATAATTTTTAGTGCACTGTAGGTTATTTTAAAAAAAAAAGCCACACATTTTTTACGTGGCATGCTGCTTCGTGTGTGGGGGCTTGTTTGTTCATTCATTCATGAATGAATGAATAAACAACCTCCCCCCCCCACACACACAGCCCTGAGTGTCACCTTTCATTAGAGCCCAAGATGAAGCTTCTATATTGAATCATTCAAAAGTTTTTCCAAACTGTGCCATTTGGCACAATTTGGCACAGTTCAAAAACACCTGGGAACTACCTAAGAACAAAGCGGTGTAATATATTCATTTTTTTGTGGTATTGTTACAAAATTTGGATCTCAGCTGGATAACACTTGGTTCTACATTTCTGTTGCATTTTCCAGCCCGGATCTGAAGCTGTGTTATTTGCAAGCATTTGTATCCAAAAAAAAACACCCAGGCGAAATTTATTTTCTTGAAGTTCACTATGTTTAGATGACTGTTACTCAGTGGCCGGAGCACTTAGAGAGATTATGACTGTTTTGCCAAAAAATTCAAAGTGTTTTCTTTTAAATAAGACCAACCCCATGAAGATGCTGCAAAGGGTTGAAGAACAGCTTTTGATTTACTTTGGGCACGTTATTTTTTGGCGTTTTTAGGGAAATTGACCAGCGTGCAAGGGGTTAAATCATTATATGATAAAAACTGTCCAATTAAAGAAATTAATAAAAAACATATATACAAAAATTGCCAGTGGTTAACCAAGGGGCTACAAAATGCTTGTAAAAAGAAAAATTATCTCTATAAAAATTTCATTAAATTAAGAACCAAAGAATCTGAAAAAAAATATAAAACATATAACAATAAATTAACTGAAATAATACGAACTAGTAAAAAATTATACTATAGGAAAATGTTAAATGAAAATAAAAATAATATAAAAGGAGTCTGGGATATATTAAATAAAGGAAAAATGGAACTAAGAAAATGATATATCCAGAGTATTTTACTGATAATTGTGGTTGTGAGATAACCCCCACAACAGACTGGGACAAGCACAGCGCTCGACTAGAGCAATTAACATAACAGTGAAATGTGTGTATTAATGTCAACAGGCAGCCCAGCTTCGTCTAGCTTTTTCCTGCTCAGTACTGTGATGTTAATGGGCCATTCATGCATTGTGTTCATGCTTCCTGCCCTTACTGTGTCTATGGAGTTTTTGCATATGACGTCAGGGGGCGTGCCGCACTGGCCCGTTAGAGTGTGCCGCCATATTGGATGGCAAGAAACAGCAGCAGCAGGGTGAAATAAACCACATAGCTCACGTGTATCTACAAACTCTGCAAAATGGTGTACTCCTGTTGTTCCCCCTGATAAGGGGATAAGCGGGGAATTAAATGGCCGGTGTGAAATGCAAAAAAAAAAAAAAAAAAAGTTGGATTTTTGAATAATTACCTTCACTGACGTAATCTCTCGCTTTGTCATAACGGGCTGCAAGGTGGAGCAGTGGTTTAGCACTGTGGCAGCACAGTTTTACCCTCGGCCGGGGGATCGCGGGGATCATGAGACCGTGGGTTTAGGGCGCTCGCGCACGCAGCGGCCAGTGGCTTGTCACCAGACTGCAAACCAAATCTGCCTACGGGTACAAATAAGTAACAAAAAAAAAAAAAACTTTGTGGTTTGGGGGCGCCTCTCTGCTTGCTATGATGCACACATGAAAGGGGAGAAAACTATTGTACATGTGCATAAAATCAGGTACGTTTTAACGCGGCGCGCTGTGGAGAGCCTTTAAAAAAAAAAAAACAAAAAAAAAAAACACGCAGCACGCTTCACTCACCTCTGAGTGAGGAGCTGCTGTTGTTTTCCGACTCGTTCACCAGCCAAGACTTCACATCATCCACATCCCTTTCCGCTGACACATTTTCCGATATTTTTTCCTCCTGCTCCCCTTCGTCTTTGAAAGATATCATCTCATCGTTTGCCCCCAAATCATCCCCGCTGAGCAGATTACTGGCAGTCATTGTTCTGCTAATTGCTCCAGCTGTTACCCCACACCCGTCACCTCCGTTCAACTGAGGCATTTCAGCACACCAGAGGAGCGCACGGGAGCAAGATTAAAAACACTTGTCTGCTGTTATGACTGCTGACAATGACTCCACTGAATGTGACACAGACATCGCAGACACAGTTTCAGAGGCCATAGTGTCAGCTGTTGAAGAGGATGATAGGATGTTATTATGTCAGATTGTGACTGTGTGTTCTCCTCACTCATTCTGATCGCTAAACAGTACAAGTTACGCCTGGGTTGTCACAGTGCAACTGCTGCTCTTGCCATCCAAGATGGCGGCACCTACGGCGTGTTTATGTTTACCCCAGCGAGTCACGTGAATTTTACGAGCCTACGCAAAAACTCCATAGACTGATAACAATATGTAGATGTGCCTTGTAACCTCTTTTGTCCTGCAGCTCCGGAGCAGAGGCGAATTCCGGCCAGTAATCTCCTTATTGTTATGTGTGTCTCTCAAATGCAAATGCCCATACCTACTGCTGTGAATGCCTTTCATGTATTGTCTGTAGTTGGGTATATAAGCTGCATTGCTCTGTAACTCACCCTCTCACTCTGACGACTGCTTCTACTACTGCTGCTGAGAGCCTGAGGACCTGCTCCAGCCTGCTTGCACAAGGGCTGGAGCGAGTTCCTATGATGGCGGTATGATTTAATAAACCTACTTAAAACCCTCAGTTCGCTGCCTATTTTATCATCCGCCACATGGTGATAATTATGATAAGAATATGGTAGTAAATACAGTGGGGCAAAAAAGTATTTAGTCAGCCACCAATTGTGCAAGTTCTCCCACTTAAAAGATGAGAGAGGTCTCTAATTTTCATCATAGGTATACCTCAACTATGAGAGACAAAATGAGAAAAAAAAATCCAGAAAATCACATTGTCTGATTTTTAAAGAATTTATTTGCAAATTATGGTGGAAAATTAAGTATTTTGTCACCTACAAACAAGCAAGGTTTCTGGCTCTCACAGACCTGTAACTTCTTCTTTAAGAGGCTCCTCTGTCCTCCACTTGTTACCTGCATTAATGGCACCTGTTTGAACTCGTTATCAGTATAAAAGACACCTGTCCACAACCTCAAACAGTCAGACTCCAAACTCCACTATGGCCAAGACCAAAGAGCTGTCAAAGGACACCAGAAACAAAATTGTAGACCTGCACCAGGCTGGGAAGACTGAATCTGCAATAGGTAAGCAGTTTGGTGTGAAGAAATCAACTGTGGGAGCAATTATTAGAAAATGGAAGACATACAAGACCACTGATAATCTCCCTCGATCTGGGGCTCCACGCAAGATCTCACCCCGTGGGGTCAAAATGATCACGAGAAAGGTGAGCAAAAATCCCAGAACCACATGGGGGGACCTAGTGAATGACCTGCAGAGAGCTGGGACCAAAGTAACAAAGGCTACCATCAGTAACACACTGCGCCGCCAGGGACTCAAATCCTGCAGTGCCAGACGTGTCCCCCTGCTTAAGCCAGTACATGTCCAGGCCCGTCTGAAGTTTGCTAGAGAGCATTTGGATGATCCAGAAGAGGACTAGGAGAATGTCATATGGTCAGATGAAACCAAAATAGAACTTTTTGGTAAAAACTCAACTTGTCATGTTTGGAGGAGAAAGAATCCTGAGTTGCATCCAAAGAACACCATAACTACTGTGAAACGTGGGGGTGGAAACATCGTGCTTTGGGGCTGTTTTTCTGCAAAGGGACCAGGACGACTGATCTGTGTAAAGGAAAGAATGAATGGGGCCATGAATCGTGAGATTTTGAGTGAAAACCTCCTTCCATCAGCATGGGCATTGAAGATGAAACGTGGCTGGGTCTTTCAGCATGACAATGATCCCAAACACACCGCCCGGGCAACGAAGGAGAGGCTTCGTAGGAAGCATTTCAAGGTCCTGGAGTGGCCTAGCCAGTCTCCAGATCTCAACCCCATAGAAAATCTGTGGAGGGAGTTGAAAGTCCGTGTTGCCCAGCGACAGCCCCAAAACATCACTGCTCTAGAGGAGATCTGCATGGAGGAATGGGCCAAAATATCAGCAACAGTGTGTGAAAACCTTGTGAAGACTTACAGAAAACGTTTGACCTCTGTCATTGTTATATACCCTTTGTTGGCAAAGTATTGAGATGAACTTTTGTTATTGACCAAATACTTATTGTCCACCATAATTTGCAAATAAATTCTTTAAAAATCAGACAATGTGATTTTCTGGATTTTTTTTTTTTCCTCATTTTGTCTCTCATAGTTGAGGTATACCTATGATGAAAATTGGAGACCTCTCTCATCTTTTAAGTGGGAGAACTTGCACAATTGGTGGCTGACTAAATACTTTTTTTCCCCACTGTAAAATGAACAAATTTTTTGTCAATGTTGGGCCAGAGTTGGCAGCAAAAATTCCAAACCAAGGAAGAGACACCGCGAGTAAGACATTGATTGGAAATAACCCTCGGTCAATTTTTCTTACAGCGGTGGATGAACTAGAGGTAAAATCTGTTGTTGAAAAGTGTAAAAATAAATTATCTACTGATTGTTATGGTATTGATATGGCACTAGTGAAAAGAACTGTTGATGGCATATTAAAACCATTCACATATATTTGTAATCTGTCATTTCAAACTGGCTCATTCCCGCAGAAAATGAAAGTAGCAAAAGTAATACCATTATTCAAGCAAGGAAATAAACACCAATACACAAACTACAGACCAGTATCGCTTCTCCCACAATTTTCAAAGATACTGGAAAAACTTTTCAACAACAGATTAGAAAACATGGTATTAGGGAAATGGCTCTGAATTGGGTTACAAGTTATCTGAGAGACAACAGTTTGTGAAAATGGGAGAATATCTGTCTGGGTGTATGGGAATTGCCTGTGGGGTCCCCCAGGGGTCAGTATTGGGCCCCAAATTATTTAACATATATATATATAAATGATACATTCCAAGTTTCTAAATTATTAAAAATAATATTACTTGCTGATGATACTAATATATTTTATACTGGAAATAATTATAATCAACGAATTCATATTCTAAATAATGAATTAAATAAGCTTAAAAAATGGATGGATTGTAATAAATTATCACTAAATATAGATAAAACTAAGGTAATGATATTTGGTAATTGTAAAAATAAAGAAGATAAACATATTCATACAGATAATGCAGTTACTGAAAAAGTTAAGGAGATCAAGTTTTTGGGTGTAATACTAGATGATAAAATTAGTTGGAAACCACAAATCAGATACATACAAAACAAAGTTGCAAAAAACATTGCAATTATAAATAAAATTAAGCAGGTCCTAGATTACAAACCACTTCATATCTTGTATTGCTCATTAGTACTTCCATACTTGACCTATTGTATAGAGGTCTGGGGTAACAGTTATAAAAGTAAACTTAATTCATTGCTAATATTACAAAAAAGGGCAGTCCGTGTTATACACAAAGTTGGGTATCTCGAACATACTAATTTATTGTTTTTACATTCAAAGTTATTTAAATTACGGGATCTGGTTCACTATTATACAGCACAATTAATGTTTAAAGTCAGTAAAAACCTTTTGCCACACAATATACAAAATCTTTTCAGTGAGAGAAAAGGGAAATATAATTTACGGGGGAACACAAAATTTAAAATGCACTTAGTAAGATCTACTAGGAAGGGTTTTTATGTGTCTGTGTATGGGGTAAAATTGTGGAATGGGTTGGGGGAGAAACACAGGCAATGTCCAAACATCCATATATTTAAATCAACATATAAAGAAATTATTTTTGAGCAGTATGAGAATGAAGGGCAGTGATGTTACAATGTGTCTTCAGTGAGGGAAGGTTGTTGTTGTGTGTGTTATTGTGTTATGGTGATTGTGATGGTGTTGTCTGTGCTTGTGTTGAACATGCCAAAGTGTTTGTTTATTGTTGTTGCAATATTGTTGGATGTTGGTATTGTTGTCAATATGGACTGTCATTGTTGTGTCCTTTCTGTTGTATAATTTGACTATGGGGTGTATTATGGTGAATGTGGTTGTGGGATGAATGATGACTAAGAGTGATACTGTAATTTGTTGGGTATGGAAAAGGGGTGGGACTATATAAGCGTTGGCTTCTTCCCACTCCTTTTGAACATTTTATTTTTGGCTTGTTTTTTGTTTTGTTTTAAATTCTTTTTTTCTTTTTCAGAATGTTCAAATAAATAAAATCAATCAATCAATCAATCAATGATTTTAATCCATCAACAGCCTTCAGACAAATTAAATGTGCCAACATTTGGATTTCAAAATAAGGGAGGTTTTTCCTGCTGTCTGGTTGGTCAGAGTTCTAAAAATTATATATATAGAAATATAACAGAAGTAACTGCATCTTTGGTCATTTTAGCTGATTTATTTCTTTAAATATACCCCGAGTTAGACCCAGGACTCGCTGGAGAGACTATGTCTCCCAGCTGGTCTGGGAACATCTTGGTATCCTCTCTGAGATGCTGGAGCAGGTGGCTGGGGAGAGAGAAGTCTGGGCTTCTCTGCTTGAACTGCTTCCTTCGTGACCCGGACCTCCGGAAAAGTGGTAGAGGATGGATGGATAATTTTAATAATTATATTTCTTTGAATTCAGAGTTTAAGTTATTGTTCTGTTCTGGCTCTGCAAAATTATGGTCAAAAGTTTAAATTGTATGAGGAAAGAAGTAAAAATTTTGCCACATTCTGTTTCACATTTATTTAGAAAAAAAAAAAAAACAACACAGTAATTTTATAATAATCTGCCTTTGTCCATCAAACAGGCCTCTTCACTGTCCAGTTTTAAAATTCCTCTTAAAACCCATTTTTATTCTCTGGCGTTTGACCCAGTTTGAGACACTGATTTTATTTGTTCTTATTGTCTCTATTATATGACTATTGTTTTGTTTGTGCTGTTTTGTACTTTAGCTGTATTTTATTGATTTTATATTTTATTTATCATTGATGTACAGCACTTTGTGTCAGCTGTCACTGTTTTTAAAATGCTTTATAAATAAAGTTGGATTGGATTAAAAAAGATTTTAAAAAATAGCCATAAAATAATCCACAAATTTATAGTAGTCTCAAATGTACAAGAACAGTCATAATTTTTCAAGAGGAAATTACAAATTTGAGGAAAATGGTTGCAAATTTAGATAAATTTACAGAGAAAAGTAGAAAACTATAAAAAAAAAAAAAATTGTTAAAAAATTTTGGAGAAAAACCTCAAACCTTCAAGACTGAAGTCATTACTGAAGTTTTTAAGTGGGTGCTCTTTGTACCTTTAACTCAACTAGAAATTTTTGGTCATCTACCTTTAATTATTAATTTCATAGCACTGCTTTTACACGAGTAGAATTTCTGGCAACTATACCCACCTCTAATCATATAATTTAAGTATGCATGAGTAAATTACCATTATGAATTTTTTTCCCCTTCCCTACTTTTCGTCAATGGAAAAAAGAAACACAAACAAAAATACAAAAAATACACATTTTTGTAATTTATATAAACCATGAAAAAAAAAAATCCTGCAGGACAAAACGTCCAACACTTGGTATTTTCTAACCTGTTTGTATATCACCATAGACAGAGAGAGAACCTGAACTAGACAGGGCTCAGAGACAGAAGAGAGGAGGCCAAGGAGAGGAAAGTGTTCAGGCAGAGGGTCCAGGAGAGATGAGAGCAGAGGGAGGAGAGAAGGATGACACCAGTAAAAAAGTCCAAACACAGGACAAGTGGTCGGACCCCAACTGGCCCAATATTCCAACATTCAAGCCTTGGTTGTACAATACTGTACTTCAAATGGTAAGTTCCAGTATGCAATGTTACTGTGCAAATTTTAAAAAAAAAAGAAATAGTGTAAAATTAACATATTCCGGTTACAATTGTGTCATGTGTTTTCTGGCCCCCCCTGTATATTGTGTGTGTGTGTGTGTGTGTGTGTGTGTGTGTATACACGACATATTCCAAGTTTCTAAATTATTAAAAATAATATTATTTGCTGATGATACTAATACATTTTATTCTGGAAATAATTATAAGGAACTAATCCATACTCTAAATAATGCATTAAATAAACTAAAAAAAATGGATGGATAGCAATAAATTATCACTAAATATAGATAAAACTAAAGCAATGATATTTGGTAATTGTAAAAATAAAGAAGATATGCATATTCATATAGATAATGTAATTACTGAAAATGTTAAGGAGATCCAATTTTGGGGTGCAATACTAGATGATAAAATTAGTTGGAAACCACATGTCAGATACATACAAAACAAAGTGGCAAAAAATATTGTAATTATAAATAAAATTAAGCAAGTCCTAGATTACAAATTGCTTCATATCTTGTATTGCTCATTAGTACTTCCATACTTGACCTATTGTATAGAGGTCTGGCGTAACAACTATAAAAGTACTTAATTCATTGCTAATATTACAAAAAAGGGCAGTCCATGTTATACACAAAGTCAGGTATCTTGAACATACTAATTTATTGTTTTTACATTCAAAATTATTGAAATTACAGGATCTGGTTGATTATTATACAGCACAGCTAATGCTTGAAGTCAGTAACAACTTTTTGCTACACAATATACAAAATCTTTTTAGTCAGAGAGAAGGGAAATACAATTTGTGGGGGGGATACAAAATTTAAAATGCACCTAGTAAGTTCTACTAGGAACAGTTTTTGTGTGTGTGTGTGGGGGGGGGGTAAAATTGTGGAATGGGTTGTGGGAGAAACACAGGCAATGTCCAAACATCCATATATTTAAATCAACATATAAAGAAATGATTTTTGAACAATATAAAAATAAAGGGCAGTAACATTACAATGTGTCTTTAATGAAGAAAGGTTGCTATTGTTATTGTTGAAGATATATACAGTATACAGTATGTCTCAGCATATGAGACATATGACATATATATGTCATATATGACACACACACATACATATATATATGCTGAGTTATTGTTGAATATATATGCTGAGTACTATTATCATCAATATCATTATTACTAGAATATAACAACGGTATTATAGTATTATGATTGTTGTCTAGGATGGAATTATTTAAAGTATTATATAGGCCAGGTGGTACTATTATTATTGTTGTTATTGTAACTACTATATGGCTACCTATTATGGTTATTATATGGTTACTTATTATGCCTAGGTACTGTAAGCCATGTGAGGGTATATGGTGGTATATATGGTGATTATGATGATGATAATGTTGTCTATAATTATATTAAACATATCAGATTTATTTATTATTATTACAATTATTATTAGGTATTATTGTCATTATAAACTATCATTGTTGTATTATCTCTATTGCATAATTAATTATAAGATGTATTATATATGATGGTACTGTATAATGAATGTATGGAATGGATAATGACTAGAATGATATTATATAATTTGTGTATGGAGAAGGGGTGGGACTATATAAGCGTTGGCTTCTTCCCACTCCTTCTGAACAAGGACATTTTTTGTCATTTTTTTTTTTGGGTGGGGGGTTGATTTTTTAATTTTTTTTTGTCTTGACGTTCAAATCAATCAATCAAGTTGTCCCAACTTCATTGGAACTGGGGTTTGGATTAAAATTAAAACAATTAAAAAACATAACCTCCTTGGCGGAGGTAATAATTCAAAGTAGTATCATTCCATTAACGTCCAAATCACACCAGATGCAAAATGTAAGATTCTAAACGTTGTTGCCGGTAAAGCTAGCTGGCTCGTGATGCCTGGCTGATTGGGAAGTGACCTATCAAATATCACAGTGCAGACCACATAGGATCAACATGGCTGGGGGACAGAGCAGAGAACAAGGAAAAGATAAGCTGTATTTCCATATGAACATTATACTGTGAAAATTTACAAAAGTTAATTTTCTCCCACTTTTTTTAACACACATTTTAAGCCAAAATTATTGAAATGTGTCAAACTGCTAAGCAAAGTCTGTCAGTTTCCGTCCAGCATGCATGGGTGCACAAATGACCAAAGGCTGCGCTCATCTGTGGCTTCATGTCATTTGATGTCGGGAGGAATACCACACACTAATATCTCCTATAATCTGGTGGATTCTTTCATTTTTGCTAGTCCTTTGATTCTGCTGCTGACGCTACTCAGGTTATATTCATTTCCTTTATTCATTTTTTGAATCTCAGACTGAGGAACTTCAATTTTGCCCAAGAAGCTTTTTTTTTTCCCTTAAACTTTGAAGCTATTTTTGTGATTGAAACTCCTGGTCATATGCTACGGAAGCATGGCCTTATATAGTAGTTTTAGGGTGTCAATTATGCAAATCATCAAAACTCGTGTACATGCACTCACTTTTGTAGGACATGCATGAGCATTTGTTGAATCTGGAGTGGCTCATTGGTACCAACGTGGCTTACTAACAAAGTATGTGGGATTTACACAAACTAATACTAACATGTTCTTGCATGAAGCTCATTGTTGTGTTAATTCCGATGGCTTATTGTAAAATTTTAATCCTTTGTAACAGAAAGTTCCCTCACTCAAAACGGAAAGTTGTTTTAACACACACACTACATTGTGCACCAAAATTCACATTTTTGATGGCAATTCCCTTCTCCACATACAGTACCTACATATCAATATTGGGTCTGATTTCAAATAAAGGTTCTATGGAAAGGATGAGAATATTTCAAACTCTTCAAACAACATAAATCAACAACTTATTAATTCAAGGGGAAATTGTCATAAGTGACAAAAAATTGACCTGAAAACTTTTGTGAAACATTTAACCAAAAAGTTCCCATTTTTTCCATAATAAGAATCTAACCCCATTCATCCAACATGGAGATGTTGCACTAACTTCCTCGAGAAGACTTGGTACATTCTTGAGAACAAGTGTGAAAAGAACAGGCCATCACCCTGCTGCGTAGCTTTCTGGCATACTGAAGCTCCTCACAGAGGTGATTGTGTGTCTGTGGAAAAGAAGTGAGAGAGTGTAGGAGGGTGGAAGGTGGGAGTGTGTAGAGCGTCCATGTATTGTTTGTAAATCGCCCTACTGGCAAAAGGGACACTTGGCTCTATAGCAGCCAGTCCACCCAGGGATACAAAGCAAAGTCCAGTGGGAGGTGGGGGTAGAGTGAGAGGTAATTCTATATGTGCATGTATGTATGTGAGAGGACAGTGTGTTAGAACGATAAAGACAGCATCTATTAGAGACACTCAGAAAGGACGGCAGGGGAGAATGAGCAGAGGAACGAGGAGGACAAAGGAAGGAGGGATTCTTGGAGGAGGGGGTATCTTTTTTTAAGGTGGTATTGGTTTGAAGGTTGTTTGGCAGAGCCGCCCAAGGCAGTGCCTGCTTGGATTTTACCCTGTCACTTAGGACAGGGACACTAATCAGGATTGGTCCCGGTTCCTACCCCAGGAAAGAGGGAGCACTTTCAGGCCATTATTTGAAAAAAAGGAAAAGGAGGGGGAAAGAAAGGGAGAAGAATTGCTGTGGCACAGCAGGAAATGCTAACCGCTAACCTCATTTACATGCAGGTCCAGGGAGAATGGGGGAGAGCTTATTCTGTTTCCAATCTCCATGTTAAATGCTGGCCAGGGCAGCTGATGGGAATGAGAGGCATTGTTCGCCCCATGCAGCTCTTCCCCTCTCAGTTATACCAATACCTGCCTTAGTTTCTTCACAGTATAAAGAGGCAATAGCTGAATGTTTCAGTCTCAAACTGAAATCTATATGAAGCTGACGAGCTATGTATGCAGCTGTTTACTTTGTACAGACTGTGTACTGCAACCAACACTCATAGGTCTATCTGTTCTGTCATAACCAGGTTGTGACCTAAGGCTGCCGCATTCAAAGCCATCCTTCACCCACTGAGTCTGTTCCGTGGCATAATGATTGCTATGACAACCATCACTTAAAGCCACGGGTAGGTGGAGGAGAGATGTCAGCTCCTCGTCTACTCCTCTGATGATCTCATTTCTGGCTGGCAGGTACAACAAGGTCAAACCACTGAAACTGGAAAAGTGGCTGCTTGCTACATGTAAATGACAGCACTGGTTTCCAAACAATTACACTGCCCTGTCCAAAAATCAACATAGGGCTAAGTTGTGAGAACCTCAAGGTGGGAGATGAAAAAAAAAAAAAAAAAAAACTCATGGTAGTCAGAATGAGATGTAGAGGGAGAGATCACTGCCTTTGGCCAGCTATGAGTACAAAGTCGGACTGTGCATGCCAAATGAGGTTTTTAAGCGTTTTTTTGTTGTTTTTTTTCCCTTTCCGGGAGGATTTGTGCTAATCTAGAAAACCTTCTGGAGGAAGTGCAAATACATCTGCCACTGACCACTCCCCCTGTAGAGTACGAGGGATTAATGACATGGCAATCTGAACCAACACGGATCCCATTCAAACACCCGTGGGGCGTGAGAACATACGGGCAATTATGAGCCAATTCAATTCTTTTTAACGTCAGCTTCTTAGAATTATTAACTTCTTACTGCGTGATACCTTTTGTGATTTTTTTAAACCAATTGTTTTACTTCTTTTAGGTGGCAAAGGCCATAAGGCTTTTCACTCAAAAACCATCAGCTGATTAGTTAATATTTTTAGCAGCATAAGGGCAAAATTAAGTGAGAAAACACCCTTGGTAAACAATAAAAGGAAAGGACAAAACCTGAACAACACATCTCGTCTAAGATGCAACAACAACAGTGTGCAAATGATGAGACCTTTTCTACAGCACCGAATAAGTCAAGATGCTCACCTGCATTTTCAGCACAATAAATAACCTCACAGCACTGACAATGGCTTTCTCAGACATGACATCACATCAATGATTTTAACTTCCCGGGATTTTTGTCCCACAGCCAAACACTTCCACTCCCCTTTAAGAGGCGATATATTGTTCTCCCCAGAGAGCTGTCACTGCCTAATAGTCCTACTATCCTATCTCTGTAACATCCCCCTCCCTCTCTGTACTTTTAATCTCCTTATAATACTGATCGTATGTCCCCAAAAAGCTTAGCCACTGGAAAACGTTGGGGGATAGCTCTTGTCTGCCTAAAGTTGTGCAAACCTAAACTGCTTCCATGCCATGAGGAGGGGGTGGGGGTGGCTTTGCATGTGCACTTCAGGCGTACGAGGCCTCTTGCCCTCATCTACCCACACAGGAAGTGAGGTCATCTCATAGCACTGCACCAGGCACAGTGTACCCAATGAGGGTGACAAAGATCAACATGTTGGCCAGCCCACTAGTACATATATGTACACTAATGACCTATACTGAATTACAACTATAATAGCAGCTAAGCAGACAGGTGATGTGTAAAATCCAAACATCATAATGTATATGGACACAGTCAAAAAGCAAATGAAAAAGAACCAATACCGATAAATAAAAGAAAATCAGATTCCACCGTCTGCCAAATTCCCAATTTCAATAAGTACTTAATGATGCACCACATGCTCAAAAACTCCTTATAGCCCACAGGGGGAACAGCATTCTTTTAAGAAAACTGAGGAAGTTTCCCCCCTCCCCATCCTTTCTGTAATGTAAATCTAGTGTCTTTCCAGGAGTAAAACGTGAGACAGAGGCAAACAATAAATCACATCCCGGTTTAGAGCAGGCGTCTGGCACGACTGGCCGGCTTCAGCTCCCCAGACCACCACCTCCTCCACTGCCGCCGCCTCCTCTCCTCTCATGCTCTCCATCCCTCATGCCTGTTAAAGGCTTGTCCTGCAGGGCCTGGATGCACTTGTGTGGTACAACAACAGAGAAACCGCCCAAAGCTCTTAACAGCTCTTCCTCTTCACTTCCTCCCTCCCTCCATCCCTCCATCTCCACTGCTCCCACCACCAGCTCCTCTCTCCCTCTCCACTCTGCTCTGTCTTTCCCAGCTGCACCGGCGAGCTGTTCCGTATGAACTGCTGCCAGCTGAAAGCCTGCTACTCCTGTGAGATTGCTATTACTCAGTGCAAGCAGGGCTCTGCGTAGCCAAAGGGCTGCTCTCCGAGCTGTAGATCTCCATGTTGTGACTTGTCAACACGGGAAAAATCGTTACCAAGGCTGAGGCACTTCCATTCCACACAGAGGGGGTTCTGATTGTGACCAAGAAAACAGGCAGGTACAGTACCAGAGGTACTAGGGAGACTACCAATTTTGTGATGCAGAGATTCTCTACACAGGAAAAGTGCTTTGAAATGATTAGGTAACACATCTGAAGAAAAAAAAAAAACAATACCTTCACAAGTTGACCATTGCTCTGTAAGTTTGTTCCAGGTTTGAATTTGAAGCAAACTTATTTTTAAAAACTGCCAGCAGACAACTAACAAACCATAGGCTGGAAAAAAATATGTCTCTTTACCTTACTGGGAAAATTTCTCTCATTTTTGAAAGTTTCTGCTTTTTACACCGACTATATCCCAAGAAAAATCAAATGCTGTTTTTCCATCATTATTAAATATGCCTAGAAATCTTGGAGCAACTCAACTAGCATTTAAGATACACATGCACACTATCTGATCTGCTAAAAAGATCTTGATGATAGTAAACTGCTGTCACATTCAGGTTTGGAGATCTGAGAGCCAAGTAACAATACATACTGTACCAATAAACAGCCCAAATGTTGTGCAGCAGGGAATCTGTTGTTCAGACATTCATGACATGTCACTCCTTTGCTTTCTTTCTCCTAGATTTAACCTTACTTACACGTTATATAACACTGATCAGATCCATAGGTGTGTTTAACTCATTGCTTGTTGTCCTGAAAAGTTATAAATGAGATTCCAAATAGAAGATTGAAATATTTTGGAGAGTTTTTACCTCTGGATTTGAATTTGCTTTCATAATAATGCCAACTATACAATCAGCTGGATTAGCTCAACCAACAAACTAGTTTAAGGTAATGTTAACCCTCTTCCCAGGCACACACAGTTCACAGCCCAATACATTCTTTGTACATATGCAAGAATCTTCCTTTACTGAATCTGTACTGTTAATATTTAGACAAAGTTTGAGAAAACAATCATAGCTTGGTTACATTAACAAATGACTACAGCTTCAATAAAAGCATACATTAGCTTGCCAATTTGTCATTTCCGCTTTGTGACAAATACATAGTGTTACCGTTATGGCGGTTCAAACAATATATTAAAATGATTGCCAAAGGGCAGCTTGGTGGAGCAGTGGTTAGCATAGTGGCAGCACAGTAAGAAGGTCACGGGATCGATTCCACCCCGACCATCGTGGGTTCAATCCCACCCTCTGACAATCTGACCCTTCTGTGTGGAGTTTGCATGTTCTCCCCGTGTTTGCGTGGGTTTTACCCAGGTACTTTGGTTTCCTCCCACAGGCCAAAAACATGCGTTAGGTTAATTGGAGACACTAAAGTGGCCCTAGGTGTGAATGTGTGTGTGAATGGTGAAGAGACGACACTGTAGCGTGGCTGCTTCATCCATCTAGGTAGATGCCCTGAACTTCCCCTCTGAGGAGCAATAAAATACAAAAAAAAAAAAAAAACAAGCTCTGACTTTAAAAACATGAATATACAGTACATCAACACAGTTTTTGGACAGGATTGACTTATCTTGTCACGGGTTTGGTTTTAGTGACCCAAACTGCAATTAGCTCTTTAGTAAGTTCTTACAGATGTCTCCAACAGCACCAAAACACATTAATGTCTGTCTATCCCATCTCAAAGTCAGTTCTAAATTGGCATATCAGTCTACGATTACTTCTTCTTCTTCTGGCTGTTCCCTTTAGCAGTGGTGTCAAACTCATTCCATGGAGGGCCAAGACCCTGCAGGTTTTACTTCCACCCAGTGTCTTCAGCAGGTGTCTTCACTGATCAGCAATCAGTGGGAAGAAATTTAGTGAAATCACCTGTTGAAGACAATGGGTGGAGGTAAAACCTACAGGGTCTCGGCCCTCCATGGAATGAGTTTGACACCTGTACTTCAGGGGGTCGCCACAGCGGATCATTCGTCTCCATCTCACCCTGTCCCTTGCATCTTCCTCTTTAACACCAACCCTCTCCATGTCCTGCTTCACTACATCCATGAATCTTCTCTGTGGTGTTTCACCTGACAAACTTTAGTTTGTTAGGTGACAAACAAGATGGCCGTGCCGCCTGTGTTTCTGGCTGCTGGTCATCTCCACTTGTTGCCGTGTTTGTTTGTTTTGTCTTGTTTTTGGTTGTGTTATTGTGTCTGGATCATGTACAATCAGCCATTGTTTATGATCGCCAAGTGCTGTTGGATATTCGATTTTCCATGGTGGGTTTCAGCTGTCATAATCAGGAGAAGATTCTTCTACCGGTCTCTGCGTTTGCAGCTTCCCATTGGTACCTGGAATCCCCGCTGTGGTTATACCAGCAGAAAGCGGTCCAAATCTCGGGAAAGACGTGCAGGTGCCGCGGTGAAATCCTGAAGGCTTGCTCGCTCCACCTCATCTTCTCCTAATTCTGCAGCTGGCCTCTTTCCTGGATCCTGGCCCTCGGGTGTGTCCGGAGTGAGGCTGTCATTTCTCCGGCCTGTTTTCCCTGTTCTACAGTGCCAACCGGCCTCCTCCCTGCTTCGAGCCAGGAAATCCCCTGCAAGCAGCAGGTGCCCACGCCGACTTTCAATGGCCCCTCTTCCTGGCGAGACTGCTACTGTTACAGAGCCCATCCAGTTGGTGCTGCTTAACGCACATTCCATCTCAAATCATTCTTTTTGTATGATTTATTCATCACTGAAGGGCTAGACTTTTTACTTCTTGTTGAGACCTGGCAGAGAAGTGAGGAATTTACCTCCTTAATTGAACTTTGTCCATCGGATTGTACTTTCTCCTGTGCCCTGAGATTGACAGGCCGCGATGGTGGTCTGGCCATCGTGAACCAGAGCCGCTTCATTACATAGACAGTGAGCCATGGAACTTTATCATTTGAACTGATGATTTTAAAAATCGGCTCCTCAGACCCATTTTATTGTGTTTTACTCTACCGCCCTCCAGGAGTTAATGCCTCTTTTTATCTGAGTTTAGTGATCTTTTTAACTTCCATTATTAAATTTGAGCAGATTTTATTACTTGGAGATTTTAATATTCATGTTAACGATCCTAACGACAGTTTTGTAGTTAATTTCTTGAGTATTATTGAATCATTTAATTTTGTTCTGTGTCCATCTGGCCCTACACATATCAAAGAAAATACACTTGATCTTGTTTTTACACTTGGGTCTTAATGTGAACAACGTTCAAACTAAGGAGCTTGTGTCAGACCATTTTTGTGTTGTTTTTTTTTAATTTATCTTTTAAATCAGACTGCTACACTGGCAAGCGTGTAAAATGCTCTTGCGTGATTGACTGTTTTTCAGCTGTGAAATTTTCTGCTGCCTTTGATAGCAGTGTGGTTTTATCCTCTGATGAAGACACAGAGCTTGGTCTGCTCTTTAAACTCATACTATTCAAACACCTTAGATGTAGTTGCTCCCCTGAAAACCAGGACTGTCCGTGCTGTTAAGTCATCCCCCTGGTTAAATGAAGATCTTTGTTTTAGACGTAAATGTCGGAGGGTGGAAAGACTGTGGAAGTCCACTAAACTTGAGGTGCATCAGTTGTACCTTAAGGAACTGTTAATTGAATTTAACAATATGATTAAAACAGCAAGGACTTTTTATTTTTCCAACATCACCTCCTTTAATAGTAACAATCCAAAGATCCTCTTCAGCACAGTAAACAGTATAGTTAACCCTGTCACTTCTGCTCCCCCTGTTCATTCACTTAATGACTGTAACAAGTTTCTTTCCTTCTTTGTTGACAAGATTACTGCTGTTAGGGCTGGTTTTACTCATTCCTCCTCCCCAATCCCTGATTGTCCCAATAGGTGGGCCATTTTACGTTACTTTACCCCAATTTCTTTTGAGCATTTGTTAGTGTTGGTGGGCTCCATGAAATCCTCCTCCTGCCCTTCAGATATCTTGCCTACCTCAATGTTGGAAGAGGTAACTGGCTCAGTGGGTACATCTCTGGTTAATATCATTAACAGTTCACTTGAATCTGGTTGTGTCCCCTCGCACTTTAAACATGCAGTTGTGCAGCCACTTTTAAAAAAACCTAACCTTGATCCATCTGTTTTTAAAAACTTCAGGCCAATTTCTAACCTTCCTTTTTTTTCTAAGCTTTTAGAAAAAGTTGTCACCAAGCAGCTCACCGACTTTCTGATTGAACACAATATTTTCTACAAATGTCAGTCAGGTTTTCGTCAGAAACACTCAGAGACCGGTTTTCTCAGGGTGTTGAATGATATTTTAATGTCATCAGACTCTGGCAAATGCTCTCTTTTAGTGTTATTAGATCTTACTGTGGCACTTGATACTATTGATCATTATATTTTGTTACAAAGGCTTAGAGATTGGGTAGGGATTTCTAGAAAAGCCTTGGATTGGTTTTCCTCCTACCTTTCTGGTAGTTTTTCCATGGCTGTTGGCTTTTACTCATCTGACTCTGCTCCTTTAACCTGTGGGGTGCCTCAGGGTTCTATTCTAGGTCCACTTTTATTTGCCCTGTACATGCTGCCACTTGGTTCCATCATCAGCAAATTCAAAGGTGTGTCTCATCACTGCTACGCTGATGATTTACAGCCATTTTTTTTTTTCTTTTAAACCTGACCATGTTGACAATTTAAAAATTATTTATGAATGTCTGTCTGCAATTAAGGACTGGATGTCTAGTAACTTTCTGCAACTTAAGGCTGACAAAACTGAAGTCCTTATTGTAGCACCTGATAATCTAATTCCTAAGATGGTTAATAGCATTGGTTCATTAAGCGCTAATGTATGGTCTAATCTAAAAAATCTTGTAGTGTCATTTTTGACCAATCGATGAGTTTTGATCAGCATGTCAAATCTCTTGACCCGGAGTTGCTTTTTCCACCTCAGGAATATATCCAAAATTAGGTCAATGGTTTCCTACAGTCAGAAACTATTATTCATGCCATTGTTTCTTCACGTTTGGACTACTGTAATGATCTCTTTACATGCCTCAGTAAATTCTCTTTACACCACCTACAGCTAGTCCAGAACTCTGCTGCTAGACTACTGACTAGGTCCCGTAGGTTCTGTCATATCACTCTCGTTTTGGCCTCCTTGCATTGGCTTCCTGTAAATTATAGAATTGATTTTAAAGTTCTTGTCCTTACTTACAAAGCCATTCTTGATGAGGCACCTTCTTATATCAGCGGCCTGCTCCATCTATACCATCCCAGCAAGTCTCTCAGGTCTTTTAATCAGAACCTACTGGCAGTCCCTAGCACTAGGCTCAGAACCAAAGGTGATAGAGCCTTTGCTGTTGTTGCTCCCAGACTTTGTAACTCTTTACCATTTGAACTTAGACCTGCACCTTCCATTGATGTTTTTAAAAAGCAACTAAAGACCCACCTTTTTAGCCTGGCTTTTTATTAACTATGTGTTGATTGTATTTGTATGTGTTTTTTGCTGTTTACTTTGCTCTTTTACTGTTTTATGTGCCTGTATTTTTATTTGCTTTGTTATTGTATTTTACTATCTTTTTAGTTTTTTTTTTTTTTATCATGTTAAGCACTTTGTGACTTTGTCTGTGAAAGGGGCTCTATAAATAAACGTATTATTATTATTGTCCTCTTCTTTTCCTCCTGCCTGGCAGCTTTATCTTCAACATCCTTTGTCCAATATACCCACTATCCCTCTTCTGCACATGTCCAAATCATCTCAGCCTTGTCTCTCTTACTTTGTCTCCAAAGTGCTCAATGTGAGCTGTCCCTCTGATATACCCATTTCTAATCTCGTCCCTCTTAGTCACTCCCAATGACAATCTTAGCACCTTCAACTCTGCCACCTCCAGCTCCACCTCCTGTGTTTTTGTCAGGACCACCGTCTCCAAACCATACATCATAGCAGGTCTCACTGCCGTCTTGTAAATCTTCCCTTTCCCTCTTGCTGCTACCCTTCTGTCACAAATCACCCCCGACACTCGTCTCCACCCACTCCCTATGACTACACACCTGGAAAATGCAACTGGTAAACATTTAAGGTGAGCCCCACCCCCCCCCCACCCCACCCCAACATAGCTGTACTCAGAAGATTTCAAGTGATCAAAAAAAAATAAATAATAAAAATCATAGCAAACCCAAAACTTGCCAATACACAATTTGCAAAAATATGCAGTCACTTGGGAATTTCATGCAGTCTAATTTTACAAAGATGCTACTTTGCTGAAAGAAGTAAATGGGACAATCACTTCAGATGGATATTTTCAAAAGCAACAACTTTTCACATTTCATTCTTGAGCAGCATACAAACCCACTTTGGTTTTCAATATTTTTAACTTGTATAAATCCTGCTGTCTGTGTGCCTTGCCAATTGTCTGAAGTAGCAAATAAGGTTAACTTTTGTGTATAAATATTGATCCACACCCTAAGGCTGAGCTGCTTCTTTGAAACCAAGCCCATTAAACCTTGCCCAAATGCACAAGAGTCTCAGTGTTGACTGTTGCTATCAAGAAAAATACAAAATACAGAGTCCAGCTTGTCCACTGGATGTAGATGCTAAATGGAAGACAGTTTGTATGCCCTCTAAGACGGTGTACAGTATGAGAGGCATCCACCTCCTTTCTCCACCCTATAATTCATTGCTATGTTAAAGCTTGTGTATCATTTTTCGCTTGAGCTCTGCTCACCCAATTCACCCAAGCCCCATCAACTTGAGGGGCAGTGATGGTAGTGTTGGGGGTTGGTGGGGGGGGGGGGGGGGGGTCTTGGCAGAAACTTCAACAAATTTTATGCCAAGAGTGAAATGGAAACCTCTTCTCATTTTCCTTTCCCCTTAATCCAATGTTTTCAAGCCCCAGTCCCACCAAGGTCATTATAATCATAGCAAGTGGAAGGCAGCCAGTGACCTGCCATTACAGCAAGGTACAGAGCCATCCAGTCAGTCTGCTATTGGTTGAGAAAGAGGAGCAGGAATCCGGTCTAAAAATGTTCAACATATCCCCATTTCAATTTCAGAAAATGAGGGACGATGATGGTAGAATACAGAATTTCTACAAAAACACTCCATAATGTGGCTCCATTTAACTGTGGAAGAAGTGTTAAGAGAAAATGTTAGACCTGATAAATGTAACCTGTAACATAAACATGCTGCCATGATGTATGACAAAACACAGCTGAACATATATAAGCCAGTTCTGGCTGACTTAAGGCTGTTTCACACCAAACATGATTTCTGTCCAAGGAAAAAAGAGGTCATGGAAAGCCATTTAAACAGATTCAGCGGTTTTATACTGAAACATTCACACTGCTGCAGAACATTTGTGTAGGTGAAAAAATATCATCATTGCTTGTTTTAGGTAATGCCACAAAATACTGTATGGCATTCATAAATTATTTCACAAAGTTAGTGTGTTCCTCCTGATACAATTTACAGCATTCGGTGTCAGATAATGTCTTTCATATACAAGGAAAATGGTTACTATAATAGCTATATCCCTAACTGAATCGATATTGAATGAAAACAGTACCTTCTGAATTGGAACTGAATCCATTCTGGAAATCACTGATGATTTCCAGCCCTACTTACAAACATGTGATGCAGAAAGGAGCGCTAGCAAGTGTCAAATCTGGGGTTAAACTGGGAACTTGTTGGGTGTCATTCATGAAACATAAAGGACCCCAAGGCTAGCACACCAAAGAAGGTTCAAACTGCTTCACTGCCAGCCTAAAATATTGCCTGAAGTGGAAGAAGCAGGACGAAAATGAAACTCTGCACACTGGAAGTTTTGCACCAGGCCAGTGTGAGTTGCTGACACATGGGGAACTAGAAAAGCACTCAGAAAGCACATACCTCTGCCGAGGCTCCTTCCATCCCTCATGGATCTCCTCCAAAATGTAATGGGTTCGTGTGTAGGCCACGAGCCGGTTCTAGTGAAAACTGCATCTACAGTAAGTCTATCCAGTAGTTTTGGAGGATTCTTGCTAACACACTGTGAGAAGAGCCTTGGTGGAGGTATGCATTCTCAGATCATCATCCAAATTTCATCCTAGGCCTAAGAGCTACCTCTGGTGAAAATTTCATCAAAATCTGTACAGTAGTTTTTGTATAATCCTGCTAACAAACAAACCACCCCAATCACATTACCTCCTTGGCGGAGGTAATAAAAAACATGCAGATTTTCCACACTGTAATGCACCAGTTTGAAGTGGCCTTTAATACTGTATATCATACAAGAAATCACAAATTAACAAATAAAATATTTGAACTTTCTAAGAATTTTAACCAACAGTAACTTAAGAGTAAGTAATAAGACGGCAAAATTACACAATAACACACTGCAAGGTCAAAGAATGGTCGTTTTCACTGTGACACCAAAGGTCATGTTTACTTGTCAGAGTGAAGGCGCCATACTGTACAGTGACCTCCATAGCCAGTGTATGTATCCACAGTGCCACAAACAGACACAAGAGGTTGTGTGTTTTCACTTTCACATGTGCGTGCCATGCACACACACTTAGAGAATAGTCTCTTCTCACAAGCTGTGCCACAGACAATAGGACAGGAGCACACAGGGCTACACAAACCCATATATCTGGGTCTTTGCTAAGATAAAGCACCTCCAGCATTAAAGCCAGTGTATTAGCTTGCCCTTTTTCACCACAGATGAAGAGATTTGAAGCTCGATATTGTGCTAGTTGGCTGGCACACCACCAGGGTGTTGTTGGCTGAATAATGAAAAACACACAGACTGACAGCGAATGGCATGAGGTGACACTTCCATTCTACAGTGGGAAGATCCAAAACTAAGCGCAAAAGGCTTCTGACAAATTCATACTTTCTGTGACAGTTTGTTGACTGAGGAGGGACACAACTCCTAAATCAGAAATTGCTTTAGGAACAGGCACAGCCATGCTCCAGGACAGTGCCTACACAGGAGTACACCGTCTCAGAAACATGGGTGAAGAGTATTTTTGTGGCAGGCCAATTACAACATAGATTAATTGAGAGGCCGACATGGGCCGACTTTGGTTTTCATACTCAAGAAATAGGAAACAGACTTCTTTTTAAACCATAGACCACACATACTGATGTTCTGCCAAACACCAACTTTCTGAAGCACAAGTTGTGATCTAAAACTTTCGCAGCTTTGTGCACTGCCATATGTTACTAAAGATCGCATTTATATATATACAGTGATCCGAATTGAGCATTTAATTTATAGTTTAAAAGTATACTCTCATATACAGTCATTTAGTTGTGTTGCACCAATAGATCAGTCAGATATACAAGTAAAATTCTAATTGTACAGTAAATTGGCACCGGCCATTTTGATTGATATCATTTGATTAGGGAATAACAACACAACATAAGGGGCCAATACAAATCACGTCTCACAATAAATTTTCAGCCAGCTTTATGTTCAAATATAGAGCTGGGAAAACAGATTTTATTGAAATTTTTAACAGAGGTGCTTATATTCATTATTTGGTTATACTTAAATGCAGAATAACTACAAAAACTGAGCTTTTAAAACTGACTGACTGGGGCATCTGTCAGCCTAATGGTTTGGACACATACAACAAGAGCATGTTGCTCAACTGCAGTGGTCCTTAGTTCCATTCACAGCCAGAGTGATATCTTCTGCGTGGCTGTCCTCTGCTGTTCACCCCTTTCCCTGCCTCTCGCTCTCCTCACCATACCTGTCCAATTAAGGCAAAATGCCCAAAAATACATCTTTCAAAAAATAAAAATAAGAAAGACTGCCTGGCAGGGTACACTCTGGACAGTTACGGGAAATATTCCTCACCTCATGTAACAAAATAAGGCACTTCTGTTTGCGTTTGATGCTTTTAGCATACACTAAATACACTTCATAAGATGCTCAGTTTAGCAAATGATAAAGAACACACATTTTGTGCACACACACTCTCGAAGAATCCTTAATATACAGTGATAGGAAAAAGGCTGCATCGAGGTATTTTTTTTTTTTTATTTCTATACCATGACCCCGCTCTCTGCAGTTCATCCATGAGACTTGCACTCTCCTTATGCAGCACATCAGCAAGGACTCGCTGTCAGTCAAGTGTGTGTACGTACACACACACACACACACACACACACATCAACCAAGAGACACAGTCACTGCACCCACTGTCACCTAGTCTCCACCTCTATGCCTCCCAGCCAAGTATTGCCATTTACCAAGTTCAAGCCTAGGTCACCTCAGCGGTGGATCAGTTAATATTAACAGGAGAAAAAAAAGTGAGATCAGGTTTGGTTAAACAGAACAGGTGGCACAGTCTGCTATTTAATAAACGAAGACGATGTACTCAAAAGAGATATCTGCATCACTTCTATGGGTGATGTAAATATATCACTCAATTATTCATTACATTTACTTACTAATATGACTAACTGCGTTGTTTGCTCACACGTGCAAGCTGCATAAATGATTAAGAGCCAAATAAATGTCACTGTCGGTCAATTCCTTTCATAATAATAATCGCTTCCATTGCCCACTTGCACCCAAGCAATCCTCTAGCGGCGAGAGTGGGTTATTGCAGCGTTTTTAATTATCGGACTGATAAAGGCACAATGCGAACATCCAGGATACGGTGGGTCAAACGCACAAAAATAAACCGACCTCCAACCTAAATCAGCTGCACGGTAATTATTATAACGGGTTTCTTATGTGGTGCGACGTTATTTTTATGCAATGAGAGGAAGCACAACTGTCGTTTCCCTTTTTTTATAGCCGAGGTTATTGATCGAAGTCTGTCTGCAATGAATGGCTGCAAAGGGAAGGGGGAAAAACCCTGAACTTCAGGTGACCGACCATGGCTCTGACACAGCCTGCATACAGACTGGGAGGGGTAGAAAAAAATACATCGGCTTGGAGGAGGGGGGGAAACCTCACCACTTTCTTTTTTTTTTTTATAAAGTCGACGACAAAACAAGGGCGAACAAATTCAGTTAAGCCTGACGTCGAGCAGCAAAAACTGTGAGGCGAAAGTTAAGACGTTTACAGCGGAGGAAATGAAGTTTACCGAGCGTTGCTAGACAGCGCTATTGCTAACTAGGAACCAGCGAGGGTACGGGGAGCCAGACTCAGGCTCGTCTGATCCGACTGACCCTTCATTTTATTGCGGCCAGACTCCCAGATCCTCCCCTTTCTACCCGAAAAGGGACCGAGCAGTGGCGAACCCGTTACCGAAAAGGCTCCGCCGTTACACCTCAGGCAACCACACACACAGCCGACACATGCCAACTGACCGCCACCTTTAGCAGAACCGGACCTTTTATCGGCTGTTCTCTTTATTAAAACCAGCAATCATTTATCCACTCGCTGCCCTGGCTAACGTTACCCATCGCCCGACAACATGGCTGCCTCGCTCGGACTTAAAAAAAAAAAAAAAAAAAAAGGGGGGAGAAATAACCTACGCCGAGCCTTTTGTCCGTTTCACCTCTTTAACCCTAAACTACTGCGCCAAACACACGCAGAGCGGTTAAAAATGCACAAAACGAGCGAGCGGACTTACGTGAAGGCAGGCGCTTGGGTTGCTCCTGCTTCCTCCTTGGCATTTTCCCCCCGTTTTTAATCACATTCTCGTCCTTGTTTGGGGATAAGAAGAAAAAAGGTTTCTCCCATTGAGACCGGAGGCGCCAGCGATGGCAGGGGCTCGGTCGTGCACCTGGCTTTGCTCGGTTTAAAGTGTATTATTGGGGAATGGGAGCACAGGCGGAGGAGGCGCCGCCGCCGCTGTTGTTGTTGCCTTGTCTTGACTATGGCTGCTCTCGGTGCAAGTGTGTCTCCGAGCCCCTAACTAACACTAATGCAGGGATCAAAGGGCAGCAACAGCAGAGCAGGCAGGCAGGCGCGCGCGCGCGGACCCGCGCACGCACGCACACACACTCACACGCTCGCTCTCCCGCACGCAGAGGCGCACGCGCGAGCGCGATCACTGCGCACACGCACACATCGGAGGAGCTCGCCCCCGTGAGCAGCGTAGACGGACAAGGTGCCCCCGAGCTTTCGGAGTGTATTACCGAAGAGGAAAAAATACATTTGAAAAAGCAGAGAAGACACGGTTTAAGTAGGGAGACTCGCAGCGAGTCGGATTGCATGTCCCAAAACATAATGGTAACATTAATGTTCATAGCCAGCACTGACATAATGGTTTATGCATATGATGCAAATCTGAATCCACATGTCAGCCCTGACCGCAGTAAAAGCGGTTACATGCTAATTTTATGTAAATCTAATATTCTTGTGCAAACGACTTCGCAGATAGTTAACTTCTAATAATAAGACATTCATTGCATTTGGAATTTTACAGATTTTAAAATTTGAAGAATATTTTTTAATTTACATCGCAGCAAGCCTTGAAATGAAGATTATAAGGCTATCACTGAATCAAGATCTGTTTTAATAAATGAAAGTAGGGGTTTGGGAATGATACTTAACAATTGTAATACACTGCAAAAACTGAAATCTAAGTATGATGAACTATCTAAAATCAATACGCTTGTTTGTTTGACAAGACATTTATTCTTCCCATTTTTTATGGAAATGCATGTTACTTGCTTCAGGATAGTTTTACTTGTTTTAAGAAATCGTAAGTCAAATTTTCTTGTTCCGGTTAAGATAATTATGATTGAAAGTCAAATTCTGTGCCAACAGAACAAAAACAGACTGAGTGAAAATTAAAACAAGTGAAAATGTAAAAAAAAGAAAAAAAGAAAGCACACAGAGCCTTTATTTAGGATATTTAATGCTTTCAAGTATATAGTCATGATCTACTAGGCTACAGTTGGAAAAAAAATATATTCAAAAATCAAAACATGCATCATCATAATTTGACTTGATTCACTGCTCTCTCTCTCTCTCTCTCTCTCTCACTCTCTCACTCACACACAAAGGTTTCATAGATGTCAGGCTGTTCCTTTAGGATCTGCCTTCCAAGTTATTCCTAGAATTTGTCTATAATAAGATCCGCTTCAGAAGGGGTCGCTACATTGTGTGGGAACGTGCATTAATTCAGCCTGGGGAGGGGGCAATGACAGGTGTCGGTGTCAGAACAATGTCCAACAGTTATCCAACCCAGCGCAGTCATCTCCTCATCAAAGTCGGGAGAGCAAAAAAAAAAAAAAAAAAAAAAAACTGGCCGGAGCTGAATCCTCCTCCCTCTCAGCTGGGTGTTGGGGCTTTTTCACAGCGCAGGCTGTCCCCCACTCCCTGCTGTTGGACTCCTCCAGGCTGCGTGCTGTTGGCCTGCCGCGTTCTTTCACACCTCGGCCGTGTGTGAGGAGAGCTGTGTCTCCATCCCTCCATCCTTCCATCCTCCCGTCCTCCTCCTCCTCCTCCTCCTCCTCCTCCTCCTCCTCCTGCCATGCCTTCCACCCACCCCCAGCGGAGGCGCAGGAGGCTCGTTACCGTGGCAATTAGTGAAAAGCCCAAATTAGCCCTCTTGGCTGTCCACAGGTGACAAAGACACTTTGCATTTCTGCTAATTAGGAAACAGAACAACATGATTAAATGGGGCCTATCAGGAGGAGAGTGGACAAACATGTTCCACAAATAGCAAAGAGCGATTTATTATTGCATCTCCTGCACAAAATGATTAAGACACATCTTGGTTTTTCAGCTGAGGAGAATGTTACAGTCACTTGCATTACAATTATAGCAGATTTGTGTGAGTGTGGGTTTTTTTTTTTTTCACCTGCACATGCAGAAGAGCATAGACGGCAACATCTTTTACATTGCTTTGTTTCTTACACGCTTGTCAAAGTTTCTGTACCGCACAGAATATGCAAATGACAAGTACTCTAGATGATTACTCCAGCTCCTTCAGGATAAAGGTTTGCAGTTTAAGCACTTGTATTAAATCCTAAAGATAGGCTCAATGTGCACTTAACAGTACCTCCAACAGAGTTATAAATTGAGGAGTTTGCAGTACAAATGTATTTTTGTGGTGGTGTGTGCAAATTAGCTGACTGGGTTTTAAAGTGAGGAGTAAAGAGTGAAAAGGAGACTGTTATATTGCATTTTCTGTTTAACATCTCTTATGCCTATCAGATGCATTTGATAGCACATTTCTAATTTATCACAGCACATAATCAGTGATGTGGCAGCTCCTGTTTGTGCTTAACACATGTGCTTATAGATTTGATAGAGTCATGCTTGCACATTTGGAATTAACAACCCTAGTGGAAAATTCTCCTTTAAGCTGTTTGCATCCTTGATGGCTTAATCAGTGTTAGATTTTGCTCTTCGTGCCCATCCTTAGCTTATTACGCCACATTAGTGAGCATTAATGATGGCAAACCCCATGTTATATCAAGCTCAATTTACTAGGCTGACTTATTCCAGACACAAATTGGTGTAGAAAATGTGAATCTACTGCATATGCTGCCATCACTTCCATTAAACATTTACAGTAACGGCAAATGAGCCATAGTGGGACACTAGTGTTTCTGTTGGTGGTGTTTTTGTTCCCCATTGGTCACTCCGGAGAGGTCACAGCCTGCTCCCTGACCCTGACAATGCCAGGCAGCTGAGGTAATGGGAGCATCAGGGCACTCTGCTGATAGTAACCATGGAAACAATGGCATGACCTCACACATCATTGAACCTAAAGGTCTTTCTTGTGGCTTTAAAGATGAATGCCCCAGATATACGGTATTGTTGCCAGATGCAGGTCCTAAAACATCTCTAATGCTGCTTATGGAAGATGATTACAGTATGCAGAAGGTGCACTGACTAATCTAAAAAGAATAAAGTAGCAGCCCCTAAATCAGGTGTCTGCAACCTGCTGTTATAGTACTATATACAGCACTTTTGCTCATAATCAGTGGCTCCCAGCAACTTAAAGATCTAAATAATTAAAAAAATGCACTTTCACAAAAACTTAAAACACTGCTCACATATTTGTAAGACAAAAATAGTAAATAAGAAAGAAAATCATACATGTACAGTGCATCCAGAACATATTCACAGCGCTTCACTTTTTCCACATTTTGTTATGTTACAGCCTTATTCCAAAATGGATTAAATTCATTTTATTCTTCAAAATTCTATACACAATACCCCATAATGACAATGTGAAAAAGTTTGAGATTTTTGTAAATTTATTGAAAATAAAAAAAGTAAGAAATCACATGTACATAAGTATTCACAGCCTTTGGTCAATACTTTGTTGATGCACCTTTGGCAGCAATTACAGCCTCAAGTCTTTTGGAATATGATGCCACAAGCTTGGCACACCTATCTTTGGGCAGTTTCACCCATTCCTCTTTGCAGCACCTCTCAAGCTCCAGCAGGCTGGATGGGAAGTGTCGGTGCACAGCTATTTTCAGATCTCTCCAGAGATATTAAATTCAGGGATGTGATTTGGGGTTCAGAAAATTATCTGAAAATTTCGCAGGGGGTCTGGGAGACACAGTCCCCCAGCGGGGTCCGGGGCAGAGCCCCGGTGGGGGGGCTCGGGGGGCAAAGGCCCCCGAAGCTCCTGGGTTTTTATGATTTTTAAGTACCAGAACTGTGCTTAAATGACATAAAACAAACAGCTGAATGCCACTTATTACTGTATAATATTGACTTATGTTCCAAGAAGATAGCATTCCTAAAATATTCCAACAAGCATTATCCATCACATGCTTTAACACTTGATCAAATCAAAATCAGTTAATTTCATCTATTCCATAATAGAAATAAAATTCCAACATACCATTACTTTTTATAATTTCAGCATTCATTTCAGATCACCAGTTTCAATCTCCATTGAGTCTTGAGCTGTTCATTTTGCACAATCACTGATGGAGCTAAGTCTTAGAAATATTCAAAAGTTATGAGTCAATGTCCACTGTGCCCTGTCAATTTCAAACTGTTTGGAATCATAAAAGTAATGTAACTAAATTGTTTTGCTATTTTTTTTCTCCTCAACATCAATGTCAACATATCTACAGAAAATATACAAAGTTCCAAGTCCATTTCAGCATATTCCCCTATATCTACACTACATTTTTTTAATTTCGGACTTCAGTGCCTTAATGTGGGTCTTCCTGGCTTGTTTCTGAGCAGCTTGAACCGTCTTCCTTGAAGCAGACTTGCTCATTTGGGCATCCATTTTCACTTCAAGCTGCTTCCGCTTTGCCGAGAGCACCTTTTTTTCGAGCAATACAAACAGGACTACAAACATTTAACTGTAGAAAATAGCATACATATATGTGCATGCAAGCAAGCAATTATCATTCAGTAACGTAATAGATGACAAAATCCATATCTGATATATGTGTGATATTAATTAGGGAAGACAGAAAAGCACAAACATAAACGTAATTCTAAGTATGTGTGGCGTTAAAAATATTTTTTAAATAAAGTCCAAACATCTTCAGCAGGCAAGATGAAGAAAATATTAACTAGATGACATGTATACAAAAATATATCTTCACATACCTCAAAATTCACTACTCTATCCACAACTGGCACTGGTTGTTGGGGTGGATCATTCCTTTCGATTTCCGTGTCTGATCGTGTCGTCAACAAAGGGTGGAGGCCGTATGGTTTCGATGGTGTTTTCTGAACACCGAAAGTTCCAGCAACTGAATAATTAGTGGACCTCGATTTGACCTCTTGTACATGTTTTTTGCTCCTAGCATGACTCTCGAGAGACTTAAATCCTCTTCCACCATAGTCAATCGTGTTGTGACACCACGTGCATATCGCCTTCCCGGCACGGTCGATTTCTATATGCGAGAGCGTATGCGAGAGTGAGGAAAACAAAGGATTGCCTTTAAGATAAGAAACAGCCGCGCTCATCGGTCACTGCAACGACGATCAGCCAATCAGGTGCGTCGTTTCATAAAAAAGGCGGAATTCCGCGAATTGGCGGAAAAATCACATCCCTGTAAATTGGATTCAAGTCTGTGCTCAGGCTGGGCCGCTCAAGGACATTCACAGAGTTGTCCTGAAGCCACTCCTTTGATATCTTGGCTGTGTACTTAGGGTTGTTGTCCTGCTGAAAGATGAACCGTTGCCCCAGTCTGAGGTCAAGAGCGCTCTGGAGCAGGTTTTCATCCAGGATGTCTCTATACATTGCTGCATAAATCTTTCCCTCTATCCTGACCAGTGTCTCACTTCCTGCTACTGAAAAACATCCCCACAGCATGATGCCGCCACCACCATGCTTCACTGTAGGGATGGTATTGGCCTGTAGGGATGGTATGAGTGGTGCCTGGTTTCGTCCAAACATGACGTCTGGCATTCACACCAAAGAGTTCAATCTTTGTCTCATCACACCAGAGACTTTTGTTTCTCATGGTCTGAGAGTCCTTCAGGTGCCTTTTGGCAAACTCCAGGTGGGCTGCCATGTGCCTTTTACTGTGTTAGTGGCTTACGTGCCTTTTACTGTGTTAGTGGCTTACGTCTGACCACTCTACCATAGAGGCCTGATTGTTAGATTGCTGTAGAGATGGTTGTCCTTCTGGAAGATTCTGCTCTCTCCACAGAGGAACGCTGGAGCTCTGACAGAGTGACCATCAGGTTCTTGGTCACCTCTCTGACTAAGGCCCTTCTCCCCCAGTCGCTCAGTTTAGACAGTCAGCCAGCTCTAGGAAGAGTCCTGGTGGTTCCAAACTTCATCCATTTACAGATTATGGAGGCCACTGTGCTCACTGGGACCTTCAAAGCAGCAGAAATTTTTCTGTACCCTTCCCCAGATTTGTACCTCTGGACAATCCTGTCTACAGACAGTTCCTTTGACTTCATGCTTGGTTTATGCTCTAACATGCACTGTCAACTGTGGGACCTTTTATAGACAGGTGTGTACCTTTCCAGATCATGTTCAATCAACTGAATTTACCACAGGTGGACCCCAATAAAGCTGTAGAAACATCTCAAGGATGATCAGTGGAAAGAGGATGCACCTGAGCTCAATTTTGAGCTTCGTGGCAAAGGCTGTGAATACTTATGTACATGTAATTTCTTAGTTTTTTTATTTTTAATAAATTTGCAAAAATCTAAAAAAAAAAAGTTTTTCACGTTGTCATTATGGGGTATTGTGTGTAGAGTTTTGAGGAAAAAATTAATTTAATCCATTTTGGAATATGGCTGTAACATAAAATGTGGAAAAAGTGAAGCGCTGTGAATACTTTCCGGATGCACTGTATGAGTGTAAAGTTGCACAATTATGTCAAAATTCCAAAGAAATTAAAATTACTAGTAAAAAAGTTGTAAATTTCCAAGAGAAAAATGGTAATTATTGAGGAAAAAGTGTTACATTTGTGAGAAAAGTCAGAACTTCATGAGAAAAGTTGCAAAATGGCAAGAAAAAAGTCAAGAGAGAAAAGTTTAATATTTAAGAGGAAATAACTCCCGTGACTAATGTTTACAGGCTGGTTTATGCCATATTATCATCATTTTAAGGCTAAAATCCATTTTGTAGTTCCATGCATTTTTTAAAATGATCATTTATTTGGCCCAGAATTGCTCAAAAAGGCCATTTTCATACTAGAGGTTGTCTGTCCTCTCTAATATTACAGTAGGTGCTGTAGTTCACTTAGAATTGTTTTATTTCTCAATAAGTGGAGCAAGTTCCCTGCTCCGAAAACAGCTCATATTGCCAGTTAGCATTATTACTACTTATTAAAACGGTTCCCTATAGTGGCACAACAGTTAGAGGAGGGCTAAATGAGTTTCAGGTGTTTCGGTGGAGGATGGAGCAGACAGCAGAAAAATGAGCTAACTTGCTTATGTGCCTTGGGGGCAAGCTGAGCATCCTCCAGCTTCCTCTTTTCCCTCTGCCTTCTCTTTTTCTGACTCTCCTCAGTCCTCCGCAGGCCCGGTCCTGCGCGGGCTGGGCTGGTTGGGCCAGCGCTAGGCTGGGCCAGTCAGATGTTGCCCTGGGGTAAACAGAAACATCTGTCCTCTGCCCAGCCGTGACTGTCGCTGAGTGATAAATCCTTGGGTGGCGTGTGCCAGCGCTGTCCAGTGTGCCACCTGTCCTCCTCCTACACAATATCCACAACTCAGCCCCTACTCTCTCTTTCTCTCTCTCTCACACACACACACTTCACCCTATTTGCACTTATCCGCCTTCATCCTGACAGTGTGACAGAAGCAGGTGGTTCACTCCCTTTCTGCCCTCTGGCCTTCTACGCTCTCGTCCTCGGTTGGCACATTTATGCAGGGTGCGAGCAGGGTTGTCGCCTCTAGCAAATACCAATGGAGAGATCCCTGTGCAGTTTTTTTTTTTTTTTTTTTTTCCTGGCAGTGGTCTCAGGGAGCCTATAGCAAGTTGTTTCCTTTAATCAGGCATAAAGACTCCAGATAAGATAAACTAACTTTCACAAAGGTCAATAAAATGTTTGGTGGAGGAGGGGAAAAACAAACTTCAGAAAGAGCTGGAGAGTTTTAGAGGATGTGACTTAAATGACAATTATTTTTTGTTGTTACTTTAAGAATTTCTATGCTACAATCCACCTGACCTTGCAACTTCTACTGTCAGACAAAAGAATAGCACATAGTATTTACTTTCCCTTTCTCTCACCGTCTCTGTGTCACGTCTCCTGCTACTGCTTCCTCTGTCTCTGCTTAACTACTGATACTAGTGTGACAGAGGCAGGTGGCCAACTTCCTGCCCTTTGACCTTCACCAGTTTCCCCCTAGTAAGGAGGCTGCACACAAACACATACAGGCACACAGATCACAGAGGAGGAGCCTAGGTTGCCCAGAGTGATCTGGAGCAGAGGTCTCAAAAAAAAAAAAAAAAAAGGCACGGAGGGGAAGTGAAAGGTCCTTTGACTCTGGGACCGGAGTTATTTTCGTGCCAAACCTGAGAGGGCTGAATGATCAACCCCAGAGTGAAAAAAAAAAACAACTCAGTGAATATGCACATTGACCCTCACTGACTAAAACTGTACTAAAGACTTTAAGGCTTATCACTGTCATCCCCCTTTTTTAACACAGTTCCAAAAGGCCCTTTTATCATTACAGGCAGCCTGCGTACTGAATAAAGGCAGTTTTAACAGTGAAAGTCACAAAGAAATGAGGCCGCTAACACTATCTGCCACCTGTCTCTAAATCACTTTCTTAATACCAAAGCAGGGCGAGCAAAAACAATTACAGAAGCAGTTATAGGCCGCTTTTTCATTTGTCCATTTCTCTGCTCTTGGCTGCTTGACTATCTTCACTTTTCAATATGTCTATATGAGGCCAGTGATATTTTTCCTTATAAATTAAGATAATAGCCAAAGATCCCTCCAGCACTTCAGCACGCTCTCCTTCGAGCCATTCTCTTTCGGCTCGTGCACGCCTGTGTGCGTATGTGATTTGTGTGTTTGTTTTATGCCTCTATGTACGTGTAAGAGGACTCCTGCTGATTAATGTCACTTCATATTGTAATGGAGCATGCTGAACATGTTCTGATATCTGTAATGTGTTAGCAGTCTCAGCTTGATTTTATTGCCATGGTCTAATAGGATATTGCCACTATCACTATTTGGATTAACTTCCATATCTACTGCTGTTAAAAACCAAGTGAGGTTTGTGTGTCAGATGACAGAGAGACTTGTTGTGGGTGGGGGCGGCGGAGTGTGTGTGTGGGTGGGTGGGTGTGGGTGTGTGTGTGTGTGTGGGTGGGTGGGTGGGGGACGCCAGGGTCGACTGCTCTGGTCGATTAGTTTCACGTTTAGGACCACTCCATAATGTGTTTCTCTCTGTTTTTGTCACCACGACTGTTTTTTTATTACGGTCATTTACAGCTGCTGTTTTTCTTTTCATTGAACATTTTTGACCCTTTTAAAAATCAGAAATGTGTTATGACAGGTTGCAGCAATTGTCTGTGTTTTTTTTTTCCCACCAGTTATATGATTAGCTTGCCCTCATATAAATGCACACACACACACACACACACACACGCGCGCGCACACAGGTATAATGAACTCCAGTGAAGAGGTCTGTCACGTTTTTGTCTGAGCATTTTTTTATCAGCAGGGAGCAGGCGACTGTGCGCAGAGGAGCCTGCCCTTGCTCTGTGAGTCCTTTGTTTTCCCACATCGCCAAGCTCCGCCTCTCCCTCAGCCGGCCCTCCAATGGGAGCGCCTTCAGGTGTTGACCTTATCGGGTGGAGGTCAAAGCCAGGTCAGGGATCCGTTGCTAGGCTACCATCAGATAAGTGACTATGGTAGGCAACAGTGGGCAGCTCTGTCATTCAGGGCTTGTCATGTAATCTTGTTCATTTGCAGACAATTGTCTGGACGTCGGGAAGGCTATCTGGCCCGTAATGTTGTAACGAAACACATTAAAATATTAAAAGCAGCCATGCTGAGCACTGGCAGCTCCACTTGGCGCGTGTCTTTTCTTTTTTTAACAGTCATGCCAACTGTCACGCAGTACATGAACCCCCTGAAATACGTTCGTGTCTTTGGCTCTGGTGAAAATTCGGAGCTGAAAAGGAAAAGGTTTTACTTGATTATAATTTTTACTGTTTAATTTGACAATATCAGTTAAAATTTGATATCCTTTATTGTGCACTAACATCACTTAACACATACACATCCCTGTTTGACAAGGTATGACATAATCTAATTTATTCTTATATGACATACAGTATATAGCACATAATAAAGATATATTTGTGTATGAAAAAAATGTATCCTCAACATTTAATCATTTAAAATTAGATCAGTTAATTGAGTCAACATTTAGAATATGTGATATCTTCATTATTGTCCGCATGCGTGCGTTTATTCCGTCACTGTTGCACGTAAATAAAAGAATGCATTCATTCATCACTTGTGATTCATTTGGGGGTACATTTGGGAAGGCATCTTGTTCTCTGCTGACCTACAACCTTTAAATAGCATACAAAGAGAGCTACTGCAGTCTGTTTGAGCAAAGGGAGGAGAAGGAGAGGGAAGGAGGGAATGAAAGCGAAAGGAGAGAAAAAAAGAGATAGTTGTTGCATCTTCACACAAACATGGTCTGTTCTCCCACTCTGCCATTCTGCCACCTGGACCAAACTATGTGGGAGACTGCGACACGCAGTGACGAACGACACCAAACAGAACAATTTCTGTTCACACTACGGGTCGTGTGGAGTAAGACGGAATGACGCGGCGCCTGTGTCATATCGCAGGTTCCTCTATGGTGACACCTGCATTTTGTCAATGTCAGGCACTTGGCCGTTTAGGTTAACTGTCAGGAAGTGACCTTCGGAAGACTCCGAAGACCTCAGACAGTCACACATAAAGACGCATAGATAAGGCACGTGGCAATTTATCCACGCCAGTCCTTGTGCTGTAGCTCCAACATGGGATCTCGTCTGTTAGATTGGTGCATTGTGCAAAGAGGTTCTCAGTGTCTGGGCGCTTGCCAGCTGACATTCCACGAAGACAAATTGAGAGAGAGGCTCCGGCAGATTTATCGGGCCATTGGCTCGCCTCAGGAATTCTCTTGTAACATGGCACTCCTGTGAAAGGGATAAAGAAATTAGTGTATAAAAGCCCCCACCACCACCACCACCACACACACACACACACACACACACACACACACCACTCTATTTCACAAAACCCATTTGGATATCCATATCATGCTTCCCTTTCTTAAAAATAAAATTGTGGATGGATATAAGATGGATGGGTCCTCTTATTTCTATGAATATTCAAGAGGGTGGGCAAAAGAACATTGCTGTATTCTGGCTGTTGAGTCACAGGTCCTCAGTGGCAGGAAGCACTGCTGGTCAAATGACAGAGAGTCAGAGAGAGGGAGAGAGATGGAAGGGAGAGAGATATGCTTGTGTGTGGGATTTGAAAGGAACTGCTTCTGGCTGTCTTGGATATTTATTCCTTTCTAAAGCAATGGTCTGTTTGGAGAAACGGGCCAGCTATGTTCTTAATGTTACAGTGAGGACTCAGAACATTCCCCTGCACTTGCCTCAATATAGTCTGTGAAGATAAGAACATGTCCTCATCCCTAACATGTTCGTGGTAAATGGCTAAATTTGATTAAGTTTCCCCCATCTAGCAGGAAAACAAGACCACAAAGTGTGTTACACGGCCATGCACAATAATGATGATAAAGATTAATCGTTAATTACATGTATCAGCATTACTGTGGGAAAATCACATCTTGGTTTTGGCTACAGTGGCGCCCTAATGCTACCCCCCATATCATTTGTCAGCATCTAGAGGTTATCTGCCAAGTTGATGAACAGAGAGATTGGCTATGAAACACAAGGTGTGACAGTATGGCAATATGTTATAGTATGCAGGCAGAGCTCATCAGGAAAAAGAGGATGAGCGGCTTTGTTCCAAATGTCACAATGCATATTTATGGGCGCGCTGGAGTGGCTCCTTGTATAAGCACCATTCACCATCTATCAAGCAAAACCACTACAGTGTCCCTGTGACAACTTGGTAGGATGGCGCTGTGTGACAAAATGATCAAGCTGGGCAATCTGCTCCTGGCTTGAGTCAGACTCTGCTGTGGAATTGGTCATTTAGACAAAGTACGGCATCTAAGCTGTGATTATTGTACATGTACATTATTTTTAGGTGCTTCTTTACAAAATTGGCTAAGCTTGTATATTGCTTCCCTGATGGAAAAAAGAACAGTGAATGGAGCTTTAAAATGCACCCCTCTCATTTTCTCAGATTGAGATATTTAAGCAAAGCAGGAGAGGATAAAGGGACATGGGAGAGTGTCAGACAGAATGACAGACAGACAGCTACAAGCCCACAGCATAAGCTCCACTGAGCTCTCTTTCCACTAAGGATGATCTCAGGAGAGTTGTGTGCTGGCTGGCTGCGCCTGGCCCATACAGCACAGGATGGGCAGCCTGACTGTCTGGCTGCAGTGGCACTCCTTGGGGAAAGAACATGGCTCCAGGGCTGTAGCTGATTTGAGATGGTCTCAGGACTAAACCCTGGGGGACATCAACCAGGCAGAATTGGCTCTCTGAGCCTCTCTTTTTAGACAAGCAGTGAAGCTTGGTGACTGTGGAGAGGCAGAACAAGACGAGGCCTTTCATCTTGACTGCGAGCAGCTCAGTGGATTTCCTTCAAATTACAGGGAGTGATTACATCCCACCTAGTCTGCCTTATGCCACCCCCTTCTCTGTATGGGGCCCCCAGGCCAGCCGGCACTGTCAACTGTCAGTGCTCACAGCTGAGTCATTAAGTAGAAATTGAGCAATGTGTCATGGGCATGAGAATAATAAAGAGCAGAACCCAAATTGCAGGGACAATCTTTAAGGGCGTTTTATAACAGGATGAAAACGTCATTCATCAGTTTTTACTTGCCATATAGCGAAGCGATTCAAAACTGTCAGAGTGAACATAAAGTTGATGTATCTCACCACCTGTTTAGTAAGCACATTTGCTGCTATACTGAGGGCAGGGATGGATAAAGTCACAAGTCCCTGTCAGCCATTTAAAACAACCTTTAGTGCTCCAAAAGCAAAATATACAAGCATCAAGTCACATAACTGTGGCTGCATCGCTCCTGTTAATGGAAGAAAGGTTTCCCATCACTTCTAAACTATTACCTCTATATAGTGTGGGATTACACACAGGCAAGAGCAAGAAAACCAGCCTACCAATCTGTTTTTTATTTGAAACTCCCCCAAGCTTTTCCATTATCTTCTCCATATCAAGCTTGACCTTAAGAGAAAACCTGGCCTCAGAAGGGTCAATGCAGTCTAGACGTTCCCCTCATCCTGCACTGCAACTCTCCACCTCTACCCCAGATCCTGCATATTGCTTTAGGATACAAGAGGGATATGCTCCCCCTCCTTTCCTTTTGCTACTCACCTCAAATCCCAGCCTGCCTCAGTCCAGTCCACCATTTCCTACCTGCAATAGAATCTCACATCACTATAATCTTTCTATTTCACAGACCCATCCCTTGGGGGTAGGGGTCTGGAGATGAAGACAGGTTTTGTCTGTCAATTGACAGTTCTGATAGTTTCTTTCTCGATACCAACACCTAGTGTATACTGATCGTGTAAATACCTTTGAAGAAATATTACTTAATGCTAGGCCAAAATGTTAATGTTGGAGGGTTTTCTAAAGGAAATGTTTAGAATTCTGGATTTATATGGGATAGATGGACACAATAAATGATTAATGCAAACAATCATTTGAAAAATGCTATTAATTCTTCTGATGCAAAGAACTCAAGGAAATTAATCCTGGGAGACTGTTTTTATCTCTCCAGACCATGCAGTGATTTCTTTGTTAGGCCTGTTTGAGCTGATCCAATGCAATTTGAGGCTTTTTTAAACATATTACCTTTGCTGGGGATTTTTTGAGGAACTTTTTAGTGGGGTCAGGTTTGGTACAAGCAACAATCCATTAGATTTTGGTGATGAGCTGGATTGCGCTGCCTACTGCTACTTACGTCAGCGCAACCTTTATCTCTCCTTGCTCAGAATGTAGACTCCATAAGAGTTCTCAGAAAAGTGGAGCCAACCCATCTCTATTCAGTTCAGTTCAGTTGTTTTCAATTCAATTTAACTTTATTTCTGTAGCACCTAGTCACAACAAAAGTCATCTCAAGGTGCTAGACACTTCAGCACAAATCATAAATAATTCAGAGAAAAACCCCAACGATCAAATGATCTCCTATGAGCAAGCACTAGGAAACAGTGGGAAGGATAAACTCCCTTATATGAAGAAACTTCCAGCAGAACCAGGCTCAGGGAGAGGCAGTCTTCTGCCATGACTGGTTGGGGGTGTGATGGGAGAAAGAAGAAAAGGAAGAAAGAAAAGACGTACTATTCATTACATAATAACATACAGGTAGAACAACATTGGTACAGATATGGCGTGCAATGTTGTATCAAGGCTAATTTGACCTAAGATTACAGGATTTTTATAGGCTTTTTCAGGCTTATTAAGCTAGCTAAAAAAAACCCAAAACATTCTCATAGGTAGCATTACAAGCAGACACATCCGTAGCTGAACCTAGTGGTGTAATGGTCAAACACCATGCACAGTGAGCATAGATAGCAGATTTTTTTTAAGTGGGCATAGTAAATACTGATAGTAAAATTCAAAACTATGACATGCAAAATCTACTCTAAACTTGTGAATGACATTCAATCAAAACATGATATCACCATCTAGCTAGTCAGCTGTCACATAGCTCACACACACAATCAAACATTATCAAACGCGTGCGCAGCGGGGCCTCGTTGATGCGGACTTCATACTACGCACATGTCTACCAGTAGAACAGTATGCATAACACTGTTACATTATTAGTTACAAACATTTAACATGTGGGAAGTCTATTCAAAAACTGTCAAATAGGAAAGTTTTCAGTTTTGTCTTAAAGGCAGAGAGGATCTGCCTCATGGACCAAGGCTGGTAATTGATTCCATAAAAAAGGGGTCTGATAACTGAAAGCCCTACCCCCCATGGTACTTTTACAGACTTTAGAGATTACTAGGAGTCCTGCATTCTGAGAGCGTAATAATCTGTTAGGATAATAGGGTGTGATCAGTCCTTTAAAAAAAATAACTGGGAGATAGACTATGTATGGTTTTATATGTCAAGAGAAGAACTTTAAATTTGATTCTGGATTCAATAGGGAGCCAGTGAAGGGAGGTTAATATGGGAGAAATATATGATCCTTCTTTTTAGTGCCCATTAATACCCTAGCTGCAGCATTCTGAATTAGCTGGAGAATTTTTAGAGAGTTTTTAGGACAACCTGACAATAGCGAATTACAATAATCTAATCTAGAAGGGACAAAGGAATGGACTAGTTTCTCTGCATCAGTTTGAGACAGGATGTTCCTAATTTTAGCAATATTCCATAAGTGGAAGTAATCAGTTTTAGAGATTTGTTTGATGTGTGAATTAAAGGAAAAATCCTCATCAAAAATGGGTTTTTCAGGCCAATTACAATAACTTCAGTTTTGTCTGAGTTAAGTAGTAAAAAGTTGTGGTTCATCCAGGTTCTAATGTCTTTAGATTATTTGTTTATTTGACAGGGACAGTGCAATAAACATAGACAATTAATCAATGACAATCAATCTGATGTGTTGCACAAAGAGTGTATAGCTATTAGCTAATTTGCAGCTCTTGTCCCTGGACAAGACATGCATATAGCCTTGTCAATTGGTTTCTGTCTTCTGGTTTCATTGACAGGTACAACTGTGTATCATCCGCATAACAGAGGAAAGTTATGGTGTGTTTTCTGATAATATCACCTAAGGGTACCATAAACTGTAAAGAAGAGTATTGGGCCTAACACAGATCCCCGTGGGACTCCTAGAGTGAGTTCTGTGAATTGATATGGCTCATCATGAACATGAACAAACTGAAGTCTATCTGACAAATATGATTTAAACCACTGCAAAGGTGATCCTTTAAGCCCAAAAGAATGCTCCAGTCTATAAAATAAAATGTTATTGTCAGTAGTGTCAAAAGCTGCACTGAGACCTAAAAGCACAAGTATGGAAACAAGTCCACTATCGGATGTTATCAGTAAATCATTAGTGACTTTCACTAGAGCAGTTTCAGTACTATGATGAACTCTAAAACTGGACTGGAACTCTTCAAATAAATTCTTTACTGACCTATGGTGGCTGACTGCAGAAAGACAATAAGCTTCTCCTTCCTCCATGTACAGGGGGCTGAAAAGTTCATAGTGGTCAAATCTGACCAAATATGGTTTATTTTCCAACATAGTCTCCCCTTTGGTCCACACACACTTCTTCCATCAGTGTTGTAGTGCTTGGATCCCTGCGGTTGAAAAATAAACCACATTTGGTCAAATTTCACCCCTGTGAACTTTTCAGCCTATGAACTTTTCAGCCCCCCTCATATGTGGCACTTTGTAAGCTAAAAATGATTCCCAGACAAATTTTTTCAAATTTCTGAACTCAGCCATGGGGTGGGGGTGGGGGGTAAATAGCCCAGATAAAATAGGAAGAGTACTGTCAGGAAGGTTATCCAACGTAAAATCTTTTTCAAGTCAAACATGCGGATAATAATGAGTTTCCCATACTGGATCAGTCAAGGCCCGGGTTAACAGCGACCACCACTGATGAAATTAGGCTACTGTTGGTCAAAGATCGAGGAGGAGGAGAGGGGGAAGGCATATGTGAAGGCAGAGAAAGAAAAGGAAAAGTACAAGTGTGGAGGTGAGAGTATAGGGACTTTGAAGGGGTCATTGATTGCACTTTTTCCATATTTTAACAGCTTTAACGTCTTAAATGTTTGTGACATATTTTGTTCACATTTTCTTTAATTATTTGATTATTGAAGAAAATCTGTCGTATTTTTCCTGCATTTCTTGAAGCACTCTGATTTTAAACCCATCGTCAAGAAACATCCTTCACCTATTCAACTCCACCCTCCCTCCTACATCACTTAGCCATTAGCTGGCTAGTTTGTAGCCTTTAGCTTTTTAGCCTCCTTCTGTCTTGGATGCATCTTCAACCGAATACAAGTCAAGTTGGCCCCCGGGGCTCGGCAGCTCCCCCACCAAGGCTCGGGGGGAGTTGCCCATGAGCCGCAATGGAGCCCCTTGAGTTGCAGCGCTTGCTGCTCCATGGGACATGGGAATAATGGTGCAAGTGGGGAATTTCTGTAAAACTTAAGACTGTTCTTGGTCACCAATGAATATAAGGAATATTGATGCACCAAGGATCCGGACCAGGGGCTGCTCCAACCCACCACCCCTGAGATGCGAACATTCATCTCAAAAAATGAATGAAACAAAGCATCACTGGTTAACATGGGCGTGTGGTCCCAGTGGTCGACAGGACATGACTGGTCCCTGGAGCACAACAAGCACATGTGAATGAGTGGCCAAACCGCCAGCTCCAGTCAGCAGCCTTGGCTCACGGCCCAAGTTGGTCATTGTGACCAATATGGACCGCCCAGCATGCCAGTGCCAACAGTTTGTAGAATCACAGTGAAATTAGGGCTGCTCAATATGATGATATCCCGTGATAAAAACGTCTGTCATGTCCTATAAAACTCTATTGTTTATATTGGGATTTTTGCAAAAATAATTCTTCAGCAAAGCTCTTCACACACTACTTGGCAGCACCCCGCCTCTCCCCAACAAGTATGTTGGACGCTAGGTTTCTTTCCAGCGGTTAGCACAGCAGCTAGCTCCAAATTAATGGTTTGGTCAAATAGTTGCTACTTCTGTTAGCCAGGGATGTAGGACTGTTTCCACCATGCTGTGTCAGAGAGGATAGTCTGCTAACCCCATTTTAATTGGAGGTAAATAACGTTAACACTATCTCGCTCTTAGTATTGTCAAACAGCAAATACTAAATGTCGATGCTATGTTGCCACTAATAAGCAGTGTTGGGAGTAACGCCACTACTTATGCAGTAATGTGCTGTGTAATGAAATTACTGTTTAAAAATTCAGTAATGCGTTACAGTTACTGAAATTTGATCAGATGCGTTACTCATTTTATTAATATGGATAGATATTTTTAGCGCAAATAAATGAATATACAAATTGACCCTACCGTAGCTGAGATGAGCCGTCAGTCGACGTGACCTGTTGCAAAGAGCCTGAGTCTTCATTACTGAGCGGAGGAAAAGATGAAGCTACTTTGTTTTTGTTGAAATAGACAGATTATTTTTCCTTTGTTGCAGTTAAGAACAAAAGCATATTGGTGGGTTGCAAGCTAAGTGCCAGCTGAGACCTACTGCAATCTTCAGGAGTGCCTGAAAACAGCAACAAAGCTCCCACAAAGCTAGTAACAGCTAGCTGTGCTAACAACTAACACTGTGTAAGTGGATCTACGTTATTTGAACAGTCACGGCTGGATGTAAAGTATAAATACTCTTATCTGAACAGTGTAAATATTCTTGTCTTAAGACCCACGGCTGGATTTCGAGCACAGGTATGCATCTGGACAGTTTGTTACCCAGCAAGAATTAAACTAACTGATTGCCAGATATGTCATTACAGAATGAAGATGTGATTACAGTGACTTTCCATCAGACAGCTGGACTGTGATCCACTGAAGTTAAAACACATTTACCTGCTACCTGGATAAAGATTATTCAAAAATGGATTTTGATCTCCAAAAGGAATTTGAGAGATCATGTTCTCTGTCACAGCAGATGTTTGGACTGTGGGTAATGGATATTTTCTTTGGATCACTGCACATCAGATTAATCCATATCATAAAGGTAAGATAACATGAACAGCTTTATGCAGTGTTGCCAACTCTCACTCTTTTGGAGTGACCCTCACTCTTTTTCCCTCTCTCACTCCACAAACCCTATTTCTCACTCCAAAATGAGAAAATTACTGGCAATATTGTGTTGATTTTCTTCAGATTTTTCCCACAATAAGCGCTCTCAAGGCAGGATAAAGCAGACATGTTGTAAAAGCTCTGTCTGAAACAGTCTATTTTCAGCCTGACATTAATAAGCCCGTAATGTAATCCATTAATTAAATTATCTTGCTATGTGTGCAAGATGATTTAAATATATGCATTTAAACATAACATGGAAGTTACTTTTCCAAGTAACTAATTACTTTAATCATGCAGTAACTGGCAAAATAACTCACTTTTGAAAAGATGTAAATAGTAACTGTAATTAGTTACTATTTTTTAGTAACTTGCCCAACACTGCTAATAGGAAACATTATCAGTGCGTCAGACCCTCATTTCTTTACTTTAAGATACTGCTGAGTTTCTTAGTTTTGTCTGAAAAAATTATATTAAAGCTGAAAAAGTGTGTGATAGCAGCATATGCACACAAAATAAATAATAAATAAAACATGTTGGAATAGCAAATTGGCTCTTAATGTAATTTACTTGATTTCTAATAATTTTAATTAGTCAAGTAGTGATAATGAATGAAGTTGATTACAGCAGTTTTAAAAGCCTGTGGTATGTGGCGTAATGTTAAGAATTAATTATTTGAAGAAAAGCGCTACTAATAAATCGTAAGACTTCTTTAAATAACCTGGTAGGAATAGGATCTAGTAGACAAGTTGAAAGCTTGGATGAGGAAATTATTTTATCTAACTCTAAAAGATCAAGAGTTGTAGTTGTTCTGTATTTAAATTTATGGTGAGAAAGATGTGACTGATTTTATCTCTGATAGATGAAATTTTATTACTGAAGAAGTTCATAAAGTCCTGACTAGTGAACTCTTAAGGAATGCTAGATTTGACAGAGTCCTGACTCTTTCAGCATGGCTACAGTCCTGAAAAGAAACCTGGGATCATTCTTGTTCTCTTCTATTAGTATAGAATAATAAATTGTTCTAGCTTTCCTAAGCTATTATTTTTTATAAATTAGAAGTTGATTTCTCCAGGCTAAATGAAGTTCATCTGATTTAGTGAAGCACCATTTTCTTTCTAATAGATGAGTCTTATGTTTTATGTTGAGTTTTTGTGTTGAACCAAGGAGTCAGAAATCTCTGATTAGGCTATTTCTTTTTTAAAGGAGCCACCATGTCTAGAGTCTGATGTAGAGAAGCTGTAACACTATCCACCATGCTATCAATTACAGAAGGAGTAAAATCTTTATAATTTATCTCCATCATGTTGACACATGGCATTGAGGAAACAACCTGCTTAAATTTGGTAACAGCATCATCAGAGAGACATCTACTGTAGTAATATTTTTCTTGAGGAGCCAAATAGTCAGAAATAGTAAAATCAAAAGTTGATAGATGGACTTCCGGTCTGGACGCCATGGCGACTGCAGCTTAACACTGAAGCTCTCAGACTCAATCCAGGATAACACCTTGAAAATCAAACTTAACGGATTTTTGGAGGAGTGAAAATCAAAAGACAAAATCATCATGTCTAAAGGAAAACAGAAGAAACTGAAATTCTCCAGGCCAGGACACGTATCGTCCGGAGAATCTGAACTGGAAGATCTCCGTTCAGAAGACGAGGAGCTGGTGATAGCTAACAAAAGGGTTAGCCTGAAATCACTATTTGAGGAACTACGACGATTTCGCCGAGATGTTACGGCCGAATTTCGGGAATTCAGAGAAGAATTGAAAAGGACAAACAGCAGAGTGGACCAGGCCGAGAACCGAATCTTGGAAACAGAGGATCGAATAAAAGTGCTCGAAGATTCTGTGCTGGACCTACGCAAAAGACAAGCAGCTATAGAGGCTAAGCTAACCGACCAAGAAGGAAGACAGAGAAGAGACAACATAAGAATTCATGGTCTGATAGAAGGAACCGAAAATGGTTTTAACTCAATGGCAGAATGCGTGGAATCCTTACTAAGAGAGAAATTGGATATTCCACAAACCACCGACTTGAAGATAGAAAAGGCACATCGTTCATTAGCCGCTAGGCCGGCGGCGGAAGCGCCCCCACGTTCGGTGTTGGTAAGATTTTCCAATTTCAAAATAAAACAAGAGGTTGTAAGACTGGCCTGGCAGAAAAAAGGATTTATGCACCAGGAGAGAAAAGTCTACGTGGAACACGATTACGCCCCGGAGGTCCTTAAAAAGCGCAGGGAATACAATGACGCGAAAAAGGTGTTAAGAGAGAAGAAATTGCGCTTTCAGACACCATTTCCTGCGAAGTTAAGGGTCTTCTACGGCGATGAAACGTGTCTCTATAATTCGGCGGAAGAAGCAACAGCTGACATGGCGAAAAGAGGGCTCCCGGTAACGGTATTTAAACCCGCGGCAGACCCGAGTGTGAAGATCAAAGCGCAAACATGGACAACACAAAGACCCTCAAAATCCACGGACCAGCACCGGGAAACCCAGCACCAGAGCGTCGCGGACAAACTATCCGTTTTCAGGTTGGAATAGCGACCTTTTTTTTTTTTTTTTTTTTTTTCTCTTGAATCAATCTGCACATCCAACCCCCCTCATACAAGGTAACAAACATTAAAGGAGATGCATATTCAGCATGTGGTAAAACATTTCATGGAACAATTATATTATTTGAAACAAATAAGTCTTTGTAATAAAAAAAAAAAAAAACTTGTTGAAATAGAAATGTGACAATAATCCACATGTTCTCCTCATACTAACAAATACTGTTTTTGCGTGAATGTTTGATGTGATGGGGGTGGGAGGGTGCACACAATTTCACAGGGTTTAGGCATAAAAGGAAAAAAAAAAAAAAATCATTACAAGTTTGGATTGGGTTCTGAAACTCACGTTAAAAGCATGGGACTACTTTCAGTGGTAAGAGAGGGCCCTCAACACGTAACAGAGTTTGAGGAATTTCCCTCAGAGCCTTCACTCCATCAAGGCTCTTACAGGGTCTTTAAAAAGACCCCAGCTCAGGAAGTTCTTTTGACAGCTTTTTGTTTTAAAGTTTTTTACACTATGTTCTTAATGTTTTTCTTGTTTTTAATGTTCTTTCAGTTTCTGAGTAGCACAAAAGAGGGCCACCACACAGTTATACTAAACAAAACAACACAATGGAGAAACAGGGTGTAACCAAAATAATTTCATATAATGTAAAAGGAATCCTGAATCCAGTTAAAAGATCCAAGATTCTAGGCAAAATGAAAAAAGACAAAGCAGGAATAATACTTTTACAAGAAACCCACCTAACAGACGTGGAACACAATAAACTCAGTAGACAAGGGTTTAAAATGATCTCTTCATCTTCATATAAATCAGGGAGGAGGAGGGGAGTAGCGACATTGATATCAACCAAAATTACATTTGAAAAAAAATCAGAACACAAAGATAAAGAAGGGAGATACAGTTTGGTAACTGGGCGGCTAGAGGGAGAAGATATCACCCTGCTGAATGTGTATGCTCCCCCAGGGGCTAACTGGAAATTTTATAAAAATGTATTCGACCTAATGATAACTAAAGCTCAAGGTTTAGTGATATGTGGTGGGGACTTCAATCTTAGACTGAATCCATACTGGGATGCTTCTGGTAATTCCCCACATCAAAATAACACCCAAAACAGGAAGACTCGGATGCTACTAAAAGAATTGGGAGTCTGTGACGTGTGGAGGGAACTCAACCCCAGTGTAAAAGACTACACATTTTACTCAACTCCACATTCATCTTACTCAAGGATTGACTATTTTTTTATGTTTAATAGAGACATTGGTAGAGTAAAAACATGTAAAATAGGACTGATGGATCTCTCCGACCACAGTCCGATCTACATGGACTTAAATATCCAAAAATACACAAATAATACATTTTCTTGGAGGTTAAATTCAAATGTCCTGAAAGGACCATTGAAAGATGAATTGGAGTCAGATATTCTCAGATATTTGGAAGATAACGATAATGGAGAAGTATCCCCTTTAATACTGTGGGATGCATGTAAAGCTGTAATAAGAGGAAAGATTATTGCAAAACTGGCAACCCAAAAGAAACTAAGACAAGAAAAACTATCCACATTAGAGTCAGAACTTAGGAACCTAGAAAAAGAACACAAAGGCAACACTCATTCTACTGACTCGCTCAAGATTAAGGAAATTAAAAACCAAATAAATGAGATCTACACAATAGAAATCCAGAAGAAACTTACATTTCTGAAACAAAAATACTATGAAGCAGGCAGTAAATCGGCAAAATTGCTAGCCTATAAATTGAGGAAACATCAAACAGAAAGAGCAATCTACAAAATCAGAGACCCAGTATCAAAGGAAATAAAATTCAGAATTCAGGATATTCTTAAAAACTTCGAGAATTACTATAAGAACTTATACTCCCACAAAAAACATAAAAACGCATCCGAGGCATTCCTAAACACATTAAACCTTCCCCAACTTACGGAGTCACAAAATAAAACACTACTGTCAGAAATACATCCTAAAGAATTGGAAAAAGCAATTATGAAACTTAAAGCTAACAAATCCCCAGGAGCTGATGGCTATACAGCAGAGTGGTACAAAACCTTTAAACAGCAACTATCTCCTCTCCTCCTGAAAACATTTAATTATGTCCTCCACACAGGGGAAATCCCCCCCTCCTGGAGAGAAGGGGTCATTGCAGTTATACCTAAACCTGAAAAGGATAAACTAGAGTGCTCCAACTACAGACCAATCAGTGTACTAAATCAGGACTATAAGCTTTTTACCATTATCCTTGCCAAAAGGTTAGAGAATATACTGACAGACCTAATTCATTTAGACCAAACAGGTTTTATAAGACAAAGACAGACACAAGACAACATTCGACGCACTTTACACATAATTCATCATATAAAAAAATATAACTTAAATGCAGTCATATTAGGATTAGATGCTGAAAAAGCATTCGATTCGGTTGACTGGTCTTTTCTATACAGAATCTTATCCAGTTTCAATTTTCATAACAACTTCATTAGAACTATACAGGCATTATATAAAAAACCAACAGCTAAAATAAGGATTAACGGTAATTTATCATCATCTTTTGAACTGGAAAGAGGATGTCGTCAGGGCTGCCCCCTGTCTCCACTGCTCTTTGCAATCTTCATAGAACCTCTGAGCCAATGGATAAGACAAAACCAAAAAATTCAAGGTATTACACTTGGTCAGAAGGAACATAAAATAGCACTCTTTGCTGATGACATTTTAATATACCTAGGGCAGCCGGACACTTCTTTACCAGAACTAACCTCAGTTTTTTCAGAGTATGGAGATTTATCGGGGTACAAATTAAATATGCATAAAACCCAAGTTTTAACATTCAACTATGACCCAAATCATTATTCACTAAGCAAACTCAAAACTAACTGGGAGTCGGAATCTATGAAATATCTGGGGGTCAATATCCCGAAACAACTCAACAAAATTATATCACTAAACTATGATCCACTGGTGACAAAAATAAAATCTGACCTAGCAAGATGGAATATGATACCATTCTTGGGTACTGCACAAAGAATTGAAGCAGTCAAAATGAATATACTTCCACGTCTTCTATACCTTTTCCAAACAATACCGGTAGAACCTCCCAAAAAAACATGGCAGGAGCTGGACAGAAGGATCTCAAGATTCATATGGCAGGGCAAGAGACCTAGAATCAGATATAGAACCCTACAGCTAAACAAAGACAAAGGTGGGCTCGCGCTGCCAAATATCAGGGACTACTTTAAAGCCGCACAAATTAAAACTTTAGTAGAGATATGTAACCCAGTCTACTCTGCACAATGGAAGGAGATCGAATGCCAAATAACAAGTGACATCCCCCTACAGGCGATAATAGGGAACAATGTCTTACCTAAGCTTTTGAATAACACTAACCCGTGGATAGAGACCCCGCTAAAAATTTGGTTTAAGATAGTCAGAGAGAATCAAACTAAAGAGCCCTATCGACTTCTGCAATGGATCGCCTATGATCAGGACTTTACTCCTAATAAAACAGACACCAGATTTAAAAAGTGGAAGGAGAAAGGGCTGATAAAATATTACGATTTTTTTAAAGGGCAAATCTTAAGAAGTTTTGAAGATTTGAAAAAACAAGGCCTAATAAATCAAGACCTTTACAGGTTCTTCCAGCTTAGACACCACATAAACAATATACTTAAAAAGGAGGTTTTGGAAAGGGCCCAGTCAGGTGTTCTGAAGGTCTTCTTAATGGCATATAAAGGGATCCCAGGGATCAGATACATTTCTAAAATATACCAAGGTCTTCAAGACTTAAAAGGAGACAACACATCTTATATAAAAGAGAGATGGGAAAAAGAGGGGAATTTCACTTTACATCTGGAAATATGGGAAAAGCTAAATAAACAGCAATGGAAAAGTACCTCATCCCTGCAGTGGAGAGAATTTGGATGGAAAAACTTGGCAAGATTTTTCAGAACACCTGCACAAAACAAATTTACCCATAAGGGATTGAACTGTTGGCGCTTGTGTGGTGAAAAGACTGCAAATCATTTTCATGTGTTTTGGTCATGCCCAGTTATCCACCAATATTGGACCAATGTACAGACAATATTGGGGAAAATATTCAAAATTACAGTTCCCTTTTCTTTTGTAACTTTGTATTTGGGTTTACTACCGGACTCACTGGAAACACGAGGAGAAAAATACTTATTCAATGTTTTAATATTGGCAAGCAAAAAAGCTCTAACTAAAAAAATGGATGTTGAAGGACTGTCCTACACCTGAAGATTGGACTAACGTGATCCAAGACATTTACTCGATGGAAAAGTTGACATTCGCACTGAGACAGGACATGGATGGGTTCATGAACTTTTGGCAACCCTGGACCGCATATGTGTCTTCCATTAGATCTAATCTTTGACAAATACCATTTCAATAATGGTTCTGCTCTTTGTTCCAACACTACTCAGATGCTCTTTTATCTTTATTTACTTACTTTTTCTTTTTGTTTGTTTTTTTACTGGTTTGTTTGTTTTTTTTTATTTGTTTTTTGTTTTTTTTTCTCTTTAATTTCACTTTTTCTTTCACTTAAAAAAAAATAAAATAAGGGGTGTTGTAAGAATTAATCTTCCAATGTTGTCAGATATCAGAAAATAAGGGAACATGTGATGAAAATGTAAACACTGCATTGCTGTAACGACCTGTATACCCTTTACAAAAACTTAAATAAAAAAAAAAAAAAAAAAAAAAAGTTGATAGATAATGGTTTAACAGTACAGGGTTATGAGGAGACACTACGAAATTTTCTATTTCTATGCCATATGTCAGCACAAGGTCCAAAGTGTGGTGGAGATAGTGGGTAGAACTTCCTACTTTCTGAGAAAACCCCATCAAGTCTAATATTCAATTAAATGCCATATTAAAGGCAATCACTTCTATATCTACATGTATATTAAAGGTCTGATGACATGATTCTGACTTCATCTAATTTTGCAACACATAATTTCAATGTGACAAAATAGGTTGGTCTGTGCAGTTCTAAGTCAAACATCCTTTTTTTCACATGAATATCTGATATTTTCATGAGCGCCACGTCACCAATTGCGTCAGTGGCTGGAAAACCCCCCGGCCATGTTGCAACGTCAGTGACAGAACACAGCACTTGGCTGCCCATTGTACACACAGGATGGAAGCAGTCGAAAACATCGACGATGGTTACAGCACATGTAGTCTGGAATGGGTTTGTGTTGTCCAATCTTCAGACGATTATAGTTCAGAAGAATGAGATGATAATGAAGAATCTGGGGGCATCAGACCTTATAGGTTTGAGCCGTGCCAAGCGAGCATCGTGCGTAGCGAGTCAGACTTGGAGTGACAGTGGAGAGGCACACATGCCCGCCGCAGCAGCAGCGACAAACACACAGCAGGGGGACACCAAGTGTTATGCTTTTGTTACAGATATTGCAGCAAATTATTTGTTCATAAATATAATTTATTTAAATCCGATTTTTCAATAAAATCATAGCAGTGTATTCTCTGTGGCTCAGGCATCGGGTTTGTTATGTATTATATTTTTAGTTCTTGTTATTTTTATGTTTTGTACATGTGAATAATGTGCTGTTTTGACCCACTTTCAGGTGGGCACTGTCCAAGATTCGCCGGTCCGATCACACCCCCTCTGTCTTTGACAGTCAGCTGTTCATGTTTTGTGTGCATCATCTGCTATGCTGTCAGTCAGCCAATATTGCCAACACTATCACGACATGTTAGCCACTCCACACAGCTGTGGTTCTGTTGCGCCCTTGTACCGATGTCGGCTCTGGGGCGCAACCGTGGTTAACACGTTTCCTCTCCATACGTTCGCTGGGCGATGTCAGCCCCGAACGCCAACTGTTTGTGTTTCTGTGCATTTCTGTAAGTCTTCACCTTTTGGGATCAGTCTTTATGTTCAATAAATGTGCTGTTGTGAATCCTGCGTGTAAATCCATTCTTCCTTCCCCTCCTTGTACGCTCTTACACAGGGCACGGAGAGGGAGGATGAAATAACAAGGATTTACATGCAGGGTTCACCACAGCACATTTAATACAGAAAGACAGACAATTCCCAAAAAGGTGAAGACGTACAAAAACACAAACACATTTACTGATGGCATTTGGGCAAACATGGAGTGACTAACACATCATGAGAGTGCTGAAAATACTGGCAGACTAACAGCACAGATGACAATATTATGGACCAGCAGTGCGTGACTGGCAAACGGCCGCTAAGTACACACACTGCTGGTGATGGTGTGATGAGAAGCACCTGGGCGAGGACTGGGAAAGATGATCAGCGGGAGTTTGAATCAGCTGGTGATTGAGGGGACGTGGCCGGACCAGCGAGCATCAGCATGCGCTCACAGAAAGTAGGTCAAAGCTGCGCGTAAATCCATTAATCCTTCCCCTCCTCGTGTGCTCCTCCTGTGTAAAAGTGCACGAGGAGCGCACGAGGAGGCTTATGACAGTTGGAGCTGAAGTGTGTGATGTGGTCTTTCAAGGCTTGCTGTTTATCTAAGCCTGCGACACAACGCGAAGGCATAGCCGTAAAAATAAAACAAGAAACCAGAGAAACTGTGAGCTACAAAGCTGCTGTCATTCCAGTCAACAACACCGGCATCCGTTCTGTCGCTTACATCATGGTGGTGCCACCCTTCATTCGGCACCACAGTCCAGTCAGCTGCTGAGTTTTTTTTTGATAACTAGTTTATGCATGCGCGATTGTAAATATTATATTGATCATAGACAATGACTTTTGGGTTTACACAACATGCTAAAAAATGTCAAAATCATGTCATCAGACCTTTAAAGTTCCCTATTATAATTATTCTACCCGATTTAAGCACTAAATTAGCTAAAAACTTTGCAAATTCAGATAAGAACTCTGAGTAAGCTGTGGGAGGATGATAAACTACAGCAAATAAAATTGGTTTTAACCTAAAATTGCTAAAATACCCAATACTGAGGACTATGCCTTCAAAAGAATTATAACATGTTTTTTGCTTTATATTAACTAGTAATTTGGAATGGTACATTATTGTGACTCCTCCTCCACGACCAATACTTTTAGGATTTTGACAGTTTACACAACCAGAGGGAGTTGATTGATTTAAACCTACATAAGCCTCTTGCCTTAACCAAGTCTCTGTTTGGAATTGTAAATCAATCTGATGATCAATCAATAAATCATGAACTAACAGAGACTTAGGAGTTAGAGACCTAATATTTAACAAACCACATTTAATTTTTAAATTATGAAGAGGAACAGAAGCCAAGTCATTAGATTTAGAGGCTTCATGTTTAATTTGAGTTTTATCAGCTTTTTGTTTAATCACTTTAGGATGCTTATGCATTAAATTTTTATTTACTTTAGAGGGAGCAGACAGCAATTCTCTGGTGGGAAAGGCAGAGGCTAAATTGAGGGGTGGCAGATGGAGAGAAGCTGCAGAAAGGTGTGTAAGACTATGACTCTGCTTCCTGGTCCCAACTCTAAGTAGTAGTCAAGGCTTTCAAACTTTGGCTAAAAATGATGCCAGATAGATAAATGACACACGCCATTCAAAGTGGGATAGATGCCATCTCACCAAACAAAATGAGTTCCAATTGTCTATGTGGCCCACATCGTTTGCAGGACACCACACAGACAGACAGCGGTTGAAGGATGATACGGCTAAACATGTCATCACTGGTCAGTGTTATGTCGGAATTACCTCTGTAATGACGAGGCCAGGTGCACAGTTGAACTTCACTTTATTAAAAGGGTTTGTCACACAAAATACAGCCACCAGGCAGGGGCATCGGCAAAGAGGTCGAATAGAGATGCCCGCTGGCATTTATAGGGCGGTGCAGTGGTGGAAAGAGGAAGTGGCCGCCACTACACCGCACTTCACAATAATGGCACAAATACAATATTACACCCCCCATCCCCATAGAAAAGTTTAAAAACACACACACACACAATTAAGACCCTCCCAAATTTAGGACCCAAATCACGCACTAAGAAAACTGAAACTAAAATTATTAAATGGCCAAACACATTCACACAACAAACCTAAAATAGGGAGGACGGGTGGACTACTGTCCTGCCCCACATGGCAAGGTGGATTATTCTGCCACCTGTAAAACAAATAAAATCCATAAATAACTTAAAAGCACTGCCGTGCTCCTAAACTAAATAAAACACACCCAGAACAATAACAGTTTAAATTTTTTTTTTTTTAACACATACAAGCATATGAACATTAGAACATTAGAACTCTCTTTGTTTTTTGTTTTTCCAAACTCACACTACTGTCCTTCTGGCAGAAAAGGAGGTAGAAATGGCTTGTGGGGGCCCAGGGCAGCCCCTCAGTAGACCTGCCCCTGGAGGCAGCATGCCCCCAGGGCTGCAGCTGACCTCATAGACGATAGTGCGTCTTCTCGCCATCGGTCGCCTTTCTCGTCCGGACCCGCCATCCAAAGCCTCCTCCTGGGCACACCACAGCTCACTGGCGTGCCTCCATGAACCGTCCAACAGCTGGAAGTAGGCTGCGCCTCACTTAGCCACGATGCACAGCCGTCCCTGGTGCTCCTCTGGCTGTCGTTTGGCCCACATCCACCTTGGACGTCCCTCCCCTCGAGCCCGGACCAGGTCCGTAATTCTCAGAGGAGCTCTGCTCGGTCTGAAGTGTTGCTGATCAGCACGTGTCCCTCTGTGCCTGTTGGTCTAGCCCTGACTCCTTGCAAAGCTGCTGCAGTGGTCGCCGTTGTAGCTCCAGATCCTCCAGCCCACTGTGGCTGAGCTCCAGAGGAAACTGAGGCTAGTTCATCTGTGTCACTCGCCAATGCAGGCGTCTCGCCGATACAGGTGCCTCGCCACCACGCTCGGTACCCTCTCCTACCATACCCCGAGCGCCGGCATTGAGAGCCTTCTGCATCAAACCTGAGTGAGGCTGGTCCTGCTTGACCGCCGTGGTTCCCGGTAAATCTTCGTCCCTCACAGCGTCGTCCTCCACCACCGCTCCGCTGGCCAAAACCAGTCCAGTCTTCCCCAGCGTCGTCTTCAATGGTGAACCCCAGTCCATAAAACACGTCACAGCCCGTGATGTTGTCTCCTCAGGCCGTCATGTGGAACGTGAAGTCAGCCATCACTGCTGACTTGTACCAAGCCGTTAACTCCAGCGTTCCAACCGTGCACAGTCTGCCACCTCCATAACCACAGAGTGGTGCTGGGGTACCTCTTATTCTGTAGTGAGGGAAAAATTTCCTCACCGTGGCCCAATTCAATAATGACCCCTCCGTCCCCGTTTCAACCAGCAGTGGCACCTCCTCACCATCCAGCATCACCTTGAGAACGTGAACCCGTTGGTACTCGGGGACACCACATGGACAGCCGTTGGGGTGGGTGAAGTTTTTTTTCTTTGTGGGCTCTCTGGCTCGGACACACGATGCACCCTGGCATAATGGTTCAAGCGTCCACACTTGCTACAGCGCTTCCCTCTAGCTGGGCATTCCCTAGCCTTGTTATGGTGCTTCATGGACCCACAACCCATACACAAGGGTTTTCTCGGGGCAGACCTTTGGCTGATAGTGTTGGTTTCTGCATTGTCGTCGGTCACGCTATCCTTGCTGTCTGGGTCCACTACTAATGCTGCGGTGGCAGACCCCAGCTGCTGTTGTGATTGGCGCCACTTTAGCTCCGAAGCTAGCTTGTCTGCGGTCTCCACTTGGAGAGCTAGCTCGACAGCCTCGAATAACGTCAGGTCACTTGGCGCCAAGAGTAGCCTAGCTAGTAAAACATTGCTGGTTGTGTGCTCCGCCAGCTGGTGAAGTACCATCTCTTCCTCCAGTGGCCCAAAACGACACTCACTAGCTCGCTGCCTCAGGTCGGTGACAAACTGGTGGACAGGTTCATCCGCCCTTTGGTGTTGCTGCCGAAACCTAATCCTCCGGATGGTCACGCTGTCCAGGGTGCTGAAATGGCACGCTAGCAAATTGGCCACGTCTTCATATGAATTGGAAGCCCCTAGTGTACACAAGATATGCTGGCCCTCAAACCCCAAATTATGCACCAGAAGTGCACATACCCTCAGTTTGTCCAGCTTACCCAGGTCGAGCGCCACAATGTAGTTTTGAAAGGTGGCAAACCATGGCCAGGGCACACACAGCTCGCCTGGGAGCTCCAGGAAGGGCTGAAGCGGTGAAACACACGCCTCCATGTTTATTCTCATTGCCAAAATATTATGTTGGAATTACCTCTGTAATGATGAGGCCAGGTGCACAGTTGAACTTCACTTTATTAAAAGGGTTGGCCACACACAATACAGCCACCAGGCAGGGGCATTGGCAAAGAGGCCGAACAGAGATGCCCGCTGGCATTTATAGGGCAGTGCAGTGGCGGAAAGAGGAAGTGGCTGCTACCACACCGCACTTCACAATAATGGCACAAATACAACATTGACAGTCAAGTTGGGGAGGGGCCCAGAGAATACTATAGAGGCAGGCATCATTTTAGCAAAGTTACACACTGACTCCACGTTTAAGTTTTGTAACTTCCCACTGCTGGAGTTAGATGTCGTTAATGCCGGTGTGGATAACAATTATGGAGAATTTACAATTACCTTTAGCCAGCATTTTCAAATTTGATTCAATGTTACCTGCTCTGGCCCCAGGAATGCATTTGACTATGGCTGCTGGAGTCTCTGTTCACATTTCTGACTACAGAGTCACCACTGATCAGAGTTTTTTCCTCAGTGGATGTGTCACTGAGCAGGGAAAATTAATTAGAAACGTGAACAGGTTGATGGTGAACCAGGGCCTTGTGACTATGGTTCCTTCTCACCGTCACCCACCTGTTCTCTCCTGGCTGCTCAGGAGAGGGTGCCGAGGGATGGCTAGCAGGCCCTATGCTACGAGGCTCCGCTACAGCTAGGGGCAGGTCGTCATTAACTGGCGCTGACGGCGTTCCAGTGCAGCAAAGCTGGGATTACAAAACTCACAACCTTCCCTTGAGCGCCTCAAAAAGACAACACTTATTACACTTACCATTATCGCTAAAAGAAGCAGAGGTGCAGCTAAACATCTGACACAAAGAGCACACCAGGCAAGGAGAGGAAAGAGAACTAGTAGCCATGGCTTGTGGCTAGCCCGAAGCTAACACAAACAACGATGAAAGATGAACAGAAGGCTAATGATGGTGATTAGGTGACACTGAGTGCACACACAAGTGCAAGAGTCTTATTAAACAGCAGTTAAAAATGACAGTGGATGAAAAAAGCGATTAAAAGGTAGTGATGTTACGCTCAACACCACCCACTCGACAATGATTCGAGCAATATAAAGCGGAAGTGTCATGAGCAATGCATCGAGTGCCATTTCAGCATGCTCACAGTCACGTGACTGTAGCAAGCGAAGCCTTGTTATGTCGGTCACATCACGTGACTTGAGAGCTCGCGGGAAGTTTGAGAGGGAATTAGGTTTTTTTTTGTTTGCTTTGTATTCTTTGTTCCTGCCATCCAATTTTGAATAGACCTCAAATGGCCAAATGCTCAAAAAAACAAAAGCATTGAGATTTTTTTCATGTCTTCCACTAAGGTGCAGTTCTGACATTCAGTCAGCAGGTGGCACTTTTTATTAAATGTTTCATAACACTGTGTTGATCATGAAGCTATTGTCTCAAAGTTGCTCGTTTCATAAGGCCTCAGTTTCACCATCACTATTAAAAGGTAATTAAAAGCAATAAACCTCAGGAGAAGGAGGAGAGCTAAGCATAGCTAACCACACCGTCAACCAGCAGAAACAGGGAGTGACGATACGTTACCACAGGAAGTCCACTATAATGATAGTATGCAGATATACACAGTCCAAGTGATCAGCATAACATGAGATATGTTTTCCACTGTGGATTAATAAATGAGCTGATACCACGGATGTCTAGTGGGGTGATGAGAATTTACAGAGAAGAGCTATATAACCCTTGGTTTGGTAGATTTGTAGCCCGAGTTTGTCTGGGAGAGGAGAAAATCCTATAGAAGCGGACTTTGGGCTGTTTGACTATGCAGATTGCATAGTGCAACAAAAATCCTACATAATCCACTAAAATAAAGGGAAACCTCAAAACACATAATAGTTTAATTAGTTATCTGATGCTTTAAAATGGGTGAGTGGTCATGACTAATGGAAGTCCTGATTGGTTATTTTAGAGGGAGATGACTATGTGCTTCAGCACAAAATGTGATGGGTAGCCACAATGGTGAGAACTTGGCACAGCAATTCCAATACTGTGCAGACTCTTCCTGTAAATGATGTCGCCAACACAAGATAGCAGTGCCCTAAATCCAGGAAGTAAAGCTTCACTTTTCTACAGTGGAAGAAAGTGTGGCACTTTCTTATATATTTACAGTCTATGGCTCAAAAGAAAATGAGCTGCCTTGGTTTATTTGTGTAAAGAAAAGACAAATAAGATTACAGCCCTGCTTTCATCACAAGAACTAGGGACCAGTTTTACAGAAACTCCACCTATACCTCAGGGAAGGGACTTCAGTGTGACCATGAAAAGATGCTGGGTGGGGATTGGGATTGGCTCAGTGCTGGCTGGATATAACTCAGCTTCACAACATAAACAAAATAGAAGGAAACAATAAGTGCCAAAAAGCCACCAGTAAAAGAGCATAGCAAAGATTTAAGGCTGCCGTGACTGTGGAGAGGGACAGTCAGATTGATTCTTCAGCATATTCAAGTCACGTGGGCTTGCAACGTGAGCACTAGTGTTATGCGCTAATTTTGTATAGTGACAGCAGAGAGCCGTGGCAGAGGCTCATGCTGTCAGTAGCGGGGCTAGACAAGTGCAGGCATTTTACAGTATGGATCCACACCACCACTCCCCGCTGATGCTCTTCCCATACTGTACAGTATATGCCATATACAGTCATGTGAAAAAATTAGGACACCCTGTATAAGCCTGTGTTTTTTTTTAACATATTTGGACATATGGATATTTAATATCAATGTTAAAAATACTGGGAGAGTCATGTAAAACAACTAAACAATAAAAAATGAATTAAAGACTTTTTTCAAATTTTCTGTAAAATGTAATTCTAAACAAATAGTGAAGAAAAAATTAGGACACCCCCACATTCATTCCCACTTACAATGGCTAAAATAGATGTTAAAAAATGCAAATAAAAACAAAAACAAGGTTAGCCATAGATATGTGAACATTTCTTAATAAAGAACTGAATATTTAAAGGGGTGTCCAATTTTTTTCACATGACTAGTTGTTGACTGTTCATCTCCACAATCAAACAACAATAGCAGTAAGCTGATGTGAGGAAATTTTGTGCATAACTATGTCTGTATGATTTCAATATCTTGTGGAAAAGCCACCTCCATCTATCCACCAGGGGGTGAGGATCGTTCCCCCGGACAGCAGCGTTACTGTGGAGGCGGCGCTTCTGGCCGTGGCCGAGCAGGTGGGCCATGATGTGATCTGCTTTGCGTCCCGAATGAATAGAGCTGTAGTTGTGTTTCTGGCTGCTGAAGAGGATGTCCACACCCTGATTGCAAGCGGTGTTGTTATCGGGGAAACGCATGTACAGGTGTCCCCCTTATCTGTCCCATCAACGCGAATCACCGTCTCAGGTGTTCCACCTTTCATCACTGACGAGCAGTTGGCGACGGAGCTCCGCAGATTTGGGAAGTTTGCGGGCCCGTTTACAACTCTGACTTTGGGATGCAAGGAGACCAAGTTAAGACATGTGAAATCACTCAGGCGACAGGTGTTCATGTTTTTGGACTCGCCAACTGCGACCCTGGAAGTGTCCTTCCGGGTCAAACACGGGGACGGCTCCTATATGGTGTATGCGAGCTCAGGACAGATGGAAGTGTTTTGAATGTGGAGACGTGGGCCATAAACGGTTCGCTTGTCCGCACAGGCAGCGGGTGGAGGGCCCTGATGGAGCCGCGGATGGTGCCGGCGGCGAGCCCTCCGCTCACGCCGCAGCTGCGGACGACGTTGCGGGGCCTTCCGCTGGCCCTGCTCCGGAGCCTGCCGCTGTGTCTGTGGACGGCCCGGCTGTGGCGCCCGCGGCCCAGCTTACGGCCGGGAGCGTCGCTGGCGATGGCGCCCAAAATGTCACTGATGGTGCGTCACAATCATCTCGCTGTGTGACATCAGCGGCCGTGCCTCCGGAAGCTGCTACCGTTTCGGAGCAGGAGACGGAGCACCGAACTGATGGTGCGTCAGAATCTCGCTGTGTGACATCAGCGGCTGTGCTTCCGGAGGCTGCTACCGTTTCACAGCAGTGGACGGAACAGCGACAGTTAGCTGCTGTGGGTGGCGTCCAGGAAAATGTGGCCCATGATGAATCCACTGGCCCAGGAGAACCAAACAGTCAGCTGAGTTGTGCTGACGAGGAAATGGAATCTGATCCCAACACTGTGTCTAATAAGATAAGATAAGATAAGCCTTTATTAGTCCCACAACGGGGAAATTCCAGGATTGCAACAGCACAGGGATAGCAACACTCAGAGCAACAATCAGAAGGCAAGAAAAAAAACAAGCAAGCAAGAGCAGCTAATATACATATGTACATATTACTATAAAATATATATATATACACACACACAGACACACAGTGCAGAGCATTGTAGCTGGATGGAATAAATATATGATACTGAGTAATATTATTGTAACGTCGGGGCCATTTTAAGGGGAGCAGGGATTTCCCAGCATGCGTTGCCAGTTTGAAACGTTACTGTATGTGTGTTAAATGTTATTTCTGAGTTATACTGCTGTGTCATTATAACTGCATTATAATGACCCAGCAGTGTTTAGCAGGATTAGGGCAAGATGTATCATGTGTGTGTAACCATGATTCAAACAGGGGTCTGGGAGAATGACCTCCACTCCACTCTGTGCACAGAAGCAAGTTGGGGTCGGGGGTGTGTAAATAAAGCCTATTCATCACAACCATCTTGCTCCATTGTCTTTGTGTGAACCCTGCAGACGTCACACTGGTGTCAGGAGTGGGACATGGAGCAAGATGAGGATCCAGGCGGAGGTACAGCAGCCGGAGCGGTTCATCGCTCAGCCGGGAACGGAGTATAGAGCTGAGACGCCGGCCCCCGGAGAGCTTCGCTGCGATGGACGGAGCAGAGCAAACCAGCCCCGTTTCCCGCCCTTTTCAGGGCAGGACGGGCTGGCGATTCCAGAGCAATTAGGAGCGGCAATCGACCGGGAGATGACGGTCCCATCCATCCAGCAGCGAGCCAAGATTCCCCGCTACAACGGCGAGAACCTGTCGGATGACCGCCTGGCCTAGGTCGAGTTGGCTGCCGCGCTGATCATCGGAGGAAACCACCGTGCTGAGAGCGAGTGGAGGAGGAGCTACGGCAGATCACAGCAGCGCGTGCACGAAGGAAACAGCCGTGGCGACGCGAGGAAGGACGGCTTCCGCTGCACAGAGCCAGGGTACAAGCCATGGTACTGCCCCGCACACAGCGCACGACAAACTGGCCCCTCGCCGACGCTAAATTAGAGCGAGGTGGCATGGACGGGGAAAAAGCCGCCTCCTGCAGATGCTTCCCCCGGCAGATGACGTCACAGAGGCGCAGGAGCGATGCAGCGGAGCAAGCAGGACGAAGATGCGGCCATTTTTCCAGGCGCGGCAAGGGCTGGACGCATGGACGCGGGCCAGCGGCCGCCTGGGAGAACTGGCAGCGGTGGGAGTCGGCCGGAGCGGGCCTGGGACTCCCGCTGCCAGGGAAGGGACTGTGTGTGGTCCTACAGAGGCTGTCAGATGTGTCCATCCGCCCGCTGATGGCCAAACCGGGACCCTACCCCAACCAGATTCTCCGACCGAGACTCAGATGGCCCGTGCATGCCGCTTTGGCACCGGGCTGACTCGCATTGGATTTCTGAAAGTGGACTTTGAATTTTCTGGGGACAGAAACCAGTCCGGGGGGGGCAGTGTAACGTCGGGGCCATTTTAAGGGGAGCAGGGATTTCCCAGCATGCTTTGCCAGTTTGAAACGTTACTGTATGTGTGTTAAATGTTATTTCTGAGTTATACTGCTGTGTCATTATAACTGCATTATAATGACCCAGCAGTGTTTAGCAGGATTAGGGCAAGATGTATCATGTGTGTGTAACTGTAACGGATGCCAACTAGTGCTGTTCGGCGTAGAACGTTAGTAAACCTCCCTCCCAAAGCCTCATACAGTATCGGTAGCGCTGAGCTATCGGTCGGACCTTTAGCTCAGCACGATCGTGCTGTGTGTGTCTCTGACCAGTTAACTGTGAGGTCGCGGGTTCATGTCCTGTGTAGGGCGAACTGCGCTGATGACCTCAGTTACAAAGTGGTGCTGTGAGCCCCAGATGGTAGCGCTGAGCTACCGGTCGGACCTTTAGCTCAGCACGATCGTGCTGTGCGTGTCTCTGACCAGTTAACTGTGAGGTCGCGGGTTTGTGTCCTGTGTAGGGCGAACTGCGCTGATGACCTCAGTTACAAAGTGGTGCTGTGAGCCCCAGATGGTAGCGCTGAGCTACCGGTCGGACCTTTAGCTCAGCGCGATCGTGCTGTGTCTCCCATGCTCGAACTGTGTAGTTGACTGAGAGGTCGCGGGTTCGTGTCCCGTGTGGGGCGAACTGCGCAGGATGATCTCTGTCACATAACCATGATTCAAACAGGGGTCTGGGAGAATGACCTCCACTCCACTCTGTGCACAGAAGCAAGTTGGGGTCGGGGGTGTGTAAATAAAGCCTATTCATCACAACCATCTTGCTCCATTGTCTTTGTGTGAACCCTGCAGACGTCACATTATAATAAATATAAATAATATAATAATAATAATATAATATAATAATAATATTATATAAATATATAATACTGAGTAATATTGAGGCAAAATGCAGTACAAACACGAGTTTGTATTCACTGGAAGAAATAAATGCTTTTCTGGATGAAACCTATAACAAGGCCATTAAAGTCACTGACTACTTCAGTGACACTGATAAATTCATTAAGTCTGTTGATGTGCTAAGAAGGCAGGTTGGTCTTGACCGCCTGGATGAAAGGAAACGTTTTCGCCTCAAGAAACACCTCACAGCCCTGCTTAAAGCAGCAGGGAGAACAGGGTTCAAGCGCGCCCAACAGGAGGAAAAAATGGCAGTCGTTCCTCTGCCTGCTTTACACATTTTTGGAATATTGTTTGATCAGACTTTTATATGACGTTTCTAATTGACTGTAATTGACTGTCACGGAACTTTACCTGCAGGGCATGGATGCTCCAACGTTTTCATTCTTTCGACAATCTGGACGAGCCTGCTGCGAAGATGACTTGCTTGAAAATCCCGCATGGTCTAAGGACTACAATCCATCTGAGATGAGGAAAATGTCTCTGGGACGTGCAACGGAACTGGCTGCGGCCGCACAGCGCTATCTCTGCTGCCGGAGGAAGGGGAATTGGCCTTGCTTCAGAACTGGGGGCCTCTGGCTCGTCTTTGCACGGACTACGAGGAAGACTCGCACTACTGCCACTGGCAATGTGGAATAGGTGGACTGCAAGGCATACTCTGTGTTGAGTGGGGGGGGAAGACTTATGTTTGCACTTTTTCCAATGTGAGACACTTGGTGGAATGATATTGGTGCTCTTACATTTTCTTGAATTGTGCAATAAAGGCATTTTTTAAAAGTCAAAGTCTCTCTCTCTCTCTCTCTCTCTCTCTCTCTCTCTCTCTCTCTCTCTCTCTCTCTCTCTCTGGGAGGTGAGAATAGGGACTTCAAATGTTGGGACTATGATTGGTAAAGGGAGAGAGCTGGCTGATATGATGGAGAGAAGAAAGGTAGATAAACTGTGTATATACTAGAAACCAAATGGAAGGGAAACAAGGCTCTGAGCACTGGAGGTAGGATTCAAACTGTTCTACCATGGTGTAGATAGAAAGAAGAATGGAGTAGGACTTCAAATGTTGGGACTATGATTGGTAAAGGGAGAGAGCTGGCTGATATGATGGAGAGAAGAAAGGCAGATATACTGTGTATATACAAGAAACCAGATGGAAGGGAAACAAGGCTCTGAGCACTGGAGGTAGGATTCAAACTGTTCTACCATGGTGTAGATAGAAAGAAGAATGGAGTAGGACTTCAAATGTTGGGACTATGATTGGTAAAGGGAGAGAGCTGGCTGATATGATGGAGAGAAGAAAGGCAGATATACTGTGTATATACAAGAAACCAGATGGAAGGGAAACAAGGCTCTGAGCACTGGAGGTAGGATTCAAACTGTTCTACCATGGTGTAGATAGAAAGAAGAATGGAGTAGGGTTAATCTTGACGGAAGAGTATGTGAAGAGTGTCCAAGAGGTGAAGAAGGAGTCAGACGGGATCATGAGTTTGAAGCTAGAAACTGAAGATGCAATGTTGAATGTTGTTATGCACATGCCCCACAAGCTGTCAGGTAGAAGAGAGAGAGGAATTCTGGAGTAAGTTGGATGAAGTGGTAGAGAGTGTTCCCAGAGGTGAAAATGGTGATTGGAGCACACTTTAATGGACATGTAGGTGAAGGGAACAGAGGTGATGAGGAGGTGTTGGGTAGGTATAGTTTTAAGGAAACATGGAAAGACAGATGGTTGTGGATTTTGCTAAAAGGATGGAAATAGCTGGAGTGAACACATATTTCAAGAAAAAAGTGGAACATAGGGTGACATACAAGAGTGATGGCACACACTGTTGGACTAAATCTTATGCAGAAAAAGCAATGTGAAAGAGACAGGAGACTGCAAGGTGGTGTCAGGGGAGAATGTGGCTAGGCAGCATCGGATGGTTGTCTGTAGGATGACTTTGAAAAGCAAGAAGAGGAAGAGAGAGGAGGCAGAGCAAAGGATTAAATGAGGGAAATTACAGAAGGAAGAAGGTTGCACAGAGTTCAGGAAGGAGTTGATACAGGCTCTGGGTGGCAGGGAAGAATTACCAGAGGACCAGAGAGTGTTCTGAGAAGATGCAAGGAGTACTTTGAGGAGCTGATGAATGAAGAAAATGAGAGAGAGGAGGATATGATGTAAAAATAGTGTATCAGGAAGTCCCAAGAACTAGCAAGGTGGAAGTGAGGGCAGCTATAAAGAGGATGAAGAGTGGAAAGGTGGTCGGTCCAGATGACATACCTGTGGTGATATGGAGATGTTTAGGAGAGATGGCAGTGGACTTTTTAACCAGATTGTTTAACACAATCTTGGAGAGTGAGAGGATGCCTGAAGAGTGGAGAAGAAGTGTTGTGGTACCAATTTTCAAGAACAAGGATGATGCTCAAAGCTGTAACTACAGAGGTATAAAGTTGATCAGCCACACTATGAAGATATGAGAAAGAGTTGTTGAAGCCAGATTAAGCACAGAGGTCACAATCAGAAAGCAGCAGTACATTTTATGCCAAGAAAGAGGACTTCAGATGCAATGTTTGCTTTAACCTGTTGAACTCTGTTCAACTTCCCTAAAAACGCCTAAAAATAACATGCCCAAAGTAAATCAAAAGCTGTTCTTCAACCCTTTGCAGCATCTTCATGGGGTTAGTCTCATTTAAAAGAAAACACTCTGAATTTTTTGGCAAAACAGTCATAATCTCTCTAAGTGCTCCTGCCACTGAGTAACAAGAAAGTTCGCCTGGGTGTTTTTTTAGATACAAATGCTTGCAAATAACCTACAGCTGTCAGATACTGGCTGGAAAACACAACAGAAATGTAGAACCAAATGTTTTCAAGCTCAAGTCAAAATTTTGTAAAAATACCACAAAAAATGAATATATTACACAGCTTTTTTTCTCAGGTTGTAACAAGGCTGTGTCTGTACTGGAAGACCGGAAATACAGCTTTTTTTTCCAGTGCGCACTGAGATGCACTAAGACGCAGAGACGTGACCGCCCGTGGAATTCACAGAGCTCAACAGGTTAAGAGTGTTGATGGAGAAGTATAGACAAGGTCAAAAGGAGTTGAACTGTGTGTTTGTGGATCTAGAGAAAGCATATGATCGAGTGCCAAGAGAGGAAGTGTAGTACTGTATGAGGAAGTCAGGAGTGGCAGACAACTATGTGAGGGTGTTGGAGGACATTAGGGTTGTGAATCTTTAGAAATCACATGATTCAATTCCAATTTTTGAGGTCATGATTCGATTCAGAATTGATTTTTGATTCAAAACTTTTTCAGATTCGCATTTGGCGCTCAGTTCAGTACAAAAACCCACTAATCTCAGAAAAAAAAAAAGGTCCACTGCACTGCAAAAATGCTGAGGTAAGGTTGAAAGCAGAGTACAGTGTGTTGATGTTTTGGGAATTATATTTTTAAAAAATTACATCAACTGATTTGCAGTAAAATACTGTTAAATGAAAAAAAATAGGCTTAAGATAGTAACTGCTTTTTTATTTCTTGAAAACTTGTGAGTTTCAAAAATGAAATTGTACACAAATGAAATAAATTTCAAAAATTTTTCTTTTCAGCATATCACAATTCCTAACAGTTTTTACACAGTGTGTAGGTCTGGTTGCCCTCCAACATTGTAGAAATACAGGCTATTCATTAAAACACAAAAGTAAATTCTATCACAAATACTTTGAACATCCATTTAAATAGTAGTGCTACCTGACTATATGCATTTAATGTACAGTTACCTATACAATAACTTAATGCAATGAACAAATTCAATAAGAACTGAATGCAATTGATGCATAACACAAGTAACCTTAATTTTAAACGTGCACAAATATAAACTTAAGTTTCTAAATTCTTTGGAGACTTAAAAAAAAATAATTAAATTTTAAAAAAGAATAAAGTGCTGTTACAAGATTTCATAATTTTTTTGCCCGTTCAAAATTTGCTGGGAGTTTGCTAAAGTGGTGCAGTGTGCGTTGCTCAGCAGGAGGACTTACAACGTTTTCTAACTCTGGGTGATCGAAGTTAATGTGAGCCCCGGCGTTTGTGGTGTTACTAAAGTACTTGACTTTCGTTTTGCAAACTTTACGTATTACATGTGTCATATCTAGCGGTTTCTTTCCCGGAATATTGTAGAAACAAAAATGCGCCCACACACTTGCTTTCATTGAAAATGGGACTGGCTGAATTTCATGCTGCTCCATTTTTTTCTTTACTCCGACTGTTTCATTCGGCTGCTAGCTAGTAAGTTACTCTACATGGTTGTCCTGTGTCGGCAGCATCAATGTGTAATTGCGTATCACAAAGTGGCAATACATGTCACATGACAGGACACCGGCACCACCACAAAAAAGAAACAAACAAAAAAAAAAGATTCTTAATTTTTGTGAATCGATTCTGGATCGTGTAAAATGAGAATCTTGATTCTTATGTGAATCGATTATTTTCCAGCACCCCTAGAGGACATGTTTGAGGACAGTGAGATGGTGGTGAGTTGTGCTGTAGGAGTGACAGATGGATTCAAGGTGGGGGTGGGATTACATCAGGGTGTTATATTGTGAAATGGCACATTACTGTGAAATGCGGTGCAGGGACATGTGCTTCCCGTCATGTCACTGCACTGCCCTACATAAAGCAGAGGGCATCCATTTTGCGGCCTCTTTGACCGGTGCCCCCTGCCAGGTGCCTGCTGTGTAACCGCTGTTCCCTAACATCAATAAAGCTGTGTTCGTCCAGCCATCTTTCCTCATCCTTCGCCCAAGGTATTTTACATACATAACACAGGGATCGGCTCTGAGCCCCTTCTTGTTTGCCATAGTGATGGACAGGCTGACAGATGAGGTCAGGCAGGTTCTTCATGGACCATGATGTTTGTGGACGACATTGTGATCTGTAGTGAGAGAAGGGAGCAGGTGGAAGAGAACCCAGCGAGGTGGCGGTATGCACTGGAGAGAAGAGGAATGAAAGTCAGTAGAAGCAAGGTAGAATACATGTATGTGTGAACGAGGGGGAGGCAGGTGTAACACTGAAGACGCAAGGAGTAGAGGTAGAGAAGGTAGATGAGTTTAAATACCTGGAGTCAACCGTTAAATGCAATAGAAAATGCACAAGAGAGGTGAAGAGTGGAGACAGATTGGAGTGGGTGGAGAAGAGTGTCAAGGATTTGTGGTAGAAGAATAGCAGCTACAGCGAAAGGGAAGATTTAAAAGATGGTAGTCAGACCTGCTAAGATATATGGTTTGGAGCCAGTGGCACTGACAAAAAGACAGGTGGCAGAACTAGAGGTGGCAGAGCTGAAGATGCTAAGATTCTTATTGGGAGTGACTAGGAGAGGCAGGATTAGAAAAGAGTATGTTAGAGGGACAGCTCAGGTTGAGCGGTTTGGAGACAAAGTAAGAGAGGCAAGGCTGAGATGGTTTGGACATGTGCAGAGGAGGGATAGTGGATATACTGGACAAAGGATGCTGAAGATGGTGCTGTCAGGCAGGAGGACAAGAGGAACACCACAGAGAAAATTCATGGATGTAGTGAAAGGGGGCATGGAGAGGGTTGGTGTTACAAAGGAAGATGCAAGAAATAGGTTGAGATGGAGGTAGATGATCCGCTGTGACAACCCCTAAAGGGAGCAACCAAAAGAAGAAGATACAAGTTAAAAAAAATCCTTGAATCCTTGATCCTTGGTGACTTTCTACAGTAAGTATAAAAAAATGAACCCTGCCTAAGGTGGTAGTATTGGGTGTCTAATTGATACACAGTGCATTTACAATGTAGACATAGCTTTAAACACTATACAGGCAGCAGGCCGAGTGCCCTTCTCTGGAATGTGATGTTAACCATAACTGTAAACTTCACCATTTATGATTAACCCCTATTACTGTTGCTGGATTTCCTTCCAGTTAGAGATGAAATACACCAGGAGTTGAAATGACCTGCTTAAAAATGTAGTTCAAATACATTTTCTTCGTGTTTGCCCAGTTTAGCAGCATACGCTGCAGCTCGGTGGGCAGCTTGGTGGTGCAGTGGTTAGCACTGTGGCAGCACAGTAAGAAGGTTGTGGGTTTGATCCCACTCCCTGACCATCGGTGACCCTTCTGAGTGGAGTTTGCATGTTCTCCCTGTTGTCTGCGTGGGTTTACCCCAGATACTCCGGTTTCCTCCCACAGGCCAAAAACATGCAAGTTAGGTTAATTGGCGACTCTAAAGTGGCCCTAGGTGTGAATAGTGAAGAAATTGGCACTGCACCTTGGCTACTTCATTCATCCTTGTAATTTCCCTCTGGGATTAATAAAGTATACAAAAAAATACCAAAAATAAGAGAACACAAACCTGATAACGTTCAGATTTATCTTCACTTTATTATCTTAAAAACACATTTGTTTGTTCCTTACCTTTAAAATATTTAGCATGCTAACAATTTTCGCATTCAAGAATGCAATTCCACAATTAGTGCAACATTTTAAATTAAAAAAAAAAAAGACACTTGGGAGCAGATTTACTAACGTGATGCGCCATCGCAAAACCCTGTTTTGGCATTAAAAAACTACTGTTGAGATTTACTTAAGTGCGCAGGGCAAAGTTAGCGGTGGAAAGGCGTGGACTATGTTAATTTTGTGCCTGGCCTCATTATGTATGTATTTGTTGGAGTTGTCATCTCAACTCGCAAATTTGAAGGAGGGGAGTATTTAAATGACTGGTGCAAGGTGATTTATTAAGGCTTGCCGTTGTCATTCTCCTGCTAAATGCACCAGGATTTAATGTCCATAAAAAGCTTGTCTTAATTCATCTGCGCCTAATGACAGTGATTGCTGATGTCGAGACACTGGCGAGAACCAGGGGCGTGTGGCTGATGAGAGAGAAGCTTCTTTCTGCGTGACTTGATTTGGCACGATAGAACAGATTAATATGAACAGAAACAATCTCACAGAGATCGGTGTTGTCCTGAACTGGACATCAGCTGGCAGAGGATTTTTTAAAATTTCATTTGTTTATATATAGCTTAATAATAATAATAATAATAATAATTTATTTCACTTATAACACACTTTACATCTTGGGGCAAAAGCGCTCCACAAATAGGATTAAGCGTAAAAATAAAAGCAAACATTAAGTACATACAATGACACACCTGGACATCCCTGGTGAGAAATGTTCTCAAATATTTTACCTGGTAAAATAAAGGTCAGATAAATAAAATGAAAAAGCTTTCCTAATCAATGAATTTGTTTCCATGAAATAGTACAGCCCTTCCTACCTGGAGTGGACAAAAGGAACACAGATGCATAACGTCCCCCGACATTGCAACATCGTAGTAACTCAATGACAGCAGTGCTCTGCTGTGGCTGCCCAAGGAGTAAGTGAAATCATGTGTGTTTAATTTTATTATGTTCCAGACTTCAGAAAAGATAAAACACGCATACAGTATTTATGAAAAATCATGGACTGGGAGACCTGTAGATTTATTCACATAACAAAACCCCAGAGTCTCCATCAGACCATCTTGACAGTTCTTGTGTTAATAAAATAAACACATTGGTCAAATAATCAATTTATTCATGAGTAATCCTTAATTTATACATATTAAACAAAGGAGTTTGCCATGTGAAATGAAAATCAAAACTTTTATCTATGATGAACAAAAACAAACTATTTTACTGGGGTTTGTGTTTAAACAAAAGCTTAAAAAAAGCTTAAAAAAATATATATATATATATTATGGTCATCCGAACTGGCTATGCCTTTGTTGATGACCCGCTTCCTCAAGTTTGCCTGTGTACAATTTTGCGGTGTTCTGGGTGGATGGGTGGGCATTACTGAAATGAAGTGACTGCATCTGTGTTTATAATTTTGCATGCTGATAGTAGATCACTGGCAAAAATTGGCCACTCCCTGAGGCGCTCTATCTAATTTGCGCACTCGCTAATTTGCACTGCCTTAGTAAATCTGCCCCCAAATGTCCTAATAAGAGTTTCGTGTGATAACACTGGACAAGTGAATATGAGTGCACAGAGGTCATTTTTGAAGGCCACTGAGATAAACTGTGTGCTTTTTTTTCTTATAAAAAATGTCTTCAAAGCAAACAACGACAAAGGGATCAGGGGACAAAGGGAAAAAAATCTTCATTGAATATTCATTAACCGGTGCCTAGGTGTATACATGGCTCTTAACCACTCTTGTTTATGACTTAAGGACTTGTAGTACTGACCTTAGTTTAACACGGCAGCAGATACCAAATTAACCTCTAGCCTCCACAGGGCTAGCCATGCCCTGCTAACAAGCAACCTGTCTAGACACACAAGAAGTACTTTATGATTCCACCTCTCACTATCCCCCTTGCTCTGTGTGTCTCTCTCCCCTCTCTCTCTTTCCCTCAACCTCTCTGTCTCGGCTAACACGTACTGGCACATCCTCTTGCCCTCTATCCTCTTCTATCTTTCACCTCACCATTTCATCCCCATTTCCCCCCTACACCATTTTTCATGTACCTCCCAAGCTGTGCAGTGTTTGGGTCATGCACCTAACAACCAGAGTTTTGTCAGATGGTAGACTTTCTCCTCTCCTTCACAATACAACTCACCAATAACATGAAAAAAACAAAAAATGTCTGAAAGATCGAGGAGACCTAATTGCACTTACCAACAAAAGCAGGAGTAAACACAAAGATTTCCCTTGTTGCAAAGGTCAATAGAAGTTAAAATATAGATTTTAAAATATGTAATCCAAAGTGAGATAACTTCATCACCTTTGATACCTCGCACAGGATAGGGGCCAACAAGATTATCAACATTTACAATATTAACATTTACAAAAATTATGCTATGTGGTCATTGTAAGTTTTTTTGCGGTATGTCAGGAAACTATATTCTCAAATATTGAGGATTTCTTTTAGTTTAGATGTGTGTTTAATAAAGTACCATAGCACATTATACTACTGTATGTTTCTTTTTTGTAAGAACAAAGCCTGCTGTTAGTCGTTAGTTTGGCTTTACAGATGCATAAATATGTGCAAAATAGAATTTGCTCAAACTGTTGAATTCAAATTGTTATTTACAACCAAACCCAGCTTGAGTTAAGTTTTTTAAATGCATTTTTAAAGCCTCACAGTGTGACATGCATCCATCTTCTTCCGCTTAATCCTTTTTTTTTCGGGTTGCAGGGGGGCTGGAGCCTATCCCAGCATCTTTGGGTGAGAGGCAGGGTCCACCCTGGACAGATCGCCAGTCCATCGCAGGGCCAACACAGAGAGACAGACAACCATTCACTCTCACAGTCATACCTAAGGACAATTTAGAATCCCCAGTTTGATGCCAATTAACCTAACTTGCATGTTTTTGGCATGTGGGAGGAAACCGGAGAAATCCCGGAGTAAACCCACGAAGACGGAGAACATGCAAACTCCACACAGATCACTGCTGGTCAGGGGCTGGGATCGAACCCAGGATCCCCCAGCCAAGGGTGGGTTGCTGTGCTGCCGCAGTGCTAACCACTCTGCCACCGCGCTGCCCTCAGTGTGACATGCCTTGAATTTAAATGCCTTGAATTTAAATATACCGCCCCTTTTTTAAAAAATTATCACATTGATTGATCAATGAAATAGCTGTCATTGTTTCTTTCTGTCAATAGCTGAAATGTACATTATAAATATTAGCAGAGCAGTGGCAAGAATATTGGAACAGTTGTTGTTGTTTTTTTTTTTTATCCAGGAAAGAACTCCTGAATTTAACAATGTCTTTGGCTGTCCTGGGTCAGGATAGGAAGCATAAACCTGGCGCGCACACACACACACACACACACACACACACACACACACACACACACACACACACACACACACACACACACACACACACAATGACAGAAGTTGCAGCTCTCGCAGACCACTGTACAAGGAAGGAGCCTCAGAATGACCCTGACCCCGGGTTGACCACTGAAACCATCAAAGCAGAAATGATCATTTATGTGTCTATAGTTGGCATATTTGTAACTCGTGGTAAATTCAGTATATGAGATTCTCTTAATTCACAAAAGTATAGTATTGGTGAAGTATTGTGATAACTCTGATCTTGTATCTGTGTGTGTGCACGGGCACTATGTTCCCTGTTTGTGTTTGCCAACTCTATAAAGTGTCTGTGTAAAAAAAAATTTCGCCCCCACAATGAGGGTCTAGCACAGTCAGGGCAAAGTCTGACTCTCACTGCCTCTCAGTCAGTCTCCAACTGTCTTGTTTTATTTCAAAACAAGAAGAGTTTAGTTAAAAAACACAGCACAATTCAAAACTCAGAATTACTTACTGTGGTGTTGTGGAGAAAGAAGGCAGGTGAGGCAACAAGCTAGACGACACAGAAACTTTAGTCTTCCTCCAACATCACTTACAGCAAAAGAGAATCCCGGGTCTCTGTGCATTCCTCTTTTATATCTTTAATTCTATGCATCGAGACCTGGAACTTCCGACCATAACACACTGTCGTTTGAACAAAGAAATGTGTGGCAATTAACACAACATAACGCTGGCGCCACTCCAACACTCTTCTTCTCTTCAGCAGCACTGGCAGCCCTTACTCTCCCTGGGGAGCACATAGACCCAACAGTCCTATCTAATACCCCCTGGTGACACCTCCTCCATAGGTCCGTTGTTCCCTCCTTCCCCCTGCCTTCTCTCATTGAAGAAACCCCCCACACCATGCCCCCACAGTGTTCTGAAACCATAAGCTTGGTCAAAGTCAGCGTGATGACGCGGCAGTTCGGTGACGTCATCATGTCGAACATATAAATGTAAGGGACAGCCATTTTACAGCTTCTCTCTTTGGCACTCGACCTCCCAACCAGCAATACTTTGTATCACCATAAGTAGCGTTCTGTAATAAAGTTCATTTTTCCAGCAAGACGCTCTCTATCAGTTCCTTACAACATTCCCAGACATAACAAATGGAGACAAGGATGACCCACTCAAAACCGAGGATAAAACCCTCACTCATGGAGTCGGTGAAACCTTTCCTCACCTCACCGGGGACAACACCGATCCCGTGGCGCTGCTGGTTCAACATGTTTAAAGATTATGTTGGCGCGGCTGGCCTGAGTGACGCTGATGATGAGAAGCTGAAGAGCGTGCTGGTTTTCAGTCTAGGCAAAGAAGGGTGGCACGTGCTCCGCAGTGTGGGTCAAGCAGACTGATTCAGCGAATGCGTGACTCTGACGGAGAAATATTACAATGACGTGAGCAACATCACAGCCTGAAGAGCCATCTTCTTCTGCTGCAAACAGCATGTGGGTGAGTCAACTCAACATCACACCATGGAGCTTCGCGTCTTGGCGAGCATGTATGCCTTCGGGCCCTTAGAAAATGAGCCAATCCGTGACAAGCTAGCAGAAGGCACGAACAACAAGTGGCTAAGAGAAGAGCTAATGCTAACGACACAACAATTCATTGTGGACCTTCGCCACCTTGCTAGCTTGTGCAAATTTAGTTTGTTGGAGGTTGAGATGGTGTGGGACCAATTAGCCAAGCAGCCAAGCCAGACACCACTAGCACACGCAATAAACACAGAAGGGCCCAGAGATACGGCAGAAGAGGCTGAGGATTGGAGGAATGCTACGAGGCGTTTCCCATGTGGCAACTGTGGCTCCCCAACGCACCAAGAAGGAGCACGCTTCTGCCTGGCCAAGGAGCAGTGATGCCAACACACGGACAGAGGGCATAAACTGGACTCGCCTCTGATCCTCGTCTGACATAAGCGTCAGGGATCCACTGCAGAGCTGCAGGAGAGGGAGTTTGTGGCCAAAGGGGACCCCGGTAAATGACGACAACCTGGCATGTGTCCCGTTGCCGGCAACAGCGACACATCGCCGCGACCACAATCAGCACCAGGAGAGAGGGGGCAGAAGCTGGACTCATCTCACATCCTTGTCCAGCATCAGCCTCCAGGAGCCGCCACAGTGTTGCAGGATAGAGAGTTTGCAGCAAAGCAGAACCCAGCAGAGCAACGCCAATCCAGAGCGCATTCCTGAAGGGGCAGTGACTGGACTTGCCTCAGATCCTCGACCAGCATAAGCCTCAGGGAGCCACTGCAGAGCTGCAGGAGAGGGAGCTCACGCCTATCGGGAACCCTGGGACACAACAACCCGGCGCAGGTTCTATCAATGGCAACAGCAACACATGGCCACGACCAGACTTCTCAGGAGAGGGGTAGATGAGGCTGGACTCCTTCCAAATCCACGCCCAGCACCAGCCTCCAGGAGCCGCTGCTGAGCTGCAGGATGAAGAGTCCATGACCCAATAAAACACAGAAGAACCACCGGACACCTTCCGAATCCATGCCTTGGATCAGCCTCCAGGAGCCGCCACTGAGCTGTAGGATGAAGAGTCTGTGACTCAACAGGACGCAGCAGAATCACCACAACCTGGTGGATGCCCCACAGCAGACATGAGAGCCACACCATCACAACCACAACGCCAAGTGCAGCCGAACAGCACCACTCACAGTAATGGACTGGGTGTGGGTCTGCAGATCCGAACACCTGGACCCGCAGTTGGCCTCAACATCATCACCACCACTGACACCCATGAAGATTGCCGCGCAGCTGAGACCAGCCACCATCCAGATGGCTGATGGTTCGAGATGGCAAGCCAGCCATCTGCAGAAGGTAAGAGCAGCTGCCATGGATCAGGACATAGCGTTGGAGCCGACCCAGCTTATGTGGGATTCTGGCTGGGACGTTGCTGACGAGTGAGCCGTGGCTCCAGCGGGATATCGCCCAGGTCCGCTGCGGCCGGCACTTCCAGGGGTGTGTCCACGACGGGCTCGCTTCAGGGCCCCTTGAACTGAACTGCCTTCCTCAATATAAAAAAAGGACTGTGTTTAGCTAGGGGCACGGCTGCCAACAGAAATGGCATGATAAACCACTCAGCCGCGTTGGGCCATGTGGTAGTCCACACGGTGGCTGTAGCTAGTTCTGGAGTTTTACAATTACTAAATTGGGGAGGATAAATTGATTGTGTTTTTCTGCTTTTCCAAGGGGAGGGGGGTGAATGTGGTGTTCTGAAACCACAGCCTTGGTCAGAGTCGGCATGATGACACGGCCGTTTGGTGACGTCATTACGCCAAACATGTAAATGTAAGGGACGGCCATTTTACAGCCTCTCTCTTTGGCACTTGACCTCCCAACCGACAATACTCTGCATCACCAGAATCAGCATTTTGTAATAAAGAGTTTGTGTTCCCAGCAAGACACTCTTTCGGTTCCTTACAACATTCCCAGACATAACACTTACCACAGTATAATAATGCATCATCAAACATGCAGAAAACATTGGATTATTTGTTTCTTACTGATCATATTAGATCTGATCCAGTTTGAGCTTTGATCATATTTATGATTCTGACAGAAAACATTGTTTTAGAGTAATTCAAACATACATTTACGGATGTAAACGCGGTTTTATGAATGAAAGTGAACCTGTAACTACGTGACTATGATCCTCAGGACAGGAGCATTATACCAAATTAATCACACCTGTGGATGCACACCTTATATATACCCCTTGCATCCACCCATTCTTCCTCTTTCTAACGACTGGGAGGAGCCTGCCTCCACTGACGAAGGACAATGAATGGTTACAGATTCACTTTCATTCATAAAACTGTGTTTACATTCATAAACGTACGTTTTATTTCACTTCAGTGAACCTGTAACTATGTGGCAACCGTATACCAAATGAGTCCTGAGGAGAATGGAGGTAGCGTCACCCACAGGCCAAAGGAGCACAATGTCCCAATCACGCCATTAAGCACAAACACAATTAGATGAGTTTGGCTCCTTTATTGTACTTAATTGAGTGCGTACAAGTTAAGCTGGGTCCTCCAGGTAGCTGAAACAAAACCTTTCGAGCACAAGGCACACATGCAGGCCTACATGAGGGAAAAACTAAGATGCAACTTAAGAGCCTGCTGCGACCCCCAGAACAGATGAGGGGACGACTGATGAGGCCAGGTTGAGCCAGAATGGAACACGTTGAGGAAGAAGCCCAGCCAGCGACTGCGCATACATCCTCCAGGGTGCATCCCTAAACAATGCCCATGTAGTGGCCAATCCCCGTGTCAAGTGAGCCACCAGGCTAGCTGGTGGTTCCACTCCAGCCTTAACATACGCAAATGCAATCAGGTGGACTATCCAATGGGACAGGCACTGCTAGAGATAGGCCTGTCCATTGTGGACTCCCCATAGAACACAAAAAGCTTGTCTGACGAGCAGACAGACCTCGAACGGTCAACATAACCCTTAAGGACCCTTACCAACACAAACTAAGGAGTCTCTCAGCCTCTGAAGAAGTGTGTGGGGGAGGGTAGAAGGCCTGAAGCATGAGAGGGCGGGAAAACAAACCCACTAGTAGCACTTTGGGTTGAAAAGCTGGGATGGGCCGCAGGTGGGCCAACCGATCACCATCAAACCTAAGACATGCTGCGTCCACAGAGACCACATTCAGTTCACTGACTCTCTTGGCTGAGACAATTGCCAAGAGAAAAGCAGTCTTCCCAGAGATCAGCCGAAGGTCAGCAATGGAGAGTGGCTCAAAAGGGGGCAAGCATAGAGCCCTGAGAACTGTTTGGAGATTCCAAGAGGGCAGCAAAGGATACCGGGATGGGCGGCTCCGTCTCACGCCTCTCAAAAATTGCCTAGCCAAGGAATGTGCCTCAGGTGACAAGCCATCACATTTTTCATGGGCAGTTAACACTGCTACCAGGTATAGTGCTGGCAGGTATAGTGCTGCCTGATAGTTGACTCCACCCATCCTCGGGCAAAGAGGTACTGGAGGAAAAAACAAGATGACAGAGATGTGGCATGACAAGGGATTCTCCCCCTTGGCCCGACACCAGTTCAAAAACACTCTCCACTTCACATTGCATTGTAGCTGGGTAGATGGGGCCTGTGAAGTCTGCATGGTGTCTGTAACCTCCTTCTCTAAGCCAAATTTACACAATTGCTCCTGTTCAAGGGCCATACATGAAACCTCAGGAGCTGGGGATTCGGATGCCAAATCCTGCTCTGTGCCTGTGAGAGCATATCTCGTCTGATTGGGAAAGGCCAAAGATGGCCCTCCAACATCTCGTGGATCTCCACCATCCATGGTCTTTGTAGTCAATTCGGGGCCATCAAAATTACTTGAACAGACAGTAGTCTCACCTTTGCGAGGAAAGCTGGCAGAAGAGGCAGTAGTGGAAATGCAAACAGTTTCACTGGAGGCCAGGCAGGCTCAGAGCATCTCTAGCTAGTGGACCTGGCAGACTTGAGCCCACAAGAACAGATGGCGCACTCTCGGATGTACAGAGGGAGACCTCAATTTGTCCTGCCGGTTGATGTATGAGAGCACAGTTGCGCTTTCCGCCTGTACCAGAATTTTTCTGCCCTGAATGACTGGAAGAAAAAGCCCGAGCCAAACGCACCACTTCCATCTTGGGATGGTTTATATGCCAAGACTGCTGTGCTGGAACCCAGTGTCCCCGAACAAACCTTCCCTCCCAGACTGCACCCCAACCTGCTTGAGAGGCTTGGTTGTAATGGTCACCCTGCAGCCCTCTTGGCCCAGGGGATCACCATCTCGGACTGCTGATGAGTGTCTCCAACACCTGAGAACTATGAGGCTCCTTCGTAAGAACTAGCCTCCTCCTTTGCCTCTGGGCAAAACCACCTTCTGTAGCACGAAACACCACTGAAGGGGACGAGCGCATAAAAGACCCAGTGGCACTACTTGAGCAGCTGCAGCAAAGAGACCTAAGATCCTCTGGCACTGCTGTACTGAAATAGTCCTTTGTGAAATGCAGCTCTCGATGCATTAATGGATAGTATGTCTTCTCTTTGGAGTCAGGGATGCCCTCATGACAACTAAATCCAGGGTGAGCCCCAAGTACTCAACAACCCTGGCTGGAACCAGGCAGCCTTTCACCACATTTAAATGCAACCCAAGTGTGCCAGGTGAGCCAATATGGTCTCTATATTACTCCTCGCTACGGCTTCTGATGGTGCACAAACCATGCAATTATCCAGATAATTGAACTGAAATGCCCCTCTGCCGCAGTGGGGCGAGCGCAGTGTCCATGCACTTGGTGAACGTCTGAGGACAGGGACAGACCGAAACAGCAGGACGCTTTAACCGAAGGCTTGTCTTGAAGGAATCCTGAGGAACTTCCTGTTGCTGGATTTATGGGAATATGGAAATCAGCATCGCGAAGGTCCACTGTTGTGAACCTTTGTGCTGTTATGGCCTGAATAATGTCCTTAGCCTGAGCACTGGACAAGGGAGCACCTTGAGATACCTGCTCAACGGCCTCAGGTCCAAAACCAGACAGAGACCCCCAGTTTGCTTAGTTAGTTAATTCCCTCCCACAGCATGTGGGACACCTTACGGTGCATAGGGCAGCACCTATCCCCATTTCTCTGACCTTAGGACACACAGCCCCTGTAAGTAGCGAAAGCTACAGTGGGGGGTCAGTCCTCTGGTAGCTCTGTGCGTCACGCACCAGTTCGCTTGGAGACAAAAAATAGGCAGTGTAAAAAGCCTCGCCTCTCTTCTCCTGGAGACAAAAACCATATTACATTCTTTCCCAGCAGGGCAGAGACCTCGCTGCCCTGATCCACGGAAAGAGTGTCCTCCTTACTTTTGATTCCAAAACCCCTTGCAGTTGGGGAATGAGATCTGAATTGTAGGCAGTATCCACATTCCAGTGTATCGATCACCCATGGACATGAGGTGCACCTACTCCAACTCATGAGGTGAGCTGTGGAGAAGGTTGACGTCAGGGGAAGTGTACCGTGAGAGACACTGGCAGGGCCTGGCAGTACCACAGCCTACACGCTCCCCAGAGAGTGGACATGAGTGCTGCTGAACCTGCACCCGCTGCCAAGAGGCCATCTGCCTTGGGTGACCCGAGCTCTGAAAGGAACCTGGCTGTGTGAAATAAAGCCGTTGTGGGTTCTCACACCCCTCAAGAGGTCTCTGGACACTCGACCTGGATGGTCCTGGCCAATGAAAGGACTGCGTGCGCAGTCTGACCTTCTGCACCTTGTCCAACACTGCCTCTGCTGCAGGCCCAAAGACCTCACCAGGCACTACCGCAGCCTCCAAAACTGCAGCCTTATCCGTATCCACTAATCCAGACTGACTTAACCACACATGCCGCCGGGCCATGGTCAGCTGGCCAGGGAGTTCCTAAGTGCTGTAGCCTGTGAGCTAGCTCCTTAAATTACAGTGTCCACCACCTCTACCAACTCTGGTAGAAGGTCAGTTCCGCTTTTGACTCTAGGTCCCTTATCAGAACTTCTAAATACACTAAAAGAAGTGTATTAGTGTTTGCCAGCCTAGAGGCCATAGCCACAGACTGGTAGGCACTAGCCACTCCCCCATCAGTGGCACGACACCTGCCGTTAGGGTGGCATGTAGACTTGCTGCCTGTGGGGGGAGCTCCAGCCAGCAGTGCAAGGGTAGAGTCACCTCCAATGCACCACCCAAGCCCTGCTCTGCAGCACCACTCAAAATACTGAGTCTAGAACTAGGGGCAGCAGCCTTTAGATGCACCCACTACTTCTGCAGATGTTCCCCAAAGTCAGGATAAACTGACAAGGGAACCCACCTCTGGGTTGCAGGACCTCTGTCCAAAGCTGAAGCTCTAGGCAGAGAAGATGGGGGAGGAAGCCTAGCAGCTGATGCTGCCCCAGAGAGCCATGCCCTGACAGATATATCATAGGGCTCAGGAAGGTCTTCTCGACCAGAGAATCACTGTCGACTTCATCATCATCCTCAGAGAGACATCCACTCTCCCAATGGCACCACAGCCAGAGCCAATGGTCACACTCAAGTTATCAGAGGCCACGAGAGACACTGCATCAGGATGCGGTCTCAGGGCACATACAGGAGCCTGGTGTGGCATACCCAAAGGCAACAGTGATTTGTAGACATATGTTCAATCGTTTTACGCACTTCCTCCAATTGGCTCTGCATGAAATCCACCCGCTGGATCACGTGGCTTTCTTCCTTCAATCTGCTTCTACTTCCTGCTGGCCTTCCCAGTTCCAGCTGGAGCACTTAAACCTAGAGGGATGGAGCCCTGGGCTGGTGGCATACCAGTGTCCAGGCTATTCTCCACTCTTTCACTCCCCGCAGAAGCCATTATTCTCCCAAGAGAACAATAGGAGAGAAAACAAGACTGTTATTATTATTATTATTGTTATTATAACAAACAGGCCAAAGGGCTGCTCCATGAGGTACAAGCTCGCTAGTCAGAAGACAACGTAGCAATAACAAATTTCAGTTCCCACCTGCATGCGGTACCACTCCCCCACAAAAGGTGGCGAGAGTGCACCAAGCGCAGGAGTGCTCAGTACCCAGACAAAGAAGATGTCTCCTTTTCTTTTTTTTAAGAAGACGACTGTCAGTTGAGAAAAAGAAAACAATACAGAATTAACGGCAAATTGTACTGTGCTGTTAAACTATTAAGCAATTCCTTCTTGACGAAGGCAAAATATATCACATATCCCAAGCAGATAAAGCATATTGTGTGCTGTTAGGCTGTTAAACAGTTCTTCTGCCTGAAGAGAAGGCACAAAAATACATCACAAACCTTAAGCAGGTAAGCAGGTAAGGGTAGTACATACCTCACGCTGCTAAACCGTGAACAGTTCCGGCTGAAAAGAAGGCAAGTGTATATTACATACCTCTAAGCAGGCACAGACAGTACACGTCATGCTGCACAGCCACTGCAAACCTTCTCTCATTCAGCAGAAAACACAACAATTTTATGACACAGTGATGGGGTACCCAAGGTAAGGCAGCCCAAACAGCACAAAAACACAATGTTTAACAGACTGGTATAAACTCTTACCGACCAGGAGGATAGAAAGAGGAAGAATGGGTGGATGCAAGGGGTATATACGTATAAGGTGTGTGTAGCTCATATATCCATATCTGCATATGTATAGACACAGGGGGATGTTTTGTGATTGCATGTGTGGAATGACCTCACGTCTCAGAAGAGGACAATAGGTCTGGACCGCCTGCGGAGAACAACGGGGAGATGGAGGCGCGGCGGTGAAGACCTGAAAAGACTTCCTGACCCCCTAGAGTCAGGCGAAGGAACGGGAGGACATTGGAAGGAGACATTGGATGATTAGAAGGATATGACAAGGATGTGTGATGTTGGCTTTTGTTGTGTGATGTATAAGTTTGGGGGTCTGACTGCGATCAGCCGCTTTCTGCTTTTGGTGAGACATGTTGGGGATGTGATGCCGACATTAAATCTGAATTATAAAATCACTCAGCGTCTTCATTTCACGCTCCCCACATTGGTGACCAGACGTGAGAATGGATGAAAGGCGTTCCCCCGTTGCAGACTCGTCAGAGGCGGCCCGAGCAAGCGCCGTCGCCATCAAGCTCCCAGAATTCTGGCAGAACGACCCGAACTCGTGGTTCAAGCAGGCTGAGGCACAGTTCGCGCTTGCAGGGGTGACGGCAGACGAAACCAAGTTCTACCACGTCATCGCTAGGCTCGACGCCGCCACAGCACAATGCGTGCGGAGCGTGATACAGCAGCCGCCCGCCAGCGACAAATACGAGGTGCTGAAGGCTACTCTCATCGAGAGCTTCGTGCCCTCGGCCGAGGAAAGGGCCAAGAGACTACTGGCGATGTATGGCCAAGGAGGGCGCAGACTGATGGCCCTGATGGAAGACATGCTTCAGCTGAGGGAGGCAGACAACGACAGCTTCCTCTTTCAGCACATCTTCCTCAGCAATCTCCCGGCGCACATGAGAGGGACTCTGGCCAGCATGCGTTGTAAGACCCAGCAGGATTTCCGCGCACTGGCCCGGGAAGCACAGCGGCTCCTCAACTCCTGCGGCGAGCAGATGGCCACGGCAGCAGCGGCGGACCTCGGTGCGGAAGCCCAGGGCAGCGGGGAGCCGGAGACAGCGGAGCAAATCCCGCCCACCATGGCAGCGACGCGGCCGCGACGCAACAGACGAGACGACCTCTGTTACTACCACCGGCGATTCGCTGAGAGGGCATACAAGTGTGTGCCACCGTGCAGTTTCAAGAGCTTGGGAAACTCCAAAGCTGGGAACCGTTAGCAGCTACGGCTCTTGGCGAGGCCAACAAGCTGCTCTACATCACTGATGAAGGCTCCGGGCGACATTTCCTCATAGACACCAGAGATCAGGTGAGCTTCATCACCCCGACCTACGCTGACCGAGTGGCTGGACCCCGCGGCAACGGGGCAACGGCGGCGAACGGCTCGAACATCAGTACTTATGGTGAAAGGACCTTGTCTCTGTCCTTACACGGCCGCACTTATGAGTGGACTTTTATCATAGCGGCGGTGAGTTTCAACATGTTAGGTGCTGATTTCTTATGTTCACATGGGTTGTTAGTTGATCTTGCAAACAGACGCTTAATCAATGCACTGTCATTCTCTTCTATCCCCTGTGCAGCTCGAGTGTCCCCACCACCCGTGCAGGCCAACGTTGCCACAGCAGGCAATAAGTTTGACAAACTCCTCACCCAATTTCCAGCACTCACAGTTCCCAAATTTACGGCAACAGTAGCGAGACACGGGGTGGAGCACTTCATCTCCACAACGGGCTCCCCTGTCTTCACTAAAGCTCGGCGCTTAGACGCGACCAAGCTCGCCATAGCACGTGACGAGTTCGCCAGCCTGGAAAAGCTGGGCATTATTCAGCGCTTGAAAAGCCCATGGGCTTCGCCACTGCATATGGTCCTGAAAGCTGACGGCTCCTGGAGACCTTGCGGCGATTACCGCAGATTAAACAATGCTACAGCGCATGACCGCTACCCAATCCCTCACATCCAGGATTTTTCACTACATCTGGCAGGTGCGCGTATTTTTTCTAAAATAGACCTGGTCCGCAGCTACCACCAAGTCCCAGTCCGACCTGAGGACATCCCTAAAACGGCCGTAATAACCCCTTTTGGTCTTTTTGAGTTTCTGCGCATGCCGTTTGGCCTTAAAGGCGCGGCACAAACGTTTCAGCGTATGATGGACGCTGTGTTACGCGATCTTCCTTTCGTGTTTGTCTACCTCGACGATATTTTAGTCGCCAGCACGTCTGAGGAGGAACACGAAAATCACCTCACTACAGTTTTTCAGAGGTTGGAAGAACATGGGTTAATAATTAATCCAGCCAAGTGCCGATTCGGCGTGGCACAGATTGATTTTTTGGGACACCGCGTTTCCCCAGAAGGGGCAGTCCCATTGCCTGATAAGGTGCGCGCAGTGGCAAATTTTCCCCGACCACAAACGGTCAGATAGCTGCTGGAATTTTTGGGAATGGTAAATTTTTACAACCGTTTCCTCCCCCGCACAGCTCAACTCATGCAGCCATTATATGCCGCGCTTAGAAAGCAAAAGCCCTCCAACGCGGTCGTGTGGTCCCCGGAGCGGGAACGCGCGTTCGCGGAAGTAAAAAGAGCCCTGGCTGACGCCGCGCTTTTGGCCCACCCCGACCCCTCGGCCTGCATAGCGCTTACCACAGACGCATCAAATTTGGCCATAGGGGCAGTCGTGGAGCAGCATGTTGACGGGGTTTGGCAACCGCTAGCATTTTTTAGCAAATCCTTAAACGAAACCGAGCGCAAATACAGCACGTTTGACAGAGAGCTGTTAGCGCTTCATTTGGCCATCCGCCATTTCCAGTTCTGGCTGGAGGGTCGGAGTTTCACGGCTTTTGTCGACCATAAACCGCTCACTTTTGCGATGTCTAAAATCTCAGAACCTTGGTCGGGCCGGCAACAAAGGCATCTGGCCGCAATTTTGGAATTTACCACGGACATTCGGCACGTAGCGGGCAAACTCAACGTGGTGGCAGATTGCCTCTCCCGCGCCGTGACATCGTCAGGGCACATGGAGGCAGATCATACTACCACAGCCGCAGAGCGCAAGACCAACACGGAAGCGTACGCGGCCCCAGTTCACGTAGGGATAGATTACGCAGCCATGGCAGCAGAACAGGGTAGTGACGTGGACGTGCGCGCACTCCAGTCTGGACCAACAGGGTTAAGGCTGGAGAGCAGGGGTTTGTGTGACGGTGTGCCCCCCTTAATCTGCGACGTGTCAACCGGGCGACCTCGCCTAGTCCCGGCCACGTGGCGCCGCCGCGTTTTTGACTCGGTTCACTCCCTGGCGCACCCGGGAGTGCGCGCTTCGGTGAAAATGGTGGCGGAGAAGTTTGTTTGGCCGGGCCTGCGCAAGCAAGTAAAGGAGTGGGCAAGAACATGCATGTCTTGCCAATGTGCCAAAATTCACAAGCACACGAAAGCTCCTTTAGAACCGTTCCGAATCCCGGCCAGGAGGTTTGACCATGTGCATGTCGACCTCGTGGGCCCCCTACCGTCATCGCAGGGGTTCACACATCTTTTAACAATGGTGGACCGAACCACACGTTGGCCAGAAGCGGTCCCACTGACGTCAACTACGGCCGCAGAGGTGGCTCGCGTTTTTTTAACGACCTGGGTAGCGCGTTTCGGAGTCCCATCGGACATCACGTCCAATAGGGGGCCTCAGTTTGTCTCAGAGCTCTGGTCTGCGATGGCCAGCAGCTTAGGGGCGACAATCCATCGAACTACCGCGTATCACCCCCAGGCTAATGGTTTATGCGAGCGTTTTCATAGGTCTTTGAAGGCTGCCCTCAGAGCGTCACTAACGGATGCAGATTGGGTTAACAAACTACCGTGGGTTTTATTGGGGTTGCGTTCTGCGCCCAAGGAGGATCTAGACGCCTCCCCAGCAGAATTGGTTTTTGCACAACCTCTCAGGCTCCCCGGTGAATTCTTACCAGAACATCCAGAGCCGGGGCGCCTCCCAGCTCTGAGGCCACTAAGCAGCACGGGAGCGGACATGCTCCCGGGCCCGGTTCATCACACCTTTCCGCGGGTTTTTGTTCCCCAGGCTTTAAAAAATGCCGAGTTCGTTTTTGTTAGGCACGAGGCTTTAAAGCCAACCCTCTGCCCACCATATGATGGTCCATATAGAGTGCTGGAACCTGGAGATAAGCATTTTGTGCTTGATTTGGGGGACAGAAAAGAGACAGTCAGCATTGACAGACTCAAGCCTGCCTTCATGTTGAGTGACGAGCCTGTACGGGTGGCGAGAGCACCTCGACGTGGTAGACCCCCCCAAGGGACACGTCCCAGCCCCCCCGCAGGGATCACATAACCACTCTTTTCCTCAAGCTGCAGATTCCTTACAAGACAGCGCCGCTGGGACGCCGAGGCAGGCGTACAGCAGATTTGGAAGACGGTTGAAACCCAGACGACACACAGACTGATGTGAATGTGATAATGTGTTTTAAGATATGCTGTCGGGGTTATCATGGCAGTTTTAAGGCGGACATGGGGCATAGACTGTACTGTTACTGTTATCACTGTGTTTTAACGTGATCATGCCGTATAAATTATGCTGTTGGTGTGGTTGCTGAAATTTTTTTTTTTTTTGTGATCTAAAAGTGATGTCACCATATTCTGTGAACCAAAATATATTGTCTTTTCTTAGACGTTTGGGGGGGGCTGTAGCTCATATATCCATATCTGCACATGTATAGACACAGGGGATGTTTTGTGATTGCATGTGTGGAATGACCTCACGTCTCAGAAGAGGACAATAGGTCTGGACCGCCTGCAGAGAACAACGAGGAGATGGAGGCGCGGCGGTGAAGACCTGAAAAGACTTCCTGACCCCCTAGGGTCAGGCGAAGGAACGGGAGGACATTGGAAGGAGACACTGGATGATTAGAAGGATATGACAAGGATGTGTGATGTTGACTTTTGTTGCGTGATGTATAAGTATGGGGGTCTAACTAACTAACTAACTAACTTGCACTTATATAGCGCTTTTCTAGTCACAAAGACCACTCAAAGCGCTTTCACTAGTACTAACCCTCTATTCTAAGGGCCTATAGGAAACAGATATCTAGGGACAATTTAGAACAGCCAATTAACCTAACATGCATGTCTTTGGATTGTGGGAGGAAACCGGAGCCCCCGGAGTAAACCCACACAGCACAGAGAGAACATGCAAACTCCACACAGAAAGGTTCCAACCCCTCAGCCTTTTTCTGCTTTCTGCTTTTGGTGAGACATGTTGGGGATGTGAAGCCGACATTAAATCTGAATTATAAAATCACTCAGCGTCTTCATTTCACGCTCCCCACAGTGTGCATCCACAGGTGTGATTAATTCGTGTAATGCTCCTGTCCTGAGGATCATAGTCATGTGGTTACAGGTTCACTGAAATGAAATAAAACTAAATAGTATCACTGTGTTAGATTAAAAACACACACACAAAAAAAACACTTTTAAGGGATAATAATAATAATAATAATAATAATAATGATAATAATAATGACTTCAAGGCCTTTATTGCTTAGCAACAGCATTTAAAACCTAAGGTCTGCTACACATTAGTTTTTAAAGCAACACTATGTCACAATCTTGTTCCTTATCATCATCATCATCATCATCATCATCGTAGCAGTCTGTCGTGGGCGACAATGACTGTTTCATTTAGGTCTGATCAGATTCCTCCACGCAGCTCTGTCCTTAGCCTTCTGCTGCCAGGAACTCCTGTCTATGTCTAACTTCTTCAAGTTTCTTTTTACAGCAGGGGTGTCCAAACTTTTTTCACTGAGGGCCACATACATAAAAATATAGAAGGGGCTGGGCCACTTACTAGAAATTATGTATATAGCCTTAACTTTAGTGTATTAAAGTTAGAAAAATCAATTAAAAGTGGACAAATATGTTATATTGTTGAATATAATTAAAGACAAAACTGCCTTCATCACAGCTTTCCATAAATGGATCTTTACTGATTTATTCAGAAAAAGCTTTGGTAGCTCATTCTCAGAACAGCAGCCTCAGATTTCTTCTTAGACAGAAGATTTACAGTACAGAGAAAAAAACAATTAGGCTTAGCAACACACCTATTAACGTTTGTTTGAAATGGTTATCAACATTAACAGACTGAACTGGACTTAATAACAGGAGTGCATATAATTTTAGTAAATTATTCTGGTGAGTATCAGCTGCGCTGGGTATGTAAATCGGTCCATCCAGCCGCGGTGCTGATCCGACGCCACTCGTGCCAAAAATCCGGACAAATGTCACTTGATCAAGGAGCAAATCTGCATCAGATGAGATCAGCTGACTTTGCGTGCGCAGTGTGTGCGCTGTGCACAGCGGTGTGTACTCTGTGAGTTAACAAGAAAAACGCATATAAGAAAGTGGTGCGCAAAAGCAGGGTGGCGACAGAACTGATGCGCATTATTGATATTTGTCGCATGTCCACTCCCCGCAAAAAAATTAGCAGCTGTGCGGTGTCTGTGGCATCAGTGCTCTCATAGCATGCAATGGAGTAAAAATCAAAAGCACAAGCTTTATCAGACAGTTGCAGTTTAGCACATTATTTCGGCGACTTTAACGAGGCAGTGTTTTATCAAGTCTCCATCTGAAAAAGGCTTGCCATGTCTTGCGATGAATTGGGCGACCTCATAGCTGGCTATTGTAGCCTTTTCCTGGACTTTTTGAGCACGAAAAAAATACTGTTGCTGACCCTGCAGGATAGCTACCATTTGCTTTACTTTCTGCTCTCACTCAGCACCAGTGTAGGATGCATAGGCCTGATGTTTAGTTTCATAATGATGTCATACATTATACTCTTTCATAACTGCCACAGTTTCAGTGCAGATCAAACAGACACACTTCCCCTTGAACTCTTTGGAGAAATATTCACTGTCCCACCGTGTCTGAAATTTTCTGCACTCACTTTCTACCTTTCGCTTCTTTGGTTCTGCCATGTTGAGTAACTTGGGGTAAATTTATTCTGTGATTGTCCTTTTTGGTGGAGCAACTGCCTTGATCAACAGTAGCTCCCCCTGGTGTTAAAACTAAGAAGTGCAATACACTCAGGCAAAAGTTGAAGTGTGGGCCATATTCTATTCTATTTAAAAAAATTCTTGCGGGCCAATTAAAAATGGACCGCTGGCCATAGTTTGGACACCTCTGTTTTACAGTGTCTTTAAATCTGAGCCTTGGTCTACCCTGATTGCGTTTGCCCTCGCATAACTGAGTAGAGTAACTGCCGAGGGAGATGCTGGTGATCCATCCTCTCAACATGTCCGAGCCATCTCAGGTTCATCTGTATTAGCATGTCCTCCATTGATGGTAGACCAGCTCGTTTCAACACTTCTATGTTGGTTATCTTGTCTTTCCATGAGATGTTCATCATGGTTCGAAGGTGTCTCATCATGTACGCGTGGAGTTTCTTCACCTGCACTCTGTAGACAGTCCAAGTTTCAGCACTGTACAATAAAGTAGCCAGTACTGTCGCTCTGTACACTTTGCATTTCACACAGATTGACACATGTCGATTGTTCCACAGTCTCTCCCTCAAGTTTCCAAACACAGCGCTCGCTCTTCCCATTCTGAGAGCTAGTTCGTCCTCCAGCCTAGCATTCTCTGAAACAGTACTCCCTAGGTACTTGAAAGTCTTGCACTTGACTAGTGGCTCTGTACCAATGCTGATCTCTTCTGGTAGTGATGTTGATAACTGGAACTTTGGTGGTTGATAAAGGCACTCTGTCTTCTTGATGTTGATTTGGAGGCTGAATTGGCTAGCTGCTCTTGCAAATTTCTCCACTTAAGATTGCATATCTTCCACGCTGTGTGCAACTAGAGCACTGTTGTCGGCAAAGAGCATTTCTCTTACTATCTTTATCGATGTCTTACTCTTGGCTTTAAACTGTGCCACATTGAACAAGTCTGCTTCTTTCCTTGTTTGAATGTATACTCCTTCTGAAGTGTCTTTGAAGGCCACCTCAAGCATGGCTGCCAGATATAGCAAGAAGAGTGTAGGTGCCAGCACACACTCTTGTTTCACCCCTTTGCTTACTGAAAAGTCTTTAGATACTGAACCACTCATTGCCACATTTGCTTGCGTACCTGTATGGAGTGCCTCGATCAGGCTGACAAACTTCTCTGTACAACCATATTTCTTGAGTACCTGCCAAAGTCTTTGTCGCAAAACAGTATCGAAGGCTTTACTGAAGTCTATGAAGACTACATAAAGCGGCATGTTCTGTTCGATACACTTTTCTTGAACTTGTTTCAAGCAGAAAATCATGTCCATTGTGCTTCTTCCACTTCTAAAGCCGCACTGGGTTTCCGGTAGTACATTCTGTGAGATGTGTTCACTGAGTCTGTTAAGTAGTACATGTGAGAGAGTCTTACCAACAGTGGCTAGTAGTGATATACCTTGGTAATTTCCACAGTCCTTCCTGTCACCTTTCTTGAACAAAGGCACAATACTTGCATCCTTCCAGTCTCGAGGTATTTTCTGGGCATCCCATATCTCTTGGATGAGCTTGTGCAGGCAGTTGGTCAGCTGAACACCACCAAATTTCCACACTTCTGCTGGAATTCCATCCCTTCCTGGAGCTTTACCATCCTGTGTTGTCCTGATAGCTGCCATTAGTTCATCAAAATTTGGTGATTCATCCAGACTTGATACAGCTGGTCGCTGCACTAGAGCTTCTTTAGCCTCTTCAGTGAGATCCCCAGGGTTGTTTAGTAGTTGGTCAAAGTGGTCTGCAAATCTGTCCAGGATCTTGTCTTTCTCCTGCAAAACTGTTTCACCATCCATAGCCTTTAGTTGGATCAATCCTCTTGGTTTAGAGCCATAGATTTCTCTCAAACCTGTGAAGAATGTATTCATGTCCTTCCTGTCTGCTGCAGTTTGAAGTTTCTCCGCTTTTTCATCCCACCAGTTGGACTTCATTTCTCTGGTGTACTTCTGTAGCTCACTCTGAGCCTTTGAGTATTTCTTCTTCTTCGACCTTGTGTTACACTGTAGGTTTTCCTGCCTAGCTGTATTCCTCGCTTCTAGTAGTTTCTTCAGGTGTTCATCATGCTCAAACCAATCTTGATGTTTCCTCTCAGGGTAGCCTAATACATCACTCGCAGTCTGATACACCATATCCTTCAGTGTTGCCCAGTTCTCTTCTATGTCATTCTCTGAGTTGTTGCTGTCCCAGTCTTTCAAGTTTTCATCCATTTCCTGTGTAAGTTCTTCCTGCTTCTTTTGGCCTTTCAGTGCACTAGTGTTTAGCTTCCGTGGTGGCTTCGCACCCGTCCTGCAGTGCTGTTTTCGTCTGCAAATCCTTAATCTAGATCTCAGCATAACATGATCAGTACCACAGTCCGCGCCTCTCGTTGCTCTGGTGTCCAATACATCCCTTCTGTCTCTCTGCCTGACTATGATGTAGTCTATTAAGTGCCAGTGCTTGGATCTTGGGTGCATCCATGTCTTCTTGTGTGTGTCCTTGTGCTTAAATATAGTGTTGGTTATTACAAGGTTGTACTCTGAACATAGTGCAAGTAGAAGTTCTCCATTTGCATTGCACTTGCCTACTCCATGACTGCCTAGCACTCCTTTCCATTTCTCGGTGTCCAAACCAACTCTGGCATTAAAATCTCCAATGAGTATCAGCCTGTCATCAGTCGGTACATGCCTGATAGTCTCACGTAAATCACTGTAGAACTCTTCCTTCACCTCCTCTGTGTTGGTCATTGTTGGGGCATATACACTGATGAGTGTGGCATACATCTTCCGCTGTAGTGGGAGTCTCATAGTCATTATCCTGTCATTGATTGGCACCGGTTCCTCATCAAGCATTGCTGCTATCTCCTTTCTAACTGCAAAGCCCACTCCTGCTTCTCTCCTTTCTTGAGTTGATCTCCCACTCCAAAAGAAGATGTACCCATGGTCTTCCAAGCTGTCATATCCAGGCAATCTTGTTTCACTAAGTGCAGCTAATGTCTACATTGTACCTGTTCATTTCCAGGGCCACAAGCGCGGTCTGTCTTTCTTGTCGCTGTGATGTTGTTCTGTCCAACAGAGTGCGTACATTCCATTCTGCTACACACATGGTTGCTGTTTTCCTCTTCTTTTGTCTTCCTGCTCCTAGCTTACTTTTCACTGCCTGTCGGAGTGTGAACAGATCAGCGCGGACCTTGTAAGCCTGGGCGGCGTCCGAGCCGGTATGAGTTGCTTTCTGATTGACCATTTCATGAAACTGCTTGCAAAGTATTTGAGTACTGCTAGCTTTTGCTGGACTAGCAGCACATTCTTGGCAGATAAAGGTAATATCAGTGGCAAGGACAAGCCAAGACAAACTGACTTCAGTATCTGTTGCAGTGACTGACCAGATGATAGGTTTGTTTATCTCTGCTCTTTGTGTAGTGTATGTCACAATGCACCGACTGGCACAGTCCACCACAGACCTTGTGACAGATGTGTTTATCTGCCAGGATGTCCAGTCTCACCCTGTGTAACTGGGAGTGGTGACAGATATTGTTTTCAGTTCTGCCAGGATGCCCTGTTTCACCATCCACGCCCTCGGAAGGGCGGGGATGCCGGTTGAGTCGCCGACGGCCCGACCCATAAGACAGGTAGTACCGGTTTTCATGGTTATCTGGTAGCAAGCAAGCCAATGCCTGACCTGACAAAAAAAAAAAAGAGAGAGAGAAAAAAAAGAGGGGATGTAAGTCTCAGTTAAAAGCTGCCAATTTCTGACCAAAATGTCATGGTAGCCCTCGCGGGCCACCAATAAGACGCACACAAGTCCACCAGTGAGTTTTAGTGAGTTTTATTACGGTGAAAGGGTGTTTACACAAGCTGCTGAGTAGATGACAGAGTCCTTGCAGAACAGGAAGCATAGGCTATACAGCACTCTACGGGTCCAGGGCAGGAAACAGTCACACACAGACAAGCTAGGTAATAATTGCACCTGGACTGCTAAAGCAGGGACTTACAGCACCAATTACACCGGAGGGAATAAGGCTATACAGCTCACTTACTATGCCGATGAACAGACGGTCAAGCCCTTAGGCAGCTCAGGTGAAGATAGTCCAGGCATCCGTGACGATGAGTGAACCGGAATAACGATCAGTAATGTGACCATTAGTGATCAGACACTGCTGCGTCGTAATGACGCTAACACACAGCTTAAATAACCAGGACTGATGACAGATGACACAGCTGACCGACCGTTGACAGGCGGAAACCCCTCCGAGCACTTTCACAATAAGAGCCCGGACAGGCCAAAATACCGCCCGCAGCTGTCAAGGCCGGCAGCGAGACATAACTTTAACCCGAGCGCGATCAGAACCGACGCTCGGGTCATAACAGTACCCTCCCTCCACGGGCGGACTCCGGACGCCCCAAGGGACCACCCTGCCCCCCCCGCCCCCCCAGGGTGGGAGGTAGGGGGACAGGTACGGAGGGAGAGAAACCAACCAACAAAAACAAGACAAAGACCAGACAAAAAAAAAACAAAAAACACAGGAAATACATGACTCTGGGGAAAAACAAAACTAAGACCAGACAAGAAAAACATACAGGAAATACATGACTCTAGGAAAAAAAACAAGACTAAGACCAGACAAAAAAAACCATACAGGAAATACATGACTCTGGGGGAAAAAAACAAGACTAAGACCAGACAAAAAAAACACAGGAAATACATGACTCCGGGGAAAAACAAGACTAAGACCAGACAAGAAATACATACAACTACATGATTCTGGGGAACAAAAAAAAACAAGACTAAGGAAAAGAAAACACATGACAAAACAAGGCTAAGACAAGACTGAGACTCACAAGGGAAAAAAAAAACAAGAGACAAAAAAATGCTCTAACTAGACAATGGCAAAGACTTACAAGGTAACAAGAATGCTCGAACTTGACTAAGACTATGACATACAAAGAAACAAGGGGGTAAACAAAAATTGCTCGGACTAAACCGTGATCAAGACTGAGACTTAGGCTACAACAAAAAACAAGGGGCAATCTAAAATTGCTCAGACCTGACTAAGACTATGACAAACAAGAGGCAAACTAAAATTGCACAGACCAGACTAAGACTATGACTTGGAAAACAAGAAAAAAAACAAAAAACAAGAGGCAATCTAAAATTGCTCAGACCAGACTAGGACTATGACTTTGGACACAAGAAAAAACAAGAGGCAATCTAAAATTGCTCAGACCAGACTAAGACTATGACTTGGAAAACAAGAAAAAAAAACAAAAAACAAGAGGCAATCTAAAATTGCTCAGACCAGACTAGGACTATGACTTTGGACACAAGAAAAACAAGTGGCAATCTAAAATTGCTCAGACCAGACTAGGACTATGACTTTGGACACAAGAAAAAACAAGAGGCAATCTAAAATTGCTCAGACCTGACTAAGACTATGACAAAACAAAGAAACACGAGACAATTAAAAAAAAAATTGCTCGATCTTGACCTGACTAAGACTATGACTTTGAAACAAGAAAAAAACAAAACAAGAGGCAATCTAAAATTGCTCAGACCTGACTAAGACAAAACAAAGAAACACGAGACAATTAAAAAAAATTGCTCGATCTTGACCTGACTAAGACTATGACTTTGAAACAAGAAAAAAACAAAACAAGAGGCAATCTAAAATTGCTCAGACCTGACTAAGACTATGACAAACAAGAAAAAACAAGAGGCAATCTAAAATTGCTCAGACCTGACTAAGACTATGACAAAACAAAGAAACACGAGACAATTAAAAAAAATTGCTCGAACTTGACCTGACTAAGACTATGACTTTGAAACAACAAAAAATTACAAGAAGTACAAGACAAGAACTGGCACCATAAGGGCCCACAGAAAATCCCACAGTACATGAAACAGTCAGGTGGCCTGCCCCAGTCCCATGCCCCCAGGAATACGTCCTCTGGTGGCCGAACCAGGTCACCCCGTAACCCACACAGTATATTGGGTGGCCAACCCAAGATGCCAAATGCTCCAAGCAGTTCCTCGGGTGGCCGACCCGCATACCACAACCAGCAGGACCGTGGAGGGATTGTGTGCAGCCGCTCACCTGAAAACAAAACAGGAGAGCGCCAATCTGTCAAACAAAATCCACCAATGGCCCCCAGCTGGTGGCTCCTGAGAGGGGAACAACCAAAACCCTGGGCCCCCTCGAATCCTGATTGGGCCGCAGCCGCACCTGCGCTGGACCCCCACTGGACCTTGTCGGACCCCGATTGGGTCAGGACGGACCCAGATTGGGTCACCGCTGCACCCACGTTGGACCCCGACTGGGTCACCTCGGCCCATGCGTCGGACCCCGACTGGGTCAGGACGAGCCCCGATTGGGTCACCGCTGCACCCACGTTGGACCCCGACTGGGTCACCTCAGCCCATATGTCGGACCCCGACTGGGTCAGGACGGGCCCAAATTGGGTCACCGCTGCACCCACGTTGGACCCCGACCGGGTCTCCTCGGCCCAAACGACGGACCACGACTGGTTCAGGACTGCTCTGGTGACGACCTCCATCTCCGAACCTGGAACCCCCGGTCCCGTGACCTTGACTGGCTCTGGACCGGCAACGCTGTGGAGGTGCTCAGAACACAAGGAAGAACCGGGATCAGTTCCACCGGCAGCGCCACAGCCCAGCGAGACGAGCTCGGGTGCAGCGGCTGGCTGCCCCTCACTCGCCCCCCCATGAGGCAGGCAAAAATGCTCTAACACACCATACAGGAAAACAAGAAAGAGCACTTGCCTGCACTCGAGCTCTGGAGCCGTCCAGGACTTCGCCGATCCAGGTTCAAGAAGATGCTCGTCGTCGGGCTCCCACTCGGCTGTGTCGGGTTCCACAACCGGCCTGATGGTCTCTGCAGCTGGATCCTCATGCGCAGACGTCCATGCCAATAACCCATATGGCGTGGAGGCAGAGGACCCTGAACCTGCTGACTCGGGCTGCATCCCTGAAGAACCTTGGGGACGCTCTCTCGTCGGCTCTGGCTCCTCACTGCAGTCCGTTCTCCTCCTCTGTCCAACACAAGGCTGCAAGACCAGGATGTCTCCCAGAGCTGCAGGCCTCCCCCTCGTTCGCCGGCGTGGGACTGACGCCGAGGACCGCTCCGCAGGAGGAGACACAGAGGCAGCAGGTTTAATATAATTGGCTACAGCTGGGGAAAGAAACTCAGGGAGCTGCGTACCCTGAGCTTCACCCCCAGGAATCAGACAAGACAGATCACTATTACTACAAGGAAAGTGAACTTGGACTTGCCTGTCTCCCGGGGGGAGGATGTTATCAGCTGTAGCGAACGTTGCTCCTTCCCTCGCTTGCTGAATGCTGAAAAACCCAAGAACAGAGCCCACCGGCGCAGGACTCGGCTCACACTCAGCAGCTGGCTGGTTGAGGGGGTCATCCCGGCGGCCCGGAACTGGATCTGGAGCTGGAGCTTGCCGAAGATGCGCCCGGCTGTGACGCCGACGCCTTCGCCGGCCCCCAGATGGTGCGAACTCCCGAAAAGGATCCCTAGGCGAAAAACAGGTGTGCCTGTTCACCTGCTCCATGCCGCGTTCCTCCTCCATTATCAGGAACAGTTCGCGTTGGGCAGCGATGTCCTCCCTCCTAACGTCGACTTCCGGGTGGTTGGCGAAGCAGGGAGAGAGGTTACAGAGCACATCTTCGGCGGCGTCCAGGTACCAATGTATGCCGGGGCCGTAGTCCAACATGGAAGCGGAGATGAGTAACTCATCTACCGCTTCCAAGACACACGTCAGCACGTGACTCCTCGGTGACGGCATTCCTCGCATACAAAGGTCCCAGACAGGGAAAAACAACGTCCAAAACTCAACTCACTGGTGAAAAAGCGTCTCAAAATGGCGTCACCGTAAACGCTGTTTGGGCAGCAGTGTACTGTCATGGTAGCCCTCGCGGGCCACCAATAAGACGTACACAAGTCCACCAGTGAGTTTTATTACGGTGAAAGGGTGTTTACACAAGCTGCTGAGTAGATGACAGAGTCCTTGCAGAACAGGAAGCATAGGCTATACAGCACTCTATGGGTCCAGGGCAGGAAACAGTCACACACAGACAAGCTAGGTAATAATTGCACCTGGACTGCTAAAGCAGGGACTTACAGCACCAATTACACCGGAGGGAATAAGGCTATACAGCTCACTTACTATGCCGATGAACAGACGGTCAAGCCCTTAAGCAGCTCAGGTGAAGATAGTCCAGGCATCCGTGACGATGAGTGAACCGGAATAACGATCAGTAATGTGACCATTAGCGATCAGACACTGCTGCGTCGTAATGACGCTAACACACAGCTTAAATAACCAGGACTGATGACAGATGACACACAGCTGACCGACCGTTGACAGGCGGAAACCCCTCCGAGCACTTTCACAATAAGAGCCCGGAGAGGCCAAAATACCGCCCGCAGCTGTCAAGGCCGGCAGCGAGACATAACTTTAACCCGAGCGCGATCAGAACCGACGCTCGGGTCATAACACAAAAAAGTGCAATTTTATGGGTAAAAAGCTGCAACTTTAGCAAAAAGACAAAAAAAGGTGTAAATTTCCAACTATTTACAACCTAAAAACACTGCAGATCTAAGATTTGAGTAAAATGCTGCAAGTTTAAGCTTTTTTTTTTTTAAACTGCAAATTCAGTGTTCCTTACAGGAACACTGAAAAGGCCACAACCACGGCGACCATGACCCCAGTCCCAACAGTCAACCACAGGGCTTTTTGTTGTTGGTGACTAAAGTCGTTCCCTGTGATTCACTGCTGGGACCGAGGCCACATCCACTCTCTGCTCAGTAATGACACCAAAAAAGAGCTGTTGAAGGCAATGTGGGCTCACTCAGGCTATGAATGAAGTGACATTCAATCTGTCAAATCTTGGTGTTGTGGTGGCACAACGGGAGGTCTTGCTCCCACCCAGTGGCTTGGAGAATAGGGTGAGAAATTGAAATGCGGGAGGAAAAAGGAGAAGATGCAAAGGTAGGTGCCAGAACGCCAGGGGGAGAAAACTATGTGAAGATGTGCCTTCACACCTGGGATGCCAGGTGTGAATATATTGTGTTGTGATGTGCTCTATTGTAATGCATGTACTCCTGGTGCCAGGGAAGGGAGTGTAAGCTGTATAAAAGGTTCATTTTTGCAATCCCGGAATTTCCCCGTTGTGGGACTAATAAAGGCTTATCTTATCTTATCTTATCTTATTTTGGCACCCAGAGTTCAGTCTGACTTGATGATGGAGGAATAAAGTCTGTGTCTGCAATGCTCGTGTCTCATCTTGTCAATCCTCTACAGTGCACTATCAAAATAATTTTGCAAACATTATCTTGAGGTGAAAATCTAATATAGTGCTTCATTAAAATATACAGAAGAGCCATACTGTGCTTTGTTTTTTAAGAGAACAAGACCTTCCTGGTAAGATTTGAACCCAGAACTTCCTACTTTCCAAGCACTCACCAAAACACCTTTAGTTTTCACTCTTTCCCGAATGATAAATGTTCAACTGAAAGGACTCCCAACAGCCGTAGTAAAGCATTTAAACTTAATGTGCACTACATAATGTTTTCAAATGCAGAGAAGAGGTATGTTGTACTTTAGAAGAATGATACATTACCAGAAGGATTTGAATCCAGGACTCCTGAATAACAAAGGAGTATCTTAACCCCTACACCACACTACAGCTTTGAAGTACACACTCAAAAAAAAAAAAATTCACTGACAAGACAAAATGGCTGGCAGACGTTTCCTAAACATGATTTTTTTTTTTTTACATTAACAGAATTGCATGAAATTTGGTGGTAAGCTGAATATTACTGTTGTAATAGTGAGTCTGAAGTTTCATCAAATTTGAATCAGTATATCTAGAGTTAAACCAAAAACTACATGCCAAAGAGAAATTGCACAACTTGATTGGCCTTGAAAATCAAAGCAGAATGACATTTTTGGATAATTTTAACAACTTTTCATTATTAATGTCTGTAGATGATCTCGGATTAATTTCAAGCAATTTGGAGGAGTTAATTTTGAGTTCACGTGCACATTTTTGAAAATGTGGTGTAGAAAACTCAATTTTCAGAGTTTGCCACCACTGACAAAATGTTGTGGAAGGTTTCAGTGAATAATATGATGAAAGAATTTTCAGTCTAGGCCCAGCTGTTAAGATATTTGCAAAAACATAAAACTGTTTATTATAGCGCCACCTATGTATGCAGTGCCTTGATTTTTTTGTCTCTGAGTAGTGAAGAGAGTTTCTGATCAGACTGTAAAATTTGAAGTTTCCACATATTACCATTTTTGCTCCCCATGCACTTTTACCGGAGAAAAATAAGAATAAGAATAATCAGAACAAAAACAATAGGTTTCCTGCAGCATAGCTGCTTGGAACCCTAATAATAATAATAATAATAATAATAATAATAATAATAATAATAATAATAATAATAAATTTTATTAAATTGTGCACATTTGGAACTTGGATCAAAGTGTGGCTACAAAAAAATTCGAAAGAATGTGCTACTTAAAGGTGACAACATTGTGACATCCTGGCAGTAGGTGTCTTACTGTTGCCCCACTGTCATACTGTACTGCTTGGTAGAGACAAAGACCAACATGCAGGACAGACTATTCTACACTCTGTTTTTGGGTGATTATGAGCCAGATACAGCATTCCAAGTGAGGACTCTTTTGTGGTATGAACTTAATATAAGGCGACAAAATGTGACATGTATGACGTTATATTTGCGCCATATTTCTGAGCAAGGAAATGGAGATTTTAAGCAAGGAGTCACAGATTTTGAATGAGAAATTATCGAGTTTGAGCACAAAAATGTGTTTTTTGCAAGAACTTAAGATTATAAAGTGTGTGCTGACAATATATTTTCCTCAGAGTTCCTTTCTGCTTGCTTGCATCCTCTCTCTCTTGCTTGCTCAACCTCTCTCTCTCCTCGCACTCAACTCTACCTGTGCGCTTGCTGCACATGACACAGTGCTATGAATGTGCCACATTTTCAACCAGTCAGGAGTCAGACAGGGCGAATCATGGTTGTCTGGTTCTTCCTCCAATAGAACCAAGGCACAGATGTAATGGCATAGACATCAGCCAAGTTATGCAATTGGCTATGACAACATTACCGGCCACTGTAGTCTCGTCATCCAGGAGCTCAGATGTAAATATTATAATTGTCTTGAACCCATAAAAAAATATCCATCCATCCATCTTCAACCACTTTTCCGGAGGTCCAGGTGGTGGAGGCAGCAGTTCCAGCAGAAAAGCCCAGACTTCCCTCTCCCCAGCCACCTGCTCCAGCTCTTCAGAGAGGATACTAAGGCGTTCCCAGACCAGCTGGGAGATATAGTCTCTCCAGCGAGTCCTGGGTCTGCCCTGGGGTCTCCTCCCAGTGGGACGTGCCCGAAACACCTCAAGTGGGAGGCGTCCAGGAGGCATCGTGATCAAATGCCCATACCACCTCAACTGGCTCCTTTCAATGTGGAGGAGCAGCGGTTCTACTCTTAGCCTCTCCCAGATGACTGGGCTCCTCACCCTATCTCTGAGGCTGAGTCCAGCAATCCTACGGAGAAAGCTCATTTCAGCCGCTTTTATCCGCGATCTTGTTCTTTCAGTCATTACCCAAAGCTCATGTCCATAGGTGAGAGTAGGAACGTAGATTGACTGGTAAATCGACAGCTTTGCCTTAGAGCTCAGCTCCTTCTTCACCACAACAAACCAGTACAACACCCGTATCACTGCAGATGCTGATCCGATCCATCTGTCAGTCTCTCACTCCATTCTCCCCTCACTCGTGAATAAGACCCCAGGAGCCTGTCCCCAACCCGGAGAGGACAGTCCACCTTTTTCTGGCTGAGGACCATGGACTCGGACTTGGAGGTGCTGATTCTCATCCCAGCCGCTTCACATTCAGCGGCAAACCGTCCCAGCAAGAACTGTAGGTCATTGCTGGATGAAGCCAACAGGACGACATCATCTGCAAACAACAGAGATGAGATCCTGTGGTCACCAAGCATGATACTCTCCGTTCGCTGGCTGCGCCTAGAAATCTTGTCCATAAAAATTATGAACAGGATCGGTGACAAAGGGCAGCCTTGGCGGAGTCCAACTCTCACTGGGAATGAGTCCGATCGAGTGTTGGCAATACGAACCAAACTCTCACAACAGTTGTACAGAGACCGAATAGCTCGTAACAACAAGCCCGATACCCCATACTTCCGAAGCACCCCCCACAAAAAACCATGAGGGACGCGGTTGAATGCCTTCTCCAAGTCCACAAAACACATGTAAACTGGTTGGGCAAACTCCCACGAACCCTCGATAATTCTTGAGAGGGTAAAGAGCTTGTCCGATGTGCCACTGCCAGGACGAAAACCACATTGCTCCTCCTGAACCTGAGGTTCGACCAACAGCTGGACTCTCCTCTCCAGTACCTTGGCATAGACCTTCTCAGGGAGGCTGACGAGTGTGATCCCTCTAAAGTTGGAGCACACCCTCCGGTCCCCTTTTTTGAAGAGAGGAACCACCACCCCAGTTTGCTATGTCAAAGGCACAGCTCCCGACCTCCACGCAATGTTGCAGAGGCGTGTCAACCATGACAGCCCTACAACATCCAAGGCTTTGAGGTACTCAGGGCGAATCTCGTCCACCCCCGGGGCCCGGCCACCAAAAAGATTTTTAACCATCTTGGCAACCTCAGCCCCTGTGATAGGCGACTCGTCCCCCTCGTCCACAAGCCCTGCTTCCTCTGTGGAAGGCGTATCAGTGGGATTGAGGAGATCCTTAAAGTATTCCTTCCACCGCCCGACGATTTCCCCAGTCGAAGTCAACAGCGCTCCATCCGCACCATACACAATGTGGACAGGGAGCTGCTTCCCCCTCCTGAGCCGCCGGACAGTTTGCCAGTCTCTTCGAGGCCGACCGAAAGTCTTGTTCCATGGCCTCACCAAACTCCTCCCATACCCGAGTTTTTGCTTCAGCAACCACCCGAGCTGCACTCCACTTGGCCTGCTGGTACACCTCAGGTTCAGGTTCAGGTTACTTTATTTGTACCCGTAGGTAGATTTGATTTGCAGTCAGGTGACATCCGTATTTACAAACTACAAATACATTCAACATAAACACAAACACAGGCACACATGAAGCTGACTACAAACATGATAAAAATGCTCAAGGCTCCATCAATCAGGATATAAGACAAAGAGATGAGAGAAAAAACAGAGATAAGAGAGAAGGGTCATATTAAAAAGTTAAAGACTAGTCAAAGAGGTTAAAAACTCAAAAGTCTAAAACCCAATAAAAGATTTAGAACCCAAATAAAAAAAACCCTACAAAAATAAGTAAATATAAAATGAAATCAATAAATAGGTAACTAAATTATGTGCAATATATTGTTACAACTTGTTCAACTCTTTGACAGCAGCAGGAACAAAGCTGTTTTTGTAGCGCTGGGTTTTACTTTTTGGGACAGCAAACCTCCGTCTTGCGGGAAGAAGCTGAAAGTGGCAGTGCAAAGGGTGGGAATCATCATTTAAAATGGAGGTAGCAATCCTCTGTACCTGTTTGGTGTACAGGGATGTCAGGCTCAGCTGTGACTCACCAAGCAAACGACTGGCCCATCTAACTACCTGATCCAAGGATTTCCTCTGTTTCAGTTTTATCTGACCAAACCATGACACTAAAGAAAAGGATAAAACAGATTCAACTAGAAAAGCACTCGGAGAGCGCAGACCTCCGCCAAGCGCCACAGTTCCCCCCATACAGTGTTTGTGTGTACGTTGTCAGATTCCTTGACCATGAAAACATCTGAGTAGCAATTGGATTCACAATGATAGGATTAGTGGTTCAGTAGTAAAAGCATTACCTCCTTGGCAGAGGTAATAAACTGAAGTGTTGGTGTTGTGTCCATGTCCTGCATCTGCAAACTCCCAGGCTGGGGGCGTTGCAATTGAATGAATGAATGAATGAATTAATCTTTATTTTGAATAGATTAAGAGTACAGGTTAAAAGAAAGTGAATAATATAACAAAGGGGGTAATAAAATCCAACAAGGTCAAATTAGACAATAGCTCCTCTGATTATACAATTCAACATACGTTATCCGAAATATGTGATGGTTGAATCCGCAGCTTATATTGCCCACCCATGTTCCATCCAAGAATTCAAAAGAAAAAACAAAAGAAGTCATGACACAACTGCGTACAACCCACAGGCCAATGGGTTATGTGAGCGTTTTAGATCACTGAAAGCAGCACTGAGGGCTTCACTGACGGATGCCAATTAGGTAGACGGGTTGGCGTGGGTTTTATTCAAAATTCAAACGTTTATTTCAAACTCAGGGTTCATATTAAATGCAGAACTAAAAGTAGAAAATAAATAAATAAAAGTATATACAGATCAGCAGACAGTCGGCGGTCTTGTAACAACAATAACATACAATATCGGACTCAGTATAAAATGGAACGCCACCACTTCCAAATGCTGGAGTGAAGTGTGAGTGACGAGTTGACAATTGCTGATATAAGATGATTGTTACATGGCAGCAACCTTCTCATCAAACTGTAAACATTGTTACGTATCAACTCGCCAAAAGACGGAATGTTCACAGACACAAACATCTTGCTTGCACTCGACCTTCGTGGTACATCTAATCTTTATCTTTATTGGGGTTGCGCTCCGCGGCCAAAGATGATTTGGAAACTTCCCCGGCAGAGAGCTTCTTTTTGCAGAGCTACTATGGCTGACCGGGGAATTTCTGCCAAATAATCCAGCGGCGGACAGCTGGCCGTCTGAGCTTTTGCAGCGTTGCGCAAACACAGGCACACAGCACGCTGCCGAGCAGCTCGTTTTTGCGCAGCGCCTATGGCTGGCCGGGGAATTTCTGGCAAATAATCCGGCGGCGGACAGCTGCCCGTCTCAGCTTTTGCAGCGTCGCGCAAACACAGGCACGGTGGCGGGCCCAGGCCACCAGTGTTTTCCGCGTGCTTTTGTGCCTAAAACGTTGAAGAACGCGGAGTTTATGTTGGTCAGACACAATGACCAGCGCCCTCCATTGCGCCTGCGCACATGTTGAAAATAGCCGTATGTCACAGTGTTAAAGAATGCTTTAAAAAATTCCTGTATCCAGACGGTGATCCGGATCATCCCCAAAATTTAATCAGTTCTTCCTTGTACCATTTCCAACAATGCCTGAAAGTTTCATGGAGATCCGTCCAAGACTTTTTGAGTTATCTTGCTAACCAACAGACAAACAGACAGACAGACAGACAGACAGACAGAGACAAACAGACAAACACACAGACAAACCCCGGCAAAAACATTACCTCCTCCTGGCCTTTTCGGCCTGGCGGAGGTAATTAACGCCCCATAAAACACTGTCATTATGGTTCGGTCAGTTTGGAAGCGTGCAAGTTTCCTTAAACAATGCAAATGTTGCTGACCCTTTTTGCACACCCTTTCACAGTTCTCTTCAAAGTTTAAATTACTATCAATAATCGTCCCAAGATATTTGTAGGATTGTACACATTCAGTGGTCTGGCCTTTTAGTACGGTGACTTCGTGCCTGGTAGTTTTCCTCCTAAAGTCAATAATCATATCTTTATTAGTTTTTGTCGTATTTAGCTGCAGGTAGGAATCCTCACACCAGTGAACAAAATCATCAACTACTGGGCCATGGCCACTCTCACCATCCTGGAGGAGACTGACAATAACTGGATCATCAGCATACTTTATAATGTGTCTGTTGTCATGTCTGCTCCGACACATGTTTGTGTAGAGGGTGAAAAGTAGTGGTGACAACACACACCCCTGAGGATGCTTCGGGAGTCCCACAAGCCAACCAAGCCTGATAGGACTCCTTCTTCAGCTTAATGGCCCCCCTCATCACTGGTGTCCACCACTTGGTTTGGGGGTTGCCACCACGAGATGTCCCGATGACCTTGCGGCCGCAGCTCTGGGCCGCTGCTTCAACAATAGAGGTGGAGAACTTGGCCCATTCAGACTCCATGTTTCTAGACTCCCTCAGAATGTGGCTGAAGTTCTTCCAGAGGTGGGAGTTGAAGACCTCCTGGACAGGAGCCTCAGCCAGATGTTCCCAGCACACCCTCACTATACGTTTGGGTCTACCAGGTCTGAATGGCATCCTCCCCTGCCATTGGATCCAACTCATCACCAGGTGGTGATCAGTTGACAGCTCTGCACCTCTCTTTACCCGAGTGTCCAAGATATAAGGTCGCAGGTCTGATGACACAATAACAAAATCGATCATCGACCTGCGACCTAGGGTGTCCTGCTGCCAGGTGCACATATGGACACCCTTATGCTTGAACATAGAAGTCCAATAACTGAACACCACTCGGGTTCAGATTGGGCAGGCTGTTCCTTCCAATCACCCCCTTCCAGGTTTCACTGTCATTGCCCACGTGTGCATTGAAGTCCCCCAGTAGGACAATGGAGTCTCCAAGAGGAGCACCCTCCAGCACCCCAGTCAAAGACTCCAAAAAGGGTGGGTACTCTGAAACATCATTTGGTGCAGAGGCACAAATGATGGTCAGGACACGTTTCCCAACCCGAAGGTGCAGGGAAGCAACCCTTTCGTCCACCGGGGAAAACTCCAATATAGAGGCAGCAAGGTGGGGCGATATAAAAAAAATTCAAACGTTTATTTCAAACTCAGGGTTCATATTAAATGCAGAACTAAAACGAGTAGAAAATAAATAAATAAATAAATAAATAAATAAAAGTATATACAGATCAGCAGACACTCGGCGCTCTTGTAACAACAATAACATACAATATTGGACTCAGTATAAAATGGAACGCCACCACTTCCAAATGCTGGAGTGAAGTGTGAGTGATGAGTTGACAATTGCTGATATAAGATGATTGTTACATGCCAGCAACCTTCTCATAAAACTGTAAACATTCTTTCGTATCAACTCGCCAAAAGACGGAATGTTCACGGACACAAACATCTTGCTTGCACTCGACCTTCGTGGTATATCTAACAACCTTCTTAGGGAGTTATTATATGCAATGCGGATTTTGCTCCTAACAGCAACATTGCTATTTAACCATAAAGGCGAGCAGTACGTTGAGGTACAGAAGGTCTTGAACAACATACATTTGACATCAGGAGAACATCTATGGAAATTTTGCAACAGTAAATTTGTTTGAGCATAGAGTTTCCTGAGTTGCCTGTTACAATCAACATTGGTCTTATCAGGTTCAATCCACACACCTAGGTATTTGACTTTTTCAACAAAGTTCAGGCTATTACCACAAAGTGGCATAACAGGTTTCGACGTATTGACACCCTTCGGTTTGAAAGCCATACACATAGATTTAGTACAGTTGAACAAGATGTCATTTTTTTCACCAAATTTTTCACATACCGAAAGGATATGTTGCATCGCTGCAGTAGACAAACTTAACAAACAGAGATCATCAGCATAGAAAATGTGATTTAACAGTGCACCGTTAAAGGAGCCGCCCACATTAGTATTGTTCAACAGTACACTGAGATCATCAACATAGACATTAAACAACAAGGGTGACAGTATACCACCTTGTTTAACACCGTTGGTCACATGAAATTTGGATGAGGTGACATTGCCCCACCTAACAACCATAGACTGCCTTCTGTACCAGTATAACAGGATGCTAACAATGTAAATAGGAATACCTCGGTCGATCAGTTTTCTAAACAAACACCAGTGATTAATCCTGTCAAAAGCTTTGCTAGTGTCTAGGAACGTGACATAATGCACGGCTCAGGAGACACACACGCAGGCTCAGAATAGGTTTAACAGTTTATTTAAACAACAAGTGTATGTGTGGATGCGTGTCTGTGGAATGTGGATGTACTGATGGCGGACGTCAGCGTCAGGCACGGAGGCAGGAAACCGTACAGCCAGACAACCCTGGGGAGAGAGCACAGGGAGAAGGTGACGGGCACCAAACCAGTACAACAGGTAACAAGGGATTTGTTGGCTTACTTGGCAGGGCAGGTGGCAGGTGTGCACAAGGGCGAGTCCAGGAGACAGCAACCTGACGATGCACCTGACAGCAGCAACGAGATGGTGATGCAGAGGCGGAGTCCGCCGCCGGGGAAGATCCACCTGTGCACAGGGGAGAAACTGGAACACAAGAGGAGGTATGCTTACGCGGGAAATCTTGCTGGTAGGCGAGGGGGTTCTTCTGAAGCAAGTAGCCGAAGGGAACAGACGGCTTCAGGCCGAGGCCCAGGGCAGAGTGGCTTATATGCCACGCTGCTGACGAGGTGCAGGTGTGCGCTCAGCTGGCGCCGCTAATGAGCGGCGAGTTGTAACAGAACGTAGCATAGACACTAGTGGATTGGCTTCTGAAGTAGTCAACAAATTCATGGAGTAGGTAAACAGCCTTGTCAGTTGAAAGAGCTGACTTGAAACCAAACTGATTGTCGTTTGTCCACAGATAATCCTCAATTCTGTTCAGGATTAAACCCTCTAACAATTTGGATATAACATTTGCAATAGCTATAGGTCTGTAGTTGTTCATATCAGACAGACTGGCACACTTGTTTTTCACCAAGGGAATAATAACAGAGTCCATCAACATATCTGGCATGTAACCATGAACAAACATACAGTTAAAACACAATGACAACAGAATACACAAATTGAAATCAGCAGTGATGAGGCATTCACTGGTGAGACAGTCAGGGCCAGCTGATTTGCCTTTCTTGAGAACTTTGATCAGTGAAGCAACTTCAACAGGAGTAACAGCAGAAATATCGGAGGCATCAAACATGTCGTTATACAGGCAAATATCGTGCATAACAGAATCCTTCATTGAAACATTCTTGACTGAGTTGAAAATAGCTTCATATTGACATTTCCACTTTTCAGCAATATTAACATCACCAGTCACACCATCAATAGTGTTTGATCTAACAGACCGGTGGGAGCTCATAGCCTTCATTTGTTTCCAGAATTCTACCATGTTCAGTTCACTCATGTGACTAGCTAACTGGTCACATTTGATGCTTTCTTCATTGCACCTACATGCTCGTAGAGCATATTTGAACCTAGCCCTACAACTTTTCATGTTATCAAATATTGGACCAGAACGTGGTTTGCTATTACTCCTCCACCACAAAAAAGCATCCCGAGCAGCTGTGTGAGCCTCGCTAACAACATCATTCCAGCCTGGGACGTTATATTGGGTGGCCACACTGTGACTGGGAATGCATTCACTCACACAATAATTTAAAGCATCAACAATATCACTGTAAAACCTGTCGATATCATCCCTGTGTGCTGCACAATTACGGTCGTGACACCTGATGGCGTCCGTAGGAGCATGGATGTTACAGAGTTTCCTACGAGTAAGTTTCTTATATCTGGACAGGTCTGACGCTGTGGCATCACGCCATTTGTATGTCCTACTGCCCGTTGTGGCTGAGGGAGTTCCCCAGGGGCCACTTACAGCACTAGATACCTCAATATCCATAGATAAAGGTACATGATCGGAACTCACATAATCATACAGAACTTTGATATTGGACACGTTATCGTGGCCTGAGGATGTAGTCACACAGTGATCAAGCCATGATGTAGAGCCATGAGCCATGCTAACATGAGTAAAGGTATCACCTGGTAAGATAATCCTGTCCGAGATGTGCAAAGAGTAACTCTCACAAAAAGACACCAGTTCATTTCCAAAACAACTTGAACATGCTGTATTAGCGTTGAAGTCACCAACTGTATACACATATGGAGTTGGAAAATCCTCAGTGATACGTTTAACAAGACTCAGGCAGTGCAAGTATTTATCCAAGTTTTCAACACTGTCACAGGGGAAATATACACACAATATAAGACAGTGAAAGTCACCCAGGTTGACTTCAATACCTGTAACTCTTACGCACTCGTAAGTTTTCACAACGCAACTGTTTGCAAGTGACTTCCGCCATAGGATACCAACGCCGCCATAGGGGCGACCTAAGATAACACGTTCTTCCGTATCCATAAAAGAAACACCTTGTCCTATAAAGTCACCATGTAATCTGCTCAGAATAGACAATTCGTGTTCGAACAACCAGTGTTCCTGCAACAACACAATGCCATGGTTATCACATAAACTGGAGATCTCGTTAGATGAAGTTTTTACATTCTGGCAGCTGAATGGACATATTCTAAGATATTATAAGAATACACACTCCTGCTCGTCGCCTCTTGCCTGGGGCAACTCCAGAGAAGGCCAAGGTCCAGCCCCTGTCCAGAAGACTGGTTCCGGAACTGGAGCTGTGTGTTGAAGTGAGGCCGACTATATCCAGCCGGTATCTCTCAACCTCATGCACCAGCTCAGGCTCCTTCCCCACCAGAGAGGTGACATTCCACGTACCAAAAGCCAGTTTAGGAAGCTTGGGATCAGTCCGCCAAGGTCTCCGCCTTTGACCGCCACCTGATCCACATAGCACCGGACCTCATGATCCCTCCTCCAGGTAGTGAGCCCACTGGAGGGCGGATCCATGTAACTCTTTCTGGCTGAGCCCAGTCAGGTCCCATGGGTGGAAACCCAGCCACCAGACGCTAGCCATTGAGCCCCTCCCCCAGGCCTGGCTCCAGGGTGGGCCCCGGTAACCCCATACCGGGCGGGGTACACTGAATCCTTATTCTAGTATTTATCATGAGAGTCTGTTGGATCTGTAGCCCATGTATTTTGGCCCACATAGGCATAAGCATAAAGGGGATGCTGGAGATTGCATGTGTGGATTGACTTCACGTCCTGAATGGAACAATATGTCTGCACCACCTGCGGTTAACAACAAGAGGACGGAGGTACGGCAATAAGGGACTGAAAGGACTTCCCGACCTCCTAGGAGACAGGTGGAGGACTGAGAGACCGGAGGGGGAGTTAATGTCAATAGGGGGTTTTGACAGGGATATGTGATTCTCCCTTTGTGTGAAATGTATAAATGTGAAGGTCTGATGCAGCTCACTCTCTTGTGTTCTTGAGAGAAGGCTGGGGATGAAGTGCATGAATAAAACCTGAATTAAGAACCAATTCAGCTTCATTATTTCACGCTCCCCACATTGGTGACCAGTGACGTGTGAGAATGCCTGGAAATGCTCTCCACGATCAGGACTCATTGGAGTCTGCCCTAGAGAGCGCCATCGCCGTCAAAATGCCGGAATTCTGGCAGGACAACCCAGACTCGTGTTCCTCCAGGCGGAGGCACAGTTCACGCTCTCAGGCATAACGGCGGATGACACTAAGTTCTACCACGTCATCGCTAGACTCGACAACCGCACAGCTCGATGCGTGCGGAGCTTGGTACAGTAGCCACCCGCCGAAGACAAATACGGCAGATTGAAGGCTGCCCTCACCAAGTGTTTCACGCCCTCAGCCGAAGAGAGGGCTAGGAGGCTCCTGGCTATGCTCAACCAAGGAGGACACAGGCCAGTCACCCTGATGGAAGACATGCTGCAGCTGAGGGGGTCAGACAACGATAATTTCCTCTTTTTTTTTTTTCTTTTTTTTTTTGTTACTTATTTGTACCCGTAGGTAGATTTGGTTAAGTACATCTTCCTGACTAACCTCCCAACGCATATGAGAGGAACGCTGTCCAGCATGCGTTGTGACACCCAGCAGGATTTCCGTGAGCTGGCCCAAGAGGCGCAGAGGCTCCTCAGCTCCTGCGGCGAGCAGACGACCGCGGCGGCGACCCGAGGCAGTGACAAGCCGGAGACAGCCGAGCCAAGCCTACCAACAATGGCAGCGGCACGGCCCTGACGCGGCGGAGGTGATGGCCCAGCGGCAGAGGCGCGGCCCCGATGCAGCGGAGGAGAGGATCTCTGTTTTTATCATCGGCGGTTCGCAGAGAGGGCGCACAGGTGTGTGCCGCCGTGCAACTTCAAGAAGTCGGGAAACGGCAGGACCGAGAATCGTTAGCAGCTTCGGCTCTCGGCGAAAGAAATAAGCTGCTCTACATCACAGATACGAGCTCCGGGCGGCAGTTCCTTATAGACACCGGAGCCCAAGTGAGTTTCATCACCCCAACCTATGCTGACCGGGTGGCTGGCCCCCGTGGAAACGGGGCAACGGCGGCGAACGGCTCGAGCATCAACACCTACGGGGAAAGGACTTTGTCTCTGTCCTTGCATGGCCGCACTTATGAATGGACTTTTGTCATAGCGGCGGTGAGTTTCAACATGTTAGGTGCTGATTTTCTGTGCTCACACGGTTTGTTAGTTGATCTTGCCAATAGGCGGCTGGTAAATGCACTCTCTTTTTATTCTATTCCCTGTGCAGCTCGAGTGTCCCCGCCACCAGTGCAGACCAACATCGCCACAGCAGGCGGTAAGTTTAACACAATCCTCACCCAGTTTCCAGCACTCACGGTTCCCACATTTTCGGCAACAGTTGCGAAACACGGGGTGGAGCATTTTATCACTACAACTGGCCCCCCCGTCTTCGCGAAAGCTCGGCGCCTGGATGCTGCTAAACTCTCCATGGCGCGTGAGGAGTTCGCCAGCCTAGAGAGGCTGGGCATTATTCGCCGTTCGAAAAGCCCATGGGCTTCGCCGCTGCATATGGTCCCGAAAGCCGACGGCTCCTGGAGACCTTGCGGCGATTACCGCAGGCTAAACAACGCCACGGCGCACGATCGCTACCCCATCCCACACATCCAGGATTTTTCGGTGCATTTAGCGGGGGCGCGCATTTTTTCTAAAATAGACCTGGTTCGCAGCTACCATCAGGTTCCAGTCCGGTCGGAGGACATTCCTAAAACAGCGGTTATAACCCCTTTTGGACTTTTTGAGTTTTTGCGCATGCCGTTTGGCCTTAAAGGCGCCGCACAAACATTCCAACGCATGATGGATGCCGTGTTACGTGATCTTCCATTCGTGTTCGTTTACCTCGACGACATTTTGGTCGCCAGTACTTCAGAGGAAGAACACGAAAAACACCTCACTGCGGTTTTTCGGAGGTTGGGAGAGCACGGCTTAATAATTAATCCAGCCAAGTGCCAGTTTGGCGTTGCGCAGATCAATTTTTTGAGCCACCGCGTGTCCCCAGAAGGGGCAGTTCCGCTGCTGGATAAGGTGCGCACAGTAGCAGATTTTCCCCGACCACAAACGGTCAAATCATTGCAGGAATTTTTAGGAATGGTAAATTTTTATAACCGTTTCCTACCCCACGCAGTGCAGCTCATGCAGCCATTATACACCGCGCTCAGAAAGCAAAAACCCTCCAATACAATCGAGTGGTCCCCGGAGCGGGAGCATGCGTTCACAGAGGTAAAAAAAGCCTTGGCTGAGGCTGCGCTTCTAGCTCATCCGGACCCATCGGCCCGCATCGCGCTAACTACCGACGCATCAGATTTGGCCATAGGGGCAGTTATAGAGCAGCACGTCGCCGGTGTTTGGCAGCCGCTAGCATTCTTCAGCAAATCCTTGAGCGAAGCTGAGCGGAAATACAGCACGTTTGACAGGGAGCTGTTAGCGCTCCATTTGGCCATCCGCCATTTCCAGTTCTGGCTGGAAGGTCGGCGTTTCACCGCTTTTGTTGACCATAAGCCGCTCACTTTCGCGATGTCCAAAATTTCAGATCTGTGGTCGGGCCGGCAGCAGAGGCAGCTGGCCGCAATTTCGGAATTTACCACTGATATTTAGCACGTAGCGGGTAAACTCAACATAGTAGCAGACTGCCTCTCTCGCGCGGCCACAGCACCGGCGCGGGCAGGGGCAGATTATACTACGGCAGCCGCAAAGCAAAATAGCAGTGCGGAAGCGCACGCGGCCCCGGTTCACGTGGGGATAGATTACGCAGCCATGGCAGCGGAGCAGGGCAGAGATGCGGACATGCGCACGCTCCAGTCTGGACCAACAGGGTTAAGGCTGGAGAGCAGGTGTTTGCAAACCGGTATGCCCCCCCTAATCTGCGATGTGTCAACCGGGCGGCCACGCCCGGTAGTACCGGCCGCGTGGCGCCGCCGCGTTTTTGACTCGGTTCACTCCCTGACACACCCAGGGGTGCGCGCTTCGGTGAAAATGGTAGCGGAGAAGTTTGTTTGGCCGAGCCTGCGCAAGCACGTGAAAGAGTGGGCAAGGACCTGCATGGCTTGTCAGCGGGCCAAAATTCATAAGCACACAAGAGCCCCTTTAGAACCGTTCCACATTCCGGCCAAAAGATTCAATCACGTGCACGTCGACCTCGTGGGCCCCCTACCGTCGTCACAGGGGTTCACACATCTTTTGACAATGGTGAACCGAACCACTCGCTGGCCGGAAGTGGTCCCACTGGCATCGACCACGGCCACAGAGGTGGCTCGCATTTTTTTGACGGCCTGGGTAGCGCGTTTCGGGGTCCCGTCGGATATTACGTCCAACAGAGGGCCTCAATTTGTCTCTGAGCTGTGGTCAGCGATGGCCAGCAGCTTAGGAGCGAAAATTCACCGCACTACCGCTTATCACCTTCAGGCTAATGGTTTATGCAAGCGTTTTCATAGGTCTTTGAAGGCAGCCCTCAGAGCGTCGCTTACGGATGCAGATTGGGTAAACAAACTACCATGGGTTTTATTAGGGTTGCGTTCTGCGCCTAAGGAGGATTTAAATGCCTCCCTAGCGGAGTTAGTTTTTGCACAACCTCTCAGGCTGCCCGGTGAGTTTCTACCAGAGCATCCGGAACTGGGACGCCTCCCGGCTCTTGGACCACCGATTGGCACGGGAGCGGACATGCTTCTGGGCCCCGTTCATCACACTTTTCCGCGCGTTTTTGTTCCCAAAGCTTTAAAAAATGCTGAGTTTGTTTTTGTCAGGCACGAGGCTCTAAGACCAACCCTCCGACCGCCATATGATGGGCCATATAGGGTGCTGGAGACAGGTGATAAGCATTTTGTGCTAGATTTGGGAGACAGAAAAGAGACAGTCAGCATTGACAGACTAAAGCCTGCTTTTGTGATGAACGACGAGTCTGTACGGGTAGCGAGGGCACCTCGACGTGGCAGACCCCACAGGGAATGCGTCCCGGAGTTCCCGCAGGGATCAAATAACCACTCTCTTCCGCAGTCAGCAGATTCTTTGCAGGACGGCGCCGCAGGGACGCCGAGACCTGCCTACAGCAGATTCGGAAGACGGTTGAAGCCCAGACGGCGTACGGACTGACTGTTTGATGTTTGATGTGATCATGTGGTATAGACTATGCTATTGATGTTATCAATGATTTTTGATGTGGTCATGTGGTATAGACTGTGCTGCTGATATTAACATGTTCTCTGAATTTTAATATATTGTCCATTCTTCAACGTTTGGGGGGGGGGGGGGTTATGTAGCCCATGTATTTTGGCCCACATAGGCATAAGCATAAAGGGGAAGCTGGAGATTGCATGTGTGGATTGACTTCACGTCCTGAATGGAACAATATGTCTGGACCACCTGCGGTTAACAACAAGAGGACGGAGGTACGGCAATAAGGGACTGAAAGGACTTCCCGACCTCCTAGGAGACAGGTGGAGGACTGAGAGACCGGAGGGGGAGTTAATGTCAATAGGGGGTTTTGACAGGGATATGTGATTCTCCCTTTGTGTGAAATGTATAAATGTGAAGGTCTGATGCAGCTCACTCTCTTGTGTTCTTGAGAGAAGGCTGGGGATGAAGTGCATGAATAAAACCTGAATTAAGAACCAATTCAGCTTCATTATTTCACGCTCCCCACATTGGTGACCAGTGACGTGTGAGAATGCCTGGAAATGCTCTCCACGATCAGGACTCATTGGAGTCTGCCCTAGAGAGCGCCATCGCCGTCAAAATGCCGGAATTCTGGCAGGACAACCCAGACTCGTGTTCCTCCAGGCGGAGGCACAGTTCACGCTCTCAGGCATAACGGCGGATGACACTAAGTTCTACCACGTCATCGCTAGACTCGACAACCGCACAGCTCGATGCGTGCGGAGCTTGGTACAGTAGCCACCCGCCGAAGACAAATACGGCAGATTGAAGGCTGCCCTCACCAAGTGTTTCACGCCCTCAGCCGAAGAGAGGGCTAGGAGGCTCCTGGCTATGCTCAACCAAGGAGGACACAGGCCAGTCACCCTGATGGAAGACATGCTGCAGCTGAGGGGGTCAGACAACGATAATTTCCTCTTTTTTTTTTTGTTACTTATTTGTACCCGTAGGTAGATTTGGTTAAGTACATCTTCCTGACTAACCTCCCAACGCATATGAGAGGAACGCTGTCCAGCATGCGTTGTGACACCCAGCAGGATTTCCGTGAGCTGGCCCAAGAGGCGCAGAGGCTCCTCAGCTCCTGCGGCGAGCAGACGACCGCGGCGGCGACCCGAGGCAGTGACAAGCCGGAGACAGCCGAGCCAAGCCTACCAACAATGGCAGCGGCACGGCCCTGACGCGGCGGAGGTGATGGCCCAGCGGCAGAGGCGCGGCCCCGATGCAGCGGAGGAGAGGATCTCTGTTTTTATCATCGGCGGTTCGCAGAGAGGGCGCACAGGTGTGTGCCGCCGTGCAACTTCAAGAAGTCGGGAAACGGCAGGACCGAGAATCGTTAGCAGCTTCGGCTCTCGGCGAAAGAAATAAGCTGCTCTACATCACAGATACGAGCTCCGGGCGGCAGTTCCTTATAGACACCGGAGCCCAAGTGAGTTTCATCACCCCAACCTATGCTGACCGGGTGGCTGGCCCCCGTGGAAACGGGGCAACGGCGGCGAACGGCTCGAGCATCAACACCTACGGGGAAAGGACTTTGTCTCTGTCCTTGCATGGCCGCACTTATGAATGGACTTTTGTCATAGCGGCGGTGAGTTTCAACATGTTAGGTGCTGATTTTCTGTGCTCACACGGTTTGTTAGTTGATCTTGCCAATAGGCGGCTGGTAAATGCACTCTCTTTTTATTCTATTCCCTGTGCAGCTCGAGTGTCCCCGCCACCAGTGCAGACCAACATCGCCACAGCAGGCGGTAAGTTTAACACAATCCTCACCCAGTTTCCAGCACTCACGGTTCCCACATTTTCGGCAACAGTTGCGAAACACGGGGTGGAGCATTTTATCACTACAACTGGCCCCCCCGTCTTCGCGAAAGCTCGGCGCCTGGATGCTGCTAAACTCTCCATGGCGCGCGAGGAGTTCGCCAGCCTAGAGAGGCTGGGCATTATTCGCCGTTCGAAAAGCCCATGGGCTTCGCCGCTGCATATGGTCCCGAAAGCCGACGGCTCCTGGAGACCTTGCGGCGATTACCGCAGGCTAAACAACGCCACGGCACACGATCGCTACCCCATCCCACACATCCAGGATTTTTCGGTGCATTTAGCGGGGGCGCGCATTTTTTCTAAAATAGACCTGGTTCGCAGCTACCATCAGGTTCCAGTCCGGTCGGAGGACATTCCTAAAACAGCGGTTATAACCCCTTTTGGACTTTTTGAGTTTTTGCGCATGCCGTTTGGCCTTAAAGGCGCCGCACAAACATTCCAACGCATGATGGATGCCGTGTTACGTGATCTTCCATTCGTGTTCGTTTACCTCGACGACATTTTGGTCGCCAGTACTTCAGAGGAAGAACACGAAAAACACCTCACTGCGGTTTTTCGGAGGTTGGGAGAGCACGGCTTAATAATTAATCCAGCCAAGTGCCAGTTTGGCGTTGCGCAGATCAATTTTTTGAGCCACCGCGTGTCCCCAGAAGGGGCAGTTCCGCTGCTGGATAAGGTGCGCACAGTAGCAGATTTTCCCCGACCACAAACGGTCAAATCATTGCAGGAATTTTTAGGAATGGTAAATTTTTATAACCGTTTCCTACCCCACGCAGTGCAGCTCATGCAGCCATTATACACCGCGCTCAGAAAGCAAAAACCCTCCAATACAATCGAGTGGTCCCCGGAGCGGGAGCATGCGTTCACAGAGGTAAAAAAAGCCTTGGCTGAGGCTGCGCTTCTAGCTCATCCGGACCCATCGGCCCGCATCGCGCTAACTACCGACGCATCAGATTTGGCCATAGGGGCAGTTATAGAGCAGCACGTTGCCGGTGTTTGGCAGCCGCTAGCATTCTTCAGCAAATCCTTGAGCGAAGCTGAGCGGAAATACAGCACGTTTGACAGGGAGCTGTTAGCGCTCCATTTGGCCATCCGCCATTTCCAGTTCTGGCTGGAAGGTCGGCGTTTCACCGCTTTTGTTGACCATAAGCCGCTCACTTTCGCGATGTCCAAAATTTCAGATCTGTGGTCGGGCCGGCAGCAGAGGCAGCTGGCCGCAATTTCGGAATTTACCACTGATATTCAGCACGTAGCGGGTAAACTCAACATAGTAGCAGACTGCCTCTCTCGCGCGGCCACAGCACCGGCGCGGGCAGGGGCAGATTATACTACGGCAGCCGCAAAGCAAAATAGCAGTGCGGAAGCGCACGCGGCCCCGGTTCACGTGGGGATAGATTACGCAGCCATGGCAGCGGAGCAGGGCAGAGATGCGGACGTGCGCACGCTCCAGTCTGGACCAACAGGGTTAAGGCTGGAGAGCAGGTGTTTGCAAACCGGTATGCCCCCCCTAATCTGCGATGTGTCAACCGGGCGGCCACGCCCGGTAGTACCGGCCGCGTGGCGCTGCCGCGTTTTTGACTCGGTTCACTCCCTGACACACCCAGGGGTGCGCGCTTCGGTGAAAATGGTAGCGGAGAAGTTTGTTTGGCCGAGCCTGCGCAAGCACGTGAAAGAGTGGGCAAGGACCTGCATGGCTTGTCAGCGGGCCAAAATTCATAAGCACACAAGAGCCCCTTTAGAACCGTTCCACATTCCGGCCAAAAGATTCAATCACGTGCACGTCGACCTCGTGGGCCCCCTACCGTCGTCACAGGGGTTCACACATCTTTTGACAATGGTGAACCGAACCACTCGCTGGCCGGAAGTGGTCCCACTGGCATCGACCACGGCCACAGAGGTGGCTCGCATTTTTTTGACGGCCTGGGTAGCGCGTTTCGGGGTCCCGTCGGATATTACGTCCAACAGAGGGCCTCAATTTGTCTCTGAGCTGTGGTCAGCGATGGCCAGCAGCTTAGGAGCGAAAATTCACCGCACTACCGCTTATCACCTTCAGGCTAATGGTTTATGCAAGCGTTTTCATAGGTCTTTGAAGGCAGCCCTCAGAGCGTCGCTTACGGATGCAGATTGGGTAAACAAACTACCATGGGTTTTATTAGGGTTGTGTTCTGCGCCTAAGGAGGATTTAAATGCCTCCCTAGCGGAGTTAGTTTTTGCACAACCTCTCAGGCTGCCCGGTGAGTTTCTACCAGAGCATCCGGAACTGGGACGCCTCCCGGCTCTTGGACCACCGATTGGCACGGGAGCGGACATGCTTCTGGGCCCCGTTCATCACACTTTTCCGCGCGTTTTTGTTCCCAAAGCTTTAAAAAATGCTGAGTTCGTTTTTGTCAGGCACGAGGCTCTAAGACCAACCCTCCGACCACCATATGATGGGCCATATAGGGTGCTGGAGACAGGTGATAAGCATTTTGTGCTAGATTTGGGAGACAGAAAAGAGACAGTCAGCATTGACAGACTAAAGCCTGCCTTTGTGATGAACGACGAGTCTGTACGGGTAGCGAGGGCACCTCGACGTGGCAGACCCCACAGGGAATGCGTCCCGGAGTTCCCGCAGGGATCAAATAACCACTCTCTTCCGCAGTCAGCAGATTCTTTGCAGGACGGCGCCGCAGGGACGCCGAGACCTGCCTACAGCAGATTCGGAAGACGGTTGAAGCCCAGACGGCGTACGGACTGACTGTTTGATGTTTGATGTGATCATGTGGTATAGACTATGCTATTGATGTTATCACTGATTTTTGATGTGGTCATGTGGTATAGACTGTGCTGCTGATATTAACATGTTCTCTGAATTTTAATATATTGTCCATTCTTCAACGTTTGGGGGGGGGGGTTATGTAGCCCATGTATTTTGGCCCACATAGGCATAAGCATAAAGGGGAAGCTGGAGATTGCATGTGTGGATTGACTTCACGTCCTGAATGGAACAATATGTCTGGACCACCTGCGGTTAACAACAAGAGGACGGAGGTACGGCAATAAGGGACTGAAAGGACTTCCCGACCTCCTAGGAGACAGGTGGAGGACTGAGAGACCGGAGGGGGAGTTAATGTCAATAGGGGGTTTTGACAGGGATATGTGATTCTCCCTTTGTGTGAAATGTATAAATGTGAAGGTCTGATGCAGCTCACTCTCTTGTGTTCTTGAGAGAAGGCTGGGGATGAAGTGCATGAATAAAACCTGAATTAAGAACCAATTCAGCTTCGTTATTTCACGCTCCCCACAGGATCGTTCTTAGTCTGGCCCTTCACCCAGGACCAGTTTGTCTTGGGTGACCCTATCAGAGGCAAATTGCCCCGGACAACATAGCTCCTGGGATCACTGGGGCACGCAACCCCCCCCCCCCCCACCACCACCACCACCACCATGATAAGGTGACGATCCATGAGGGGTCAAAAAAAAATATCAAGTATTTTTTCATCAATAGCCTATATTATTTTTTTGGCTTTGCATAGAATATAATGACTTTAATTCCGCACTTTTCTAAACACTATGTCGATGTATTATTATTATTATTATTTTAGAAAATTTTCTAGTACGCCTTTAAACAAATTACTGTGACTTTAGATACTAGAATCTCTAAACTCATTTTTTCATTATGAAGTATGGTTTTAGACCACATCATAATGTACGTCTCCTGAATTCTAACCATAGACTGTATCCAAATTTCTTCTGCTTCATAAACTGAGCCGCAGCGAATAATGCGGGGGCGACCCTCCGCCCCCCCGCCCCCGCATTTTTTTCTTCCCCAAAATTGTCCTCTTGCAGTCTCCGTAGTGTCTCCCTTTCTTGGTCCATGCTAAGCGCAATTGTTTGGAAAACGTTTATCGGGTGAGTGAATACTAAATGTGTTGCATTTTTAAAATAAAATTCAAACAGGCGCCTAGTATGTTGTGCTTTGATGTCATAATCCCGGACACCTTCCTCTCAACACTGAACGCAGGGAAAGCTTCGACAGTCTGCCAGTTAGCTATGCTAGTTAGCTACCTGCTAATGCTAATCCGTATACACGGCCTTGTTACTGTAGTTTAGCTGCTAATGTAGCTACCTTTAGATCGTAGATGGTATCTACAACTACTGTTAACTCTGGGCCTTTTCAGATCGCGGTAAAGATGAGCCTGAGGAAGCAGACCCCGAGTGACTTTCTGAAACAGATCATCGGCAGACCCGTGGTTGTCAAACTCAACTCTGGTGTCGATTACAGAGGTGATGCTGTCTTGAGTTTTATCTACAAGTTCAATAATAGTAATTAAAAAAAAGATTATTTCATTCATAACCATCGCACGTGTTATTTGTGTCTGCAGGTGTCCTGGCCTGTTTGGATGGCTACATGAACATTGCTATAGAACAGACAGAGGAGTATGTCAATGGGCAACTTAAGAACAAATATGGGGATGCTTTTCTGAGAGGAAACAATGGTAAGGGTCTCATTAGGTAGTGTGCTTTATCACTGGGTTAATAAGGGGATTGGGTTATACTCCGGAGCCCTTATGTAGCAGAAGAATTTAAGTCTGTGCTTTAGTGGCGGATGTTCTGAGTTACTGCAGGGAATGCACCAAATTATTTCCATAAAAATATATTTGACAACAGCTTATCCACGACTGCCGGAAAGGCCTAAAAAACCTTAAAACTCAGCAATGCAACTTTGTCACGTATATATTAAGACTAATGTTTTTCAACCAGGATTCCTGGACCAATCAGTTTTTTGTGGGAAATTGTCTAATTTCTAGTGGTGTTGGATGATTAAAATTTTTAATCGTGATAATCTTTTGGAATGTTGAGTTAATTGCAACTAATAACGCGTTAATCACGTGTTTTTCCATACAGATACAGTGTACCTTACGTCAGTAATTTTTCAAGTTTGTCATACTGTTATGAACATGGGAGTGGACAAATATGCTTGCTGTCTTCACCTGCAAGGTTTATTAAAGCTCTCAACATAGCCAAAGTGAATATTCTCAAAAGTATTACTGCATGTGCAAACAACAGAATGCCAAGGCTCAATAATGTCACTGAACAACCAGCCAGTAGCCACAAAAGGAGTTTGCTCGTTCTCCCAAAGCAAACATCCACCGCTTTTAAGCAGATCAACACAAAACCTCGTGTGCCACAACAGACACAATTTCCCTTTAGCAGAAAAACTGCAAACATAAACAGACAACTATCTCGCTCGTGATGACACCCCAGCGTGCTGCAAAAACAGCGGGGGAGTGAATGGACATTACGAACACAGCTTAAGAATTTTTTTCAACTGGTACTCACCAACAGTTGGACCCAAAGCTATGAGGATGAAAACAGGTGAATTTCTGTCCGTGTCAGCTGCTGGAGGTCAGCTACAACCTAGCATGTAGCTACTAGCCAGCTTCCACAAAAGAAGAGCAACCCAATATCCAGGTGAAGTTTTGGAGGAGGCTGGAACAATTATCCAGGTGAGAGCTCTGACAGATAACGAAAACGTAAACATGACAGCACTTTGGGGATTTCCATGGCGGTAATCCAGCTTGTTTGACTTAACAGTGTCTGCATGGCGTGCAGAGTGTCTGTGGCCAGAACGGCTTTGGTACGGAGAGTCACGAGGCCAAAAAGTGCTGTTTGCGCTTTCTGCTGTTAACCGTGACCACAAAATTTGTCACCGTTAAGGGGGGCAAAGCGTTAACGGGTGATTAACGCGATAATGACACCACTACAAATTTCCCTTCTTAATTGGTTCAAAAATTGCAAATCTATGCATGGGTGCTTCCATGCACAGTGGCAAATTGTTAGCAATTTTTTGGACCAATTAAGAAGTAAAATTAGACAATTTCCCGCGAAAACCTGAATGTTCCAGGAACCTTGGTTGAAAAACATTGTCTTGAGGTGCCTTCACACCAAACGCGAACGGGCGAATTTTTCATGCAACATGAATACATTATAACTCAGTGTAAACACATGACATGAATTCACCGTCTGAGTGAGATGCAGACAGGTGAAGTTGCCTTTATAACTTCTGCAGCTGTGTTTAACCTGCTGTGAAAATCCCCAAAACAACATCATGCTTAGGTTCAGGTTACTTTATTTGTACCCGTAGGTAGATTTGTTTTGCAGTCAGGTGACATCCATATTTACAAACCACAATTACATTCAACATGAACACAAACACAGGCACACATGAAGCTGACTATAAACACGATAAAAGTACTTAAGGCTCCACCAATCAGGACATAAGACAAAGAGATAAGAGAAAAAACAAAGAGATAAGAGAGAAGGGTCATATTAAAAAGTTAAAGACTAGTCAAAGAGGTTAAAAACTCAAAGGTCTAAAACCCAATAAAAGATTTAGAACCCAAATAAAAAAAACACAAAAATAAGTAAATATAAAATAAAATTAATAAATAGGTAACTAAATTATGTGCAATATATTGTTACATCTTCAGGTTCAGGTTCAGGTTTCTTTATTTGTACCCGTAGGTAGATTTGTTTTGCAGTCAGGTGACATCCATATTTACAAACCACAATTACATTCAACATAAACACAAACCCAGGCACACATGAAGCTGACTATAAACTTGTACTCAAGGCTCCATCAATCAGGACATAAGACAAAGGGATGAGAAAAAAAAACAGAGAGATAAGAGAGAAGGGTCATATTAAAAAGTTAGACTAGTCAAAGAGGTTAAAAACTCAAAAGTCTAAAACCCAATAAAAGATTTAGAACCCAAATAAAAAACCTACAAAAATAAGTAAATATAAAATAAAATTAATAAATAGGTAACTAAATTATGTGCAGTATATTGTTACATCTTGTTCAACTCTTTGACAGCAGCAGGAACAAAGCTGTTTTTGTAGCGCTGGGTTTTACTTTTTGGGACAGCAAACCTCCGTCTTGCGGGAAGAAGCTGAAAGTGGCAGTGCAAAGGGTGGGAGTCATCATTTAAAATGGAGGTAGCAATCCTCTGTACCTGTTTGGTGTACAGGGATGTCAGGCTCAGCTGTGACTCACCAAGCAAACGACTGGCCCATCTAACTACCTGATCCAAGGATTTCCTCTGTTTCAGTTTTATCTGACCAAACCATGACACTAAAGAAAAGGATAAAACAGATTCAATAAAAGCCCGATAAAACATTGTCATTATGGTTCAGTCAATTTGGAAGCGTGCAAGTTTCCTTAAACAATGCAAATGTTGCTGACCCTTTTTGCACACCCTTTCACAGTTCTCTTCAAAGTTTAAATTACTATCAGTAATCGTCCTAAGGTATTTGTAAGATTGCACACATTCGGTGGTCTGGCCTTTTAGCACAGTGACTTCGTGCCTGGGAGTTTTCCTCCTGAAGTCAATAATCATATCTTTAGTTTTTGTCATATTCAGCTGCAGGTAGGAATTCCTCACACCAGTGAACAAAATCATCAACTACTGGGCCGTGGCCACTCTCACCATCCTGGAGGAGACTGACAACAACTGAATCATCAGCATACTTTATAATGTGTCTGTTGTCATGTCTGCTCCGACACATTTGTGTACAGGATGAAGAGTAGTGGCGACAACACACACCCCTGCGGAGAGCCAGCAGAACACTTTTGGTCAGACAAGGTACCATTGACCATTACTCTGTGTCCTGTTGGTTAAAAAAATCCAGAATCCAACCCACCAGATTATTACTCAAATCAAATTGTTACAGGGGCCTTTCAACTAAAATGAGGTTGGATTGTATTAAAGGCGGAAGAAAAATCCACAAATAAAAGCCTGGCGTGTGTTCCATTAAAATCCAGATGTTTAAAAAGCATGTTAAACAGAGTGACAGTGGCATCCTCCACTCCTCTGTGAGGCCTATAGGCAAACTGCAAAGGATCCAATGCATGCTTAGTCTGCTTTAGGACCTCAAATCTGACGTTTTTCAAAAATTTTCATTAAAATTGACGTCAAAGCAACTGGTCTAAAATCATTTATCGTTTTAGGACAGCTGGATTTTGGAACAGGGACAACCACAGGTTCACATTATCCGACGGGGGGGCTCACCTGAAAAAGTTGTCCCTAACTCCAAAACTTCACAAGATGGGTGTTTCCGTTGCTAGCTTGCTAGACTTGTTAGCACGTCTGTGGCAGGAATCCGTGGGTAAATAACTCCGACGTCCTGATTTAGCTGAAGAGCTCCCGGTCCTTCTGTGTCTCCAGGTGAGTCTTAGTCTCATTTTCAGACTAGTTTACTCTCCAATGTTGATACTTTGACTCAGATGACATCACTATCCCTCGGACGTGAATGCGCGATTTTGCGTGTGCTCGCCTCTTTCCATTGACTTTGTATGGATTTGCGTCGCACGTTCGCATTTGATGTGAAGGCATCTTTAGACTATAGCCTTTTTTAAAGGGTTTTAGAGATACCCAGCTGTTATTTTGATCTGTTATGAAGAAAAGCCAGTGATTTGTGTAGAATAGTAATCATATTACTTGTAACTGTATTTAGTCTGAAATGACTATTAAATATCACTAGTTAAGTGAAGATTTTTTTTTTTTTTGTAATTATTAGTACCTGCTACACCCAAAATTTGTAAAACTGGATATTCAACTACATGCTGCTGATTTTGGTGTCGGTGCTTTATTGATTCCATATGCTGCACTTTGGCGCAGTGGTTAGCACTGCGGCAGCACAGTTTACCCTCGGCCGGGGGATCGCAGGGATCATGAGATCGTGGGTTCGATCCCTGCCCCCAGCCAACAGTGATCTGTGTGGAGTTTGCATGTTCTCCCCGTGTTGCGTGGGTTTACTCCGGGATTTCTCCGGTTTCCTCCCACATGCCAAAAACATGCAGGTTAGGGATAAGGGGCGCTTGCGCACGCAGCGACCGGCAGCTGGTGGCTTGTCACTAGACTGCAAAACAAATCTACCTACGGGTACAAAATAAGTACCAAAAAAAAAAAAAAAAAAAGTACAATAAGCTAACCTGAACGTGTTTGAATATACTTAACAACATTTATTGTTGGATGATTGGCATAAAAATGAATTACTTAAAAGAATATTGTTCTGAATTTACAACTAGATTTAATTTGCCTAATCTATTTGCTTGTGTATTGTATCAGCTAAAGTTAAGTTTAAAATTGGATACAAATTTTGGCTAAAAACTTGCATGTATTCTTTATTTTTGAATAGACCTCATTGACATATTAAAACTATAAGTAGCTTTGTTGGTTTCTAGTCCAGATAATTATTATTCATTAGAAAAATATTAATTCACAGATTATTCATTAACTCATCACATTGGTTATTCAGCAAAAACAGACCAAGTCACAAATTTATACTGCAATCCATAGAAAGGATTTTATTATTTTAAATTTCTTCATTCACTGACAATAATTTCTATTTAAGCTGTAGCCTCTGTCAAGACTCATCTCTGTTGACAGTTTCCAGACATGTACTGTATCTACTGCATGATCCAAACTTGACTGTGTGTCATGTGGGCCAATGGGGTTTAATGCTGATAAAAGTAATTTACAGTCCCTGGACGGGGATATTTTAGCCAAAGCAGAACAAGCTGATGAATGTAGAATAAGGAAGAACTAGTGCACTGCCCACAGAACACAAGTATTGCTGTCTGAAACAGGTATCCCAGTTAGGCTTTACCAGCCCAAATGTAGGCGGTGTTTGAAAGTGGAATACAAAGAGGTGTCGCCGATATGTCGGCAATCACGCTGGACTTGGCACTAAGATTTATTTAATTGTGTGAATATTAATTACAGAATATCTAATTATTGAAAATGAATGGGACATCCAATATTAGTGACAGTTTCAGATCCCTTGTTTGTTTGTCAGATCACTTATTTGTGTGATCTTTTATCACTTGAATTCATAATAGTGTATCTTGCACTGTTCAGTGATGGAGTTCAGTGTAATATTGAATTTCTTCTGTGTATTGTCAATAAACTCATGCAGTAGTACAGGACACATTTACAAATATTTGAGACCCATTGTAGTGCATCAGTTTATATTTGCTCACGCGCTTCATGTTCTCCACATATGCCAAATTATCCTTTAGACCTACGCAATCACGGCGACTTTATGGTATATTCTTTTAAACATTAAATCTTAAGTATTATCATTTTCTAGTCAAATTTGTCACTTTTTGCTTCCTTGTTTTGCTCACGGAGCGCTGTGGTTACTGATGCTGTGTATTATCCAATCAGTACGGAGTCTATGTAAAACCCCACCCACACCTCTAGAAGCCAGAGCATGAGGAGAGAGCGATGACTAAACTTTTATTGATAAAAAATTACAAATTTTGACTGAACAACTCCATACTTGGGGATGCACACCCTTCTAACCTCAGCAAAACGCATATAAAATCTTAGGTCAGTCTGACGAACGGTTCAAAAGATATGCGTCGAACAGACAGACACACAGACAGAGATTCTGTGCATTTATAGATTATAGATAGACAACAGTTTGCCCGTCTGCTCTTTAGTGCATCATTAAGCCACACGTGCCTTTCTGTATGGGGGGAAAAAAATCCAGTGTGTTTAAGATACATGTGACTTATGCAGGAGATGTTTGCTTTAATGGGCTGCTGTTTTTCACTGAAAATAACCACGAGAGTCAGGTGTTTGATGACTGCTAATAGACGTGAGCATCAAGAGAAACTAATTTAAAGGGGAGAGTTACTTTTAAAGCCAGTGGGTGTACAAACAACAAGGAGAAGCTTTTGTGTTTTGATCTGTGGGGTTAAATTATGGAATCGATTAAATACGGAGTTAAAACGGTGTCCAAACATTTTGAGTTTTTTTAAAAAAAAAGGAGAAATTAGACGAATACAGGGAGGAAGATGGCTTTATTAATCACTGGGGTTAGTTGGGAATAGATTATATAATCAGTGGGAATTTGTTTGCTCATTGTGTTTTTATTTTGAATCTCTATCATTTTTAATAAGTAATTAGATTTTGAAATGAGTGTTGAGATTTGTTCATTTACTCATTGTGTTTCTATTGCTGTTGTGGCAATGTACAGTGGGGTAAAAAAGTATTTAGTCAGCCACCAATTGTGCAAGTTCTCCCACTTAAAAGATGAGAGAGGTCTCCAATTTTCATCATAGGTATACCTCAACTATGAGAGACAAAATAAGAAAAAAAAAATCCAGAAAATCATATTGAAGGATTTTTAATGAATTAATTGGTAAATTCCTTGGTAAAATAAGTATTTGGTCAATAACAAAAGTTCATCTCAATACTTTGTTATATACCCTTTGTTGGCAATGACAGAGGTCAAACGTTTTCTGTAAGTTTTCACAAGGTTTTCACACACTGTTGCTGGTATTTTGGCCCATTCCTCCATGCAGATCTCCCCTAGAGCAGTGATGTTTTCGGGCTGTCGCTGGGCAATACAGACTTTCAACTCCCTCCAAAGATTTTCTATGGGGTTGAGATCTGGAGACTGGCTAGGCCACTCCAAGACCTTGAAATGCTTCTTACGAAGCCACTCCTTCATTGCCCGGGCGGTGTGTTTGAGATCATTGTCATGCTGAAAGACCCAGCCACGTTTCATCTTCAATGCCCTTGCTGGTGGAAGGAGGTTTTCACTCAAAATCTCACGATACATGGCCCCATTCATTCTTTCCTTTACACGGATCAGTCGTCCTGGTCCCTTTGCAGAAAAACAGCCCCAAAGTATGATGTTTCCACTCCCATGCTTCACAGTAGGTATGGTGTTCTTTCTCCTCCAAACACAACAAGTTGAGTTTTTACCAGAAAGTTCTGTTTTGGTTTCATCTGACCATATGACATTCTCCCAATCCTCTTCTGGATCATCCAAATGCTCTCTAGCAAACTTCAGACGGGCCTGGACATGTACTGGCTTAAGCAGGGGGACACGTCTGGCACTGCAGGATTTGAGTCCCTGGCGGCGTAGTGTGTTTCTGATGTAGCCTTTGTTACTTTGGGCTCAGCTCTCTGCAGGTCATTCACTAGGTCCCCCCATGTGGTTCTGGGATTTTTGCTCACCGTTCTCATGATCATTTTGACCCCACGGGGTGAGATCTTGCGTGGAGCCCCAGATTGAGGGAGATTATCAGTGGTCTTGTATGTCTTCCATTTTCTAATAATTGCTCCCACAGTTGATTTCTTCACACCAAGCTGCTTACCTATTGCAGATTTAGTCTTCCCAGCCTGGTGCAGGTCTACAGTTTTGTTTCTGGTGTCCTTTGACAGCTGTTTGGTCTTGGCCATAGTGGAGTTTGGAGTCTGACTGTTTGAGGTTGTGGACAGGTGTCTTTTATACTGATAACGAGTTCAAAAAGGTGCCATTAATACAGGTAACGAGTGGAGGACAGAGGAGCCTCTTAAAGAAGAAGTTACAGGTCTGTGAGAGCCAGAAATCTTGCTTGTTTGTAGGTGACCAAATACTTATTTTACTGAGGAATTTACCAATTAATTCATTAAAAATCCTTCAGTGTGATTTTCTGGATTTTTTTTTTTTCTCATTTTGTCTCTCATAGTTGAGGTATACCTATGATGAAAATTGGAGACCTCTCTCATCTTTTAAGTGGTAGAACTTGCACAATTGGTGGCTGTCTAAATACTTTTTTGCCCCACTGTATATACACACGTGGACAAAATTGTTGGTACCCCTCTGTTAAGGACAGAAAAACCCACAGTAGTCACAGAAATAACTTGAATCTGACAAAAGTGGTAATAAATATTCTATAAAAATTAACCAATGAAAATCAGACAATGCTTTTGAATTGTGGTTCAACAGAATTATTTTAAAAAACAAACTCATGAAACAGGCCTGGACAAAAATGATGGTACCCCTAGAAAAGATTGAAAATAATGTGACCATAGGGACATGTTCAACCAAGATGTGTCCTCTAATTAACATCACAGGTGTCTACAAACTTGTATTCAGTCAGTCGGCCTATTTAAAGGGTGACAAGTAGTCACTGTGCTATTTGGTGACATGGTGTGTACCACACTAAACATGGACCAGAGGAAGCAAAGGAGAGAGTTGTCTCAGGAGATTAGAAAGAAAATTATAGACAAGCATGTTAAAGGTAAAGGCTATAAGATCATCTCCAAGCAGCTTGGTGTCCCTGTGACTACAGTTGCACATATTATTCAGAAATTTAAGATCCACGGGACTGTAGCCAACCTCCCTGGACGTGGCCGCAGGAGGAAACTTGATGAAAAATGGAAGAGACGGATAATACGAATGGTAACAAAAGAGCCCAGAACAACCTCTAAACACATTCATGGTGAACTCCAAGGTCAAGGTACATCAGTGTCAGATCGCACCATCCGTCGTTGTTTGAGCCAGAGTGGACTTCATAGGAGATGGCCAAGGAGAACACCACTGTTGAAAACAAATCATAAAAAAGCCAGACTGGAATTTGCCAAACTGCATGTTGACAAGCCACAAAGCTTCTGGGAGAATATCCTATGGACAGATGAGACAAAACTGGAACTTTTTGGCAAGGCACATCAACACTATGTTCACACATGCAAAAATGAAGCATACCAAGAAAAGAACACTGTCCCTACTGTGAAACATGGAGGAGGTTCTGTTATGTTCTGGGGCTGCTTTGCTGCATCTGGCACAGGGTGTCTTGAATCTGTGCAGGGTACAATGAAATCTCAAGACTATCAAGGTATTCTAGAGAGAAACGTGCTGCCCAGTGTCAGACAGCTTGGTCTCAGTCACAGGTCATGCAACAGGATAATGACCCAAAACACAGCTAAAAACACCCAAGAATGGCTAAGAGCGAAACATTGGACTATTCTAAAGTGGCCTTCTATGAGCCCTGATCTACAGTGGGGCAAAAAAGTATTTAGTCAGCCACCAATTGTGCAAGTTCTCCCACTTAAAAGATGAGAGAGGTCTCCAATTTTCATCATAGGTAAACCTCAACTATGAGAGACAAAATGAGAAAAAAAAAAAATCCAGAAAATCACATTGAAGGATTTTTAATGAATTAATTGGTAAATTCCTCGGTAAAAGAAGTATTTGGTCACGTACAAACAAGCAAGATTTCTGGCTCTCACAGACCTGTAACTTCTTCTTTAAGAGGCTCCTCAATCCTCCACTCGTTACCTGTATTAATGGCACCTTTTTGAACTCGTTATCAGTATAAAAGACACCTGTCCACAACCTCAAACAGTCAGACTCCAAACTCCACTATGGCCAAGACCAAACAGCTGTCAAAGGACACCAGACACAAAATTGTAGACCTGCACCAGGCTGGGAAGACTGAATCTGCAATAGGTAAGCAGCTTGGTGTGAAGAAATCAACTGTGGGAGCAATTATTAGAAAATGGAAGACATACAAGACCACTGATAATCTCCCTCAATCTGGGGCTCCACGCAAGATCTCACCCCGTGGGGTCAAAATGATCATGAGAACGGTGAGCAAAAATCCCAGAACCACACGGGGGGACCTAGTGAATGACCTGCAGAGAGCTGGGACCAAAGTAACAAAGGCTACATCAGTAACACACTACGCCGCCAGGGACTCAAATCCTGCAGTGCCAGATGTGTCCCCCTGCTTAAGCCAGTACATGTCCAGGCCTGTCTGAAGTTTGCTAGAGAGCATTTGGATGATCCAGAAGAGGATTGGGAGAATGTCATATGGTCAGATGAAACCAAAATAGAACTTTCTGGTAAAAACTCAACTTATGTTTGGAGGAGAAAGAACACCATACCTACTGTGAAGCATGGGGGTGGAAACATCATGCTTTGGGGCTGTTTTTCTGCAAAGGGACCAGGATGACTAATCCGTGTAAAGGAAAGAATGAATGGGGCCATGTATCATGAGATTTTGAGTGAAAACCTCTTTCCATCAGCAAGGGCATTGAAGATGAAACATGGCTGGATCTTTCAGCATGACAATGATCCCAAACACACCACCCGGGCAATGAAGGAGTGGCTTCGTAAGAAGCATTTCAAGGTCCTGGAGTGATTATAATGTTTCTTGTTCTGCCTTTTCTTTTTGTGATCTTGTGAGTCGTCCTTGTGTTTCCTTCTCACATTCCTTCTGGTGTTCTTTTTTTCTTGTGGTGAATAATCTTCCAGTTTCTTCAATGTAGGTTTTGTTGCATGATCTGCATGATATTTCATATATTGCATTGCATTTATTTTCTTGTTCTATTCTGTCCTTGGGGTGTACTAACAACTGTCTTAATTAAGAAACATTAAAATCAGCAATATCAGATCACTGCAAAAGAAATAATCACATCATGGACTGGGACAACACAGAAATTATTGGATCGGAGAGCAACAGACACAAACGCTGGATCAAGGAAGCCATTGAGATCAGGAAGCGGGGAAAAGACACCATGAACCGAGATGAGGGAGCCTTTATGCTATCCCACACCTGGGACCACATTCTTCAGAGACCATCTGACGGCGGGAGGCGGGGCTGGCTCGGTTGATCAGATAGATCTGCTGAGCTGGCCCCGCCTACGAAAATCAGCTGATAAATGTCACCTGGCAGCAATCAGCTGACTCTTCTGACGAAGGCTGCAGTGCAGTTGAAACATGTAAAGAAGGTAAAGACATCTTTCTATTTTATTTTTTGTCTTTTATATGAACAAAAGATAAATTCATTAAATATCATTCAATGTGATTTTCTGGATTTTTTTTTTTCTCATTTTGCCTCTCATAGTTGAGGTATACCTATGATGAAAATTGGAGACCTCTCTCATCTTTTAAGTGGGAGAATTTGCACAATTGGTGGCTGACTAAATACTTTTTTGCTCCACTGTAAATCCTATTGAACATCTGTGGAAGGAGCTGAAACATGCTGTCTGGAGAAGGCACCCTTCAAACCTGAGACAACTGGAGCAGTTTGCTCATGAGGAGTGGGCCAGAATACCTGCTGAGAGGTGCAGAAGTCTCACTGACAGTTACAGAAATGGTTTGATTGCAGTAATTGCCTCAAAAGGTTGTGCAACAAAATATTAAGTTAAAGGTACCATCATTTTTGTCCAGGCCTGTTTCATGACTTTGTTTTTTAAAATAATTCTGTTGAACCATAATTCAAAAGCCTTGTCTGATTTTCATTGGTTAATTTTCATAGAATTTTTATTTATTGCCACTTTTGTCAGATTCAAGTTATTTCTGTGACCACTGTGGGTTTTTCTTTCATTAACAGAGGGGTACCAACAATTTTGTCCACGGCTGTATGTACAGTCACGTGAAAAAATCAGGACACCCTGTATAAGCCTGTGAGTTTTTAACATATTTGGACATATGGATATTTAATATCAATTTTAAAAATACTGGGAGATTCATGTAATACAACTAAACAATTAAAAATGATTTAAAGACTTTTCCCCAATTTTCTGTAAAATGTAATTCTAAACAAATAGTGAGGAATAAATTAGGAGACCCCCCATCTTTTTTAGGACACCCCCACATTCATTCCCACTTAAAATGGCTAAAATAAATGTTAAAAAATGCAAATAAAACCAAAAACAAGGTTAGACATAGATATGTGAACATTTCTTAGTGAAGAACTGAATATTTAATGGGGTGTCCTAATTTTTTCACATGACTGTACGTATATAGGTATGCTAGTTAAGGCTGGAATAGGACAAGGTAAGTTTTGCTTCAGTCCTGGTCCTTTTCGGACGGCATTAAAATTTTTATTCTTGTTTTTATTTTCTTCAAAATAAACAGTATCAATCAATCAATCAATCAAACCAAAGCTGTGGTGGTTAACTGAGGCTGTTTGAATTTGTGTGAAATTAATTTTATGTTGTTCAGTTGTTATTTTGACTTTTTAAGTTTCCTTTTTTTTGGTCACGCACTACAGTAAGCCCTTACCTTATCCTTAATTTGGAATTTTTATGCAAATTTGATTTTTTTTCTTAGTATTTTCAAAATTATTCATGTAAATTTGATATTTTTTGGTAAATTTTGGGACTTTATCATCAAGTTGCAATTTTTTTCCCATGTGAATTTTAGATTTTACTCCTAAAATTGCTGTGGATGTTTTGGTAAATTTGGCAAATGTAAATTTGTAATATACCTTTTATTGAAATCAAGCAGTTTAGGGAAAAAGTCGATATCTGAATGCTAAATCTCAAAACCAGATATCAGTGTAATGAACAAATGTACCATGTGTGATGACAAACTTCTACAAAATCTGTTTGAATTTTTCTCTCTCCCTCTTGCAGTTTTGTACATCAGCACCCAGAAGAGGAAAGTGTAAAGAAGGCCGTTTTGAGCCTTTCATTTTTATTTTTTCATAATGCTTCAGAGGACAGCGTTCAAGTTTTTTTGTTTCTGTAAAAATTAAAGTGCAGAAGAATGTGAGTTAATAAATCTGAATTTTCGTTAATGTTTTGTTAAACATTCAATATGCATTTTTCTTTTTTGTCACATTGGAAATTGTGTCAATATTGAGTCCATTGTCTTATTTATACAGACATTAAAACTTTACCAGTCATAAGTATATTCCTTTTCTCTTTTCTCAACTTTGGCTAGGGGGAAGAAAACTTTAACAAAAGTGACGTAAAAAAAGTGAAAATGCTGTTATCTTACCTTTGTTTGGGTTGTAAGCTATTTTGTAGAGCAAAACAAATTTTAAAGACTAAAATTCTCAGAAAAAAAAATATGGTTTGATTTAAATGTTTGGTCCATATACGTATATCTTGCAACTTAATACCTGGAAAAATACTGACATAATTAATAATGGCGCTTTTGGGGAAGCCTGTCAGATTATTTTTTTCCCCATTTAGATAAATCGCTCAGGTTGTCCCTGCAGCAAGCAGACATCCAGTGTTTCCCACAAGGCCTTTAAAGGATTAGAACATAACACTAATTTATTAGTTCTAATTTTGTAACTGATCTTGCTGTGACTGGCCTGCAGAAACCCATTACTGAATGTACACATGCACTCATCACTGCTTATAATCTTAGAATCGTCTGTTTTATAATTCTGAGTTAAATGGTTAAAGTAATACCCCATATTTAAAAAAAAAACCCCCGCTCTCCCTCATTCATCTTTTATCTAATCCAGTTTTTAAATTGAACGTTAATTATGTTGCTAAAAGTACATCTACAGCTCTGCAGCTACAGTACGGTCAAGCTTGATTGCCTTTTTTTTTTTTATTGCTGGAGTGTTGTTGGTGTACATTTGTGAAAGTCATGGCACAATAAGAACCTGTTGCTTTTGAAATGCTCCACAACACTCAAAACTCAATGCGTACCTGTAGAAGCAAAAATGCGCCATGCAAATATGTCTCACTAACAAAGAGCACAAAGACTGCAGGACTGATCTATAAATGGTGCCACCTGCAGGCTGTGCCAGGCTACATTAACATGTAAACAGATCTGTCAGATCAACTCCCACTGCCCTCTGCATGCAGCTTCCATCTTTTTGCTGCTATCAAATGTACTCCAAACACAAAGCCTGCCCACCTTTTTTGTCATCTGTGATTACACTGACGCTCTTTGTTCATTCAGATTTGGACTGGCTCCGGTGTCTTTGGCTAGCAGGAATCGGCGTGGCAGCATATGTGAAGAAGAATGGAAAGTTTATTTCATTTCTGCATGGCCTGTGGTCATTTACCAGATGAGTTCAAAAGTGGCGTCACCTCATTACGCTAAGATAAAAATGCTATAAATATATGATTCATTAGGTTCATAATGCGAATGCTGTAAAGTGGAGGCATCAGTGAGGGGAGTATTTTTTTTTTTTTTTCTTTTCAAGGGTGGATTTTTGAAAGCCTTGTTTTCCAACCTGTACATGCGCACTCTGGCCCCTGGAAGGAGACAAAAGGCTGCCAAGGTCAGGCCTGACTTGAGAATGAAGGACGCGTTATTGATCAAACTCTGCCGAGCTGCAGCTGTAGAAAAAGGGAACGTTGGGGTGGGGAGATTGAGCTGCAACACAGACGTGCAAACACACACACACGGGCAGACACTGAGTGATGTATACACAGAAACGCATTGTACACAGCGCAGCACACAAAGAATCATTACGGCAGCAAGTGCGAGTTGGTGCAGGCAAATATTTACCCACTGGAATCATAACTGAGCCGCTGGCTGTGTGGCCTCACGGGGAACCCAATTAATACCATTCACACAAATGACCTGGTGGCAAACATGCTCCTGGAATATCAGTTTTTGAAGGAAAAAAACCCCCAGACACTTTTCATCTTACATGTCCACGTGTGTGTCAATAATGATATTGATTTAAGCCTTGTCTGCTTACTTCACCTCCCCTTTGGATCGCTGAAATAAGATGTGATTACAGTGAAGAAAATGAAACTCCGTATGTTTTACATTTCATTATTAGATGCTTTCTCCCGTGTTGTCGGACTTAGTTGGCATAGATCACCGATGCCCACTCATCCCATCATAGCGGGCTAGTGTGGGTTGCTGCAGTGGCTCAGCGTTGACGTATGGAGGTGAGTGATGGAGGGGAGAGGACAAAGGAGGGTAGTATAGGTGACAGCCTTGTTATGGAGGAGAAAAAGCCAAAGAGGGAGTCTCAAGTCTTACAGCACCACCAGCTGCCAGAGCGACAAAACTACAGTAGAGGCAACATGGGAGGAGAGTGGGGAGGGGAGAGAAAGTGGAGTATGACTTTGACCCTGACTGATCACTGCAGCATGACTGTCTAGCCTTTTCACAAGGGATCAAAGGATGACAAGGACAACCTGAATTTTTTTTTTTTTTTTTTTTTTAATGTTTGGCTGTACCATGCTGCTATTTGGGCAAGGACACATTTCTGTCTTCTTTTATGCAAATCTATTATGTGAGAATCTTTTCATATGATTGGTTTATCATGGGTTGGCAGAAAGTACGCTACACAACATGAATGTTCAGATAACTTCTTCCTTTTCATCCCTATGTTTTTCACATCAGAATCCATGTGCGGTACTACCCCTCATTGCTGAGTAACAAAAGAGAAGTGCCTCATAGCCGACTGCCCTTGTATCCACTGCCTATGAATAGGCACGAGCAACTGTTTATTTTTGCATGTATAAAGAGACCGCCCAACTTACATTGTACCAGGATATGAACTTGACCTGCTCTCACCTCTGCGTGACAGCCTGTCTTGGGTTTAGGATGTAAATGATGGTGGTGACCTCGCACACGGTGGCCATGCGCTCGCATTTCACAGGCTGGGTCAGAGGTGCCATTTTGTTGGAGCAGAATAAACAAACACCTGAGAAACAACATAATGATGGCTGACAAAGTTTGAAAATAGTTTCTTCTGACAAATGAGTAAATCACTAATACGTTATATCCCCAAGCCCCTTGGCTATTTTAGATTTAGATAAGTAGTTTGACAGTGACACTTTTTTGTCCCACATTGCTACAGTTGATGTGAAATTATGTAGACAAGATTTTATTTATACTTTCAGCATTAATTAAATGCATTAAGAAAATATCTCAGTAGCTCTTTATAATACAGTGAGCAAATTAGATTGCAGTTATATTCTAGAGCACAGCTACACTGAAAAAGACCATACACAGTGGTGTGAAAAAGTGTTTGCCTCCTTCCTGATTTCTCCTTTTTTTTGTATGTTTGTCACACTTAAATGTTTCAAATCATTAAATATTAGACAAAGATAACCCAAGTAAACACAAAATGCAGTTTTTAAATGAAGATGTAAGGGTAAACCCCCCCCCCCCCCCAAACCTACATGGCCTTGCATGAAAAAGTGACCCCCCTCCATTAAAACATAAATTAACTGTGGTTACAACATCTTTGGAAAGCTGAGTTCAATTTGTCTAGCCACACCCAGGCCTGATTACTTCCACGCCTGTTCTCAATCAAGAAATCACTTAACTAGGACCTGCCTGACAAAGTGAAGTAGACCAAAAGATCCTCAAAAGCTAGACATCATGCTGCAATCTAAAGAAATTCCGGAACAAATGAGAAACAAAGTAATTGAGAGCTATCAGTCTGGAAAAGGTTATAAAGCCATTTCTAAAGCTTTGGGACTCCAGCAAACCACAGCGGGAGCCATTATCCACAAATGTCGAAAACATGGAACAGTGGTGAACCTTCCCAGGAGTGGCCGGCTGACCAAAACTACCCCAACAGTGCAGCGACGACTCATCCAAGAGGTCACAAAAGACCCCACAACAACATCCAAAGAACTGCAGGCCTCACTTGCCTCAGTTAAGGTCAGTGTTCATGACTCCACCATAAGAAAGAGTCTGGGCAAAAATTGCCTGCATGGCAGAGTTCCAAGATGAAAACCACTGCTGAGCAAAAAGAACATAAAGGCTCGTCTCAGTTTCACCAGAAAACATATTGATGATCCCCAAGACTTTTAGGAAAATACTTGTGGACTGACGAGACAAAAGCTGAACATTTTAAAAGGTGTGTGTCCCATTGCATCCGGAGTAAAAGTAACACAGCATTTCAGAAAAGGAACATCATACCAACAGTAAAATATGGTGGTGGTAGTGTGATGGTCTGGGGCTGTTTTGCTGTTTCCAGACCTGGAAGACTTTATGTGGTAAATGGAACCATGAATTCTGCTGTCTACCAAAAAATCCTGAAGGAGAATGTCCGGCCATCTGTACGTGATCTCAAGCTGAAGTGCACTTGGGTTCTGCAGCAAGACAACGATCCAAAGCACACCAGCAAGTCCACCTCTGAATGGCATAAGAAAAACAAAATGAAGACTTTGGAGTGGCCTAGTCAAAGTCCTGACCCGAATCCGATTGAGATGCTGTGGCATGACCTTAAAAAGGCAGTTCATGCTTGAAGACCCTCCAGTGTGGCTGAATTACAACAATTCTGCAAAGATGAGTGGGCCAAAATTCCTTCACAGCGCTGTAAAAGACTCATTGCCAGTTATCACAAACGCTTGATTGCAGTTGTTGCTGCTAAGGGTTCCCCAACCAGTTATTAGGTTTAGGCGGCAATCACTTTTTCACACAGGGCCATGTAGGTTTGGATTTTTTCCCTTAATAATAAACACCTTCATTTAAAAACTGCACATTGTGTTTACTTGTGTTATCTTTGTCTAATGTTTAAATTTGTTTGATGATCTGAAACATTTAACCTGTTGCACTTCGGTGTACCGTGGGCGGGCATGTCTCTGCATCCTAGGGCGCACGAGGGTGTCCTAGTACGCACACTGTGCGTCCTAGGAGGCACTGAAAAAAAAAAACACCTGCATTTCCGTTCTTCCATTACAGACACAGCCACGAACAGAAAGCCAAAGGAGTGCTTTGATTGGTTTAGATGTGATTGACCTCTCATTTGACTAATAAGAGCCTTGAATTGGGTTTCTGAAACCTTGAAGAACCAATGACTGAAAACCTAGCAAGAAGGACCCGCCTACCAACGGCTGCGAATACAGCCAGCCAATTGACGCACAGAAGTTGGAAAGCTGTTTTGTGTAAGGCTGGGTGAAGAGAGACTGACTGCTGCAGCAGATGAAAAAAGGACCCACAGGAAGAACCGCCACAGACCCAGCAGCACGGAGACCACCCACAAGTGCGACCTGTGTGACAGGGACTGCCATTCGCGCTTCGGCCTGTTCAGCCACAGGCGGTGCTGTCCCAGCAGAGTAGACGTTTAGGATTCTCTTTCATGGTCATCATAGACCGACGGAGGCCGACGACGAAGGCTGGGTGACACACAGGCGTTCGCCAGTCTTTTTTTCTTACTACTGTTATTTCATACCTGTCAAGTGATACGGTTTCGCCGTATTTTAATACGGGGAAAATGCAATTTAAGCAAATTCGGGCATATTGCCATTTCTGTACGCCAAAAAGAAAAATATACGGGAAAAAAAATTATTGAGAGTGTGGAGGAACACCTCGTGTGTGACCCCCATAGCGTACAGGGCTGGCAGTGCGCTCAGCGTCCGCCTGCACTTATTTCGATCCTCCACAAGCGCACCTAAGCAGTGTTTTTGAGAGTTTCAAAATGGCTTCTTGCAGTGCGCCGCCGGCAAAGTAAACAAAGCTTGAAGAAAAGGGAAATCGAGGGACTGGACGTCACCGTTCTCCTTCACCGTCACCATTTATTTATTTATTTTAGATTGCACAATATTCCATGGCAGAATGTTGTGGGCTTTGGTTCGGACAATTGCAACACGATGGTGGGTCGAGACCTTTCCAGACTGAAGGAGAAATCTCCAAATGTTTTCAGGTATGGGCAGTATTATTCACCTTCAAATATTACCTAAATATAACAAAAAAAATGCTTTAAAATCTTAACAAACATGCTTAGAGGTAGCCCAAATCCCCTATAGTGTACTGTTATTTTGTATCTTGGAACTTTGCTTTACATTCAATTCAATTCAATTCAACTTTATTTATATAGCGCCATTTCACAACAACAGTCATCTCATAGCACTATCAACTGTAGGGGGAACCCCCACAGTTGCAGAAAGACCCCAGCAATCAGGCGATCCCCTGTGAGCAAGCACTTGGTGACGGTGGAGAGGAAAAACTCCCTTTTAACAGGAAGAAACCCCCAGCAGAATGTACATCTGAATGTATAGCATTATATTGGAAGGGCTGAATAAGACTGATATTTTCATTGTTATTATTATTAACACAATTTCAAAGAGAATTATTTCTGATACTTAACTTATGAAACAAAAATCCATTCTGCTTTTGTTTCAGCATTGGCAGCATAAATGAATGAATTTGAAATAGTTCATGTTGCAGTTGCTGTTTGTTTGGTTTTTGTTTGTTTTTTTTTTGCTTCAGTTTTCTTTCATCTGCCGATTAATACAGTTTTTAAGTACTCAGTACAGGCGTGAAAGCCCCCCCAATAAGGGAGGCATGAGGTCAGTACAGGTGTGAAGGCCCCCCCAATAAGGGAGGCATGAGGTATGCCTTGACAGGTATGTTATTTGTTTTGAAAACTCGTTCGCCAAAACCGCAATCATGGAAGCACAAAACCGCAATAATGGAATTATGGTTTGACCGGGTCGCGTGACCAGAACCACGAGTCCGTAACAAGTGGACCAGCTTCATGTTCGTCTGACAATGAGGAAGAGAAGTTCACCAGCTACACTGCTGTTGTGAACAGGTAAGTGTTATAAGCTAAATTATTCTTTATCCCTGAAAATTGTAATCAAAAATGACTTTTGACCGATAAATTACAACTGTGCGTAGTAGACCGCGGCGCTCGAAGTCCGAAGTCCGTGCGCCACGGTACACGGTTCGTGCACCGCGTTCGGACCGTGAACGCCCCCCCCCCCCGCTACTCTTCTGTAGTGGATTGCAGATATATTGCAGATATTCAGGATGAAGGATATGTTTGGTATTTCAGGATTAGTTCTGAAATGGTTCTCATTTAACTGACAGAGGGTTTTGTGTTTTATTTAAAGAGATGTCAGAGGTTAAAGGACTTTCCTGTGAGGTTCCTCAAGGCTTAATTCTGGGCCCTACTCTGTTTTTATTGTATTTAACCCCACTTGGCCAGATGAATGAATGAATGAATGAATTTATTTCGGATAGTACAGTACAGGTTAAAAGAAACTGAATAATATAACAACAAGGTCAAATTAGACAAAGACTCCTCTTATTATACAATTCCACGTAAGTTATCCGAAATGGGTGATGGCTGAAGCCGCAGCTTATATTGCCCACCCATATTCCATCCAAGAATTCAAAAGAGAAAACAAGACAAGAGCGATTATAATTCAAAACAAAGCTAAGACAAAATGTGACTGAGAGAAAAAAGAAAACTAAGCTAGGCTAAGTTAAGCGATTACTATTCAAAAACGAATCTAAGACAAAATGGGACAGAGAAAAAAAAAGAAAAAACCCCCCCCAAAAAAACTAAGCTACAACACAACACAGGCTGGATATGTCAATCCTTATGTGAGTTTACATGTTGTCTTGTAAATATGTTTGGAGTATTTCTTCCTTTAGTTTTTGTTTAAATTGTCCAAGCGTTGTACATGATTTTAATTCAGGTCCAAAATCGTTCCATAATCTGACTCCTTGCACTGAAATACAGTGTTGCTTGGTGGTTGTTCTCACTGTAGGCTTTTGAAATATACATGTTCCTCTGAGGTGATATCGTTTCTCCCTTGTTTGGAACAACTTTTGGATATTTGCGGGCAGTGATAAATTCTTCACTTTGAACATTATTATTGCGGTTTTAAAGTCAACCAGATCTTTCAACTTGAGAGTTTTTTGTTTAAGAAAAAGTGGGTTTGTTGGTTCCCTGTAAGCTGCTTTGTTTATTATTCTAATAGCTCTCTTTTGAAGCATAAAGAGTGGATATATGTTTGTTTTATATGTATTTCCCCATACTTCATTACAATATGTCATGTATGGGAGTATTAATGAATGATACAAGGTGTATAGTGTGGGTTGATTCAGCAAATATTTCACTCTGTGTAATATTGCAATTGATTTGGATACTTTACCTTTAATATAATTAATATGTGACTTCCAACACAGTTTGTTATCAATTATTACTCCAAGAAATTTAGTTTCAGATACCCTTTCAATCTCTACACCATTTACACTGAGTTTGGGTACTGGGTTGTTGTGATGGTTGTTAAAGACTATAAATTTTGTCTTACTTAAATTGAGCGTTAATTTGTTTGAATCAAACCACAGTTTAAGCTTTCCTAATTCCTTTCCGAGTGTATCCAGAAGTTGTTCCAAATTGTTTCCACTGCATAGCAGATTAGTGTCATCGGCAAACAATATTAAGTCCATTTTTTCTGAAACTTTACATATATCGTTTATATACATATTGAATAATAATGGTCCCAAAACTGAACCCTGTGGGACTCCACAGGTGACCTTCAGTAACTCTGAGTTTTTGTTGCTAACACATACATACTGATATCTATTCTTTAAGTAACTACTTAACCAGGACAGTGCTACCCCTCTAATACCACAATTTTGTAGTTTCTTTAATAATAAATTGTGATCTACTGTATCAAATGCTTTTTTAAGATCTAGGAATACTCCAACTGAATACTCTTTATTTTCAATGGCTGTTGATATTTTTTCTGTAAATTCCATTAGGGCATATGCAGTTGTCCTCTTGTGTCTGAACCCATATTGCTGCTCACACAATAAATCATTCTTCAGTATGAAGTTGTCAATTCTCTCATAGAATATTTTTTCAAGTATCTTGGAAAATTGCGGTAATAGTGAAATTGGTCTATAGTTTGAGAGTTCCTCTCTGTCGCCCATCTTGTATATCGGAATTACTTTAGCTATTTTCATTGCATTGGGAAATATACCTGATTGGAGAGACAGGATACAGATATACGTCAGTGGTTTTACTATGCATTCGATAACAGTTTTGACTAATAGATTATTAGTTTAAGGGTGTTTCTTACCATTTTTATGCAGACAACATTCAGCTTTACTGCTCTTTTAAAGAAAATGAGCTGAACATTTTATCAAACTTAGTCACTTGCCTGTCTGCCATTAACAAATGGTTAAACAATAACTTCCTACAATTAAATCTTAACAAGACAGAAACACTGATCATCGCTCCAGACAGTAAAATTCCTCTGATAAAGCAACGCTTAAGTCACTTAGGCTCTTCTGTCCAGCCCAGCCTGCGCAACCTGGGTGTTGTTTTTGACAATGCTATTTTACTGGGCTGCCATGGTCAGCAGCTAGTCAGAAATTTCTTTTTCATCTGAGGAATATAGCAAAACTTAGACCTATGGTCTCAAAACCTGAACTGGAAATGATCATTCATGCTTTTATCTCGTCTCGCTTAGATTATTGTAATGCCCTTTTTATGTGTTTTAATCAAACTGCTGTTGCCCGCCTTCAGACTGTGCAAAATGCAGCAGCTTGGCTTTTAACCTGGACAAAGAAAAGGGAGTACATTTCCCCAGTTTTGTCATCCCTTCACTGGTTGCCAGTTGCTGTTAGATTTCATTTTGAGATTTTAATTTTGACTTTTAGAGCTCTTAATGGCCAAGCCCCTTCATACATCTCAGCCCTCTTGACTCCTTATGCCACGACACAATCTCTAAGATCCTCAGACCAGAGACTCCTGGTGGTCCCTCAGACCAAATTCAAAACCCATGGAGATCGATCTTTCCAGGCCGCTGCACCATGGCTTTGGAACGCACTTCCCCTGTCCTTGCGCTGCCTTGAGTCTGTTGACTCTTTTAAGAAGGAGTTAAAAACTAATTTGTTCAGACAGGCTTTTAGCTCTCAGTGAATGGCTTTTATTTGTTCACTGTTTTCTCTTTTTATCCCTATTAATATGTATATTGTATCTTATTTCTATTGATTTTAATTTCTGGGTATTTGTAAATTTTAACTTGCTGTGAAGCACTTTGTGATATATATCTGTGAAAAGTGCTATACAAATAAACTTTGCTTGCTTGCTTGCTAAACTTTTGTTAGAACTTGTTAGATTTAATAATAACAGATTAGATTTATATGGCGCTTTACATGTCAAGTGACATCTCAAAGCACTTACAGTAAGTCCATTATTCATTCACTCAAGACAGACAATAGTGGTAAGCTACTTCTATAGCCACAGCTGCCCTGGGGCAGACTGACAGAAATGCAGTGATGTGCGGTCAGGGGAGACAGGTGAGGCTGAAAATCAGTCAGAGGCTGTGCAGTACAATTGCCCCACAGGGAGGGGGTGTGGTTGAGCACCATAAGCACATTTTTTTTTTTTTTAAATAAAAGAAGATAAGGACATTTTTTTCCACAAAGTCACAGTGATTTTAGTCCAGAAGGATAGGCAAATTTACTTAATCTACAAGTAAAGGTAAGACCATGCATGCATAGTAGTTGGAAATACTAATGATCATTTGCAATGAGTGTAAATTGTGGAACTGCAACACACAGAGATGCAGCTCTCTGGGCCATTATAATGTACATTATTCCTTGGCGAAAAACAAAGTATAATGAATTTTGTGCCTAATAAAACTTGTCTGTAAAATAACAATACATTATACTTTTGCAACTGAGGGTCTTTGTACATCGTCTACACTCAAGGAGAGTTATAAAATGAAAACATGGACTTTTATTACTGCCTTTTTTGTGTATTCCATTAAGAGGTAATTTAATAAAATACCTTATACTTGTTTTGTTAAAAGTATTGATAAACTCCAATTTGTAAATCAGACCAGCCTCACCGGAAATGAAACTCACTGCCAATCCTTGGCAATGGCCTCTCTAACCACTATCAAACATTTATACACAGTGTCATGGACACTAGAGGCAAGGTAGACAAAGTGTCTTGCCCAGGGACACAATGGAAGAGGAGAGCAGGATATGAACCACCAACCCTCTGGTTATTGGACAGCTCGCTCTGCCTCCTGAGCTACTGCTGCCCCAATTTGTATTTGTATAGATTTCCAATTTGTAAAGTTGGGCAGCCTTCACTATACCTGAGATCATAATGCAAAATGGTTGTTCCATATACCAGTCCAAGGGCATAGGCCTCCAACAAAGCCTCTCTAGGCATCCCTATCCTGAGCAAGCCTCTCCAGCTGTCCCCATGTGTGGCCCATCTTAGCTAAATGTTCCTCGGCTGGCACCTTTCCTCATCTGGGGTTCCAACTGAAGGCTTGCTTTGTTTGTGAAAACAGAGGCATACGGTAATCACTCAATGTGTCTGTGTATGGATGGTTGAGTGTATCCATCTGTCTGTTTCAGCTTGCCCGGTCAAAATTAAGTGCAACTAAAGGCTTGTATCATTGTATCGCCATATTTTCTTGGCTTTTAATTTGGCAGAATTCCAAGATAAGGCTTTGTTTTCGAAATAAACACAAATTTAACTCACCTTTACCGTCAGTGGAACTGTATTGTAATAACTATGTCAGGCCACTAGAGGTGGAAGTACAAATCCCAACATTCCTCGCCCGCAAAAGGTCGCAGTGAACTGTGCATGCATCCAGAAACTCCCGCCAGAGGGAAGTACTGCGCAATCCGCCAATACTGGGAAAACAAATGTCTGTCTTTTTGCCTGTCTGTTTTCTTTCTCTGCCACTAAATAGCAAAAGCTGCTGTTCGTCTTGTCATTGTATTCACGTACCTCCATCGCTTCCGCCATTTAAAATGTCTACCACCATACTCTTCTTTTGTGTTTGGATTGCAGCTGTTCAAATCAGTTTGGTGGCTTGTGGCTGCTGCCAACAGTATGGGCATGTGAACTGCAGCTTATTTTCACTGTGCATGTATGTACTCCAAAACTACTGGATGGATTTGGATGAAATTTTTGCCAGAGGTGGTCCTTGGGCTAGAGAGGAACCCATAACATTTTGGTGATGATCCCAGAACGCATACCTCCACCAAGGCTCTCATCTTCTCACAGTGTGTTAGCAAGAATACTACAAAACATTTTGGTGATGATCTGAGAATGCATACCTCCGCCAAAGCTCTAGCACCGAGGTATCAGCACCTTGGTGCTTTCATTATGCCAGTGACTGGTTTGTGAACAGTATGCCATACCCACACCCCAGTGATGTTTTTGTCCACCCTTCCAGGCTGCCATCTTCTTTGCTACCACAGTTCCTCATTTCTTATGGTGTTGGAGAGTTCTCCTCAGTTATTTAGGAATGTCTGGACCTTGGTGGCTGTCACTGTGGTCCTCCATGTCTCAGCTCCATACAGAAGACCTGGCTTCACATTGGTGTTGAAGAGCCGAATCTTGGTGTTGACTGAGAGAGAAGTTTATTAATGAACAGCCTGTTGAGCTGGAACATCTCGTTTTCAAGGGGATCCAACACAAAGAACAAACAACAACAAAAAGTACATATTACACAAAACATAGTCAACACTCAGCCATTCATATGCTCTCATTTTACCCACCAACTCAGCCAAACACATACCAATCACTAGTCACCCACTCAAATGCATTTTACAAATAATAGTAAATTAAAAATAATACTTTCTACACCATTACATTGTCTTTTGCATAAATTTGAGACTGACAGGTCTCTGGAAGCCCAGATGTTCTTGGGTTTGAGGAAGGGTTCCCTGGCCCTGCTGATTCTGCTCCTCGCGCCAGCATCTGTCCCTCCTTGTTTGTCAAGAATGCTGCCAGGGTAGATGAAGCTTTCCACCTCTTCTGACATTTCACCTTTCAATGTTATGGGAATTGCATTGGCTGTGTTGACTTTTAGAACTTCGGTCTTCCCTTGGTTGATGTTTAGATTCAGTTTGTTCTCTGCCAACAGGCTGATCTTGTCCTGTATCTGCTGTTGGGTATGTGAGAGGAATGCCAGATCAGAAGTGTCAAGTAGTGTAAAATGAACTGCTTATTTGCACTTTTATAAGTCTCTTCTATTAAGGTCCATTAACCAGCTATTACTAGAAGCCCCTAAGACTAGACTGAAGACCAAAGGTGACCGAGCCTTTGGGGCACCTGCTCCTGTACTTAGGTACCAAACAGCCTCCCCAGGCACATCAGATCTACCCAGTCACTAGAGATTTTTTATATCTTCATTGAAGAACTATTTTTGTTTTTTTTTTCTCCCTTGGCTTTTAATTCAGGTTGAGCTAGACTATTATATTATTGTGTGGAGCCCATAGTTATAACCTATGTAACTCACATGTGGCTGGCTGAATTCAGCCAAGAGAGACTTTGAGCTAGCCATGTGTATTGACTTCACACCTCAAGAGGAAGACGTGTCTGCACCCCCTGGGGACTCAGGATAGGGGAGAAGATTACCCGGCCTGACCTTTGGGGGTCGGAAAGGAGAACAGAAGGACTCTGGATGTTCTATTACAGATGAAAGGATGTAGCTGAGTATTGTGACTTTTGTGTGTGATGTATTGTTAGAGATGAATGTATAAATGTATGTGTGTGACTGCGTCCTGTCTCTTTTCACTCCGATCGAGAGAGGACGTAGGATGAATGGGGAATTAAAGCAGTTACTGGAAAAATCATCCCGTCTCCTCAATTCTTGACTCCTACAATTGTTTTGTTTTAGCTCTGTGTTACTTCATGTCTACATTTTTTGCTGCTATGTTTCTAGTTTATCCCATTTTTTTTTCTTTTTTAAATCTGTTGTGTTTTTATTGATTTAATAATTATCTTTTCATATTGACCTGTACAGGACTTTGGTCAACCTCAGTTGTTTTAAATGTGCCTTATAAATAAAGCTGAGTTGAGCAGTTGAGTAGGAGAATCTGGAAAAAAAGACACTATTCCTTCAAGCTGGCAAAGGCAGAAGGGTGTTTTGTCCCTAAAAAGGAGGCCTCAGTAAGCTTACGCCAATTCAGGACCATCTCCCTACTCAGTGCTGAATGTAAGATTTTCTGTTCAGTATTGTTAAAGAGGCTGTACATATACATGATTGAAAATGGATACATTAACACCTTCATCCAAAAGGTAGGGATCCCAGGATTCGCGGGATGCCTCGAGCAGACAGGAGTCCTAAGCCAGATGATACATGAAGCCAGGTCAAAGAGAGGTGACCTAACCGTTGTCTGGCTGACTTGGCTAATGCCTACGGGTCCATTATTCAAGATCTAATCAGGACAGCTCTGAAGCATTATCATATAGCAGATCACATTAAGGGAATGATCAGCAGCTACCTGGAAGGGATCAAGTTCCGTTTTAAGACGAAGGACTACGTCACTTAGTGGCAGCGCCTTGAGAGAGGGATTGTCACTGGATGTACAGTCTCCCCCATTGTGTATGTCATGGGCATGAACCTTATCAAAACAGGGGAAAAGGTAACCAGAGGCCCAATGATGGACTCAGGGGTCCATCATTGGGCCTGCCTTGCTAAAGAAACTGAGGGTAAAGGTGATGGACTGGCCAAGCATGTCTCCAGACCTAAACCCTATTTAGCATCTGTGGGGTATCCTCAAATAGAAGGTGGAGGAGTGCAAGGTCTCTAACATCCACCAGCTTCATGATGTCGTCATGGAGGAGTGGAAGAGGATTCCAGCGGCAACCTGTTAAGCTCTAGTGAACTCCATACTCAAGAGAGTTAAGGCAGTGCTGGAAAATAATGGTGGCCAGACAAAATATTGACACTTTGGGCACAATTTGGACATTTTCACTTAGGGGTGTACTCACTTTTGTTGCCAGTGGTTTAGACATTAATGGCTGTGTGTTGAGTTATTTTTAGGAGACAGCAAATTTACACTGTTATACAAGCTGTACACTGACTACTTTACATTGTATCAAAGTGTCATATCTTCAGTGTTGTCCCATGAAAAGATATAATAAAATATTTACAAAAATGTGAGGGGTGTACTCACTTTTGTGAGATACTGTATGTTGTAACTTTGGTGAAATCAGCCTATTATAACTTAAAGAACATAGTGAGGATTAAAGGTCTGATGTCTCAGCAGCATCTAGAAAAACCTGTCCATGCATTTATCTTCAGTAAACTGGACTACTGTAATGCTGTCCTCACAGGTCTCCCTAAGAAGTCCATCAGACAGCTGCAGTTGGTTCAGAACGCTGTTGCTCGAGTCCTCACTAAGACCAAGAAAGTGGATCATATAACTCCAGTTCTCAGATCTTTACACTGGCATCCTGTCTGTCAAAGAATAGATTTCAAAATATTGCTGTTGGTTTATAAAGCTCTGAATGGTTTAGGGCCAAAATACACTTCAGATTTGCTAGTCCATTATGAACCACCCAGAGCCCTCAGATCATCAGGGTCAGGCCTCCTATCTGTGCCCAGAGTTAGAACCAAACATGGTGAGGCAGCGTTTAGTTTTTATGCCCCTCACATATGGAAGAAACTCCCAGAAAGCATCAGGGCTGCTGAAGCTCTCAGCTGCTTTAAATCGAGGTTTAAATCTGCTTTAAATCTGGCTGCACGGTGGCGCAGTGGTTAGCACTGCGGCAGCACAGTTTACCCTTGGCCGGGGGATCGTGGGGATCATGGGATCATGGGTTCGATCCTAGACCCCGACCAACAGTGATCTGTGTGGAGTTTGCATGTTCTCCCCGTGTATGCGTGGAATTACCCCGAGATTTCTCCGGTTTCCTCCCACATGCCAAAAACATGTAGGTTAATTGGAGACTCTAAAGTGGCCCTAGGTGTGAATGTGTGTGTGTGAATGGTTAAGGGATAGCGCCGTATCGTGGCTGCTTCATCCATCCAGGTGGTGGATGACCCTCAATTTCCCCTCTGGGGATCAATAAAGTATACTAAATCCAAAAAAATCTAAACACTCTCCTATTTGCCACGGTCTTTCAGTAGCCTACACTGTACTGTGACTTTTATTTCTGTCGTATTCCATTTTAGCCTGTTTTTGTTTCACTTTAATTTACTTTTTAGTTGGCTTTTAAATTCTTGTTTTTGTAAAATATATGTTTAAACTGACTTCTTTTGAACCTTGCTGTAATGCTTTAATGTTTTTATGTAAAGCACTTTGAATTGTCTTGTACATGAAATGTGCTATATGTTATGAAGGGATTCCATAACAGGAACGGCGTGATGGCGTAGCTGGCCGGTGACATCATCACGCTGACCGATATAGGGGAGAGGCAGCCATCTCACGGTCTCTTTTGCTATGGCCTGTCCTCAGGGGTATCTCATGGAACTGAGTGTACAAGTGTGCAGTGCATCATTAAACATCATGTAATAAAGTTCGAGTTCCAGCACAGCATCCTCGTCTGTCTTCTTTACCAGGTTTGTGGACATAACATTTGGCGATGAGAGACTAAACCATGGAGGCGTGCATGACACCACTACGGCCTTTCCTCGAGATTCCAGGGGAACCAACAGACACGTGGCCACGATAGCTGGATGCGTTTGAGACCTATGTTGCAGTGTTGGACCTGGGAAAATTGGATTAAGTAAGGATGTGAGCACTGCTTGTCCACAACCTGGGTTTAGAGGGTCAGAGGATTCTTCACATGCTTGGTCCGACGGACTCATATGAGGATGTTGTGAAGCTACTGGCTAACCATTTTGCTACACCAGACTGTGTGATAGTATGACAAATTCATTTTCACCAGAGATGACAGAGAGTCGGTGAGTCAGTCCAACAATTTGTCGCTGACCTGAGACATTTGGCTTGCATGTGCCATTTTGGACAGTTGGAAGATGAAATGATGTGGGACCAGTTAGTCGAACACACATGCAACGCTAGGCTACGAGCTAAGATGCTAACGGCGCTAAATGACACAATGCTAGCTAACACAACTGAGCTAGTGTTCCAGCTAGAAGCAGCGGAGAAGTTAGCCTCGGAGCTAAATGGGTGCCAGACACAGAAGCTACCCAAACAGACGATGCTAGCTAATACAGTGGACACGGAGGAAGAAGACACAGCAGAAGAGTGCGAGACAAATGCAGTGAGCTGAAGGTCCACTCTGAGAGGCCCTGTCTGCGGGGGCTGTGGGTCCCCGATGCACCAGGACAGAGCATGGTTTTGCCTGGCAAGAGAACAGCAATGCAACAAGTGTGGACACCTGAACCATTTCACCAGAGTGTGCCGGTTGTTAGCACCGTGGGGCCCACCAAGTAAGCCAGCCAGCCCGCCAACAACGACCATTCATTTGGTAAGCTCTGATATCGGTGATTATTCGTGGGTATTCGTACAGCATGGTTGAATTAGTTGGAGTAGCCGTACCACTCCTGCTCGACACGGTGGCGGTGCGGTCGATGTTAAACTGGGTCACGGTGAAGAAGTTTTTCCCCAACCACAAAATCAAGAAGAACCCAACATCGCTGTATGGATACAGTGGTCACAGACTGTGCAATGTCAGAACAGTGGAACTGACTGTTTGCTGCAAGCCCAAAATTGTGTACGACTTCACATTCCAGGTGACAGCGCATGGTGACATTATGGAATGTGACCTTTTCTACAGACTGGGCTTTGCCATTAGGGACAGCGCTGGATTCGAATGGTCCGGGTGCGGCAGTTGGGGCACAGCGGTCCTGGATGACGACAACATGATTAAGACCAACACCACACCAGCCACCCCACACTCTCAGGAAGAGAGGTGCCCGAAGGGGGAGCAGCTGGACTTGCCTCCGTTCCCCCCTCAGCCAGAATCGGAGCCACGGGAGAGGGAGCCTGAGCATGCAGAGAGCCCCGAAGTGCAACGACAACAAACGAGCATAAACACAAAGAAAGACGCGGCACAGCAGAACTCTTCAGATGGAAGAGAGGAGGAACTGGACTGCTCCCGTACCCTCGCTCAACAAGCTATGGAGGATACGACCGAGTGGAAGGGTGAGGAGTCCGCTTCAATGAGCAACACCGTAGAGGCACCGGACACTTTCCGTACCCACAATGAGCCTCAACCGACGACAGAGACAATGGTGAAGGGTCCGCAATGAACACAGTGACTACGGAACCGCTGCAGCACGACGGAGGTCCCAAGCTGAGCAAGCACACAGAGTCACCGGGAGCACAACAACAACGCATAAAACCAAGTAAGGTGCCACTCCAAGTCATGGACTGTGTTTGGGTTCGCACCAGCAAGAGACCAGGAGGGCGACTGACCGGGCCTCTGCCAGTGAAGCAACAGGAGCAGCTGAGGATCGTGGCGAAGCTGGGAACAGTGTGCTTTTGGCTAACAGACAGTTGGGTTCGGCTCGCGAACCAAATACGGCGTGTCCAGGTGGCTGCTCCAGACTGCGAGGCTACCGCAGTGTAGGACCCTGGTCCCAGCGTCATGAAGATTGTCCCCGGGGGTCTGACAGCTCCAGGGAAGCAGCCACCATGGGCCCGTTTCAAAGCTCCAGGGATGCGGCCGCCACGGGCCCACCACAAAACCCCTCAGGCAGAACTGTTCTCCCCATGGAAGACTGTAAGAAAAAAAGTGACTCTTTAGTTAGGAGCGTAGCCGGCAAAGTGGCAGAATAATCCACTCAGCTGCGTCAGGTCCAGCGGCGGTCCACCCGTGGACCCTAGTTCTAAGTTCCAAACTCCCCCCTCCCCCCAAAAAACCCAAACAAACCAAAGAGTTCTTTGAAAAAAAAAAAGAGAAAAGTTGTGTGTTGGAGTGTGTTCCAAAAATAAAAAGAAAACAAATGTGGATATTGTGGGGTTGCTAAAATATTAAATTGGGGAGGGTCTAATTGAAAGCGTTCTGTGCTGTGCGGGGGGGGGGGGGGGTGTTATGAAGGGATTCCATAACAGGAACGGTGTGATGGCGTAGCTGGCTGGTGGTGGCCATCTCCCGATCTCTTTGCTATGGCCTGTCCTCAGGGGTATCTCAGGGAGCTGAGTGTACAAGTGTGCAGTGTATCATTAAACATCATGTAATAAAGTTTGAGTTCCAGCACAGCATCCTCGTCCGTCTTCTTTACCAGGTTTTTGGACATAGCACTATACAAATAAACTTGCCTTGCCTTTCTTTGTAAATACAGTGTTACCCTGTAGGCAGTAAATTGTAGAGTACATAGCAGGTATGGGTGTCATGATGCTGAGCGTGGTGTGCCACCGTGCTCATGCTTTCAGTTTATTTTCTGTATTTCCTTATCTCGGTGTTATTATGTGACTTAATGGTTGGTTTTGGATGTATTTTATGTTTTGAGTGTGCCAGTGGTTCTGGTTATAGAAGTTTTTGTTCTTATCTTATTATTAGTATTATGCCAATTACATTATGCATCCATGTCAATTCGGTTTCAAAGTATCATATTATTTTCTTGTTAGTCTTGAGCCCTCACCTTTCCTTTTGTTTTGGGTTCCATTTATATTATATCAATTACATCTCTGGGTTGTGTATTTATCTTGTCCTCATTTTCATGGATTATTTCTCTCTGTTTATATTATCTGGTCTGTGTCTTATTTTGTATTTCTCCTTATTTATAGTCAGCTGTACTTTGACAGCGCCCTGTGTTACTTCCTGGTTTAGCTTAAGTTTGTGGGCTGTCTCAGCTGACAACTGTCAATAATTAGGTCAACTTCCCTCGCTCCTGTAACCCACAGCTGTAGTCATTTGTTCATTATCCTTGTGCCTATTTAAGGTGACTGCAACAATTTACTCGTTGCAGCGGTCTACTGTTTGCTAGTGTGTGTAACACTGTAAACTCTGACAGGTATCCCCCTCTGCAGATGAGCTCTGTCTGGCTCTCTTTTGTTTTTTCCTCCCGGCGTGTCTGGACGCCTCAGCCTGGGTCTGGTCAGGCTGTCCTCCTGCTTTTCCACGGATGTGAGCCCCGCACTTTTTCTCCCGAATCCTGCCTTTATTGTAAGTGTAAGTACGATTTATGACAAGACCGCTGCCAGTCAAGATGCCAGCGGACTGTGAGTTGCCTTTTTCTTCTCTTTTTCCCCCTCCTGCATATTTTTGTCAAGTGCATGCTGGAATGTCAGCACACACAGACTTTAGTTTGCTCAGGCTGGATGAGGATGAGTGCTGGGCGGCGTAGTTAATTCAAGACCTCATCTTGGACGCCCACTCTGTTCATACTTCCAAGAAAGCCCTGAAATGGCTGGACTGCGCGGTGGAAGTTACTGAGGCAACTCCTAGCCTGAAGAGTTATCCAGAACTTACAGGTCTCCTCTCTCTTGTTTTCAGTCTTCAACGTCTGTTCCGCGGGCTGGTAGGAAGCTCTCTTTTAATTGTGCCTGAGCCAATGAAGGGGCATTCCTGGGTGCAGACATCATCAGACTCTGGCTGCCAGCCAGCTGAAGTCTGCCTGAGGAATTCTTCCACCTTCCCAGCAGTTTCCTCCTCGCCACTCTGGAGAACCACAGCAGCAGCGTTCTCATCATTTTTGAATTATTTCCCCTCGGCTGTCCCGTCATTCTCCTCCTCATCTGCCGCTGCTGCCTCCCTCTTCTCCATGATGGCTACACCGCTGCTGAGAATTTGTCCGTCCTCAGGTCTGCAGGGCCGGCTCCTCCACTCTCCATCTGGGTGCCCTCGCCTGCTGCAGTGAACGAGAGGGAGTTATCCCGTCCTACGGCAGCAGCAACCACCAGGTCCTTGGAATTAAGGCAAGTACCTTTTCATTTTTTAATACCCAAAAATGAATTGTCTTGTCTTATTCCTGGAGGGGGGGCTCAGCAGCAGTCACCCACTTTACCTGAGCCCTCACTGCTAGCTGCTGCAACTAAAATTTTAAACTCACCTGCTTCTCCTGTGTCCCTCTCTACTTTTCCTGTGAGTCCGCCAGTCCTAGGAGGGAGCCGCCGGATGACAGGGGGGCCTGCGGCCCTGGAAGATCCTGTTCTAGCCCTGCAGCTATGTCCTGGATGCGAGAGGAGCACCTCCTGGGTCCTGGAGCCTGAGCCAACAAGCGAGTGTCCCCTGGTTCCGGCATTGTAGGACTCAGCGCCAGTGGTGAGATGATCTCCAGTTCCATCCACTGCCTCTGGAGGTCCACTGGCATTAGCTGCTTCATCTGGGGTCCTGTCAGCATTAGCCGCCACGACTGGGGTTTCGCCAGATGCACCCGCCATCACGCCTGCTGCTGGGGTTGTCACAGCGGAGTCGCCAGAGTCCTGGACAGCGGTGGAGCCCGAGTCCAGGCAAGTAATCTGTTCTGTTTTAACACCTGCAGATCTAGAGAAATCTTGTCTGGCTCATGGTGAGGAGAACCGGTTGCAGATGTCCTCTGCACCTAAATTCTCCTCACCAAGCTCTACCACTGCCGGTAACTATGTTCTGGTGTTTTTCTCTTCCTCTCTGTCTGAGGTGGCCGTGTCAGGAGAGGATGCCCAGGCGATTGGATTCAAGACGTCCCCGCTGGAGTCACCGGAGTCCTGGATGGCAGTGGAGCTCGAGCTAAGGCAAGTTCTCTTCTTTGTCTTCATATTAACAGTATTAGAGAAATCTTGCTTAGCTCTTGGGGAGGAGAACCAGTCACAGCCGCCGTCTGTTCCTGAATTCTCCTCGCCAGGCTCCACTGCTGCCGGTGGTAGTAACCCGGTGTGTGTTTCTTCTCCTTTGCTCGAATATTCGTCTGGGTCCACTGATGGTCATCGACCATCATCTGAGGTCACCGTGGGTCCTCTTGCTCCACCTGAGGTCACTGTGGGTCCTCTACCTCTGCCTGAGGTCGCCGTGGGTCCTCTACGTTCACCTGAGGTCGCCATGAGTCCTCTATTTTCACCTGAGATCACCATGGGTCTTTTACCTCTGCCCGGGGTCGCTGAGGGTCCTCTGTCTCCACCCGAGGTCGTTGAGGGTCCTCTGTCTTTGCCTGAGGTCGTTGAAGGTTCCCGGCCTTCACCTAAGGCCTCTGCTGAGCAATTATTTCCCTCGTGTGGTCCTCTTGCTGGTCAGCAATCCTTTTTCCCTGCCTTCTCTGCTGGTCAGTCATCTTCTGCACCTGGTTTCCTCGCTGGTTAGTCGCCGCTTCGTCTGGGTCCTCTACTGATCAGCCATTCTCCTCATTTGGGTACTACCCCTCAGTCCCTGCGGTCAGTGAGGGGCACGGGTTCCAGCTGCCGCCTCCAGGTGGGGCCCATCATGCCCTACAGCCCGTTGGCTCAGAGATGTGGGAAGACCACCCGACGGACCTCATCGTTTGCTTGGGTGGCTTTGGAACTCTGGAGGACCACCTGATTCATTCCATTGGGTGATCCGATGGTTTTGGGACTTCAACAGACCACCTGAACTGTTTTCTCTTTCTCCCAGTATTTCTGGAGTTCTGTAGGTACCTTATCTGTTCAGTGTGTGGGTCATGAGCATTGTTGTTATTGTTTTGGTCCCTCCTTGCCTGTTTCCCCCGCTGCCCTCCCGGGTTGGGTTATTTTTCTATTCCGTTTGGAGGGTGGGGGGGTTTGTATTCTTTTCTCCCTTTGATGTTACCTTGGGGTGTCTGGAATCCACCCCTTGAAGTGGGAGGGGGGCTGTCATGATGCTTTCAATTAATTTCTGTTTATTATCTGTTTATTTTCTGTTTGTTTCTGTTTATTTTCTGTATTTCCTCATCTTGGTGTTATGTGACTTAATGATTTTTATGTTTTAAGTGTGCCAGTGATTCTGGTTATAGAAGTTCTTGTTCTTAGTCTTATTATTAGTATTTTTATTATGCCAATTACATTATTCGTCCATGTCCATTCGGTTTCATAGTATCATATTGTTTTCTTGTTAGTCTTGAGCCCTCACCTTTCCTTTTGTTTTAGGTTCCATGTATAGTATATCAGTTGCATCTCTGGGTTGTGTATTTATCTTGTCCTCATTTTCATGGATTATTTCTCTCTGTTTATATTATCTGGTCTGTGTCTTATTTTGTATTTCTCCTTATTTATAGTCAGCTGTAATTTGAAAGCGCCCTGTGTTACTTCCTGGTTTAGCTTAAGGTCGTGGGCTGTCTCAGCTGACAGCTGTCAATAATTAGGGCAACTTCCCTCGCTCCTGTAATGCACTGCTGTAATCATTTGTTCATTATCCTTGTGTCTATTTAAGGTGACTGCAACGATTTACTCGTTGCAGCGGTCTACTGTTTGCTAGTGTGTGTAACACTGTAAACTCTGACAGGTATCCCCCTCTGCAGATGAGCTCTGTCTGGCTCTCTTTTGTTTTTTCCTCCCGGCGTGTCAGTACGCCTCAGCCTGGGTCTGGTCAGGCTGTCCTCCTGCTTTTCCATGGACATGAGCCCCGCACTTTTTCTCCCGAATCCTGCCTTTATGTGTAAGTGTAGTGTTTTGTGTATTTTGTATTCTGACGTCATTAAATGTGCAAACTGACAGCTCCAGCATTTGGTGTCTCCTGCCTGCCCTAAAGGGTGATTTATGACAATGAGCTGTATTCTTCTTCTGATTTTGATTGTCACATAATTACATTTTTAATGGCATATTTAAACCCTATTAACAGAACACTCTTACGGTGTAATTATGCGCTCCTTAAACTGTGTTTACCCCATGATTACATTGTAATTTTTGCATTTTATTATAATTGCTACCAATACTTGTTACAATTTTTTACATAGTTCCATGTAATTTCAACTTAAACTTTAATTTATTTATATCGTGCCACTTCACAACAACAGTTTTCTCATAGTACTTTCAGCTGTAGAGCAAATACCTCACAATACCAGAAAAAGAACCCAGCAATGAGGTCATCCCCTGTGAGCAAGCACTTGGCGAAGGTGAATTGGAACAACAATGGCGTCGTTTTACGGAAGAGGAAGAATTACCGTTTTTCAACCCTCTTCCCCGCTCATGCTGCTGCTGCTGCAGAATGATTCGTGCATGTTTATTCTCATCTTCCTTGTCCTATTTGTCTTCTTCGTTTACTTTGACTTTGTATGCTGTGTTGGTACCACCACCTCTTGAATGTGAGGCTCAATTTTGCGCATGCGTAGTCAACACGTCCAGGCAATGCAGTCACAAAATTAGGGCTGCACATGATCAGATACGGAGGGGCCCCACGGAGCATGGCGGACTGGAGACGATGACGTAATTCTCATCACACAAGCTTCGTGTCGAGTGGACACGGACAGCAGAGGTGCAGCATGATCCCAGCTTAAAGGACACATTCTGAAAAAAAGGGGTCATAAAGCTATGAGGAAAACATCACAAGGCTATGAGAAAAACGTCACAAAGCTATGAGGTAAACATCGCAGTTATGAGGAAAAACAGACACACAGAAAGACAGACATATATGGAGTGTGTGGCGGTAATGCACCTGTAAGCTGACTGCCAACCGCCAATCAAATCTAAAAGAAGAAGAAGAAGAAGAAAGACAGACATACAGTACATGGAGTGTGTGGTGGTAATGCACCTGTAAGCTGGTTGCCAACCGCCAATCAAATCTAAAAGAAGAAGAAGACGAAGAAGACTTGCTGAGAAGAAGAGTGATATGAGAGTGGTTTCTGATGAACTTACCTGGGTGGCTGACATCTTGGCCGTGGCAACTGCCACGGCCAAGATGAAGATCCAGGTTGCTTTGAAAGTGACCTTCAGCTTGTCTGCATTGTTGGGTCTGGTGTCTCATTTTCCTCTTGACAATACTTCATAGATTCTCTATGGGGTTTAGGTCAGGAGAGTTTGCTGGCCAATCAAACACAGTGATGCCATGGTCATTAAACCAGGTTTTGATACTTTTGGCAGTGTGTGTGTGTGTGTGTGTGTGTGTGTTTGTGTGTGTGTGTGTTGGGGGTGGGGTGGGCAAGTCCTGCTGGAAAACGAAATCAGCTTCTCCATAAAGCTTGTCAGCAGAGGGAAGCATGAAGTGCTCTAAAATTTCCTGGTAGACGACTGCGCTGGCTTTGGTCTTGATAAAACACAGTAGACAAACACCAGCAGATGACCTCTGTTCAGATAAAAGTAGCTTTTGCATTTCATTTGTAAATCAAAGTCCCAGAGTCTGGAGAAAGAGTGGAGAGTCACAGAATCTAAGTTGCTTGAGGTTTAGTGTGAAGTTTCCACAGCCAGTGATGATTTGAGGAACCATGTCATCTGCTGGTGTTTGTCCACTGTGTTTTTTTCAAGACTAAAGTCAGCGCAGTCATCTACCAGGAAATTTTAGAACACTTCATGCTTCCCTCTGCTGACAAGCTTTATGGAGAAGCTGATTTCATTTTCCAGCAGGACTTGGCATGCACCCCCGCCCCCAACACTGCCAAAAGTGTCAAAGCCTGGTTTAATGACCATGGCATCACTGTGTTTGACTGGCCAGCAAACTCTCCAGACCTAAACCCCATAGAGAATCTGTGACGATGGGATGTCACCACTGTATGTCTGGTTATATTGTGTGATTATGTTGTATCTGTATTGTTGTATTGTTGTATGATTGTTTGGTAAGATGCACATAATGGTTTAGGATTTGTCTTTGTTAATTTGAATGCCCTGGGAGATAATTAGTATGATTAAGAATCTGGTAAAATAATGGTTAAAGGATTTATTGCACATACCTTTGCCAACATGCTTCCTGTGCGTGTCCAGGCAAAAGACTCTGTTAGGAGTTGAGGACCTTATATAGGACACCAGCAGGGAGCAAATATGTCTGGTAAGTCAGGGGGTGGTTTAATATTTGTAAATAGGGGTTAAGGTTATTTATTGAACTATTTATATTACTATTTATTGTGTGTTATTTATATATTTATATTGTGTATGTTTGGGGAAACTATTTATGTATTTTTAGATGTTAGTGGGTATGTGTTTAGAATAAGGAATGATGAGTGTTTTACCTGGGATTATGGTAGGGGCTAATCACCTCTAATTATCTCTCCATTATATAACAGGTGTGAGATATTGAGTAAAAGGTTGATGATTGATGAAATGGTTATTGAGGAATTTGGTATTGCTTGATATGCTTCTTGTTTTGAGGAAGTACATTTGTTGAAAGACTGTGTCAGAAGATTTTTCCTGAGAGACTGGAGATGCTACTTGTGAGTTAAAAAATAAATTGAACTAATTGAAAAAGAAGATTTTGCCTCTTGCCACACGTTCACAGAATCTATGGAGTATTGTCAAGAGGAAGATGAGAGGCACCTGACCCAACAATGCAGATGAGCTGAAGATCACTATCAAAGCAACCTGGACCTTCATAACACCTCAGCAGTAACACAGGCTGATCACCTCCATGCCACGCCACATTGATACAGTAATTAATCCAAAAGGAGCCCTGACCAAGTACTGAGTGTGTACATGGTCATACTTTTCAGTTGGCCAACATTTCTATTTAAAAAGTATTTTTTAAAATTAATTTTATGCAACATTCTAATTTTTTGAGAAACTGAATTTGGGGTTTTCATGGGCTGTAAGCCATACTCATCAAAATTAAAATAAACACTTGGAATATATCACTCTCTGTGTAATGAATCTATATAACATATAGGTTTCACTTTCTGAATTGAGTGACAAAAAATTGAACTTTTTCATGATATTCTAATTTTTTGAGATGTACAGTACCTGTAGAGTGAAGTATGAGGAGATGAAGAAGAGCGATGTCTGAAGATAGAGTTGAGGTTCGTTTGGACACAGCAATGATGATAGAAGGACTACAGCTTCTGACCAGATAGAGTGATGATATAGAGTGAAGTATGTGGCGATAATGCACCTGTAAGCTGGTTGCCAACTGCCAATCAAATCTAGAAGAAGAAGAAGAAGAGTGATATAAAGTGAAGTATGTGGCGGTAACGCACCTGTAAGCTGGTTGCCACCCGCCAATCAAATCTAAAAGAAGAAGAAGAAGAAGAAGACTTGCTGAATACCATAGTCCAAGGACGGATAATTTTTTGCACATAAGGAGTTGTTCAGAACTCCTTGCACAAAGCTATAGAGTGATGATAATCAAGTCAGTGGCAGTAATGCACCTGTAAGCTGGTTGCCAACCGCCAATCAAATCTAAAAGAAGAAGAACAAGAAGAAAAAATAAGATGACCTACCAAAGATACTTTTCAAGTTAGTAAATAGTTCCGTGCATTTTTATGGAGAAGGAATGCCACCAGCAATGCCATCAAAAACCTTGAGGAGCACAAAAGACAGCCTGGGAGGATGAACACAAAATAGTTCTGTGGCAAAGAAAAACCCTACATAACAACGTTGAGTACATAGCTAGAGAGGAAAGGTACTACCTGTACACACCGCCTTTCTCATTTTGACAGGTGCCACGCCCCCTGACCTGACCCTGACCCCGCCCCGTGACCCTGTGTAATTAGGTTGTCAATCAAAAGTGTTTTGAAAACATGACCCATGACCCTGCGTAATTAGGCTGTCAATCAAAAGTGTTATGAAAACATCACCTTTGATCCAAGTAATTAGGCTGTCAATCTGAAGTGTTTTGAAAACATGACCTTTGACCGGAACTTCTCCTCAACCTTGACAGATGGTGATTTTAATCTGTTGACCATATGTGGTTTAGCGTGAGAACGGAATGTTAACAATGTTTACACACACACACACACACACACACACACACACACACACACACACACACACACACACACACACACACACACAAGTGCGCACGCTAAAAACACTTTAAAAAGCACAGACACCACGGCGGACATCAAACCACCATCAGCAAAAACCCCGCATCACCATGAGCAACTCAAAGAGAAGCTATGTTGCCAGATGTATCGCGCTTACCTCTGCGAAGTCAGGTCTGGATCCTTCAAAGTTTCGGGGTCCTCAATCCAAAATTAAAACCTCGGCCGTCAAACTGGTGGGGGAACAGCTCACTCCAAACCCGGAATCTCAACAGCCCTTGCAGACCCCGGAGATCCTACAGCCTGAGTAGACCCTAGAGGCCCTGGGACCCGTGCAACGTGCAGAGATCCCAGAGCCTCCGCTGTCCGTGGAGATCCCAGAGAGCCAATACCCTCTATGACCTGTAGATCTTCCAGACACGATGATACAGACTGTCCTAAAACCCTGAGTTCCACAGACATTGCGTGTGACTGTGCGGGGTGTCTGATCCCACACCCTCCACGTACATTATCGGACCCCAATATTGGTACCATTGCCAGAAGATCAGCCTGATGGGTGGATGAGCGACGTGTTCTTCAGACTTGTAAAATCAGCCGTGCTTCATATGCTCAGCAAAATTCTGGAGGAGTACCAGCATGAGAAATGTCTGGGATGTTGTATTAATCACTCCAGTCAGAGGCAGCACCAATGCTTGGATATGATCACCGAGGGTTTCTACCAGGAAAACTTTTACTGGTTGATGGGGAGACTCTACACAGTGGGGTTTATTTCAGCCATCCGACTCCTCTTACAACTCCACAACATTCAGGCTGACAATAAACGAATCAAAACTACAGCGCAGACTCTTCTGTTGGAGCTACAATCGACAGTAGACGGTTATGCTGTTTCATTCCATCTAGGTACAATGCTCCGCACTGTGTGTGTTTATATATTTATTCCATCTAGCGACAATGCTCCACACTGTGTGTTTATATATTTACCTCCGCCAGGAGGAGGAGGTTATGTGATCATCAGCGTTGGTTTGTCTGTTTGTTTGTTTGTTTGTCTGTTTGTCTGTTAGCAAGATAACTCAAAAACTTATGGACGGATTTTCATGAAATTTTCACAGATTGTCAGAAATGGGGTATCCTACAGATGATTAGATTTTGGTGCTGATCCGGATCACCGTCTGGATCCAGGAATTTTTTAAAGGATTCTTTTTTTTTTTTTTTTTTTTTTTTGGCAAAAAGTTATGGACGGATTTTCATGAAATTTTCACAGATTGTCAGAAATGTGGTATCCTACAGATGATTACGTTTTGGAGTTCATCCGGATCACCATCTGGATCCAGGAATTTTTTATTTAAAGGATTCTTTTTGTTTTCTTTTTTTCAGGTTCTATAATATATAATATTACGAAGACTGATCCGGATAACCCATGGCAGTTTGTCTACCCAATTTGGATTCGTCAATGAAGCATAGAGTCCTGCTTTAAGTGATCTATGAAAACGCTCGCATAACCCATTGGCCTGTGGGTTGTATGCGGTTGTGCGGTGAATTGTAACACCCAGCCAAATCCGGATAACCCATGGCAGTCTGTCTACCCAATTTAGATCCGTCAATGAAGCCTACAGTGCTGCTTTAAGTGATCTATGAAAACGCTCGCATAACCCATTGGCCTGTGGGTTGTACGCGGTTGTGCGGTGAATTGTAACACCCAGCCAAATTTAGCGGGGGAGTGTGTAACCCAGCTGACATTTGTTTGTTTGTCTGTTTGTCTGTTTGTTTGTTTGTCTGTTTGTTTGTCTGTTTGTCTGTTAGCAAGACAACTCAAAAACTTATGGACGGATTTTCATGAAATTTTCACAGATTGTCAGAAATGGGGTATCCTACAGATGATTAGATTTTGGTGCTGATCCGGATCACCGTCTGGATCCAGGAATTTTTTAAAGGATTCTTTTTTTTAATTTTTTTTTTTTTTGGCAAAAAGTTATGGACGGATTTTCATGAAATTTTCACAGATTGTCAGAAATGGGGTATCCTACAGATGATTACGTTTTGGAGTTCATCCGGATCACCATCTGGATCCAGGAATTTTTTATTTAAAGGATTCTTTTTTTTTTCTTTTTTTCAGGTTCTATAAGATAAGATAAGATAAGATAAGATAAGATAAGATAAGATAAGCCTTTATTAGTCCCACAACGGGGAAATTCCAGGATTGCAACAGCACAGGGATAGCAACACTCAGAGCAACAATCAGAAGGCAAGAAAAAAAAACAAAAAAAAACAAGCAAGCAAGAGCAGCTAATATACATATGTACGTATTACTATAAAATATATATATATACACACACACACAGACACACAGTGCAGAGCATTGTAGCTGGATGGAATAAATATATGAATATATGAACACACAGTGCAGAGCATTGTAGCTAGATGGAATAAATATGTAAATATATAAACACCCACAGTACGGAGCATTGCAGCTAGGTGGAATAAATATGCAAGTATATAAACACACACAGTGCGGAGCAATGTAGCTAGATGGAATAATATGTAGATATATAAATATATAAACACACCCAGTGCTGAGCATTGTAGCTAGATGGAATAAATATGTAAATATATAAACACACACAGTGCAGAGCATTGTTGCTAGATGGAATGAAACAGCATAACCGTCTACTTAGTTATCCTACATGGTATGATTATGTGCCCATACATATTCTCACCCTCCATAGCGACCGGTAAGTTCCTAGTTGTATGCCGGAGGGGACCATTGTGTAAGTCTATTGCATCTTTTGCATTCAAAAAACTATTAGTTTGTTACGTCTTTTTGCTATCTCTGCGAGCAGCCCTGCTTAGGTTGTACAGTCTGACAGCCGTTGGTAGGAAGGACCTACGAAACCTCTCGGTTGTGCACCTGGGATGATGTAGTCTGCTGCTAAATGAGCTCCTCAGTGCATTCAGTATGTCCTGCATAGGGTGGAACTCGGACTCCAGCAGAGATGACAGTTTAGCCACCGTCCTTCTCTCTCCTATCTCCTCCATCGGATCAAGGCGCTGCCCCAGGACAGAGCTAGCTTTCTTAATCAGTTTGTTCAGTCTCTTCCTATCGGCTGCAGTAATGCCACTGCCCCAGCAGACCACTCCAAAAGTGATGGCTGATGCCACCACCGTGTCATAGAATGACTTCAGCAGCGCCCCTTGTACACCAAAAGACCTGAGTCTCCTCAGCAGGAACAGCCTGCGCTGTCCCTTCTTGTAGAGTGCATCAGTATTGTGTGACCAGTCTAGTTTATTGTTCAGATGAATACCCAGGTACTTATAGGATGTCACCATCTCGATGTCTGTTCCCTGTATATTTACTGGTACTGTGAGGGGCTGCCCATGCCTGCGGCAGTCCACCACCAGCTCCTTAGTTTTCCTCGCGTTGATCTGGAGGCAGTTCCGATGGCACCAGTCCACGAAGTCCTGGATAAGCCCTCTGTACTCAGCTTCATCTCCATTGGAGATGAGGCCAACGATCGCAGAGTCATCAGAGAACTTCTGTAGATGGCAGTGTGTTGTGTTGTGTGAGAAGTCCGCAGTATAAAGAGTGAACAGGAAGGGAGCCAGCACCGTTCCCTGGGGGGCCCCCGTGCTACTGATGATCGTGTCGGACACACAGTCCCGGGTTCTCACAAACTGAGGCCGGTTCGTGAGGTAGTCCAGGATCCATGATGACAGGTGCTGGTCCACCCCTGCGCGCAGCAGCTTGTCCTTCAGGATCATCGGTTGGATGGTGTTGAAAGCACTGGAGAAGTCAAAGAACATGATCCTCACCATATTCCCGGGCTTCTCCAGGTGGGACAGAGAACGGTGAAGGAGGAAGATCACCGCATCCTCCACCCCAATGCCATGCTGGTAGGCGAACTGGAGTGGATCCATCGCTGGTTCCACCAGGGGGCGGAGGTGAGCAAGGAGCAGTCTCTCCAGGGTCTTCATCAAGTGGGACGTCAAGGCCACCGGTCTGTAGCTGTTCAGGTCTTTGGGGTGGGAAGTTTTTGGTACAGGTACCACACAAGATGTTTTCCACAGCTGTGGTACCCTCCCCAGTTTCAGGCTCATGTTGAAGATATACGTCACAATCCCACACAGCTGGTCTGCACAGGACTTGAGGAGCTTTGCGCTGATGCCGTCCGGTCCCGGCGCCTTCCTCGCCTTGATCTTCCTCAGCTCCGTCCTCACCTGGGTCCTGGTCAGGGTCAGGATGGGGGGCTGTGTGTTGGGAGTGGGGGGGTGTTGGTGGAGTGGGGAGTGGGCAGCAGGACTTGATTTCTTTAGAGGCAGCAGTGGTTGTTGTGCAGTCAGGGGGGAGGGCGGTTGGTCAAATCTATTGAAAAACAGATTCAGGTTGTTCGCCCACTCCCTGCCCCCTGTGGCCTGGGGGGAGGTATTCTGGAGCCCCGAGATGGTTTTGAGGTTTCTCCAGACCCCGCTGATGTCGCTCTGTTGCAGCTTGTCCTCCATCTTCTTCCTGAAACTGTCCTTGCCTTCTCTGATCTTTCTCCTCAGCTCCCTCTGTACGGACTTCAGCATCTCCCTGTTCCCAGACCTGAAGATCCTCTTCTTCTCTCTCAGAAGTGTTTTTATCTCAGGGTTGATCCAGGGTTTGTTGTTTGAGTGACGCCGTATGGTCTTGGTGGGAACGGATTTGTCCACACAGAAGCTGAGGTAGCCCGTGAAGGTGTGAATGAGGCCATCGATGTCCTCACCATGTGGATCGCAGAGCTGCTTCCAGGCGGTGGCTTCAAAACAGCCCTTTAGGGTGTCCATTGTCTCCTCAGACCATAACTCCACAGTGTGCATGGCCGGAGGTTGTCTGTGCACTAGGGGTTTGTACACCGGCCGGAGATGAACCAAGTTGTGATCCGATCTCCCGAGTGGGGGGAGTTGTGATGAGGTGTACGCCTCCTTAGTGTTTGCGTAGAATAAATCCAGTGTTTTATTGTCTCTAGTGTGGCATGTGACATACTGGGTGAACGTGGGTAGAATGGGAGACAGTGAAACATGGTTGAAATCGCCTGAGATGAGGAGAAGAGCATCTGGGTGTTCTGTCTGCAGCCTGCTGGTTACTGAATGGATGACGTCACGTGCTGTCCCAGCGTTCGCCGTCGGATTTGCATAAACAACAATGCAGATCACGTGTGAGTGTTCTCTCGGGAGATATGTAGGCCTCATGCTAACAGCTAGCAACTCAATGTCTTTGCTGCAGTGTCGTTGTTTAACAGTGATATGTCCCGGTCTGCACCAGTTGTTGTTAACATACATTATCACTCCACCGCCCCTAGCCTTGCCACTGTCTGGTGTTCGGTCAGCTCGTATCATGTGAAAACCCTCCAGCTCAATGTTAGCATCTGCTGCTAGTTCAGTTAGCCACGTCTCAGTAAACAAAAGGAGAGAGCATTCCCGGTAAGTGCTATCATAACGGGAGATAGCCGCTAGCTCATCTAACTTTCCCAGTATCGACCGTACATTTCCCATGACAACAGATGGAAGGGAGGGTCTGTACCTTATATTTTTTGTCCTCCGCCTTACTCCAGCCCGGCAGCCGTGGCGTTTTCGCCTCAGTTCTCTCGGTATGTCGAGTTTTTCCAATGGGACCGGGTGGCGGTTGAATGCTAGCAGCTGTTCTCTGCTGTATCGTATCCTGCTATAAACAGTGGCTCCGTCCACCGGCTCAGGAGACATTTAGGACGATCTGTGTGTCCGTGATATAAGTGGGGTGAAAAAAAAAGACGGATCAAAAGAGAGAGGAAGGGAAAAAGACTCGGAATCGAGCCGCTGTTGCAAAAGGCAGCCGACTGGTGTGGCGCCGAGAGAAAAAAAAAAAAAAAAAAAAATATATAATTATAATATATACTATAATACTATAATATATAATATTACGAAGACTGATCCGGATAACCCATGGCAGTCTGTCTACCCAATTTGGATCCGTCAATGAAGCCTAGAGTCCTGCTTTAAGTGATCTATGAAAACGCTCGCATAACCCATTGGCCTGTGGGTTGTATGCGGTTGTGCGGTGAATTGTAACACCCAGCCAAATCCGGATAACCCATGGCAGTCTGTCTACCCAATTTGGATCCGTCAATGAAGCCTACAGTGCTGCTTTAAGTGATCTATGAAAACGCTCGCATAACCCATTGGCCTGTGGGTTGTACGCGGTTGTGCGGTGAATTGTAACACCCAGCCAAATTTAGCGGGGGAGTGTGTAACCCAGCTGACAAAATGACATGCAATGGGACGTGCATAATAATTAGCGGGGGAGAGTGTAACCCAGCTGACAAGGAATCTATAAACTTAGGATTAATACTTATGATGTTAAACACTGTATGGGGGGAACTGTGGCGCTTGGCGGAGGTCTGCGCTCTCCGAGTGCTTTTCTAGTTACATATTTATTCCGTCTAGCTACAATGCTCCGCACTGTGTGTGTTTATATATTTACATATTTATTCCATCTAACTACAATGCTCCACACTGTGTGTTTATATATTTACATATTTATTCCATCTAGCTACAATGCTCCGCACTGTGTCTTTATATATTCATATATTTATTCCATCTAGCTACAACGCTCCACACTGTGTGTGTGTTTATACAGTATATTCACGTTTATTCCATCTAGCTACAATGCTCCGCACTGTGTTTATATATTCATATATTTATTCCATCTAGCTACAATGCTCCGCACTGTGTTTATATATCTATATATTTATTCCATCTAGCTGCAATGCTCCGCATCATATGTCTATATATTTATGTTTATATGTACATATGTATACTCGCTGCTCTTGTTTTTTCTTGCCTTCTGATTGTTGCTCTGAGTGTTGCTATCCCTGTGCTGTTGCAATCCTGGAATTTCCCCATTGTGGGACTAATAAAGGCTTATCTTATCTTATCTTATAATGTATGTGGAGGGTGTGGGATCAGACACCTCGCACAGTCACACTCAATGCCCGTGGGACTCAGGGTTTTAGGATGGTCTATATCGTAGGTGTCTGGAAGATCTATGGGTCATAGACAGTATTGGCTCTTTGAAGCACTTTGAAGGGCTCTTTGAAGGATCCAGACCCGACTTCACAGAGGTAAGCGCGATACGCCGGGCGACGTAGTTTCTCTTTGGGTTGCTCATTGTGATGCGGAGTTTTTGCTGATGGCGGTTTGATGTCCGCCACAGTGTCTGTGCTTTTTAAAGTGTTTTTAGCATGTGCGCGCGCACGTGTGTGTGTGTGTAAAAAAACATTGTTAACATTTCGTTCTCATGCTAAACCACATATGGTCAACAGATTAAAATCACCATCTGTCAAGGTTGACGAGAAGTTCCGGTCAAAGGTTATGTTTTCAAAACACTTCTGATTGACAGCCTAATTACACGGATCAAAGGTCATGTTTTCAAGACACTTTTGATTGACAACCTAATTACTCAGATCAGAGGTCATGTTTTCAAAACACTTTTGACTGACAACCTAATTACACGGGGTCACGGGTCATGTTTTCAAAACACTTTTAATTGACAACCTAATTACACGGGGTCACTGGGGTGGGGTCAGGGTCAGGTCAGGGGGCGTGGCACCTGTCAAAATGAGAAAGGGTGTGTGTACAAGTAGTACCTTTCCTCTCTATAGCTGAAGAGGAATACCTCTCCTTGTCAAATCCATTTTTCAATCAACACCATCTTTAATTGAAATGTTACTGACTTAAATAAATACAGATGAACACTGATTAAGAAAATTAAGAGACAATGATAATCCATATCCACACACATGGCAAGAATAGTTCTTTTGACATACCATGTCAATGTACTTTAAAAAAAAATAAGCAAAACAAACAAAAAACTTATGACTGACTTGAGTAGACATCAATTATCCCCAGTTGGAAGAAGTCATTTGACACAGAGTGAGGAAACTCAAACTCTGAAAATATGCCATTATGCTGAACATAAACTACAAGAGATGGAGAATGATATTGATCCTGATAACCACTTTTTCAATAATATTCATAACCATTGTGAATATTACACTGAAAAGCAATTCAAAAGTCAAGTGCAACTAGATGGTAAACTATCAATAATACACTTCAACAGCAGAAGTCTTAACAAAAACTTTCCACAGATTCAAGACTATTTAAAACAGCTAGACAGAAAATTTACAGCTATCGCAGTGTCTGAAACTTGGCTTAATGAAGAGCAGGCTCCTCTGATGGCAATAGAGGGATATCAGATGTTTCATATTAACAGATCTCAAAAAAAGGGTGGTGGTGTTGCACTGTATATTGATGACCTGTATAGGTGTAAGCTTGTAAATGGAATGTCCTTTGCACTACCAGGGATTTTAGAATGTGTTACTGTTGAGATTGACCAAGATAAAACAAAAAATCTAATTATAAGTTGTATACTGTATATAGAACGCCGGGAACTTGCATTGAGACATTCAGAGATAAATTAGTCGAGCTGTACAATAATATTACTAGTAAGAAAATGGTAGTAATTTGTGGAGATTTCAATATTGATCTACTAAATCCATATCAACAAAATGTAATTACAGAGTTCATGAACTCTATGTACAGCACAAGTCTATATCCCACAATAACACATCTCAGTAGAATCACAGTTCACACTGCTACACTTATTGACAACCTGTTTGTTAATATTATTGATAAGAAAATAGAAAGTGGATTATTGATAAATGATATAAGTGACCACTTGCCAACCTTTGCTCTTATCCATGGCCACACGGGGGCCAATACAGAAAAAATTTTAAAATCGTTCAGATACAAATCACAAAATGCAATCAGTTCTTTTAAAGAGGACTTGCTGAAGCAAGACTGGACAGAAGTCTATGTATCAGATGTAAATGCAGCCTATGACACATTTATAAACATTGTAACCACTCTTTATGAAAAAAATTGTCCATTAGTAAAGAAAAAGCTTAAACATAAATTTGCCGATAAGCCATGGTTAACCAAAGGATTACAAAAGGCGTGTAAAAAGAAAAATTTATTATATAAAGCTTTCCTAAAGAAAAGGACAAAAGAGGCAGAGCAGCGGTATAAAACATACAAAAATAAGTTAACATATATAATAAGATGTAGTAAGAGAGACTATTACAGTAAAGAACTGGAGAAAAACAGAGACAATATTAAAAATACATGGACAATACTTAACAATATTCTTGGAAATAAAAGCAGAAATACAAGCTACCCAACCGATTTTTCAAAAAATAATAAAACGACTCAGAGTGTGAATGCAGCTTCACCTGCAGATGAATTTAATAACTTTTTTGTTAACATTGGTCCTAATTTGGCTCGAGAAATACCCATTACGGCGCCTACAGGTGATACAATAAGCAAAAACACTGCTATAAAAGACTCCATTTTCATAAAGAACACAGACGAGAGAGAGGTCATTGAAATTGTTAAATCATTTAAAAGTAAAACATCTACGGACTGTGATGGTATTGACATGCTCTTAGTCAAAACTATTATTGAATGCTTAGTGAAACCACTGACGTATATCTGTAACCTGTCTCTCCAAACAGGTATATTTCCCAATGCAATGAAAATAGCTAAAGTAATTCCGATATACAAGACGGGTGACAGAGGGGAATTCTCAAACTACAGACCAATTTCACTATTGCCGCAATTTTCCAAGATATTTGAAAAAATATTCTATGAGAGAATTGACAACTTCATACTGAAGAATAATTTATTGTGTGAGCAGCAATATGGGTTCAGACACAAGAGGACAACTGCAGTTGCTCTAATGGAATTTATAGAAAAAATATCAACTGCCATTGAAAATAAAGAGTATTCAGTTGGGGTATTCCTGGATCTTAAAAAAGCATTTGATACAGTGGATCATAATTTATTATTAAAGAAACTACAAAATTGTGGTATTAGAGGGGTAGCACTGTCCTGGTTATGTAGTTACTTAAAGAATAGATATCAGTATGTATGTGTTGGTAACAAAAACTCACAGTTACTGAAGGTTACTTGTGGAGTCCCACAGGGTTCAGTTTTGGGGCCATTGTTATTCAATATGTATATAAATGATATATGTAAAGTTTCAGAAAAAATGGACTTAATATTGTTTGCCGATGACACTAATCTATTATGCAGTGGAAGCAATTTGGAACAACTTTTGGATACACTCGGAAAGGAATTAGGAAAGCTTAAACTGTGGTTTGATTCAAACAAATTAACGCTCAATTTAAGTAAGACAAAATTTATAGTCTTTAACAACCATCACAACAACTTAGTATCTAAACTCAGTGTAAATGGTGTAGAGATTGAAAGGGTATCCGAAACTAAATTTCTTGGAGTAATAAATGATAATAAACTGTGTTGGAAGTCACATATTAATTATATTAAAGGTAAAATATCCAAATCAATTGCAATACTACACAGAGTGAAATATTTGCTGAATCAACCCACACTATATACCTTGTATCATTCATTAATACTCCCATACATGACATATTGTACTGAAGTATGGGGAAATACATATAAAACAAACATATATCCAGTCTTTATGCTTCAGAAGAGAGCTATTAGAATAATAAGCAAAGCTGCTTACAGGGAACCAACAAACGCACTTTTTCTTAAATTAAAAGCTCTCAAGTTGAAAGATCTGGTTGACTTTAAAACTGCAGTAATAATGTTTAAAGTGAAGAATCTATCACTGCCCGCAAATATCCAAAAGTTGTTCCAAATAAGGGAGAAACAATATCATTTCAGAGGAACATGTATATTTCAAAAACCTTCAGTGAGAACTACCACCAAGCAACACTGTGTTTCAGTGCAAGGAGTCAGATTATGGAACGATTTTGGACCTGAATTAAAATCATGTACAACGCTTGGACAATTTAAACAAAAACTAAAGGAAGAAATACTCCAAACATATATACAAGATGACATGTAAAATCACATAAGGATTGTCATATCCAGCCTGTGTCGTGTTGTAGCTTAGTTTTTTTTTTTTATCACATTTTGTCTTAGCTTTGTTCTGAATTGTAATCGCTCTTGTTTTGTTTTCCTTTTGAATTCTTGGATGGAATATGGGTGGGCAATATAAGCTGCAGCTTCAGCCATCACCCATTTCGGATAACTTATGTTGAACTGTATAATCAGAGGAGTTATTGTCTAATTTGACCTTGTTAGATTTTCTTTCCCCCTTTGTTATATTATTCAGTTTCTTTTAACCTGTACTTTTAATCTAACCGAAATAAAGATTCATTCATTCATTCAAATACCTGACAGAAAGGTGATTCTCAAGAGAAAAGAATAAAGAATAATCTATTCTCTGACACACTGTGGAGCCAGTACAAGAACATGCATAGCTGGCACTCTGAGCTGATCACTTCCCCAACAGCACACATACCTCACACCAACATCGGTAAGTTTACATTGGGAATACATCTTACAGAGGTTATTTGCACATTAGCAATTAGGTCAGAGATGACCATCAGCTGATGTTTAAATGACGTATCAAAACTATAGGGCTGCAGCCAACTATTAATCATCTTCCTCCAGCTGCTCCCTTTTGGAGTCACCACAGTATATCATTGTCTGATACTATGAAGATTTGACTTGGCAAGGATTTTACACCAGATGCCCTTCCTGACCCAGTCATGAACCCACAACCTTTTGGCTGTGGGGCAGATGCTCTAACTAGGCCACCACTTCAGTATTCTGCAGTCCAATGTTAATCAGAACCTTTATTTATTTAGGCTGGATCTTTAAGACTGCAACTATTTTGTTATTCAAGGTGAGAAAGACGACTACTAAATTGTGATTTACCAAAAACCATATAGCATCTATGCCAAATCAAATAGTTGGACCATCACAATATCAGACAACGATACGCTGTGGCGACCCCAAAAGGGAGCAGCCGAAAGATTAAAATTTTAGGTCTCTGACCGACGTCTTACCAATGTGCAATCAACCTCTATAAGATGCATTCTTGATGCAAACTTGGCACATCCGGCACAATGTTGTTGCGATGTACATACTGCATGTGTGCTGTTGGGGTTGTGTTTATAGATGTTATGACGACTGGTTAAGAGTTGCAGGATGGACTGTGGCATTTAATGAGCTAGACCTCCTGTTTATGTCAAATCACATAAAACAGATGACAGGATACATCACAGTGCAGATAATGAGAGAAAATAAGATGTTCTTAAACAATTGAATCAGCTGCCTCAACTTAGTCCTATCAGGAATACTTTTCATTAACTGAAGGAAGAATACGAGAGACAACTAATGGTGGCTTCAGTAAAACACCTGGCAAAACATCTAAAAAATAACCACCTTGCATTTGGGGATGTTCCTGGGTTCCAGATTTGATTGTGACCATGTAAACAACGGAGACTACAGATATAGCTGGAAACCATGAATAATTAATTCATGATTTTTATTAAGCTTGTTTAATTAAAGTAGAAAGTCTGCTCTTAAAACGTCCTAATTGCTTCACTTCAAATCAGTTGTGGGGGCGTAGCAGACACAAAATTAGAAAAATTGTGTCACTGTAAATTTACAGACTGAGTGCCCATCAGAAAAACATGTGTAGGTCACTTGCTTTTTTTAATCCAAAAGTTTTCCTGCTCCACTTCCTTTTCATTTAGGAACCCAAATTCACATTCAAGTTTGATGGCTGTTTTGATCCTAATTGAGAGTGAACGCCTGTGCAAGTCTGCACAGCTTTGCAACCCCTAGGCTTTTTATTTAGGCCCGAGGACAGGCAGCCTTGTCCAGCGATGCGACCCTTGACCTTCTTAACTGGAAAAATTCTATTTCCAGCTGCATGGACAGAGGCTTCTGTGATTTATCTTGGCTCCAAAAACAGCCTGATGCAGATGGTAAGGTTAAGGAAGTGTAACTAGGAACTCTTCAGGAGGTTACAGAGCATTACCATCACAGTTAGTTTGCACTGCATATACTGCTCATGCTCTAGTGCTGTACACTCAAAGAATATGATGGAAAAAGTCTTTTGTTACAGTAGTGCAACACATATGAGTCATTGAACTTTGGCCCAAAACACTCTGCAGCTGTCCCTCAACAGTTGGGTCTATTTTGGAAACACACTCGGTTACATGGTAATTATATTGTAGTATTGACCATGACCTGACCCACTTACACCTCAACAGGTTGGGTGGATGTCGACACAAAGGACATCGTCTTTATTCTTCTAGACACGGCGAAATATCTTTTTTTTTCTTGAATTCATGGCATATTCTCACTTAAAGAACATTTTCACAGAAAGTAAAATGAGGTGAGTTTATGGACCTAATACAATCTTTTCTTCCAAAGAGGAAAAAGCATCTTTGACCCTTTTATGGACTCATGTTCTCTGCATGGTCGCCTTACAGTGGTGTGAAAAAGTGATAGATCCCCTCCTGAGTTCTCATTTTTTTGTATGTTTGTCACACTTAAGTGTTTCAGATCATCAAATAAATTTAAATATTAGACAGAGATAACACAAGTAAACATAAAATGCAGTTTTTAAATGAAGGTGTTTATTACTAAGGGGGAAAAAATCCAAATCTACATGGCCCTGTGTGAAAAAGTGATTGCCCCTAAACCTAATAACTGGTTGGGCCACCCTTAACAGCAACAACCGCAATCAAGCGTTTGGGATAACTGGCAATGAGTCTTTTACAGCACTGTGGAGGAATTTTGGCCCACTCGTCTTTGGAGAATAGTTGTAAATCAGCCACATTGGAGGGTTTTCAACCATGAACTACACAGCACCTCAATCGGATTCAGGTCAGGACTTTTACTAGTCCACTCCAAAGTCTTCATTTTGTTTTTTGTAAGCCATTCAGAGGTGGACTTGCTGGTGTATTTTGGATCATTGTCCTGCTGCAGAACCCAAGTGCACTTCAGCTTGAGGTCACAAACAGATGGCCGGACATTCTCCAGGATTTTTTGGTAGACAGCCGAATTCATGGTACCATTTACCACAGCAAGTCTTCCAGGTCCTGAAGCAGCAAAACAGCCCCAGACCATCACACTACCACCACCATATTTTACTGTTGGTATGATGTTCCTTTTCTGAAATGCTGTGTAACTTTTATGTTGGATGTAATGGGACACACACCTTCCAAAAAGTTCAACGTTTGTCTCATCAGTCCACAGAGTATTTTCCCAAAAGTCTTGGGGATCATCAAGATCTTTTCTGGCAAAACTGAGACCAGCCTTTATGTTCTTTTTGCTCAACAGTGGTTTTTGTCTTGGAACATTTTTTGCCCAGTCTCTTTCTTATGGTGAAGTCATGAATAGTCAAAGTCAAAGTGCCTTTATTGTCATTCCATTGTTAATAAACAATGCAACAAAATTGAGATGCTGCTCCCTAAAAACAATCACACTCACAGTTCACTCATGCATTTAACATTCTTATAATTACAACAATAAATAATGCTTGAAACAATATTACCTAAAAGTTGAATACAATATGTACGTAGCAAAATGAAAACATACTGAGCGATAAATATAAAAGACCAGCTTATACACACAGGGTTATTGCCACAAAATAACCTAAAATAACAAAATAATATCAGCAGTCTGTGCGTGTTACATAAATCCGTTCAAAATACGTACTGCTGCTGGGAAAAAACTATGATTGAACCTGGTAGTCCAGGTTTTATGGGATCTGTACCGCTTTCCCGAGGGGAGCAAGTGAAAGAAATCATGGCCTGGATGAGCACAGTCTTTAATGATGGCAGTAGCTCTGTTGAGGTACCGAGACCTGGAAATTTCTTCCAGAGAAGGGAGGGAACAGCCAGTGATTTTTTGCGCAGTGGCTTTGCGGTCTGCGGTTGCCCTCATACCAAACCGTGATGCCATATGACAAAATGCTCTCAATAGCAGAGCGATAAAATAAAACCAGCAATTGTGCATTCAGGCCATTCTTCTTGAGGAGCCTCAGAAAGTGCAGATGTTGTTGAGCCTTTTTTATCGTAGCTATGGTGTTAACTGCCCAGGTAAGGTTGTGAGAAATATGAACACCCAGAAACTTAAAAGCCTCCATCCTCTCCACACGCTCCTTGCCTATATATAGAGGAGGCGGCTCACTGCTATGCTTCCTAAAATCAATAATGAGTTCTTTTGTTTTTTTTTTTGTATTCAATAGCAGATTATTATCTGAGCACCATCTCACCAGTTTCTGGACCTCATCTCTGTATGTGGACTCATCTCCTCCTGATATGAGCCCCACTACTGTTGTGTCATCTGCAAACTTCACTATTGTGGAGTGTGTGAAATCAGAGTCAGTCCACATGCTGTTTGGGTTTCCGTCTCCTCTCGTATCTGCTGTAACTGGGGTTTACCGCCTCCGTGGCGCTGCTGTGCCGGTGGGGGGCTGCTGGGAGTGTGTCTGACTGCGGGTGGACTGTGACTGGGGGAGGCACTTTGGTCTGTCCGTGTGGCTGCTCTGGTGAATCGTTTCCCTGGGGAGCTCTCCGTGGGGGTCTTCCACGCCGAGGGGCCCTAGCCAACAGCACTTGCTCTTCCGCCACAACGAAAGCGGGTTTGAGTCTGTCTATGCCAATTTTTTCCCGCCTACCCCCCAAGTCTAGCAAAAAATGCTTGTCCCCTGTTTCCAACACTGTGAACGGTCAATCATAGGGTGGGCGCAATGGAGGGCGGTGGGCGTCGTGTCTGACAAACACGAACTCCGCGCTCTTCAAAATTTTAGGCACAAAAACACGCGGAAAACTGTGGTGGGCAGGGCCCGGCAGCGTGCCTGTGTTCGCGCTATGCTGCAAAAGCTGAGACGGGGAGCTGTCCGGCGCGGGATTATCTGGCAGAAATTCCCCGGGCAGCCGTAGGGGCTGCGCAAAAACGAGCTCTGCCGGGGAAGCTTTCAGATCCTCTTTCGGCGCGGAGCGCAACCCCAATAAAACCCACGGCAGCCTGTCTACCCAATTTGCATCCGTCAATGAAGCCCTGAGTGCCGCTTTCAGTGATCTATGAAAACGCTTGCATAACCCATTGGCCTGTGGGTTGTACGCGGTTGTGCAGTGAATTGTAACACCCAGGCTGCGGGCCATCGCGGACCAGAGTTTGGAAACAAATTGAGGGCTCCTGTCGGACATTACGGGACATTACGGGAGTCCCGATGGGACTCCAAAACGCGCCACCCATGCTGTTAAAAAAGCCCGCGCTACGTCTGCGGACGTGGTTGCCGCCAGCCGGACTGCTTCTGGCCAGCGCGTGGTGCGGTCCACCACTGTCAGGAGGTGCGTGCACCCCTGAGATGGCGGGAGGGGGCCCACGAGGTCCATGTGAACATGGTCGAACCTCTTAGCCGGGATACGAAACGGCTCCAAGGGAGCCTTCGTGTGTCTGTGTACCTTGGCTCGTTGGCACGCCACGCAGGCTGCAGCCCACTCTTTCACTTGTTTGTGTAGGCTCGGCCACACAAACTTCTCTCCCACCATTTTGACCGACGCGCGCACTCCTGGGTGCGCCAGAGTGTGAACCGACTCAAACATGCGGCGGCGCCACGCGACCGGGACCACCGGACGCGGGCGACCCGTGGAGACATCGCAGACTGGGGGGGGGGGCCGCCATCTTGCAGCACCCTGCTCTCCAGCCTTAACCCTGTTGGTCTAGACTGGAGCGCGTGCACGTCTGCATCGCTAATCTGCTCCGCGGCCATGGCGGCGTAATCTATCCCCACGCAGACCGGGGCCACCACGGCGCGCGAGAGGCAGTCCGCCACCACATTCAGTTTACCCGACACATGCTGAATATCGGTAGTAAACTTCGAGATCGCGGCCAGCTGTCTCTGCTGCCGGCCCGACCACGGTTCTGAAACCTTGGCCATCGCGAATGTTAGCGGCTTGTGGTCCACGAACGCGGTGAAGCTGCGCCCTTCCAGCAGAACTGGAAGTGGTGTATGGCCAGGTGGAGAGCCAGCAACTCTCTGTCGAACGCGCTGCATTTACGTTCGCTGTCGTGCAAAGTTCTGTTGAAAAAGGCGAGCGGCTGCCAAGCCCTGGCGACGCGCTGCTCCACGACAGCCCCTATGGCCACGTCTGAAGCGTCGGTGGTGAGCGCTATGCGGGCTGCCGGGTCCGGATGCACCAGCAGTGCGGCGTTTGCCAGGGCTGCTTTAACTTCCGAGAACGCCCGCTCTCGCTCTGGGGTCCATTCGACACTATCCGCGGGTTTCTATTTCTTGAGCGTGGCATACAATGGTTGCATGAGCTGCGCCGCGCAGGGAAGGAAACGGTTATAAAAGTTCACCATCCCCAAAAATTCCTGCAGCGCCCTGACCGTCTGAGGCCAGGGAAAATCCGCCACGGCGCGCACTTTGTCGGGCAGCGGGATCGCTCCTTCCGGAGAGACGCGGTGCCCCAAAAAAATCAATCTCCGTCACGCCGAACTGGCATTTCACCGGGTTGATCATTAACCCGTGCTCGTCCAACCTCCGGAAAACCGTCGTGAGGTGGGTTTCGTGTTCGTCTTCGGACGCACTGTCTACCAGGATATCGTCCAGGTAGACGAACACGAACGGGAGATCGCGCAGCAACGTCTGTGCCGCTCCTTTTAACCCGAATGGCATGCGCAGGAACTCGAATAGACCGAACGGAATTATTACCGCTGTTTTGGGTATGTCCTCAGCGCGCACTGGGACTTGGTGGTAACCACGGACCAGGTCTATTTTGGAAAAAATGTGTGCTCCGGCAAGGTGAAAGGAAAAATCCTGTATGTGGGGAACTGGGTAGCGGTCGTGCGCTGTGGCGTTGTTCAACCTCCGGAAATCCCGGCACGATCGCCACGAGCCCTCAGCCTTAGGGACCATGTGTAGCGGGGATGCCCATGGGCTGTTCGAGCGCCTGATGATGCTCAACCTTTCCAGGTTGGCGAACTCCTCGCGTGCTATGGCCAGTTTAGCTGCGTCCAAGCGCCGAGGTCTTGCAAAAACAGGCGGCCCGGTGGTGATGATAAAGTGCTCCACCCCGTGTTTAGCGATGGCCGCGGAAAACGTCGGGACCGTGAGTGCTGGGAACTGAGTGAGCAGTGTGTGGAACTTACCGCCTGTAGCTGTGACGTTGGCTTGTGCTGTTGGCTGGGTCACTCGAGCTATACAGGGGAGAGAGTCAAAGGACAGTGCATTAACCAGGCGCCTGTTAGCAACATCAACCAGTAAATCATGTGCACACAGAAAATCAGCCCCCAGGATATGGTAATTCAGTGCTGCTACGACAAAAGTCCACTCATATGTACGGCCGTGTAGAGATAAGAGCAGAGTCCTCTCACCAAAGGTCTTAATATCCGAGCCGTTTGCTGCCAACATCTCGGGGCCGCTAGGTCCTGCCAGCCGGTCAGCGTAGGTCGGCAGGATGAAACTCTTCTGGGCTCCGGTGTCCACGAGGAAACGCCTCCCCGAGCGTGCATCCATCAAGTAGAGCAGCTTGTTCTCTTCACCGAGGGTCGCAGCTGCTACCGACCCCCGGCCTTGGCGTTTCCCGAGCGCTTGAATTGGCACGGGGGCGCACATCTGCGTGCCTTCTCTCCGAAGCGGCGGTGGTAGAAACAGAGCGTGTCTCTCTGGCGCTCCTTGGCCCCCACTGCTGCTACCGTCGGTGGCTCCTCGCCTCCTCTGGTCGTCTCGCTGGGCTCCGCCGCTGCCGCGTTGACTGTGATCGCCCTGGTGGTGAGGATGATCTGGTCTGCCTCCTGGGCTAGCGCACGGTAGTCGTGCACGGCCAGCGACGGCAAATTGGCCAGAACCGCTCTCGCCACTGTCGGAAGGTTCCGGAGGAAGAGGTGGGCAAACAGAAAGTGCCCATCGTCCGTGCCCATTAACACCAGCATCTTCTCAATCAGGTCTATGGCCGAACCATCTCCTAACTCGGTCCGCGTCAGGAGCCTCTCCGCTCTCTCACAGTCCGAGAGCGTGTAGCGCTGGATGAGTGCAGCCTTGAGCGCCTCATATTTGCTGCTGGCTGGTGGCTGATCGAGCAGGCTCGCTACCTGCTGAGCTGTGCGGGCGTCCAGCGCTGCGACCACATGGTAGAATCTGGTGTCGTCTGCTGTTACTCCCCGGAGGGTGAACTGGGCCTCGGTGAGGTGGAACCAAGAGCGTGGGTTGTGCTGCCAGAAATTCGGTAGCTTGACTGAAACCGCACACGCGTGGCTGGAGGTTCCAGTCCAGGCTGTCTGTGGGATGGCTGCCGCCTCGCTGTAGCTTCCTGACCGGGCTGGCTCCGGGTATCTTGCTTCGTGTTCCATAATACGTCTTGGGTCACCAGTGTGGAGTGTGTGAAACCAGAGTCGGGCTCATGGCACACAAGTTTATTACACACTTCACATCTCTCTAGCACAGAACAGACTGAACATTTCAGCAGGCACTCTACTCTTAAGTTTCATGGCATTTCTCCACACACAACATGACATTTGCATCACACTGCATTCAACCCCCTTCGTCCTTGACTCCTTCCTGCTATCTCGCCAGGAACCTCCTGCACATTGTCCTCCCATGTTTATCCACTGTCTCTTGTCTGAGATGCTAAATAATCTGGCTCCCCCAAGGTGCTAAACTATAATGTTTGTGGGATGAACAGGTATGCAGTCATATGTGTACAATGAATACAAAGTGGGGCTCAACACACAGCCCTGTGGCGAGCCTGTGTTAAGCATGACTGTAGAGGAGGAATGGGGTCCGAGTCTAACAGTCTGTGTTCTGTTTGTTAGGAAGTCCTTAATCCAGCTGCAAGTGTGAGTAGGCAGACCAAGCTGAAGCAATTTGGTGATGAGAATGTTGGGAGTTGAGCCACCACTGCTCAGTTGCCACAGTGGTGGCAACTGAGCCACCACTACCGGAGTGGTGGCTCAGTTGGTAGAGCATCCGCCCCACACCCGGGAGGCAGGGGTTCAAATCCCGGCTGGGTCATGCCGAAGACCATATAAAAGTGGAACTTCCTGCCGTCCAGCTTGGTGCTTAGCAATAATGGAATGGAGGAGGGAAATTTGTGGCGGCGCCTTGCATGGCAGTGGCCCTCTGATTCTACACTTGGGGGTGTGTGTGATTAACACAGTAGATAGGTAAAACACAATCTCATTCTACTGTACATGATTGGTTGTACAGTTGAATGACAATAAAGGGTGATTTATTTATTTTTTATTTTGAATAATTGTATTAAATGCCGAGCTCTAGTCAACAAACAACATTCTTACATAGCGTCCCTTGTCTTCTCATTGGCTGAATGCCGAGTGGGGAGCGATAGCAATAGCATCTTCAGTGGATCTGCTCCGCCTGTAGGCAAACTGATACCGATCAAAGTCTGGGGGGAGACTGGGCAAAAGATGTTTCAATACCATTTTCTCAAAGCACTTCATAACAATGGGTGTTAATGCTACTGGCTGATAGTCATTCAGACTGCTAATAGTTGTGGTCTATATTAATCATATATTCCATAACCTACATATGTTTAAGCATGTGAGAATGTTTGGTGATTACATATGGAAGGCGACTTCACACCTCAGAACAGGACAAAGAGTCTCAACCGCCAGTGAAGATCAAAGAGCATCCGAGGCACTGCGGTGGAGACCGGATGGGTTGCCCTGACCCCCCAGGGCCAGGCGGAGGAGTATGAAGACAATGTGGGGATTAAGATAATGAGGGATGTCAGCTTTTGATATGCATGTCTTTTGTTATGTGCGAGTATAAGTTCGTAGAGCCGAAGGTGTTCGCTCTCTTACTTCTTCTGCTGCTGCACCTAGATGAGACTTGTTTGAGGAGCTGATAATAAACTTTGGTTTATGAATCACATCGCCTCTTTATTTCAAGCTCCTCTACACTGGTGACCCTGACGCGAGAATGGACCAGAGGCGTTCCCCCGCGATCGACTCATCTGTGGCGACCCAGGCAGACGCCGGCGCCCATGCAGACAGGGGAACAGATGGACGACGTTCCCCCACGGCAGAAGTGATAGAGAGGGCTCAACCGAGCACCAGCGCCGCGGAGAGAGCCGAAGCAAGGCACTCTCACCCTGCGGACACATCAGTGACGGTCCACACAAATGCCGTCACCGTCAAGCTGCCGGACTTCTGGCAGGAAGACCCCGCCTCGTGGTTTCAGCAAGCTGAAGCCCAGTTTGCACTTGCGGGCATCACGGCTGACGATACAAAGTTCTATCACATCGTCGCCAAACTCGACGCCGCCACTTCGAGATGTGCGCGGAGCATAATCCAGCGGCCGCCGGCCCAGGACAAATATAAAGAACTGAAAGCGACCATCATGGCAAATTACGTCCCCTCAGCCGAGGAGAGAGCCGAGAGGATCCTGGCGGTCTACGGCCACAGAGGAGGCAGACCCAAGGCCCTCATGGAGGACTTTTTGCAACTTAAAGAAGAGGACAATGACAACTTCCTCTTCCATTTCATATTCCTCAGTACGCTGCCGCCACACGAGAGGGAGGCTTGCCAACATGTGATGCAGCACCCAGCAAGACTTCCACACGCTGGCTCACGAAGCTCAACAGCTCATCAACGCCTGCAGGGAACAGACACCCACAGCAGCATCCGCAGACCTCAACGCTGATGTCCGGAGCCACGAGGAGCCACAAATCACCGAGCAGAATCAGCCCGCGGTGACAGCGACACGGCCAGGACGCAACAGACGGAGCGACGTTTGTTATTTCCACCACTGCTTCGCCGAGAAGGCTTACAAATGCGTTCCCCCCTGCAAATTCAAGATTTCGGGAGAACGCCGAAGCCGAGAGCCGTTAACAGCGGCAGTTCTCGGCGAAAAAAGCAAGCTTTTATATGTGACGGACGGACACACCGGCAAGCGGCTCCTTATCGACACGGGAGCTCAACTAAGTTTTGTCATGCCCTCTCAAGCAGACCGGGCCATGGGCCCCCGGGGCAATGGAGCGGTGGCAGCCAACGGCTCCATCATCGACACTTTTGGCGAAAAGAGCCTGCCCCTCTGCATCCACGGCCGCAACTACAGATGGACATTTGTTGTAGCGGCGGTGAGTTTTAACTTGTTGGGCGCAGATTTTTTGTGTGCACATGGGTTATTAGTTGATCTAGCGAACAGACGCTTGGTTAATGCACTGTCCTTTGCTTCTATTCCCTGCTCAGCTCGACTTTCTCCACCACCCGTGCAGGCTAGCGTCGCCACAGCAGGAGGTAAGTTTGATCAACTCCTCACCCAATTTCCAGCACTCACAATTCCCAAATTCTCAGCCACAGTGGCTAAACACGGGGTCGAACACTTTATTCCCACAACGGGCCCACCCATATTCGCCAAAGCTCGGCACTTAGACGCGACCAAGCTCGCCATAGCTCAGGATGAGTTTACTACCCTTGAAAAATTAGGCATTATCAGACGCTCGAAAAGCCCCTGGGCGTCACCACTTCACATGGTCCCGACGGTTCTTGGAGACCGTGCGGCGATTACCGCAGATTAAACAATGCAACAGCGCATGACCGCTACCCAATTCCTCACATTCAAGATTTTTCACTACATCTGGCGGGTGCGCACATTTTTTCAAAAATAGACCTGGTCCGCGGTTATCATCAAGTCCCAGTTCGAGCAGAGGACATTCCTAAAACAGCTGTAATAACCCCCTTCGGCCTTTTTGAATTTTTGCGGATGCCTTTCGGCCTCAAAGGCGCTGCTCAAACCTTTCAGCGGATGATGGACGCAGTATTACGTGACCTCCCTTTTGTTTTCGTCTACCTCGACGATATGCTGGTAGCCAGCCCGTCTGAGGAAGAACACGAGTGGCATCTCACTATGGTTTTTCAGAGGCTAGAAGAGCACGGGTTAATAATCAATCCAGCCAAATGCAAATTCGGCGTGTCACAAATTGATTTTTTAGGACACAGAGTTTCTCCGAAGGGGGCAGTCCCACTGCCAGACAAAGTTCACGCTATAAAAAGTTTCCCACGGCCACAAACGGTCAAATCGCTGCAAGAATTTTTAGGAATGGTTAATTTTTACAACCGTTTCCTCCCCCATGCAGCTCAGCTCATGCAGCCCCTATATGACGCGCTCAGAAAACAAAAACCTTACAACGCGGTCGAATGGACCCCGGAGCGCGAACGCGCCTTCGCGGAAGTAAAAAGTGCCCTAGCTAATGCCACATTGTTGGTTCACCCCGATCCCTCGGCCCGCATTGCGCTAACCACAGACGCTTCGGACCTGGCCATAGGGGCAGTTGTAGAACAACACGTCAGCGGAATCTGGCAACCTTTGGCATTCTTCAGCAAATCGCTAAACCAAACTGAGCGTAAATACAGCACTTTTGACAGGGAGCTGCTAGCGCTTCATTTATCCATCCGCCACTTCCAGTTCTGGTTAGAAGGGCGGCGTTTCACGGCTTTTGTAGACCACAAACCGCTCACCTTTGCGATGGCTAAAATTTCCGAACCGTGGTCAGGCAGGCAACAAAGACAGCTAGCTGCGATTTCAGAGTTCACCACAGACATTCGACATGTGGCAGGCAAACTTAACGTGGTAGCAGACTGCCTCTCTCGCGCTGTGACATTGCCAGAGCGCGAGGAGACAGATTATACTACCGCAGCCGCAGAGCTTTTCACCAACACGGACACATACGCAGCACCAATCCACGCAGGGATAGATTATGCAGCCATGGCAGAGGAGCAAAGTAGTGACGCGGACGTGCGCGCACTCCTGTCTGGACCAACAGGGTTAAGGCTGGAGGAAAGGGGTTTATGTGATGGTGTGCCCCCCCTAATATGCGATATCTCAACCGGCCGACCTCGCCCGTTAGTCCCGGCTGCATGGCGCCGCCGTATTTTCGACTCGATTCACTCCCTCGCGCACCCAGGTGTGCGCGCTTCGGTTAAAATGGTCGCTGAAAAGTTTGTGTGGCCTGGCCTGCGCAAAAACGTAAAAGAATGGGCAAAAACTTGCATTTCCTGTCAGCGCGCCAAAATACACAAACACACAAAAGCCCCTCTAGAGCCTTTTCCAATCCCTGCTAGAAGGTTTGACCACGTTCATGTCGACCTCGTGGGGCCGCTACCTTCCTCCCAAGGTTTCACACATCTGTTAACAATGATAGACCGCACCACGCGCTGGCCAGAGGCAGTCCCTCTAGCGTCAACCACAGCGGAGGAAGTCGCTCGCGTTTTTTTGACAAACTGGGTGGCACGTTTCGGCGTCCCATCGGACATCATGTCCGATAGGGGGCCTCAATTTGTCTCGGAGCTTTGGTCAGCCATGGCCAGCAGCTTAGGGGCGACAATTCACCGCACCACCGCTTATCACCCTCAGGCTAATGGGTTATGCGAGCGTTTTCACAGATCTTTAAAGGCCGCCCTCAGAGCCTCATTAACGGATACAAATTGGGTAAATAAACTTCCCTGGGTTTTATTGGGGTTGCGTGCTGCGCCCAAAGAGGATCTAGACGCCTCTCCAGCAGAATTAGTTTTTGCACAACCTCTCAGGCTCCCGGGTGAATTTTTACCAGAGAACCCAGAGCCAGGGCATCTCCCTGCCCCGAGGTTTTTAGGCAGCAACGGACCGGACTCTCTCCCCGGACCAGCACATCACTCTTTTCCACGGGTTTTTGTCCCACAAGCTTTAAAGAATGCTGAATTCGTTTTTGTTAGGCATGAAGCTTTAAAACCAACTTTCCGCCCACCATACGATGGGCCATTCAGAGTGCTGGAACCTGGTGATAAACACTTTGTGCTTGATTTTGGGGATAGAAAAGAAACAGTCAGCATTGACAGACTTAAACCTGCCTTCTTGTTGAGAGACGAGCCTGCACGGTTGGCGAAAGCACCTCGGCGGGGTAGACCCCCCAAGAGAAAAGACTCAGCCCCCCTGCAGGGAGCAAATAATCACTCTCCTTCCCAAGCTGCAGATTCCTTACAGGAAGGTCCCAGCAGGACGCCCAAGCGGACCCACAGCAGATTCGGGAGAAGATTAAAACCCAGACGGCACAGAGACTGATGCAAACTACTCAACAGTTGTTCACTAATTGTGCTGTAACAGTTTAGGACTGACTTGTGATTTTACTATGCTGTTATGATTACCACTGAACTCTCTTAGGAGCATGGCTGCTGGAAAGTTTCTTCTGTGGCAAGAGGTGTAGCAGTTAGTATGTCATAATAATTATCTTAAACTGTGAATTTTTCTGTTGTCCTTTTCTTAGTCGTTTGGGGGGGGGCTGTGGTCTATATTAATCATATATTCCATAACCTACATATGTTTAAGCATGTGAGAATGTTTGGTGATTACATATGGAAGGCGACTTCACACCTCAGAACAGGACAAAGAGTCTCAACCGCCAGTGAAGATCAAAGAGCATCCGAGGCACTGCGGTGGAGACCGGATGGGTTGCCCTGACCCCCCAGGGCCAGGCGGAGGAGTATGAAGACAATGGGGGGATTAAGATAATGAGGGATGTCAGCTTTTGATATGCATGTCTTTTGTTATGTGCGAGTATAAGTTCGTAGAGCCGAAGGTGTTCGCTCTCTTACTTCTTCTGCTGCTGCACCTAGATGAGACTTGTTTGAGGAGCTGATAATAAACTTTGGTTTATGAATCACATCGCCTCGTTATTTCAAGCTCCTCTACAATAGTATGTTTTTTAGGTACAGGAATAATGACTGCAGATTTTAAACGCTGTGGAACAATGGCTGCCTTGAGAGACAAGTTAAAAATGTCAGTCAAAACAGAGCATAGCTCGCTTCCGGTCTGGACGCCATGGTGATAGCAACTTAACGCTGAAGCTCTCAGACCCAATCCAAGGAAAGCATCTTCAAAACCAGACTTAACGGATTTTTGGAAAAATAAAAATCAAAAGACAAAAACACCATGCCTAACCAAAAACAGAAGAAACTGACATTCCCCAGGTCAGGACGTGCAGCGGCCGCAGAATCTGAACCGGAGGACCTCCGTTCAGAAGACGAGGAGCTGGACCCAGCTAACAAAAAGGTTAGCTTGAAATCGCTATTTGATGAATTACGACGATTTCGGGCCGAATTTCATGAATTCAGAGAGGAATTAAAAAGGACGAACAGCAGAATGGACCAGGCCGAAAACCGAATCTTGGAAGCTGAAGAAAGAATAAAAGTGCTTGAAGATTCTATGCTGGATTTACACAAAAAACAGTCAAGGCTGGAGGCTAAGCTAACCGACCAAGAAGGAAGACAGAGACGAGACAACATCAGAATTCACGGTCTGAAAGAAGGAGCTGAAAATAGTTTCAACACAATGGCAGAATGCGTGGAATCCTTATTGAGAGAGAAGTTGGATATTCCACAAACTGTAGGAAACTCGAAATGAAGAGACTGAATGATTTTTCAGTATTGGTTTATTCCATCTCAAGCCTACAGCTCCTCTCTCAGTCAGGGAATGAAGAGGGTGAGCTGGGGGAAACCACATACCTTTATACTGTAACACCAGACACAAATCACATTCACACCAAACACAGAATTCCATTCATAACTAATCCTCCTATTGTCCTCTCGGCTTCTCTGTCCGACCTCAGGAGTCAGACAGTCTCTTCAGGTCCACTCTCAGATCTTCTCCCTTCGTCTCTAGTCCGCAGGGGGTCCAGACTCAATGTCCGTATGAGGCGTGATGTCAATACCCACTGCGAGCTCCAAGTTCCCTCATGTCTGGGTCTCTGCCAAGGAATATGTGAGCTACATAATGTTACGCCACATCACTCCCCCCGAAACGCCCAAGAACGGACATACACCAACCTTAAGTCAATAATGGACAGTCATACACACTATGTCAAGAGTGGACACACACACACCGACTTCATGTCCATAATGGGCAGTCGTACACATTACACCCTTACATCACCCCCCCCTTTGTAGGATCTACAGCACAATTTACACGGGTTGATCAAAATACACATCACTCTGCCCGTTGCTTAGGCTTCAATCTCCTCCCGAATCTGCTGAACGCAGGCTTCGCAGCCTGTGTTGTGCCGTCCTGCTGTGCGCCTGTGGAATGAGGGGGAGAAGGGTTATTTGCCCCCTGCTGGGGAACTAGGGGCTGTCCCTTGGGAGGCCTGCCGCGTCGAGGCGCCCCCGCCGGCCGTACAGGTTCGTCACCTAACACAAAAGCAGGCTTTAATCTGTCAACACTGATTGTCTCTTTCCTGCCCCCCAAGTCCAGTACAAAATATTTCTCCCCGGTTTCCAGCACTCGGAACAGACCATCATAAGGTGGGCGGAGACTGTGACGCTGGGCGTCGTGTCTGACAAAAACAAACTCTGTGTTTTGCAAAGCCTTGGGAACAAAAACCCGCGGAAAAGTGTGATGAGTAGGGCCCGGGAGCATTTCTGCCTCCGTGCCGCGTAGAGGTCCCCGCACCGGGGGGGGCTCAGGTGCTGCATGGGCTGGCAGGAATTCTCCTGGCAGCCTGAGAGGTTGAATAAACACTAATTCAGCAGGTGAGGCATCTAAATCCTCCTTGGGTGCCGAACGCAACCCCAATAAAACCCATGGTAGTTTGTTTACCCAATTTGTATCCGTGAGCGACGCTCTGAGGGCTGCCTTCAACGATCTGTGAAAACGCTCGCATAAACCGTTGGCCTGTGGGTGATAAGCGGTGGTGCGATGAGCTGTTGCCCCTAAGCCACTGGCCATGGCTGACCATAGCTCTGAAACGAACTGCGGACCCCTATCAGACGTAATGTCCGACGGGACTCCGAACCGCGCTACCCAGGCTGTTAAAAAAACGCGAGTTACCTCTGCTGCTGTGGTAGACTGCAATGGGACCACTTCCGGCCAACGCGTGGTCCGGTCCACCATTGTCAGGAGGTGTGTGAACCCCTGCGAGGGCGGCAGGGGTCCCACTAGATCTACGTGCACATGATCAAACCTCTTAGCCGGGATGTGGAAAGGTTCTAAAGGGGCTTTTGTGTGTCTGTGAACTTTGGCCCGCTGGCAGGACATGCAGGCTCTCGCCCACTCCTTCACGTGCTTGCGCAGGCTTGGCCAAACAAACTTCTCTGCTACCATTTTCACCGAAGCGCGTACTCCCGGGTGTGCTAGGGAGTGCACCGCGTCAAAAACACGACGGCGCCACGTGGCCGGTACCACTGGGCGAGGTCGCCCGGTGGATACATCGCAAATAAGCGGGGGTGAACCGGTTTGTAAACTTACGTTCTCCAGCTTTAACCCTGTTGGTCCAAACAGGAGCGCGCACACGTCTGTGTCCTTGCCCTGCTCTGCTGCCATGGCCGCGTAATCTATCCCTACGTGCACCGGAGCCGCGTACGCGTCCGCGCTGTTACCGCGCTCCGCGTCTGCGGCGCTACCGCCCCCATCCGCGCGGACAGGCGCTGTTACCACTCGCGAGAGGCAGTCCGCCACCACATTAAATTTACCGGCTACGTGTTGTATATCGGTGGTGAATTCTGAAATTGCGGCCAGCTGCCTCTGCTGTCGGCCTGACCATGGTTCAGAGACTTTGGACATTGCAAAGGTTAACGGTTTGTGGTCGACAAACGCGGTGAAACGCCGCCCTTCCAACCAGAATTGGAAATGGCGAATGGCCAGGTGGAGCGCTAGCAGTTCCCTGTCAAACGCGCTATATTTTCGCTCAGCATCGCGTAGGAACCTGCTAAAAAAAGCGAGTGGTTGCCAAGCCCCGGCGACTTGCTGTTCTACCACGGCTCCTATGGCCACATCTGACGCGTCTGTGGTTAGCGCTATTCTGGCTGCTGGGTCTGGGTGAGCCAGCAGTGCCGCGTTCGCTAGTGCTTTCTTAACCTCAGTGAATGCGCGCTCCCGCTCCGGGGACCACTCAATCGCATTGGAGGGCTTTTGTTTTTTTAGCGCGACATACAATGGTTGCATGAGCTGCGCCGCGTGAGGTATGAAACGGTTGTAAAAGTTTACCATACCTAAAAATTCCTGCAACGCTTTTACCGTTTGTGGCTGGGGAAACTCAGCCACTGCGCGCACTTTGGAGGGCAGCGGAACTGCACCCTCTGGGGAGACGCGGTGCCCTAAAAAATCGATCTGTGCTGCGCCGAAATGGCACTTGGCTGGGTTGATTATCAACCCGTGCGCTCCCAACCTCTGAAAAACAGTTCTGAGGTGACTTTTGTGTTCCTCCTCAGAGGCGCTGGCGACTAAAATATCATCTAAGTAGACAAAAACAAAAGGGAGGTCGCGCAAAACGGCATCCATCATGCGTTGGAAGGTTTGCGCAGCGCCTTTAAGGCCAAAAGGCATGCGTAAAAATTCAAAAAGCCCGAAAGGGGTTATTACCGCTGTCTTGGGAATGTCCTCTGATCGGACCGGGACCTGGTGATAACAGCGGACCAGGTCTATTTTAGAAAAAATTTGTGCCTTGGCCAAATGCACCAAACAATCTTGGATATGCGGAATTGGGTAGCGGTCCTGCGCTGTGGCATTGTTTAACCTGCGATAATCGCCACACGGTCTCCACAAGCCGTCCACCTTAGGGACCATGTGGAGGGGGGAAGCCCAAGCGGACTTCGAGCGGCGAATTATGCCCAACCTTTCCAGGTTGGCGAACTCCTCACGCGCAATGGAGAGCTTAGCTGCATCCAGGCGCCGAGCCTTTGCAAAAACCGGTGGGCCACTTGTGGTTATAAAGTGCTCCACCCCGTGCTTCGCCACCTTAGCTGAAAACGTGGGAACTGTGAGTGCTGGGAACTGGTTTAGGAGAGTGTGGAACTTACCTCCTGCTGCGGCAGCGTTGGCCTGTACTGACGGCGGGGACACTCGCGCTGCACAGGGAATAGAACAAAAAGAGAGTGCATTAACCAAGCGTCTATTAGCCAGATCTACCAACAAGCCATGTGAGCACAAAAAGTCGGCGCCCAACATATTAAAACTCACCGCCGCTACTATGAAGGTCCATTCATAGTTGCAGCCGTGCAAGGACAGGCGCAGAGTTCTTTCGCCAAACGTCTTGATCGATGAGCCGTTTGCAGCTGTTGCTCCATCTCCGCGGGGACCGGCCGCCTGGTCCGCGTAGGTTGCGGTGATGAAACTCCTCTGTGCTCCGGTGTCAACGAGGAATTGCCGTCCGGAGCTCGCGTCCATCAGGTAGAGCAGCTTGTTCCATTCGCCGAGGGTCGAAGCTGCCAACGACCTCCGGCTCTTTGCGTTTCCCTGCTTCCTGAAGTTGCATGGCGGGACGCATCTGTGCGCCTTGTGCGCGAAGCGTCGATGGTAGAAGCACATCTCGTCCTCTCCTCTGCTCCGGGGCCGCGCTGCCGCTGTTGTCGCTGGGGTCGGCTCTGCTGCCACCGGTTCTCCGTCGCCCTGGGCTGCCGCGCCGAGGTCCGCTGCTGCCGCTGCCGTCTCCTGCTCGCCGCATGTGTCTAGGAGTCGCTCTGCTTCCAAAGCCAGCGCGCGGAAGTCCTGCTGGTCCACACACCTCATGCTGGACAGGGAGCCTCTCATGTGCGCTGGAAGGGTCCTCAAAAAGATGTGTTTAAATAAAAACGCATCGTTGCCTGCCCCGATCATCTGCAGCATGTCCTCCATGAGGACGGTCGGCCTGCGCCCTCCTCTGTCGCGCAGGTCCAGGAGTGTTCTGGCCCTCACCTCGGCCGATGGCACAAAGCTCCGAATGAGGGCAGCTTTCAGGGTGTCGTATTTGCCAGCAGCGGGCGGCTGCTGCACCAGGCTCCGCACACACCGGGCTGTGCGGCTGTCGAGTCTTGCGATGACATTGTGGAACTTAATGTCATCCTCTAATACCCCGTTAAGCACGAACCGTGATTCCACGTGTTGGAACCATGAGTGCGGGTCTTCTTGCCAGAACTCGGGGAGTCTAATGGAGTTTAGCCTTTCCATATTTCTCACGTGTGGGTCACCAATGTAGGAAACTCAAAATGAAGAGACTGAATGATTTTTCAGTATTGGTTTATTCCATCTCAAGCCTACAGCTCCTCTCTCAGTCAGGGAATGAAGAGGGTGAGCTGGGGGAAACCACATACCTTTATACTGTAACACCAGACACAAATCACATTCACACCAAACACAGAATTCCATTCATAACTAATCCTCCTATTGTCCTCTCGGCTTCTCTGTCTGAGAAGTCAGGAGTCAGGAGTCAGACAGTCTCTTCAGGTCCACTCTCAGATCTTCTCCCTTCGTCTCTAGTCTGCAGGGGGTCCAGACTCAATGTCCGTATGAGGCGTGATGTCAATACCTACTGCGAGCTCCAAGTTCCCTCATGTCTGGGTCTCTGCCAAGGAATATGTGAGCTACATAATGTTACGCCACACAAACCACCGATCTGAAGATAGAAAAGGCCCATCGTACATTAGCTGCAAAGCCAGCGGCAGAAGCGCCCCCACGTTCGGTGGTGGTAAGATTCTCCGATTTCAAAATAAAACAAGAGGTTGTAAGACGGGCTTGGCAGAAAAAAGGATTTATGCATCAAGAGAGAAAAGTCTTCGTGGAGCATGATTACGCCCCGGAGGTTCTTAAAAAGCGACGGGAATATAACGACGCCAAAAAGGTTCTACGGGAACAGAATCTACGCTTTCAGACGCCATTTCCTGCGAAGTTAAGGGTCTTTTACGGTGAAGAGTCATGTCTCTATAATTCAGCGGAAGAAGCAACAATTGACATGGCGAGAAGAGGGCTCCCGGTATCGGTGTTTAAACCCGCAGCGGATCTGAGCCAGAGGATCAGGACTCAGACGTGGTCCACTCAGAGACCTTCAAAATCCACGGGCCAGCAGCGGGAAACCCAGCCCCAGAGCTACAAAGATAAGCTTTCCAGTTCCAGGAAGGAATAGCGACCTTTTTTTTTTTTTTTTTTTTTCTTTTCAGTCATTCTGCACTTCCATCCCCCCTCCTACAAGGTAACAAACATTAAAGGAGATGCAGAATCAGCATGTGGTAAAACCTTTCATGGAGCAGTTATAGCATTAGAAACAAATGTCTTCTTAATTTAAAGGAAAAAAAAAATCTTGTTAAAATAGAAATGTAACAATAACCCACATGTTCTCCCTACACTAACAAATACTGTATTAGAGTGAATGTTTGCTGTGATGGGGGTGGGAGGGTGCACACAATCTCATAGGGTATAGGCATAAAAACAAAAAAAAAATCATTACAAATTCGGATTGGGATCTGAAATTCACGTTAAAAACATGGGACAACTTACAGGGGTAAGAGAGGGCCCTCAACACATAACAGAGTTTGAGGAATTTCCCTCAGAGCCTACACACCATCAGGGCTCTTACAGGGTCTTTAAAGAGACCCCAGCTCAGGAAGTTTTTTTGACAGTTTTTTGTTTTAAAGTTTCGTACACTATGTTCTTAATGTTTTTTATGTTCTTAATGTTCTTTCAGTTTCTGAGCAGCAAAAAAGAGGGCCACCACACTGTTATACTAAATAAGAAAATACAATGGAGAAACAGGGTGTAACCAAAATAGCCTCATATAATGTAAAAGGGATCCTGAATCCAGTTAAAAGATCCAGGATTCTACGCAAAATGAAAAAAAAGACAAAGCAGAAATAATATTTTTACAAGAAACCCACCTAACAGACGTGGAACACACTAAACTCAATAGACAAGGGTTTAAAATGATCTCTTCATCTTCATATAAGTCAGGGAGGAGGAGGGGAGTAGCGACATTGATATCAACCAAAATTACATTTGAAAAAAAAATCAGAACACAAAGATAAAGAAGGGAGGTACAGTTTGGTAATTGGGCAGCTAGAGGGAGAAGATATCACCCTGCTGAATGTATATGCACCACCAGGGGCTAAATGGAAATTTTATAAAAATGTATTCGACCTAATGATAACTAAAGCCCAAGGTTTAGTGATATGTGGTGGAGACTTCAATCTAAGACTGAATCCATACTGGGATGCAACAGGTAATTCTTCACATCAAAATGACACTCAAAATAGGAAAACTCGGATGCTATTAAAAGAAATGGGAATCTGTGACGTATGGAGGGAATTCAACCCCAATGTAAAAGATTATACTTTTTATTCAACGTCACATTCATCCTACTCAAGGATTGATTACCTTTTTATGTTTAATAGAGACATTGGAAGAGTAAAAACATGTAAAATAGGACTGATGGATCTCTCTGACCACAGTCCGATCTATATGGACTTAAACATGTATATTTCAAAAGCCTACAGTGAGAACAACCACCAAGCAACACTGTATTTCAGTGCAAGGAGTCAGATTATGGAACGATTATGGACCTGAATTAAAATCATGTATAACGCTTGGACAATTTAAACAAAAACTAAAGGAAGAAATACTCCAAACATATTTACAAGACGACATGTAAACTCACATAAGGATTGACATATCCAGCCTGTTTTGTGTTGTAGCTTAGTTTTTTTTTTTTTTTTTTTTCTCTCTGTGACATTCTGTCTTAGATTTGTTTTGAATAGTAACCGCTTAACTTAGCTTAGCTTAGTCTTCTTTTTTTTCCCTCTCAGTCACACTTTGTCTTAGCTTTGTTTTAAATTGTAATCACTCTTGTCTTGTTTACTCTTTTGAATTCTTGGATGGAATATGGGTGGGCAATATAAGCTGCGGCTTCAGCCATCACCCATTTCGGATAACTCACGTGGAATTGTTTAGTAGAAGGAGTCTTTGTCTAATTTGACCTTGTTGTTATATTATACAGTTTCTTTTAACCTGTACTGTATTATCCGAAATAAATTCATTCATTCATTCATTCATACATCCAAAAATACACAAATAATACATTTTCCTGGAGGTTGAATTCAAATGTCCTGAAAGGACCACTGAAAGATGAATTGGAATCAGATATTCTCAGATATTTGGAAGAAAACGATAATGGAGAAGTATCCCCTTTAATACTGTGGGATGCGTGCAAAGCTGTAATAAGGGGAAAAATTATTGCAAAACTGGCAACCCAAAAGAAATTGAGACAAGAAAAATTAATCACACTAGAGTCAGAACTCAAGAACCTAGAAAAAGAACACAAAGACAACACTCATTCTAATGGCTCGCTCAAGATTAAAGAAATTAAAAATCAAATAAATGAGATCTACACAATAGAAATCCAGAAGAAACTTACATTTCTGAAACAAAAACGCTATGAAGCAGGCAGTAAATTGGCAAAATTACTAGCCTATAAATTGAGGAAACAACAAACAGAAAGAGCAATCTACAAAATCAGAGACCCAGTATCAAAGGAAATAAAATTCAGAATTCAGGATATTCTTAAAAGCTTCGAGAATTACTATAAGAACTTATACTCCCACAAAAAACATAAAAATGCATCCGAGACATTCCTAAACACATTAAACCTTCCCCAACTTACGGAATCACAAAATAAAACACTACTGTCAGAAATACAACCTAAAGAATTGGAAAAAGCAATTATGAAACTTAAAGCTAACAAATCCCCAGGAGCAGATGGCTATACAGCAGAATGGTACAAAACCTTTAAACAGCAACTATCTCCTCTCCTCCTGAAAACATTTAACTATGTCCTCCACACAGGGGAACTCCCCCCCTCCTGGAGAGAAGGGGTCATTGCAGTTATACCTAAACCTGAAAAGGATAAACTAGAATGCTCCAACTACAGACCAATCAGTGTATTAAATCAGGACTATAAGCTTTTTACCATTATCCTTGCCAAAAGGTTAGAAAACATACTGACAGACTTAATTCACTTAGACCAAACAGGTTTTATAAGACAAAGACAGACACAAGACAACATTCGACGCACTTTACACATAATCCATCATATAAAAAAATATAACTTAAATGCAGTCATATTGGGATTAGATGCTGAAAAAGCATTCGATTCGGTTGACTGGTCTTTCCTATATAGAATCTTATCCAGTTTCAATTTTCATAACAACTTCATTAGAACTATACAGGCATTATATAAAAAACCAACAGCTAAAATAAGGATTAACGGTAATTTATCATCATCTTTTGAGCTGGAAAGAGGATGTCGTCAAGGCTGCCCCCTGTCTCCACTGCTCTTTGCAATCTTCATAGAACCTCTGAGCCAATGGATAAGACAAAATCAAGAAATTCAAGGTATTACACTTGGTCAGAAGGAACATAAAATAGCACTCTTTGCTGATGACATTTTAATATACCTAGGGCAGCCAGACACTTCTTTACCAGAACTAATCTCAGTTTTTTCAGACTATGGAGATTTATCGGGGTACAAATTAAACATGCATAAAACCCAAGCTTTAACATTCAGCTATGACCCAAATCATTATTCACTAAGTGAACTCAAAACTAACTGGGAGTTGGAATCTATGAAATATCTGGGGGTCAATATCCCGAAACAACTCAACAAAATTATAACACTAAACTATGATCCACTGGTGACAAAAATAAAATCTGACCTAGCAAGATGGAATATGATACCATTCTTAGGTACTGCACAAAGAATTGAAGCAGTCAAAATGAATATACTTCCACGTCTTCTATACCTTTTCCAAACAATACCGGTAGAACCTCCCAAAAAAACATGGCATTTGCTGGACAGAAGGATCTCAAGATTCATATGGCAGGGCAAGAGACCTAGAATCAGATACAGAACCTTACAGCTAAACAAAGACAAAGGTGGGCTCACGCTGCCAAACATCAGGGACTATTTTAAAGCCGCACAAATTAAAACTTTAATAGAGATATGTAGCCCAGTCTACACTGCACAATGGAAGGAGATCGAATGCCAAATAACAAGTGACATCCCCCTACAGGTGATAATAGGGAACAATGCCTTACCTAAACTCTTGAATAACACTAACCCGTGGATAGAGACCCCGCTAAAAATTTGGTTTAAGATAGTCAGAGAGAATCAAGCTAAAGAGCCCTATCGACTTCTGCAATGGATTGCCTATGATCAAGACTTTACCCCCAATAAAACAGACACTAGATTTAAAGAGTGGAAAGAGAAAGGGCTGAAAAAATATTACGATTTTTTTAAGGAGCAAACTTTAAGAAGTTTTGAAGATTTGAAAAAACAAGGTCTAATAAATCAAGATCTTTACAGGTTCTTTCAGCTTAGACACCACATAAACAATATACTTAAAAAGGAAGATTTGGAAAGGGCCCAGTCAGGTGTTCTGAAGGTCTTCTTAATGGCATATAAAGGAATCCCAGGGATCAGATACATTTCTAAAATATACCAAGGTCTTCAAGACTTAAAAGGAGACAACACATCATATATAAAAGAGAGATGGGAAAAAGAGGGGAATTTCACTTTACAATTGGAAATATGGGAAAAGCTAAATAAACAACAATGGAAAAGTACCTCATCCCTGCAGTGGAGAGAATTTGGATGGAAAAATTTGGTAAGATTTTTCAGAACACCTGCACAAAACAAATTTACCCATAAGGGGTTGAACTGTTGGTGCTTGTGTGGTGAAAAGACTGCAAATCATTTTCATGTGTTTTGGTCATGCCCAGTTATCCACCAATATTGGACCAATGTACAGACAATATTGGGGAAAATATTCAAAATAACAGTTCCCTTTTCTTTTGTAACTTTGTATTTGGGTTTACTACCGGACTCACTGGAAAGACGAGGAGAAAAATACTTATTCAATGTTTTAATATTGGCAAGTAAAAAAGCCCTAACTAAAAAATGGATGCTGAAGGACTGTCCTACACCTGAAGATTGGATTAACGTGATTCAAGACATTTACTCGATGGAAAAGTTGACATTCGCACTGAGACAGGACATGGATGGATTCATGAACTTTTGGCAACCCTGGATCGCATATGTGTCTTCCATTAGATCTAATCTTTGACAAATACCATTTCAATAATGGTCCCGCTCTTTGTTCCAACGCTACTCAGATGCTCTTTTTCTTTTAATTACTTAATTTTCTGTTTGTTTGTTTTTTGCTGTTTGTTTTTTTTTTATTTTATTCTCTTTAATTTCACTTTTTCTTTCACTTTAAAAAAAAAGGGGTGTTGTAATAATTATCCTACCAATGTTGTCAAATAGCAAAAAATAAGGAAACGTGATGAAAATGTAAACAATGCAATGCTGTAATGACCTGTATACCCTTTACAAAAACTTAAATTAAAAAAAAACAAAAAAAACAGAGCATAGCTGATCTGCACATGCTCTGAGCACCTTTCCTGGCACTCCATCGGGACCAGTAGCCTTTCTTGGGTGAACTGCTCTCAGTGTCTGTCTCACCTCATGATCCTGCAGGATAAGCACATCAGAGCTGGCATTCAATAACATCTGTGGGTCCGGGCGAGGTGTATTTGCCTCAAACCGTGCGAAAAAGCAGTTCAGTTCTTCTGCCAGTGAGGCACTGATGTCACTGGAAATGATGCTGCTGCCCTTATAGTTTGTGATATGGTTAAAGCCGTGCCATACTCGTCTCGATTCATTATCAGAAAAATGGTCCTCGACTTTCTTCTTATAGGTCTGTTTAGCCTCCTTAATGCCTTTCTTCAGATTAGCCCGGGCGGTGCTATACAGATCTGTATCCCCTGACCTGAAGGCTGTATCACGAGCTCTGAGGAGTGCCTGGACTTCTTTTGTCATCCAAGGCTTCTGGTTAGGAAAAACCCTGATGCGTTTTTCCACAGTCACCTGATTGATACAGTAGGTGATGTAATGTAATACAGTCTGTGTGTACATTTCCAGATCCTCATTCTTGAATAAATCCCATAGAGTGTTTGAAAAACAGTCCTGCAGCTGAGAAAGAGCTCCCTCAGGCCATGTTGTGATGTTCTTTATAGTAGGTCTAGCAGTTCTCCTGAGGGGGGTGTATGCTGGGATGAGGAGCAATGATAGATGTTTGTGAGAACCCGGGACTGTGTGTCCGACACGATCATCGGTAGCACGGGGGCCCCCCAGGGAACGGTGCTGGCTCCCTTCCTGTTCACTCTTTATACTGCGGACTTCTCACACAACACAACACACTGCCATCTACAGAAGTTCTCTGATGACTCTGCGATTGTTGGCCTCATCTCCAATGGAGATGAAGCTGAGTACAGAGGGCTTATCCAGGACTTCGTGGACTGGTGCCATCGGAACTGCCTCCAGATCAACGCGAGGAAAACTAAGGAGCTGGTGGTGGACTGCCGCAGGCATGGGCAACCCCTCACAGCACCAGTAAATATACAGGGAACAGACATCGAGATGGTGACATCCTATAAGTACCTGGGTGTTCATCTGAACAATAAACTAGACTGGTCACACAATACTGATGCACTCTACAAGAAGGGACAGCGCAGGCTGTTCCTGCTGAGGAGACTCAGGTCTTTTGGTGTACAAGGGGCGCTGCTGAAGACATTCTATGACACGGTGGTGGCATCAGCCATCACTTTTGGAGTGGTCTGCTGGGGCAGTGGCATTACTGCAGCCGATAGGAAGAGACTGAACAAACTGATCAAGAAAGCTAGCTCTGTCCTGGGGCAGCACCTTGATCCGGTGGAGGAGATAGGAGAGAGAAGGACGGTGGCTAAACTGTCATCTCTGCTGGAGTCCGAGTTCCACCCTATGCAGGACATACTGAATGCACTGAGGAGCTCATTTAGCAGCAGACTACATCATCCCAGGTGCACAACCGAGAGGTTTCGCAGGTCCTTCCTGCCAACCGCTGTCAGACTGTACAACCTAAGCAGGGCTGCTCGCAGAGATAGCAAAAAGACGTAACAAACTAATAGTTTTTTGAATGCAAAGATGCAATAGACTTACACAATGGTCCCCTCCAGCATACAACTAGGAAAATACCGGTCGCTATGGAGGGTGAGAATATGTATGGGCACATAATCATACCATGTAGGATAACTAAGTAGATGGTTATGCTGTTTCATCCCATCTAGCAACAATGCTCTGCACTGTGTGTGTTTATATATTTACATATTTATTCCATCTAGCTACAATGCTCCGCACTGGGTGTGTTTATATTTATATATCTATATATTTATTCCATCTAGCTACAATGCTCCGCACTGTGTTTATATATCTACATATTATTCCATCTAGCTACATTGCTCCGCACTGTGTGTGTTTATATATTTACATATTTATTCCACCTAGCTGCAATGCTCCGTACTGTGGGTGTTTATATATCTACATATTTATTCCATCTAGCTACAATGCTCCGCACTGTGTGTTTATATATTCATATATTTATTCCATCTAGCTACAATGCTCTGCACTGTGTGTGTGTGTGTGTGTGTGTATATATATATTTTATAGTAATATGTACATATGTATATTAGCTGCTCTTGCTTGCTTGCTTTTTTTTCTTGCCTTCTGATTGTTGCTCTGAGTGTTGCTATCCCTGTGCTGTTGCAATCCTGGAATTTCCCCGTTGTGGGACTAATAAAGGCTTATCTTATCTTATCTTAGATGGTCTGACAGGCCAAGATGTGGACACGGCCCAGCTCTGTAAGCATGCTTCAGGTTTGAATGCACCCGATCAAGACAATTCTTTCCCCTAGTGGCACATTTCACATACTGTGTGAAATTGGGCAGCACAGTTTTCAAGCATGCTTGATTAAAATCACCAGCTATAATGTGAACACCCTCGGGATAGGCCTGCTGCTGTTTATTTATTACACTGTACAAACGACTAAGGGCCGCTTTAGTATTTGCATCAGGAGAAATATACTGACTGAATACTGACCTTAACTGAGGCAAGTGAGGCTTGCAGTTCTTTGGATGTTGTTGTGGGGTCTTTTGTGACCTCTTGGATGAATCGTCGCTGCGCTCTTGGGGTAATTTTGGTCAGCCGGCCACTCCTGGGAAGGTTCACCACTGTTCCATGTTTTCGAAATTTGTGGATAATGGCTCTCACTGTGGTTCACTGGAGTCCCAAAGCTTTAGAAATGGCTTTATAACCTTTCCCAGACTGATAGATCTCAATTACTTTGTTTCTCATTTGTTCCTGAATTTCTTTGGATCGCAGCGTGATGTCTAGCTTTAGAGGATCTTTTGGTCTACTTCACTTTGTCAGGCAGGTCTTATTTAAGTGATTTCTTGATTGAGAACAGGTGTGGCAGTAATCAGGCCTGGGTGTGGCTAAAGAAACTGAACTCAGCTTTCCAAAGATGTGATAAACCACAGTTAATTTATGTTTTAACGGGGAACGGGGGGGTCACTTTTTCACATTGGGCCATGTAGGTTTGGATTTTTTTTTTTTTTTACCATTAATAGTAAACACCTTCATTTAAAAACTGCATTTTGTCTTTACTTGTGTTATCTTTGTCCAATATTTAAATTTGTTTGATGATCTTAAACATTTAAGTGTGACAAACATACCAAAAAAAAAAACAAAAAAAAAGGAGAAATCGGGAAGGGGCAAACACTTTTTTACAACACTGTATATTCTTGCATATTTATCAGATTTAACTGTTCCAAATCTAACAAATTTTAATATTAGACAAAGATAACCCGAGTAAATATAAAATGCAGTTTTTAAATGATGATTTCATTTATTAGGGAAAAAAGCTGTCCAAACTTATTAGGAGTGGGTGGTGGAGAGGCTTCAGGCGCAGGCAGGAGAATGGTCCAAAAAATGATTATTTATTAACAAAAAACTGGAACAAATAAATAACAGTGCGTGGGCTGAAAAACAGAACTAAAACCAGGCAGGCAGAACTCACAAGACAGGAACATGAATAACGGCTGGAACAGTACAGGACACAGGCAGAAACATCACAGGAACATCAATGAAGCCACACCAGACTTGACACTGAACACTGACACATGTAGACAGTTGAGTAATCACAGAATACAAGACAGGTGGGAACAATCAAGGGCACCAGGGATGTGGCTACAGGTGAGGAGAACAGGATGGGTGGGGCTGTACAGACAATCATAGACAGGGGATGACAGTAACATGAAAAGAGGATCAGGGGAGACAAGACCATGACAGTAATACTAACACTTTAACCTCTGGAGATAACAACATAGAAATTTTAATCTCTGGAGATGACAATATTGAAATGTTAAACTCAGAAGGTGTCAACAGGGAACCTTTACCCTCAGGAGGTGACAATAGGGAACGTTTAACCTCAGAAGGTGACAATATGGAACCTCTAACCTCAGGAGGTGACAACATGAAACCTCTAACCTCAGGAGGTAACAATAGGGAACCTTTAACCTCAGGGGATAACATAGGGGCCTCTGGCACCTGGGATAACAAAGGAGCTTTAAATTCAGGAAACCACAAAGGAGCTTTTTGCACAGAAGACAACATAGAAGTTTTCTGCTCTGTAGACAACAACCTAGAAGTCTTTTGCTCTGAAGATAGTACCTGAGGGACCTTCTGCGCAGGGGCTAACAGCATCTGAGGAATGGGGACCCCAGGCAATGAAGGTGGAGTGGACTGCTCGAATGGCCCAGGTGGAGCGGACTGCTCGGACAGCCCAAGTGGAGTGGACTGCTTGGACAGCCCAAGTGGACTGGACTGCTTGGACAAGACCAGTGGAGCGGACTGCTCGGACGGCTCAGGTGGAGCGGACTGCTCGGACAAACCAGGTGGAGCGGACTGCTTGGATGATGGTGGAGCTGTGGTGTGCACCTCCATCCCCGATGCAGGCACCTTGAAAACAACGGGGAGACAAATATACACACAAAACTACCAAAATGACAACAAAGACAAAGACAAACATGGAACAAACACAGCGGGCCAGGGGAAACTCAGGAGACACATAATGCAAATAATAATCATAAATAATCACAGAGAGAACGAAAATAACAAAGCATGGACATAATCCCAAGATCATGTTCAGATTGATAACAAAACCTACCTGCCCCTATGTGGAAAAAGTAATTGTCCCCGAAGCCTAATAACTGATTGTGCCACCCTTAGCAACAACAACTGCAATCAAACTTTTGTGATAACTGGCAATGAGCCTTTTACATCACTGTTGAGGAATTTTGGCCCACTCTTCTTTGCAGAATTGTTTTACTTCAGCCACACTGGAGGGCTTGAGCTTGAGGTCATGAACTGATAGCCGGGCATTCTCCTTCAGGACTTTCTGGTAGGGAGCAGAATTCATGATACTATGGGAATCCCACCTCAGTATATTTGCACTCACACTTTAAGACAAAAAGGAATCGTCATGGAGGGTTTGTGTGTGGATGCGGGGGTGGTGTGTTGATGTGAACAGTGACAAAGAGAATGGGAATTACAAAGGCTTTGATGTTAATGCAGCACACAGAGAAGGCTGACCGAGTGGTATTATTTAAGAGCAGAGGTGCCTGAGGTCTGTTACACTTTTGTTGCTTGTGTTTCTAGAGAAATGTGAGAGAGAGAATTGAATAAAGCCTGATATGATCTGGACCTCTCTGCCTGGTTATTCCTCTGTCCACACTGGTGACCCTTGACGCACAATGGAACGCGAGGCAAACACCCCGGAGATGACCCGGACGGGAAGTGCCAGCAACGCGTGCGCTGTTTTGGTCAGACTCCCAGACTTTTGGCTACATGACCCGAAGTCTTGGTTCCTCCACACTGAGGCCCAGTTCGCGCTCCAGGGAGTAACAGCAGATGAACACCAGATACTACTACGTGGTCACAGTGCTGGATGCACGCACAACTCAGCAGGTGGCGAGCCTGCTCCAACAGCCCCCAGCCTGTGACAAATACGGTGCTCTCAATACCGCGCTGACCCGGCGCTACACGCTCTCGGGCTGTGAGAGAGCGGAGAGGCTCCTGATGCGCTCCGAGTTAGGAGATGGGTCGGTGGTTGAATTGATGGAGAAGATGTTGGCGTTGATGGGCACAGATGACGGGCATTTCCTCTTTGCTCACCTTTTCCTCCAGAACCTCCTGATGGTGGCCAGAGCGGTCCTTGCCAATTCGCCACTGCTGGTCGCGTGCAACTAATGGGCGCTAGCCCAGGAGGCAGATCGGATTATCCTCTCTACCAGAGCCCTCACAATGAACGCAGCGGCGTCGGAACCCAGCGAGACGGCCAGTGGAGGCGAGGAGCCAGCGATGGTGACTGCAGCAGGGGCGAAGAAGTACCGGAGAGACACGCTCTGTTTCTACCACCGCCATTTTGGAGAGGACGCACGCCAATGTGTGCCACTGTGCTAATTCAAGCGTTCGGGAAACGCCAGGACCGGCAGTCGGTAGCAGCTGCAACCACCGGTGAAGCAAGCAAGCTGCTCTATGTGACCGACTCACGCTCGGGGAGACGGTTCCTTGTGGACTCCGGCTCCCAAAAGAGTCTCATCCTGCTGTCCTACGCCAACTGGCTGGTGGGAACTAGCGGCCCCAAGCTGACGGCTGCAAACGGCTCAGACATTAAGACTTTTGGAGAGAGGACACTGACTGTATCCTTGCATGGCCGTACATACCAATGGACATTCGTCATAGCGGCATGCAGCTTCCCCATCTTAGGTGCAGATTTTTTGTGTGCACACGGACTACTAGTCGATGTTACGAACAGACGCCTGATTAACGCAATGTCTTTTGATTCTCTCCCCTGTACAGCTCGAGGAATGGGGCCAACAACACTAGCCAACATCACAGCTCCAGGGCATAAGTTCCACACACTGCTCATCCAGTTCCCAGCACTCACGGTCCCGATGTTTTCAGCGACTGTCACTAAACACGGGGTGGAGCACTTCATTATCACCACGGGGCTGCCCGTTTTCGCATGACCTTGGCGCCTGGACGCAGCTAAACTGGCCATAGCGCGCGAGGAGTTTGCCAATTTTGAAAAGTTGGGCATCATCAGGCGCTCAAACAGCCCATGGGCATCCCCGCTATATATGGTTCCTAAGGGTGAGGGATCGTGGCGACTATGCAGAGATTTCCGCAGATTAAACAACGCCACAGCGCACGACTGCTACCCTAGCCCTCATATTCAGGATTTTTCCGTTCACCTCAATGGGGCACGCATTTTTTCCAAGGTAGACCTGGTCCGCGGTTACCACCAGGTCCCGGTGCGTGCTGAGGACATACCTAAAACGGCAGTAATAACCCCGTTTGGCCTGTTTGAGTTTTTATGCATGCCTATTGGGTTAAAAGGCGCGGTGCAGACATTCCAACGCATGATGGAAGCGGTGTTGCGCGATCTGCCGTTTGTGTTCGTCTACCTAGACGACATCCTCGTGGCTAACGCGTCCGAGGACAAACACGTAACCCACCTCAGGACAGTTTTCCAGAGGTTGGAGAAGCCCGGGTTAATAATAAACCCGGCGAAGTGCCAGTTCGGGGTGGCGGGGATCAATTTTTTGGGCCACCGCATCTCACCGAAGGGTGCGATACCCTTGCCGGACAAGGTGCGCGCCATGGCAAATTTTCCCCGGCCTCAGATGGTCAGGGCACCGCAAGAGCTTTTGGGGACGGTTAACTTCTACAATCGTTTCCTCCTCCGCGCAGCCCAGCTCATGCAGCTGTTGTACGCTGCGCTTAAGAAACCGGAGGACAGAGTCGACTGGACTCCTGAGCGGGAGCAGGCATTTTCTGAGGTTAAAACAGCTCTGGCGAACGCCGCACTGCTGGCGCACCCGGACCCGGTGGCTCGGATAGTGCTCACTACCGACGCCTCGGACGTGACCATAGGGGCCGTCGTGGAGCAGCACGTCGCCTGTTCTTGGTAACCGCTCGCCTTTTTTAGCAGGTCTTTGCGTGACAGTGAGTGTAAATACAGCGCGTTCGACAGAGAGTTACTGGCTCTCCACCTGACCATACGCCACTTCCAGTTCTGGCTGGAAGGGCGCACCTTCACTGCCTTCCTAGACCACAAGCCGCTAACGTACACGATGGCTAAGGTTTCGGAACCATGATCGGGCCGGCAGCAGAGACTGCTGGCCGCGATCTCTGAGTTTACAACCGACATTCAGCATGTGGCCGGTAAACTCAACGTGATGATGGACTGCCTCTCGCACGCATTAGTGGCCCCAGTCTATGTGGGGATAGATTACACGGCTATGGCTGCTGAGCAGATCGACGATGCGGATGTTTGCGCACTCCAGCCTGGACCAACAGGGTTAAGGCTGGAGAGCAGAGTACTGCAAGACGGGGGCCCCCCCTAATCTGTGATGTCTCCACAGGCCGCCTGCGCCCAGTGGTCCCACACGCTTGCCGCCGCGTTTTTGAGTCTGTTCACTCCCTGGTGCACCCAGGAGTGCGCGCCTCAGTCAAAATGGTGGGAGCAAAGTTCGTCTGGCCGAGCCTGCACAAACAGGTGAAAGAGTGGGCTGCAGCCTGCGTAGCGTGCCAGCAAGCCAAAGTGCACAGGCACACAAAGGCCCCCTTGGAGCCGTTCCATATCCCGGCTAAGCAGTTTGATCACGTTCACGTGGACCTCGTGGGCCCCTTCCCACCATCGCAAGGGTTCACACACCTCCTGACAGTGGTGGACTAGACCACGCACTGGCACGAAACAGTCCCGCTAGCTTCCATTGCATCCACTTTTTTGACAACATGTGTGGCACGTTTCGGATATCACGTCCGATCGGGGCCCGCAATTTGTTTCTGACCTCTGGTCCACCCTGGCCCAGAGCCTGGGCATCCCACTTCACCGCACGACCATGTACAACCCACAGGCCAATGGGTTATGCGAGCATTTCCATAGATTGCTTAAAGCAGTGCTCAGGGCTTTGCTTACAGATGCAAATTGGGTGGACCGGTTGCTGTGGGTTCTATGAGGGTTGCATTCAGCACCGAAGGAGGATTTGGCAGCCTCCCCAGCAGAGCGGTTTTTTTTCCCAGCCACTGTGGCTACCAGGGGAATTTTTGCCAGACAGCCCCGCACCGACCACCGATCCATCCCCGCTTTCACCGTGTTGCGCAGTGGCAGGGACGGTACCCGGTCCGGTCCACCACTGTTTTCCACGCACTTTTGTGCCAAAGGCCTTGAAGTATGCGGCGTTGGTATTTGTCAGGCACAATGCCCACCAGACCCCCTTGCGCCCGCCCTACAATGGCCTGTTCAGAGTGCTGGAACCCGGGGAGAAACATTTTGTGTTAGACTTGGGAGGATGCAGAGAAACAGTCTGTACAGACAGGCTTAAGCCTGCTTTCGTGTGAGCAGACGAGCAAGTGGTGTTGGCCCAAACTCCTCGGCGCGGACAACCCCCACTGAGAACTCCCCAGGTAAAAGACTCATCAGATCAGTCACAAGGGCATGCTAATGATGTTTTCCCCCCTCCCAATGTCCCCCCACAGATGGACACATCCCCCACCCTCGAAGTCGCAGACCCCACGTTACAGCCACTATGGACGTAAGCTGAAGCCCAAAGGACATGAGAGTCAAGGCTCAGTCTGAGTCTGGGTGGTGGTGGTGGGAATCCCACCTCAGTATATTTACACTCAGACTTTAAGACAAGAAGGAATCGTCATGGGGGGTTTGTGTGTGGATGCGGGGGTGGTGTGTTGATGTGAACAGTGACAAAGAGAACGGGAATTACAAAGGCTTTGATGTTAATGCAGCACACAGAGAAGGCTGACCAAGTGGTATTATTTAAGAGCAGAGGTGCCTGAGGTCTGTTACAGTGATCCCTCACTTATCGCGGTTAATGGGTTCCAGAACCGACCGCGAAAAGTGAAAAACCGCGAAGTAGCGTCACCCCTAATGACGTCATCCATAAATAATACATACGTTCATTCTCTCACTCTCTCTCTCTCATATGATACGTGTGTGTGTGTGTGTACGTGTACATACATACGTAGATGTAAATAAAGTGTACATAAATATGTTTTTAGAACTCTTTTATTCTTATAACAAGATACGTAACTCAAGATGAAAATGATTTACTGCACAGGTTAATGAGAGCTTTACTGCTCCTCAGGTGACGCCTCATCGTCAGGTGCTAGAAGCGCAGGATCGTCGAGGGCAGCTTCCGATAGAGCTGGAGAAGCTGCAGGAGGCGGCGTAGTGGCTCGACGGGAAGACTATTTCGCACAAAATGGCACAAGAGAACAGCAGCAAAAAGTTCCACGCGGCGAGACTAAAAGTAACACGAGCGATAAAGAGCAATGAATGCGGTCTTCCGTCCCTTCATGGGCGCTCGGCAGGGAGAGGAGGTGGGTGAAACGTCTCGGCCAATCAGCTTGCGGGGTGAAACGTCTCGGCCAATCAGCTTGCGAGATTTCCGAGCCGAGCCAACACAAGAACAGCGAACAGAGAGGTGGATTTTTTGAGTTGTGCGGCTCTCCGTGTTGATACCTGATGGTCTAATGTAGTCTCCCTGCCTTCTGCTAGCGCCCGCCCATTATTTCTCAATTTTGAATTTTTGATGAATATTTTTGAAAAATCCGCGATGCACTGAGGGCGCGAAAGGTGAAGCGCGAAGTAGCGAGGGATCACTGTACTCTTTTGTTGCTTGTGTTTCTAGAGAAATGTGAGAGAGAGAGTTGAATAAAGCCTGATATGATTTGGATCTCTCTGCCTGGTTATTCCTCTCTCCACACTGGTGACCCTTGAATGGAACGCGAGGCGAACACCCCGGAGACGACCCGGATGGGAATTACCAGCAACGCGTGCACAATTTTGGTCAGACTCTCAGAATTTTGGCTACATGACCTGAAGTCTTGGTTCCTCCACAACGAGGGCCAGTTCGTGCTCCGGGGAGTAACAGCAGATGACACCAGATACTACTACGTGGTGGCAGCGCTGGATGCACGCACAACTCAGCAGGTGGCGAGCCTGCTCCAACAGCCCCCAGCCCGTGACAAATACGGTGCTCTCAAAACCGCGCTGACCCGGCACTACACGCTCTTGGACTGTGAGAGAGCAGAGAGGCTCCTGACATGCTCCGAGTTAGGAGATGGGTTGTCGGTCGAATTGATTGAGAAGATGTTGGCGTTGATGGGCACAGATGACGGGCATTTCCTCTTTGCTCACCTTTTTCTCCGGAACCTCCTGATGGCGGCCAGAGTGGTTCTTGCCAATTCGCTGCTGCTGGCCGCGCGCAACTACCGGGTGCTAGCCCAGGAGGCAGATCGGATTATCCTCTCTACCAGAGTCCTCACAATGAACGCAGTGGCGTCGGAACCCAGCAAGACGGCCAGTGGAGGCGAGGAGCCAGTGATGGTGACTACAGCGGGGGCGAAGAAGCACCGGAGAGACACGCTCTGTTTCTACCACCGCCGTTTTGGAGAGGACGTGTGCCACCGTGCCAATTCAAGCGTTCGGGAAACAACAGGACCGGCGGTCGGTAGCAGCTGCGACCGCCGGTGAAGCAAGCAAGCTGCTCTATGTGACCGACTCACGCTCGGGGAGACGGTTCCTTGTGGACTCCGGCTCCCAAAAGAGTCTCATCCTGCTGTCCTACGCCGACTGGCTGGCGGGAACTAGCGTTCCCGAGCTGACAACTACAAACGGCTCAGACATTAAGACTTTTGGAAAGAGGACACTGACTGCATCCTTGCATGGCCGTACATACCAATGGACATTCGTCATAGCGGCATGCAGCTTCCCCATCTTAGGTGCAGATTTTTTGTGTGCACACGGACTACTAGTCGATGTTACGAACAGACGCCTGATTAACGCAATGTCTTTTGATTCTCTCCCCTGTACAGCTCGAGGAATCGGGCCAACAACACTAGCCAACATCACAGCTCCTTGGGGTAAGTTCCACACGCTGCTCATCCAGTTCCCAGCACTCATGGTCCCGACGTTTTCAGCGACCGTCACTAAACACGGGGTGGAGCACTTCATTATCACTACGGGGCCGCCCGTTTTCGCATGACCTTGGTGCATGGACGCAGCTAAACTGGCCATAGCGCGCGAGGAGTTTGCCAACTTTGAAAAGTTGGGCATCATCAGGCGCTCAAACAGCCCATGGGCATCCCCGCTACATATGGTTCCTAAGGCCAAGCGATCGTGGCGACGTGCAGAGATTTCCGCAGATTAAACAACGCCACAACGCACGACTGCTACCCTATCCCTCATATTCAGGATTTTTCCGTTCACCTCACCGGGGCACGCATTTTTTCCAAGATAGACCTGGTCCGCGGTTACCACCAGGTCCCGGTGCGTGCTGAGGACATACCTAAAACAGCAGTAATAACCCCGTTTGGCCTGTTTGAGTTTTTACTCATGTCTTTCGGGTTAAAAGGCGCGGTGCAGACATTCTAACGCATGATGGATGCGGTGTTGCGTGAGCTGCCTTTAGTGTTCGTCTACCTGGACGACATCCTCGTGGCCAGCGCGTCCGAGGACAAACACGTAACCCACCTCAGGACAGTCTTCCAGAGGTTGGAGGAGCACGGGTTAATAATCAACCCGGCGAAGTGCCAGTTTGGGGTGGCGGGGATCGTTTTTTTGGGCCACCGCATCTCACCGGAGGGCGCGATACCCTTGCCGGACAAGGTGCGTGCCGTGGCGAATTTTCCCCGGCCTCAGACGGTCAGGGCACTGCAGGAGTTTTTGGGGATGGTTAACTTCTACAATCGTTTCCTCCCCCGCGCAGCCCAGCTCATGCAGCTGTTGTAAGCCGTGCTTAAGAAACGGAAGCCGGCAGACAGAGTCAACTGGACTCCTGAGCGGGAGCAGGCGTTTTCCGAGGTTAAAACAGCTCTGGCGAACGCCGCACTGCTGGCGCACCCGGACCCAGCGGCTCGGATAATGCTCACTACCGACGCCTCGGACGTGGCCATAGGGGCCGTCATGGAGCAGTGTGCCGCCGGTTTTTGGCAGCCACTCGCCTTTTTTAGCAGGACTTTGTGCGACAGTGAGCGTAAATCATCATCATCATCATCGGCGGTCACTCGTAGTCGAGTATGACTGTCCTCCCTCTTGGTCCTTGTGGGTCTTCAGGTGGGCATAGAGGCCAATTCTGGACCCGATTATTCTGCTGCAGTGTGGGCAGGGGAATGTAATGGTGGTGGGTTTGGGTTGGTCCTGTTTGTTGGTTGCTCTCTCCTTCCTGAGTCTGCGTTTGTCTTGTACAGCATGATGGAGGTCAGCGTTGTACTGTGTGGCACCCTCACAGACAATGTTTCTCCAGGTCGCCCTGTTGGTTGCCATATTTTCCCAAGCTTTTAGGTCTATGTGGCACTTCTTTAGGTTTGTTTTTATGTTAAAAAACCTTAAATCTCTTCTCCTGGCCTCCTGGAGCCCGCTTCCCTTCAGCTAGCTGGGAGTACAGGACTTGTTTTGGGAGGCGAGAGTCAGGCATTTGGATAACATGGCCAGTCCATCTGAGCTGGTTTGGGGCAATGGTGACAGTGATGGTGGGAAGGTTAGCCTCCTCCAGGACGCTGGTGTTGGTGCGTCTATCCTCCCAACTAATCCTGAGGATTTTTCGGAGGCATCTCTGATGGTGTGCCTCAAGTGCCTTTAAGTGCCTGCTGTATGTAGTCCAGGCTTCTGATCCATACAGGAGAGTGGGGAACACCACCGCTTTATAGACCAGGATTTTGGTATTCGCTTGGAGATCGCGGTTCTCAAAGACTCTCCTCCTTAGCCTTGAGAAAGCCCCACTGGCACTGCTGAGGCGGTGGTGTATTTCATCATCGATGACGGCTTTTGATGAGAGGAAGCTGCCAAGATATAGGAAGTGGTCCACATTTTCCAGTCGGATGTTATCAATGGAGATGTTTGGGGGTATGGCAAGTGTACTGCAGTTTGGTGATGGCTGGTGGAGTATTTGTGTCTTTTGTATATTGATGGCCAAACCAAGCTGTTTGTATGCTTTGGCAAAGGCAGACAAGATGCACTGAAGGTCCTCTTCTGAGAGGGCTACGAGAGCGTTGTCGTCTGCATACTGCAGCTCCATGATGGATATGGTGGTGGTTTGACCTTTAGATCTAAATCGGTTGATGTTGAGAAATTGACCATTGATTCTGTACGTGATTTTGACTCCCGGGGGCAGATGTTGGTTCGTGAGATGGAGAATAGCAGCAATATAGATGGAGAATAGTGTATGGAGCGATGACACATCCCTGTTTGACCCCCGTGTCAACCCTGAAGGGTTCTGTTTCGTCTCCACTGCCACTGAGTACCGTGGCAGACATATTGTCATGCAGCAGTCTCAGTACCTGGATGTATTTTTCTGGGCAGCCAATCTTTGCCAGAATCAGCCAAAGGGCCTGACGGTTTACTGAGTCGAAGGCTTTGGTAAGGTCTATGAAGGCCATGTATAATGGTAGATTTTGTTCCCGGCATTTTTCTTGCAGTTGGCGAGCAATGAAAATCATGTCTGTGGTGCCTCTGTTTGGGCGAAAACCACTCTGGGACTCGGGAAGAATGCTCTCTGACAGGGGGGTGAGTCTATTGGCCAAGACCCGGGCAAAGGCTTTCCCTATAGTGGACAGGAGAGAAATGCCACGGTAATTCCCACAAACTGTCCTGTCCCCCTTTTTAAAGATGGAGACAATCAAGGCATCTCTGAGCTGTGCAGGGATTTCCTCTACTTCCCATATTTTCAGAAGCAGGGCATGGATGTGCTTCAGAAGATCAGGACCGCCTTTCTTCAGGACTTCTGCTGGGATGCCGTCAGGTCCAGCAGCCTTGTTGTTTTTCATCTTCCTGATGGTGTCCTGTACCTCATCCAAGCTAGGTGGTTTTCCCATGCTTTCCTCTATGGGCTGTTGAGGGAGTTGATCAAGGACCTCCATCTCAGGAGTGGTGTCCCTGTTTAAGAGGTCCTTATAATGCTCTTTCCACCTGTCTGCAATTGCCTTCTTGTCCTTCAGAAGCAAGAGCCCATCTTTGGAGCGAAGGGGGGTTAGGCAGCGGTGGCTGGGGCCATATACCGCTCTTGTGGCATCAAAGAATCCTCTCGTGTCTCCAGAGTCGGCAAGCTGCTGGATCTCCAGGGCCTTCTTTGTCCACCACTGGTTTTTCAATTTCCTAACAAGTGTTTGTACGGCTGCCTTCGCTTTGGCATGGGCTGCTCTTTTAACCTTGCAATGAATGTTGTTTTGCCAGGTGATAAAAGTTTGCCGCTTGATGTCGATGAGCTGTTGGATTTCACCGTCATTCTCGTCAAACCAGTCTTGATGTCTCCGCTTTTTATGACCGAGGATGCTTTTGCAGGAGTCCACGATGGCAGTGGAAAGTGTGCTCCAGTGTTTTTCAGTATCCTATGGGTACTGTTTGGGCAAAGCTGCCCTAAGAGTATCCTGCAGCTGTTGTTGGTAGATAATGTCGTCCAACAGCACAATGTTAAGCTTTGGCCGGCTCTGTCCTTTCTGCAACCTTCTTTTCCGCATTAAGCGGATAGACATGATGGAGCGAATGAGGCGGTGGTCAGTCCAGCAGTCATCTGCACTGGTCATTGCTCTGGTGTTAAGGACATCGCGGCGGTCTTTGGAGCGGACTATGATGTAGTCAATGAGATGCCATAATTTGGAGCAGGGATGCATCCATGATGTTTTGAACTTGGTTTTCTGATGAAAAAGTGTGTTGGTGATGACCAGGTTGTGCTCTGAGTACTTGGTTAGCAGTAGTATCCCATTGGAGTTTGTGTTTCCAACCCCTTCTCTCCCCAGCGTGCCGCTCCATAGATGATGGTTTCGTCCCGCTCTGGCATTAAAGTCTCCAAGCAGGATTAACTTATCCTCCTTTGGGACTTCAGACAGTATTTTGTGCAGGTCAGCATAGAAGGCCTCCTTTACTTCATCCTGTGCATCAAGCGTTGGAGCGTAGGCACTAATAACGGTGGCCATTTGACTGCAGGCAAGCATCAGACTCATGGTGTCATTCTCTGCCACTCCTGCCATTGAGGTCTTTCTTTCTTTGGATCGCTCTTGGTCTGGGACCTCCCCCTCGACCTTACCGCCATGGGTGACCCTACCAGGAGCCAAAAGGCCCCCGACGGCATCGTTCTCAGGATCACTGGAACACACAAGGTTCTCCACCGCGACAAGGTGGCAATCCATAGAGAACGAGCGTAAATACAGCACGTTTGACAATTACTGGCTCTCCACCTGGCCATACGCCACTTCCAGTTCTGGCTGGAAGGGCGCACCTTCACTGCATTTGTAGACCACAAGCCGCTAACGTATGCGATGGCCAAGGTTTTGGAACCATGGTCGGGCCGGCAGCAGAGACAGCTGGCCGTGATCTCTGAGTTTACAACCGACATTCAGCATGAGGCCGGTAAACTCAAAGTGGTGGTGGACTGCCTCTCGCGCGCATTACTGGCCCCAGTCTACGTGGGGATAGATTACACGGCCATGGCCGAGGGCAGATCGGCAATGCGGACGTTTGTGTGCTCCAGTCTGGACCAACAGGGTTAAGGCTGGAGAGCAAAGTACTGCAAACACACACCCCCTTATCTGTGACGTCTCCACGGGCCGCCTGTGCCCGGTGGTCCCACGCGCTTGTCGCTGCGTTTTTGAGTCGGTTCACTCCCTGGCGCACCCAGGAGTGCGCGCGTCAATCAAAATGGTGGGAGCAAAGTTTGTCTGGCCGAGCCTGCACAAACAGGTGAAAGAGTGGGCTGCAGCCTGCGTAGCGTGCCAGCAAGCCAAAGTGCACAGGCACACAAAGGCCCCCTTGCAGCCGTTCCATATCCCAGCTAAGCGGTTTGACCACATTCACGTGGACCTCGTGGGCTCCCTCCTGCCATCGCAAGGGTTCACGCATCTCCTGACAGTGGTGGACCGCACCACGCACTGGCACGAAGCAGTCCCGCTAGCTTCCACCGCGTCCGCAGAAGTTGCATGCACTTTTTTGACGACATGGGTGGCATGTTTTGGATATCACGTCCGATCGGGGCCCGCAATTTTTTTCTGACCTCTGGTCCACCACGGCCCGGAGCCTGGACATCTCACTTCATCGCACGACTGCGTACAACCCACAGGCCAATGGGTTATGCGAGCGTTTCCACAGATTGCTTAAAGCAGCACTCAGGGCTTCGCTTACGGATGCAAATTGGGTGGACCGGTTGTCGTGGGTTCTATGAGGGTTGCGTTCAGCACCGAAGGAGGATTTGGCAGCCTCCCCAGCAGAGCTGTTTTTTTCCCAGCCACTGTGGCTACCAGGGGAATGTTTGCCGGATAGCCACGCGCCGACCACTGATCCATCCCCACTTTCACCACGTAGTGCAGTGGCAGGGACGGTACCCGGTCCGGTCCACCACTGTTTTCCATGCGCTTTTGTGCCAAAGGCCTTGAAGGACGTGGTGTTCTTATTTGTCAGGCACGATGCCCACCAGACCCCCTTGCGCCCGCCCTACGATGGCCCGTTCAGAGTGCTGGAACCCGGGGAGAAACATTTTGTGTTAGACTTGGGGGGACGCAGAGAAAAGAGTCTGTATAGACAGGCTTAAGCCCACTTTCGTGTTATCAGACGAGCAAGTGATGTTGGCCCGAACTCCTCGGCGCGGACGACCCCCACTGAGAACTCCTCAGGTAAATGACTTGTCAGATCAGTCACAAGGGCATGCTAATGATGTTTTCCCCCCTCCCAATGTCCCCCCACAGACTGATGCACCCCCAACCTCGAAGCCGCAGACCCCACGTTACAGCCTCTATGGACGTAAGCTGAAGCCCAAAGGACATGACGGTCAAGGCTCAGTCTGAGTCTGGGGGCGGGGGGAATCCCACCTCAGTATATTTACACTCACACTTTAAGACAAAAAGGAATCGTCATGGGGTTTTTTTTGTGTGGATGCGGGGGGTGGTGTGTTGATGTAAACAGTGACAAAGAGAATGGGAATTACAAAGGCTTTGATGTTCATGCAACACACAGAGAAGGCTGACCGAGTGGTATTATTTAAGAGCAGAGGTGCCTGAGATCTCTTACTCTTTTGTTGCTTGTGTTTCTAGAGAAATGTGAGAGAGAGAGAGTTGAATAAAGCCTGATATGATCTGGACCTCTCTGCCTGGTTATTCCTCTCTCCACACTTCCATCAATCATGGCAAGTTATCCAGGTCCTGAAGTAGCAAAGCAGCCCCAGACATCACACTACCACCACCATGTTTGACTGTTTGTATGATGCTCTTTTCATGAAATGCCATTGTAGCTCTCTTCACGACAACAGACACAGGTTGGTTCCTTTAAACGGGCGTTTATTGGGACTTATGCACCTCCCTCATCGTCACGCCGTGAGAACTGTATAAGCAAACATAACGCATAACCATATATACAGTACAGAGCGAAATAATATAAACAAGTTACAAAACAAATACCTCGTTGGCCGCTTGTCATGAAAAGAGTTCTGAAGGTAAAACAAACTGCTTGGCTTCAATCTTCAATCAAACTTAAGTGCCAGATAGCTGAATAACGTGGCACAGCGTTCTTCTCATTTCCGCTATGTGCTACAATAAAAACAATCCCAGCGGCACTCCAGACGGAAACATCAGTTCCGGTCAGGAAACAATAAATTTCAACAAACTATACAGTTGCAACAACCAACATGTAACGTACAGAAAATATATAATTTTATAACAACACTTACACTCCCACCAAATCACTCATTGATTTAAATGCGGGATTTCTTTTAAACACAGATTATAAATGGAATCAATGGCTTGGGTTATTTGAACTCTGAAAGAATGTGACTCACTTTGTTTAATTTCTACTTAATTTGCCTCAAGCAAGGTAACCACCTTGTGAATGGGCCTTTGAAGGTAAACCAGTCTAGGTTATATCGCTTCCTTGGTGGTATACACGCTCATGATGATGCTTGACAAGCAGTGTTGAAACATGGGATTTCTTTGGAAGGATCGCCGGATGTTTTACATCATGGTGCAAGGCTGATTGGGACAATCGTCCTCCTACCCTTAGGACATTGTTCTTGTCCAAGAAGGCATTCAACTTATATAACTTGCTGTACTTGTTCAAAGTGTCTCCCTTCTGCGCTTTGATTTTTTGTATGTCCGCAGCAAAGGCATCTTCTTGCACTAGCCTGATGATAAAGCTTTCTGCTTCCTTTCTTTCTTCAAGACTGGTTGCTTCATTTGTTCTTGGCTGAAGTCCTTTGATTTCTTTGGCAAATCTCTTGAGCCTAGCAATGGCTCTAACTGCCCTGGACCAGTCAGAGAATTTGGCGAGGCGTTTCGCCACTGACTCTATTCCTTTCATCATGACTGTATGGACATGGGCTTTGCGAAGTTCAGGGTCAGTTCTTTCAACATCTCCCACCATTTCCTCTTCACGTGGAAGATTCTGGTGCCAAAGAAAATCAGGTCCTGTCAGCCAATTAGACTCTTAACTGAGCTGCACTCAGTCCTCTTGAAGCGCAGTCAGCTGGGTTGTTTTCAGTGCTGACATGTCGCCATTGTGCGGGATCTGTGCTAGATCTTATACATTGGATCCGGTTGGCTACGAATGTGTGGAATCTCTTTGCATCATTGTAGTTAGCTTCGGGATTTGCACAGCCGACAATACTCCAGCCAAGATCAGTTCGCTGTGCATATGGATGATTGTCTTTCCCAAACAGAATTTCTCTTGGAAGAAGGGCTTGTTGGCAGTTGTATCCGATTAGTAGTCCTACTTCACAATCTAGTGGTGGTGGAATCTTGTCTGCCAGTTGTTCAAGATGAGGCCACTTTAGTGCTGTTTCAGAGGTTGGAATGTGTGACCTATCTGCTGGGATGAACTCTCGTGTGAAAAGTGCTGGCAATGGAATTCTTCTCTCTAAGTTGTATCCTCTCACTTCCAAGTTTGTCAGTTTCTGAGAGGTTATGACTACTGATTTTGTAGTCATTGTGGATAGCCGCAAGCTGACATTCTCTTTGCTTGTATCGAGGTCTTGGGCTATTTCGTCTAGGATGAAAGTTGTATCGCTTTGAGTGTCTAAGAGTGCATACACAAGAACTTCGTGGTCTGGGTGCTTTGTAGACGAGATCCAGACTGGTACGATTGAGGATGTTTGTATGTTTGGGCCCTCTTGTATGACTCTGTTGGTAGTTGCTGTCGCAGCTACTTCTTTGATCTCTGCTTTGTCCTTTGAGTTATCTTCTCCTTTTGGAGCAGTCAGCCTTTGACGGTCTTTAAACTTCTCCTCATGCAAACATGTCGGATGTCTTCTTTGGCACCTCTGGCATGTACTTCTGTTGTCACACTCCTTTGAGTGATGTCCTACATTCAGACATCCAAAACAAAGCTTCTCTGCTTGCACAAACTTGACACGATCTTGAACTGTCTTTTCACTGAACTTTCTGCACTTAGCAAGGTCATGTCCTGCTCTTTTGCAGAAAACACATGATGGAATGCTGCTCTGTTTTGTATCTGTGGCCAGTGTCTTTGCTTGAATAGTTTGGCTTCGGGTGTGTTTTGTTTTCTCACCTTCCACACTTTTGAGCGCTTGAATTGAGGATATGGGATCACAGCAAGGTCTGCTTCCTTAGACAGGAAGTCTACAAACTCTTTAAATGGTGGATAATCAGCGTTCGCTTGTCTGACTTCCATCACTTTACGGTTCCATCTGGATACCAGCCAATCTGGTAACTTCAGCAGAATTTTTTGGCTTTCATTACAGTCATTAAGAATTTCTAATGTCTTCATGTGGGGCATTGCAGCCTCACAGCTCTTAAGGAAGTCTGCAAATTCCCTTAATTCACAACCATCTTTTGTGCTTATTTTTGGCCATCCATGTAGTTTGTCCCTGAAGGATTTCCCAATTATAAATGGGTCTCCAAAACGTTTTTCCAAAAGCTGCCAGGCCGAGTCATATGCAGCTTCAGTGCCCAATAAGAAGAATCCTTCAACAGCCTTTTTTGCAGCACCACCTAAATACTTCCTTAGGTAATACAGTTTTTCATTCTTTGGGATGTTTTTCCTGTCAATCAATGTTTCAAAAGAGAGTCGCCAGTCCTTGAATCTCAAGGGGTCTCCAGTGAATAATGCAGGCTCTGGTGTTGGAAGACGATTCGCATTTATAGCTTCCGTTAGCATGCAGACCAAATCTGAGGTGTTCTGTACTGTAGGAATGGGTGGAGCTTGAGCTGTGACTGGCAGGGACTGAGGAATGAAGGAGGGACTTAAAGCATTGAGGGCTTGTGTGGTGACTGGCAGAGACTGAGGGATGAAGGAGGGACTTGAGGCATTGAGGGCTTGTGTTTCTCCAAATTCAACATCATACAGCAATTCAGCTGTTTTAAAATTTTCTTCAACTTGATCATAGACCATTACTCGTGCTCTTGCAGCATTTAACTTCTTCACTTCTTCCAAGCGTTTAAGCCTTCTACGTTTGTCTTGCATTTCTTGTTGTCTGGCAAAGGTTTCAGATTCAAATTGTGCAAGCCGTTGTTTATCTTCAGCCTCTAGCCTTTGGAGTTCAGCCTCTTCTCTTTCTTGTTCATCCAATACTGCTAAGACTTCCTGGGATGCGGCAGCCTCCGCTGCAGCCTCACATCTTTTGGCTGAGTTAGTACTAGAACGAATAGAACATTTTGATTGATGAGATGGTGGCCTTGATAAGGAGCAAGTTGAGTTTAGAACTGATCCAACATCGGGCCAAGGTTCATCCTCTTCTTCTGTTTTAGGCTCCTTAAGCTGCCCTTTTGCCTTTTGAATAATTAACTCTGAGAGTGAAACGCAAGTGTCTACTCTGCGTCGCAGATCTGGCTCAGGAGTTTGTATTTTGCGTAATGTTTCATATATGGCTTTTACCTCGGAGCAAGTGCTGCTTATATTTTCAATCAGCTCACTCAATTCATCCTCTGAGGCTTCATTGGTCAGTATTTCCTTGCCTATTCTAGCATGGTACCTCCATTTCTCATAAATGATTCTGTACCGTCGTTGGATACTTTTCATCTTGTCTTCTTGAAGTTCTCTCCCCTTCTCTGTGAGGGTTCGAATTCTTTCGTCTCTTCGCAGCCCTTCTGCTTCTGCAGATTTGGTAACTTCAGGTTGGGCAGATGAGTCAGCCATCTTGTGGCAGGTCTCAGTGTTTGTGTCAGACATTTTGAGATAACTTGAACAACAGTGAAACAACTGGATGATGTCTAGTTTGTAATTATACTGACTTCAATACTGCATTAAGATAACTGTATAAACATTTAAACTTAGCCACTTTTCAGCTAACTTCAATTTCAAAGCAAGAATAAAAACAGTGAAATTACCTTAACACAATATGTAAATATGAACTTTAACAGATGAGATAATATGTTTAGAAATGCATTAAATTGCTTATTTTACAAAATAGGAAAAAACAGAGTTGGGTTAAGTGCCCTTTAACTTCACTGAAAATGCCCTTTAAGCTTGTTGAAATTTTATAGACACAAAGCTTGCATAAATCTTAGTTTCAGATTAAAATGCCATTTTTAACGTTCATCAAAGATTGTTAATTTACATATAAATTTAACATCGACTTTAACCTTGTAACATGAAGCAACTGTGAAAATCAGGACATCTGATAATCTCCAACCACAACAGCTAAATAGCACACAAGCTGATAGATCTGAGTCCTTATTGCAATGTCCAAGTTAAACCACTTCTCACACCACCTTAACTTGAAACTTGAGGTGGAGCGCCTTTTGGCTTTAACTTGTAAAATTGCGCTTTAACACAGTCTAACGGCAGTTACTTGCGGTTGCTATGACGACAGTGCGGTATGGACTTGCTTAACTGACGACCTGGATCTTCCTCTCCTCGCTACCCGCCGTGATCTCGGAGTCCTTGTTACCCGTGTTGAGCAGGCGAGTTCTCACTGTAGCTCTCTTCACGACAACAGACACAGGTTGGTTCCTTTAAACGGGCGTTTATTGGGACTTATGCACCTCCCTCATCGTCACGCCGTGAGAACTGTATAAGCAAACATAATGCATAACCATATATACAGTACAGAGCGAAATAATATAAACAAGTTACAAAACAAATACCTCGTTGGCCGCTTGTCATGAAAAGAGTTCTGAAGGTAAAACAAACTGCTTGGCTTCAATCTTCAATCAAACTTAAGTGCCAGATAGCTGAATAACGTGGCACAGCGTTCTTCTCATTTCCGCTATGTGCTACAATAAAAACAATCCCAGCGGCACTCCAGACGGAAACATCAGTTCCGGTCAGGAAACAATAAATTTCAACAAACTATACAGTTGCAACAACCAACATGTAACGTACAGAAAATATATAATTTTATAACAACACTTACAGCCATGTTAGTTTTATGCCAGATGTACTGGGATGCATGCTTTCCAACAAGTTCAACCTTTGTCTCGTCAGTCCACAGAATATTTTCCAAAAAGTCTTGGGAATTATCAAGATGTTTTTTGGCAGAAGTGAGATGAGTTCTTTTTTTGTTCCTTTTCATGAACAATGTTTTTTTTCGCTTTGGAACTCTCCCATGGATGTCCGTGAACTCAGCTTTCAAAAAAGAAACAAAGTGGAAAATCACAGTTATTTCACGATGTAATCGGGGGGAGGGGGGTACTTTTTACACCTAGGGCCAGGTAGGTTTGGATATTTTTTTCCCTTAAAAAAAAAAAAAAATCATCATTTAAAAACTACATTTTGTGTTTACTCGGGTTGTAGGGAACCCACGCTGGGTTATTCATCTCAGACTGGAAGCAGAGGGGAGGGGAATTATCCCTCTGCCGGTAGAGCATGGGGGATTAAACAGAGGAGGTCAATATAGCCCCATTTCCACCAGTATCACCTTGGCTTTACTTTTTTTTTTACTTGGTTCTGTTTTTCGCCATTTCCACCTAAGTCCTCACGGATTAACCGGTACGATTTTCATGCCTGTTCAGAGGCAGGGTATAGCCGAGCGAAAAGCAAGGTGTGATTTGACGTCAATTGACTGCTAACCGCTGATTGGTCAGGGCGTAACGTCACAAAACGCGTCCGTTTTCTGTTTTCTGTTGAAGCTACACGACCGCCATTTGTAATTTCAGCGAGTAACCGCGGTGACTGGATTCACAATTGTGTTCTCATATAACGATGTCCACACGCAAGTTTATTCCATGAACAAACGAGGAGGTGCGGACTTTTCTGTCCCTCGTAGCCGATGACTACATCCAGAGCGAGTTGGATGGGGCAACTCGCAGGAGGTGTCCGGCCTGCTAGCAATGGCAGAGAATTTGGACTCGACACGGCCACGCAATTGGAAAACGGTGACGGTGAGTGTTGTTTTGTTATTGTCCGTCTTCTCGCCTTTCGGTCAAAAGCGCACTTTATTTAAGCAATAAAGAAAGTTGTTTGATTGTGGGCAATTGTGGTGATGGCTAGCCCGCTAATAGCTAGCTACCTCCGTACCTTGCTGCTACCTCGCATCAAGCTGCTGAATCACGCGTTTATTTCAGTATTCACGTGAACAAAACGCTGACGTAAGCTTATTGTATCCTGGTTAAAAAGTTTTGTGTTTGCAGTACATGTTGCACTTTGTTTGTGAGCTTTATTGTGTGTTTTTTCCTTCTATACACAGTTTTCAAATCCCAGAGGTCCGCCTCACTGGACCGCCAGGTCCATAACCATCCGGCATCTCCCGGTCAAGTGCTGGTAAGGCACAACAAACTGAAAATTACCACCTGGTTGTTTTTATATGTGATTGTTATTTTCTATAGATGCATAATAAGGAATTTAAAATGTCTTTCTACGTTTATAAAAATACTAGATTCAGGGGTGTTCATAGCCACAGTGGCCCAGTGTTGTAGGTGTGGTGGTGGTGGAAATACTGTTGTATTTTCACAAAAAAAAAAAAAAGGAGCACATGTACCGATTTCAAATCAACATGCTTGATTGAAATTCTTCAAGTCAGCTAACACTTAACCCATTCTGATTTATGAGGCCACAGTACAAAGAAATTCTTTTAAAAATAACCCATTAAATCAAAATACTTTTTACAATTAATCCTTTTTGAAATGAAGGGGGGCCTAACCACAGCACCACAGAAGTTACACAGTCCACTCTACTGAGGGGCAGCAACATGACAGTTGAGCTTAAATACAGCAACGAAGCATCCCACCACAGGCTTTCAACAGTTTAATTCCATAATATTTTTTCTGACATGTTTTGATCCAGTGTTATCTAAATACAATGACTTCTGTCTTTCATATAGACAAGCTGAAAAGGTCCAACAACATTGCAGACCTTGCATCACTGATGGCCCAGAATCATGCTGAGGAGATGCGGATCCATGAAAGGATGCTCGAACAGCGTGAAAGGATGCTCGAACAGCATCAACGGCAGCACGAACAGCGCGAAAGACACCTGCAGTTAGCCCAGGAGCAGGAAGCCGCATTAAGAAGGGATGAGCTGACAGAGACGGCTTCCTTCCACGGAGCCTTCCTAAACCATTTTGGCAGTCTGGTCGAAGTACTGAAAGCTCCCCATTTGTAAACATGTTTTGGGAATATTTGTAATGTAATAAAATGTTAGTCTTTTGGATAAAAGTGTGGTTTGTATATTATAACACTGGATGATAAAGGCAAATAATTACATACACATTCCATTGCCTCATATGACCCTAATCCTGCTGTTCAGCCATAAAGGTGTCAAGATTTTTGATGGTAATGTAATTGTTATTGTTAAATTTAATAAATATTACCACTGCTGTATCCATTGCTCTACATTGGGTACAGTTTTTAAGTAAAATTGTAAGCAGTTGCACAGGTGTAATTTACATTCAGCAGTAGACACCGATAAAGGTAAAAGTCGAATTGGGTAAAAGGTAAGTACATGTGAATTGAATGTTCTATCGGCATTCCAAATTCTGAGAATTCCAATACATTATAAGCAGTCTAGTATAATATAAAGCGAAAATACCCATACATGCAAACCCAAATATAACATTTTCGATGTTGTAAACGTTGACATGAATATGATAAACCTATGCTATTGTGATTCAATAGATCCATAGTGATCTTTGGTTTGAAAAAGAAAATTATAATTTGGTGTTGGGCAGTGTGACAATGTCACAGTATTTAATAGGATTAAAAAAAGTTTCATCATAAAATTTCTAGGTTCATTGGCAATTCCATCAAACCAAAAGTGAGTTGTCTAGCTGCAGCATTTTTTTTTGGAGTCATTTCTACGTTGTTTTAGCGTGTAATTAGCCACCACTGAACAGATAACCCTTATAAATAACAATAGATGGGAAAAATGATACTCAAATGATACACAATGGGCCTAGATTTGGATTGGCTTTTTTATAATATTATAAATTATTTGGTAAGTTAAAGTTAACTGGAAGTATAACAAGTTTCCACATATAATTCCAAGGTCAATTGGCAATTCCATCAAACCAAAAGTGAGTTGTCTAGCTGCAGCATTTTCTTTGCAGTCATTTTCTACGTTGTTTTAGTGTGTAATTAGCCACCACTAAACAGATAACCCTTATAAAGAACAATAGATTGTAAAATGATACTCAAATGATACACAATACAAAAAATGGGCCTAGATTTGGATTGGCTTTTTTATAATATTTTTAATTATTTTGTAAGTTAAAGTTAACTGGAAGTATAACAAGTTTCCACATATAATTCCAAGGTCAATTGGCAATTCCATCAAACCAAAAGTGAGTTGTCTAGCTGCAGCATTTTCTTTGCAGTCATTTTCTACGTTGTTTTAGTGTGTAATTAGCCACCACTAAACAGATAACCCTTATAAAGAACAATAGATTGTAAAATGATACTCAAATGATACACAATACAAAAAATGGGCCTAGATTTGGATTGGCTTTTTTATAATATTTTTAATTATTTTGTAAGTTAAAGTTAACTGGAAGTATAACAAGTTTCCACATATAATTCCAAGGTCAATTGGCAATTCCATCAAACCAAAAGTGTGTTGTCTAGCTGCTGCTTTTTTTGGGAAGTCAGTTTATCATCAGTGTATCATTATTACACAATACACAAAATGGGCCTAGATTTGGATTGGCTTTTTTATAATATTATAAATTATTTGGTAAGTTAAAGGGGTTTAGGATTAAGCTTCTGCATTATTTTAAATTACTCCGGTGTTTTAGCATTTAATTAACCATCTGTTAACATTTAACCGTTTTGAACAACAGAGGCGACGTAGATGAAAAGTGCACAACATTTTATTTAAAAAACACGTTTGACATATGTATGCACATGAACACTGAACAAATGAAATGATCTCTGAATGATCTCTGCTTCATATGCAGCTGCTTCAGATTCCTCCTGGGCAACCGCTATTATCCTCTCCTGCTCCAACGTGTGCTGTCTCAATCCACGTCGTCTTCTCCTGTAAAATTCTCTTGTCTCGTTAAAGACATTCATTGTGTTAAAAACCCACAGAAGAATAGTGACCACCGTGGAAATCCTCCGCTCGTAATCCGCTATTTTTTTCTTTGTTGTGGAGGAGTCGGTCGCGTCCTTTACGTCAGCAGAGTGTGGCGCCGCCTCAATCCCGCCCACCCCCAGCAATACTCGGCGAGAAACAAGTAGTAAAGAAAAGAAAAGAAAAGAGTAGAGCAGAACTATATAGTGGAAATGTGGCATATGTATTGCAATGGGAGAAATTATGGTAATGCAGCAGGAAGGAGTAGCTGCAGGGACAGTAAGGGGTGAATGGTTGAATGTATTATGATGCAAGATTTCAGGCAACAGGGGGAAGGAAGGGAGTGATATAAAAGGAGAGACCCTGGTGTATTGAGGGAGTCTTCTTCTGTGTATGAATGAAGTGAGAGAGAGAAATAAAGATCGTCTGCTGTGCAAGTCTGATTCCTTTATTTGCACTCTCCACAGGGTTACCTTTAATATCAAAATTTGTTTGATGATCTGAAACGTTTAAGTGTGACAAATATGCAGAAATATAAGAAATCAGCAAGTGGGAAAGACTTTTTTATGGCACTGTACATCAATCCATCAATTTTCTTAACTGCTTATCCTAAACAGTTTCAATGTGGAAGCTAGAGTCTAGAGGTGGGGAAAAAAGATCAATTCAGTGATGGATCACGATACTTGGTACTGGCGACAATGCAATGATCTATAAACGCACGGATCGATCTTTTATTAAAAAAAAAAAGCACACACATATACTTTTGGGTTATCAATTAATCAATGGCGTTTTCAGTCCACTAGATGGCGCAAAGCAAGCACCCAGTCAAGTGAAGTCATAGCTTGTCTCGGTGATTTGCAGCCAACTTTGAAAGTTAGGAAGCAGTCAGAATCAGAATCAGAATCAGAAAAAGATTTATTGCCAAGTACATTAACAGATCACTGATAACATACGAGAGAATTTGACTTGACACAGAAAATGAACCTGCATTTCCAGTGACACGGCTGCATCGGGAACGCGCCTGCCAACAGGATGGTACAGATAAGAAATCATACAATAGGAAGGAGCAAAAAAATCATTGAATTCAGAATATTGACCATAAGTAATCAATATTATGATTACAAAGACAAAAAAAGCCCACGATGCACATTCAAGACCAGAGTTCACAGGACACAAGGAGAGCAGTGAATGTTATCTTGTTGTCAGTTTCTGGGTCAGTGTGGATGTAGTGTTGAAGCAATGTTGTATCAATATGAGCACAAGGACACTTTGGCAGAAGATGTTTTGTCTGGCTGCAGCAATTGTCCTTGGCAATTGTCCCAAGCAGCTACTGTCCAGAGGCCGTGTGCTCAGTGTTTTGAAAAACAAAGACTGGGGATTATCAGGAGGATTTTTGTAAGGGAAATTGAGCCAAATAGACTGAACACAGAGAAAGAACTTTATTTTCTTCTGCAGATTCAGTGCTTAATCCTTCATTGCGGGGCTTTGAGTCCGTCGTGGATAGACTTAAGCGTAACCATGATGTAAACCACCTTCCGAGACAGTTCTCCATTTGTCGCTATCAAAGTCTCCTCCATTTTTCCAATTTGATGGATGCACCTCGCGTGGCCAGCATTTTGATAGGTTGTATCCATCTTCAGCAATTTGCGGTACACCAGGACAATCCCAGTTCCAATCAGAACGATCCCAGTCACCATTATTACGAAGATATACAAATCTTCAATATCTTCGATAGAGAGATTACTCAGGCACAAGATCCTCCAAACACTTGTCACCCGTAAATAGCCCGCTGGAGCCGTCCCTGCGGGGCAAACAGCTTCCCCCGGAGCACTATTCCTTGTTGAAAAAATAGTGTCAATTGCGTTCAAAGCCCAGCTTATCAATTCCATAATTTCTTTCGATAATCAGCAGTAGACGCAGACAGACAACAGCAAGCTGGGATCCAGTTAGTTAGGGAAGTGGGGAGCTAGAGCAGAGAGAAAAGAGAGAAGCGTCTACTCTCCTTGAAGAGCGGAAGTGATTTGAGCAGTTAGCTCAAAGTTAGCTCAAATGTCGGACCTTTTTTTGGATTTTATAACAAAGATGGAAGAAAAGACCTTGACATGTGTTATGTCCGTGGGTTCTACTTCAGATAACCACTCTGAGGAACAAAACACGACGACACACACGGCTGCAGGTCATTAGCTCTGTTTTTACTGAAGCTCAGTTCAGCGAGTACACTTATTCGATTGGCAATGCCACAGGGTACAGCGCCCACTAGTGGGGTGGCATATGTAAATGCAACTCATGTAACTCCCATACATCACAACATGACACACAACCCGCAAGAAGCACTGCACGGAAAAAACAAAAAACACTTGGAATACGGCAGGCCAATACATATCTGGGAGCAGCGGTAGCAACGGCTTGTGGTCCACGAACGCAGTGAAGCTGCTCCCTTCCAGCCAGAACTGGAAGTGGCGTATGGCCAGGTGGAGAGCCAGCAACTCTCTGTCGAACGCGCTGTATTTACGCTCACCGTCGCGCAAAGCCCTGCTGAAAAAAGCGACGCGTTGCTCCACAACGGCCCCTATGGCCACGTCCGAGGCGTCGGTAGTGAGCGCTATCCGGGCTGCCGGGTCCGGGTGCGCCAACAGTGCGGCATTTGCCAGGGCTGTTTTAACCTCAGAGTATGCCTGCTCCTGCTCCGGAGTCCATTCGACTCTGTCCGCCGGCTTCCGTTTCTTGAGTGCAGCGTACAATGACTGCATGAGCTGAGCTGTGCAGGGGAGGAACCGGTTATAAAAGTTAACCATCTCCCAAAACTCTTGCAGCGCCCTGACCGTCTGAGGCTGGGGAAAATTTGCCACGGCGCGCACCTTGTCCGACAAGGGTATCGCTCCCTCCGGTGAGATGCAGTGCCCCAAAAAGTCAATCCCTGTCACTCCGAACTGGCATTTCGCTGGGTTGATTATTAACCCGTGCTCCTCCAACCTCCGGAAAACCATCCTGAGGTGGGTTACATGTTCGTCCTCGGACGCGCTGGCCACCAGGATGTCATCCAGGTAGACAAACACAAATGGCAGATCACGCAACACCGCATCCATCATGCGTTGGAATGTCTGTGTCGCGCCTTTTAGCCCGAAGGGCATGCGTAAAAACTCAAACAAGCCAAACGGAGTTATTACCGCTGTTTTGGGTATGTCCTCCGCGCGCACCGGGACCTGGTGGTAATCCAGGTCGAATCCCCAGGCTGGCAGGGGTTGGAACCTTTCTGTGTGGAGTTTGCATGTTCTCCCTGTGCTGGGTGGGTTTACTCCGGGGGCTCCGGTTTCCTCCCACAATCCAAAGACATGCATGTTAGGTTAATTGGCTGTTCTAAATTGTCCCTAGATATTAGGCCCTTAGAGTAGAGGGTTAGTACTAGTGAAAGCGCTCTGAGTGGTCTTTGTGACTAGAAAAGCGCTATATAAGTGCAGGTTAGTTAGTTAGTTAGTTAGTAACCGCGGACCAGGTCTATTTTAGAAAAAATGCGTGCCCCGGAGAGGTGAACGGAAAAATCCTGAAAATGGGGCATCGGGTAGCGGTCATGCGCTGTGGCGTTATTCAATTTGTGGAAATCTCCTCACGGTCGCCACGATCCCTCGACCTTAGGGACCATGTGTAGTGGGGATGCCCATGGGCTGTTTGACTGCCTGATGATGCCCAACCTTTCCAAGTTGGCAAACTCCTTGTGCGCTATGGCCAGTTTAGCTGCATCCAGGTGTCGAGGTCGTGCGAAAACGGGCGGCCCAGTGGTGGTGATAAAGTGTTCCACCCCGTGTTTAGTGATGGCTGCCGAAAATGTCGGGGCCGTGAGTGCTGGGAACTGAGTGAGCAGTGTGTGGAACTTACCGCCTGGAGTTGTGATGTTGGCTAGTGTTGTTGGCCCGGCCCCTTGAGCTGTACAGGGGAGAGAATCAAAAGACACTGCATTAACCAGGCGTCTGTTAGCAACATCGACTAGCAACCCGTGTGCACACAGAAAATCAACTCCCAAGATCGGGAAACTTCATGCCGCGATGACGAATGTCCACTCGTACATATGGCCGTGTAGGGATACAGTCAGTGTCCTCTCACCAAAAGCCCTAATGTCCGAGCCTTTTGCGGCTATCAGCACAGGGCCGCTAGCTACTGCTAGCCAGTCGGCATAGGACGGCAGGATGAGGCTCTTTTTGGAGCCGGTGTCTACGAGGAACCGTCTCCCCGAGCGCGAGTCCGTCACGTAGAGCAGCTTGTTTTCTTCACCGGCGGTCGCAGCTGCTACTGACTGCCGGCCTTGGTGTTTCCCGAATGCTTGAATTGGCATGGTGGCACACATCTGCGTGCATTCTCTCCAAAGCGGCAGTGGTAGGAGCAGAGCGTGTCTCTCTGGTGCCTTCTGGCCCCCGCTGCTGCTACAGTCGCCGGCTCCTCGCCTCCGCTGGTCGTCTCGCTGGGTTCCGACACTGACGCATTCACTGTGAGGGCTCTGGTGGTGAGGATGATCCAATCTGCCTCCTGGGCTAGCACACGGTAGTCGCGTGCGGCCAGCAACGGTGAGTTGGCTAGGACTGCTCTTGCCTCTGTTGGGAGGTTCCAGAGGAAAAGGTGGACAAACAGAAAATGCCCGTCGTCCATGCCCATCAACGCCAACATCTTCTCCATCAGTTCGACCGCCAACCCATCTCCTAACTCGGAGCGCCTCAGGAGCCTCTCCGCTCTCTGACAGTCCGAGAGTGTGGAGTGTGTAGCACTGGGTCAGCGCAGCCTTGAAAGCCCTGTATTTATCGTGGGCTGGAGGCTGTTGGAGCAGGCTCGCTACTTGCTGAGTCGTGTGAGCGTCCAGCGCTGCGACCACATAGTAATATCTGGCGTCATCTGCCGTTATTCCCCGGAGGGCGAACTGAGCCTTGGTGTGGTGGAACCAAGACTGTGGGTCATGCATCCAAAAGTCCGGTAGTTTGACCGAAACAGCGCACGCTTTGCTGGGGCTTCCCGTCCGGGCCATCTCTGGGATGCTTGCCGCGTTGCTGGGGCTTCCCGTCCGGGCCGACTCCGAGGTTCTTGCCTCGTGTTCCATAATTCGTCAAGGGTCACCAGTGTGGAGAGTGCAAATAGAGGAACCAGACCTGCACGACAGACGAACTTTATTTCTGTGTCTCACTTCATTCATACACAGAAAAAGACTTTCCTCAATACATCAGGGTCTCTCCTTTTATATCACTCCATTCCTTCCCCGTTGCCTGAAATCTTGCATCACAATACATTCACCCATTACAATACGTACTGTCCTCCATTAAATCCCCCACGCTCTGCCAGCAGAGGGAATATTCCTCTCCCCTCTGCTTCCAGTCTGAGATGATTATCCCAGCGTGGGTTCCCTACAGACTCGTCAATTAGAAACAAAATGGCGCCCCACTAATTTAGATGAAATCTATTTAGCTTGGAGAAATCATCTTTTTTTTTAATAAAAAATCTCTTAGAAAAGCTAGAATGAGTTATTATTTTGCATTAAGATAAGATAAAATAAGCCTTTATTAGTCCCACAATGGGGAAATTCCAGGATTGCAACAGCACAGGGATAGCAACACTCAGAGCAACAATCAGAAGGCAAGAAAAAACAAGAGCAGCTAGTATACATATGTACATATTAATATAAATAAATAAATATATATATATATATATATATATATATATATATATATATATATATATATATATATACAGTATATACTGTATATATATAGACACAGTGCGGAGCATTGTGGTTGGTGAATGTGCAACAGAAAGTCTAAGCTCTCTCTCCGCGGATGCGGCGGGCCAGCTGGATGTCTTTGGGCATGATGGTGACCCTCTTGGCGTGGATGGCGCACAGGTTGGTGTCCTCGAAGAGACCCACCAGGTAGGCCTCGCTGGCCTCCTGCACAGCCATGACGGCGGAGCTCTGGAAGCGCAGGTCGGTCTTGAAGTCCTGAGCGATCTCCCTCACCAGGCGCTGGAAGGGCAGCTTACGGATGAGCAGCTCCGTGGATTTCTGGTAGCGACGGATCTCTCTCAGAGCCACGGTACCGGGCCTGTAACGGTGAGGCTTCTTCACTCCGCCGGTGGACGGAGCGCTTTTTCCGAGCAGCCTTGGTGGCTAGCTGCTTCCTGGGGGGGCTTTTTCCTCCAGTAGATTTACGGGCGGTCTTCTTGGTTCTTGCCATCGCTCTTTATTATTCTGTCTTATATTTCTTGCACGCTGCCTAAACTCCAGCCCGGCACCCGCGTCATTTTCGCTTCAGTTCTCCCGGTATGTCGAGTTTCTCCGTTAAAACCGGGTGGCGGTTGAGTGCTAGCTAGCTCTTCCCTGCTGTATCGTCTCCTGCTGTAAACAGTGGCTCTGTCCGCCGACTCGGGAGACCTTTGGGGTGATCTGTGTGTCCGTGATATATATAGAGTGAAAGGTGTGCCGGATCAGAAAGTTATCACCGGATCAGAAAGAAGAAGGAAGATAAAAAGACTCAGAACTGAGCCGCTGTTGCAAAAGGCAGCCAACTCGTGTGGCGCCGGAACCGGAAGAAATTAATAGAAGAGAACAAGAATAATCCCAGGTTTCTTTTCAGCACTGTAGCCAGGCTGACAGAGTCAGGACTCTGTCAATCCTAGCATTCCCTTAGAGATTACTAGTCAGGACTTGATGAACTTTTTCAATAATAAAATTTCATCTATCAGAGATAAAATCAGTCAGATTCTTCCCACTGTTAACTTAAATATAGTAACTACTACAATGCCTTCAAATGATATCTGTTTGGACGAGTTTACTCCAACTGACCTTTTAGAGTTAGACAAAATAATTTCTTCATCTGAGGCTTCACTTTGTTTATTCGACCCTATTCCTACCAGGTTGTTTATTAAAGAAGTCTTCCCATTTAATGGTAGCTTTATTCTTCAAAAAATCAATTCTTCATTAACTTTAGGCCATGTACCGCAGGCTTTTAAAACTGCTGTAATTGAACTCTTACTCAAAAAGCCAACTTTGGATCCAGGAGTGTTAGTGAGCTATAGACCAATCTCTAATCTCCCTTTCATTTCAAAAATCTTAGAATGAGTTGTTGCTACACAATTATTTGACCACTTGCAGGGAAATGGTTTATTTGAAGAGTTTCAATCTGGGTTTAGAATCCATCATAGTACTGAAACAGCCTGAGTGAAGGTCGCTAATGGCCTCCTTATCGCATCTGATAATGGACTTGTTTCTGTACTTGTCCTTTTAGACCTTAGTGCAGCTTTTGATACTATTGATCAGTGATAGATTAGAACACTATGTTGGACTTAATGGAACTTCATTGCAGTGGTTTAGATCTTATTTACCTGATAGGTTCCAGTTTGTTCATGTTAATAATGAGTTTTCTTTCAACTCAAAGCTTAGTCATGGAGTTCCACAGGGATCTGTGCTAGGTCCTACTCTTTTTGGTTTATATATGCTTCTGTTAGGCAACGTTATTAGAAAGCACTGTATACATTTTCATTGTTACGCAGATGACACACAATTATACCTGTCAATGAAGCCAGATGATAGTAATCAATTAGCCAAGTTAGAAGCCTGTCTTAAGGAAATCAAAGCTTGGATGACTTGCAATTTCCTGCTATTAAATTCAGATAAGACTGAAGTCATTCTTGTTGGTCCAAAAGACCTTAGAAATACCTTTCCAAATCAAACTTTTATTCAATTCAATTCAATTCAATTTCAATTCAACTTTATTTATATAGCGCCATTTCACAACAACAGTCATCTCATAGCACTATCAACTGTAGGGGGAACCCCCACAGTTGCAGAAAGACCCCAGCAATAAGGCGATCCCCTGTGAGCAAGCACTTGGCGACGGTGGAGAGGAAAAACTCCCTTTTAACAGGAAGAAACCTCCAGCAGAACCAGGCTCAGGGAGGGGCAGTCATCTGCTGTGACTGGCTGGGGGGTGAGGGGACAGAGAAGATAAAAAGAACAGACATGTAGAGAGCAAACAGCACAATGGGGACTCAATCTATGGGAGAGAACAAACAGATGTTAATGACCAGCAAAAAAAATATTTCATTGAGAGTGAAGAAAGGAGTGAGGCCCAGTGCATTATTGGAGGTCCCCCGGCTGACTAAACCTATTAGCAGCATAACTAAGGGAGGGTTCAGAAACACATGATCCCTCCCTAATTGTAGTCTATATCAAAAAGGTAGGTTTTAGCCCTATTCTTAAAAACAGAGATCGAGTCTGACTCCCGAATCCAGATTGGCAGCTGGTTCCACAGGAGAGGAGCTTGATAACTGAAGGCTCTGCCTCCCATTGTACTTTTGGAGATTCTAGGTATTACAAGTAATCCTGCATTTTGGGAGCGTAGTGCTCTGTTAGGATAATATGGTAGTATCCGATCTTTTAAATAAAAAGGAGCCTGATTGGGACTTCCGGTTATGGCTGCCACGTAAGACGGACGTGTCTCACTCTGCTCTGCTCCTGGAGAAAAAAATCGGCAAATAACTCTCTCATTTGGGACAGAACGTATCCCAGCGTTTGGGCGAGGATATGTCGGCGAAGCCTAAGGCTGGAAAACCAGGTAGAGGAAAAAGCGAGCCGCCGAAACAGTCCAAATTAACGGACTTTCAGGTCTGTGACGCAGCAAATAAAACTCCATATATGGCGGAGGAGGCTGGCAACGGTGCGATGTCTGCGGGGAGCGGCGCAGATGCGCTGATGGCTGCCATGAGTTCAATGAGAGCGGACTTTTCCTCTAGATTTGATGGGATTATGGCAGCGTTGGAAGGAATGAGAAAGGAATTGGGTGACTGTGTAGAACGAATGGCGCAGATGGAGCTCCGTCTCTCTAGTGCTGAAGATGACGTCACCCGTCTTCAATTAAAGGTGCGCACTTTGGAAAAAAAAAATAAATGTCTGGAAGATAATATTTTGGATTTGGAATCTCGGTCGAGACAGAATAACTTGAGGCTGGTGGGTCTTCCAGAGGAATCAGAAGGTTGGGACGTATGTTCCTTTCTGGAAAAGTGGATTCCGGAGGTGCTGGGCAGCGAGGAGTTGCAATCAGCAGTGGTTCTGGAAAATGCACATCGTATTGGCCCACGGAGAGATAAGGGACCGCCGAGGACCTTAATTATGAAGTTTCTCAGCAACAGAGACAGGATGAAGATCTTCAACGCTGCACGAGCTAAAGGAGAGATTAAACACCAGGATCAGCAGGTGCGGTTCTACCCAGATTTGGCCACAGGAATCCAACAATTGAGGAAGCAGTTTGATCCCATACGTAAGGAGCTGCGCAACCTTGGGATTCGTTATGGTGTAATCTATCCTGCGAGACTGTTGACCACGTATGAGGGCAGAACCCACATCTTCAAAACCCCAGAGGAAGCGCAGGAGTTCATCAAGAAGATCAAAGAAGAAGAAGAGACTGGTGGGAGCTAAGCATGAACAAAATATAAGGTCGAATAATTAAGCATTTGCACAGGCATCTGACTGACTTGAAGTAAATAGCAAGTTTACAAAATATAGATTGTATTATATATTAAAAAAAAACAAAAAAACAAAACAAAAAAAACTATGATGTACAAAGTTGCTAAAAATTTGGAGTTAAGTTGGAAAACTACAGAGGAGAGTTAATGTTACGTCATTAAAAGCAGTAGAGTTAGGGTGATTGGGAGGATGAAGAAGGAGTGGCTTAGGCTGTTCCCCGTGTATGTGGAGCGGTCGATGGCTATATCGGGAGACGGAATTCTTCTTTTGATTTTGGGGGGTTTGCCACAAGTGTGGGAAGGGGAAATTTGTTTGTGTGTAGTTTGTAGGATGAATGTTCAACCACTCATGTTTTTGCTTCTCTGTATGAGCACGTTTACACCGCAAGGTAATCCCAAACTCTCTATTGATCATAAACCAAAGCGTTAATCTTAATTTAACTTCATGGAATTGCAGAGGTCTACAAAATTTAAAAAAACTTCAACAAGTTATGAATAAAATAAAAGACATGGGTTCAAAAATTGTGTTTTTACAAGAAACTCATCTAATAGAGGAGGATATAAAAAGAATTAGGAGTAGATGGCAAGGAAGTGTCTTCACCTCATCATTCTCATCCCGGGCCAGGGGAGTTATGACTCTCATACATAAATCAGTCCCTTTTCAAGTGAAAAATGTAATTGGAGACAAATTTGGAAGATATGTAATCATTCAAGGTTCTTTGCTATTAGAAAAAATAAATCTTGTGAACTTATATGGTCCCAATATAGATGATCAAAAGTTCTTTGCTAATTTATTTCTTATCTTATCATCACTTACAGGGCAACATATAATAGCAGGGGATTTTAATTGTACATTGAATCCAGGTATAGATAGATCAACAGGACTGGATTGTACGCACAATGGATGTAGGATGACTATTAATCATTTTATGAAAGAATTGAGATTGTTAGATATATGGAGAGAAATGAAACCACAAGTTAAAGCCTATTCTTGTTATTCCAGTACCTACAAGACATTCTCACGTATTGATTATTTTTTGATTTCCACAGAATTAAGGTCCAAGATTCAAAACTGCTTTTATGATAACATCGTGATCTCTGATCATGCACCCTGTTGTCTAATATATGTAGATAAAAAATTGACAAAGGAATCAGGTAGATGGCAATTTCAGCATAAATGGCTTCAGGATGAGGAATTTGTCAAGTATATAGAAAAACAGATAGATGAGTTCTTTGACATCAATACTACACAAACATCAGCATGTGTAAAGTGGGAGGCTTTCAAAGCTTTTATTAGGGGACATATTATTAGTTATACAGGATCAAAATCTAAGAAGACTCGAGAGGAGAGAGCTAAATTGGAACATAAAATAAAAAGTCTTCAGGAAAAAGTGTATGCAGGAAGTGATCCAAGGTTGGAGAATGAATTACTGATTTTGAGAGCTGAATACGACAAAAAATCAGCGAATAGAGCTGCCTCGAGTCTTCTAAGATTGAAACAATCTTTTTATGAACAAGGTGAAAAATCAGGAAAATTATTGGCATGACAGATTAAACAATTAGAAATTAAAACACCAATTACCACTATTATAAGTAACAGACAGGTAGTTATAGATCCTTTAGAAATTAACAGAGCCTTTAGAGATTACTATGAAAAATTATATGATACCAAAAATGAATCTGATTTAACAAAACTAAATGGGTTTTTGAACGAACTATCTATACCGTGTATTCCAAATGAAAACAGGGAGATATTGGAGTCTAAAATTAGTCAAGAAGAAGTTGGGCTAGCCATTGATAATATGAAATCAGGAAAAAGTGCAGGACCAGATGGTCTTCCAGTTGACCTTTATAAAAAATTTAAGAATAAATTAATAAAACCTTTTTTGGAAATGGTTTTAGAAGCATTTCAAAATAATAATTTACCATCATACATAAATAATGCCTTAATTATACTGCTGCCAAAACCAGGTAAGCCCTCTAATAAATGTGAAAATATGAGACCAATAAGCCTATTAAATGCCGACCTTAAGATAATCTGTAAAATTTTAGCAAGACGAATACAAGAAATTTTACCAAATATTATTAATCGAGATCAGAATGGCTTTATAAAGGGAAGACAAGGCTTTCATAATGTAAGAAGACTATTTAAGCTCTCCTATCACTGGACGCCGAAAAGGCCTTTGATAGAGTTGAATGGCCCTTTCTTTTTGAAGTCCTACAAAGGTTTGGACTTGGAAATAATTTCATAAAATGGGTTCAAATAATATACAATAATGCTACAGCAGAAATCCTAACAAATAACAATATTTCAAAACCAATAAAAATCAATAGAGGATGTCGACAAGGCTGTCCACTTTCATCTTTACTGTTTACTATGGCAATTGAACCTTTAGCGATAGCGATACGTTTACATTCACAAATATATGGAATTAAAGTTGGACCAACAGAACATAAAATCTCCCTGTACGCTGATGACATAATTTTGTTTATGTCGAATCTAAAAAAATCAATTCCAACCTTGTTGAATTTAATAAAGAATTTTGGGGAAATATCAGGATATAAAATAAATAAAACTAAATCTTCAATATTAATGCTAAATGAGACCCAGAGAAATTACCCAGCCCCTGAGGTAAATCAATTCAATGTTGTAAATCAGTTTAAATATTTAGGAATCCAAATTGTGCCTAAGCTAGAATCAGTCGCCAGTGTCAGCTATGAAGCCTTAATGTCAGATATCAATGAGTTAACTCAGAGATGGATGTCACTACCAATGTCGATGATCGGGAGAATCAATATACTTAAAAGTAATATTTTACCTAAAATACTTTATTTATTTCAATACATTCCCTTATCACCACCTTTAGATTTATTCTCAAGAATTAAAAAAAAGTTAGTGGAATTTATATGGAACAACAGGAGGGCTAGATTACGTCTGTCTTTATTATATTTACCATTTGATCGTGGAGGTCTGAAATGTCCAAATTTTATGTTGTATTATTGGTCGGCACAACTGAGGTCTATGACATATTATTTTTCATCAAATGATCTCCCTCACTGGACTGAAATGGAATCATACAATTTACCTTTACCTCTTCCCATATTCATATACTCAGATTCGGCAAAAAAATTACAAAAACAAGTTAAAAATCCATTTGTAAAGCATATGATCAAAATATGGTGTGAAGCTAAAAACTATTTAAAAGAACCACAGTTATTGTCACAATTTAGTCCAATATGGGGTAATCAATATTTTAAACCAGGGAGAGCGGACGCTGTATTTAAAGTATGGAATTTAAAAGGGATACAAAAGATTCAGGATTTATATTGGCCATGTGCAGATAACATAATGTCTTTTGAAGAGCTGAGGATCAAATTTAATCTCAATAGAACACATTTTTTTAAATATCTTCAACTTAGAAACTTTATTCGATCAAATCAAAATAAAGCTCTCACTCGACCTATTTATTCATCCTTGGAAAAAATGTTGATGAAAGATAGTAAAAGAAAGGGTATTATTTCAGAGTTTTATAACTCATTGACACTATCTTCAAGTGAAAATTCACTGAAAAGATTAAACTACTGGAAAGAAGATCTGCAAACTGAAATTTCAGAGGAACAATGGGAATTGGCTTGTACAGAAGCTCAAACCAAATCAATAAATGTACGCCTTAAATTGATACATTTCAAATGGTTAATGCGGATGTATGTTACACCGGAGGAGTTAAATAGATATAACAAAAATATACCAGATACATGCACAAAATGCATGGAAAGTAAAGGAACCCTATTTCATTGTGTATGGGAATGTAGATTAATAAGAATGTTTTGGGAAGAGGTGAGGGTAACAATTGAAAAAATAATCTCAAAACAAATCATATTGAATCCTAAACTGTTTTTGTTGGGTCTGTACCCAGAAAAGCATAATTTTAATAAAAGTGAAAGAACATTCATAGACCTCAGTTTGCTTAATGCCAAAAAATGTATTGCACTATTATGGAAAAAGACTCATAGACCAGATGTGACTCAGTGGTTAAGACAGATGTTAACAAACCTTCCATTAGAAAGAATAACATATATACTGAAATCAAAGGAAATTGTGTTTGAGAATATATGGAGACCTTTTATTGATTATGTAAAAAATTTAAACATAACTCTTGAAGAAGAAGGTGAATGATGTGTGTGGACCTTGTAAATTCCAAACTGGTGAACATAATATGTATACTTATGTATTGGATTGTCTAGACTAAACAGAGGAGCATTGTTGAAGATTTGATTTTGTTGGTGGTTGTTGGTGTTTTTAGTGCATTTTTTTTTGTAGTACTTTAGTGTTAGTGTTTGATTGTTTGTATCATGTTTGTTAAAAAAAAAAGGTTCAATAAAGATATTGTGGAAAAAAAAAAGGAGCCTGATTGTTTAGAGCTTTGTAAGTAAGAAGAAGGATTTTAAACTTAATTCTAAACTCTATGGTAAGCCAATGAAGGGAGGCCAGAACCGGAGAAATATGATCTCTCTTTCCAGTACCTGTTAAAACTCTTGCTGCAGCATTTTGGATCAGCTGAAGACTTTTTAAAGATGTTTTAGGACAGCCTGATAATAAAGAATTACAATAATCTAATCTCGAGCTAACAAAAGCATGGATCAGTTTCTCAGCATCACTCTGAGACAAGATGCTCCTAATCTTGGCAATATTATGCAAATGATAGAAGACAGTCTTAGAAACAAATTTAATATGTGAATTGAAGGACAGATCTTGATCAAAAATAATTCCAAGGTTCCTCACAGAGCTATTAAGAGAAAGAGTAACCACATCCAAACTGAAAGTTTGATTTGGAAAGGTATTTCTAAGGTTTTTTGGACCAACAAGAATGACTTTGGTCTTATCTGAATTTAATCGCAGGAAATTACAAGTCATCCAAGCTTTGATTTCCTTAAGACAGGCTTCTAACTTGGCTAATTGATTACTATCATCTGGCTTCATTGACAGGTATAATTGTGTGTCATCTGCATAACAATGAAAATGTATACAGTGCTTTCTAATAATGTTGCCTAACGGAAGAATATATAAACTAAAAAGAGTAGGGCCTAGCACAGATCCCTGTGGAACTCCATGACTAAGCTTTGAGTTGAAAGAAAACTCATTATTTACATGAACAAACTGGAACCTATCAGATAAATAAGATCTAAACCACTGCAATGAAGTTCCATTAAGTCCAACATAGTGTTCTAATCTATCAAGTAGAATATTATGATTTATAGTATCAAAAGCTGCACTAAGGTCTAAAAGGACAAGTACAGAAACAAGTCCATTATCAGATGCGATAAGGAGGTCATTAGTGACCTTCACTAAGGCTGTTTCAGTACTATGATGGATTCTGAACCCAGATTGAAACTCTTCAAATAAACCATTTCCCTGCAAGTGGTCAAATAATTGCGTAGCAACAACTCTTTCTAAGATTTTTGAAATGAAAGGGAGATTAGAGATTGGTCTATAGATAGCTAAAGCCCCTGGATCTAGCATTGGCTTTTTGAGTAAGGGTTTAATTACAGCCGTTTTAAAAGCCTGCGGTACATGGCCTAAAGTTAATGAAGAATTGATTATATGAAGAATAAAGCTACCAATAAGTGGGAAGACTTCTTTAAATAACCTGGTAGGAATAGGGTCTAAAAGACAAGTTGAAGGTTTGGATGAGGAAACTATTTTGTCTCACTCACAAAGGTCGAGTGATGATTTTATCTCTGATGGATGAAATTTTATTATTGAAAAAGTTCATAAAGTCCTGACTAGTAAGCTCTAAGGGAATGCTAGGATTGACAGAGTCCTGACTCTATGTCAACCTGGCTACAGTGCTGAAAAGAAACCTGGGATTATTCTTGTTCTCTTCTATTAATGCAGAATAATAACTCGTTCTAGCTTTTCTAAGAGATTTTTTATAAATTAAAAGATGATTTCTCCAAGCTAAATAGATTTCATCTAAATTAGTGAAGTGCCATTTTCTTTCTAATTGACGAGTCTTCTGTTTTAAGCTACGAGTTTCTGTGTTGAACCAAGGAGTTAGAAATCTCTGATTAGACTTTTTCTTTTTTAAGGGGGCCACCAAGTCTAGAGTCTGATGCAGAGAAGCTGTAACACTATCCACCATTTTATCAATTACAGAAGGAGCAAGCTGTCTATAGCTTATTTCCGTTGTGTTGACACATGGCATAGAGGAAACAATCTGCATAAATTTGGTAACAGCATCATCTGAGAGGCATCTACTGTAATAATATTTTTCTTTAGGAGCCAAATAGTCAGAAATAGTAAAATCAAAGGTTAACAGACAATGGTCTGACAGTACAGGGTTATGAGGAGACACTACAAGATTTTCTATTTCTATGCCATATGTCAGAACAAGGTCCAATGTATGGTGGAGATAATGAGTAGAATTTCCTACTTTCTGAGAAAACCCAATCGAGTCTAATATTGAATTAAATGCCACATTAAGGCAGTCACTATCTACATCCACATGTATCCACATGTTCCCTATTATAATTATTCTATCAGATTTCAGCACTAAATCAGCTAAGAAATCAGCAAATTCGGATAAAAATTTTGAGTAGGTTGATGGGGGACGATAAACTATGGCAAATAAAATTGGGTTTAACCTAAAATTGCTAAAGTGCCCAATACTGAGGACCAGGCCCTCAAAGGAATTATAACATGTTTTTTGCTTTACATTAACTAGTAATTTGGAATGGTAAATTGTTGCTACTCCTCCTCCACGACCAGAACTTCTGGGATTTTGACAGTTTAAATTACCAGAGGGAGTTGATTCATTTAAACCAACATAATCCTCTTGCCTTAACCAAGTCTCTGTAAGGGATATTAAATCAACCTGATGATCAATTAACAGATCATGGACTAACAGAGACTTGAGAGTTAGAGACCTAATATTTAATAAACCACATTTAATTTTTAAATTATGAGGAGGAACAGAGGCCAAATCATTCAATTTAGAGGCTTTATGTTTAATTTGAGTTTTACCAATTTTTTGTTTAATCACTTTGGGATGCTTATATATTATATTTTTATTTACTTTGGAGGGAGCAGACAATGATTCTCTGATGGGGAAGACAGGGGCTAAGTTGAGGGGTGGCAGATGAAGAGGAGCTGCAGAGAGGCGTGTAAGACTGCGACTCTGCTTCCTGGTCCCAACTCTGAGTAGTCAAGGTTTTGGAAATTTGGATAAAAAAGATGCCAGATTGTTAGATAAATGAGAAGCACCATCCAAAGTGGGATGAATGCTGTCTCGTCTCATAAGACCAGGTTTTCCCCAAAATGAGCTCCAATTGTCAATGTAGCCCACGCCATCTGCAGGACACCACACAGACAGCCAGCGGTTCAAGGATGACGAGTGGCTAAACATGTCATCACTGGTCAGATTGGGGAGGGGCCCAGAGAATACTACAGAGTCCGACATTGTTTTTGCAAAGTCACACACCGATTCTACATTAAGTTTCGTGACTTCCGACTGCCGGAGACAGATGTCATTAATGCCAGCGTGAATAACAATTGTGGAGTATTTGCAGTTACTTTTAGCCAGCATTTTCAAATTTGACTCAATGTCGCCTGCTCTGGCCCCAGGAATGCATTTGACTATGGCCTCTGGAGTCTCTAGGTTCACGTTTCTGACTACAGAGTCGCCAGTGATCAGAGTTTTTTCCTCAGTGGGTGTGTCACTGAGCGGGGAAAAACGATTAGAAACGTGAACAGGTTGGAGGTGTACCGGGGCTTTGCGACTAGGCTTCCTTCTCACCGTCACCCACCCAGTCTCCTCGCTGCTGAGGAGAGCCGGAGGACCGCTAACGGAGTTAGCTATGCTAGCTAGCTCCGCTGCAGCTAAGGGGCGTCCGTCAAGAGTAACTGGCGCAGACGGTGTTTCAATGCAGCGGAGCCGGGATTCCAAATCAGACAACCTCGCCTCTAGCGCCTCAAAAAGACAACATTTATTACATTTACCGTTATCACTAAAAGAGGCAGAGGTGTAGCTAAACATCTGACAGAGAGAGCACACCAGAGGAAGAGAGGAAGGAGAGCTAGTAGCCACAGCTAGTGGCTAACCCAAAAGCTCAGGAGAGTGAGGAGAGCAAACCACACAGACAGACAGCAAAACAGGAAGTGACGATACGTTATCACAAGTGACGATCCACCTACGCACCTACCATCTACCAAAGAATCTACCTTTTAGTTGATGTGGTTACTCTCTCTTAATAGCTCTGTGAGGAACCTTGGAGTTATTTTTGATCAAAATCTCTTTTTCGATTCACATATTAAAGTCGTTTCTAAGACTGCCTTCTATCATTTGCATAATATTGCCAAGATTAGGAGCATCTTGTCTCAGAGTGATGCTGAGAAAATGATCCACGTTTCTGTTAGCTCTAGGTTAGATTACTGTAACTCTTTATTATCAGGTTGTCCTAAAACATCTTCAAAAAATATTCAGTTGATCCAAAATGATGCAGCAAGAGTTTTAACAGGTACTAGAAAGACAGATCATATCTCTCCAGTTCTGGCCTCCCTTCATTGGCTTCCCATAGAGTTTAGAATTAAGTTTAAAATCCTTCTTCTCACTTCCAAAGCTCTAAACAATCAGCCCCCTTTTTTATTTAAAAAGATCTGATACTACCCCATTATCCTAGCAGAGCACTACGCTCCCGAAATGCTGAATTACTTGTAATACCTAGAATCTCCAAAAGTACAATGAGAGACAGAGCCTTCAGTTATCAAGATCCTCTCCTGTGGAACCAGCTGCCAATCTGGATTCAGGAATCAGACTTGATCTCTGTTTTTAAGAAAAGGGTTAAAACCTTCCTTTTTGATATAGCCTACAATTAGGGAGGGATCATGTGTCTCTGAACCCTCCCTTAGTTATGCTGCCAATAGGTTTAGACAGCCGGGGGACCTCCAATAATGCACTGGGCTTCACTCCTTTCTTCACTCTCAATGAAATATTTTTTTTTGCTGCTCATTAACATCTGTTTGTTTTCTCCCATAGACTGAGTCCCCATCGTGCTGTTTGCTCTCTACATGTCTGTTCTTCTCATCTTCTGTATCCCCTTTCCCCCCAGCCAGTTGCAGCAGATGACTGCCCCTCCCTGAGCCTGGTTCTGCTGGAGGTTTCTTCCTGTTAAAAGGGAGTTTTTCCTCTCCACCGTCGCCAAGCGCTTGCTCACAGGGGATTGCCTGATTGCTGGGGTCTTTCTGCAATTGTGGGGGTTTCCCTTACAGTTGAAGGTGCTATGAGATGACAGTTGTGAAATGGTGCTATATAAATAAAGTTGAATTGAATTGAATAGATAAAGTCGCTGGAATGGGAGTCTATTCCAAACAGCACTGCACTGTCCACTGCCCTCCCTGTGTGCAGAGACAAATCTCCATGGAAAATGAAGCCCCGAGAAAACTTTATTATACAGTGATGTGAAAAAGTGTTTGCCCCCTTCCTGATTTCTCATTTTTTTGTATGTCACACTTAAATTTTTCAGCTCATCAAATAAATTTAAATATTAGACAAAGATAACACAAGTAAACACAAAATGCAGTTTTTAAATGAAGGTGTTTATTATTAAGGGTAAAAAATCCAAATCTACATGGCTCTGTGTGGAAAACGTGATTGCCCCCTAAACCTATTAACTGATTGGGCCACCCTTAGCCACAACAACCACAATCAAGCGTTTGTGATAACTGGCAATGAGTCTTTTACAGCACTGTGGAGGAATTTTGGCCCACTCATCTTTGCAGAATTGTTGTAATTCAGCCACATTGGAGGGTTTTCAACCATGAACTACCTTTTTAAGGTCATGCCACAGCATCTCAGTCAGATTCAGGTCAGGACTTTGACTAGGCCACTCCACAGTCTTCATTTTGTTTTTCTTAAGCCATTCAGAGGTGGACTTGCTGGTGTGTTCCGGATCATTGTCCTGCTGCAGAACCCAAGTGCGCTTCAGCTTGAGGTCATGAACAGATGGCCGGACATTCTCCTACAGGATTTTTTGGTAGACAGCAGAATTCATGGTTCTATTTACCACAGCAAGTCCAAAGATGCTGGGATAGGCTCCAGCCCCCCGCGACCTGAAAAGGATTAAGCAGAAGAAGATGAATAAATGAATGAATGAAGTCTTCCAGGTCCTGAAGCAGCAAAACAGCCCCAGACCATCACACTATCACCACCATATTTTACTGTTGGTATGATGTTCCTTTTCTGAAATGGTGTGTAACTTTTATGCCGGATGTAATGGGACACACACCTTCCTGAAAGTTCAACCTTTGTCTTGTCAGTCCACAGAGTATTTTCCCAGAAGTCTTGGGGATCATCAAGATGTTTTCTGGCAAAGCTGAGACAAGCCTTTATGTTCTTTTTGTTCAGCAGTGGTTTTCGTCTTGGAACTCTGCCATGCAGGCCATTTTTTGCCCAGTCTTTTTCTTATGGTGGAGTCATGAACACTGACCTTAACTGAGGCAAGTGAGGCTTGTAGTTCTTTGGATGTTGTTGTGAGGTCTTTTGTGACCTCTTGGATGAATCGTTGCTGCACTCTTGGGGTAATTTTAGACGGCCGTTCACTCCTGGGAAGGTTCACCACTGTTCCATGTTTTTGCCATTTGTGGATAATGGCTCTCACTGTGGTTTGCTGGAGTCCTAAAGCTTTAGAAATGGCTTTATAATATTTTCCAGACCGATAGATCTCAATTACTTTGTTTCTCATTTGTTCTCGAATTTCTTTGGATCACAGCATGATGTCTAGCTTTTGAGGATCTTTTGGTCTACTTTGTCAGGCAGGTCCTATTTAAGTGATTTCTTGATTGAGAACAGGTGTGGCAGTAATTAGGCCTGGGTGTGGCTAAATAAATTGAACTCAGCTTTCCAAAGATGTGATAAACCGCATTAGGTTTAGGGGCAATCACTTTTTCCACACAGGGCCATGTAGGTTTGGATTGTTTTTACCCTTAATAATAAACACCTTCATTTAAAAACTGCATTTTGTGTTTACTTGTATTGTCTTTGTCTAATATTTAAATTTGTTTGATGATCTGAACCATTTAAGTGTGACAAACATACAAAAAAGAAATCAGGAAGGGGGCAAACACTTTTTCATACCACTGTATGAAAGAGATGTCAACAGTTTTATTTTGGGACATGATTTGAGGTTGAATAAGGTAAAAAAAAAATTGGAAATATACTGTATGGGATCGTGATAGGATCATGATTGGATCGAATCGTGACCCAAGAATCGCGATCCAAATCAAATCGTGAGGTCCTTCATGATTCCGACCCCTACTAATCTACTCCAGCGGTTACAGTTGGAGTGTTGGGGTACATCCTGGACACATGCACAGACCAACACTGGGCCAACATAGAGAGTTAAACACACTTTTGTCCAATTTAGGCATGATAAGTGAACCAGCTGGGAGGCATCTCTCAGGAACCAAGCCGGCTTAGTTTCCCCAGCTCAGTCCTGCCCTCCCTGTGGGTCTAGGTACCGCTGTTTATGTGTTTAGTATGTATTTCAGTGTGCCTTCCTCACTCAGTTACTGTCTGGCTGGCGGCTGTTGAACAGCGGCTCTGACCTACTTCCTGTGGGCGCTGCTGACAGTCGCTGGTCTAGCCATGCCCCTCTCTCATCAGTACCAGCTGTTCCTTCCCTTGTGCTATGTTCCCGCTCTCACCCAGGTGCTGCCAATTTCACTATCACCAGCAATGCGGGTACTTAGGCTGCCTTGTGCCAGTCACGCATGGCTGGGTCTTCAACTAACTGATCGTGTTGTCTGCTGCGTTGCTCAAAGATGACCTTATTCAACTGTATGCCACGACGTGTAGCCACTCCACATCACCGTGGTTCTCTTGTGCCCGCACGGCGATACCGGCTGTGGCTACACATCTCTTCTTATGCGTTCACTGGGTGATGCCGGCCCTCGAACGCCCATTGTAAGTTATTTTTGCATTTTCGTATGTCTTCACCCTTTTTGGAATGGTGTGACTTTACGTTAATAAATGTGTGTGGTGAACCCAGCATGTAAATCCTCATTATTTCACCACTTGCTGTGTGCTGTGGAAAAGCTCGGTTCATGACAGAAGACCCAGCCAAAATGAGGATTTAGCGGGTCACACCCTCACATCCCTTTTTCCTTTTTTTCCCCCCACTCACCTGGTTTTTGGAGCCCACGATGTCCCGGGCGTGCTGACCTCTGCACCGCAGAGGAGGACAGGCAGCTGGTGTCCCGACACTGGAGGAAGAGTGGGCAGCGGACTTTATTCAGGATTTTGTGGAGGAGGCTGTCGCATCCCAAGGTCCCAAGAAGAAGTGGGAGAATCTTTTTGGTGCCATGGGCATTCTGGAGGTGCATCCTGGTGTCTGGAGATGCCCACAATACACGGAGCTACTCTCCATGATCTGCGCGTTGGAGCAGCAGTTTCCTGGATTATCTGCAAGGGCAATTCCCGTCGAGCTGAAGTGGAGAATTCCCCCTCGTCAGCCGCCTGCTTCTTCTTCAGCTCCGCTTGACCAGCCAGCTCCAGCCTGTGCATCTCAGGCTCCACAACAACGGCATCATCTGGTGAGGAAACACCAGGAGAAGCCTTCCCCTCCTTTGGCTGTCGACGTCCTTCCAGCTGCCAAGAGGGCCATGGTTCCTCGGGTAACGCACACTTCCGCATCTCCTGAGCTGGCTCTTCCATCATCCAGAGGGGGAGCCAAAGCCAGCGCAGATGTAAGAGAGGATGACTGCCGGCTCTCTGCAGCTGTGAACATCGAGCACCAGGAGAACAGGCAAGGGTGTTTTCATTCTATTCAATATAATAATGATAAACATTGTCTGTCTCCCAGAAGAGAGGGTCAGCTTCAGCAGTCCGCTGGGTCCTCCCCTCCAGCTGCGGAGGTAAACCACTTTCTTGTATCTTCTGTGTCTCCCCCATCGATTCCTGAAAGTGAGCAGAGCCACCGGACGATGGAGGAGCAGGGGGCCCCGGAGGATTTTGCTTCGGAGCCAGCATGGAGCTGGTCCCCTGCAGCCACGCCGAGGGAGTTATCAGCACTGTGGGAAGGGGCCAAAAACTCTGTGGACATGGAGAGGGACAACAGTCCGCCTGCTACAGCCAAGAACATCAAATGCCGGGATGATAGGCAAGTGTGTTTTCATTTAACTCAATTTAACCCATAAAAACCCTTGTCTGTCTCCCGAGGGAGAGGCCCAGTCTCAGCAGTCTGCTGGATTCTCTCCTCCAGTTGCAGCTGTAAACTCATCCCCTACTCTCTCTGTGTCTCCTCCCTTAATCCCTGAGTGCCTGCTGGTCTTGGAACCGAGCTGCCAGACGGTGGAGGAGTTTTGGGCCCTGGATGATAAGATAAGATAAGATAAGATAAGATAAGCCTTTATTAGTCCCACAACGGGGAAATTCCAGGATTGCAACAGCACAGGGATAGCAACACTCAGAGCAACAATCAGAAGGCAAGAAAAAAAAAAACAAAAAAAAAAACAAAAAAAACAAAACAAAAAAAACAAGCAAGCAAGAGCAGCTAATATACATATGTACATATTACTATAAAATATATATATACACACACACACACACAGACACACAGTGCAGAGCATTGTAGCTGGATGGAATAAATATATGAATATATGAATACACAGTGCAGAGCATTGTAGCTAGATGGAATAAATATGTAAATATATAAACACCCACAGTACGGAGCATTGCAGCTAGGTGGAATAAATATGCAAGTATATAAACACACACAGTGCGGAGCAATGTAGCTAGATGGAATAATATGTAGATATATAAAAACACAGTGCGGAGCATTGTAGCTAGATGGAATAAATATATAGATATATAAATATAAACACACCCAGTGCAGAGCATTGTAGCTAGATGGAATAAATATGTAAATATATAAACACACACAGTGCAGAGCATTGTTGCTAGGTGGGATGAAACAGCATAACCGTCTATTTAGTTATCCTACATGGTATGATTATGTGCCCATACATATTCTCACCCTCCATAGCGACCGGTATGTTCCTAGTTGTATGCCGGAGAGGACCATTGTGTAAGTCTATTGCATCTTTTGCATTCAGAAAAAACTATTAGTTTGTTACGTCTTTTTGCTATCTCTGCGAGCAGCCCTGCTTAGGTTGTACAGTCTGACAGCCGTTGGTAGGAAGGACCTACGAAACCTCTCGGTTGTGCACCTGGGATGATGTAGTCTGCTGCTAAATGAGCTCCTCAGTGCATCCAGTATGTCCTGCATAGGGTGGAACTCGGACTCCAGCAGAGATGACAGTTTAGCCACCGTCCTTCTCTCTATCTCCTCCATCGGATCAAGGCGTTGCCCCAGGACAGAGCTAGCTTTCTTAATCAGTGATCCTGCCCAGGGGCCCGCACAGAGGGGTTCCCCTGTGTTGGAGCCGCTGCAGGGGCATCAAGTGACTGCTTTCACCATCTCGCCAGCTGTGGAGGTGACGGAAGCGGAGTGGGAGCCAGAGTTGGACCTCCTGGATGCCGGGACCGGGACTGCATCGTCAAGTTCGTCAGAGTCCTGGACGGCGGTGAGCTCCAGCTCAGGCAAGTTCTCTCCCTTGTTTTTCTTATGTCAGTATTTGAGAGCTCTTGCCTAGCTCTTGGGGAGGAGAGTCAGGTGTAGCCTTTGGCTGCATCTGAACTTTACTTCGCCAGGCTCCGCCACTGCCGGTGACCTTAACCACCTTTCTTCTCCTGCTATCTCTGAGCCTTCGCCTAGGGTCGCCAGAGAGGGTGCGCCGTCGTGGGATGTCACAGAGGGCCCGGTCCAACTGGAGGAGGACACCGCCATTTCTACTCCACCGGCCACGATCATCAGTGTTCCCCCCGTCAACCGCCTCCTCAGTCTGGTGCTCCTGCGAGCCAGTCCGCTCGTTATGGGTGCAGCGAGGCTCCCGCTGGAGTCCACCATAGGTGCAGCATTGGACCGGTTGGGGTCCACCGCGGGTGCAGCCATGTCCCAGACCGGGACCATCGAGGGTGCAATTAGGTAGCCTGAGGTCCCCGGGACCGTTACTCCTTAGCCTGACGCCGTCATGGTCCCCATCGCCTTCCAGTCCAGCGCCATGAAGGTCCCCTCCCTACGGTCCGGTCACCCACCACAAAGCCTCCTGGGGGGTAGGCAACCTCCTGCGCCACTCACACGGTCCTGGTGGCTTTACAACGCTTTCCGACCGCCAGAGGGCTGGAGTTTCTGGGCCAGTTGGCCCATGTTTTCCGGCAGGCCACTGGACTTTGTTCACCGGACGGCATGCTGGGCCTGGGACTCCGGGCGGCCCTCCGAGCCCCCGCATCTTTGGACTTGGGGGGGGTTAATTGTGAGCCCTGGGCAGGAAATTGTGTTCCCTCCTTCCTATTTCCCCCTACCTTCCACCCAGGCTCGTGTTGTTTGTTTCTGCTGGGGGGGGGGGGGGGTCCTCGGGATGTTACCGTGGGTGTCTTCTGCGGAGAAGCACACAGAGAGGTCCATGACAACATCAGCACTTGCAAAAATTTTCCTACAAATGTTCCCCACTTGACCAAAACACAGGCTTACAGCTGAAATGGTTATCGTAGCTGCCAACTGTGTACTTTGAGTGGGTTAAATGAAGAGAAGGAATTTCCTTCATTAACCATAAAGCAAATGCATCTTGAGCTGTTGTTGTTTTGCCACCTGCTCTTTTCAGGTGACTTTTTCACCTCATACCTAGAGCTGGTCCTCCAGTTTTATTTCCAAACTACCTTGTCTCAAGCTATAATAAATAATAATGCAGTAAATTCTGTGGGGCATTTTTAGGCCTTTCTGAATGACACATATCAAGTATGTAAATAAAGACTGATTTTGATGAAATAAAACAAAACCGATCTTTTAACAAATAAAATCTTGGATTGATCCGGAGGGGGGGGGGGGGGGGGGTTGATGCTGTGATCACGACGCGTCTCGAGACAATTGCGCAATAATCTAAACGGTGACTGCTGTCGACCAAGCTTAAAACTTTTCCACAGGTAGTTTTTTTTGTAATTAATCCATTAACTAATTGTCTGTGTCTTTCTTTTTTTTTTCATATGGAGCTGGAGGAACTAGAGAGTTATATCGACACGTTCTACTACCGTTGCTGTGTCATGGAGCAGGCGAGTGTGTGTTCTGCCGCTGCTTCTCAGTCTAAACGACCGAGACCCGCAGATTCGCCAAAATTAACGCCCGAGAAATCACAGCAGGGCACCGAGGTTAGTGACATTCTTTTCTCCTTTGACAATAAACTTACCAGCATGGATGGCAGACTGGCGCTGGTCGAGCTCCTTCATAAAGAGTTCCAGAATCTGCGGGAGAGCCTAGAGTTCAGTCAAACACAGCTCGTCTCTCTCGTAGAGGAAAATAACAGCCTGAACAAATCAGTAAACACACTAACCACGCGGCTTGGCGTTGTTGAGGGAGAAAACCGGAAAATGAGGGAAACAGTTCTCAGTTTGCAATCATGCAGCATGAGAGATAACCTCGTTTTTTCTGGAACTGTTGAAAAAAATAATGAAAATCCAGAACAGCTGGTCCGTGAATTTATCTCAACACAACTAAAACTATCCCCCGAAGTCACAAATTCAATTACCTTCCACCGAGTCCACCGAATTGGGCAAAAAAATTCCCAGAATAAACGTCCCAGACCTATTGTTGCCAAATTTGAGCATTTTAAGCAAAAAATTTTGGTACAGAGGCAGGGCAGGCAGCTTAAAAACACCAATTATGGTCTAAATGATCAATTTCCACAGGAAATCTTGGAAAGGAGAAGGAAGCTTTTTCCCATTAGGAAACAAATCATCCAAGAAGGTAAACAAACTATTGTTTCTGTGGATAGACTGATTATAGATGGCAAGCTGTTTATGGATGAAACTATAACGCCCTGGTTATTCTAGAGCCTTTTTTTGAGTTATTTTTATTTATTTATTTATTTTATTTATTTTTAGCTACAGGTGGAAAAAGAGTGCGATTGTGCGCAGGTCTCTTACTCGATCTCAGTTTAATTTGTTAACATTTGTCAAAATGTTTATTTCTTTGTTGTTGAGGTTGTTGTTTGTTTGTTTGTCTGTTGTAGTTAATTTTTTTTGAAGTTTTTAGGTCATTGTTGTATGTTGTCTGCATTTTTTCACCACTTACTAACCTTTATGTCTGTTTTTTCTCATACTTCTGGTTTATAGGAAATAACTTGAAATACATGCACCCCAGACAAATCGCTCCACCAACTAAGGCGGAGTGGTTAGCACTGCTGCAGCACAGTAACTCACCCTTGGCCGGGGGATCCTGGGTTCGATCCCAGCCCCTGACCAACAGTGATCTGTGTGGAGTTTGCATGTTCTCCCCGTGTCTGCGTGGGTTTACTCCGGGATTTCTCCGGTTTCCTCCCACATGCCAAAAACATGCAAGTTAGGTTAATTGGCATCAAAACTGGGGATTCTAAATTGTCCTTAGGTATGACTGTGAGAGTGAATGGTTGTCTGTCTCTCTGTGTTGGCCCTGCGATGGACTGGCGATCTGCCCAGGGTGTACCCTGCCTCTCGCCCAAAGATGCTGGGATAGGCTCCAGCCCCCCCGCGACCCGAAAAAAGGATTAAGCGGAAGAAGATGAATGAATGAATGAATACATGCACCCCATTGCTTGCAATTGCAGGCAAATGGCACAGAGACATCATGCGCGCACTCCCAATTATATATTCGTAGGTGTATACTTTACACACAACATATATATACACATATATGCATACATTACAGACATTTGATCACATAGGCACTGTAGCTGTCACAGTGAAAAGGTTTATGTATTTTTGGTTCTTTTTCTGAAATAATGTTTGTCTATGGGTGTGTGCGCCAGTGTGAGGACGTTAGCGGTGTCCTTTTCTCTGCCTTCAATCCCTCCATATCGCGGCGCATATGCGCTCGTGCTGCCGAGCTTGCGGGTGAGTCGGAGAGCTCGTGAAGGGGGCTCGTGCAGGTGTCTCGCCCCGCCTATCAGCGCTATTGTGTGAGCGAGTGTCGGGAGAGAGGACGGAGTGTTTTTCCTGCAGGCAACCAGACTGTTAAATGTTCTCCATGTTTGTGAGGAAACGGCGGCGGACACGGACATGATATGGTGCAAAAATGGGTGGTAGGCATGCGCTGTTCACACGCCTGATTAGAAGAGTCACACGGCTGCTGGAGGCTGTCCACAATCAGATGCGGAGAGAGGACTTCGGAGAGAGGACTTTGGAGAGAGGACTTTGGGAAATTTGTGACATGACTAACAACTCCTAAATTCTAGGCAGAAGGCGCACACGGTATGTGATTATTTTGTTTATGAACATTTGTTAAGTGTCATAATTTATTTTGTATTCATGTTTTTTATGTCTGTATTTTTAGTTTTTCACGGTGTTTAAGGGCGAAGATTTGCTGTGACAAAATAAACAAAAAACTTGTCAACATCAGTTGGAGCGTGGTTTTCTGACCTTGAAGAAGACTTTGGGAGCGGTTATAGGCACATTTAGTTAGTCTTTAGTACACAACCAGTTAGTGAAAACATGTCTACATTTAAGTTTGTCATGTGGAACATACGTGGAAGTGGAACCAGGGAGAAGAGGTTAAAAGTTTTTAATCGACTGAGCGATCTACAGGCAGACTATTGCAGGAGACAGATGTCTCCAAGTCATCTGTAGATGCGCTCACCTCCCCGGAATTCCCCCACATGTACTCAGCCGGCTTTAATTCTAAATAAAGGGGGGTAGCTATACTGGTAAACAGAAGAATACACTTTGTTGTGAATAACACCATAATAGATCCGGAAGGTAGCTTTATAATACTAAAAATCTCAGACCAAAATTTGGTTCTATGTATTGCAAGCATTTATAGCCCAAATGTTGACGACCAATCCTATTTTCACACTTTTTTCACTTCTCTTTCTGAGCACTTGGACACCACACTTATAATAGAAGGGGACTTCAACCTGGTGTTAAACCCTGCAATCGACAGGCTCAGTACATCGGGGAATTACCAAAAATGGCAGGCTACTGACACTCTCAAACAGTACATGAATGATTTTGGTCTTTGCGATGAATGGCGTTCTCTTCACCCAGCTCTTCGGGAGTACACTTTTTTTTTCATCAGTTCATACACATTCGTGTCTAGATTTCTTTTTAGCCAGTAACTCTATTGTGAGGGACATCATGGACACTGAAATATGTTCAAATCAAGCTATTAGCGATCACCATCCAGTATCTCTTACACTAGTAAATAGGAAAGCTACAAGGGAAACTAGGAGCTGGAAATTTAATATATCACTACTGAAAGACAAAGACTTCATTAACTATTTTAACCCCTTGCACTCCGGTCAATTTCCCTAAAAACGCCAAAAAATAACGTGCCCAAAGTAAATCGAAAGCTGCTCTTCAACCCTTTGCAGCATCTTCATGGGGTTGGTTCATTTAAAAGAAAACACTTTGAATTTTTTGGCAAAACAGTCATTATCTCTCTAAGTGCTCCGGCCACTGAGTTACAGTCATCTAAACATAGTGAACTTGAAGAAAATAAATTTGGCCTGGGTGTTTTTTCGGATACAAATGCTTGCAAATAACACACAGCTTCAGATCCGGGCTGGAAAATGCAACAGAAATGTAGAACCAAGTGTTATCCAGCTGAGGTCAAAATTTTGTAACAATACCACAAAAAATGAATATATTACACAGCTTTTTCCTCAGGTAGTTCCCAGGTGTTTTTGAACTGTGCCAAATTGTGCCAAATGGCACAGTTTGGAAAAACGTCTGTAACTTTTGAATGATTCAATATAGAAGCTTCATCTTGGGCTCTAATGAAAGGTGACACTCAGGGCTGTGTGTGTGTGTGTGTGTGGGGGGGGGGTTGTCCCCCCCCTCGCTACAGAGGACGGACATCGCCCGTTGCGCCACGGTCTGTCATGCAGTGATGACGCACAGCTGTAATTTACCGATCGGTCAGAAGTCATTTTGATTACAGTTTTCAGGGATAAAGAATAATTTAGCTTAGAACACTTACCTCTTCACAGCAGAAGCGGAGCTGGCGAACTTCTTCCTCATTGTCAGACGAACGCGACGCTGGTCTCGCGACCCGATCAAAACATAATTCCATTATTGCGGTTTTGCGCTTCCATGATTGCGGTTTTTGGCGAACGATTTTTCAAAACAAATAACAGTAGTAATTAAAAATAGACTGGCGAACACGTGTGTGTCACTCAGCCTTCGTCGTCGGCCTCCGTCGGTCTATGATGACCATGGAAGACAATCCTAACGTCTACTCTGCTGGGACAAAAACAAAAAAAGCACCGCCTGTGGCCGAACATGCCGTTGCGCAAATGTCAGTCCGTCACACAGGTTGCACTTGTGGATGGTCTCCGTGCTGCTGGGTCTGTGGGGTTCTTCCTGCGGGTCCTTTTTTTCATCTGCTGCTGCAGTCAGTCTCTCTTCACCCAGCCTTACACAAAAAAGCTTGCAAACTTCTGTGCTTCAATTGGCTCGCTGCATTCACAGCGTTGGTAGGCGGGTCCTTCTTGCTAGGTTTTCAGTCATTGGTTCTTCAAGGTTTCAGAAACCCAATTCAAGGCTCTTATTAGTCGAATGAGAGGTCAATCATATCTGATCTGTTCGCGGCTGTGTCTGTAGTTGAAGAACTTTTTTTTTTTTTTCAGTGCGCGCTTGGAGGCAGCGCCCTCGTGCGTCCTAGAGCGCACGAGAGCGCCCTCGTGCGCTCTGGGACGCAGAGACTTGCCCGCCCGCGGTACAACGGAGTGCAAGAGGTTAATAAAGAGTGGGAATCATATCTGGAATATAATGATGTGCCAGGAATATCCCCAGGTGTTCTTTGGGAAGCAGCAAAAGTGGTCATGCGTGGTAAAATAATCTCTTACTGTTTATATAAGAATAAAAAAGAAAAAGCACTGGTACTGGACTTAGAACAGAAAATTAAATCACTGGAGACAACCTGTGCCGTGTCCCCACAGGAACAGACACTTAACGATCTGAGAAAATTAAAGCTGGAATTAAAAGAAATTACAAACAAAAGAGCACAGTTTTTAATACAAAGACTGCGTCTTGAGAACTTTAAACACAGTAATAAATCGGGGCAATATCTTGCAAACCAGCTTAGATTGAATAAAGAAAAAACAACTATCCACTCTATCAAGGATATGACTGGAAATATTACCCATGAACCTGAAGAAATAAATAACTCCTTCAGAAAGTTTTATGAAAACCTTTACTTATCTCAGGTTAACCCATCTGACTCCGAGATAAATACATTTTTGGACGATATTAATTTACCACAATTAAATAATGAACAGATTGCAGCTCTGGATGCACCTTTTCAGGTGTCTGAACTCCAGGAGGCACTTAAACACATCCCAAACAACAAAGCCCCGGGACTAGATGGTTTTCCAGTAGAATTTTATAAAGAATTTTGGCCTGTGATGGCACCTACTTTTTTTTAAAATGGTGAACCAAATTAAAGAAGAGGGACGCAGAGACTTGCCCGCCCGCGGTACAACGGAGTGCAAGAGGTTAATAAAGAGTGGGAATCATATCTGGAATATAATGATGTGCCAGGAATATCCCCAGGTGTTCTTTGGGAAGCAGCAAAAGTGGTCATGCGTGGTAAAATAATCTCTTACTGTTTATATAAGAATAAAAAAGAAAAAGCACTGGTACTGGACTTAGAACAGAAAATTAAATCACTGGAGACAACCTGTGCCGTGTCCCCACAGGAACAGACACTTAACGATCTGAGAAAATTAAAGCTGGAATTAAAAGAAATTACAAACAAAAGAGCACAGTTTTTAATACAAAGACTGCGTCTTGAGAACTTTAAACACAGTAATAAATCGGGGCAATATCTTGCAAACCAGCTTAGATTGAATAAAGAAAAAACAACTATCCACTCTATCAAGGATATGACTGGAAATATTACCCATGAACCTGAAGAAATAAATAACTCCTTCAGAAAGTTTTATGAAAACCTTTACTTATCTCAGGTTAACCCATCTGACTCCGAGATAAATACATTTTTGGACGATATTAATTTACCACAATTAAATAATGAACAGATTGCAGCTCTGGATGCACCTTTTCAGGTGTCTGAACTCCAGGAGGCACTTAAACACATCCCAAACAACAAAGCCCCGGGACTAGATGGTTTTCCAGTAGAATTTTATAAAGAATTTTGGCCTGTGATGGCACCTACTTTTTTTTAAAATGGTGAACCAAATTAAAGAAGATAATGTTATTCCTCCGAATATGAATTTGACTAGTATTATCCTGCTCCTTAAACCTGGAAAAGAACCTACGCTTCCATCCAGCTACCGTTCCATCTCACTTATGAAAGTCGATCTTAAAATAATTTGCAAAGCTCTCGCCAAAAGACTGGAAAGGACAGTCCCATTTATTATACACCCAGATCAAACAGGTTTCATCAAGGGTAGGCACTCGGCTGATAATACACGCAGGCTATTTAATTTAATAGACTACTGCAAGATTAATAATGTAGAAATTACAATCTTGTCCCTGGATGCAGAGAAAGCCTTTGACCATGTTAACTTAACTTTCTTTTTATGGTGTTAAATAAGTTCGGGTTTGGTTCATCTTTCATAAACTGGATTAAAACACTATACAGGTGTCCAGCTGCGTCTGTCCGAACAAATGATCAGACTTCCCGAAGCTTTAATCTCCAGAGAGGTACTAGGCAGAGGTGTCCACTCTCTCCCTCACTTTTTACCATCTTTATTGAACCATTAGCAGCAGCCATACGACAAAATGTTGATATCAAAGGTATTCAAACTGGAGAAAAGGAACACAAGATAAGTCTTTATGCTGATGATGTATTGATTTTCCTTGAAAACTCACAAAGATCTCTTCTTCAGACAGTGGCACTCATTGATAAATTTTCATCATTATCAGACTACTCTATTAACTGGGTAAAATCAATAGCTTTCCCTATAAATTGCAATTTTTCAAATACATCTGCTATTCCAATACAATCAGGAAATGTTAAATATTTAGGAATAGATATTTCCCCCAGGCTCTCAGAGTTATTGCGACAAAATCATATTCCCCTTTTAAAAACAATACAAGACGACCTTACGCGCTGGAGGACACTACCTTTACCATTAATGGGAAGAGTCGCAACCGTTAAAATGATGGTCCTTCCTAAAATTAATTATTTGTTCTCAATGATCCCTACCCAACTGTCAATGGCCTGGTTTAAGTCTCTAGACTCAAATATAAGTAAATTTTTATGGAAGGATAAACCATCACGGATTAGTTTAAAAACCCTCCAAAAAGCGAAAGAGTGCGGAGGCTTAGATTTACCAAATTTTTTTTAATTACTTTTTAGCCAATAGACTGCAGTTTGTTTCAAAATGGACAAAATCAACCCCACTAAGAAACCCATGGTTAGATGCTGAACAGGCTCTCTGTGGGTTGCTAAATATCTCTGACTTACCCTTTATAAGTCCCTGTATTAAACGCCATGACTGTTTTAAAAGTATTAATATCAGTTCCTCTCTGATGGCTTGGTGGAAATTTTTAAAAATAACAGGGTCTTCACTTGTCCCCTGGAAACTCATGCTCATTTGGAATAATCCTGATATCCTGCAACGAAAGAGGACATTAAAATTTCCACTATGGCAAGAGAAGGGAATAAATAACCTACAACATCTTCAAGGTGGAAATTTTATCCAATTTCAGGATCTAGTGTCACCATATGAAATCAGTGGTAAAAAGTATTTTGAATATCAACAGCTTAAATCCATAATAAAAGCAAGATTTAATCTTAATCAGACAGATTTAGAAGTACCAGTTAAGGTGGCAGAGTTTCTAAATCTCCGTTCCCCAAAACTGATATCGAAAATACATGGACTATTATCAAAGTTGGATGAGTCTGTATCTCTTCCAATATCAAAATGGGAGACAGACTTATCGATTAATAAGGAGGAAAGTTTCTGGACACAAATATGTTTAAACACTTTTAAGATGACTAAAAACTCTAACTTACAACTTATACAGTATGAAGTTCTACATAGAATTCATTACACAGGACAAAGGATGTTCAAAATGGGCCTGAGTCACACAGTGCTCTCACTGCACTAGCAACGTCCCGGATAGCTATATGCATGCTATGTGGTCCTGTGCACCGGTTCAAAAGTTCTGGCAGAAAACATGTGAAGACCTGTCGGCATGGCTTGGGTGTAGTGTCCCACCCTCACCCACACTTTGCATATTAGGTGATTTAAGTGAAATAAATATAGATGCAAGGATGTCACATATGGTTCTCAGTGCCTTATGCATCGCAAAGAAAACTATCCTCATGAACTGGAAATCAAGAAATAACTTATGCATGACTTATTATAATAACTTACTATTGGATTATATTAGCCTGGAGAGAATGTCAGCCTCCTCAAATAATCAATTGGCGGAATTCAATTCTCTCTGGTCCCCGTTTATTAATTCTATAATCTGAGGGGTGGCGGGCGGTGACTCGCTCTCCTTGGCACCTCTGGCGGCTGGCTGCGCCTCAACCGCAGGTGTCCGGGGGGCTGTTCCGGGGTGGCTGTCTGTCTGGCCCTGGGGGGGGGTTGGGGGGGTTGCGGGGTGGGCCGGGGGGGTTGGGCCATGGCCCCTGGCCGGCTGGCCTCACCCCTCGGGGGAGGGGTGTGTCTGGGTCTGGCCCTGGGCCCCTAGTGCTGGGGGGGGGGGGGTCGGGTGTGTGCCGGTGGTGGGGGTTGTCCCCGGTGCATCCTTGCGCGGCGGGGTCGTGTTTTCCCTGGGGCCCTGGTGGCACCCTGGGATTGGTGCCTGCATCCTGGGTCGCCCTCCCCGTCCACTGGGGTCTGCGGGTGTGGGTGTGCGTGTGTGTGTGAGAGTGGGTGTGAGTTTGGGCTTGAGTATGAGCGGATGTGGAAGTGGGTGTGTGTTGAGTGGGCAGGTGGGGCTGTGTGTGGGTGTAGGTGGGTGGGTGTAGGTACGTGTGTGTATGGAAGCGGTTACTTGTGGGTAGATGTCTGGGGGGGGGGATGTGTGTATGGGTAGGAGAACTTTGTTGGGTGGCAGGGGTTGGGCAGTCCATCTAGTGGCATGGGGGCTGGCGTTTCAGGGCCTGCTTGTCCCGGCCGCACTGCTGTTGTGTTTCGGGGTGAGGTGCTTTGTTGCATCACCCCTGGTGTCATTGGCGGCGGGTGTGTGTTGGTGCTTGGGTGTGGTTAGGGGGTCATTGGCACGGGTTGATGGCCGTGTTTCCATTGGGTTGCTCCGGGGTGGCTGTGGTTGCAGGGCGGCCTGCAGCTGTCGGTGTGCGTCTGGGGTAGGTGGTCGTGGGTCTGCGTGGGCGCTCGGGGGTGTCGCCTGGCGTGTTGGGCGCCGTGTGGGTCCGGCCCATTGTTCACTATTGTGACTGTTGTTGTCCATGTGTGTGTGTGTGTGTAAGATGAGTGGAAATATGTTTGGCTGCCCCATCATGTTAGTGGTGCTGGGAACACCGGGGCGTGATGCTGGTGGGTCCTGGGCTGCTTCCACTGGCGGCCCTTGCCCTGGGTTGGGATTTGGGGGCAGTGGGTGGCCTCATGAACCAGTCTGCAAGCTGGCTTCTGGGGGGGGGGGACGGCCTCGCTGTTAGACCGCCTACCTCCCAGTCTTATTTCCCGCCCTCCCCCTCCCCCTGACTCTGGGTGGAATATACATCTTTTTTGTTACATTTAGGGCTTTGGGGTGGGGGTGTGCTGCACTGTGTCAGTGAAGGGGATACCTTTGCTACGTGGTGGGGCTGCACTCACTTCAATTTTAATTGCATTTTAGACACTGAGGGCTTGGAGGGATGGGGGCCCTGCTGCCCATCGCAGTGGCTAGTGATGCTCCAATCACTATCCCCCCAATTTTAATTGTACTTTGGTAGTCCACACATTTACACACAATTATATCATATAACCGATACACACCCACCATGTTCTGTGCGGGGGGAGGAGGTGGGGGTCAACATCCGGGGGCAGATGTTGGCCCCGCTGGGGGTGGGGGGTGGGGGTGGGGGTTGGGTGGGTCCGGGGGTGTGGGCTCACTGCACCGGCTGCCGAGAAGCCTGGCCTCCCTTGATCGTCCCTCCGGGGGCGGATGCCTGGCTTTCCTGGAGCTTGCTGACCTCAGGGCTGGGGGTTGGTGGTGCTGCCTTGCCTGCTCAGGGTTCCTGGGGGGAGAGCTGCTGCGACCGGCCCTCCGCTCGTATGTTTCCTGACAAACCACTCACATGCACACACTTATTTTGCGCGCGTTCTCATATATATGCACACAGACATACACACACAAGTGTCTCTCCTTTAACAGGTGCGGAAACCAGACTCGTGTTGAGACATCTTCGGTGGAAGAAGCAGTTTGTCTTTTGTTTGTTTTAGTTGTTTGTTTGTTTGTTTGTTTTGTTTCTTTTTTGTCTGTTCCCCTCACTTTTCTTTTCCCCCTTCACACACTTCCTCTCCCTCTTCCCCATCCTGTTGGGTCTTCCATGGGTAAATTAAAATAAAGTATTAAAAGTTATTACAGGAGGAGTTTACAACAATATACAATTCACAGCTAGGTACTGTATAAGCTCCTCTTGGCAAAGTAAATCTGTTTTGGCACAATAAGGGTGACAGATCCCTGTTCTGTTTGCCTAGCTGCCTGACAGGACAAGGGAAGAAAATAAAAAATAAAATCTTGGACAAAAACTGACACTTTGAGTCTTGACTTAGATTTGAGTTTAAAAAAAGACCACTGCTATTGCTTAAAAGTATTTCATTTTCTGAAGATAATTCCAAATGTTCTAATCTTACTCTTCCCCTTTGATCAAGATAAATTAATATTGCCACAAACACTTTAAACTATGTAATTTGCGCTGAAGAACACTGGCTGTCTTGAGGACATATTTCACAGAATAGTAAATGTAAGGATGAGCTCATCAAAGCCTGTGAGCAATAACTGGTGAATATGAGGTAAACAGCCTGTGTCAAAGAGCCATTTTCATTATGTTTTTTCTTCAGGATGGCTCTGCTTGTCCTGTTTGTCAGCCAAATCTCACTATTATGCACATGAGATTTGCATGAAATACAAACTAACCCTGCACTCAGGCAATTAGCCTCCATTACACTGGCGTTCCGATTGCCAATTTGTCTGCCATGCAAGGTAATCCTGAGTGTTGCTGGCTTTCACCCAAAATGGTAATAATGGTAATGCAGGAGTCTTTTGTTGTCGTTTCCTCCAAGAATAACGGCCACAGGCGGCTGCCATGTCACTGGATTAAAGGTTCAGGAAGTGGAGATGTTTGCATAGCAGTAAAGAGTCAAGATTTGAAGTTTTGTCCTCATACGAGGGGGGGCTGAAAAGTTCATAGGCTGAAAAGGTCATAGTGGTCAAATTTGACCAAATGTGGCATATTTTTCAACATAATCTCCCCTTTGGTCCACACACTTCTTCCATCGGTGTTGCAGCGCTTGAGTCCCTGCGGTTGATGTGTGATTCAGACTGAACTTTTCAGCCCCCACTCGTATATCTATACTGTTTTTGGTCTTCCAAAAATTAAGTGTGCGAGAGCTGTTTCCTATTTCAAAGAAAGTGCCTCCTTTAAAAGGTTTTTAAAATGGACGAAAAATATATGTAGTTATGATGACTAATATTTGTTTTCAGCTATGGATCAAATTAACTGTAACAATTCCAGCTATGCAGCTGCCTTTAGTCCTAACAAGAGTTTCAGCAGGCTTTGGTTTTAAAGTCCTCAACTTTACCATGCACTCTCATCACTGCCTTTAGATTTGTGTCTCACAACAGCTGGCAGCTGTTTTCCAACTGTAAACACCCACGGCATGCTACCATTCCCACCACAAACAACAGGCAGCCAAAAATGGTGACCTGCTGGTGAACATATGATGGACCATTTATCAGTGAAGAATTGATGTCAGTAGTTATTACAAAATAATAAATAAATGGATAAAAAGGGATGCTGAATATCTGAGTTGGATCATTCAGATGGAAAAAGGCAATATATTTATTACCCACGTGAGTTGCATGGGTACAGCTGTAGTGGCCCGCTGTCGCTCTGGCTATGTCTGCTCTAGCTCAACAGGAAATGAGGCTACAGCCACCAAGTTGATCTTGGGACCTATGGCTATATTTTGGGGGTCAAAAGGTCAAGGTCATAGGATCATAAAAGGTCAAAATCAATTTTAGCCCATAGTGACTTCATTATTGCAATTATAGGGGCAAGAAATTTTAATGCTAATTAGAATTGGTTTTTTGACACCTGGTGACCTTGGCTTTGACCTTGAAGATCAGTAGGTTGTGAATTTAGGTTACTAGGTCACCAAGTTAAAAAAACAACAACTTTATGGCTTATTACCATGATTATTGTAAATGCTGTAAAATCAAACAACTTCTAAATTTAGGCTAGCATTATTTTTTCACACCCAAAGGAAATATGAGCAAGACATTTAGGCATTGATTCATTCAAATTATGCTTTTTGAATGACATATGGGCGGGGGGCTGAAAAGTTCATAGTGGTCAGATTTGACCAAATGTGGTTTATTTTTCAACTGCAGGATTCCAAGCACTGCGACGTCGATGGAAGAAGTGTGTGGACCAAAGGGGAGACTGTGCTGAAAAATAAACCACATTTGGTCAAATTTGACCACTATGAACTTTTCAGCCTCCCCGTATACACTCTGTAAATCTAGGCCTGCAAAAGATATGGGTCTGCAACTTGGTTGAGTGCATTTTAGTTTTTATTGCAAACATACACACATACGCTACTCATAAAAAGTTAGGGATATTTGACTTTTGGTTGAAATTTATGGAAAATGTAAAAAGTTCATGTTACAGTGATATTATATCATGAAATTAGGGCATTTAAGTAGAAGCATGCAATGGTGATTTCCTCATCTCAAGCAATTTATTGAAACAAAAGCCAACAACAGTGGTGGGTATACCACAACAAAAAATGTCAGTGTCTCAATAACTTGTCATGTGCCCTTGAGCATCAATTACAGCTTGACAACGACGTCTCATGCTGTTCACAAGTTGACTTATTGTCTGATGAGGCATGGCATTCCCCTCTTCTTGAAGGGTGGCCCTCAGGTCACTGAGGTTGTGGGGTGCAGGGTTACGAGCCTCTACACAGTGACTCAGCTGATCCCATGGGTTTTCTAATGGGATTCAGGTCTGGAGAAAGTGCAGGCCACTACATTTGAGGTACTTCAGCCTCCAGCAACTGTTCCCTAATGATGCGACCTCGATGAGCTGGTGCATTGTTGTCCATGAAGATGAAATTAGGCCTGTGTTGTTCATGCAGGGGCACAATGGTTGGATTAATGATGTTATTCAGGTAGTATTGGCTTGTTACTGTACCATTCACAAGGTGTAGGGCAGACAGTCCCTTCAGGATTTCGCGATGTTGCGATTGCATCAATTCACACAAAATCATTGATTGGCTGCGTCTTTTGTGCGACCTTGCAACTTTGTCCAATCACCGCAACTTTCCCGCAGTTTTGGCCAATCCTCGTCAGCTTCCTCCAATTTTGCCAATCAAATTTGTCCCTGAGTAGCACTCAAACACTGTCTAACCAATCAAATGCATCGCTGCACTGCGCTCATTTTTGTGTTTACAGTGAGTATAAACGGAACACATCAGCAAAAAACAGTGTGTGATTTAAAAAAAAACACTCACCCACAAGGTTTCCTACACCATCCTTTCCTCCGTCGGATGGTGTATCTGACGTGGATGTGTCTCCAACGTCTCGCCACTTCTCCATTCTGACCGTGTGTATGAAGTGCTGGGTTTGTGTTGAAAAACATGTGCCTACTTCAAAACCACCCCGTCGTGGGAGTGCGCGTATGGAGAGACGCCATAAAACCACAAACAAGCAAATATAACACTACAGCCAGTGTTTGAACATTTTATACATCTTTAGAGGTAAAACCATTACTACATCTTGTCACTGAGCTTTATAACTGTGAACCTCCAGTCTGGAAACAAGCCAACCCCCCCCCCCCCCCCAAAAAAAAAGATCAGTATGAGACAAGTGTGTGTCAAGATGCACAGCAGATAGACAGACAGGTAGGAGTGAAGCATGGAAAGACAGAGAATATTGTCTGTAATTTTTTTCAGAAAAAAAAAAAAACAGACTCCAATAGATAATACAGAGCAACAGAATCTTTTTTTTTTTTTTTAACTCTGCGCTCGGTACCGAGTGGTTGGGGACTGCTGCTGGAGTTTTCAAATGAAGATGCTGTCAATAATTTCCAAATCTATACTCTTTAACATGCATTCAGTGCAATTTAAGATAACATTTAGATGTTGTAATGGATATTGTGTTAAAGTCTGTATTTGCTGTTGCACAAAAGAGTTCTTTTGTATAGCAGAAGCTTCTGCTTAATTTACAAATCACTGTTTCATAGGAAGGTTTTGACAATCCTGTGTTTTTCTTGTGATGTTATAGAATATCATTGCAGTAAACTGGAAAAAAGCGTCTGCTTTAAAATTTGTAATTCTTCCCACAACTATGTTTATAAAATATTATTCCCACAACTTTAAGTGCAAAAAAACCTCTCAAATCATTGCAACTTTTATCGCAACTTTTTAAAAAAGCTCCCGCAAATTCAGGATTTTTGGGCCACAACAATCATAAAAACATCCCGTGAAATCCTGGAGGGACTGGGCAGTTCTGTATTGACTAGACACACCTGCCCAGACTGTAACACCACCACCACCAAAGGCTCATCTGGTGACAACAGTGACTGATGCATAGTGCTCTCCTTGATGTCTCCAACATCGTTGACGGCCATCATTTCTGCTCAGCGTGAATCAACTTTGATCAGAGAACAGCACTGAGGTCCACTGGTTCCTTGTCCAGCGTAAATACTCCCTGGCCCTTGCAAGACGATGACGCCTGTTCCTGGAGGTGTGGTCAGGTACCCTTGCAGGTCGTCTAGCACGCAGACCACGCTGATGTAAATGGTTTCCAATGGTCTGTCGTGACACTTGGGTGCGTCTCAGCTCCCTTAAGTGTGCCTGGAGTTGAGTGGCATTCATCATCCGGTTCCACAATCCACTGTTCACAATGAAACGGTCATCAGCATGCGATGTAGCCAAAGGACGTCCACTTCTATGCTTTTCTGTGACTCTTCCAGTCTCTCTATAACTCTGTTGCAACCTGCTGATGACACTCTGTGACACCCTAAACTAGGGCTGCAATGATTAGTCGACGTTGATAACGTCGATCATAAAAATTTGTTGATGCAGATTTTTATTGTCAACGAGTCGTTTAATTTTAAAGTTTATATGCATGCCATGGAAATGTTGAGTTTAACCATCCCAGCGAAGAAGAAGAGGAACGCATCATGGCGACACGGAGAGAAAATCACAGAGAAGGCCAAAAGTTTCCAAAGTATGGGAGGATTCTCCTGAAAATAAATAAATGAAACAAGTTAAATGTAGACTGTAAAGCAGTGCTGTCATATCACAGCTGCACTTCAGCGACGCATCCATTCCCTCCTCCTCTCCGTTCTTCCGTCTCCGGCCACCTGTCAGCAGACTGCACCGGTAAGGTTAGCAAGTAAAGTTACCACTTCTTATTTTCAATGAGCGACTCTCTCAGCTTTACAAAACTGACCACACTATTAGTACATGCTGTTTAAATAGTTTACCTGCTGCCAGACAATAATCTCTCTTTGACAATAGTTGCTGACAGCTGAGCTGCTTCCGTTATGCTGGCTAATATGTTAACTGCAGTTAATGGGTGAATTACAGGAGCAGCCTACTCTTTTTCATATTCTCTATTATTGTCGCAGTACAAATACATATTGTAGAACGACTCTGATGTGTTGACAGGCTCTATTCACTGCCATCCAATAGCCAAAAAATGTTCTGAAGGATATCTTTGGCAGCCCTTTACATATGGTGTGCTGTTTTACTTCCCAGTAACTGTTTTTATTTTTTTATTAAGAAAATAAAATAATAAATAAATAAAATATTTTTATTATTTATTTATTTATTAAGAACCCTCTCCGTGTGCTAGTTTCCAGGGAGGTAAGTTGAGAGCAATGGAATGAAAATTCTATCATTAAAGTAGAATCGTGCTGTATTTTGTTATGTCATATAAATTTACTAATTCCTGTATCTTACTGTTGTTTTGTCTTGCATGGCTTATATTAAAGTGAAATGATTCCTAAATATGCCAGTCACTATGTGAGTGAGGCAGATGTCCCTTGACTAGTAATGTATTACATTACATATTGTTCTTCTTAAAACCACTTAGAGCCCACTTCAGGGAAGAGTGTGATGATCAGGTGAGCGTGCTCCCCCTCCCCTCCTGTTCCTGTCCTCTCGGCTCCGGAGGATCAGATACACCTACGTGATTACACACCTGGTGCGTCCTGATGACCCAACATATTTAAGAGCCAGCATGTGGAGAAACCATTGCTGGATCATTAGGTTTGCAACCACAGAACATTTAAGCCTCGTTCGTATAATTCTTTGGTTGACCTGTGTCCGCATTCATGAGGGAGACGAATGGAAGACGGCATTTAAAACACCGCTGGGCCACTTTGAGTATTTGGTCATGCCATTTGGGCTGACCAACAACCCTGCCGTCTTCCAGTGGTTAATCAGTGACGTCTTGCGAGGTATAGTGAACCAGTTTGTTTTTGTGTATCTGGACGATATTCTGATTTTTTTTCCCGCATGCTGGAGGAGCATGTAGTCCACGTTTGGTCCATCCTGCAGCGGCTGCTGGAGAATCCGCTTTTTGTAAAAGCGGAGAAGTGCAAATTTTCCACTCGCTCAACTTCGTTCCTGGGGTTCATCATTGGCAAGGGCATGGTAAAGGCTGATCCAGCAAAAATTAAGGCGGTAGTAGACTGGCCTACCTCCAGTCCAGGAAGGACCTCCAACGATTCCTGGGCTTTGCCAACTTTTACCGCTGATTTATCCGTGATTATAGTAAGGTGGCGCAATCGCTTACACAGTTGACGTCAACCAAAAGCCCGTTCAAGTGGTCCAAGGCCACTGAATGAGCTTCTGTGACCCTGAAAGGCCTTTTCACCAGCGTTCTGGCACAGGTGGATCTTTCGGCACAGTTCGTGGTCGAGGTGGATGCTTCTGATTCGGGGGTGGGCACTGTCCTCTCCCAGCGCTCCAGCTCCAACATCCGTGGACGGGGTCGTGGGTGCCAGTACCTCATCCACTGGAAGGGGTACGGTCTGGAGGAGAGGTCCAGGATTCCGGGGTCCTACATCCTGGACAAACGGATAGTACGGGCATTCCATCGGGCCCATCCTCGCGAGCCCAGTGGGACACCAGGAGGTGCCCCTTGAGGAGGGGGCACTGTGATGATCAGGTGAGTGTGCTCCCCCTCCCCTCCTGTTCCTGTCCTCTCGGCTCCGGAGGATCAGATACACCTGCGTGATTACACACCTGCTGCGTCCTGATGACCCAGCATATTTAGGAGCCAGCATGTGGAGAAACCATCGCTGGATCATTAGGTTTTCAATCACAGAATGTCTAAGCGTTGTTCGTATAATCCTTTGGTTGACCTGTGTCTTTTCGCTCCTGTCCTTCTGTCTCTCATGTTTGCTGCCACCTGTCAGTGTGTACTCTGGAGCTGATCACGCTCACCTGACCAAGAAGAACGCCGGCCGTCCACCCAGGTCACGGTCTTCCCCCTGTTCCCCTGGTTCACGTAGGAGTTTCCTGCCAGACTCCTCTGCTCACTGTGTAAGAGTGCTCTCTCGTTATTATTCTCCCCGTCGGGAGATTCTGTCCCTAATAATCTCTGTCTGCTCTTCTCCTGTAGGCTACGTGCGCTCCAGCGGGCACCAGTGTTTGTGTCAATTTGAGTGTGCGTTTTTATGTTGCATTTTTCTTCAGTTCTGCTTCTTTATTTAGAGTTGTGTGTTAAGTTTTATTTTTACAATAAACTGGTGAACTTTTACAGAGTCTGAGTGTTCGTTCTGGCAGCTCTGCGTTTGAGCCTCACTTGCACTGAATCATGACAAAGAGGCTGTCCAAAAATATTAGAACCTTCCTATGAAGTTAGTATAGTATGTGATTGGTTGAAGTTGACCATTGATGCTTCATCAGCTGCATCTGAGTAACAAACAGAACATCCATTTGTTAAGCTGAAAGAAAAAAAATGCTTAGAAACACAAAACCTCAATCAACTAACTCCTTGCCTACAGTAGCTAACAGTAGCTGATTGTGTCTAACTGGTTTCCCGTTGTTTGTTTAGGTGGGAGTGTAAAAAGAAAGGGTTAAAGACAAAACAAAAGAAGAAGGACAGGAAATTGACCAAAATAAATCCAAATTCACAAAGAATAAAACCCAAACAACAATCTCACAAATAAACCCAGAGCTAAAATATACACAATTCAGTGATAAATCAGAAAAGAAAACATTACACAGAATAAAACAGAAACAAAAGAACTTTACCACAGATCTATCCATGAATGCAAGAAATCTGTGTGTGTGTGTCTGTCTGTTCCACGCATATCTCTTGAACCGTTTGTCAGATTGACCTAAGATTTTAAACATCCTTTGCTGAGGTTACGAGGGCATCTTTGAATATAGAGTTGCTCAGTCAAAATATGAAATTTTTATGAATAAAAGTTTAGCCACCGCTCTGTCACCGCTCTGCGTCTCTTCATGCCCTGGCTTCAAGGAGTGTGGGCGAGGTTTTGGATTGACTCAGTGCTGATTGGATAATACGCGGCATCATGACCTGTCAGTCACCACAGTGTTCCCTGGACAAAACAAGGAAGTGAAAATCAATAAATTTGACTAGGAAAACATAATACTGAAGATTTAATGCTTGAAAAAATTATACCATAAAGTTGCCGTGATTGCGTAGGTCTAAAGGATAATTCGGCATATGTGGAGAACACGAGGTGTGCAAGCAGACTGGGCGGAGCGTCAGTGGGGACTGGGTCTGACAAATCAATACAGAATATGCCGGGAGAAGCAGTGGCCAGACACAACCTGACTCAAAGGCACGCTAACTGATGGCGATAAAAAAACGTTATTTTCAATAAAGTGAAAAAAAGATAATGCATGGAGTGTGCTTTTGCCTTGAGGCGGATTTATTATGGAAAGCAGCTGAGCTCTGTGGTTCGAGCGATCAGCTGATTGGATCCCCCTCCTCAGGTGTGCTAACTGGTGCAGACTACAAAGGTTAAAAAAAAAAAAAACATGGGGGGAAGGCCCTACAACCTTTGCTCCACAAATGCAGGACGTATCAACCATATGCTGGATAAATTTTCAGCATGGGGCACATATTTTTTCCAGTTTATAAAATTTTTCACTGGGTTTGATGTGTGTGCAAAAAAAAAAAAGCATTTTGGTTAACGTTAAGAGGGTCAAAAATGTGATTCTTTAGCCATAATAATAATAATAATAAATAATCTTCTTGCAACACTAAAAAAACAAATGCTTGCAATAGAGCTGCAGCGTTCACATTGTTAGTCTTTGCCAAACACGCCCTCAAGGTTCTGATCATTATTTGACCTCAGTATTGCCCCAGTGTGACGATATAAGCACCGCCTCAATCTTAGCATTAAAGTTTTAAAAAACCTTTTTGTCATAATTCAGGTCAAGAGAGGCTCAAATGCAGAGCTGCCACAGCGAACGAACACTCAGACTCAGATGTACAAAGTTCACCAGTTTATTGTGAAAAACAAAACCTAAAACCAAATCTAAATAAAAGTGCACAACTAAGGAAAAGAGCAACACAAAAACGCACACTTAAATTTATACACAAAAACCGGTGCCGCTGGAGCACACACAGTTGCTGAGAGCAGAGGAGCCCGGCAGGGAACTCTTGTGTGGGACCAGGGAAACAGGGGGAAGACGGTTGACCTGGGTGGACGTCCAGCTTCTTCTTGGTCAGGCGAGTGTGATCAGCTCCAGAGTACATACCACTAAGGTGGCAGCAAACCTAACGATCCAGCAGTGATCTCCTCAGACGCTGGCTCTTAACCCTTTGAGTGTGTATGGTGCACTTCTGCGCCTGTCAGCTGATCAGTCCAAACAAAACCTGTACAGCTGAATAAAGTGTGAAATGTACAAACCTTTTAACACCACTTGGTGGCCGTGAGGTGTGGCTTTTCACTTACCGCAAGAACTGGAAACGGTCCAATTCAAAAAGTAGGTCAAATCAGTGTTTGAAGCCCGACCCCTTTCATTCTGCTGTTTGACACGGAGGAGACAGGATGGCGAGGAAAACGTTCTCAGCTGAAGAGGTTTTAGCGCGTGTATTTGCCGCTCCTGACTCAGAGGACGAGCTTAGCCCTAGTTCGTCATCTGAGTTAGAGTCCAGCTCTTATTATGTGCCTTTGGACAATGGTGCAAGCAGTTCTGGCGAAAGTGGAGATGGGCATCTTGCGCGTGACGCTGCAGCTGCGTTTTCTGTGTCCAGCCGTGCCCAAAATGGCACAGGAGCCTCATCTGCAGATTGTTCTGCTTTGCCAAACCGTGGTCGCGGAGTGAAAAGGCCAGAGCAGCCTGTGGGCGACGTTTGGCTGGGCAGGAGTGCACAGCCGGTGTGCATCGACATGCACCACGAGTGCGCGGTGGCAGGACAATAGGTAGCGGCGATGCGGCAGGAGGTTTGGACATTGACGGCTGGGAGCTTCTTAGAGATGAAGAAGTTTATCAGCCATGGCTGAAAGCATTTGAACAGCCAGTTGGATATCGTGGAGAGAAGGACCTGTCATCTGCACCCGCCATTGATTTTGCTGTTTTGGACTCCGGAATTCTGGACGCTTGTGACCGACGAAACAAACAGATACATATTTGTTGCATAAACTGTATTTCATTTGCTTCATTTTAGTTTAGTGTGAAACAAATGTGCCATAAGATTGGTGGGTTTTTTTTTTAATGATTTTTAGTAATTTTGGCAATGAAGGGACAAAAGGCCATGTGGTGACAGTGTGTGAAACAAAAATTGTCCCTCCATCCATCTTGGCGGTGTGGTGGAGCAGTGATTAGCACTGCGGCAGCACAGCAAGTCACCCTTGGCCATGGGATCCCTGGTTCGATCCCAGCCCCTGACCAACAGTGATTTGTGTGGAGTTTGCATGTTCTCCCCGTGTCTGCGTGGGTTTACTCCGGGAATTCTCCGGTTTCCTCCCACAGGCTAAAAACATGCAGGTTAGGTTAACTGGAGACTCTAAAAGTGGCCCTAGGTGTGAATGTGTGTGTGAATGGTAAAGGGATAGCGCCGTAACATGGCTGCTTCATCCATCCAGGTGGATGCCCTCAATTTCCCCTCTGGGGATCAATAAAGTATACAAAATCAAATCAAAAATCAAAAAATATCTTCTACCGCTTTTCCGTAGTGGTAGAGGATGAAGGGACAAATGAAGGAACAAAAAGACCATGTGGTGACAGTGTGACTGTCATGAACCGAGCCTGTGTTTCCTGTGGGCTCGGTTCTGATTGATCCTGGTGGCTCAGGCAGTGGGGTTATTATGTGGAGTTGTGTTTTGATGTCTTGTTTTCTTTTCCGCGCACCGTTTCTGTTCCTGCCTGTAGTTGCCGCTCTGGCCTGTCCGGCCACGCCCCCCCTCTTTCTGACAGCCAGCTGTTCGCCCCGGTAATCATCTTTCCCGCGCTCGCCCAGGTGTTCCCTATTTGTCACGCCAGTGGCGTCTGTATTGAAGGAGCTTTTCGCTAGACAGATGTCGCTGGATCATTGTATGCGCTGGATGGCTTTGCTCCACCGTCTAGCCATCACGTCGAGGAAGGATTGCTTGTTTCGCTCGCCTGGATTGCTGGACGTTTTGGGACTGCTCCCCTTGTGAGTAAACTGCAAGTGTTTTCTTTGTGTTGTCTTTATGCTGTCCCAGAAGCGTTCCTTTTCCCTGTTTCATCCCGCTTCGCTTCTGGGAGCGTTTCCCCCCTGCAGCACCATCATTACACTTTGGCTTAGCCCAGTTTACGCTCCCCGCAGGTGTGTTGAGCTACTCGCTGTTTTCCCTGCTTCCCCGAGCGCAGCTATCATATCCCTGTTCACTGTAACTGTTCTCTGACTGCTAATCCTTGCAGTTGAGTCCTCATCCTTCCTCCTCTCCACCGTGCATAAAATAGGGTGCACGGGGGAGTTCATGACAGAATGATCCAGCCAAGCTATAGGATTTAGCGGGTACACCCACACATCCTTTTTCCCTGTTCTCCTTTTTGTATCATTTTGTGAGACTGAGCTGTGTTGGAATGGGCCATGGATTTGGTGCCCCATAGCTATCCTTTAAGCTTGGGATGGGAGTTCTGCAAGGCATTGATGGACATCGATGGGCTCATCGCGTCGGCCAGCATTTATTCTACCCCGGAGGACATTCTCTGGTACGTAGGTCTGGCAGAGGCAGAGGTCCGGCGGTGCCCTCAGCTCGCTCGGCACACCGAGGGAATGAAGAGAATTAACCGTTTGGCAGCGCTGCAGCGTGACTGCGACGAAGGGGTGAGGAAATCCCCTAGGAAGACCGAGCTCGCGTCGAGGGTCAAGCGCTACCGGGGCTCCATTCCTCCTGCCTCCCGCCAGAGCGAGATGCTCGCTCCCGTCCCGGCTCCTCCAGCTCCAACCTCCCGCAGACGGTGTCATCCCGCATCGAGACGCCGAGAGGGGCCCCCCTCGTCATCACCGTCCCAGCTGCTGCGAGGCTAGATGGGGCTGCCTCGGGAACGCCCACCTCCGTTGCCACGGAGACGGCTCCCCCTCCATCCATTGAAGAGGGCCATATCACCGCTGACACAGAGAGGGATGCCTTTCTACTATCTGTAGCTGTCAAAATCAGAGAACGGGGTGACAGGCAAGTACTTTATCTGTCTATTCCATCTAACAGTATTAAATCTTGCCTGTCTCCCGAGAGAGAGACCCGGTTTAAACAGTCCGCTGGGTCCTCTCCTCCAGCTGCAGACATTAATCCACTTTTTCTCCTCTCCGTGTCTCCTCCCATTTCCCCTGAGGGCCTGCTGGCCCAAGGTCAGGGCTGTCAGATGGTGGAGGAGCCAGTGGCCTCGGATGATCCATTCCCGGAGCCAGCATGGAGAGGCTCCCCTGCAGCCACGCCGAAGGATTTCCCTGCGTCGGAGCCACTGCAGGAGGAACACTGGACTGATATCACCATCTTGCCAGCTGCGGAGGCATCTGCAGCGGACTGGGAGCCTGAGCTGGACCCCCTGGAGGCCGGGCCCGAATGTTCATTGCCAGGATCGACGGAGTCCTGGACAGCGGTGAAGCTCGAGCTCAGGCAAGTACTCTCTCTTGTGTTTCTTATGGCAGTTTTAAAGAGATCTTGTCTGACTCTAGGTGAGGAGACTCGGGTGCAGTGCACAGCTGCGTCTGAACTTCCCTCACCTTGCTCCGCCACTCCCAGCGACCCTAACCATCTTTCTTCTCCTGCTTCCCCGGAGCCTTCAACTAGGGTTGCCGGAGAGGGTGTGTCGACGCCGGAGGTCACCGAGGGTCCGGTCCTGCTGAAGGAGGATGTCGCTGCTCCAGCTTCTCCTGCCAGGGTCATCAGGGCTCCTCCCATCGATCGTCTCCTCAGCCTGGTGCTCCTGCGGGTTGGTCCACTCACCATGGGTGCAGCTCTGGCCCAATCGGGGTCCACCGCGGGTGCTGCTGAGCCTTAGCCGGAGGTCACCGTGGACGTTGCTAGGCTCTCGCTGGAGTCCATCGCGGGTGCAGCAGAGCCAGCCCGGTCAGGGGCCACCGCGGGTGCCACTGAGGATGCCGTGGAGGTTCCCTCTCCCCAGTTCGGTTGCCCTCCAGTCAGCCTTCCGGTGGGCAGGCCGCCTCCTGCTTCACCCCCTCTGTCCTGGTGGCTGAGTAATGTGGGCCGGCCGCCAGAAGAATTGACTCCCTGGGTCTGGTGGCCCATGATTTCCGGCAGGCCGCCGGATTCTTTCCACTGGACCTTCTGCTGGGCCTGGGACTCTGGGTGGCCTCCTGAGCCCCAACGCCCGTGGACTTGGGGGGGTTAAATGTGGACCCTGGGCGGGGTATTGTGTTCCCTCCTTTCCTGTTCCCCCTACTTCCCACCTGGGTTCATGTGTTATTATTTTGCCTGTGGGGATTGGGGGGGAGGGGGGGGGAGTCCTTATGATGTTACCATGGGTGTCTGGTATCCACCCCTAGAAGGAGGGGCTCTGTCCCGCGCTCGCCCAGGTGTTCCCTATTTGTCACGCCAGCGGCGTCTGTATTAAAGGAGCTTTTTGCTAGACAGATGCCGCTGGATCATTGTATGTGCTGGATGGCTTTGCTCAGCCATCTAGCCATCACGTCGAGGAAGAATTGCTTCTTTTGCTCGCCTGGATTGCTGGACGTTTTGGGACTGCTCCTCTTGTGAATAAACTGCAAGTGTTTTCTTTGTGTTGCCTTTATGCTGTCCCAGAAGTGTTCCTTTTCCCGGTTTCATCCTGCTTCGCTTCTGGGAGCATTTCCCCCCTGCAGCACCATCGTTACGCTTTGGCTTAGCCCAGTTTACGCTCCCCGCATGTGTGTTGAGCTACTCGCTGTTTTCCCAGCTTCCCCGAGCGCAGCTATCATATCCCTGTTCACTGTAACTGTTCTCTGACTGCTAATAACTGTGTGTGTGGTGAATCCTTGCAGTTAAGTCCTCATCCTTCCTCTCCACCGTGCGTAAAATAGGGCGCACGGGGGAGTTCATGACATGTGACACCAAAATTGTTTTTGTTTTGAATGAAATTAGGTCCAATAATGCACAATGCATGGATGCAAGTTTACTTGGCAGACACTTGGGTTCCTCTGCAACATTTTTGTAATTGGGACTTTGCATCTAACTATTACCATTCTGGAGCTGTAGTGTTGTAAAATTTGGATTGTTGAAATATGCAAATTAGGTCCAATTATGCACAATGCATGGATGCAAGTTCACTTGGCAGATACTTGGGTTCCTCTTTAACATTTTTGTAATTGGGACTTTGCATCTAACTATTACTGGTCTGGAGCTGTAGTGTTGTAAAATTTGGATTGTCACAATATGCAAATTAGGTCCAATTATGCACAATGCATGGATGCAAGTTCACCTGGCAGACACTTGGGTACCTCTGCAATACTTTTGTAATTGGGACTGCGCATCTAACTATAATCATTCTGAAGCTATAGTGTAATAATAAAATTTGGATTGCTGCAATATGCAAATTAGGTCCAATTATGCACTATGCATGGATGCAAGTTCACTTGGCAGACACTTGGATTCCTCTGCAACATTTTTGTAATTGGGACTTTTCCTCTAACTATTACTGTTCTGAAGCTATTGTCATTTGAAAATTTGAGGTCAAACTCTGCGTTTTCCTGCCAAAAATTCTACACGCTCAAAGGGTTAAACATACTGGGTAATTAGGAGGCAGCAGGTCTGTAATCACGCAGGTGTAGTTGATACTCCAGAGCCGGGATGACAGGAACAGGAGGGGAGGGGGAACATGCTCACCTGATCATCACAGTGCCCCCGCCTCAAGGGGCGCCTCCTGGCATCCCACTGGGCTTGCAAGGATGGGCTCAATGGAATGCCCGCACCATCCGATTGTCCAAGATGTAGGACCCTGGAATCCAGGACCTCTCCTCCGGTCCATACACTTTCCAGTTGACCAGGTACTGGCACCCACTACGCCGTCGACGGACATCCAGGATCTTCTCCACCGTGTATGTGGTCTGGCCGTCAATAACCCGGGGGGGAGGTGGGGGATCTGGAGGAGGGCAGAGAGGGCTGATGGAGAGGGGCTTGATGTGGGAGATGTGGAACGTCAGGTGGAGCCGCATTGAAGGTAGGAGGTCCAACCGAACAGTGACGTTGTTGATGATCCGCTTGATGAGGAATGGGCCCCGATAGCGGGAGGAGAGCTTCCGAGACTCCGTCTTCAGCAGGATCTGTTTGGCGGACAGCCAGACCTTCTGTCCCACCGTGTACTTCGGCGTTGGTGCACATTTGTGGTTAGCATACTGTTGATTGTGTTCCGCAGAGCAGAGGAGGGCAGCTCTAGTGGCCCTCCACAGATAGTGACACCGGCGTGCACAGGCCTCCACTGATGGGACGGCAAGGCCCCTCTCTGCCATGGGCAGCAGAGGTGGTGTGTAGCCCATCGAGGCCTCGAACGGTGTAAGCCCAGCAGAGGAGGAGACAGCCAAGTTGTGTGAATACTCCACCCAGGTCAGGTGGGCGCTCCAGGTGGACGGATTGCAGGATGCTACGCACCTTATGGTGGCCTCCAAGGACTGATTGGCATGCTTGGCCTGACCATTGCTTTGCGGATGGTATCCGGATGTCAGGCTGACTGCAGCACCCAAAAAGTGACAGAACGCCTTCCACACCTGGGATGTGAATTGTGGACCCTGGGCCGAGACAATGTCCATAGGTATCTTATGCTGCTGGATCACGTGCTGCATCACCAAATCGGCCGTCTCCATGACAGATGGCAACTTGCGGAGAACCAGGTGGATGGCCTTGGAGAACCGGTCAACAATGGTGAGGATAACGGTGTTGCCTTGGGATGGAGGGAGGCCCGTAACAAAGTCCAGTGCGACCACGGACGACTCGACACCGGGAGGGGATGGAGGAAGCCAGCTGGCGGGGAAGAGTCAGATTTGTTTGCGGTGGAGGTGTGACAGGCCTTGACATACTCCCGCACATCCCTCCTGAGTGTGGGCCACCAAAACACTCTCCTGAGCAGCTCAATCATACAGGAGATGCTGGGATGCTAGGTGAAGAAGCTGGTGTGCCCCCACTTAATCACCTCGTCGCGTAGTGTGGAGGGCACATAAAGCTGGTCAGGCGGACCTCCCTCCGTGATGGGCTCCGATGGCTGGACCTGCTGAACCCTCTGCTCAATCTCCCATGAGACTGTCCCGAGAAAGCAAGAGGAGGGGGGAGACGCAGCAGCTGCGGAGGAAGAGGTGGAGAAGGAGGAGTCGGAAGAGAACTGGTGTGAGAGAGTGTCAGCCTTGGCATTACAGGACCCTGGTTGGCACAAGTTGGAAAGATTAAGTCTATTAAAGAACAGGGCCCACCAAGCCTGCCGTGAATCCAACCGTCTGGCCGATCGAAGATATTCTAAGTTTTTATGATCAGTCCAGACAATGACCAGTTGGCTAGCTCCCTCCAGCCAGTGTCTCCACTCCTCCAATGTCAGCTTAATAGCCAACAGTTTGCAGTCCCCAACATTGCAATTCCTCTCGGCTCGCGTTAGTAGCCGGGAGAAATACGTGCACAGATGGAGCTTCTGGTCGGCGCTGGAGTGCTGGGAGAGGATAGCGCCCACCCACGAATCAGAAGCATCCACCTCAACCATAAACTGTGCTGAAGGATCCACCTGCACCAGGACACGCGCGCTGGCAAAGAGGCCTTTCAGGGTCACAAAAGCCCGTTCAGCGGCCTCGGACCACTTGAATGGGCTTTTGGTCAACGTCAACTGTGTAAGCAGTTGTGCCACCTTAATATAATCACGGATAAATCGGCGTTAGAAGTTGGCAAAGCCCAGGAAACGTTGGAGATCCTTTCTGGACAGGTGTTTGGCCAGTCTGCTACCGCCTTGATTTTCGCCGGATCGGCCTTTAGTGCACCCTCGTCGATGATAAACCCTAGGAATGAAGTTGAGCGAGTGGAAAATTCACACTTCTCCGCTTTCATGAAAAGCTGATTCTCCAGCAGCCACTTTAGGATGGACTGAACATGGACTACATGCTCTTCCAGCGTGGAGGAAAAAATCAAAATGTTGTCCAAATACACAAAAACAAACTGGTTCACCATGTCCCGTAAGACATCATTAATTAACCGTTGGAAGACAGCAGGGGCATTGGTCAGCCCAAATGGCATAACCAAATATTCAAAATGGCTCAGCGGTGTTTTAAATGCCGTCTTCAACTCGTCTCCTTCACGAATGCGGACCAAGTGGTATGCATTATGGAAGTTGAGCTTGGTGAAGTAGCGCACCTGTTGGATTACCCTTACGGGTAATCGCGTTAAGGTCACGGTAATCAATGCACAGCCGCAATGTCCCATCCTTTCTCCCAATAAAAAAGAACCCAGTGCCGAGAGGGGTGAATGATGGACGAATAATGCTGGTGCTGAGGGAGTCTTTTATGTAGGTCTCCATCGCCTCTCTCTCCGGCCCAGATAAACTGTAGAGCCAGCTGGATGGCAGCCACGCACCCGGAAGGAGGTCGATAGCACAGTCATAGTCCCAATGAGGTGGTAAAGATAGGGCCCTGGACTTGCTAAAGACCTCCCCTAAGTCATGATAGACCTCGGGCACGGAGCTGAGATCCACCGGCACAGCTGGAGGGGAGGCGACTGGGAGAGAGGGCGAGCATGGGGCTGATTGGAGACACGATGAGAGACAAAAAGGACTCCAGGATGAAACGGAGCCCTGACTCCAGTTTATAATTGGATTGTGAATGTGGAGCTGTGGATATCCCAGAATCATGGAGGTGGTCGATTGAGGCAGGACATAAAACTGAACAGTCTTGTGGTGATTACCGGACAAAATGTCTGAAATGGGCTCAGTTTGTTCGGTAATCGCCGTGATGCTGCTGCGTGAGACCGCTGAGACAGTCAAGGGTGTTGGGACACTTCTGGTGGGTATCTGAAATTTCTGGACCATGGCCTGTTGAATGAAATTTTGCTCCGCTCCTGAGTCAATTAGGGCGGAGGTTTTGAACTTGGCCCCCAGTAACTGGATGAGGACTGGGAGTTCAACATGGCTGGGAGAATTTTGCGAAGGCCCTCCCGCCAGACCCTCCACGGTGATTGGCGGGCCGGGTCTTTCGGGCCAAATTGGGCATTTCGATATTGTGTGGCCAGGGACTCTGCAATAAATACACCCCCCCGCCCTCTTGCGACGCCGGTGTTTCCTCGGAGTCAGACGAACCCTACTGAGGTCCATTGGCTCCAGCAGAACAGCCAGCAGAACAGCATCAGAGGCTGGGAGGACCGGTCGTGGAGCGAGCGGGGAAGCAGCGGCTTTCTGCTCCCTTGCACACTCCCTAAACCGGTTATCCAGAGCCACTGCCTGTGCAATAATCTCATCCAGAGAGGAGGGGGACACGCGGATAGCCAGCTCATCATGGAGGTGCGTATCCAGGCCCCAGAGGAAGGCGCTGCGCAGGGCAACATCATTACATCCAGAGTCTGCTGCGGCAACCCGGAACTCAACAGAGAAATTGGCTACAGACCGGTCCCCCTGTTGGAGTCCCATCAGATGGCTAACACTCACTCTCCGTATGATCAAAAGCCTTGGAGAATTTCCGCACAAACCACTCATGAGTGTATAGGGGCCTGTCCGGGCTGCTCAAGACGGACTGTGAATGAATGAATGAATGAATCTTTATTTCAGATAGATTAAAAGTAGAGATTAAAAAAGAAACAGAATAATATAACAAAGGGGGAAAGAAAATCCAACAAGGTCAAATTAGACAATAACTCCTCTGATTATACAGTTCAACATAAGTTATCCGAAATGGGTGATGGCTGAAGCCCCAGCTTATATTGCCCACCCATATTCCATCCAAGAATTCAAAAGAAAAACAAAACAAGAGCGATTACAATTCAGAACATAGCTAAAACAAAATGTGACAAAAAAACTAAGCAACAACACAACACAGACTGGATATGACAATCCTTATATGATTTTATATGTCATCTTGTATATATGTTTGGAGTATTTCTTCTTTTAGTTTTTGTTTAAATTGTCCAAGCGTTGTACATGATTTTAATTCAGGTCCAAAATCGTTCCATAATCTGACTCCTTGCACTGAAACACAGTGTTGCTTGGTGGTAGTTCTCACTGAAGGTTTTTGAAATATGCATGTTCCTCTGAAATGATATTGTTTCTCCCTTATTTGGAACAACTTTTGGATATTTGTGGGAAGTGATAGATTCTTCACTTTAAACATTATTACTGCAGTTTTAAAGTCAACCAGATCTTTCAACTTGAGAGCTTTTAATTTAAGAAAAAGTGGGTTTGTTGGTTCCCTGTAAGCAGCTTTGTTTATTATTCTAATAGCTCTCTTCTGAAGCATAAAGACTGGATATGTTTGTTTTATATGTATTTCCCCATACTTCAGTACAATATGTCATGTATGGGAGTATTAATAAATGATACAAGGTATATAGTGTAGGCTGATTCAGCAAATATTTCACTCTGTGTAGTATTGCAATTGATTTGGATATTTTACCTTTAATATAATTAATATGTGACTTCCAACACAGTTTATTATCAATTATTACTCCAAGAAATTTAGTTTTGGATACCATTTCAATCTCTACACCATTTACACTGAGTTTAGATACTGAGTTGTTGTGATGGTTGTTAAAAACTATAAATTTTGTCTTACTTAAATTGAGCGTTAATTTGTTTGAATCAAACCACAGTTTAAGCTTTCCTAATTCCTTTCCGAGTGTATCCAAAAGTTGTTCCAAATTGCTTCCACTGCATAATAAATTAGTGTCATCGGCAAACAATATTAAATCCATTTTTTCCGAAACTTTACATATATCATTTATATACATATTGAATAACAATGGCCCCAAAACTGAACCCTGTGGGACTCCACAAGTAACCTTCAGTAACTGAGTTTTTGTTACCAACACATACATACAGATATCTATTCTTTAAGTAACTACATAACCAGGACAGTGCTACCCCCCTAATACCACAATTTTGTAGTTTCTTTAATAATAAATTATGATCCACTGTATCAAATGCTTTTTTAAGATCCAGGAATACCCCAACTGAATACTCTTTATTTTCAACGGCAGTTGATATTTTTTTCTATAAATTCCATTAGAGCAAATGCAGTTGTCCTCTCGTGTCTGAACCCATATTGCTGCTCACACAATAAATTATTCTTCAGTATGAAGTTGTCAATTCTCTCATAGAATATTTTTTCAAGTATCTTGGAAAATTGCGGCAATAGTGAAATTGGTCTATAGTTTGAGAATTCCCGTCTGTCACCCGTCTTGTATATCGGAATTACTTTAGCTATTTTCATTGCATTGGGAAATATACCTGTTTGGAGAGACAGGTTACAGATATACATGTCAGTGGTTTCACTAAGCATTCAATAATAGTTTTGACTAAGAGCATGTCAATACCATCACAGTCCGTAGATGTTTTACTTTTAAAGGATTTAACAATTTCAATGACCTCTCTCTCGTCTGTGTTCTTTATGAAAATGGAGTCTTTTATAGCAGTGTTTTTGCTTATTGTATCACCTGTAGGCGCCGTAATGGGTATTTCTCGAGCCAAATTAGGACCAATGTTAACAAAAAAGTTATTAAATTCATCTGCAGGTGAAACTGCATTCACACTCTGAGTCGTTTTATTATTGTTTGAAAAATTGGTTGGGTAGCTTGTATTTCTGTTTTTATTTCCAAGAATATTAAGTATTGTCCATGTATTTTTAATATTGTCTGTTTTTCTCCAGTTCTTTACTGTAATAGTGTCTTTTACTACATCTTATTATATATGTTAACTTATTTTTGTATGTTTTATACCGCTGCTCTGCTTCTTTTGTCTTATTTTATTTTAGTTTATATAATAAATTTTTCTTTTTACACACCTTTTGTAATCATTTGGTTAACTATGGCTTATCGACAATTTTATGTTTAAGCTTTTTCTTTACTAATGGAAATTTTTTTTCATAAAGAGTGGTTACAATGTTTATAAATGTGTCGTAGGCTTCATTTACATCTGATACATAGACTTTTGTCCAGTCTTGCTTCAGCAAGTCTTCTTTAAAAGAACTGATTGTATTTTGTGATTTGTATCTGAACGATTTTAATATTCTTTCTGTATTGGCCCCCGTGTGGCCATGGATAAGTGCAAAGGTTGGCAAGTGGTCACTTATATCATTTATCAATAATCCACTTTCTATTTTCTTATCAATAATATTAACAAACAGGTTGTAAATAAGTGTAGCAGTGTGAACTGTGATTCTACTGGGATTTGTTATTGTGGGATATAGACTTATGCTGTACATAGAATTCATGAACTCTGTAATTACATTTTGTTGATATGGATTTAGTAAATCAATATTGAAATCTCCACTGTGCCCACTTAAGCGCCCGGTCCCGCAACAACAAGGTCATGAAGTGGATTTTAGCTGAATCATCCCTATACTCCCCTTCCACCACCTGCTGAAAATAAAGCCGGCAGTGGAGCAGGAACCCTTTGCATCCCCCCACCTCCCCCCATAGGGGGCAGGTGAAGGAAAAGAAATGTTCCTGCAGATGGCAGAAACTGCCGGAGCAGCAGGTGCAGGGGAGGTGCCGCACAAGGAAGCTGACACAAGTGCTCAGCAATAGTGGTCAATTGCTGGGTGAAGGTTTCAAACTGGTCAAATAAGAACATGACCCGGTGTTCCGTGGTTTCCAAACGCCAGAGTGCCGACTGTTCGCCCGGCTGAGCCTTGATCTTGGCTGGATCATTCTGTCATAATTCAGGACAAGAGAGGCTCAAAAGCAGAGCAGCCACAGCGAATGAACACTCAGACTCAGATGTACAAAGTTTACCAGCTCATTGTGAAAAACAAAACCTAAAACACAAATCTAAATAGAAGTGCACAACTAAGGAAAAGAGCAACACAAAAATGCACACTTAAAGGGCCTATATCATGCAAAATCGACTTTTTTGAGCTTTTAAGCATGTTATAATGTTAATTCCTCACCAAAAACACCCCCAAAGTGGTATTTTGCTCCATTCACGCATCTCTGAGTATTCCTCCTCAACCCTGCTCTCTGAGCTGCTGCTCCGCCCTGTCCCTGATAATGACTGGGTCCCCACATTCATACGTATGAACGTGGGTGAGCCGCCCACTCCAGGAAGTGCCTGTGCTGCCAGCACCGCCCCCAGGCTAACGCACACACCCACTTTCTCCGCGCAGCTAACGGAGCGGTGATCGGCAAAACTCTTTCACTTTAGCATTGACGCTATGAAGAAGTAGTTCCTCTCGCACCTAATCTGCTCAGTGACAACAACTGTTTGCTTTTTTACGTAAGACAATGTCTTCTAAGATTTTGTGGGCGGAACCCAGCAACACGCTGCAGCAGCTGGCTCAGGGGTTACGTCATGAAATGGGCGGCAGCCACAAGAAGGAGAGGCTGAGCTTCAGAGATTGAGGCATCTTACTTCTGGGTTGGAAAAGTAGCTCGCGAAAATAACTCATATTTCATAAGAAATTCATTCTCCAGTGTACCAAAGGTAATATATTATCACATACATGCATATAGTTTACTCTGAAAGGCTTAAAATAGCATCTCCTTCTCGGTTATGTTTGTGGTATATTTTCTTGCTTCATCATTTGTTTCTGAGTTGGCTTTTATTTTGACAGTGCCATTTGTTTACTTCCGTTCCAGCACAGTTCATCCTTATTGTTCACGGCTGTTCCTCATTAGTTTGTTACGTTCATCCTTATTTATTGGTGTCACTCAGTTATTCCTTTGTTGGGTCCTAAGAAGTCATTAAATTGTTTGTGAGTAGTTCTGTTTTGTGTTCACACATACTCTTACCATTTTTGCTGTTTGGGTTTCCTCCCCCAGCAAACTATTTTACAGCTGTTGTGGTTTATTTTGCTGTTTTCAGCTCTCACGTTGCATTTATTTTGCAATAAATTATGTTTCAACTTCGCCCTGCAAGTGAGTCTGTTCATCTGCCCCAGAGAGGTGCTTATGACACAAAACACAAGACCGATACAATATTTTGGAAGGAATACTTCAAGGATCTCCTCAATCCCATTGACACGCCTTCCATAGTGGAAGCTGAGCATGAGGACATGGGGAATGACTTGTCCATGACTGGAGCCAAGGTTGCTGAAGTTGTCAAAAAAATCTTCAGTGGCAGGGCCCCATGGGGGGATGAGATTTGCCCTGAGTACCTCAAGGCTCTGGATGTTGTAGAGCTGTCCTCATTCACACATCTCTGAAACAATGTGTGGAAGTTGGGAACAGTACCTTTGGCATGGCAAACTGGGGTGGAGCTTCTCCTCTTTAAGAAAGGGGATCGGAGGGTGTGTTCCAACTTCAGAAGGATCACACTCCTTAGCCTCCATGGGAAAGTCTATACCAAGGTACTGGAGAGGAGAGTCTGGTCGAACCTTAGATTCAGGAGGAACAATGTGCTTTTTATCCTGGTTGTGGGACATTGGACCAGTCAGTCTGCATGTGTTTTGTGGACTTGGAGAAAGCATTCAACTGCATCCCTCGTGGTTTCTTGTGGGGGGTGCTTCGGGACTATGGGATCTCAGGCTTGTTGCTATGAGGTATTCAGTCTCTATATGACTACTGCAGTAGTTCAGTTTGTATTACAAACAATCAGTTGGACTCATTCCCAGTGAGAGGTGGTCTCCATGAGGGCTGCCCTTTGTCACCAATCCTGTTTTTTATGGACTGGATTTTTAGGCGCAGGAACGGAGGGTGTCATATTTGCTGACCACAGGATCTCATCTCTGCTGTCTGTAGATGATCTGGACCTGTTGGATTCATTCAGCAATGACCTACAGGTCTTGCTGGAGTGGTTTGCTACTGAGGCTGCTGGGATGAGAATCAGTACCTCCCAGTCAGAGTCCGTAGTTCTCAGCCAGAAAAGGGTGGATTGTCCTCCCAAGGTTAGGGTTAAGCTCCTGCCCCAGTTGGAGGAGTTCAAGTATCTTGGGGTCTTATTGAAGAGTGAAGAGACAGTGGAATGGGAGACTGACGCATGGATTAGAGCAGCATGTGCAGTGATAATAATAACTAGAAAATTCCAGCAGAAATTTTGAGTGTGCTGCTACTGCCCGCTGATCGTGGCTTCAAGTTTGAGGACCTAATGCAAGCCTAAAAATGTTAGGATCAAAGTAGAAATAGCTCAGTGTTATACGAAGTTAGCATAAAGATGCTAAATATAAGCCTAAAATGTAAAAAATGCTCTTACATGCTAAAAATAGCATTATATCTAAAAATATTAGCATAAAAGTAGAAATAGCTTAATGTTGCGGGAGGTTAGCTTAAAGATGCTAAATGTAAGCTTAAAACTGAAAAAATGTTAGCTTGTATGCTAAAACAGCCTAGTCTTGAAAAACATTAGCATAAAAGTAGAAATAGCTTAATGCTGCATAAGGTAGCTTAAAGATGCTAAGTGCAATCTTAATTCTTTGAAAAAAGCTAGCTGAAAGGGTAAAATCCCAAAATGTTGCAGCAAAAGACTAGCTAATTCAATATAAATGGGTTTTTATTTTGAAAAACCACTGTATTTCAAAGTGTTTGTTCCAATATCCATCGGTAAATAAAATGGTAGTGATAGCACCTCACATTCAAATTGGAGCAAAACCACACTTTAATGCCATTAATTTTGGGGGGCTTTTATTTTGAAAGTCTGTATAACATCCTGTTGTGTGTGGGTTACATTCATCCTTGCTACAGGTTGAAGTTAATATAATAGAAAATGAGAGATGTAGTCACCAAATGATGAAGCAAAGTACTGACAAATTCAATAAAAAGGAGCTTTTATTATGAACCCCCCCCCCCCCCCCCCCTGTATTTAATGGTTGTGTGGTTGTCCAGTGGCTGTCATGAAGTAACATGGTAGTGATAGTGCCTCACATATGCCAATTTTGACAAAATGACGCACTGTTTAAGGCCTTACTTTTGGGGGGAGCTTTTATTTTGAAAGTCTTCACAAATCCTGTAGTCAGTACTTCATCACTCTGACTGAGTGGCTGAAGGTTGTATCAAATGTCAATCATAAAGTAAATCATAAATTAATCATAAAGTAAGGACACTGAAGTCTGCTGATTGAATAGGCCTCTTTCATGTTTCCGCCCATCTTCACCATCTTCCTAAGGGACCTCAAGGACAACCATCTCACTTCTCTGAGACTGATGAAAGGAAGAGTTGCCAAATCTCTCCTGAAAGCTTATTATGACTTGAACATTTTCAACAACCTCCCTGACCTCTAGACTGAATGGTGAATGTACTTATTTAATTTAATTTCAATTTAATTTATTTATTTTTACTGTCCACCTTATTCCCGGGGGTGCCGCTGCAGGAACGATTATGGGCGGAGCTTTCGGTTTCGGCTGACCTAGTCTTAAATCAGTTAGTAAGAGTGGAGTAGCAGGGGCATTTAAAATAGCGTTTTTAAAAGTTTTTCAAACTCATTTTAATGTATAGTCCACATACATGTTTTGCACTCAATTGGCAGCTAATTTCAGCACTTGTAGTTTTTGTATTTTTGAATGTTTTTGTGTAGTTCTGGTACTTGCTGCTGTTGGTGGTGTGAGGCTCCTCACAGATAAGCACAGCTAAATCTGTGGCTCCAACAGCAATGAGTAGATCATGCACTGAAAACTAAAGGATTGTTCGTGTGATCGGTGGTACAGACACAGCACCACCAGGTATGTTTTCACTTGTATGAATGTCACAGATCTGATGTTTTACTCTGAATTTAAAACGCCCAAGCACGGTGTTGTGGGTCTTTGTGGCTCTGACTAGACTCTATGTCTGCTCTGAGGTAAATTTGATTATGGCCAACATATTTTAACAAAATGCAGCTGACTTTATTGCGGTGGAAACATTGATATATCTCAGAGCTTTTATTTGTTTACAGCGTTAGCATGTTAGCAGCAGAGCTAACTAATAGAGATATTGTCCACTTTTTAAGGTCATCTTCTCATCCCTCCATAAGTCGTGGGATGTGGTATGATTATATTACTGTTTTTGAGGTGCAAAAGGCCATGTTCCTGCGTTCCTGCATTTTTGATGCCAAAATCATTGTTTTTTAACAAGGAAAACTGTCCCGTTTCAGTGACAATACGTTCTAAGCTAGTGCCAGAAGTTTATTTACCTTTTTGTTCTTATTAAAGACAAAAATAGAAAGGAGATGTTTTTACCTTCTTTACATGTTTCAATTGTTCACTGCAGCCTTCGTCGGAAGTGTCAGCTGATTGCTGCAGGTGTCATTTTATCAGCTGACTTTCGTAGGTGGGGCCAGCCCAGCAGACCTGTCAGATCCATCGAGCCGGCCCCGCTTTCCGCCGTCTGATGGTCTCTGGAGAATGTGGTCCCAGGTGTGGGAAAGCATAAAGGCCCCCTCATCCCGGTTCATGGTGTCTTTTCCCCGCTTCCTGATTTCTATGGCCTCCTTGAGCCAGCATTTGTGTCTGTTGCTCTCCGATCCAATAATTTGTGCGTTGTCCCAGTCCATTATGTGATGATTTCTTTTGTAGTGATCTGATATTGCTGATTTTAATGTTTCTTGTTCTGACTTTTTGTGATCTTGTGAGTCGTCCTTGTGTTTCCTTCTCACATTCCTTCTGGTGTTCTTTTTTCCTTGTAATGAATGATCTTCCAGTTTCTCCAATGTAGGTTTTGTTGCATGATCTACATGATATTTCATATATTACATTGCATTTTTTGTCTTGTTCCATTTTGTCCTTGGGGTGTACTAATAACTGTCTTAATTTTTTGTGTGGTTTTACTGCTGTGTTTATTTTGTATTTTTTCCATGATCCTTTGAATTGGTTCCGGGAAAAGATAGCATGAACGGGGATGAGGGGGCCTTTATGCTTTCCCACACCTGGGACCACATTCTCCAGAGACCACCAGACAGCGAAAAGCGGGGCCGGCTCGGTGGATCTGACAGGTCTGCTGGGCTGGCCCCGCCTACGAAAGTCAGCTGATAAAATGACACCTGGCAGCAATCAGCTGACACTTCTGATGAAGATTGCAGTGAACAGTTGAAACATGTAAAGAAGGTTAAAATATCTCCTTTCTATTTTTGTCTTTAATAAGAACAAAAAGGTAAATAATTAAAAGAAGACAAAATGAACCTACTTGAGCAAGTACCAGAAGTTGCTACCATAATTCACGCAAGGCATCATGGGGCCTAAGAATAAGGTGGATACATTAGAAACATTTTGAATTCAACATGTTTTTATTAAAAAAAAAAAAAAAAAAAAAAAAAAAAAAAAATATATATATATATATAAAATTGTATAAAGGTTTATGTAGCTTAAAGTTTGAACTTGCTTTTGAAGCACTCATTGTTATAGTTCTGTACCTTTGTAACCCTTTTGTTAGAGCTAGAGTCTGAACGGTATTCTGACAATTTTAGTTGTTGGCCTATATGCATTTTATTCAGATCTTTTAATCAGTTTATTCACATGTTAAATATAGTTCTTAATACAAACTCATTAAATGTTTACTTGTGTATTACCTGTAAAGAACAGTCATGTATTAGCAGTAAAACATTTTATTCTTTTTAAAACTGTTTAGAAAAAAAAATCACATCAAATAAAAATTAATTACAGTAGGGCAAAAATTTTTTTAGTCAGCCACCAATTGTGCAAGTTCTTCCACTTAAAAGATGAGAGAGGTCTCCAATTTTCATCATAGGTATACCTCAACTATGAGAGACAAAATGAGAAAAAAAAAATCCAGAAAATCACACTGAAGGATTTTTAATGAATTAATTGGTAAATTCCTCGGTAAAATCTCATCTCTCGGCGCCACACCAGTCGGCTGCCTTTTGCAACAGCGGCTCGATTCCGAGTTTTTTTTTCCCTTCCTCTCTCTTTTGATCACTTTTTTTTTTTTTTTTTTTTTCACCCCACTTATATCACGGACACACAGATCGTCCCAAATGTCTCCTGAGCCGGTGGACGGAGCCACTGTTTATAGCAGGATTCGATACAACAGGGAAGAGCTGCTAGCATTTAACCGCCACCCGGTCCCACTGGAAAAACTCGACATACCGAGAGAACTGAGGCGAAAACGCCGCGGCTGCCGGGCTGGAGTAAGGTGGAGGACAAAAAATATAAGGTACAGACCCTCCCTTCCATCTGTTGTCATGGGAAATGTACGGTCGATACTGGGAAAGTTAGATGAGCTAGCGGCTATCTCCCGTTATGATAGCACTTACCGGGAGTGCTCTCTCCTTTTGTTTACTGAGACGTGGCTAACTGAACTAGCAGCAGATGCTAACATTGAGCTGGAGGGTTTTCACATGATACGAGCTGACCGAACACCAGACAGTGGCAAAACTAGGGGCGGTGGAGTGATAATGTATGTTAACAACAACTGGTGCAGACCGGGACATATCACTGTTAAACAACGACACTGCAGCAAAGACATTGAGTTGCTAGCTGTTAGCATGAGGCCTACATATCTCCCGAGAGAACACTCACACGTGATCTGCATTGTTGTTTATGCAAATCCGACGGCGAATGCTGGGACAGCGCGTGACGTCATCCATTCAGTAACCAGCAGGCTGCAGACAGAACACCCAGATGTTCTTCTCCTCATCTCAGGCGATTTCAACCACGTTTCACTGTCTCCCATTCTGCCCACTTTCACCCAGTATGTCACATGCCACACTAGAGACAATAAAACACTGGATTTGTTCTACGCAAACACTAAGGAGGCGTACACCTCATCACAACTCTCCCCACTTGGGAGATCGGATCACAACTTGGTTCATCTCCGACCGGTGTACAAACCCCTAGTGCACAGACAACCTCCGGCCATGCACACTGTGGAGTTATGGTCTGAGGAGACAATGGACACTCTAAAGGACTGTTTTGAAGCCACTGCCTGGAAGCAGCTCTGCGATCCACATGGTGAGGACATCGATGGCCTCATTCACACCTTCACGGCCTCACCTCAGCTTCTGTGTGGACAAATCCGTTCCCACCAAGACCATACGGCGTCACTCAAACAACAAACCCTGGATCAACCCTGAGATAAAAACACTTCTGAGAGAGAAGAAGAGGATCTTCAGGTCGGGGAACAGGGAGATGCTGAAGTCCGTACAGAGGGAGCTGAGGAGAAAGATCAGAGAAGGCAAGGACAGCTTCAGGAAGAAGATGGAGGACAAGCTGCAACAGAGCGACATCAGCGGGGTCTGGAGAAACCTCAAAACCATCTCGGGGCTCCAGAATACCTCCCCCCAGGCCACGGGGGGCAGGGAGTGGGCGAACAACCTGAATCTGTTTTTCAATAGATTTGACCAACCGCCCTCCCCCCTGTCTGCACAACAACCACTGCTGCCTCTAAGAAATCAAGTCCTGCTACCCACTCCCCACTCCACCGACACCCCCCCCACTCCCAACACACAGCCCCCCATCCTGACCCTGACCAAGACCCAGGTGAGGACGGAGCTGAGGAAGATCAAGGCGAGGAAGGCGTCGGGACCGGACGGCATCAGCGCAAAGCTCCTCAAGTCCTGTGCAGACCAGCTGTGTGGGATTGTGACATATATCTTCAACATGAGCCTGAAACTGGGGAGGGTACCACAGCTGTGGAAAACATCTTGTGTGGTACCTGTACCAAAAACTTCCCACCCCAAAGACCTGAACAGCTTCAGACCGGTGGCCTTGACGTCCCACTTGATGAAGACCCTGGAGAGACTGCTCCTTGCTCATCTCCGCCCCCTGGTGGAACCAGCGATGGATCCACTCCAGTTCGCCTACCAGCATGGCATTGGGGTGGAGGATGCGGTGATCTTCCTCCTTCACCGTTCTCTGTCCCACCTGGAGAAGCCCGGGAATATGGTGAGGATCATGTTCTTTGACTTCTCCAGTGCTTTCAACACCATCCAACCGATGATCCTGAAGGACAAGCTGCTGCGCGCAGGGGTGGACCAGCACCTGTCATCATGGATCCTGGACTACCTCACGAACCGGCCTCAGTTTGTGAGAACCCGGGACTGTGTTTCCGACACGATCATCAGTAGCACGGGGGCCCCCCAGGGAACGGTGCTGGCTCCCTTCCTGTTCACTCTTTATACTGCGGACTTCTCACACAACACAACACATTGCCATCTACAGAAGTTCTCTGATGACTCTGCGATCGTTGGTCTCATCTCCAGCGGAGATGAAGCTGAGTACAGAGGGCTTATCCAGGACTTTGTGGACTGGTGCCATCGGAACTGCCTCCAGATCAACGCGAGGAAAACTAAGGAGCTGGTGGTGGACTGCCGCAGGCATGGGCAGCCCCTCACAGCACCAGTAAATATACAGGGAACAGACATCGAGATGGTGACATCCTACAAGTACCTGGGTATTTATCTGAACAATAAACTAGACTGGTCACACAATACTGACGCACTCTACAAGAAGGGACAGCGCAGGCTGTTCCTGCTGAGGAGACTCAGGTCTTTTGGTGTACAAGGGGCGCTGCTGAAGTCATTCTATGACACGGTGGTGGCATCAGCCATCACTTTTGGAGTGGTCTGCTGGGGCAGTGGCATTACTGCAGCCGATAGGAAGAGACTGAACAAACTGATTAAGAAAGCTAGCTCTGTCCTGGGGCAACGCCTTGATCCGATGGAGGAGATAGGAGAGAGAAGGACGGTGGCTAAACTGTCATCTCTGCTGGAGTCCGAGTTCCACCCTATGCAGGACATACTGGATGCACTGAGGAGCTCATTTAGCAGCAGACTACATCATCCCAGGTGCACAACCGAGAGGTTTCGTAGGTCCTTCCTACCAACGGCTGTCAGACTGTACAACCTAAGCAGGGCTGCTCGCAGAGATAGCAAAAAGACGTAACAAACTAATAGTTTTTTGAATGCAAAAGATGCAATAGACTTACACAATGGTCCTCTCCGGCATACAACTAGGAACATACCGGTCGCTATGGAGGGTGAGAATATGTATGGGCACATAATCATACCATGTAGGATAACTAAATAGACGGTTATGCTGTTTCATCCCACCTAGCAACAATGCTCTGCACTGTGTGTGTTTATATATTTACATATTTATTCCATCTAGCTACAATGCTCAGCACTGGGTGTGTTTATATTTATATATCTATATATTTATTCCATCTAGCTACAATGCTCAGCACTGGGTGTGTTTATATTTATATATCTATATATTTATTCCATCTAGCTACAATGCTCCGCACTGTGTTTTTATATATCTACATATTATTCCATCTAGCTACATTGCTCCGCACTGTGTGTGTTTATATACTTGCATATTTATTCCACCTAGCTGCAATGCTCCGTACTGTGGGTGTTTATATATTTACATATTTATTCCATCTAGCTACAATGCTCCGCACTGTGTGTTCATATATTCATATATTTATTCCATCCAGCTACAATGCTCTGCACTGTGTGTCTGTGTGTGTGTGTGTGTGTATATATATATTTTATAGTAATATGTACATATGTGTATTAGCTGCTCTTGCTTGCTTGTTTTTTTTTTTTTTTTTTTTTTTCTTGCCTTCTGATTGTTGCTCTGAGTGTTGCTATCCCTGTGCTGTTGCAATCCTGGAATTTCCCCGTTGTGGGACTAATAAAGGCTTATCTTATCTTATCTTATCTTAAAATAAGTATGTGGTCACCTACAAACAAGCAAGATTTCTGGCTCTCACAGACCTGTAACTTCTTCTTTAAGAAGCTCCTCTGTCCTCCACTCGTTACCTGTATTAATGGCACCTGTTTGAACTCGTTATCAGTATAAAAGACACCTGTACACAACCTCAGTCAGACTCCAAACTCCACTATGGCCAAGACCAAAGAGCTGTCAAAGGACACCAGAAACAAAATTGTAGACCTGCACCAGGCTGGGAAGACTGAATCTGCAATAGGTAAGCAGCTGGGTGTGAAGAAATCAACTGTGGGAGCAATTATTAGAAAATGGAAGACATACAAGACCACTGATAATCTCCCTCGATCTGGGGCTCCACGCAAGATCTCACCCCGTGGGGTCAAAATGATCACGAGAACGGTGAGCAAAAATCCCAGAACCACACAAGGGCACCTAGTGAATGACCTGCAGAGAGCTGGGACCAAAGTAACAAAGGCTACCATCAGTAACACAGTATGCCGCCAGAGACTCAAATCCCGCAGTGCCAGACGTGTCCCCCTGCTTAAGCCAGTACACGTCCAGCCCTGTCTGAAGTTTGCTAGAGAGCATTTGGATGGTCCAGAAGAGGACTGGGAGACTGTCATATGGTCAGATGAAACCAAAATAGAACTTTTTGGTAAAAACTCAACTTGTTGTGTTTGGAGGAGAAAGAACACCATACCTACTGTGAAGCATGGGGGTGGAAACATCATGCTTTGGGGCTGTTTTTCTGCAAAGGGACCAGGACGACTGATCCGTGTAAAGGAAAGAATGAATGGTGAGATTTTGAGTGAAAACTCCTTCCATCAGCAAGGGCATTGAAGATGAAACGTGGCTGGGTCTTTCAGCATGACAGTGATCCCAAACACACCGCCCGGGCAATGAAGGAGTGCCTTCGTAAGAAGCATTTCAAGGTCCTGGACTGGCCTAGCCAGTCTCCAGATCTCAACCCCATAGAAAATCTTTGGAGGGAGTTGAAAGTCCGTGTTGCCCAGCGACAGCCCCAAAACATCACTGCTCTAGAGGAGATCTGCATGGAGGAATGGGCCAAAATACCAGCAACAGTGTGTGAAAACCTTGTGAAGACTTACAGAAAACGTTAGACCTCTGTCATTGCCAACAAAAGGTATATAACAAAGTATTGAGATGAACTTTTGTTATTGACCAAATACTTATTTTACCGAGGAATTTACCAATTAATTCATTAAAAATCCTTCAATGTGATTTTCTGGATTTTTTTTTCTCCTTTTGTCTCTCATAGTTGAGGTATACCTATGATGAAAATTGGAGACCTCTCTCATCTTTTAAGTGGAAGAACTTGCACAATTGGTGGCTGACTAAATACTTTTTTGCCCCACTGTATTTACAAAAAATTTAACTGTTAAGTGTTCCCTTGATCGCCTTTCATTTACAAATATATACACACAAATAATTTACAGATTTGCATTCTTCAGTGCTAGTATACAGTAATTCACACATTCGGGAATTAAAATGTTGCTTGTTTGCCGTTATACCCCCTTTACACAGTGGTGGAGATCACTGAGAGATCTGGCCAGTTTTTGATATCTCAATGATCTTCAGTGATCTCCACAGTCACCACGGCCTCCTCAAAGTTTTGACTCAGTCCAAAACACACAAGGATCTCTTAAACGATCTCAAATATCAAAAATTGGTCCAGTTTATCAATGATCTCTGTGTTGTGTAACAGGGCCCTTAGCATTTAGCTATCTGGAGATATATATGTACCAAAATAGAAGATGTCTAATTTTTGTTTCATCTCATTAATCTTTTCATCATCCCTACAGACTTTCAATAGTGATGTCCTCCTCAGTGTCAGTAATAAAATCACACCAGCTCAGTCCAGTCACCACCAACTGACCTTGAACTTGCCAGTAGTACTTGTGTTTTTTTTTTTTAGTTTTGTCTGGCCATTTACAGCTCTAACATGCCCTGCCTCTGAAATGTTAGAGATGCTCGGACATTTAACTTCAGCAAGCCCAATACAAGAAGCTCCATTTGGGTCACACACTTTTGCACCTGGGCTGGCACCAAGGTATGGAGCATCAGGATGTATGACAAAGCCACAGGGTGATACATTTACATTCATGATTTTTGAATATTGTTCCAGCACCTGAGGTTCACGTTCAAGGCCTCTTTTCATTGCGGAAGTTTGTTGTACTCCCTTCAGGATTCTTGCTGCCAGTGCCTGACTGGAGGACTCCCCTCGGACATGACAAACCTCATAAAATCTACAGGCTGTAACATTTCTTTCCATAATGGACATTTAGACTGCTCTCTGGTGCTTTCCTCTATCAAAGCTGCTATCTCATGTGTCACAGTGAGGCTCTCCAAATGGAAGTACTGATGACAATTTGGAACAAAGTTTAAGGTGGTGGACAATTTAGAGTCCTCAACAGGCAGTCTAGGGAATGCAGGGGCATCTTGGTGGACACTGTGACTTGCTGCTGCAACAGGAAGCCACTGATATGACAGAGGTGAACCGCATCGCACAGGTCCAAACCTTGAATCAACCAGTGAAAGTTCAGAAAAGTCAGGCAACACTGAGGATAGCAGGGGTTGAGGTCTGGGTTGTTTTAGTTTTTCCCCAAGGGCAAACACTGAAGGGTCAGGAAGGGCTCCTGAAACAGAGTAAGTACAACAGAAACCTTAAAAATTCTTCACTGATTATCTTCCAAGTTTAAACTTGTAAATAGACGAATAAATAAATCAAGTTAAATGATCCATGATTATAATCGATAGTAGCAGTATAACAGATGAATACTGATCTGTGGGCTATACAGATAATACCCTCCGCACACACATTGCCATCCAGGAGTGGTAAATTTTAATAATCCTAATGATTAAAATTTGTTGTGAAGTTAATTGAACAGGCGAGATGCAACGAGCTGGAAGGGTACAAGGTTTTATTTCCTCCAACATATTGAAACGTGCTTTGTAGCTCAGTGAGCTACTGCGCTCTGAGGCATGTATAGCAAGCTCTTTTATACACGTTATACAGACAAAGAGAATGCATGGCACATTAGCATAGTGATATACAGTACATATCAGTCAATACATATTAACGTGACCAGCTGGCGCCCGGATGTCCTCTCCCTCATCCATGGATGTATACACAACAGTCCATTGTTCTGATTGCCCCCTGGGGCTCTCTGTCCGTATGTAAATTGTCCTCCGTTTCCTCCAGCCCTGTTGAGTGTGAAATAGTGTCAGTCTGCACCAGACGGCTCCCCCCAGAACACTCAGAAGGGGCTGTGACACCCCCCCACGCCCCGTTGTTTGGGCTCCAGCTCTGGTAGAACTGTCCTGCTGTAGAGGAGTGTCGGAGGGCATGCCAGTCCGTGGGGGGGTCGGGGGAGGGGTGGAAAAGACAGTGTGCTCCGCTCTGAGTTCCAGCATGTTGAATGGCCGTGGATTGTGGGCGCACGGGGCCAGTGCGCGTCGTGTGTAATGGAACAAATCGGTGATCAGCCGGCTTTGGGGAGTGAGGTGCGGGAAGAGCGCTGTGGAGGAGAAGGGGGAGGGGGGGTGGGAGTAAGTGAGTGCCAGCCTGGGACGACAAAGGTGTCTGGGCCGAGCAAAAATTGTGTGTGGATCCGCCATGGTGAGGGACTTTCCTGGTAAACCTGGCGGTGATCCGCAGCGGCTGTGAAAAAAAAAAATGAAGTCTCTGACTCCTCTTGCGGGTCAGTCCTGCCAGGATGTGGGGAAGGCGAACAGCTAAATTCCCCGAGAATGCATAGCAGCTGTGAAAAAAAATAAACTGAAGCTGTGTGAGGGACTTGGTGGTTTGGCTTTAGGTGCGGAAGCAGCCCTAAAGTCATTGGGGAAAGAAATCTGTTAAATTCCTGTTGTGCTCTGTGGTTGAGAAACCCATACAAAGTCCCGTGTGTGGGCTGCATGTCTGCTTCAGGTGCGTGAGCAGCCCTAAAGGTTCCGAGGATGGCAATCGGCCGTGTTTCTAGGGCATGTGCAGCAGCAGAGGACGATGTATAAGTCTGGAGCTGGTTTGTCCCTGGTGCGTGGCGCGCGCCTGGCACAGTGACCACATAGCTGGAAGTTGCGCTGTCCTCGTAATCCTGCAGTGGAGCTTGGTGGAAATCAACGCAGACGGCGCCGATGATCTTCCCCATTCAGGCTGCTTCCTTCGGTTTGCTCGTGTCACCGTTCATGGTGCATGTCGGTCCCAGCGCTGCCCGCTCCAGAGAGCGCGCTCCGGTGTGGCTGAAGAGGATGCAGGCGTTCTCTGGTCCTCTGGAATCCACAGCGCGGTGAGCGGGAGTAGATGGTCATTCTCTCTCGTCAGGTCACCAGCGTGGAGAAAATGGCATAGTCGAGCGACGCACCATGCACGTCCAGGGTCACCAATGTGGAGGTAATAGAACAGGCGAGATGCGACGAGCTGGAAGGGTACAAGGTTTTATTTCCTCCAACATAATGAAACGCGCTTTGTAGCTCGGTGAGCTACTGCGCTCTGAGGCATGTATAGCAAGCTCTTTTATACACGTTATACAGACAGAGAAAATGCATGGCACATTAGCATAGTGATATACATATCAGTCAATACATATCATTAGTGAGACCAACTGGCGCCCGGATGTCCTCTCCCTCATCCAGGGATGTATACACAACAGTCCATTGTTCTGATTGCCCCCTGGGGCTCTCTGTCTGTATGTAAATTGTCCTCGGTTTCCTCCAGCCCTGCTGAGTGTGAAATAATGTCAGTCTGCAGTGTGCTGGGTCACCACAATGTATTATTTTTAAACCAATAATGCTGAAAACTTGGGGGCTCTAAACCATAAATTTTGTGATGCATTACTCCACTAATCAATAATACAATACAAAAAATAATGGCCACCACCTGTATGGGCTTGGTACAGTGTTGTTTTACACAGGGTCTTGGTAGATGGTTTAGGCTTCCTTACAACCAGGTCCTGAATAGGTTCTGCACAGATGCCTTGAAATCATACACACATCATCCATGACATCATAGACTTTTTACAAAAATATTAAACTTTTTTTTTTTTGAAATGCAAAACACTGCATTAAATTACCTTTGTCTGTGGTCGATGCCATGTTTGCAAAGTGCTTGTGCAGGCCACAGCTGATGGAACTGCCTTCACCTGCGTCATGCTGTAATGGGTGCTCTGAGACAGCAAGGCAACAAGGTGGCTGCACAGGACTTTGCCTGCAGCACAGGTGCATCATAGTCCATTCAGCTGAATGGGATCTGTGCCAGCTTGCAAAACAATCTAGGGTGAAGACATAAATAAATGTCAATCACAATTTTTAAATGGTGAAAATAAATTAACCAGCCATTTTGGATGAAAAAATAAATATAAAATGAACCAAACATGAATATATGAATGGCGTTTCAGAACACCAAAGTCCAACTTCATTTTGAGTCAAGATTGAATCTGCAGCAGCAGTAACATTTTTAACCCCTTACACTCAACACAGCCGCTTCAGCATAAGTATGGTATTGAAAGCTACACATCTACCATAAATATTTTAACATTTTAACTATGAACAAATATCAGTTCTTACACATTGTTGGGTGTGTAATAAATACAGCTGATAAATGACTAATGGAAATATCTCAAACCTGCATTTACAACATTAGAAACTGACAGAAAAGTACAGTCATCATAAATACTGTCACATCTAATACAGTCGCATCAAAACAGATGTCAAAGTCAAGACGGGGAGCTAAGATGAGCAGATACTAGGTAGTGCTAGACTAGCACAGCATTACTGTAAATCAACCACTTACCCTCATAGTTGTAGATTAAACTTTCAAAGAAAAACTTATATCCTCCATCAAGTTTGGAGTGTGCTACGGGGGGAATGCTGTTCAACTAAACGGACCACATCAGCGGACGACAATTTTGGTCCCTCCTTTCTCCATTTTAGCGGAAGTGGAGTAACACAACAAACGCTGTACCGGAAGTACGTAATGTGGGCGTGAAAAAGGCCTATTGTGTGGCTCTCAGGTGTACTCCATTCATTTCAGTGGAGAAGCTGAACCCTGCTGATGCAGCTTGGTCACTGTAGGAACGCAGCAGGTGTGTCAGCAAGTTCTGGATCGATCAGAGGATCACACGGGCAAAACGTATGGAGGCTCGCCCCTCGAACAAGCGTGAATAAGACACAAACCGTAAGACTGACAGATATAATTCTGGCATCGTCAGACTCCTGAGGCTTTCAGCTACGCAGCTGTGTAAATTTTGTGTTCCTAAACACAAAACTGTGGTCACAGTGGCGAGTTAAAAACCAAGAACATTTGTGGATCAATATTTTTCAGCCCCATTCAAAAGCATATGTGAGTTTTCTCATTTTTTTTTTCTTAACTTCTGGGCTTCTGGAGAAAAAAATACAAAACTTATGACTCAGAGGAAAAGTTTGTGAGCAACAGGACATGTGTGGCTACATTTGTAGAAAAAATGAAGTCCGCAGAGTAAAAAATGTCTTCGGGATGAGAATTTGTTTGGAAAAATTTCTTGGTAAATTTTTTAAGACCTCTCAGTCTAAGGTGTGACATCACTCACTGGCAAGATGGCGATTTTGGTGAAAAATCAGGTCAGGAATGTGGGCACACGTGAAAAACCTGAACATTTAGAGAAGTCCTGGTGGCACAGTTTGAAAGACAACAAAATTTCCTACATTTTGGAGTAAAAAGGAAGTTTGTAGGACAAAGCATAGCTGAGATCTATGTCTGAAATCTTGGGTTTTTCCTCTGTTTTTTTTTTTCTTCGAAAACTCCATTTTCAGTGGGAAAAATTTTCATTTTTTTCATTAATATTTCAGACACCGAGCAAAAAATCTAAAATAAAAATACAAGTAAAAATCTCCCAGATTGAGCCGCACGTTTTGATATATATTTTGTGGGGTTTTTCTCAAAGCTGTGAGAGGAGATACGAACCGAAAATTGGCGGAAACTGGAAAATAATAATGATAAAAAGCTGGAATAAATTTTGAGATAGTAATATAGTGTTCAGAACGCTCTAATTTTATTTATAGAGCACTTTTCATAGACAACAAGTCACAAAGTGCTTACAAATAAATTAAAACAGGGAAGACGCAGGAACAAGTAAAAGAACAGAGATACACAGGACAAGAATAAAAACGTGCTGGTCGGTGGTGATGAAGAGAGAGCTGAGCTCAAAAGCAAAGCTGTCGGTTTACTGGTCAATCTACGTTCCTACCCTCACCTATGGTCATGAATTTTGGGCAGTGACTGAAGAAAAAAAGTCATGGATCCAAGCGGCTGAAGTGAGCTGTCCCCGTCACTGGACTCACCCATAGAGATAGGGTGAGGATCTCAGTCATCCAGGAGGGGCTCAGAGGAGAGCTGCTGCACCTCCACATCGAAAGGAGCCAGATGAGGTGGTTTGGACATTTGATTAGGAGGCTCCCTGTGCACCTCCCACTTGAGGTATTTTGGGCATGTCCCACTGGGAGGAGACCCTAGGGCAGACCTAGGATGTGCTGGAGAGACTACGTCTCCTAGCTGGCCCAGGAATGCCTTGGTCTTGGTTGTGCTGTGCAAAGTTTAAAACAGCACTGTGAATGACCACATTAGGACCCTTGTCTTCACAAACCACATTGTACAACCTTTTGCAATCAGCAGTTACTTTTATCCATAAACCTTGTTTGACTGTTGGCTTATGCCAATGAAAATGCCTCTGTGCGTGTGGGTGTGCGTGCGTGTCTCAATTTATGTGTCCAGAGTAACAGAAGAAAGCTCTGCACTGCACTCAGACTGCCTGTGATATTGCTCAAGGGTAAACCCGACAGAAGAGTTATGACTTCAGCCCATCTTTGACATTGGCCATCAGGAAGGTCATAAGGCGGCACACACACACACACACACACAAATTTACCTAACACATATTAGGCTACCAAGTCTAACACACACACACACACACACACTCACACACACACACACTGGACTCCAGCCAGCACTGAGTCAGGGTACTGTCATAAACACAATTACAGCCTTGCAGTTCTGGGCCCGAGCTTGGCCTCTCCTCTCCCTGTGTGTGTGCATAAGGGTACGGCATTCAAAGGCAGCGTGCACGCGAGCATTACAGTCACAACATATTGAGAGGCAGACGAGGGAGAGCACCTTTCACATCAAGATATGTTTTCCCGCTGAGCACCGCGCAGGAACAAGAGGCCATTAAATCCAACGTGACACTGCCCAGGTTAGCCACTGATGCCTTTTACAGGGGCGTGCCACTTTCAGTGTTTTTAACGACCATCATGGAAAGTGAAAAGACACGCACGCACATGCACTCTGGCAGAAGGCACCGACAGGATTGGACGCGGAGCTCTTTATAGGCAGGGCGCGTATAAAGGTAAGACCACCAGAAGAGGAGGCATCAGGTGGACGTTTACGAAGAGGCAAAAGTGATGGGCCTGCGCTTTTAACTGAGCACACAAATAGCAACTGGAAACATATTCTTACGTCATATCATTTTTGTTTAGTGTGATGGATGCATTATTTGTCTTTGAAAAAGCTTTTACATCACTTCAAATTAATAAAGCAACAGAGCAGCCATCTCCATGCTATCTGGGCCACCAGTGGTAGTTGCCTGGCTTATTAAGACATAGCTAAGCTATTCATGCCCTCTTGTGGTCGATTTTAGTAACGACGTCTCCCTCAGCCATCCCCTCATCCTCTTCCTTATTTTAATTGACCTGGATTTGTTCCTTTGCTTCCCTGTAATGAAAAAGCAAGAGGTGCCTCGAGACTGAAAAATCCTGTCAGCTTCGCCCTGCAGCAATTCCCACACCCGAAAACTGGGTCCCCTTTACAAGCTCTCCTGTTTGAAGCTGAACTGAAATAAAAAATTTAAAAGACCTGGGTGCTTCAATGCCTTACGATGAATAATTAAGAATTATGCATTTTCAGATAATAGAGAAGGGAATTTTTAATATGGCTGGATGTAAATCTGTTGGCGAAATACTTTGGCATGTATATGTGTGGAGAGTGTGCATGAGTTTTTTTTTTTTTCTGTATTCTTGAAGAGAGAGGGGGGAAAAACATCCAGAGTTTGTTGCCATGTTAAAACACGGAAAATGAGTGGAATCACTTTCTTAAAAAAACTTTACAAATGGGACATGAGCTCATCTGGGGCCTGCACTAATACACTGTGATACACATTCATACTGATGCTGTCTGTGTTAACTTCTCTATGTGCTGCTCAGGGGTTCACATCATCAATATGAGAAATCAATATGATACACTGCAAACAAGCTCAAATCAATCAAACACGATGGACTAAATATTAAAAACAATAGCTCAAGCACTGCAATTAATCTATGATACTGTCATGTAGTGGCTACAGAGCTCTTGCTAAAATAAAACTACACAAAATGCCGGCAGCACCAATGGTTAAACAGCAAAAAGACTGTGCAGCTTTTACTGAAATCCTGCCATCTGTTAATGAAAAAAGTCACACTTGCCGTGTCACATATTAGATATCGAAATGCATGTGACAAGTTAGTCATACCTGTCACCACCTCAGGCAGTGTCATACCGGGTCTCATGAGAAGCCTACTTTAAGATGGATTCTCCCTTGCTGCTCTTTGGCTTTATTCCACCCTCTTGTCTTCTTACAACTCCCCATACAGCTATGAATCACAGACCATGGGCCCTGTTTGATTTTATACTTGATGACTCATCAGAGGTTTAACGCTTCATGTTAAAGCCAGGTGACAACTTTATGGTCCTCGCAGTAGAAGACGAGAGGATATGTTGTGCCGCTACAACAGAAACCCTCCTCTGTCTTCATAACTCATCTTTCTGTCATGGATTGAATCATCTTCGCTCTGGGCTGGAAGCAGAGACCTTGGCAAGGCCGAGCTGCGTAGAGTGGGTGTGTGCGTGTTGTGGCGTTCGTTGTGCGTTTGCATCTGAGTGAGTGTTTGTCCTAATTAAGAATCAGCAGCTCCTTGGACCAGGGGGAGGCAAGACTTCACAGCCATTAAATCAGGACAATGCTTTTTGTGTCACTGGCGCTGGCATGAGTTGCCCCGTTTCCCCTCCCCTCCTTGCATCTCCTCTCCCTACCCTCCCACCTTCTCACCCTCTGCCAGTCTCACAGCAGCCATGAAGCTGAGGGCTCCAAAAATAAATGATGGCTTCCCAAGTGCATGGTCAAGGCCAGGCAAGTTGGCAGTGCCTGGTCTGCTTTGAGAACTTCTGCAAAGACTTCCTACTATACTGCCCTCTAGTGGTCAATTATGTTAACTAAGGCACATGATGAGAACAAAAATAATCCTGCACAATCCTTGACTTTTCTCCAACCTGCACCCCCCCCAAATTTGTTTAAAATAGGAAAATATGGAAACAATTGAGATTTGTGAGTTTAAATAATTTTCTCATATCCAATATCACTCTGTACAACAGCAAATGGCAGCCAAAAGTGTAGGATATTACCAATTTCTGACATGATAAATGCAAAATGTCTGGACGGAAAAGTCCCTATTGAGGTTTTGCAGTTGTCGTCACCATATACGTCATGAGCAGGACGTGGCTTCACTGGAGTGAATGTAGCAGGAAGACATATAGAGCTATAGAGCTGTAGAAGACATATATTTCAGTAATGTTTTTGGGAGAATAAGGCTTAATTGGCAGCTAGCACTGGATTATTTATGAAAATAGACCTCAACTGTGTAGTTGTAGGCTGTCAAAATTATAGGAGAAAGAATGAGGGCCGTCATTTACAGGTTTCATGTTGATATTGTAACGTCGGGGCTGTATTAAGGGGGGCAGGCTTTTTCCCAGCATGCTTTACCAGCAGAGGACGTTATTGTCGTATGTGTTTAAATGTTATTACTGTGTTATTATACTGCTGTGTCATTATAACTGCGTTATAATGACCCAGCAGTGTTATAGGTAGAACTAGAAAAGCACTCGGAGAGCGCAGACCTCCGCCAAGCGCCACAGTTCCCCCCATACAGTGTTTGTGTGTACGTTTTCAGATTCCTTGACCATGAAAACATATGACAAGCAATTGAATTCACAATGATAGGATTAGTGGTTCATTAGTTATTGACGAAAATGACATTTTCCGTAATGGCGGTTTTCTTCTCGACGGTGATCCGGATCACCACCAAAATGTAATCATCTGTAGGATACCCCATTTCTGACAATCTGTGAAAATTTCATGAAAATCCGTCCGTAACTTTTTGAGTTATCTTGCTAACAAACAAACAGACAAACAAACAAACAACCCAACGCCGATGATCACATAACCTCCCCCTTTGGCGGAGGTAATTAGAGCAAGATTGATTATGTGTTGTGTAACCCTGATTGAAACGGAGGTCTGGGAGAATGACCTCCCCTCCTGTCTGTGTTCAGTGTTGTTGTGTCTTCAGTAAAGCCTGTTTTGTCGCAGCCATCTGCTGCTCTTCTTGTGTGAACCTCGCATACGTCACACTGGTGTCAGGAGTGGTAGATGGAGCAGATGGAAGCCAGGATCTGAGTGGAGATCCAGCAGCGGGAGCAATTCATCGCTCAGCTGGGGATGGACGACAGAGCTGAGACACCGACCCCCGGAGTTGCTCGCCGGGATGAACGGAGCAGCGGACCCGACAGGACCAGCGTACCCCACCTTCTGCCTTTTTCAAGGCAGGGCGGGCTGAGCAGAGCAAACCAGCCCCGCTCCCCGCCCTTTTCAGGGAAGGACGGGCCTGCGATTCCACTGCGACCAGGAGTGGCGATCGACTGAGAGGCGACCGTCCCACCCATCCGGCAGCGGGCCAAGATTCCCCGCTTCAACGGTGAAACCCTGCTGGACGACTACCTGGTCCAGGTCGAGCTGGCTGCTGCACTTGAATGGCTGGCCACCTGAAGAGACCACCGTGCAGGTCGCGCTGGCCTTGGAGGGAAGGGCTGTCACCACGCTGTTCGATCTCCGGCCCGAGGAACGCCGCAGCTGGCCAGCGCTACAAGGAGCGCTACAAGGAGCGCTATAAGGAGTGCTCTGGAGGCGGTTTGGGAGAGCAGCCAACGCTGTTCACGCAGAGGAACAGCTGGCCAACCGCCGGCGAGGCAGTTGGGAGAGCCTGGGAGCTTACGCAGCGGACATACGGCTGTTGACACGACGCAGCTACCCGGATTTCGAACCGGAGGTGGTGGAGAAGCTCACCCTCCGGAACTTCATCCGGGGTCTCCGCCCGGCCCAGCTCCAGAGCCACATCCGGATTAACGCCACAAGCAACTGGGAGACTGTGGTGGCAGAAGCGGAGCAGGTGGAGCCGCTGATAAATTGTACGGCCGAGATATTGGCACCAAGACAAAGAACCTTTCAGGCCACAGCTAAGAGTGAGGAGGAGGAGGAGCTACGGCAGATCACGGTGGCGCGGCCACGGAGAAGACGGCCGTGGCGGTGCGAGGAAGGGTGCTTCCGCTGCGGGGAGCCAGGACACATCGCGCGGTACTGCCCTGCACCCACCCCACAACAAACCGATGAGCCATCGTCATGCGTGGGCCGAATTGGACAGCCTGGACAAGACGCCGATCCGAGCTGTGATTGACACCGGTTCCACGATCTCCTTGGTCCGACCCGGTGTGCTGCCGGGCACGGATGTGAGGACACCGCAGGGGTGGGAACCCACTGGGCGCTACGTCACCACAGCTACCGGTGAGCACACCAGATTGGGAGGGCGGAGAGTTCTCATGGTGGGGGTGGCCGGCCAGAACACTAACCACCCGTTCTGGCTGGCTGACATCCAAGACCCCTGCATTATTGGACTTGACCTGCTCGCAGCGTGGAACGCGAAGATCGATGCCGCCAGACTGTCCCTCCAGCTGGGAACCCGGACCATCACGCTCTGCAACGGGACCCAGGGAAGGAAACCGGAGGCCTGCACGATCGAGGGACCGCCATGACGGACCGGACCAGGCGGGTCACCGCGAGGACTGGACACAACATCGCCACCAGCACGAGCAGAAGGAGCACAAGCACAGACAGGGATGAGGGGGGGGTGTCACAGCAGAGCGGGTCAACGAGTCAGCAGAAACGCAGCAGGCAGTCGAGGAATTGTTTCAGCAGAGCTGCAGCGGGTTGGAATCGGGACAGACATGCCAGCTGCAGGAGCTGTTGGACTGTCGTCACTGCCAGCGGGCAGAGGATCGAGACCAGGCCATCCCATGGGCTGCTGCTTTCCGGACCGCTGTGAACAGGAATAACACAATGGCACACAGTTCCCCTTGGATAATCAGGCAGCTCCCCCCAGCGACGACATCACAGAGGCCCTCGGCACGCAGCAGCTGCAGAGCGAGCAGGACAGAGATCTGGTCATTTCCTGGGTTCGGCAGTGGCTGGACGCAGGCCAGCGGCCTGCCTGGGAGGCCATGGCAGCAGCGGGGAGTCGGCAGAAGCGGGCATATGACTCCCGCTGCCAGGGGAGGGACTTTGCACCAGGAGATTGAGTCTAGGTTTTCTGCACGGAGAGGAAAAGAGCACGGTCACCGAAATTGGCAAGCCATTGGTCGGGACCGTGCGTGGTTCTGCAGAGACTGATGGATGTGGTGTACAGGGTGAGGCTTAAGAAAAGAGACCGGGTTGTGGTACTCCACCGTGACCATCTCGCCCCGTACCAGCCATCCGCCCCGCTGGTGATCGAGCCGGAGCCTTCACCCCGACCAGATACTCCGACCGAGACACAGATGGACACTGGCAGGTCTGTACGTGCTGGTCATCGACAACGGAGGCTGCCCCGATGCCTGGACAGGTTCGTGTTGGACTTTTGAGTTGGACTTTCATTTTTCTGGGGACAGAAACCAGTCCGGGGGGGGGGGCAGTGTAACGTCGGGGCTGTGTTAAGGGAGGCAGGCTTTTTTCCCACCATGCTTTACCAGCAGAGGACGTTATTGTCGTGTGTGTTTAAATGTTATTACTGTGTTATTATACTGCTGTCAGTGTTATAGGTAGAATTAGAGCAAGATTGATTATGTGTTGTGTAACCCTGATTGAAACAGAGGTCTGGGAGAACGACCTCCCCTCCTGTCTGTGTTCAGTGTTGTTGTGTCTTCAATAAAGCCTGTTTTGTTGCAGCCATCTGCTCCTCTTCTTGTGTGAACCTCGCATACGTCACAATATTGATCAGATGGAGGATCCCAGCAGTGAAAAGTAGTGATGGTAAAGTCGAAACAGTGTTTTAGTACGTACCGAAACCTAGGTGGAACTTCTGAATCGAACCACTGTTCCAAGGTCTGTATCAGATGTGTCTGTATGTGTCTGACTGTTCTATGTTGCGTTCCATTACATCACCGACTGTTTTGAAATGTCACCGTTGTTTTATGCAGTGATTTTGTTATCCCATTTCTAAATGGAATAATAAATAAAATACTACCATTACACAATATGAAAATGCCTATTCTATGATTAAGAAAGCTAGCTCTGTCCTGGGGCAGCGCCTTGATCCGATGGAGGAGATAGGAGAGAGAAGGACGGTGGCTAAACTGTCATCTCTGCTGGAGTCCGAGTTCCACCCTATGCAGGACATACTGGATGCACTGAGGAGCTCATTTAGCAGCAGACTACATCATCCCAGGTGCACAACTGAGAGGTTTCGTAGGTCCTTCCTACCAACGGCTGTCAGACTGTACAACCTAAGCAGGGCTGCTCGCAGAGATAGCAAAAAGACGTAACAAACTAATAGTTTTTTTGAATGCAAAAGATGCAATAGACTTACACAATGGTCCTCTCCGGCATACAACTAGGAACATACCGGTCGCTATGGAGGGTGAGAATATGTATGGGCACATAATCATACCATGTAGGATAACTAAGTAGACGGTTATGCTGTTTCATCCCACCTAGCAACAATGCTCTGCACTGTGTGTGTTTATATATTTACATATTTATTCCATCTAGCTACAATGCTCAGCACTGGGTGTGTTTATATTTATATATCTATATATTTATTCCATCTAGCTACAATGCTCCGCACTGTGTTTTTATATATCTACATATTATTCCATCTAGCTACATTGCTCCGCACTGTGTGTGTTTATATACTTGCATATTTATTCCACCTAGCTGCAATGCTCCGTACTGTGGGTGTTTATATATTTACATATTTATTCCATCTAGCTACAATGCTCTGCACTGTGTGTTCATATATTCATATATTTATTCCATCCAGCTACAATGCTCTGCACTGTGTGTCTGTGTGTGTATATATACTGTATATTTTATAGTAATATGTACATATGTATATTAGCTGCTCTTGCTTGCTTGTTTTTTTTTCTTGCCTTCTGATTGTTGCTCTGAGTGTTGCTATCCCTGTGCTGTTGCAATCCTGGAATTTCCCCGTTGTGGGACTAATAAAGGCTTATCTTATCTTATCTTATCTTATGCACAATATATGTATTATAGATATACTTTATATGTAAAATAATAATTTCTCATGTCCTTGCCTGATTGGCTGCTGATTCATCAGCCCACATGCCTAAAGCATTTAAAAGCTCCTCTGAAGTGCAGTTTGTTTGCAAAGTCTTGCCTCTCTGAGTGTCTTGTATTGAGCGTGCTTTTGGATTTACACTATTTGGAAATGGATGGGGGTAGAAAGCGTCCCAGGTCAGCTGTCTGGGATCACTTCGACCTTCTTAACGGAAAAAAGTTAAATATATGCATTGTATACAACATCTTGCATTTTGTAATAATACAACAACTATGTGGAGACACCTACGGACAAACATCCTGATGCCTGCATTCCTAGCACAACACAACCTGAATCAAGCCATGGCCAGCATAGTGTTTATAGTATGTATTCATGGTCTTTTAATACACATACAAGTATACATTTATTATTTACACACCTTTATTATTATTTACAAAAAATATAATTATGCATTTGATCACTAAAAGAAGCCATAGGTAGGCAGCCCCCAAACTCCCATTATGCTCAGATTGATTGAATAAGGTGGCAATTGTGTTTGATTCTCATTTATTGTTATGTAACTTGTCTGTCTATTTATCTATCAATCGAGGTTCAGCACTATCTCTCAGCCCCATAATTGCCCAGACAAGATGACCCTCAAGATTACTGGAAACAACATGCTACTATATTCCCTCACCTGTTCCAGCTGGGCAGTGAGGAGTGGCGACCCCTGCCCTGTATTAGCTTTGTAAAGCGGCCGAGATTGAATCAATTGTTCCAAATGATTCAATCTCTTGAACGTTCTATTTCTGCCATGACTAGTGAAAAAAGCTGCCCCTTCAACAAACAGAAACCAGCAAAAAAACAGTCGAATATACAATGAACATTTTGTAGGAGGTAAGGATGTTTCTATTATATATGTCCTAATATTCCAGTCCTAGCTTGATATTAACATGCACTTGGGTATTTACTACCCACTGGTCACTAAGATTTTTAATAAAAGTTAACACATTTCTGCTATACTGAATTTTTCTCACAATGTTATATACTGTATAAAATATCTGGATAAGAAGACAGAGCTCACCTTGGCTGTAATGAGCACTAGAGACTTGTTACGATGTTGTCTTAAATCTACAACAAAGCCAGCAATGTACTGGTAGGCATTTAGACTTTTGCATGCTTCCAGAGTTTCTGCAAAGTTTGCATATAGAGCCAATCGCCCAAGTGAAGAAGCCATCTCCTCTGTACTTCACCTCACCCTGTCACATCTGGAAGAGAGGAATACCTATGTTAGGCTCCTCTTCACTGACTTCTCCTCTGCATTTAATACCATCATTCCAGGGTAGTTGGTGGAAAAACTACAGCTGCTGGGGGTGGACCCTAGCACCTGTGGCTGGACTCTCAACTTCCTGATGCAGAGGCAGCAGCGAATCAAGGTGGACAGTTCTATCTCAAACATCAGAACTGTGAGCACAGGGTCTCCTCAGGGCTGCATCCTGAGCCCCCTGCTGTTCAGCCTGCTCATTCATGACTGCAGTACCATATTCAGCAACAATTAGATCATCAAGTTTCCTGATGGTATGATGGTAGTGGGTATGATCACTGAAACTAATGAACCTGCATACAGAAGGGAGGTGGACCAGCTAACATCATGATGCAGATCACATAATCTTTACCTCAATGTGGAAAAGACTAAAGAGATGGTGATTGGCTGCAGGAGGGTGAGCAAGCACTACCACACACCACTGTTTACTGGGGGCACTTCTGTGGAGAGGATGAACAGTGTTAAGTTTCTGGGGATTCACCTAGCAGATGACGTGACCTTCAGCACTAACACCACAGCCATTGTTAAAAAGGCACACCAGCAGCTCTACTCTCTCCATCCCATCCATCCATCTTCTTCCGCTTAATCCTTTTCGGGTCGTGGGGGGGCTGGAGCCTATCCCAGCATCTTTGGGCGAGAGGCAGGGCACACCCTGGACAGATCGCCAGTCCATTGCAGGGCCAACACAGAGAGACAGACAACCATTCACTCTCACAGTCATACCTAAGGACAATTTAGAATCCCCAGTTTGATGCCAATTAACCTAACTTGCATGTTTTTGGCATGTGGGAGGAAACCGTAGAAATCCCGGAGTAAACCCACGCAGACACGGGGAGAACATGCAAACTCCACACAGATCACTGTTGGTCAGGGGCTGGGATCAAACCCAGGATCCCCCTGGCCAAGGGTGAGTTGCTGTGCTGCTGCAGTGCTAACCACTCCGCCACCGCGCTGCCCGGCTCTACTCTCTCCGGTGGCTAAAAAAGGCAGGTCTCCCTAGTGAACTCCTCATCACCTTTTACAGAGTCACCCTGGAATCTGCCCGCTCATATGGTCTGACCACCTAGTTTGGGAATTGCACAGCTTTGGAGAAGCACCAGCTGAATAGGGTTGTAAGGACAGCCAGTAAGGTCAATGGTGTCCCCCTCCCCTCCTTGGAGGAGATTTACAACAAATGCTGTGCTAGCAGGGCCATCAACATCATTAAAGACTGTTACCACCTTTCACAGTCTATTTTCTCTACTGCCCTTAGGGAAGAGGCACAGGTGTCTACAAGCTAGGACAGCCAGGATGTTGAACAGTTTCTTCCCACATGCAGTCAAGGATTACAAATGGTCTGTGCCCTATTCCCCTGCCAACTACTCTCCCTCCCCCACACTTACACACAAACACCACAACTAAACAGGCACATGCACTTTGACCCAACTGTTTGGCTCGGCTGACCGTATCGTTTTATTTGATATTTTATTGTTGTAATTAACCTCTCCGGGTTGGGGACAAGCTCCTGCCCCAAGTGGAGGAGTTTAAGTATCTTGGGGTCTTATTCACAAGTGAGGGGAGAATGGAGCGAGAGATTGACAGACAGATCAGAACAGCATCTGCAGCGATGCAGATGTTGTACCAGTCTGTCATGGTGAAAAGGCAGATAAGCTCTAAGGCAAAGCTGTCGATTTATCAGTCAATCTATGTTCCTACCCTCACCTATGGTCATGAGCTTTGGATAATGACCAAAAGAATGAGACTGCGGATACAAGTGGCTGAAATGAGCTTTTTCTGTAGGATTGCTGGACTCATCCTTAGAGATAGGGTGAGGAGCTCAGTTATCCGAGAGAGGCTCAGAGTAGAACCGCTGCTCCTCTATATCAAAAGGAGCCAGTTGAGGCGGTTTGAGCATCTGATCAGGATGCCTCCTGGGCACATCCCACTGGGAGGAGACCCCGTGGCAGACCCAGGACACGATGGAGAAACTATGTCTCCCAGCTGGTCTGGGAACGCCTTGGTATCCTCTCTGAAGAGCTGGAGCAGGTGGCTTGGAAGAGGGAAGTCTGGGCTTCTCTGCTTGAACTGCTGCCTCTGCGACCCAGACCTCCGGAAAAGTAGTAGGAAAATGAATGGATGAACGGATGGATGTCGCTTTTTTTTTTTTAACTTATTACTATGCATATTGTGGTACTTTGTTATGCTGGGAGAATGTAATTTCATTTTTTTATGTGCAAGCATGCATACTAAATGACAATAAAGAAATCTTGAATCTTGTTGTATGAAGTGATTTTGAGTTAATTAGGTAATTGTCAATATCATGTTAGAGCAGTTCTGGGATGCTGCTACCATCTTGACACGATGTAAACAAACGCTCTACCATGAGATAAAAATCATGTTTCAGATCGTTCACAGATAATTTCTCAACATACCGACACTTGTGCAGTTGTCATATGCTCCAACAAAGTCACACAACCCAATTTTAAGAAGCTCTGCTGACTGGATCATGCTAAAATATCATTTTAGTAACGCATTGATGTGTATAGCGTAGCTACAGCAACATGAAAGTTTTCACTCCTGAGGACTCGGATCACTGCTGGAGGTCACGTGACTGCAAAACCTCAATCGGCTGCATTTTGCAGGGATTATTTTTAAATTTTGACATCGTCAGAGCTATATCTATGGGCAGTGGTGGCCTAATGGTTAGGAATGTGGACTGGTGAGCAGAGGGTCGCTGGTTAAATCCCTGGACTGACAGGATCAGATATGGGTGGGAGAGATAACATAGCAGTGTTTGGTTTACCCTCCTTAACCCCACTGTGGTGCTCTTGTGCAAGGCCCTTAACCCCAACTGCTCCAGTGGAGTTGCTCAGTGGCTGCGGTTCAGCCTGTGGTTGTACTGGGCAGCTTCCAGCTGTGAGTGTGAAGAGGGTGTCCTTGAAAAAGTGAGATTGCATCTCAATGGAACTACCCTGTATAAATAAAAGGTTAAATAAAAAAAAAAAATGTAGTTTTAAAGATCAGTTTACAGTTTTACACCTTATAAAATCAAACAAATAAAAATCCTCAGAGAAGTTTTCTCTGAAACACTTTTTGAAAAATGGGCCAATCACAAGTAAGGAGGCAATTTTGCTAACTTAGAAAACTGAAGGTGGGCATGTAGACTTGCATTAAAATACAGGTAACACAGGGGTGTCCAATCATGTGCCATGGAGGGCCAAGACCCTGCAGGTTTTCTCTTCTACCCAGTCTCTTCAGCAGGTGTTTTCACTGATCAGCCATCAGTGGGAAGAAATTCAGTGAAATCACCTGTTGAAGACACTGGGTGGAGGTAAAACCTGCAGGGTCTTGGCCCTCCATGGAACAAATTTGACACTGCTGCTGTAGGGCATTAATTAAGTAAAATCAATGCATATTTCTATAGTATTTTAAAGGTATACATGTGATTCATGTCAGTATTTTTGTAAGTTTAAAACTCACCAAAACAGTTTTGCACAATGTGGGTCCTTTAACCTAAACCTGACCGATGTTTTTTCCTAGTTTTTCTTTTTAACAAATCCTTTCAGTGAATACCTGTCAGATTATTCAACAATGAAAATTATTCTTACTAACTGAAGCTAATGTGACTTTTTCTGCTAGTTTACCCTTCATTTACTCAACAGTACTGTATACGTATATGCTTTAATCCAGGAGTGTCCAATCATGTGTCATGGAGGGCCAAGACCCTGTTGGCTTTACCTCCAACCAGTGTCTTCAACAGCAGATTTCACTGAATCTCTTCCCACTAATTGCTGATAAGTGAAAACACCTGCTGAAGAGACTGGGTAGAAGAGAAAGCCTGCGGGGTCTTGGCCCTCCATGGCACATGATTGGACACCCCTGCTTTGAAGATGATAGTGGACATGAGGAAAGGGAGGAGGAGACCCCATCAGCCGCTGTTCATCCAGAAGCTTGAGGTGGAGAGGTGAGCAGCTTTAAATACCTGGGCATCCACATCAGTGAGGACCTTAAGTGGACACACAACAACACAGAGCTGGTTAAGAGAGCTCAACAGTGACTGTACTTTCTGAGGAGGCTGAAGAAGTTTGGCATGTCCTCCAGGATCCTCAACAATTTCTATAGCTGCTTCATCGAGAGCATCCTGACCAACTGCATCACTACGTGGTACGGCAGCACCACTGCCCTGGACTGCAGACGCCTGCAGAGAGTGATGAAAACAGTGGATAAGATAATCAGGACTCCACTCCCCTCTCTGCAGAGCATCTACCACCGCAGAGTCCAAAGAAGAGCTGACGCCATCCTCCGGGACCCCATTCACCCCCCAGCATAGACTGTTCACACTTCTACCCTCAGGCCGGAGGTACAGAAGTATGAAATGCAGGACAATCAGACTGAAAAACACCTTCTTTCCCACTACCATCAGACTCCTGCACAAATAACAACTCCCAAACTCCACAACACAGCTTTGCATATACGTAGAAACTCTCAAACTGGCTGCTAAATTTGCACATTGCTCACCTGTACAGTAAATATAGTCTCACCCGTCTGATGTCCATATCATCTCTGCTGCTATTTATCATGTACAGTCTACTGGTACTATCGTTACAGAGAAATTAGCACCGGGTGCTAATTTGTAATTATACACTGCTCATTGCACAATGCTCATTTGCACACTGTGCATAGGTTCATGCCATCTCAGGTTCACATCATCTCTGATATCAATATACCACGATCACTTTAGTCATCCAGTGAATTTTCAATTTCATCCCTCTTGTCTGACTGGTTTAACTGCTTTAACTGTTCAAACTGCCTAGCGTGTGTTATTAGTACTCATTAGTTTTAGTATTTAGTATCAAGGTGTGCTTCAGGAGTCCTAATTGCCTGTGTGTTGGTGTGTGTGTGATTAGCATCCATTAGTATTAGGACTGAGTTACTGTGTTAGTGTGTCATGACCTTATTAGAATTGTTGTTTCTGTACCTATTACCTTGGCATTCGTTCGGAGAGCAAAGTAAGAATTTCATTGTTCAGGAAATGTAGTATTTCTTAACTGTGCACATGATAATAAAGCCTTTGAATCTTTAATCCCTTCCACAGCATGTGGGACACCATGTGGCGTATGGGGTGGTGCCTATCTCTGTTTCACTGACCCTAGGCCACATCCACGCCCTCCTGGTTGTGGGGCAGATGCTCTACCAACTAGGCCACCACTCTGGTGCTGTATATACTGTATTGGCCCCCTTTACACAACATGGAGATTGTTGAGAGATTGGAACAATTTTTGATCTTTCAGATCATTTGGGGGATCCTTGTGTGTTTTGGACTGTGTCAAAACTTTGAGGAGACCGTGGCAACTGTGGAGATCATTGAAGATCACTGCTAGATCAAATTGCCAGATCGCTCCCCTCCACCCCTCTGTAAAGGGGGTATAAATATTTCAACACCACAAACCCAAAATCACAATATACAGTGCTGTGAAAAAGTATTTCCCCCTTCCTGATTTCTTATATTTTTGCATATTCGTCACATTTAAAATGTTTCAGACAATCAAACAAATTTTAATATTAGACAAAGGTAACCCAAGTAAATACAGTGTAGTTTTTAAATGATAATTTCATTTATTAAGCAAAAAAACAACAACAAACAAACAAAAAAAACACCTATCCAAACATACCTGTCCTTGTATGAAAAAGTAATTGCCCCTTTAACCTGAAAACTGGTTATGTCACCCTTGGTGGCAACAGCCGCAGTCAGGTGTTTGCAGTAACTGGCAGTGAGTCTTTAACGTCACTGTTGAGGAATTTTGTCCCACTCTTCTTTGCAGAATTGTTTTAATTCAGCCACATTGGAGGGCTTGAGCTTGAGGTCACAAACTGATGGCCGGATGTTCTCCTTCAGGATTTTCTGGTAGAGAGCAGAATTCATGGTGCCATCAATTATGGCAAGTCATCCAGGTCCTGAAGCAGCAAGGCAGCCCCAGATCATCACACTACGACCACCATGCTTGACTATTGGTATGATGTTCTTTTCATGAAATGCTGTTAGTTTTATGCCAGATGTAACGGGATGCATACCTTCAGAAAAGTTCAACTTTTGTCTTGTCAGTTTACAGAACATTTTCCCAAAAGTCTTGGATCATCAAGATGTTTTTTGGCAAAAGTGAGAGGAGTCTTTGTGTTCTTTTTGGTCAGCAGTGGATTTTATCTTGGAACTCTCCCATGGATGCCATTTTTTACCCAGTCTCTTTCTTATTGTTGAATCACGAAATGCCCCAAAGTGTGCCAAGAAAATATGGCCCACACCAATACATCAACACCAACCTGAATCGTTGATACAAGGCAGGACAGATCCACGCTTTTTTGTTGTTCACGCTAAATTCTGACCCTACCATTTGAATGTTGCAGCAGAAATCAAGACTCATCAGACCAGGCAACATTTTTCCAATCTTCTATTGTCCACTTCTGGTGAGCCTGTGTCAAATGTACTCTCAGTTTCCTGTTCTTAGCAGGCTGGAGTGGCACCAGTTGAAGACTTCTGCTGCTGTAGCCCATCTGCTTCAATTTTTGATAAGTTGTGCATTCAGAGATGCTCTCAGCTGTAATGACCTGTTATGACTAGGCAGTCTGGTTATTCCCCTCTGACCTCTGGCATCAACAAGGCATCTTCACCCAAAGACCTGCTGCTCACTGAATATTTTCTTTGTAAACCCTAGAGACGGTTGCACGTGAAAATCCCAGTAGATTAGCAGTTTCTAAAATACGTAGACTAACATCCCTGCCATAGTCACTTAAATCACCTTCCACCCCATTCTGATGCTCGATTTGAACTTCAGCAGCTCATTTTGACCACATCTTCATGCCTAAATGCATTGAGTTGGTGCCATGCGATTGGCTGATTAGACATTTACATTGACAAGCAATTGGCCAGGTGTACCAAATAAAGTGGCCGGCGACTGTATGCTGTTTGTCGGTGGCCCAGTGAACTATGTGAACCTGGAACCTGGAAACCTATTTCAAATGTGTTTCTTGTTTTTAGATTTTGTTTTTTAATAGTGGTCAAATGAATTTCTTTTTTGGATAATAAAGTTAAGCTCAACCTGAACCTGACCTTGTTCATGGTTGGCTACATAAAATTTAATTAAGTAAATTTAAGCTTTTAAGATGTACATACAGTATTTTGTCAAGCTAAAACAATATTATTCACATGTTTAAGCAATACACATTAAATGCACAGGCAATATAATAGTGCTGCTTACACATGAGTGCATGAATTCATAGAATAATATGTCCAAAAAGAATACCTTTCTTTTGTAAAATCACACCCACAGCTACAGATATACATGCATAAATGACCTACCCTTCCAAACTCTTAACAGATCCTCACTGCAGGCTGGATGAAGTGGCTTTGAGGCAAGTCCGTTGGTCTGCTATTAATTTTACATACTGGAAGGAGGCAATATATATCTTTTATCCTTTTAATTAGTTCTGCTGTCTCTGAGGTGGCCAGATCCATTTTACCCTCGACGATATGGGCTGGTCCGGTCAGTCATGGAATTCATCAAATCTATGCACGGCATCTCTGAGGACTCTTCAGACCTTAATGCATATTCAATGTCTGAGTTATTGTTGTCAGAGGCAGACAGACACACTGAAGCTGCAGAATGGAGAACTGAGAGCAATTTAGCTCACATTTCTGTATAGCCTGTTATTGACTTTGGCGCCAAACATTATCAATAATGGCTTAGTCTACTTAAATACAAATAAATGTTGATAGACACAGACCATGCTGAGGGCCCGGGGCATTTCAAGCTTGAATCGTTTCTACAAAACAATTCAGGACATGTGTTGCTTGTGAAATCCAATCAAAATATCTCAATAGATGATTTATTCATTTTAACAAAACTTATACAAGTTTTATAGATGTTTTTCCCCTTTTTCTTGCTTGTAATACTTTGTCAGTGGGTGCTAATTGGTTGGACTGGTTGTCCACTAGGGGTCAGGCTGATACAAAATATTCCTCACCACCTGTATGGAGAACAGATCTTCATGCAAAATGATGAAAAGTGTGGTTTATGATGAAAAAAAAAATATCTCCTAACTAGTATATTATAAAAAATTAAGGGATAAGGATCTGTACTTATAGAGCACTTTTCTAGTCTCCAAGACCACTCAGAGTGCTTCACTAGTACTAACCCTTTATTCTAATAATCAGAGACATATATCTAGGGACAATTTAGAGTCACCAATTAACCTAACATGCATGTCTTTGGATTGTGGGAGGAAACCCAAGCACCTGGAGTAAACCCACACAGCACAGGGGGAACATGCCAACTCCACACAGAAAGGTTCCTTCCTGCCCCTGCCAGCCTTGGGATCCAAACCTGGAACCTTCTAGCTGATGGGCAACAGTGCTAACCCCTGCACCACCATGCTGTCCATTAAATGTAAAATGATCAAATTATTCCACATAAAAATAATAATGATTTTCCTTCAGCAGCAAAAGTGGACTCCAGAACTCAAAACTGCAGTACAAATGCATCAAACCTAAAATTACATCTTAATCATTTCACTTTTGTTCCAATAGTTCAATTAGTTGTATTTATGTTGTCCAATATTTTATCCCACACTCTCATGGAAACATCACTCATGACTATAATCACATTCTCAGCAAAAAACAAAACAAAACAAACCCAAAATGCCAATAATTAGCACCATTATATCACTGGAGTGGTGGCCTAGTGGTAGAGCATCCACCCCACAGCTGGGAGGTCGTGGGTTCAAGCCCTGGCCGGGTCATGCCAAAGACCATATAAAAATGGTACTTCCCGCCTTCTAGCTTGGTGATCAGCATAATAGAATGGGGGAAGGAAAAGTCATTTGTGGCGGCCCCTCTGATTCCAGATATGATTAACATTGTAGATAGGAGAAACGCAATTTTGTTCTTTTGTAGATGATGGGCCGAATGACAATAAAGTTGGCTTCTTCTTCTTCAAATATCTAGGCTGAACTTGGCGATAAAATGTAAATTCCAGGACAGGAAAGGAAAAAAAAAGGGAAATTTAGACATTTCATTTGATTGTTGAAATTTATTTTTAGAGCTAAACTTTAAAACTATTCAGTTGAGATTTAGTGATACCAGACCAATTTCACACCACAATACATACATTATACATTATATTAGAAAAACTAACATTATAAAGAACACCCAAATGGTCTTTCTTCCTTAAAATAATCCCTATTAATCACTTTGTTATAAAATTTAACAATGCTGTCAATGATTTTTTTTTTGTTTTTATCATTTAAAGCTACAGTCTAACTGGACATCAGTTGGTTATATTTGAAACTGTGAAGCTGCATGAATTAAATTTTGCTGCTGCTTGATGAATAATTACTTTCTGCAACACTCAGCATTTAAAACACCATCCTGACTCTTACTTTCATGTATTTATCATTGTTTGAGAGGTTAGTCTTAAAATTTTTTTTAATGCCTGCAAACTCTGCCACAACTGTGTCTACTCTTGTAATATTATATAATACATCATATTCATCATTATGGTCAACTTATTATTGAGTTTCAAGTTCAGTCGTCAGTTATGAAAAGACTGAATATGATCAAAGCAAGTAAATCAGTACAAGAAAATGTTTTATATACTTGGTGCATTGTATTTTTGTTTATTAACTAATAAGTATACTGTATGTGTTACCATGAGTTTTTGTGTATTTGCTGCTTGTGTGTACGGCAGACAACTCGGCAAAGTCTTTAACAAGCTGTCAGGGGCCATAACATTGTTCTACTGCAACAGTTAACACTGCAAACCAGCCAGCTCCAGGTAGCGACACCCTCAGAGTGATACTGAGCACCTTTGCGGTCCAAAACACACACAAACTTGCACACACTTGGAGATACACGGAGCAAAAAAAAAAAAAAAAGCTGTGTCTGTACTCGCATTCTCACTTCTGGCCCCATACACAGAGAAGCAGCTAATAGGCGGCAGTGTTCTAGCTTAATGGAAGTGCAGAGGGAGAGTTGTGCTGTTGAGGTAGATAGGGCCCTCTGGGCAAAAACACATTAACCTATTTGGAGGGCGTGAATTCTAGATGGTGTTATTAGCAGAGAGTCTGAACACCTTGAGCTGTGCTGCACTAATACTCAGTGTGAGAGAAAGAAAGAAAACTCTCGCTTTTACTCGACTGTCTCAGACCAGGGTGAAGGTCCGCACACAATTCATCTCCACGATGTGAATCAGCATGTTGGAGACAGAGAAAAGAAAAAAAAAAATCACTCAGGGTTTTATTAGCCTTTTGGCAGCAGCGTAACAAGCAGTTGCTGTATTCCTGGGAAGGAAATTAGAAATAAAACTGATAGAAAAATGTTTAAAAAATGATTTATGGACCATGATGACTATGCCTTAAAAAAAAGCAATGCAAAAACATTGCTGCTATCACGGCTTCATTTGAAACTGTGCAACAAATGGCTGGAAAAAAGGAGGATAATTACACTTATGCCATTCGCTGGTGCTATCCAATTAGCCAATTAAGGCTAATTACAGTTTTAGCTTTGGCACAAGGGTTTTCATAATGAACCATTTATCAAACCTCCACCCTCTTTCTTTCTACTAGACACCCAGGCAACAGAGCGGAGGAGACGATCTCTCGCCGCTTTCACCTTTCCCAGGGGGGGTGAGGCTGTAACTGAGCTCCTGATTACCTTGTTAAGACTTTAAATACATTTTTATTTAACCTTAATAGGACACATCATAGCTTCATAATTATACAGAATAGCAGCTGCCTGCTTGTGGGGAATTTAAGTAGTATTGTAAGGCCTTGATGCTGCTATGCAAAATGTAATAATATGACCCGTGCTGTAAAAATATCTAAAATTATTAAGGTGATCACAGAAGGACCTCTAACCTGTCTCAACCGCCTCTGCTGCTCACAACACCGTAACCCTTATTGTAGCGCTGCGTTATCTTCTTTTGCTTCAATTCTCCAGTTTCACAGAGTAAGTGAATTTCGTCGAGTTTGTACATTATTAAAGGGCAGAAATTATTTATCCAATATTCATTATTTATATTTATACAAGGAGCTTGTCCACAGGGAGCAGGTCTCATTTTCAGCCTCATATTTTGTAAACAGGCAGTCCCACAAGTGACAGTTCCTCTGATTTAAAGAGACAGGCCTGCTTATGGAGAGTGAAGCCTACCTTGAATTCAAATGGAAAGGTGATCAATTTTTAATATTTTTTTTTTTCAGGCGGCATTTGCATCGACTCGCTCCCACATTCTGCTGCCGCCACTGTCCTCTTTCAAAATGGACAATGGTGGCAGACAGATGAGTTTGAAGTGGGAAAGGAGAGGAAAAAACGTACCTGAGCGGCCTCTCCGCTACCACTATGAATATGGCAGTGAGGAGAGGATTACTCAGGATTTAAGTTAGAAAATTCAAAAGCAAATCTAAAAAAGATACTGATGTGAGAAAAAAAAAAGATTAAATCTTGATTGGAAGCAGATTTAGAATCACACCCACAAAGCGCCTACTTACGCTGGTCATAGCTTACATCATTAAGAATACAGTTGACCCGCCTGCTAAAATTCAGCAGGCAGTTTTTTTTTTTCTGTTAACAGCAGAACAGTAGACAGGCGGAAGGGTTGAAAAGGCCAGACAACCGTGTGCATGTTTGTTATCCTGAGTGTGAGCACCTGCGCCTCCACGGCCGCCACGCCCCACTCCCTGTAGGCATCAACAAAATCACTTTTCAGTGGGAATAATGTAGAACAACATCATGTCAACTTTAGGATATCTTTATATATTTCTCTGGGCTGGCATTAATTTTGAAGGCGCATTTTTAAAGTTGAGGAAAAGGAAACGCTGCGGAGTTGCAGCCGACTTGCGCGGTTATGCAAATGAATGAAGTGGATGTCAAAATTGCAGTGAAGAATTGATGAGGACAGAGAGCGCTTGTCTTGGTTGTGAGGCAAGCGGATGACTGAGAGGACAAGTGACGTTCATTTTCAAAGGAAAGTTTCACGCCGCTATCATGGCAGCCATTGCGACTCGCGGATAAATTTTAATGTCCCACTCTGACGACTTCGTGTCACTCTCCTCTTCCTTTTTCTTTCTTTCCACTTTTTTTTTTTTAAAGCACACATTGCTCTCCCCTCTCCCTCTCCGCGATGACATCCGAACAGACACATGTGCATGTGGCGCCAGGACCCAGAAAGCCTGTGCGCACGGAAAAAAGAAAGATGGTGAAAAAGTCTTTATAAAAGATTCATCACAAATGTCTCTAATCCACTACTGCATTGTCAAGGAGATGTTATAAAGCACACATTGTAAATGGATTCTTCCCTCACTGACTAAAGTCATTTCTGCAGAGGGATGGGGGGAGTGGTAGCTGGGGCAACAGGGGGCATCCTTGTGTGGCACCAGACAAGTACACAGTGTGAGCAGATGAGGAGCACTCTCTGGGACTGCATTACTACCTGTCCCCAGTGCTGCGCAGCCTGTGAGCCTGACTCTAATGTACAAGCTGGCCACATTCCCCTTGTCAGCGCCTTGACGTGCGTGTCAAAAATTACCCAACCTAAAGTGACAGCCCCCTTTTCTTCCCATCTCTCCCCTCTCGGCAGCCCGGCCTACTCTCCGCAACCTGCCGGAGGACTGCTTTGAAAGCCAGGACTGCCGGTGCCACTCTACAGAGTCAGGCACTTTTTATTTGTTCTTCACCGCAGGCACAGGGAGGTAAAACAATATGGATGGCACTGCGGAAGCTCATAATGTTAGTTTTGGCTGTGGGCACTTGGCCATAAATATCGCTCCACCTCACTGAGAATATGATTGGAGCCACTTGGAGCACCAAGACTTAAAGGGAAGGTCTGGGGGAAAAAAAAAAATGGCCAGGGTGTCACTACCTTTCTTTCATCTCTTATTAAGTCACCCTTCAGCTCCTCCATCCTCCCAGTGCAAAGTGACACAAGTGTCTCCAATGCTTTTAGTGGCACTTTGAAAAATAAGACCCCAGTGAAGCAAAACTAATCACTCTTTTCAACACTTCACTTCATCTGGCTTGGCTCTTCGCTCCTCCATTTCAAAGCCCCCTCAATCACATATGATGATATTAGGTATTATTTATTTATTTTTCAGAAACAAAGATTATGTGTGTGTGTGTGTGTGGTTCAAGGAAGAAGTGAACGCACAAATATCCACACATACAAAGTTCTGACCTCTTTCACTGTCTGAGACTTACCATATATTAGTGATAAAGTGATGTTTTTTGTGTCATGTGCATCTGCGTGTTTAAGCCTGCACGCTCTTAGACAAAGGATAAGATATAGTTTATTACCTCATTTCCTCGAGGACAGAGTTTTTAAGTCCCAACCCGGGTGCTCAGTGGTGTACCAGTACGCTTTTAAGACTCACATTCCGCTTCCTCTGAGACATTTACTTCATGGTGAGATCAGGCTGGATCAAGAACGGGTATGTGGGCACCTCACCCTGATCTGGAATAAAAACACATTTTGTTGTTTCTCCAATCAATAATCTTTTGTTGCTCCGATCTTGCCTCTCTTCTACTCTACACATCCCCAGACTGACACAATTCAGTCAGTGTTATATCTCTATCAAGCTCAGAGAGAACAGGAAAATAAGATACTGTCTTTTTTTAGTTAGCACAAAACAAAAGCAGAGCTCATGTCTACTATGAAGAAAAGATAACAGCAACTGCTGGATAGTCTTCAAATAATAAACAGATTAACACGAGAAACCATAATGATATACATGTTTCACTGGGCACACTTTAGGTTTACATCCCCCTCAAACCACACAGTATCGTAAAGGCTCAGTGGCCATTTTTCTCTTTTATTAATATGGCTGAGTTGTAACAACATATTCAGCTGCTTTGTCCAAACTTTTCTTGTAATGATCCAAAAGGGTTCATACTGTCTTCTAAAATAATTATAAAAATATTTTCTTTTCTATCAGACAGTGAAAAAGGTTGTTTTTACCTTAACATGTTTGGGCTACTTCTTGCAGTCTTTGTCAGAAGGGTTGCATGATGTTGTTGTGACAATCAGCTGTTTCATCAGCTGATTTATCCATGGGGCATTCCAGAAATCAGGTTTAGTGACTTACCTGGGTAAGTTAACTCAGAGTTTAGTTTGGTAACTCTGAGTTTTTAGTTCCAAAAAGTCAGAGTATGTTTGTAACTATGGTAACAAAGGCTGTGAACATAACCTGCTCCTGACTAGGTTATGTTCGGGGTATCTTTAAAATATTTAAACTTAGAAACCACATCCACAAACAGAAGTGTGAATGTAGAGAATCAGATAACTTGTCACTCAAAATCTCTTTTAATAAAACCATCACTAATTTGTTTTTAACGCACCTTCTTTATTTCCTAAACAAACATTTTCCCTCTATCTTCACATGCAGATATTTAATCTCCAAATCTATATTCTGATTTTTTTTTTTGTTTGATTGAGAGAGATTTTGTACAGATCCTTTGCTGGTAACTAAAGTGAAATTCTTTCATTTAGTGATCTTAAAAGTAAAATATTCATTTCTGTTCAGCAGTAATTTGTCTCACATTAAGACCAATAAAATCATTTTCTTACATTGTCAAATTGCTGCACAGATTTTGGAGGAGGATCCTCGACACTGACCTGTTCGGTCTCTTGTGGAACAGAAATAAGTTCTGCTGCAAATTCTCCGTCTTCAAACACCACAGTCACATATTGGATGCTTGGCACATCTTTTCCATATAGTTTAGTGGACCCGCTGGACCCTCTATGTCCACTTCTGTCACAGCTGATGCAGTCTCTTCCTCTTCAGCCTTTTAATTGTAGTAACAATCTTACAGCCTTTGGCCTAATGAAGGATAATTTGTCATAAAGGGGAAAAAACATATTTAGATTACAAGACAAGGACACCATCTTGGACTGTGATTTTTTTTTTTTTTTTACTTATTTGTACCCATAGGTAGATTTGGTTTGCAGTCTGGTGACAAGCCACCAGCTGCTGGTCGCTGCGTGCGCAAGCGCCCTAAACCTACATGTTTTTGGTATGCGGGAGGAAACCGGAGAAATCCCGGAGTAAACCCGCGCAACACGGGGAGAACATGCAAACTCCACACAGCTCACTGTTGGTCGGGGGCTGGAATCGAACCCACGATCTCATGATCCCCGCGATCCCCCGGCCGAGAGTAAACTGTGCTGCCACAGTGCTAAACCACTGCGCCACCGTGCAGCCTGTGATGGTGATAAAATTGTAAAAAAGTTAAAATAAAAAGCCCACATTCATTCAATGAAAAAAGATGGGCTTGTGAGGGAAATTGGTTGAACAGAAAAACCCTCAAAAAGGTTTGTATAAATTAACACAACAGCAAGGCTTGCAGAGTGATGCCTTATTGTAATTGCAATATGGGAAAAAAAATTAAAATCCATACTGCATAATCTGATTAACTAGGTATGTGGGGAAAGTTAAAAAGCCTTAACAGAGCTTCACAAAATAAACAATGAAGGGTGGAATCATCAGACTTTATTACACTTCACCAGGGCAGAACCCAAATATTCTCTTATCTGGATATCTGTTCATGACAGTAGGATTCATTTTTTAAATTTGGTGTATGGATATTTGCTCTGTCACCCAAACTGCTCAATTTATCTATGATAATTCTGATTTACGACATTTCCAAAAAGTCACAAAATTGCATGAATAAATTTAGAAATATATAAAGAAAAAACTTCAAATTCATGTGACAAAAATTGCAAATTTATGAACAAAAACATTTATATTTACAAAGAAATCTGCAACAAATATCTTTGGGGAAATTATTTCAAATTGCATGGAAAAATTGCATATTTACTATTAAAAAATAGCAAAATTACAAGACAAAAAAGGTCTCAAATTTACACAAAAAGCTGCAAATTTATGAAAAAAGGTACAAATTTTCATGAAAAAATCTTTATAACAAAAGCCATTATATCTGAATGTAATAATAAAGGTTGTAAAATTACTGCCTTGCAATGCACTCGATTTGTCACATTATTCTAAATACTTATTTTTTATGGAAAATAAATTTGACCCAAAGGACATCCAAGCTGGGGCTTGAACTCACAGCTTCTCACACCAGAGGCCGGCGCTCTACTTATATCACTAAGAGGTGTGATCATTTTGCAAATCCAAAAAACTCAATTCATGCAGTCGGCAGTTCTTTGCAGGTCAGCTTCCTATATCTTTGACTGATGTTGCTGTTTTTTCTTCTTGATAGTGCTTTTTTTCCCTACTCCTCATATGCCTCCAAGAGGCATATGGAAGTCTCTGAAAGGATCAGTTTCTGTAGGTTCTCTTTTTAGTTTATATATGCTTCCGTTAGGCAACATTATTAGAAAGAACTGTATGCATTTTCATTGTTATGCAGATGACACACAATTACACCTGTCAATGGAGCCAGATGATAGTAATCAATTAGCCAAGTTAGAGGCCCGTCTTAAGGAAATCAAAGCTTGGATGACTTGTAATTTCCTGCTATTAAATTCAGATAAGACTGAAGTCATTCTAGTTGGTCCAAAAAACCTTAGAAATTCTTTTCCAAATCAAACTTTTAGTTTGGATGCGGTTATGCTTTCTCTTAATAGCTCTGTGAGGAACCTTGGAGTTATTTTTGATCAAGATCTGTTTTTCAGTTCACATATTAACTTCGTTTCTAAGACTGCCTTCTATCATTTGCGTAATATTGCCAAGATTAGGAGCATCTTGTCTCAGAGTGATGCTAAGAAACTGATCCACGCTTTTGTTAGCTCTAGATTAGATTATTGTAACTCTTTATTATCAGGTTGTCCTAAAAAAATCTTTAAAAAGTCTTCAGTTGATCCAAAATGCTGCAGCAAGAGTTAGTACAGGTACTAGAAAGACAGATCATATCTCTCCAGTTCTGGCCTCCCTTCACTGGCTTCCCATAGAGTTTAGAATTAAATTTGAAATCCTTCTTTTCACTTTCAAAGTGAAAAGGAGGAGGAGAAGAAGGAGATCGTCACTTCCTTGTGGTAACGTATCGTCACTTCCTGTTTTGCTGTCTGCCTGTGTGGTTTGCTCTCCAGCTCTCCAGCCACTAGCTAGCCACTAGCTATGGCTACTAGCTCTCTTTCCTCTCCTCCTCTGGTGTGCTCTCTCTGTCAGATGTTTAGCTACACCTCTGCCTCTTTTAGCGATAACGGTAAATGTAATAAATGTTGTCTTTTTGAGGCGCTCGAGGCGAGGTTGTCTGATTTGGAATCCCGGCTCCGCTGCATTGAAACACCGTCTGCGCCAGTTAATCTTGACGGACGCCCATTAGCTGCAGCGGAGCTAGCTAGCTTAGGTCCCACTGTCAGCGGTTCCCCGGCTCTCCTCAGCAGCGAGGAGACTGGGTGGGTGACGGTGAGAAGGAAGCCTAGTCGCAAAGCCCCGGTTCACCACCAACCTGTTCACGTTTCTAATCGTTTTTCCCCGCTCAGTGACACACCCGCTGAGGAAAAAACTCTGATCATTGGCGACTCTGTAGTCAGAAACGTGAACCTAGAGACTCCAGCGGCCATAGTCCAATGTATTCCTGGGGCCAGAGCAGGCGACATCGAGTCAAATTTGAAAATGCTGGCTAAAATGCTCTGACAATGACAATGCTCTGCACTGTGTGTCTGTGTGTGTGTGTATATATATATATTTTATAGTAATACGTACATATGTATATTAGCTGCTCTTGCTTGCTTGTTTTTTTTTTTTTGTTTTTTTTTTTTTCTTGCCTTCTGATTGTTGCTCTGAGTGTTGCTATCCCTGTGCTGTTGCAATCCTGGAATTTCCCCGTTGTGGGACTAATAAAGGCTTATCTTATCTTATCTTATCTTAAAAGTAACTGTAAATACTCCACAATTGTTATTCACGCCGGCATTAATGACATCCGTCTCCGGCAGTCGGAAGTCACGAAACTTAATGTAGAATCGGTGTGTGAGTTTGCAAAAACGATGTCTGCCACTGTAGTATTCTCTGGGCCCCTCCCCAATCTGACCAGTGATGACATGTTTAGTCGCTCGTCATCCTTGAACCGCTGGCTGTCTGTGTGGTGTCCTAAAAATGACGTGGGCTACATTGACAATTGGAGCTCTTTTTGGGGAAAACCTGGTCTTATGAGACGAGACAGCATTCATCCCACTTTGGATGGTGCTTCTCATTTATCTAACAATCTGGCATCTTTTTTATCCAAATTTCCAAAACCGTGACTACTCAGAGTTGGGACCAGGAAGCAGAGTCTCAGTCTTACACGCCTCTCTGCAGCTCCTCTTCATCCGCCACCCCTCAGCTTAGCCCCTGACTTCCCCATCAGAGAATCGTTGTCTGCTCCCTCCAAAGTAAATAAAAATATAATGCATAAGCATCCCAAAGTGATAAAGCAAAATATTGGTAAAACTCAAATTAAACATAAAGCCTCTAAATTGAATGATTTGGCCTCTGTTCCTCCTCATAATTTAAAAATTAAATGTGGTTTATTAAATATTAGGTCTCTAACTCCCAAGTCTCTGTTAGTCCATGATCTGTTAATTGATCATCAGATTGATTTAATTTCCCTTACAGAGACTTGGTTAGGGCAAGAGGATTATGTTGGTTTAAATGAATCAACTCCCTCTGGTTATTTAAACTGTCAAAATCCCAGAAGTTCTGGTCGTGGAGGAGGAGTAGCAACAATTTACCATTCCAAATTACTAGTTAATGTAAAGCAAAAAACATGTTATAATTCCTTTGAGGGCCTGGTCCTCAGTGTTGGGCACTTTAGCAATTTCAGGTTAAACACAATTTTATTTGCCATAGTTTATCGTCCCCCATCAACCTATTCAGAATTTTTATCCGAATTTGCTGATTTCTTAGCTGATTTAGTGCTGAAATCTGATAGAATAATTATAGTAGGGGACTTTAATATACATGTGGATGTAGATAGTGACTGCCTTAATGTGGCTTTTAATTCAATATTAGACTCGATTGGGTTTTCTCAGAAAGTAGGAAATTCTACTCATTACCTCCACCATACATTGGACCTTGTTCTGACATATGGCATAGAAATAGAAAATCTTGTAGTGTCTCCTCATAACCCTGTACTGTCAGACCATTGTCTGTTAACCTTTGATTTTACTATTTCTGACTATTTGGCTCCTAAAGAAAAATATTATCACAGTAGATGCCTCTCAGATGATGCTGTTTCCAAATTTATGCAGATTGTTTCCTCTATGCCATGTGTCAACACAACGGAAATAAGCTATAGACAGCTTGCTCCTTCTGTAATTGATAACATGGTGGATAGTGTTTCAGCTTCTCTGCATCAGGCTCTAGATTTGGTGGCCCCCTTAAAAAAGAAAAAGTCTAATCAGAGATTTTTAACTCCTTGGTTCAACACAGAAACTCGTAGCTTAAAACAGAAGACTCGTCAATTAGAAAGAAAATGGCGCTCTACTAATTTAGATGAAATCTATTTAGCTTGGAGAAATCATCTTTTAATTTATAAAAAATCTCTTAGAAAAGCTAGAATGAGTTATTACTCTGCATTAATAGAAGAGAACAAGAATAATCCCAGGTTTCTTTTCAGTACTGTAGCCAGGTTGACAAAGAGTCAGGACTCTGTCAATCCTAGCATCCCCTTAGAGCTTACTAGTCAGGACTTTATGAACTTTTTCAATAATAAAATTTCATCCATCAGAGATAAAATCAATCAGATTCTTCCCACAGTTAACTTAAATACTGTAACTACTACAACTCCTTCTATTGATGTCTGTCTTGATGAGTTTACTCCAATCGACCTTTGTGAGTTAGACAAAATAGTTTCCTCATCCAAACCTTCAACTTGTCTTTTAGACCCTATTCCTACTAGGTTATTTAAAGAAGTCTTCCCACTTATTGGTAGCTTTATTCTTCATATAATCAATTCTTCATTAACTTTAGGCCATGTACCGCAGGCTTTTAAAACGGCTGTAATTAAACCCTTACTCAAAAAGCCAACGCTAGATCCAGGAGCTTTAGCTAACTATAGACCAATCTCTAATCTCCCTTTCATTTCAAAAATCTTAGAAAGAGTTGTTGCTACGCAATTATTTGACCACCTGCAGGGAAATGGTTTACTTGAAGAGTTTCAATCTGGGTTTAGAATCCATCATAGTACTGAAACAGCCTTAACGAAGGTCACTAACGACCTCCTCATTGCATCTGATAATGGACTAGTTTCTGTACTTGTCCTTTTAGACCTTAGTGCAGCTTTTGATACTATCGATCATAATATTCTACTTGATAGATTAGAACACTATGTTGGACTTAATGGAACTTCATTGCAGTGGTTTAGATCTTATTTATCTGATAGGTTCCAGTTTGTTCATGTAAATGATGAGTTTTCTTTCAGCTCAAAGCTTAGTCATGGAGTTCCACAGGGATCTGTGCTAGGCCCTACTCTTTTTAGTTTATATATGCTTCCATTAGGCAACATTATTAGAAAGCACTGTATACATTTTCATTGTTATGCAGATGACACACAATTATACCTGTCAATGAAGCCAGATGATACTAATCAATTAGCCAAGTTAGAAGCCTGTCTTAAGGAAATCAATGCTTGGATGACTTGTAATTTCCTGCTATTAAATTCAGATAAGACTGAAGTCATTCTTGTTGGTCCAAAAAACCTTAGAAATTCCTTTCCAAATCAAACTTTCAGTTTGGATGCAGTTACTCTTTCTCTTAATAGCTCTGTGTGGAACCTTGGAGTTATTTTTGATCAGGATTTGTCCTTCAATTCACATATTAAATTTGTTTCTAAGAGTGCCTTCTATCATTTGCGTAATATTGCCAAGATTAGGAGCATCTTGTCTCAGAGTGATGCTGAGAAGCTGATCCACGCTTTTGTTAGCTCGAGATTAGATTATTGTAATTCTTTATTATCAGGCTGTCCTAAAACATCTTTAAAAAGTCTTCAGCTGATTCAAAATGCTGCAGCAAGAGTTTTAACAGGTACTAGAAAGAGAGATCATATCTCTCCGGTTCTGGCCTCCCTTCATTGGCTTCCCATAGAGTTTAGAATTAAGTTTAAAGTCCTTCTTCTTACTTACAAAGCTCTAAACAATCAGGCTCCTTTTTATTTAAAAGATCTGATACTACCGTATCATCCTAACAGAGCACTACGCTCCCAAAATGCAGGATTACTTGTAATACCTAGAATTTCCAAAAGTACAATGGGAGGCAGAGCCTTCAGTTATCAAGCTCCTCTCCTGTGGAATCAGCTGCCAATCTGGATTCGGGAGTCAGACTCGATCTCTGTTTTTAAGATTAGGGTTAAAACCTACCTTTTTGATATAGCCTACAATTAGGGAGGGATCATGTGTTTCTGAACCCTCCCTTAGTTATGCTGCTAATAGGTTTAGTCAGCCGGGGGACCTCCAGTAATGCACTGGGCCTCACTCCTTTCCTCACTCTCTATGAAATATTTTTTTTTTTTTGCTGGTCATTAACATTTGTTTGTTCTCTCCCATAGATTGAGTCCCCATCGTGCTGTTTGCTCTCTACATGTCTGTTCTTTTCTTCTTCTCTATCCCCTCACCCCCCAGCCAGTCGCAGCAGATGACTGCCCCTCCCTGAGCCTGGTTCTGCTGGAGGTTTCTTCCTGTTAAAAGGGAGTTTTTCCTCTCCACCGTCGCCAAGTGCTTGCTCACAGGGGATCGCCTGATTGCTGGGGTCTTTCTGCAACTGTGGGGGTCCCCCCTACAGTTGAAAGTGCTATGAGATGACTGTTGTTGTGAAATGGTGCTATATAAATAAAGTTGAATTGAATAATAAAGTTGAAGAGTGCTTGTAACTCTTCCTCAGAGAAATAATTCTCTCTCTTTTCCTCCACTGCTTGTGATCTCTGTGTTCAACACATGCTGTCTTAGTAGGTTTGCCGTGAACGTGCAGGTCTCGAGGTCAGTCAACTCTGAGTTCATCAAACGGAGTCATAACCGGAGTTCTGGAACCAGAAACTCGGAGTAAGTTCTGACAGGCTCACTTAACCCTGAGTTCAAGGTTTATTTCAGGCTATGTTAACCCTGCTTTCTGAACTACTCTCCAGGTTTACCAGACAGCAGAGGACAACTACACCCCCTGCTGTCTGGTATCCTGTGGAGGACAGCATCCCAGGTGTGGTCAGTCACACTACCATACCTGAAAGAATACAGAAGAAAATGAAAAAAAAAATACCACATCAACACCCCGGTAAAACCACACACTATTTTGAGGCAACTCTTGGTTCATCCCAAAGACATAATACCCACAGAAAACAAAAGTAATGTCATTTATGAAATACCATGCCGATCATGCAACAAAACCTACGTAGGAAGACCAGGAAGAACCTTTGGAAACAGAAAAAAGGAACAGGAAACAACGTGAATAAGAGACAATAGCAAGGTACACACAAGCACAAAAAGAAACAGCTGAACAACAGAACCTCAAATCTGCTGTATCTGACCATTGCAAAAGATAAAATTATATCATGAACTGGGAAGAGGCAAACGTCATCCACACAGAATGCAACAAATACCACCGTTGGATCAGGGAAGCCATCAAGATCAGAAAACAGACCCCAAGAACCATCAACAGGGATAAGTGATCCTATACCCTGTCCCACACCTGGGATGCTGTCCTCCACAGGATATCAGACAGCAGGGGGCGTAGTCGTCCTCTGCTGTCTGGTATCCTGTGGGGAAGTTTCATCCTGTCCAGTTTCATCCTGTGCAGATGAAACAGCTGACTGTCACAACAACATCACGTGACCTTTCTGACGAAGGCTGCAAGAAGTGGCCGAAACATGTTAAGGTAAAAACAACCTTTTTCACTGTCTGATAGAAAAGAAAATATCTTCATAAATATTTAGCTGCTTCTCACCTAAAATGGCAAATAATGTAATCAAAAATCAATAATTTCTAATACAGTTTATAGGTATATAGGTTATAGGTTTATAGGTATAGTTAGGTTTCGTAGACTCAATGCACTTGGGTATCTTACATTTTCAAGGAAATCACAAGTTTATTTTTTGAGTGTACAAGTTAAAACAACTTAATTGTGATTTTACAAAGTACACTGTATTTCACAATAAAAGTGAACATTTACGTTAATACTACAAAACAATGTCTGTTTTTCTGTAATAGTTGCTACTGTATTATTGTCTTCAATATTGTCTTGAGTTCAAACATAATCGTCTGTTACAGCTCTCTTAAATACCTGTTGCTATGTGAGCCATGAGCATTTGGTTACAAGCTGATGGATAAGGAACCAACAAATTCAGAAGCCTTTGCATCTGGAAACAACCACAGCATAAATGGTAAGAAAACATATCACTTACTAGTCAAATAGCAACAAGGCTGCACTGCTACAGTCTCACAATCCTGTGACTCAATCACTCTCTTTTCTTCATTTCCTCCAAGATCCTCTTCGGCTTCTACACTGGAAACTATGATGTTGATTGAAAATACCAAGATAGATGGCATTTTATATTATATTAGTCACGACTAACACTGTGCCCTGTGATTGGCTACTGCAGGCATGTCCAATCATGTGCCATGGTAGGCCAAGACCCTGCAGGCTTTACCTCCAACCAGTGTTTCCAACAGCTGATTTCAATGAATTTCTTCCCACTGATTGCTGATAAATGAAAACACCTGCTGAAGAGACTGGGTAGAAGAGAAAACCTGCAGGGTCTTGGCTCTCCATGGCACAAGATTGGACACCCCTCGGCTATTGGGATGCAGGCAGTAAAACTTGCCAGCTGTAGTCCTTTTAGTGTTCGTCTCTGAATGAAGATATATAGCACTGTTGGAGGCAATGGAGGCCTGCTCAGACTATGGTGAAAGTGATGTTTGCCCAGTCAAAGGTTAATGTACCATCAAAATGATTTTAGAAACCTTATTTAAAGGTGAAAATCCTATGCTGTGTTTATTTAAATGCATTCCTGAACAGATATTTGTCCAATTACTTATTTAATCAATCTGTCAATCAAACATGCTGTCGTCCCAACTGCTTGGAAGATAGGACTGGTTAGACCAATTTTCAAAACGGGGATTAAAATTGGTATAAACAACTACAGACCAATCAGCGTCTAACCTGTTATCTCCAAAATGACTGAAAAATGGGTGGCTACACTATTATGTGAACATTTGATTTATGGGAACACCCCCCTGCATCATGCACAGTTTGGGTTCCGTGCCCACCATTCAACAGCGTGTGCAGTATGCTTGTTTTTAGAGAAAACTAAATTGTTTTTAGATAAGTGCAATTGTGAAGATGCTGTGTTCTTAGATTTGAAGAAAGCATTTGACACCATTGACCACAACGTCCTTTTAACCAGACTTACGCAGTTTAATTTTTCAGAACACACTATCAAATGGATGAAATCCTATTTAACCCACAGACAGCAATGTGTAATGGTCAACAGTGTCAAATTGCCATATTTGAAATGTCAAATGGGTGTCCTACAAGGCTCCATACTTGGACCAATATTATTCTCCTTATACAGTGGTATGAAAAAGTCTTTGCCCCCTTCCTGATTTCTCATTTTTTTGTATGTTTGTCACACTTAAATTTTTCAGATCATCAAACAAATTTAAATATTAGACAAAGATAACACAAGTAAACACAAAATGCAGTTTTTAAATGAAGGTGTTTATTATTAAGGGGAAAAAAATTTTCAAACCTACATGGCCCTGTGTGAAAAAGTGAAGGAAGTGTTGAAGGAGGTGTTTGCCCCCTCAGGAAGGGGGCAAACACTTTTTCAGACACTTAACTTACTTAATCCTCTTCGCCCCAGCTGGGGCATAAGGCGCCAACGAGTCTCCTCCAGCCATCTCGGTCCTGAGCGAGCCAGCTGACTTCGTTCCAGGTCTTGCCCTCCGCTTTCATTTCCTCTTCCACTGTCCTCCTCCAGGTGCCCTGGGGTCTGCCTCTCCTCCTCTTCCCCGGCGATTCCCATCTGAGTGCTGCGTGTGGATGTCTGGCTTTGTTCATGCGCAGAATGTGGCCCAGCCACCTCCAGCGTCTCTGCTTCACCTCGTCCACAATGTTGTTGATGCCTGTGCGTCTGCTGACTTCCTTGTTGGTGACGCGCTGCTCCCAGTGGATTCTGAGGATTCGACGTAGACACCGTCCTTCGAAACCTCTGAGGCGGCTTTCAATTTTCTTGTTTGTTCTCCAAGTCTCTGAGGCATATAGGAGGACTGAGCGAACGCTTGATTTGTAGATCTTCAGTTTGGTACTGTTCTGCAGGACTGACGATTTCCATATATTTCGCAGTCTGTTGAAAGCCTGTGCTGCAAGACCGATTCTTGTGGAGATCTCTCTCTCGATGCTGCTGTCAGCTGAGATGTAGCTTCCCAGGTATTTGAAGTCCTGTACTTCCTCAAGATCTTCGCCCTGCACCTTTGTTTTCTGTGTGCTCTTGTTTTTCAGTTTCATCACTTTCGTTTTGTTGGGGTGAATCTTGAGGCCAATAGTTCTTGCTGTCTGGTCAACTCTGTCTGTCTTTTCCTGGATGTCTCTCTGTGTATGTGATAGCAGAGCGATGTCGTCTGCAAAGTCGCAGTCTTCCAGTCTGGCCGTTAGTCCCCAGACAAGTCCCCTAGGTCGGTCTCCTGTGGCTCTCCTCATCACCCAGTCAATGATGACCAGGAAGAGGATCGGTGAGATCACACAACCTTGTCTGACCCCGGTCTTCACATGGAACCACTCGCTCTCCTGGCCATTGTGGCGTACGCAGCACTGATTGTCAGCATACATGTCCTTCAGGATGTTGACTACTTTTGTTGGAAATCCATAAGCTGTCAGAATCTTCCAGAGGGATGGGTGGTGGATACTGTCAAAGGCCTTTTCAAAGTCAATGTAGTTTATGTACAGTGAGGAGTTCCATTCCAGTGATTGTTCGACTATGGTACGCAGGACAAAGATTTGGTCTATGCAGCCCCTACCGCTTCTGAATCCTGCCTGTTCCTCCCTCAGGACCCTCTCTATGGCTTGCCTCACCCGCATCAACAGAACTCTGCAGAAGATTTTCCCAGGCACAGACAGAAGGTTGATGCCTCTCCAGTTCCCGCATGCTGACAGGTCGCCTTTCTTTGGCAGCTTGACTATGATGCCTTTCTTCCAGGTAACAGGGACTTTTTCTTCTTCCCACACTTTGTTGAAAAGTTCTGTCAGAGCTTTTGCACTTGCCTTTGGATCTGCTTTTAGCATGTCTGCAGTAATCCTGTCTTCGCCAGGTGCCCTGTTTCCTTTTGTCTGCTTAATGGCCTCTTCTATCTCCTGTTGGGTGATGCGCCCCCACTTCATTTCTATATGAAAGCCTGTGTCTTCTATCACTGCTTCTTCCTCAGGGTCTGGTCTATTCAGAGTCTCTCTGAAGTGCTACTGAGCTGGTCCTCTTCCTTCTTGAGAACTTTTCCGTCTTTGTCCTTAACCACTGTTGACTTGCTAGTGAAACCTCCTGTGAGGGTTTTGGTGATTTTGTAGACCGTTCTTGTGTCTCCCCTTTCTGCTGCTGACTGTGCCTCCTGAGCCAGGCTGTCCTCGTACTCTCTCTTGTCTTTGCGGACACTCTTCTTGACATCGTTGTTCTTCTGTCTGTATGCTTCAGCAGCTGCTTCCCTCTCTTCCATGCTTCCCCCTAGCATGCGCTGTTTTGTTGCCCTTCTCTCCTCGATGAGTTGCCAGGTGTTTTCAGAGATCCATTCTTTCCTCTCTCTTTTCCTGTGGCCCAGCACCTCTTTGCTTGTGTCGAGGAACAACTTCTGGACAGTGTTGCTCAAGGTGTTGATGTCGTCTGCTGGTGTGTCTTCCAGGACCTGGAATCTGTTGGACAGCTCCATTACAAACTGAGTCTTCACTATAGGATCCTTCAGTCTGCTTGAGTCAAAGAGCTGTTCACTAGTCTTCTTGTTGGTCCTCTTCAGCTTCAGCTGTAGCTTGCACAGAACAAGGTGGTGGTCACTGCCGGCGTCTGCCCCTCTTAGTACTCTGACATCAGTCGCAGACCCTCTCCACTTCTGGTTGATGGCTATGTGGTCTATTTGGTTCCTGGTTCTCCCATCCGGTGACACCCACGTCAGTTTGTGAATTGTCTTGTGTGAGAATATGGTGCCTCCTATCACTAGCCCGTTCTCCAGGCACATGTCCGCAAATCTCTGACCGTTGTCATTTCTCACACCTGTTCCTTGGGTTCCCATGCATGATTCGTATCCCACATTTCCTGCACCAACCTGGGCATTAAAGTCCCCCATCACAATGAGGATGTCATGCCGTGGTGTCTTGTCTATTTGCTCTTGGAGGTTTGTATAGAAAAGGTCTTTCTCTTCATCTGATGATGGTTCTGTTGGTGCATAGCACTGGATGATGGTGGTCTTCACGTACTTTGAGAAAAACCTCGCTCTAATGATCCGAGCATTGACCGGCTCCCAGCCCAGGAAGCTCTCTTGGCATTCTTGTCTAAAATGATGCCCACTCCTTCCTGGTGTTGGCCGTCTGTTCTTCCCGAGTAGTACACTGTCTCTCCTGTGTTCAGGGTCATGGTTCCCGAGTCTGTCCATCTCATTTCACTGATTCCAAGAATGTTGATGTTGTATCTCTTCATCTCTTTCACAACCTGTGCTGTTTTTCCAGTTTTGTACATTGTTCGAACATTCCATGCTCCCACTCTCACTCGTTGTTTGGGTTTCACCAAGGACTCCATCAGAACAGAAACTTCCTTTCGGCTTTCATCCCTGCTCTTCATATAAGACATTGCTGCCTCAGTCCTCAGCTCGTCGCCCAAGGTTTGATGACTTTTTGTTGATCTTGTTGGCGTTTCTGTAGCAAGCGTTTTTTACATGGTGGGCTGTTAACCCAACGCACAACCCTCCTCCTTTCGCATCCTAGGCTTGGGACCAGGCAATGGCGGAGTTCTTTTTCAGACAACTGTACATAAGATAAGATAAGATAAGATAAGCCTTTATTAGTCCCACAACGGGGAAATTCCAGGATTGCAACAGCACAGGGATAGCAACACTCAGAGCAACAATCAGAAGGCAAGAAAAAAAACAAGCAAGCAAGAGCAGCTAATAAACATATGTACGTATTACTATAAAATATATATATATACACACACACACAGACACACAGTGCAGAGCATTGTAGCTGGATGGAATAAATATATGAATATATGAACACACAGTGCAGAGCATTGTAGCTAGATGGAATAAATATGTAAATATATAAACACCCACAGTACGGAGCATTGCAGCTAGGTGGAATAAATATGCAAGTATATAAACACACACAGTGCGGAGCAATGTAGCTAGATGGAATAATATGTAGATATATAAATATATAAACACCCACAGTACGGAGCATTGTAGCTAGATGGAATAAATATGCAAATATATAAACACACACAGTGCAGAGCATTGTTGCTAGATGGAATGAAACAGCATAACCGTCTACTTAGTTATCCTACATGGTATGATTATGTGCCCATACATATTCTCACCCTCCATAGCGACCGGTATGTTCCTAGTTGTATGCCGGAGAGGACCATTGTGTAAGTCTATTGCATCTTTTGCATTCAAAAAACTATTAGTTTGTTACGTCTTTTTGCTATCTCTGCGAGCAGCCCTGCTTAGGTTGTACAGTCTGACAGCCGTTGGTAGGAAGGACCTACGAAACCTCTCGGTTGTGCACCTGGGATGTTGTAGTCTGCTGCTAAATGAGCTCCTCAGTGCATTCAGTATGTCCTGCATAGGGTGGAACTCGGACTCCAGCAGAGATGACAGTTTAGCCACCGTCCTTCTCTCTCCTATCTCCTCCATCGGATCAAGGCGCTGCCCCAGGACAGAGCTAGCTTTCTTAATCAGTTTGTTCAGTCTCTTCCTATCGGCTGCAGTAATGCCACTGCCCCAGCAGACCACTCCAAAAGTGATGGCTGATGCCACCACCGTGTCATAGAATGACTTCAGCAGCGCCCCTTGTACACCAAAAGACCTGAGTCTCCTCAGCAGGAACAGCCTGCGCTGTCCCTTCTTGTAGAGTGCATCAGTATTGTGTGACCAGTCTAGTTTATTGTTCAGATGAATACCCAGGTACTTATAGGATGTCACCATCTCGATGTCTGTTCCCTGTATATTTACTGGTACTGTGAGGGGCTGCCCATGCCTGCGGCAGTCCACCACCAGCTCCTTAGTTTTCCTCGCGTTGATCTGGAGGCAGTTCCGATGGCACCAGTCCACGAAGTCCTGGATAAGCCCTCTGTACTCAGCTTCATCTCCATTGGAGATGAGGCCAACGATCGCAGAGTCATCAGAGAACTTCTGTAGATGGCAGTGTGTTGTGTTGTGTGAGAAGTCCGCAGTATAAAGAGTGAACAGGAAGGGAGCCAGCACCGTTCCCTGGGGGGCCCCCGTGCTACTGATGATCGTGTCGGACACACAGTCCCGGGTTCTCACAAACTGAGGCCGGTTCGTGAGGTAGTCCAGGATCCATGATGACAGGTGCTGGTCCACCCCTGCGCGCAGCAGCTTGTCCTTCAGGATCATCGGTTGGATGGTGTTGAAAGCACTGGAGAAGTCAAAGAACATGATCCTCACCATATTCCCGGGCTTCTCCAGGTGGGACAGAGAACGGTGAAGGAGGAAGATCACCGCATCCTCCACCCCAATGCCATGCTGGTAGGCGAACTGGAGTGGATCCATCGCTGGTTCCACCAGGGGGCGGAGGTGAGCAAGGAGCAGTCTCTCCAGGGTCTTCATCAAGTGGGACGTCAAGGCCACCGGTCTGTAGCTGTTCAGGTCTTTGGGGTGGGAAGTTTTTGGTACAGGTACCACACAAGATGTTTTCCACAGCTGTGGTACCCACCCCAGTTTCAGGCTCATGTTGAAGATATACGTCACAATCCCACACAGCTGGTCTGCACAGGACTTGAGGAGCTTTGCGCTGATGCCGTCCGGTCCCGGCGCCTTCCTCGCCTTGATCTTCCTCAGCTCCGTCCTCACCTGGGTCCTGGTCAGGGTCAGGATGGGGGGCTGTGTGTTGGGAGTGGGGGGGTGTTGGTAGAGTGGGGAGTGGGCAGCAGGACTTGATTTCTTTAGAGGCAGCAGTGGTTGTTGTGCAGTCAGGGGGGAGGGCGGTTGGTCAAATCTATTGAAAAACAGATTCAGGTTGTTCGCCCACTCCCTGCCCCCTGTGGCCTGGGGGGAGGTATTCTGGAGCCCCGAGATGGTTTACATAAATGATTTACCAAATGCATGCAGAAATGTTCATTTACAAATGTATGCAGATGACACGGTAATATTCACACCTGCAAAAAACACACAAGAAGTTGCCTGTATTCTTACAACAGCGATGATTCAAATCCATAACTGGCTTAATAATTCATGTCTCCTACTAAACACTAAAAAAACTGTTCACATGATGTTTACCAAACAATGATTAAATATTGCAAACTCAAACATTTTCTTAAAAGGGGAGGAGCTGCAATTAGTCAAGGAATTTAAGTACCTCGGTGTGATTTTCGATTCCTCATTAACCTTTAAAAAACACATAAAAAAATTCAAACATAATCAAATTCAATCTGAGAAATTTTAAACAAACTAGATTGATATAATAATTGATATAATAATAATTGATATTAAATATCCATGCCCAAATATGTTAAAAAAAACACACACAGACTTTCATAGAGTGTCATAATTTTTTCACGACTGTATGCCCAGCTTCTTGTTTGCTGCTGTTGTTTGTTGCTGCTGTGAGGTGCTTGGGTGCATGTGTGTGTGTATGCATACACAGCACTTCACTTGTGTGACATTTGAATTTTTTTTTAATTTTTTTTGTTACTTATTTGTACCCGTAGGTAGACTTGGTTTGCAGTCTGGTGACAAACCACTGGCTGCTGGTCGCTGCGTGCGCGAGCGCCCTAAACCTACATGTTTTTGGTGTGCGGGAGGAAACCGGAGAAATCCCGGAGTAAACCCGCGCAACACGGGGAGAACATGCAAACTCCACACAGCTCACTGTTGGTCGGGGGCTGGGATCGAACCCATGATCTCATGATCCCCACGGTCCCCCGGCCGAGGGTAAAACTGTGCTGCCACAGTGCTAAACCACTGCGCCACTGTGCAGCCCCTGAATGTTTTGTTTTGTAGCACCTTAACTATTGCACTTTTGCACAACCACTTTGTACAGTTTTATTGCAGATGTTCTTCTCATGTATGATTGTTTGTTCGTGTGTTTTTGTGACCCGCTGAGGGACTACAGATGCAAATTAGCAGTACTGCTAAATCTGGCATACTTACATTTGTATTAATGTTCATTAGTATGCAATGTCCCTTTCAAATAAACATTAAAGTAAACATGTAACCCTCAACCCAAAACAGATATCATACTCAACCCAATCTCACCAAAGTACACTGTAAACCTAACAGTACTTCTTAATAAAAAGAAGTAAGTAAATATAATTTTGTCATGGCGGCCGCTGGGCCGTCATCAGCCCCGGCTGCGCACACACCTGCCGCCAATAACCAGCAGGCCTTAAAAGCCGGTGTCACTGACTGCTCAGCACGGAGTCGTCTGTCTACTTCGCCACGCAACGCGTCACGGACTCGACCTCTAGCCAGAGCATCCACGACGCATCATCGTCAAGCCTCGTCACGTAAGCCACAGAATAACTCACCTTGCCAGAGTATTCTCCCCTGTGCACAGGTGGACCTCCCTGGCGGCGGACCTGTCTCCCCTAGCAGCGGGGCTTCTCCTCCTCCTCCTCGGATCTCCTCCTCATCGTCACAGCACCAAGCCCCACGCTCACCTAGCCACACCAAGCCACGGAGCCAGCAAGAGTCTCCCAGCACAACCTGCAAGTAAGCAGCGCACTTTGTTACATCTCCTTACTACGAGTTGCATTAATCCCCCTGTGCTTGTGTGTTCCAGGGTTGCCAGGTCGCAGTGGGACTCGCTCAGCTCCAGCTGTATTCCAGCATCACATTCACCCACACATCCACACTCATAACACACTTGATTTAATAAATAATTGTCAAACGGTCTTACTCGTGTTAGTGTCTGTCTCCTGGGTCAAGCAATCATGTCAGTACGACTCCGTCAAGACGACCCAGCAGACAGTGCGCTGACGCGCCGTCTTAACACTCTTAGCGCCCGAGTAGACCTAATTGCCCATCAACAGACAGTTATTCTAAATCAATTAACCCAAATTAACAGCCGGCTGGATCACGTGGAAGGACACCAGGCGTTCCCTCCGGCCGCCGGTGCGTCACTAGCCCCTGCTAATTCACCTGCTAGTCAGGCCCACCAACCCTCCTTACCTCGCCTCACTCCTGTGCCTACCCTCGCCCGCTTTAGCGGCAAACTCGGGGAGGCACGAGGCTTCCTGCTGCAGTGTGAGACAGTGCTTCACCGTGTCCCGGGAGATTTTCCCACAGATCACAGCAGAATAGGGTATTTTTCCAACCTGCTTGAGGGTAGAGCGTTAGCTTGGGCCTACGCGATTATGGCGAAGCCCAGCTACGCTCATTTAACGTACCAACAGTTTGTAGCAGAATTCTTGGAGGTTTTTGATCACACTGATTGGGATGCGGTGTTAACAGACCGTCTTTTGAATCTTCAGCAGGGCAGTACATCTGCAGCCGATTTCGCTGTGGACTTCCAGGTATTAGCTACGGAGGTGGGGTGGGAGGATTCGGCTCTGTGCAGTATTTTTCTCCGCAGCCTTAGCCCAGAACTGAGGGATGAGCTAGCGGCACGGGATAAACCAGACAAATTAGGCAAACTGATCTCCCTTACCATTAGCCTCGACAACAGGCTGAAGGAGTGGGCAGCCGAACGTAGAACCGCTAGTCGCTCGATTAAACCACACCCCCGCTCCTCTTGGCCACCTCTGCCGGCTCTGCCTCCCCCGGAGGAACTTCCGGGGCAGGAAGAGATGAGCTTAGGGCAATCAGGTGTTTCGGCGGCTGAGAGACAGCACTGAAGGGATCTGGGTCTGTGTTTTTACTGTGGTAGTGGGTCCCACGGGGTAGCTGAGTGTAGCAATCGGTTAAAAGGGGAGGTCCGTGGGTCGCAGTAGGGGGACTCATGGATGTAGACCAGAAAAAGCCCCTCACCCGTTGTCTCATTGCAATCAGACTGATCTACAAACACAGAGAACATTCTACGCACGCTCTCATTGACTCTGGAGCTGAGCAAAGCTTCATTTCAGAAGACCTGGCAACCCGTTTGGGCCTCAGCTGTCAACCCCTCTGCCCGCCTGTCAACCTTGTCACGCTGTCAAAGACCCCGCTCGCCACTGTTTCCCACCAGACGGCCCCTGTGCCGGTGATCATTTCTGGAAACCATCGGGAGGATATCCGGTTCTTGGTGTTGCCCATCTCCACCTCGTCAATTATCCTGGGTTATCCATGGCTGCGCCTACACAACCCCTCGTTTGACTGGAAGGCGGGAAACATCACAGCATGGAGCCCCTTTTGTCTCAGCGCCTGTCTTCAGTCTGCAGCATGTGCTCCCTCTGTTTCAGTGACCCCCCCCCCCACATCCCTGCCCCCGGACCTGTCCAGAGTACCAGAGGTCTATCACGATCTGGGAGCGGTCTTTAGCAAGTCACGGGCGCTGTCCCTTGCCCCCCACTGCCCCTACGACTGTGCGATCAACCTTCGGGCGGGGGCTCCGCTGCCGGCGAGCCGTTTATACAGCCTGTCAGCTCCGGAGCGGGAGGCCATGGACACGTATATCAAGGAGTCCCTCAGCTCCGTTTGGGCAGTGCGGTGGCGCAGTGGTTAGCACTGTGCCAGCACAGCAACTCACCCTTGGCCATGGGATCCCTGGTTCGATCCCAGCCCCTGACCAACAGTGATCTGTGTGGAGTTTGCATGTTCTCCCCGTATCTGCGTGGGTTTACTCTGGGATTTCTCCGGTTTCCTCCCACAGGCCAAAAACATGCAGGTTAGGTTAATTGGAGACTCTAAAGTGGCCCTAGGTGTGAATGTGTGTGTGAATGGTAAAGGGATAGCGCCATACCGTGGCTGCTTCATCCATCCAAATGGATGCCCTCAATTTCCCCACTGGGGATCAATAAAGTATACAAAAAAAAAAAAAATCCGTCCATCCTCCTTGGCGGTGAGGGCAGGATTCTTTTTCGTGGGAAAAAAGGATGGCTCCCTACGCCCCTGCATCGATTTTCGGGGTCTAAATGAGATCACCATCAAGGACAAATATACTCTGCCCCTCATGAACTCGGCCTTTGACTCCCTCCAGGGGGCGTCATGGTTCACGAAACTGGACCTTCGAAACGCCTATCATCTGGTGCGCATCAGGGAGGGCGACGAGTGGAAGACGGCTTTTCGGACCCCAAGCGGCCACTTTGAATACCTGGTGATGCCGTTTGGGTTAACCAACGCTCCGGCCGTCTTCCAGCGTCTAATCAATGACGTCCTCCGGGACTTCCTGAACTCCTTCGTGTTTGTGTATCTAGATGACATCCTGATCTTTTCCCGCACATTGGAGGAGCACCAGGTGCATGTTCGACGGGTCCTGCAGCGCCTCCTGGAGAACCAGCTATTCGTCAAGGCCTAGAAGTGTGAATTCCATACTAACTCAACGTCCTTTTTGGGGTTTATTATTGCCCGTAACCAGGTGCTCCCGGACCCGGCCAAGGTCAAGGCGGTAGTGGATTGGCCCACTCCCACGTCCAGGAAACAATTGCAGGGGTTTCTGGGATTTGCCAACTTTTACCGTCGCTTTGTGCCGAAGTTTGGGATCATCGCCAAGCCCCTGACCAGCCTCACGTCCCCCAAGGCCCCCTTCCGCTGGAGCGAGGAGGCTGCAGCAGCGGTCAGGAAGCTGAAGGAGGAGTTCGCTTCTGCTCGCGTCTTGACCCAGGTGGACCCGGACCTGCAGTGCTTGGTGGAGGCAGAAGCCTCGGATTCTGGAGTTGGGGCGGTTCTTTCCCAGTGCTCCCCCGTGGACGGGGTGATCTGCCCGTGCGCTTTCTTTTCCCACCGGCTGACGCCTGCCGAGAGGAACTATGGCATCGGGGACAGGGAGTTGCTGGCTGTCAAGCTCACCCTGGAGGAGTGGAGGCACTGGCTGGAGGGGGCTGCCCAGCCGTTCATCGTCTGGACAGATCACAAGAACCTTGAGTATCTCCGGATGGCTAAGTGGCTAAACTCCCGCCAAACTCGCTGGTCTCTCTTCTTTGGGCGGTTTAATTTTACCATCACCTACTGGCCAGGGAGCAAGAACACCAAGCCGGACGCCCTCTCCAGGCAGTTCGAGGCAGAGTCGTCTGGGGATCATGAAGAGACCATCCTGCCTTCATCCTGTGTGGTGGGCGCCCTCATGTGGGAGATCCGGGACAGAGTCAGGAAGGCGCAGGAGAATGAACCCGACCCGGGTGGGGGTCCCCTGGGCCGACTGTTCATTCCCTCGTCGGTCAGGAGTGAGGTCATCCAGTGGGGTCACGCCTCCAAGTTGGCGTGCCACCCGGGAATTGCCCGCACCATCGATCTGCTCCAGAGAGCCTTCTGGTGGCCAGGGCTGAGGAGGGATGTTACCAACTATGTCCGGGCCTGCGCCCAGTGTGCCACCGGGAAATCGTCATCTTCCCCCCCGGCAGGTCTTCTCCATCCTCTGCTGGTCCCTTCTCGTGCCTGGTCCCATGTGGCTCTGGACTTCGTAACAGGCCTGCCCCCCTCGGACCAATTCACCTCGGTGCTGACGATAGTGGATCGTTTCTCCAAGGCAGCCCATTTTGTGCCACTCCGGGGGATGCCTTCAGCACGGGAGACGGCGGATCTTTTGGCTCAGCACGTGGTTCGTCTTCACGGCATCCCTGCAGACATTGTCTCGGACCGAGGCCCGCAATTCATTTCCCAGGTCTGGAAGGCATTCTGCACGACATCAGGGGCCACGGCGAGTCTCTCCTCGGGGTATCACCCTCAGAGTAACGGCCAGTGCGAGCAAGCCAATCAGGAGCTGGAGGCTGTGCTCCGCTGCGTCATTCTTCATGTTCCTCGTCCTGGAGTACGATCCTGCCCTGGATTGAGTACGCACACAACGCCATGGTGTCTTCATCAATGGGAGTGTCCCCCTTCAAGGCATCTTTGGGGTATGACCCCCCGCTGTTCCCGGAGGAGGAGAAGGAGGTGGCTGTCCCCTCTGTGCAGGCCCATGCCAAGCATTGTCGCCGAATCTGGACCATCACCCGTAAGGCCCTCCTCAAGACCACGGAACGCAATACCCAGGTGGCCAACCGTCACAGGAGACCTGCCCCGGATTACAAGGTGGGTCAACAGGTTTGGCTATCCACGAAGAATATCAGTGTGCCGGCCGAGAAATGCAAGTTAACCAAGCGTTTCATCGGTCCTTTTGAGATTTCTCGGCTCATTAACCCAGTGACTGTGCACCTAACTCTCCCCCCTTCCATGCGCATCTGCCCCTCTTTTCATGTCTCCCAGGTGAAGCCCTACATCTCTGACCCCCTGTGCCTGCCCCCTGCGGCGTCTTCCCCCCCGAGAATGATCAACAACCATCCGGCTTGGGGGGGTTACTGCCATCTTGGATGTCCACCGGCGGGGTCGAGGTCTTCAGTATTTGGTGGACTGGGAGGGTTTCGGTCCTGAACACTGTTCCTGGATTCGCCCTGCATTGATTCTTGACAAACAGCTCATCCGCAATTTCCATCGGGCGCATCCAGGTAGGATGGGGCAGGTGCCTGGAGGCACCTCTAGAGGGGGTAGTACTGTCATGGTGGCTGCTGGGCCGTCATCAGCCCCGGCTGCGCACACACCTGCCGCCAATAACCAGCAGGCCTTAAAAGCCGGTGTCACTGACTGCTCAACACAGAGTCATCTGTCTACTTCGCCACGCAACGCGTCACGGACTCGACCTCTAGCCAGAGCATCCACGACGCATCATCGTCAAGCCTCGTCACGTAAGCCACAGAATAACTCACCTTGTCAGAGTAGTCTCCCCTGTGCACAGGTGGACCTCCCTGGTGGCGGACCTGTCTCCCCTAGCAGCGGGGCTTCTCCTCCTCCTCCTCGGATCTCCTCCTCATCGTCACAGCACCAAGCCCCACGCTCACCTAGCCACACCAAGCCACGGAGCCAGCAAGAGTCTCCCAGCGCAACCTGCAAGTAAGCAGCGCACTTTGTTACATCTCCTTACTACGAGCTGCATTAATCCCCCTGTGCTTGTGTGCTCCTGGGTTGCCAGGTCGCAGCGGGACTCGCTCAGCTCCAGCTGTATTCCAGCATCACTTTCACCCACACATCCACACTCATAACACACTTGATTTAATAAATAATTGTCAAATGGTCTTACTCGTGTCAGTGTCTGTCTCCTGGGTCAAGCAATCATGTCAAATTTAATCCTTCAAAAATACTGGCAAGTGCCACTCAACCTTTGTTTGTTGTTGAGATGTATCTTATATAGCATTTTGACCTTGACCTTGCAATCCCAAACCCATAGTCAGAGGTCAGCGTGACAGGGTGAACCTGTGTACAAAGTTTGGTGACCCTAGCTTTACTCATTCTATAGCAATAGGGCATAGGGGAAGTTAACCGTGACCTTTGACGTTTGACCTCAAACCCATAGTCAGAGGTCAGGGTCTCAGGGTGAACATGTGTAACATGTATACTTTTTGCCAACATTCATCAGAAAAGTTGGCAAATCCAAAAATCATCACATTCGTCAGCATTCACCACACTGCGAGATACTACCCTAACCAGCAATGGTCAGGGTTAGGGATAAGAATGTGATTGGAGACGCTCTCTTCTCAACTTTTTCACATTTTTAACATTTCAAAATCTCGCCTCACTCCTCTGCACTCTCCTGTCTCTCTGTCTACACCTATTTTTACAACCATACTATTTGTACTGCTCTTTGGGCTCCACACAACTGCTGCTTTATTTGTGTGAGAAACTTTGAAAAAGTTGGTGTGGAATTTTCTGATGCCATGAGAGCTGAATTTCAAAGACACAATCCAGTAAATGGGTATCAGCCCTTCTTTTTTTTTTTTTTACCTGTTCCTGTTCTCTTGTATTCACATCAGTACACACAATATTCACATCTGAGCTGGGCCACTTAGGACTTCTGTCTCATCACTTTAACCAGTTGCACCATTGTCGGTTCCACTATCTTTTAATCCCCACTCTCCCTCATCACACCTCACTCTCCTCCTGCACTCGCATCTGTGAGCATCTGCGTCCCCAACTGCTCTGTAATTAAAGAGAGATGAGCAGGGCTGTTAGTTTGTTAAAAAAAGGAGTGAAAAAACATAATGTAGTTTGCGTGTCGCCATAAATTTACTGCATGCTGAAACTTTAAAGAGGCCGATGAATAATTTGAGAAGAGTGGAGAGGGGAAGAAGGGTGGTGGTGGCGGTGGCAGGATGGGCTGGTGAGAGAAATAGATGGAATGTCAGAAAAGAAGACAACAAGAGAACGAGGAGGGGCGGGAGAAGACAGAGAAATGACATTGTTATTCATCCAAGCCTTTGTCACAAGTTGGGAGTGAAAGGCATGAAACTTCAAGGGCACACTCTCCCGTGGGTGAGATACTGCAGTTCAAACAAAGTAAACAACTGTTTTACTCTGATGCACACTTTAGTCTTGCTGGAGGCTAAGTTGCCTTCCTGCCACAGCTGGCATTGTGGCACACTTTGCCGACAGGGGAGACCGTGAAAAATGTTGCAAAGATCTCACAGTAATCTAACCAAATGTGGCACACAGGAGACTCAACCCTGTTATCTACACAAAACCAGCAGGTCGGCTTTCATGAACAAGAAGTTGCTCGAGGACAGAAGGGTCGCGAACGCAGCGTGACACCGTACAAATACGATCTTGCTCAAAGAGAAGTTTCACTGTCAGACATAAGGATGTGTGTTTTTGGAAGAGCAGAGGTGTTTGAAAAAAGTTTTCCTTAATAATTTTAGGGCGATTACATAACAAATCACTGGTGCTAGATATGATATTTTCTTAACGCTTTTTCATACCACAATATTGAAAAAAAGATTTCATCATCTCAAATACATTCCTCCACATTCAGCATTATAGCTCGTTAAACAGATGGTTGCAAAATGAAAACTGTCATTTTCATTGTAATAGCTCAGCTTTAAGTTTTGTCTAAATAAGATAATTTAAAAGCATATAACTTGGGTTAAGTATGCGACCTTTTCTTGTTTCAGAAAAATAAGTTAAGAAATAATATTGCCGAAAACATACAAACATGAAAAGTAACTAATAAAATGTGTGTAGAAAAACATGAAGGAAAATTGCCCGAGGAATGCTACAGTAGCCTAGTGAAATGATAAGACTTTAATGTTTTATCTGGTCCAGGAGAGAAGATCAAGAATCACAGCTAATGTTACAGGGGAAAAAAAGGGATTCCACAGATAACGTGTGGGAGTGCGTTCAGGATGCGGGTTGTTTATCTGAATATCACCAAATTTGAAGTCTGGAGGCCAAACCATCATTTATCCCCCCTCTCAAATGAGGGATTTGAGCTCTAGTTATGGAAAAGAAGAAAGAAAACATGCCTGCAGCTGTTTTACTGTAGCAATTTAACTTCTAACAAAATAAACACAGGTTAGGGGTGTGATGATCCATGTAGACAAACAATATAAACACGAATTAAAGGTAGTTTAGGGACATATTTTATAGCAGCTGCCAACCACAGGGGCTAAGGAATGGATGTTGAGACAGAAAATAGTGGGAAGCAGGAAGAGGACATACAGACAGAAACAAAACAGTAATGAGGGTAGTTACTCAGGTAAGTTCACTTTGTCTTCTTTTCCAATAATTAATTTAGTTTCTTTTTCGTCAGACAAAACAAAAAAGAAACTGTAAATTAATTAATGTGAGTAGTTGCTTACTCATATTAGAATAATGTACAGTACTGTCCAGTGACTTCAAAGACTCTTTACATTTAGATGTTTAAACTTGTTGCAATGCTAGCACGGAGGTATGTGATCATTTCTATGATACTTTATTACCAAAACCATTTTTCCATGATAAAGTACTTTTTTTTTCAGTTGGTTAAAAATTAATTAATTCTTACTTTAATTTAGGTGACTTCTGTGACAGTGAACTGTAGCATTCAGATTACTAGATTCTTGATCTAAATTACATTACGTACATTGCATTTGCTCTATGCACCATTATTGAAACAATATGTGAAGCCAAATTTTGTTGCTGTCCAGTTTCAAATCAAGGCAACTAAGGCATTCTCATGAAACAATAAATAAATAAACATGTAAAATTAATTTAAAATTATTTGCGTTTAAACTAGGGAGAGCATAAGCCCAAGTTAAAATTTTCAGAGATGCAATAACAGCATGTGTACAGACCCCAGTAAAAAAAAAAACAAAAAAAAAACACCTTGCAAACGGATAAATAATACCATACACAACAAACTGGCATATTGCTTTCTGTTCAAATGTACATACTAAATAAGATATGGGGGAAAATGAACCCATTTCCCCTGTTGTTACTTTCAAATGCAAATTGGGCCCTTCATTAAAATGTGTGGCTAAACTTCATTAGCAGCAGATATTGATTTTCAGGCAGCAGCGATCCGATAGGCCCTATAGGCAAGTGAAGGTACAAAGGTTTGTCTAAATGCTAGCTTGTAGTGCGTGGCTGGGGGCTAGTTAGAGTTCTGGCTCTGAGAGCGATAGAACATCTGGAGAGGTAACATTTACATAAGCTTCTCTTTGTACATGGGAGCATTCATTAACATTATGCTGCTTTGAACTCGGGTTGAGTTTGTAAAACAGATGAAGCCAAAGTTAGGAATAGACACATTAGGTATAGTATTGTTGCAGGCATGTGCTGTTTTCTTTGATAGTATTTTCTATTTTTTTCTTTTTTTCCCCACAAATCTGAAGTTGGAATGAGAACTGTAAAACTACTAGTGCTACACAACCAACAACAGCATCCCTGACACACTCAAAACAACAACAAAACTTGCTCTTTCATTTTGCAGTTTACATTTATATGACAATGAATAATGAAAAAACTGTTTTCACTCTAAATGATGCACATATCAAATTGATACTGGAAATATCAGATTATGTAACAATCAAAAGGTGAAATCTAAAACCAATATGTGTCAAAGCGAATTAAGTTTTGACAGCTTACGTGCACGATGCCAAACACAGGAAGGAACCTCACAGAGGGGCACATTTGACAATTTCATTAATAGCAAAAATCCAAAGCGCACAGCTGCAGAAACAGTCACTCGCCAGAGGAAAGGTCCTGTGGAGAGAAGATGAGAGCCGTGAGCTGAGGAGTGGAGTAAGGGAAATGGGCAAGCCAAATTACCACTTACTTGGGAAATCCAAAGAGGACCGGCAGGACCCAGCGGGGAATAGACGAACAAGTAGGGTAATATACCCAGACGAGCCAGTGCTGACTGTGTGGAAGAAGCCTCCTTACGTATTCTGGCTGATGAGCGGGTGCAGGTGTGTCTTCTGCCTCAGGTGCAGTGATGAGTTTGTGAATGTGAGGCTGGAGGGGAGGGGCACGCTCCCGCTGCCCATGACAGGGCCCCCCCTTCTAGAAACGCCTCCTGGCGGTCTGGAGGGCTTCTCCAGGTGAGCACGGTGAAAGGCCCAGAGCATCCCCTTGTCCAGTATACGTGACGGGGGGGTCCAGGATTGTTCCTCCGGGCCGTAGCCCTCCCAGTCGACTAGATACTGTAGACCCCAGCCCCTGCGGCGAACATCCAAAATCCGCCGAAACATGTAGGCGGGGTGGCCATCAATGATGCGGGGAGGAGGAGGAAGCTTCGGGGGTGGGGGTGGGGGGTGGGCTGAGGGGACTGGCCAAGAGGGGCTTGATGTGGCTGATGTGGAAGGTTGGGTTTACCCGTAGGGTCAGGGGCAGCTTAAGCTGGACCGATGCATCGTTAACCACTCGGAAGATGGTATAAGGCCCAAGGAAGCGGGGGGACAGTTTTTTTTATTTCACCTTCAGCGGAATCTGACTTGCTGCCAACCAGACCTGCTGTCCCACGACATACTTGGGGTCGGGACCCGCCTCCTATCAGCAGCGGCCCAGGTGCGTTCCATGGTGTGGGCCAGGGCGGCCCGAGTAAATCTCCAGACACGTCGGCAGCACCGAGCGTGGGCCCCTACAGATGGAACCGAGACCTCCCTCTCGGCCATAGGAAGGAGAGGCGGTGTGTACCCTAATGACGTCTTGAATGGAGTGAGTCCGGTAGCTGAGGAAACCACAGAGTTCATGGAATACTCCGCCCAGGTCGGGTGTGTGCTCCAGGAGGAGGGATTATCGGCCGCTACGCACTACAAGGCAGCCTCCAGGGACTGGTTGGCACGCTCTGCATGCCCATTGCTCTGAGGGTGATTTAGAAGACTCAAGACTCCAAGACTCACAGTGGTTCCCAGGGTCTGGCAAAAGGCCCTCCAGATCTGGGACGTAAATTGTGGACCCCGGTCAGACACAGTATCAGTAGGGATGCCGTGGACCCGGATGACGTGATTGGTGAGGAGGACCGCTGTCTCCAAGGCCGACGGAAGTTTAGGGAGGGCCACCAGATGCACCGCCTTGGAGAAGCAATCCACGATGGTCAGGATCACCGTCTTGCTGTGGGAGGAGGGCAACCCGGTCACGAAGTCAACGGCAATGTGGGACCATGGACGACCAGGGATGGGGAGAGGATGGAGGAGTCCAGATGGTGGGGAGGAATCAGATTTACCCCGGACGCACGTCTGACAGGCTCTGATATACTCCTGGATGTCCCCGTGCAGCGTGGGCCGCCAGAACACCCGTTGGACAAGGTCGATGGTCTGGGTGATCCCTGGGTGGCAGGCAAAGTGACTGGTGTGACCCCATTGGATGACATCACTGCGGAGGGCAGCCGGGACGTACAGACGGTGCCCCCGGAACCGTCTGGGGGCACCTGGGACTGGGCCTGGTGGACCCTCTGCTCGATATCCCAAGTAAGGGCTCCAAGGACGCATGAAGGTGGTATGATGGCTTTTTTGGGGGGGGTTGGTACTTCCCTGGAATCAAACTGGCACAAGTTTGGTATTCCGGGCGCCAGGCCGGTAAGTGATTGTGAAATTAAATCGCTGGAAGAATAACGACCAGCAGGCATGCCTGGTGTCCAGTCGGTGGGTCGACTGCAAGTACTCAAGGTTCTTGTGGTCGGTCCACACAACGATGGGGTGAATGGCCCCCTCTAACCAGTGCTTCCACTCCTCTAATGCCAACTTAATGGCCAGCAGCTCTCTGTCCCCTACGTCATAGTTCCTCTCGGCTGGCATGAGCCACCGAGAGAAATATTCACACTGGTGATGCTTCTGATCGGGGGGCATACACTGCAACAGCACAGCACCAACCCCCGAATCAGATGCATCCACCTCGAGGACAAATGGAAGCTGCGTGTCAAGCTGAGCCAAGATAGGTGTTTCTGTGAAGTGGCGCTTTAATTTGGTAAACGCCTGCTCAGCTGCCTCAGTCCACCAGAAGGGGACTTTAACGGAGGTCAGCTGTGTCAAAGGCAGTGCGACCTCACTATAGTTCCTGATGAACCTGCGGTAAAAGTTCGCAAACCCGAGGAAGCGTTAAAGCTCCCTACGGGAGTGGGGAGTTGGCCAATCGAACACTGCCTTTATCTTGGCCAGGTCGGCAATCAGCTCCCCCTCAGCCACGATGAAGCCCAAGAAGGTGGTAGATGTTGTGGAGAACTCACACTTCTCGGCCTTAACGTAAAGCTGGTTCTCCAAAAGCCGCTGTAAAATGGCCCTGACGTGGACCTCATGTTCCTCTGGTGAGTGGGAGAAAATAAGAATATCATCAAGATAGACAAAAACGAATTGGTATAGTATATCGCGGAGGACGTCATTTATTAACCGCTGGAAGACGGCGGGGGCGTTAGTGGGCCCGAATGGCATCACTAAGTACTCAAATTGCCTCTGGTGTGTTTTAAAAGCCGTCTTCCATTCATCGCCCTCGTGAATGCGGACCAGATGATAAGCGTTCCTGAGGTCTAACTTGGTAAAAACCCGTGAGCGCTGAAGAACCTCGAACGCTGAATTGATCAAAGGCAGAGGGTACTTATCCTTGATGGTAATTGCGTTGAGCTCCTGGTAGTCGATGCACGGGCGCAACGAGCCATCCCTCTTTCCGACGAAGAAGAATCCGGCCCCGAGCGGAGTCGAAGATGGCCGAATCAGGCCGGTGTTCAGCGACTCCTTCACACATTGCTCCATCGCCTCCCTCTCTGGGCCGGAAATGCTATACAGCCGGCTGGACGGCAGCCTCGCCCTCGGGATGAGATCTATAGCACAGTCATAAGAGCGGTGAAGTGGTAGCGACAGCGCTCTTGATTTGCTAAAGACCTCACCCAAATCATGATAAGCCCGGGGAACGAGGCTGAGGTCTGGCGGCTCGGCCAGAGAGGGAGGAACAGACAGAGATGGGGAGCACTCAGCTGAACGCATACAGTGGGCCAAACAAAACGGGATCCAGAAGAAGATGGTATTTTTGGCTCAATTGATCATTGGGCTATGCCTCCAGAGCCACGGATAACCAAGAACCACTAGAGATGATGAAAAAGGGAGAACCAGGTGGTTCCCGGAAAGGAGGATGGATATGGGCACCGTGCTATGGGCGACCACCACGACCTCACGGCCAGATATGGTTGTGATTCGCTGACCACAGGGCAATTTACGTGTGGGAATGCCCATGTGCTTAACGAATTCAGCAGACACAAAATTACCCTCTGACCCCGAGTCAATCAGTGCCATAACCCTCCTCTCAACCCCCCGCAATTGTATGAGGGCCGAAATTGAAAAATTACCCGGGGGTGGGTGGGGGGAATAGATTTGGTCCCGCCCGCTAGACCCCTCATGGTTACTGACGGACTGTGTCTTTTGGCCGCTGGCGGCACTCATCCAGACTGTGGCTAGATAAACCACAGCACATGCACGCGCCAGCCCTCTCGCCTTCGCTCATCGTCGGTCAAGTGCCGAGAGAGCTCTGTCGGTTCAGGCGAAGAGCCGGCACCGCCAGTGCCAGTAACCACGGTGGATACACGTTAGGTGCACGGGCAAGAGGAGGACTCGCGCTCCTATGCGCGCTCACCTCACAGTACCGATTGTCCAAACCAACTGCCTGATCTATGAGGCCGTCGAGTGTCTCCGGGACAGGGTGGAACGCCAGATCATCATGAAGTTGGTCGTTCAACCCGTGGAGGAACGTGCTGTGTAACGCAGTCTTGTTCCACCCCGAATCGGACGCCACAACCTGGAACTCCACCGAGTACTTGGCCACAGACCGGATGCCTTGGCGGAGTGTCATCAGACGGCTCATCACGTTGCCCTGGCTCTCGGTCCGACCAAACGCGCAAGTGAATGCGGCCACAAATTGGTCAAACGTATATCAACGCCCCTCGGGGTTGTCTAGAGTGGACCGTGCCCACTCCAGGGCTCGATCCCTGAGCAACAGAGTAAAGAACTGGATCCTAGCGACATCCCCCGGATACTCCTCCCCAACCTGCTCCAGGTACATTTGAACTTGGATTAGAAACCCCTTGCATTTCCCCACCTCCCCTGCGTATGGGGAAGGCGTGGGAATGGAGGAAGTACAGTGCACCATAGTGCGCGGAGCAGGCTGAGGGGGTGCAGTCGAAAGAGGTGCTGCAGACCACAGCGTCATCATGTTAGATACCTGCTGCGTCAACGCAGCGAGCTCGCACTCGGTCGCCGCTAGGCGATCCATAGCTGACAGCTCCTGCGGTGAGGCACTGGCTGAGCTACCGTCCTGGCTGGCTCGTTCTGTCATAGTAAATTAAGTTTTGACAGCTCACGTGCACGATGCCAAACACAGGAAGGAACCTCACAGAGGGGCATGTTTGACAATTTTATTAATAGCAAAAATCCAAAGCACACAGCTGCAGAAATAGTCACTCGCCAGAGGAAAGGTCCTGTGGAGAGAAGATGAGAGCCGTGAACTGAGGAGTGGAGTAAGGGAAATGGGCAAGCCAAATTACCACTTACTTGGGAAATCCAAAGAGGACCGGCAGGACCCAGCGGGGAATAGACAAACCAGTAGGGTAAAGGGGAAGATGAGTTGATGGTGCCTGACCGGGTGGAGTAGATCGCTGAGGAACGGTGTGGTGAGGCAGGAGAGTGTGTGCAGTCCCGGAGACACACCTACACGGTGGCAGCAACCTGAAGAGAAAAAGAGAAATAAGAAATAAGGTTAACGGCGTGTTAACGCTTAAGAATTAATATAGCTTGCCTGATCACAGGCAGTATACCCAGACAAGCCAGCATTGACTGCGCGGAGGAAGCCTCCTTATGTACGCTGGCTGATGAGCGGGTGCAGGTGTGTCTTCTGTCTCAGGTGCAGTGATGAGTTCGTGAATGTGAGGCCGGAGGGGAGGGGCACGCTCCCGCTGTCCATGACAATACGTCTGCTAATATTTGTTATACTTTATAATCCCAGAGGGAAATTCAAGGGCATCCATCTGGATGAGGCATCCACAGTGCGGTGCCAATCCATTCAGCATTCACTCCTACAATCACACCCAGGGCCACTTCAGAGTTTCCAGTTAACCTAATTTGCATGTTTTTGGAATGTCGGAGGAAACTGGAGCAGCTGGAGAAAAATTCATACAAGCATGGGGAGAACATGCAAACTCCACACAGATAGGCCCTGCTGGCTGGTGGATTTGAACCCACAAACTTCTTACTAGTCTGTGAGGCAAGAGTACTAACCACTGCACCACCATACTGCCCCATATATTCAGCCTTCAGGTCTTTCTGTCTTACTGAACCTAACCCGAACCTGTCTACTATTTCTTGTGTTTACCAGTGGCGCCATCCTGCCAATATGACCTCAGATCAGACGAGACAACCCGCTGAATTTATGCACATTACAAAGTTAAGGAAAAGAAACTAACAAGGATTCGGTCATGGCTGGTCACACACACACACACACACACACACACACACACACACACACACACACACTAGTTTCCCACTAACTGCCTATGATTACCTGCAGCTGCATCTCATTGCTCACCTACTGCTGATGAGCTCCATCCCTATATACAGTCATGTGAAAAAATTAGGACACCCCATTAAATATTCAGTTCTTTACTAAGAAATGTTCACATATCTATGTCTAACCATGTTTTTGCTTTTATTTGCATTTTTTTAACATTTATTTTAGCCATTGTAAGTGGGAATAAATGTGGAGGTGTCCTAAAAAAGATGGGGGGTGTCCTTATTTATTCCTCACCATTTGTTTAGAATTACATTTTACAGAAAATTTTAAAAAAGTCTTTATTTTTAACTGTTTAGTTGTATTACATGAATCCCCCAGTATATTTAACATTGATATTAAATATCCATATGTCCAAATATGTTAAAAAACACACAGGCTTATACAGGGTGTCCTAATTTTTTCACATGACTGTACGTAAACCTGCTCAGCAGTCACTCTGGTGTGAGACTGACTTGACGCTCCAGCTTTTCACTTGGTTTCTGGAGTTCTCCTGCTCCTCAGTGTGTGCTTATTCACCCACCTGCCCTCACCAGCTTTGACTTCCCCCTTGGATCTTCACGTAAGCCTGCAATATAATCACTTACCTTGTCTGGATTCCTCCTGTGCCTCTCCCCAGTGCGATCCTGTTGTCCTCAGTCCTCTCGGATTTATCTACCTGCATCCACTACAACAAATAAGCATTCATTCATTCATTCATCTTCTTCCGCTTAATCCTTTTCGGGTCGCGGGGGGGCTGAAGCCTATCCCAGCATCTGTGGGCGAGGGGCAGGGTACACCCTGGACAGATTGCCAGTCCATCGCAGGGCCAACACAGAGAGACAGACAACCATTCACTCACAGTCATACCTAAGGACAATTTAGAATCCCCAGTTTTGATGCCAAATAAGCAATAATTCAAAATTTATTATCACTAACAACTCCACGACAGGAAAAGTCCCTGGGCCCAGGGCACCTTCATACCCACCTACATCGTCATGCCTACTCCACCTGGTCCTTCCTCCATCTCCTCCACACTGTCCCTCAGCACTGGCTCCCCCAAGGCTGCGTGCTAAGCCCTCTACTGTACTCCCTGTACACCTTTGACTGTATCCCAATCCACCCAACCACCGTCATCGTGAAATACGCGGACAACACCACCTTGGCTGGGCTCATCACTAAGGATGATGAGAAGGCATACAGAGCAGAGGTAGAGAATCTGCTGCTGTGGTGCCAAGCAAACAACCTGGAATTGAATGTTCAAAAAAACCAAAAAACTCATTCTGGACTTCAGGAAGAACAGACAGGACCACCCCCCCTCCTCATAAATGACGACTGTGTGGAAAACGTCCCCGCCTTCAGGTTCCTGGGCACCCACATCTCCTCTGACCTCTCCTGGACTGTCAACACCAAGGCCCTGGTGAAGAAAGCCCAGCAGCGGCTGCACTTCCTCCGTGTCCTGAGGAAGCACAACCTGGACCAGAAGGTGCTGCTGGCCTTCTATCGCTGCTAAGTGGAGAGCGTGCTCACCTACTATCTGGGTGTGTGGTACGCTGGCTCCATGGCTGAGAACAGGAAGGCTGTGCAGAGGGTCATCAACACCGCCCCAAAAATTATCGGCAGCCCTCTGCCCTCCCTGGAAGATGTCTCCAGAGCCTCCTGTCTCAGAAGGATCAAGGCCATCACAGAAGACCCTTCACATCCTGCCCACCACCTGTTTGACCTGCTTCCCTCTGGATGACGGTTCAGATCGATCAGGTCCCACACCTCTAGACTGACAAACAGTTTCTTCCCCTGAGCCATTCGAACTGCAGTCAGAGGCCCTACCCCCTCCCTCCGAATGCTTGCATGCTCAGAACTGAGGACCTGTTTAATTATTATCACAGTATCTCACCTGTCTTTGCATTCTGCACTTTCATGTCCATTGACCCATCTGTGAAATCAATATTGTACATATTTTCCACAATCCTTGGGCCATTTTACTCAATTATGTGTTCTGCACTCCGCACTCTTATGTATATAGTTCCACCCATGAAGCCACTACCGTACCTGTGTATATACCAATGGACTATTTATTATTTTTACTTTTACCTTTACCTCAGCCGTATGGTTAATCATGTGTTGTGTAACTGTTTTATTTCAAATTCTTCTCAATTACTTTATTGCGCAGTAGCCTGGTGGAGCACCCACAATTTTGTTGTGCTATACAACTGTACAATGACAATAAAGCCTATTCTATTCTATTCTATTTACTTAGGAACCACGTCCGCACTATGATGACAGGACTCGCTGCTAACCTCAAGGACATCAACGACACCAGGAAGACTGCCATCATCAATAATGAGCTGAAGAGACTGGGAGTGGATATCGCCACTCTCCAGGAAACACGGTTGGCTGATGCAGGCACACTGAGAGAGAAGGACTACACGTTCTACTGGCAGGGAAAGGGCAGTGACGAACACAGGGAACACGGAGTGGGCTTCGCAGTGAAGAACACCTTGCTGAAGATGGTGGAACCGGGCAGCAATGGCTCTGCACGACTCCTCACCCTACCGCCTCAACACCACTCAAGGCCCAGTCACCCTCACCCTCATCAGTGTGTATGCCGCAACACTGACAGCCACACCAGAGGCAAAAGACGAGTTCTACGAGAATCTCGCAACAACTGTCAGGATCATCCCCAACTCTGAACAACTCATTCTCCTTGGAGACTTCAATGCCAGAGTTGGTGCTGACCACGACTCCTGGCCCTCCTGTCTTGGACCATTTGGCGTGGGCAGAATGAACGACAACGGACAGCAGCTGCTCGAGTTCTGCACATATCACGATTTGCATCACAAACTCATTCTTCAAGACCAAGCCCCAACACAAGGTTTCCTGGCGACATCCGCGCCCAAAGCACTGGCACCAGCTGGACTTGATCCTGACCAGGCGCACCTCACTGAAGAACATGCTAATTACCCGTTCGTTCCAGAGTGCAGATTGCAACACAGACCATTCATTGGTGTGTTGCAAGGTCAAGCTGCAGCTGAAGAAATTCCATCGTGCTAGACAGCCTGGAAAGGCACGAATTGACACCAGCAAGATGGCCCAACCAGAACTTGTTGAGCAGTTTGCCTCCACCTTTGAGAAGGAACTTGGTGTACCACAAGAAGGAGAATCTGCAAAGCAGAAGTGGGAAGAGCTGCGAAACACCATCCACCGCACAGCCTTGGCTACCTTTGGGAGGAAGACCTCGAAGTCACAGGACTGGTTTGATGCCAAGTTGACCGAGATGACCCCCATCATTGAAGCCAAGTGCTCAGCACTTGCTGAGTACAAGAAGTACCCAAACGAGAAGAATCTCCAGATTCTCAGGGCTGCGAGAAGCAAAGTTCAGCAGACTACTCGGCGCTGTGCCAACGAGTACTGGACTCAGCTCAGCCAAGACATTCAAACCGCTGCCATAACAGGGAACATCCGTGGTATGTACGATGGCATCAAGAAAGCACTTGGTCCGGCTCAGAGCAAGACGGCCCCCCTCAAATCCTCCACTGGGGAGGTGATCGCAGAAAAGAACAAGCAGATGGAGAGATGGGTGGAACACTACTCCGACCTCTACTCCAGACAGAACACCGTGACACCGTCAGCCCTTGATGCCATCAACTGCCTGCCATCCATGGACGAACTTGACGCCGAGCCAACCATCGACGAACTCAGCAAGGCCATTGATAGCTTGGCCGCTGGCAAGGCACCCGGCAACGACGGCATACCCCCCGACCTGATCAAGCACTGCAAGACCGCCCTACTGCTGCCATTGCATGACGTCCTCTGCCAGTGCTGGAAGGAAGGTGCCGCACCACAGGACATGAGGGACGCCAAGATCATCACCCTCTACAAAAACAAAGGGGAGAGAAGCGACTGCAACAACTACAGGGGCATCTCCCTCCTCAGCGTTGTTGGCAAAGTCTATGCACGAGTTGTTCTCGTTCGTCTACAGAACATTGCCGAACGTGTCTACCCCGAGTCTCAGTGTGGCTTCCGCGCTGAGCGATCGATGGTAGACATGATATTCTCCATCCGCCAACTCCAGGAGAAATGCAGAGAACAGAACATGCCCCTGTACGTCGCCTTCATCGACCTCACCAAAGCGTTCGATCTGGTCAGCAGAGAGGGCCTTTTCAAGATCCTGCCAAAGATAGGATGCCCACCAAAGTTGCAAAGCCTCATCAAATCGTTTCACACCAACATGTAGGGGATAGTGCAGCACGACGGCAACGTCTCAGAGCCATTCAACATACGCAGCGGAGTGAAACAGGGCTGTGTACTTGCGCCAACCCTCTTTGGGATTTTCTTTGCTATGCTCCTGAGGCATGCCTTCAGCACAGCAACAGAGGGAATCTACCTGCACACAAGATCTGACGGCACGCTTTTCAACCTCGCCCGCCTGAAAGCCAGAACCAAAGTACGCGAGGCTCTAATCACAGGGATGGCAACAGGAAATTCTGATTTCAGCTGAAATCTAATTTGGTCGATTGATTTATGGTTGGGCCAGGGGGGGCGCAGCCCCCCTGAAGCTGGGAGGTTTTCAGTAAAACAGAAGTAATTTAGACTGAAAAAAATGATTAAAAAAATAAAATACTAGACTTAGATAAATCATTAAATTTAATGAAAAGTTAACTTACTTTTTCTTCAATGTTGTCTCACTGTCTTTAGTCCAACATATTTAACAGTTCTATAAGAGTTTATTACACTATTTACACTATTTACACTGGTCACCAAGTCACTTCTAATGTGAAACTTTCTTCCTTTTGGCAGCAAGCTGTGTCAGTCTCTGAACTTTGAACTTCATCTCCTTTTCTGGTTTCTTCAGAAACTGTCCGAGTGTTTCTGTTACCTCGTTGAACTTTGAGCCAATTTTCACCTTTACTGTCACTTCGCCCCCCGAAGCTCCTGGGTTTTTATGATTTTTAAGTACCAGAACTGTGCTTAAATGACATAAAACAAACAGCTGAATACCACTTATTACTGTATAATATTGATTTATGTTCCAAGAAGATAGCATTCCTAAACTAGAAAAGCACTCATAGAGCGCATACCTCCTCCAAGGCTCCTTCCGTTTGTCATGGATCAACTCCAAAATGTAATGGGTTTGTGTGTAGGCCTATAGCCACTTGTGGTGAAAATTGCATCAAAGTCTGTCCATCGGTTTTGGAGTATTGTTGCTAACACACTGTGAGAAGATAAGCGCCTTGGCTGAGGTATGCATTCTCAGATCATCACCAAAATATAATAGTTTCCTCTTTAGCCCAAGAACCACCTCTGGTGAAAATTTCATCCAAATCCATCCAGTAGTTTTTGTGTAATCCTGCTGCACAAATACAAAAAAGCCCTTGGTGGAGGTATGCACTCTCAGATCATCACCAAAATCTAATCATCTGTTCCCCGTGCCATTACACACCTTTCCTGAAAATTTCATGAAAATCCGTCCATAACTTTTCCTTGCTAACAAACAGACAGACAGACAAACCAACGCCGATGAAAACATAACCTCCTTGGCGGAGGTAAATATTCCAACAAGCATTATCCATCACATGCTTTAACACTTGATCAAATCAAAATCAGTTAATTTTATCTATTCCATAATAGAAATAAAATTCCAACATACCATTACTTTTTATAATTTCAGCATTCATTTCAGATCACCAGTTTCAATCTCCATTGAGTCTTGAGCAGCTCATTTTCCTCCCCCGCGCAGCCCAGCTCATACAGCTGTTGTACGCTGCACTCAAACGGAAACCGGCGGACAGAGTCGACTGGACTCCTGAATGGGAGCAGGCGTTCTGAGGTTAAAACAGCGCTCACTACCGACGCCTCGGACATGGGCATAGCGACCGTCGTGGAGCAATGCGTTGCCGGTTCTTGGCAGCAGCTCACCTTTTTTTTTTAGCAGGTCTTTGCACGACAGTGAGCGTAAATACAACGTGTTCGACAGAGAGTTAATGGCTCTCCACCTGGCCATACGCCACTTCCTGTTCTGCCTGAAAGGGCGCACCTTCACTGCATTCGTGGACCACAAGCCGCTAACGTACTTAACGTACTTTATCTTCCTGGAAGATAAAATAAAGCGGAATTTGGCGAATTACCGGAAAAATCACATCCCTGAGAACACGCCGCCATGAATTTTTGACAAAGCATACGAGCCATTTGATTGGTCCAATCGTTTGCAACTATCCAATCGCAGGGCTGTTTACAATACAGCAGTAGCTTGAGTACATCCGGGTTATCGCGAGACTTGACCCGGGGAAGCGCTGAGCGCTTATGTAATAGTGTTGATTTTCGCTAAAATCGGTAACAATAAGGTACCTTACCCCCCCTAAAATTTTCTCAACGGATTTAGACGATTCACAGAAATGATCAATTTGAAAATAAATCGGCGGAAATCCACGGATCGGCGGAAAATTGCCATCCCTGTAATCAGAGACATGCTGTTTGCAGACGACGCTGCAGTTGCAACCCACACACAGCAGGAGCTTCAGACCCTGATGGACCGCTTCTCCCAGGCATGCAAGGACTTCGGGCTTACCATCAGCCTGAAGAAGACTAACGTCTTGGCGCAAGCCACGGAAGCACCACCAACCATCACCATCGACGACTACGAGCTGGAGGTTGTGAATCAGTTCACGTCAGCTACGTCAGACCAAGGAGGAGGCCTACAGGACTGGTGACTGGACTCTGTACAAGCGGGCCAGAAACATGCTGACGAAGGAGACCAGGCTTGCTAAGAGGAGCTACAGTGTGAAGTTACAAAAAAACTTCTCAGCTAACAACTCTGCTTCTGTCTGGAGAGGCCTACGGAATATCACCAACTACAGGAGACCATCCCCCCACCCTGCGGAAAACCTCCAGCTGGCTAATGACCTAAACAGCTTTTACTGCAGGTTTGAAAAGAACCTACAGTTCTCACCTCCCACCCACACAAAAGGATTATCTGCAGCCCCAGGAACTCCATCCCTCCTCCACTCTGATCTCCCACCAGCACTAATGATCTGTGAAGAGGAGGTGCGCCGGGTCTTTCAGAGACAAAAGATCAAGAAGGCTGCAGGACCTGATGGTGTGTCTCCGTCCTGCCTGAGAGTCTGCTCCAACGAGTTGGCCCCCATCTTCACCCGGATCTTTAACAGATCACTGGAGCTGCGTGAAGTGCCTTCCTGCTTCAAACGCTCCATCATCATTCCAGTTCCCAAGAAACCCTCTATTACAGGATTAAACAACTACAGACCTGTTGCCCTGACCTCTGTGGTCATGAAATCCTTGGAGAGATTGGTGCTGAGCCACCTGAAGGTCATCACAGGCCCCCTGATGGACCCACTGCAGTTTGCCTACTGGTCAAACAGGTCAGTGGATGATGCAGTGAATATGGGACTACATTACATCCTGCAACACCTCGACTCCCCAGGGACGTACGCCAGGATCCTGTTTGTCGACTTCAGCTCAGCGTTCAACACCATCATCCCAGGCCTTCTTCATCAGAAACTCCTCCAGCTCAAGGTGCCCCCCTCCACCTGCCAGTGGATCTCCAGCTTTCTGACTGACAGGTGGCAACAGGTGAAGCTAGGGAGATTTACATCCAGCTCCTGAAAAATTAGTACTGGCGCCCCCCAAGGATGTGTCCTTTCCCCACTGCTCTTCTCCCTCTACTCCAACGACTGCACCTCAGAGGACCCTTCGGTGAAGCTCCTGAAGTTTGCGGACGACACCACAGTCATCGGTTTGATCCGGGATGATGATGAGTCTGCATACAGGCGGGAGGTGGAGCAGCTGATCCTCTGGTGCAGCCAGAACCATCTTGAACTTAACCCAGCCAAAACGGTGGAGATGACTGTGGATTTCAGGCGACACCCCCCTTCATTCCCCCCACTCACCATCCTCAACAGCACAGTGTCCACTGTGGACTCCTTCAAGTTTCTGGGTACCACAATCTCCCGGAACCTGAAGTGGTCCTCCCATATTGACACTGTCCGGAAAAAGGCCCAGCAGAGGTTGTTTTTTTCTGCGTCAGCTCAAGAAGTTTGATTTGCCTCAGGAGCTGCTGGTTGTCTTCTACACCGCCATCATCCAATCTGTCCTCTGCTTTTCCATCACTGTCTGGTTTGGATCTGCCACTAAACAGGACAAGACCAGACTGCAGCGGATCATTAAGTCTGCGGAGAGGATCATTGGTACCGACCTACCCTCCATTGAGAACTTATATCGGTCCATAACCAGGAAACGGGCGGGAAACATCTGTGCTGACCCATCACACCCCGGCCACAAACTGTTTGAACTTCTATCTTCTGGTCGTCGTTACAGATCACTGAAGGTCAAAACCACCCGTCACAGGAACAGTTTCTTTCCTCAAGCCATCACTCTGATGAACTCCTAACATTCACCTAGTCCTACCTGTTGCTGTACTCATGACTTTTCATCCATTATTACATTGCACATAACTCTCACACTGCTTTTTACTTCATTCACATTATATCACTGAATCTGAGTCCACATTGAAATACTGTGTGATTGTATATTTTTTCATATATTTCTGCAAAGTGTGGTTAGTCCGAGTAAATAACTGCATATATTCCTGTATATATTTGCATCCTTTTATAGAAACGTGGACAGACTGTAATTTACTGTACATACTCTGGTTGTCATTGAATCCTTATTTAAATCCTTCACCTGAACGAGAGCAAGTTTTTAGCCAAAGTCAAATTCCTTGTATGTGTTGTGCATACTTGGCCAATAAAGCTGATTCTGATTCTGATTCTGATTCTGATTCTGATACCTGGGGTCCACGATCAGCAACAACCTCTCCCTTGATACAGAGATCGACAAGAGGATTGGAAAATCAGCCTTCACACTCGCTCGCCTCACCACACGAGTGTGGGAGAATCCCAAACTCTCTGTCAAGACAAAGATGGCAGTGTACAACGCCTGCGTCATCAGCACACTGCTCTATGGGAGTGAGATGTGGACAACATATGCCCGGCAGGAAAAGAGACTGAACTCCTTCCACTTGCGCTGCATTCGCCACATCCTGGACATATCCTGGCAGGACAAAGTGCCCAACACAGAAGTTCTGTCCCGCGCCGGCCTTCCCTCCATGTTTACTCTACTCAGGCAGCGCAGGCTCCGCTGGCTAGGCCACGTTCACCGTATGGAGGATGGCAGAATCCCCAAAGACGTCCTCTATGGAGAACTGGCGACTGGCAGGAGAGACGTTGGCCGCCCACAGCTGTGCTTGAGAGACGTCTGCAAGAGAGACATGAAGGCCCTGGAGATCAACACAGAGCGCTGGGAGGACCTTGCAATGGACCGCTCCAAATGGAGAGGCACCCTGACCAGACAGCTCAAGGCAGGTGAAGAGAGACTGACTGCTGCAGCAGATGAAAAAAGGACCTGCAGGAAGAACCGCCACAGACCCAGCAGCACGGAGACCACCCACAAGTGCGACCTGTGTGACAGGGACTGCCATTCGTGCATCGGCCTGTTCAGCCACAGGCAGTGCTGTTCCAGCAGAGCAGACGTTTAGGATTCTCTTTCATGGTCATCATAGACCGACGGAGGCCAACGACAGCCCTATATTTGGGTGTTAAAAAAAATTCACCTAAATTGTACCTATCCTTAACTCAGCCCATGCATTGCCAGTGTCTGTACCCTCCACTGCATAGGTTACTTATTACACACATATTATGAGGAGGAGATGGGGTGGAGGTACAGTCATGGACAAAATTGTTGGTACCCCTCTGTTAATGAAAGAAAAACCAACAATGGTCACAGAAATAACTTGAATCTGACAAAAGTGGTAATAAATAAAAATTCTATGAAAATTAACCAATGAAAATCAGACAATGCTTTTGAATTGTGGTTCAACAGAATTACTTTAAAAAACAAACTCATGAAACAGGCCTGGACAAAAATGATGGTACCCCTAGAAAAGATTGAAAATAATGTGACCATAGGGACATGTTCAGCCAAGATGTGTCCTCTAATTAACATCACAGGTGTCTACAAATTTGTAATCAGTCAGTCGGCCTATTTAAAGGGTGACAAGTAGTCATTGTGCTGTTTGTTGACATGGTGTGTACCACACTGAACATGGACCAGAGGAAGCAAAGGAGAGAGTTGTCTCAGGAGATTAGAAAGAAAATTATAGACAATCATGTTAAAGGAAAAGGCTATAAGACCATCTCCAAGCAGCTTGATGTTCCTGTGACTACAGTTGCACATATTATTCAGACATTTAAGATCCACTGGACTGTAGCCAACCTCCCTGGACGTGGCCGCAGGTGGAGACGGATAATACGAATGGTAACAAAAGAGCCCAGAACAACCTCTAAACACATTCATGGTGAGCTCCAAGGTCAAGGTACATCAGTGTCACATTGCACCATCTGTCATTGCTTGAGCCAAAGTGGACTTCATGGGAGACGACCAAGGAGGACACCACTGTTGAAAACAAATCACAAAAAAGCCAGACTGGAATTTGCCAAACTGCATGTTGACAAGCCACAAAGTTTCTGGGAGAATGTCCTATGGACAGACGAGACAAAACTGGCACTTTCTGGCGAGGCACATCAGCTCTATGTTCACAGATGCAAAAATGAAGCATACCAAGAAAAGAACACTGTTCCTACTGTGAAACATGGAGGAGGTTCTGTTACGTTCTCGGGCTGCTTTGCTGCATCTGGCACAGGGTGTCTTGAATCTGTGCAGGGTACAATGAAATCTCAAGACTATCAAGGTATTCTTGAGAGAAATCTGCTGCCCAGTGTCAGACAGCTTGGTCTCAGTCGCAGGTCATGGGTCTTGCAACAGGATAATGACCCAAAACACACAGCTAAAAACACCCAAGAATGGCTAAGAGCGAAACATTGGACTATTCTAAAGTGGCCTTCTATGAGCCCTGATCTAAATCCTATTGAACATCTGTGGAAGGAGCTGAAACATGCCATCTGGAGAAGGCACCCTTCAAACCTGAGACAACTGGAGCAGTTTGCTCATGAGGAGTGGGCCAAAATACCTGCTGAGAAGTACAGAAGTCTCATTGACAGTTAAAGAAATCGCTTGATTGTAGTGATTGCCTCAAAAGGTTGTGCAACAAAATATTAAGATAAGGGTACCATCATTTTTGTCCAGGCCTGTTTCATGAGTTTGTTTTTTTAAATAATTCTGTTGAACCACAATTCAAAAGCAATTTTTTTTCACGTGTGTACAAGTGTCATGATATTTAAAGCTGCTGTATGCAGAATAATATCATTTCAGTTTGAAAATGAATTAGCCTATAGCCATTTATAATGCAAGTAGTCTGACAGGAAAACTACACCACAACATCTCCTCTAAGCTCCGTTCACCCAGCAAAAAATTTCACAACCATGACAGTTTCTTTGACCAATCACAGGCTTTATAAACCAGGGGCTTTGCTATTGGCTGCTCGACAACAGCTGATACAAATCATACATGTCTACCTCTGAAAGGGAAGCTGTTGGGGAAGGTAGTTTTTTTTCTGAAATTTGCCTATTATAGCTTTAAAAGCTGCACACACACTGCTAAAAAACATGCCCTTAGCATGTTGAAGGGTGGAGTGAAATGGTCTAGGGACTGGTTGTGCCTTTTTTTTTTTTTGGGTTCATGTTCAGTTTATAAGCAAGTTTCAACAGGGAAGGGATGCATCCAACACATTAAAAATGAACTGAAAATAAATTTAAAAGAAGAAAACACAATTGATACTTAATAAATAATTCTCAGGTACATGTTCTGAATTTTGCAATTTTTGATTGGATGTTAACAGTATTATTTTCTTGTTGAGTAATAATTGATTTTTATTTTATTGTGAGTATAGTTTTGATTAGAAACATAATCCATTTCAAAAATAATTAAAATTGTCAAGTATTTTTTTAACCACTTTATAACTACACTAAGTTAGCACAAGTTAGTCTAGTGCTTTTATTGGTGATGGTTTAGTTTGTGCTGGAGGAAAACACTCTCAAGCCAAAAATTTGAACACACTAATCTTGTATGACGACATTTTCTTATAATCACATATTCACTTTCAGACTTTTCAAACACACCTGTTTGTCTTATTTCTTCCTCCTCCCTCTGATATACTGGAGTCTCTACCATAGACTCTCTGTTAATTCAATCTCATTATTTTTCAAAACATGGCCGTACTGTATGGCTCCCCCTCAATCAGTGGCCGGCCTAACCCCCTGATCTCTGGCAAATGGGACCCTGGTGCTTCCATCGTGTGGCGCACACAAAAGGCCATGACCCAAATTGCTGGGGATTTAGGCCCTAATCTGTCTTTACTCTGCAGAAAAATGGATGGCTTGGATAGAGACCAGTGGAAAAGGAGGAGAAGGAGGAGGAGAAGAAGAGGGAGATTTTTTTTTTTATAGGTTGAGGGTAAAGAAGCATTAGGAGCATACCCCCGGTTGGGAAAACATCTGCTCTTCATCACCTGGGTACTCTTCTGGGCCAAAGCCATGTTATGCTTGTGTGTGTGTGTATGTATGTGTGTATGTGTGTGTGCGTGCACGCGCAACAGGAAGAGACTAGCATGGCCTGCTTTACATTTTTAAAAAGCAACACATATGAGTGTGAATTATTGAAATTATCCCAAGTGTCAGTGGTCTAAGACAGCACAACATGATTCGGAGACATGTGTGGCTCTACCTGCTAGGCCCCTTGACACACTTGTAAACAACTGTAATTCTCTGCAAAGCAAGCACAAGTACAGTATGTCTGTGTGTAATTTATTTATCATTTGTTTATCTGCCTCCCAACAGGCGGTTGGAGGTGAGAGATGCTCTGCTTACCCCATACGTGAACATACAGTGGTGTGAAAAAGTGTCTGCCCACTTCCTGATTGCTCAAGTTTTTTGGTATAGCTGTGGACAAAATTGTTGGTACCCCTCTGTTAATGAAAGAAAAACTCACAATGGTCACAGAAATAACTTGAATCTGACAAAAGTGGTAATAAATAAAAATTCTATGAAAATTAACCAATGAAAATCAGACAATGCTTTTGAATTGTGGTTCAACAGAATTATTTTAAAAAACAAACTTCAAGGGCATTGAAGATGAAACGTGGCTGGGTCTTTCAGCATGACAATGATCCCAAACACACCGCCCGGGCAACGAAGGAGTGGCTTCGTAAGAAGCATTTCAAGGTCCTGGAGTGGCCTAGCCAGTCTCCAGATCTCAACCCCATAGAAAATCTTTGGAGGGAGTTGAAAGTCTGTGTTGCCCAGTGACAGCCCCAAAACATCACTGCTCTAGAGGAGATCTGCATGGAGGAATGGGCCAAAATACCAGCAACAGTGTGAAAACCTTGTGAAAACTTACAGAAAACGTTTGACCTCTGTCATTGCCAACAAAGGGTATATAACAAAGTATTGGGATGAACTTTTGTTATTGACCAAATACTTATTTTACCAAGGAATTTACCAATTAATTCATTAAAAATCCTTCAATGTGATTTTCTGGATTTTTTTTTTTCTCATTTTGTCTCTCATAGTTGAGGTATACCTATGATGAAAATTGGAGACCTCTCTCATCTTTTAAGTGGGAGAATTTGCACAATTGATGGCTGACTAAATACTTTTTTGCCCCACTGTATGTTTGTCACACTTAAATGTTTCAGATCATCAAACAAATTTAAACATTAGACAAAGATAACACAAGTAAACACAAAATGCAGTTTTTAAATGAAGGTATTTATTATTAAGGGGGGAAAAAATCCAAACCTACGTGGCCCTGTGTGAAAAAGTGATTGCCCCCAAACCTAATAACTGGTTGGGCCACCCTGAGCAGCAACAACTGCACTCAAGTGCTTGCGATAACTGGCAATAAGTCTTTCACAGTGCTGTGAAGGAATTTTGGCCCACTCGTCTTTGCAGAATTGTTGTAATTCAGCCACAGTGGAGGATTTTCGAGCATGAACTGCCTTATTAAGGTCATTCCACAGCATTTCAATCGGATTCAGGTCAGGACTTTGACTAGGCCACTCCAAAGTCTTCATTTTGTTTTTCGTAAGCCATTCAGAGGTGGACTTGCTGGTGTGTTTTGGATCATTGTCCTGCTGCAGAACCCAAGTGTGCTTCAGCTTGAGGTCACGAACAGATGGCCAGACATTCTCCTTCAAGATTTTTTGGTAGATAGCAGAATTCATGGTTCTATTTACCACAGCAAGTCTTCCGGGTCCTGAAGCAGCAAAACAGCCCCAGACCATCACACTACCACCACCACATTTTACTGTTGGTATTTTTTTTTTTTTTTGTTACTTATTTGTACCCGTAGGTAGACTTGGTTTGCAGTCTGGTGACAAGCCACCGGCTGCTGGTCGCTGCGTGCGCGAGCGCCCTAAATCTACATGTTTTTGGTATGCGGGAGGAAACCGGAGAAATCCCGGAGTAAACCCACGCAACACGGGGAGAACATGCAAACTCCACACAGCTCACTGTTGGTCGGGGGCTGGGATCGAACCCACGACCTCATGATCCCCGCGATCCCCCGGCCAAGGGTAAAACTGTGCTGCCACAGTGCTAAACCACTGCGCCACCGTGCAGCCAATATGATTGGTATGATGTTCCTGATATGAAATGCTGTGTTACTTTTATGTTGGATGTAATGGGACACACACCTTCCAAAAAGTTTAACTTTTGTCTCATCAGTCCACAGAGTATTTTCCCAAAAGTCTTGGGGATCATCAAGATGTTTTCTGGCAAAACTGAGACGAGCCTTTATGTTCTTTTTGCTCAGCAGTGGTTTTCGTCTTGGAACTCTGCCATGCAGGCCATTTTTTGCCCAGTCTCTTTCTTATGGTGGAGTCATGAACACTGACCTTAACTGAGGCAAGTGAGGCCTGCAGTTCTTTGGATGTTGTTGTAGGATCTTTTGTGACCTCTTGGATGAGTCATCGCTGCGCTCTTGGGGTAATTTTAGTTGGCCGGCCACTCCTGGGACGGTTCACCACTGTTCCATGTTTTCGGCATTTGTGGATAATGGCTCTCACTGTGGTTCGCTGGAGTCCCAAAGCTTTAGAAAAACTTTATAACCTTTTCCTGACTGATAGATCTCAATTACTTTGCTTCTCATTTGTTCCTGAATTTCTTTGGATGATGTCTAGCTTTTGAGGATCTTTTGGTCTACTTCACTTTGTCAGGCAGGTCCTATTTAAGTGATTTCTTGATTGAGAACAGGTGTAGCAGTAAGCAAGCCTGGGTGTGGCTAGAGAAATTGAACTCAGCATTCCAAAGATGTGATAAACCACAGTTAATTTGTGTTTTAACGGGGGGAGGGGGCAATCACTTTTTCACACAGGCCATGTAGGTTTGGATTTTTTTACCCTTAATAATAAACACCTTCATTTAAAAACTGCATTTTGTGTTTACTTGTGTTATCTTTGTCAAATATTTAAATTTGTTTGATGATCTGTTTGATGATCTGATTTGTTTGATGAGGGCGGTGCGGTGGTGCAGTGGTTAGCACTGCGGCAGGACAGCAACTCACCCTTGGCCATGGGATCCCTGGTTCGTTACCAGCCCCTGACCAACAGTGATCTGTGTGGAGTTTGCATGTTCTCCCTGTATCTGCATGGGTTTACTCCGGGATTTTCTCCGGTTTCCTCCCACAGGCCAAAAACATGCAGGTTAGGTTAATTGGAGACTCTAAAGTGGCCCTAGGTGTGAATGTGTGTGTGAATGGTAAAGGGATAGCGCCATACTGTGGCTGCTTCATCCATCCAGGTGGATGCCCTCAATTTCCCCTCTGGGGATCAATAAAGTATACAAAATCAAAATAAAAAAAAATCAAAATGATCTGAAACATTAAAATATGGCAAACATACAAAGAAATGAAAAATCAGGAAGGGGGCAAACACTTTTTCACACCACTGTAGGAGCCTTTAATTCAGAAAAAAGCAACAAGGAAGCTCTCTGCTCAGCTGCAGGGGGATGTGGCACACTAACCTCAGAAGTTGACGGTTGGAGCGCATCGCTCCCAGGAGCAGCACGTGGAGGCTGATCAGTGACGAAACCAAACGATAACTGCTACACAGCGGCAAACCCAGATGATAAATGCTGCACAGTGGCAAAGCCAGACGTTGATTGTTGCACAGCAGCGAAATCAGATCATGACTGCTGCACAGCGGCAAAACCAGATGATGCAGGGTGATCCGTGAGAAGCCCAGGCGGCTCAGGCTGTGGGATCTCGAGCCCAGCCACTTGGGGATCCATCCCCGACACAGCCACCTCAGACAGGGAGGAAGAGACAAACATTGGGTCACTATCACTGGCGGCAGTGGAGCCTGGCGCAGAGAGCTCAGGAGCAGATGGCAGCTGCAGCTGAGTCTCCCTGCCAAGAGTAAGGCAAGATCTCTCTAATATTGACACAAAAAAGAGGACTTGCCTTAACTCTCACTCCACCACTGACAATGACTCCGGTGACGCTGCTGCTGCAGCCCAAGCTGCAGGCATGATAGCAGGCAATGACCCAGGCATAGTAACAGGCAAAACTTCAGGCGTGGTAACAGGTGAAACTTCAAATGTGGTGACGGGCCAAACTTCAAATGTGGCGAACCGTGAAGCTGCAGACATGATGACAAGTGGGGCTACAGGTGTGCTGACAAGAGAAGCTGCAGGCGTGGCCACCGACGAAGCTGCAGACGTGGCGTCAGGCGAAACCGCAGACATGGCAAGAGACAAGGCTGTGGACATGGTGATAGGCGAACACTCAGCTGAGAGATGACGTGGAGCCAGTATTGGAGGTGCAGAGTGGCGTGAAGCCGGCATTGGTGGTGCAGAGCAGCGTGGAGCAAGCATCAGCGATGCAGAGTGGCGTGGAGCTGGCACTGGTGGTGCAGAGCAGTGTGGAGCCGTCACTGGAGGTAGGGAGTGACGTAGGACCGGCACCACAGCAGCCATAGAAACGAAGCACCAGGCGTAGACGTGGCTGCTGATGATGGTGAGTGCTCCATGATGAATGAGCCTAGCAGTGCTGGAGCGGGCGCTGAGGAACGCCAGGGAGGTGTGCTCTCCTCCAGCCTGTGGAGTGGCTGCTGAGCTGGGGAGAGGCAGACCATAATTGGGGTGGAGTGCTGAGAGAGTCGGAGTCTCCCGGAGCTCTCCTTCCACCCGGGACAGCCAAACGCCAAGTGGGACTCTTGGAACTGTTCCCTCTCGGTGGCGGACATCTCTTAAGGAGCTCACAGGGCTGCAGGCTGCTTCTTGGGAGGAGGAGATGAGGCTGGCAAAGTTGGAGCTGTAGCACTGTGTGGTGGGAGACGCCAGGACCAGGGGACGCCCCTTTGTTGGCGCAGGTTGCGGTTTTTCTGGGACAGAACAGGGCTTTCTGTGGTAACGTATCGTCACTTCCTGTGTTGCTGGCTGTCTGTGTGGTTTGCTCTGTGGTTAGTGCTCCTCATTCTCCTGAGGATTTTTGCCTTTGTATTTTAATCACTTTTTTCCTTCTACCGTTAGCTCTCACTTCTGTTTATCAAGCCTCTCGCACCTGTGTGCGCACTCAGTGTCATCTAATCACCCTCTTTACCCTTCTGTTCACCTTTCATCGGTGTTTTTGCTAGCTTTGGGTTAGCCACTAGCTATGGCTACTAGCTCTCCTTCCCCTCCTCCTCTGGTGTGCTCTCTCTGTCAGATGTTTAGCGACACCTCTGCCTCTTTTAGTGATAACAGTAAATGTAATAAATGTTGTCTTTCTGAGGTGCTCGGGTCGAGGTTGTCTGATTTGGAATCCCGGCTCCGCTGCATTGACACACCGTCTGCGCCAGTTAATAATGACGGATGCCCCTTAGCTGCAGTGAAACACCCTAGCATAGGGCGGCCTGCTAGCGGTCCTCCAGTCCTCCTCAGCAGTGAGGAGACTGGGTGGGTGACAGTGAGAAGGAAGCCTAGTTGCAAGGCCCTGGTTCACCACCAACCTGTTCATGTTTCTAATCACTTTTCCTGGCTCAGCGACACACCCGCTGAGGAAAAAAACTCTTGATCATTGGCGACTCTGTAGTCAGAAACGTGAACCTAGAGACTACAGCGGCCATAGTCAAATGCATTCCTAGGGCCAGAGCAGGCAACATCGAGTCAAATTTGAAAATGCTGGCAAAAAGTAACTGTAAATACTCCACAATTGTTATCCATGCTGGCATTAATGACATTCGACTCCGGCAGCCGGAAGTCACAAAACTTAACGTGGAATCAGTGTGTGACTTTGCAAAAACAATGTCTGCCTCTGTAGTATTCTCTGGGCTCCTCCCCAATCTGACCAGTGATTACATGTTTAACCGCTTGTCATCCTTCAACTGCTGGCTGTCTGTGTGGTGTCCTGCAAACAATGTGGGCTACATAGACAATTGGAACTCATTTTGGGGAAAACCTGGTCTTACTAGACAAGACGGCGTCCATCCCACTTTGGATGGTGCGTCTCATTTATCTAACAATCTGGCATCATTTTTATCCAAATTTCCAAAACATTGACAACTCAGAGTTGGGACCAGAAAGCAGAGTCGCAGTCTTACACGCCTCTCTGCAGCTCCTCTTCATCCGCCACCCCTCAACTTAACACCTGTCTTCCCCATCAGAGAATCATTGTTTGCTCCCTCCAAAGTAAATTAAAATATAATGTATAAGCATCCCAAAGTGATTAAACGAAAAGTTGGTCAAACTCAAATTAAACATGACGCCTCTAAATTGAATGATTTGGCCTCTGTTCCTCCTCATAATTTAAAAATTAAATGCGGTTTGTTAAATATTAGGTCTCTAACTCCCAAGTCTCTGCTAGTCCATGATCTGTTAATTGATCATCAGATTGATTTAATATCCCTTACAGAGACTTGGTTAGGGAAAGAGGATTATGTTGGTTTTGTCATGCGGTGGCCCTCGCGAGCCACCATAAGACGCCACACAGTCACCAGTGAGTTTCAGTGAGTTTTATTATGGTGAAAAAGTAACAACACAAGATGCAGGGGCAATGACACATAAGTCTACACACATCCGGAGGCGTAAGGCTAAACAGCTCTCATACAGGTCCATAAGAGGAGACGGTCATACACAGGCAAGGTTGTTGGAGTAATGACTACACAGGCTGCTGAGGCAGAGACACACAGAGGTCTACTCACACCGGGAGGGGTAAGGCTAACAGCTCACTTACTGGTCCTGGGGAAGCGACGGTCAACCACAGGCAGACGAGGTAGGTAACAGTCCAAAGCATCCGTAGCTCAGACGAAGAACGACTGACACTGCTGTGTCTTACCGCCGCCAGTGCCGGGCTTAAGAAGGCGAAGCACTAACGACGGTAATTACAATCAGCTGACCGGCCATTGACAGGCGGAAACCCCACCAAGCACTTTCACAATAAGAGCCCGGTGAGGCCAGAATACAGCCCGCAACTGTCAAGGCCGGCAGCGAAACATAACTTAGCCCGAGCGCGATCAGAACCGGCGCTCGGGTCATAACAGTACCCTCCCTCCACGGGCGGACTCCGAACGCCCCAAGGAACCACCCTGCACCCCCGCCCCCCCAGGGTGGGAGGTTGGGGTACAGGTGCGGAGGGAGAGAAACCAACCCTAAACCAAAAGGAAAAAGAATACATCAATTTCCCCCAGAACCATGACGAAACCAGAAAACACAAGACATGACCAAAAATACAAGGGATACAAAACCATAAAGAGCATAAGCACCTGACACCGAACGTCTTCCCACAGGGACAACAGACAACCCATCTAACTCCAAAGTACATAATCCCACATGGTAAAGAACCCAAAGTAAGGATCTCTTCAAAAACCCAAACTTAACATGCCAAAATCATACTCCCAAACAACCTCAATACATGATAACTATGGAACAAGAAATACCTGGAAACGCACGATAACTATGGAACAAGAAATGCATGGAAACACGCGATAACTATGGAAGAAGAAATACATGGAAAAACACGATAACTATGGAAGAAGAAATACATGGAAACACATGATAACTATGGAGCAAAAAATACATGGAAACACACATGGAGCAATCTAAAATTGCTTGGCATAACGTGACTATGACTAGACTGTGACTTTCAAAAAACACATGAGGCAACCTAAACACAAACAAAACAAGAAATACATACAAACACACATGGAGCAATCTAAAATTGCCTGACATAACTTGGCTATGACTAGACCGTGGCTTTCAAAAAAAAACATGAGGCAACCTAAAATTGCTCTGACATAACTTAGCTATAGATAGACTGTGGCTTACAAAAAAAAACAAAACATGGAGCAATCTAAAATTGCTCTGACTTGACTTAACTATGACTAAACTATGGCTTTCAAAAAAAAGAAACATGAGGCAATCTAAAATTGCTTGACTTAACTTGACTATGACTAAACTGTGGCTTTCAAAAAGAAAGAAACATGAGGCAATCTAAAATTGCTTTGACTTGACTTGACTATGACTACGTGAAACAACAAAAAAAAGTTGCTAAATGTACTTGACATGACTAGGCCCCGTATGGGCCCACAGATAGTCCCAAAAACACAGTACATGATCAGGTGGCCTACCCCAGTACCAGGCCCCCAGAAACAAGTCCTCTGGTGGCCGAACCAGGTCACCCTGTAGCAAACACAGTTTATTGGGTGGCCAACCCAAGACGCTGAACGCACGAAGCAGTTCCTCGGGTGGCCGACCCGCATCCCGCAACCACCAGGACCGTGGAGGAAATGCATGCAGCCGCCCGCCTGAAGACGACAAGACAGGAGAGCGCCAGTCTGCCAAACACAAACCTCTAACGGCCCCCAGCTGGTGGCTCCTGAGAGGGGAACAACCAAAGACTTGGACCCCCTTGAATCCTGATTGGGTCACAGCCGCATCTGCGCTGGACCCCCACTGGACCTCGTCGGACCCCGATTGGGTCATCGCTGCACCCACGTCGGACCCCGACTGGGTCATCGCTGCACCCACGTCGGACCCCGACTGGGTCACCTCAGCCCACGCGTCGGACCCCGACTGGGTCACCTTAGCCCACGTGTCGCACCCCGACTGGGTCACCTCGGCCCACGCATCGGACCCCGACTGGGTCACTTCGGCCCACGCGTCAGACCCCGACTGGGTCACCTCGGCCCACACGTCGGACCCCGACTGGGTCAGGACTGCACCGGCGACGACCTCCATCTCCGAACCTGGAACCCCCAGTCCCGTGACCTTGACTGGCTCCGGACCGGTAACGCTGTGGAGGTGCTCAGAAAACAGAAGAGGACCGGGATCAGTTCCACCGGCAGCGCCAGAGCCCAGCGAGACGAGCTCGGGTGCAGCAGACGGCTGCCCCTCACTCGCCTCCCCATGAGGCAGGCAAAAATGCTCTAACACACCATACAGGAAAACAAGGAAGAGCACTTTCCTACACACCATACAGGAAAACAAGGAAGAGCACTTGCCTGCACTCGGGCTCTGGAGCCGTCCAGGACTTCGCCGATCCAGGCTCAAGAAGACGCTCGTCGTCGGTATCCCACTCGGCTGCGTCGGGTTCCACAGCCGGCCTGATGGTCTCTGCAGCTGGATCCTCACGCGCTGGCGTCCACGCCAATAACCCGTATGGCGTGGGGGCAGAGGACCCTCGACCTGCTGACTTGGGCTGCATCCCTGAGGACCCCTGGGGACGCTCTCTTGTCGGCACTGGCTCCTCATCGCAGTCCGTTCTCCTCCTCTATCCAAAACAAGGCTGCAGGGCCGGTATATCTCCCAGAGCCGCAGGCCTCCCCCTCGTTCGACGGCGTGGGACTAACGCCGAGGACCGCTCAGCAGGAGGAGACACAGAGGCAGCAGGTTTAGTACAAAAGGCTACAGCTGGGGAAAGAAACTCAGGGAGCTGCGAACCCCGAGCTTCACCCCCAGGAGTCAGACAAGACAGATCACTATGATAAATAGGACAGTGAAATTGGACTTGCCTGTCTCCCGGAGGGAAGATGGTATCAGCTGTAGCGGACATTGCTCCTTCCCTCGCTCGCTGGGTGGTAGAAAAGGACCCATGGACGGAGCCCACCGGCACAGGACTCAGCTCACTCACAGCAGCTGGCTGATTGAGGGGGTCATCCCGGCAGCCCGGAACTGGATCCGGAGCAGGAGCTTGCTGAAGATGTGCCCGGCCGTGGCGCCGACGCCTTCGCCGGCCCCCAGACGGTGCGAACTCCCGAAACGGATCGAGGACAGGATCGGGATCCATAGGCAAAGAGCAGGAGTGCCTCTTCTCCTGCTTCATGCCGCGTTCCTCCTCCATCATCAGGTATATTTCGCGTTGCGCTGCGATGTCTTCCCTCCTCGCGTCGACTTCCGGGTAGTCGGCGTAGCGGGGAGAGAGATGACAAAGAATATCTTCGGCAGCGTCCAGGTACCAGTGTATGCCGTGGTCATAATCCAGCAGGGAAGCGGAGATGAGCAGCTCATCCACGACTTCCAGCACACCTGTCAGCTCGTGGCTCGGACTCCAAACGCGGCCCCTCCGCGACGGCATTCTTCACATACACAGTACCCAGACAGGAAAAAGCAAATATCCAAAAACTCGAACCCACTGGTGAATTGCGTCTCGGGTTGGCGTCACCGTAAACGCCGTTTTGGCAGTGTACTGTCATGCGGTGGCCCTCGCGAGCCACCATAAGACGCCACACAGTCACCAGTGAGTTTCAGTGAGTTTTATTACGGTGAAAAAGTAACAACACAAGATGCAGGGGCAATGACACATAAGTCTACACACATCCGGAGGCGTAAGGCTAAACAGCTCTCATACAGGTCCATAGGAGGAGACGGTCATACACAGGCAAGGTTGTTGGAGTAATGACTACACAGGCTGCTGAGGCAGAGACACACAGAGGTCTACTCACACCGGGAGGGGTAAGGCTAACAGCAAACTTACTGGTCCTGGGGAAGCGACGGTCAACCACAGGCAGACGAGGTAGGTAACAGTCCAAAGCATCCGTAGCTCAGACGAAGAACGACTGACACTGCTGTGTCTTACCGCCGCCAGTGCCGGGCTTAAGAAGGCGAAGCACTAACGACGGTAATTGCAATCAGCTGACCGGCCGTTGACAGGCGGAAACCCCACCGAGTACTTTCACAATAAGAGCCCGGTGAGGCCAGAATACAGCCCGCAACTGTCAAGGCCGGCAGCGAAACATAACTTAGCCCGAGCGCGATCAGAACCGGCGCTCGGGTCATAACAGGTTTAAATGAATCAACTCCCTCTGGTTATTTAAACTCAAAAATCCCAGAAGTTCTGGTTGTGGAGGAGGAGTAGCAACAATTTACCATTCCAAATTACTAGCTAATGTAAAGCAAAAAACACGTTATAATTCCTTTGAGGGCCTGGTCCTCAATATCGGGCATTTTAGCAATTTTAGGCTAAACCAGGCTAAACCCAATTTTATTTGCCATAGTTTATCGTCCTCCATCAACCTACTCAGAGTTTTTATCCGAATTTGCTGAATTCTTAGCTGATTTAGTGCTGAAATCTGATAGAATAATTATAGTAGGGGACTTAAATATACATGTAGATGTAGATAGTGATTGCCTCAATATGGCATTTAATTCAGTATTAGACTCGATGGGGTTTTCTCAGAAAGTAGGAAATTCCGCCCATTATCTCCACCATATGTTGGACCTTGTTTTGACATATGGCATAGAAATAGAAAAGCTGGTAGTGTCTCCTCATAACCCTGTACTGTCAGACCATTGTCTGTTAACCTTTGATTTTACTATTTCTGACTATTTGGCTCCTAAAGAAAAATATTACTACAGTAGATGCCTCTCAGATGATGTTATTACCAAATTTATGCAGACTATTTCCTCTATGCCATGTGTCAACATAACAGAAATAAGCTATAGACAGCTTGCTCCTTCCGTAATTGATAGCATGGTAGATGGTGTTACAGCTTCTCTGCATCAGACTCTAGACATGATGGCCCCTTTAAAAAAAGAAAAAGTCTAATCAGAGATTTCTAACTCCTTGGTTCAACACAGAAACTCCATCCATCCATCCATCCATTTTCTACCGCTTAATCCTTTCGGGTCGCGGGGGGGCTGGAGCCTATCCCAGCATCTTTTGGGCGAGAGGCAGGGTACACCCTGGACAGATCGCCAGTCCATCACAGGGCCAACACAGAGAGACAGACAACCATTCACTCTCACATCCATACCTAAGGACAATTTTTAGAATCCCCAGTTTTGATGCCAATTAACCTAACTTGCATGTTTTTGGCATGTGGGAGGAAACCGGAGTGCCCGGAGTAAACCCACGCAGACACGGGGAGAACATGCAAACTCCACACAGAAGGGTCACCGATGGTCTGGGGGTGGGATCGAACCCACGATGGTCAAGGGTGGAATCAATCCCATGACCTTCTTGCTGTGCTGCCACTGTGCTAACCACTGCGCCACCGTGCTGCCCACACAGAAACTCGTAGCTTAAAATAGAAGATAAGATAAGATAAGATAAGCCTTTATTAGTCCCACAACGGGGAAATTCCAGGATTGCAACAGCACAGGGATAGCAACACTCAGAGCAACAATCAGAAGGCAAGAAAAAAAACAAGCAAGCAAGAGCAGCTAATAAACATATGTACGTATTACTATAAAATATATATATATACACACACACACAGACACACAGTGTGTGTGTGTATATATATATGTGTGTATTGACGAGAGAAGACTCGTCAATTAGAAAGAAAATGGCGCTCCACTAATTTGGATGAAATCTATTTAGCTTGGAGAAATAATCTTTTAATTTATAAAAAAAAAAAAAGAAAAGCTAGAAAGAGTCATTATTCTGCATTAATAGAAGAGAACAAGAATAATCCCAGGTTTCTTTTCAGCACTGTAGCCAGGTTGACAAAGAGTCAGGACTCTGTCAATCCAAGCATTCCCTTAGAGCTTACTAGTCAGGACTTTATGAACTTTTTCAATAATAAAATTTCATCTATCAGAGATATAATCAGTCAGATTCTTCCCACCATTAACTCAAATATAGTAACTACTACAACTCCTTCAATTGATATCTGTTTGGATGCGTTTACTCCAATTGACCCTTTTAGAGTTAAGACAAAATAATTTCCTCATCCAAGCCTCCAACTTGTCTTTTAGACCATATTCCTACCAGGTTATTTAAAGAAGTCTTCCCATTTATTGGTAGCTTTATTCTTCAAATAATCAATTCTTCATTAACTTTAGGCCATGTACCACAGGCTTTTAAAACTGCTGTAATTAAACCCTTACTCAAAAAGCCAACACTGGATCCACGAGTTTTAACTAACTATAGACCAATCTCTAATCTCCCTTTCATTTCAAAAATCTTAGAAAGAGTTGTTGCTACGCAATTATTTGACTACTTGCAAGGAAATGGTTTATTTGAAGAGTTTCAATCTGGGTTTAGGATCCATCATAGTACTGAAACAGCCTTAGTGAAGGTCACTAATGACCTCCTTATCGCATCTGATAGTGGACTTGTTTCTGTACTTGTCCTTTTAGACCTTAGTGCAGCTTTTGATACTATCGATCATAATATTCTACTTGATAGATTAGAACACTATGTTGGACTTAATGGAACTCCGTTGCAGTGGTTTAGATCTTATTTATCTGATAGGTTCCAGTTTGTTCATGTCAATAATGAGTTTTCTTTCAACTCAAAGCTCAGTCATGGAGTTCCACAGGGATCTGTGCTAGGCCCTACTCTTTTTAGTTTATATATGCTTCTGTTAAGGCAACATTATTACAAAGCACTGTATACATTTTCATTGTTATGCAGATGACACACAATTATACCTGTCAATGAAGCCAGATGATAGTAATCAATTAGCCAAGTTAGAAGCCTGTCTTAAGGAAATCAAAGCTTGGATGACTTGTAATTTCCTGCTATTAAATTCAGATAAGACTGAAGTCATTCTTGTTGGTCCAAAAAACCTTAGAAATTCCTTTCCAAATCAAACTTTTAGTTTGGATTACTCTTTCTCTTAATAGCTCTGTGAGGAACCTTGGAGTTATTTTTGATCAAGATATGTCTTTCAATTCACATATTAAATTTGTTTCTAAGACTGTCTTCTATCATTTGCGTAATATTGCCAAGATTAGGGGCATCTTGTCTCAGAGTGATGCTGAGAAACTGATCCATGCTTTTGTTAGCTCTAGATTATTGTAACTCTTTATTATCAGGTTGTCCTAAAACATCTTTAAAAAGTCTTCAGTTGATCCAAAATGCTGCAGCAAGAGATTTAACAGGTACTAGAAAGAGAGATCATATCGCTCCGGTTCTGGCCTCCCTTCATTGGCTTCCCATAGAGTTTAGAATTAAGTTTAAAATCCTTCTTCTCACTTTCAAAGCTCTAAACAATCAGGCCCCTTTTTATTTAAAAGATCTGATACTACCCTATTATCCTAACAGAGCACTATGCTCCCAAAATGCAGGATTACTTGTAATACCTAGAACCTCCAAAAATACAATGGGAGGCAGAGCCTTCAGTTATCAAGCTCCTCTCCTGTGGAACCAGCTGCCAATCTGGATTCGGGAGTCAGACTCGATCTCTGTTTTTAAGAATAGGGTTAAAACCTTCCTTTTTGATATAACCTACAATTAGGGAGGGATCATGTGTCTCTGAACCCTCCCTTAGTTATGTATGTTAAATGTGAAGAGGCTCATATTACACGTAGGCTCAAATGATGTTGTGAAACAGCAGTCTGAGGTGCTGAAACAGGACTTCAAGGAACTGCTGGATCTAGTCAGCTGTCTGAATGCTGAAGTGTTTATTAGTGGCCCACTACCACTGGTCAGAGGAGGAGTTGAGAGATTCATCAGACTGTTCAGTTTAAATAGATGGCTATCAGAATCTTGTCCAAACAAATCACTTCATTTTATTGACAACTTCAACTTTTTTTGGGACCGCGGGCGCTTTTTTAAGGGAGATGGACTGACCCTCAGCAGGTCAGGCGTGAGGCTGTTTACCTCCAATCTGTTCTATTTTCTGCATCGCCATTCTGTTCCCCAGGACAAGGACAAGAAACAAGAAGAACCAAAACAACAGGATAAGCTACAGCCCAGCAGAAATTGTGAAATAAAGCCGCCTCAGCCCCTGCCTGTGCAGACCCCTCTTTCACCACTGCATACCCCCTCCTCTTCAGCATCCTCTTCCCCATCCTTCCCACTCCTCGACTTCACTGACCAGATGAAGGAGCTGGTCACTGTGGCCACAAAACTGACCCCATGCCCTAGTCCAATTTTCTCATCCCGAAACCTCCCACTTCATCGCACCCCAATCTCCCCCCTTCAGCAATTTCCCAGTGAGCTCTGACACAACTCCCAAAGCCTCGGCACCCACCACCACCCCCACCCTTACAGCTGAACCAAAATCCACAGCCTGATAACACCACAAGCTGGGTTTGCTGTATTGGGCCCAGGCTCTGATGCCACTGGTACTCATAGCTCTTTCCAAGACAAGTTGGGGCCCGGTATGGAAGTAGTTTCCTTAATTCCTGTTTTAATAAGTAGCAGAAAAAGGTTGGTATACTTACAGAGAAACAAAATCCATCCTACACATCCTGTAAATTTATCAAATCTAGTGTTCATTTCTCACCAGTCACAGCCTAAACAAAATAAAAATTTGGCAGATGATGTTCTCAACACACTGAAACCAGCTTTATTAAATACTAGGTCTTTGGAAGGAAAAACATTTTTAATTAATGATTGCATTATAAAACAAAATTTTATATTTTTAACAGAGACTTGGTTACATGATAACGGTAGATCTCTTCTTATTGAAGCAGCCCCTCCAAACTACAGCTTTATAAGTGAACCCAGGCTGCATAAGAAAGGAGGAGGAGGAGCTGTTTTCTTTAATGATTCCCTCCAGTGTAAGCAGATGTCTTATGATAAGTTTACCTCATTTGAATATGTGGCTCTTCAACTGAATTCCTCCTCCTGTGTGCTGTTTCTCAATGTTTACAGACCACTTGAATACCATGCAACCTTTTTTTGATGATTTTACAAAGATGCTGTCTATTATCTGTGTTGACTTTGACTGTGCAGTTATTGTTGGTGATTTTAACATTCATGTTGATAACCCAAATTAGGTTAATTGGCATCAACTGGGGATTCTAAATTGTCCTTAGGTATGATTGTGAGAGTGAATGGTTGTCTGTCTCTCTGTGTTGGCCCTGCGATGGACTGGCGATCTGTCCAGGGTGTACCCTGCCTCTCGCCCAAAGATGCTGGGATAGGCTCCAGCCCCCCCGCGACCCGAAAAGGATTAAGTGGAAGAAGATGGATGGATGGATGAATGTTGATAATCCTCGGGACAGAGGGACCAAAGAATTGTGTTGTGTCCTTGATAACTTTGGACTGACTCAGCATGTAACAGAAAAAAATACACAACAGAGGACACAGTCTGGACTTGGTCATCTCCAAAGGTCTGAACATCTCTAAGGTTATGGTGATGGACATTGCTCTGTCCAACCATTCTTGTGTTTTCTTTGAGAATAGTATTAATGTCAACTGAAATATCCACACAGAGGCCATCAAAAAACTAGTACATCAGTGATAATACCAGTGAAACATTCATCTAAGCTCCCCCCCTTCACCTTCAGTAAATGAGCTTGTGGAAAATTTCAGTGGTAAAATTACAAATATTATCAATGCCATTGCTCCCATCAAGGTGAAGGTGGTCACTATTAAAAAGAAACTTCCATGGAGAAATGCCAAATTAGTAAACGCTGAAAAAAGAGAGTGTTGAAAAGCTGAACGCTGGTGGTGAAAAACTAAATTACAGGTTCATTATAAAATCTATAATGAGAGATTGAGCATTTGTAATTTGGAGCTGAGAAATGCAAGGCAAGCATATTTTTCTGACATCATTGCTAAAAACAACAACAATAATGCACGCACCTTGTTCACTACTGTTGACAGGCTAACAAATCCCCCTGTGTCAGTAAATCCTGAACTTCTGTCCAACCGTGGCTGCAATGACTTTGCCTTTTTTTTCTTTACTGACAAAATTCAGAAAATTAGACAGTCAGTCAGTGCTCCTCTGCCAAGTGCTGGACATGTGCTTCCTCTGTGTCCACGTAGAAAAGATGTAAACACCATGGCAAAATTTTTTCCAATCAATCATAAAATCTTGGATGACATCATACACCACCTGAAATCCACTACCTGTTGCCTTGATACCCTCCCAACAGGGATTTTTAAAAAAACATTTCATATTGTATGGCCTCAGATCTACTACAGATCATAAATATGTCTCTACATTCAGGTGTCTTCCCTTATCAAGCCACTTCTAAAAAAGAGCAACCTAGACACCTCACTCATGAACAGCTATAGGCCCATATCAAACCTCCCCTCTCTTAGTAAAATAATACAAAAAGCTGTTTTTCAACAATTGTACAACTTTCTGACAATAAATAACTGTTTTGATGTCTTGCAGTCAGGTTTTTGGCCACACCACAGCACTGAGACAGCTCTAGTTAAGGTCCTTAATGAGATCCACTCCAATACAGATAATGGCAACATTTCAGTCTTGGTTCTACTGGATCTCAGTGCTGCATTCGACACAGTTGACCTAAACATCTGAAACATGAAGCTGACATGTTTATAGTCAGCTTCATATGTGCCTGTGTTTGTGTCTATGTTGAATGTAATTTGTGGCTTGTAAATATGGATGTCACCAGACTGCAAAACAAATCTACCTACGGGTACAAATAAAGTAACCTGAACCTGAACCTGAACATCTTACTAGACCGGCTGAAAAACTGGGTGGGACTTTCTGGTACAGCGCTTAGCTGGTTTGAGTCCTATTTAAAAGACAGTTACTATTTTGTGTCAATAGGTAACTACAAATCCGAGCAAACAAAAATAACCTGTGGAGTCCCCAAGGTTCCATTTTGGGACCTTTGCTTTTCAACATCTATATGCTTCCACAAGCTCAAATCATAAAAAACCAACAAAATATATTACCGTAATTATGCAGATGATACAAAAATCTACATAACCATCTCACCAGGAGACTATGGTCCAATTAAAACCCTGTTCAAATGCATTGGTCAAATTAAAGAGTGGATGTGCCAGAACTTTCTTCAGTTAAATGAAGACAAAACCGAAATAATAGTTTTTGGAGCCAAAGAAGAAAGACTCAAAGTTAGTACTCAGCTTCAATCAATGATGCTAAAAAACAACAGCCAAGCCAGAAATCTGGGTGTGGTTCTGGACTCAGACCTCAATTTTAACAGCCACATTAAGACAGTAGTGAAATCAGCCTATTACAACAAAGAACATTGCGAGAATTAGAGGTCTGATGTCTCAGCAGGATCTAGAAAAACTTGTCCATGCATTTATCTTCAGTAAACCAGATTACTGCTGTCCTCACAGGTCTCCCAAGAAAGTCCATCAGACAGCTGCAGCTGGTTCAGAACTCTGCAGCTCAAGTCCTCACTAAGACCAAGAAAGTAGATCGTATAACTCCAGTTCTCAAATCTTTACATTGGCTTCCTGTCTGTCAAAGAATAGATTTAAAAATACTGCTGTTGGTTTAGGGCCAAAATACATTTCAGATCTGCTAGTCCATTATGAACCACCTAGAGCCCTCAGATCATCAGGGTCAGGCCTACGATTTGTGCCCAGGGTTAGAACCAAACATGGTGAGGCAGCATTTAGCTTTTATGCCCCTCACATATGGAACAAACCCCCAGAAAGCATCAGGACTGCTGAAACTCTCAGCTGCTTTAAATCCAGGTTAAAAACTCTCCTATTTGCCATGGCCTTTCAGTAGAACAATTGTTAATCTCCTACAATGCACTGTAAATTTGTATTTCTGTCGTATTCTATTTTAGCCTGCTTTTGTTTCTCTTTAATTTACTTTTGAGTTTGCTTTTAAATTCTTATGTATTCCTTTTGCAACTTGCTTTAATGTTTTTATGTAAAGCACTTTGAATTGTCTTGTACACAAAATGTGCTATACAAATAAACTTGCCTTACCACTGTATATCGCCCGTGATGACAACCCACCATGCTGCAAAAACGACAGGGGAGTGAATGGGCATTATGAACACAGCTTGGGAATTTTTTTAGACTTGTACTCACCAACAGTTGGACCCAAAGCTATGAGGATGAAAACAGGCAAATTTCTGTCCGTGTCAGCTGCTGGAGGTCAGCTATAACCTAGTATGTAGCTACTAGCCAGCTAGCTAGCTTCCACAAAAGAAGAACAACCCAACATCCAGGCAAAATTTTGGAGGAGGCTGTAACAATTATCCAGGTGAGAGCTCCGACAGATAACGCTGTAAACTTAAACAGGACAGCACTCTGGGGATATCCATGGCTGTAATCCAGCTTGTTTGACTTTGCAATGTTTGCATGGCGCGCACAGTGTCTGTGGCCAAAACGGCTTTGGTACAGAGAGCCGCAAGACCAAAAAGTACTGTTTCGCTTTCTGCCATCAACTGCCGTTAACTGCGATCATAAAATTTGTCGCTGTTAACGGGGGCAAAGCATTAATGGGTGATTAACACGATAACGCCAACACCACTAGTATATACAGATAACCACTGAGAACTGGGACAACCTACTGTGGTTCACCAACTCGCCAATAAAATGGACTCTCACAAAAATTTAGCCAGTTACGTGTAGTGATATTAGCTTTGTGGTTTTTCACCATCTTGGTTTTATAGCCAGAAATGATCATAATTAAACATGTTGAGGACCTACAACATAGGCAGGCGTCATCCATCATTCAAACAAAGTGATAACTCCCTAAATGATTCCAGAGTGGAATTTTAATTGAGGAACTCTTATCATCCCCTAAATGGATTGCCACCTTATTGTGGTGGATGGGTTTACATGTCCTTATAAATCCAGGAGCTACGTTGCTGGGGACACCTTGCCCCTGGTAGGGTGTCCTAAGACAAACTGGTCCTGGGTGCAGAGCCAGACCGAGAGTGGTCCAGTAGTCCCCATGAAAAGGTTACAGCAAGGATCCAGAGTACTCAAAGAAGCCACATGCATCTGTCCTCCAATGGACTTGCCACCTGCAGGAAGGATCATGGTGCTATGTGAACCAGGCAGCAGTTTGGGCTTCTCTGCTTAGACTGCTTTCCCCGTGACCCAGACCCCCAGATAAGTGGCAATGGATGGATGGATGGAACTCTCCTTATTATTTCCATAGCAGCTGTGATGCAAGGCAATTTAGATGACATGATAGCTATTTAACAGCGATTGAGAAATACCTCACTTGCCCTTTGTTCAACTCAAGTTCGGCAATGTGCAGTTATAGAGGTAAATAGAAGAAGAAATCTCGATTATCATTCAGTCCATAATGTACAGTAGAACGAAATTATGTTTCTCCTATCTACAATGTTAATCACATGTAGAATCAGAGGGGTTGCTGCCATGCAAGGCACTGCCACAAACAACTTCTCCTTCCCCCATTCTATTATGCTGAACACCAAGCTAGAAGGCAGGAACTACCATTTTTATATGGTCTTTAGAATGATGCGACCCGGACTTGAACACTCAACCTCCTGGTTGAGGGGCGGATACTCTATCAACTAGGCCACCACTCCGGTGTGTAAAGTGTGTGTAAAGCTGAATTTATGCACCCGCATCGATGCAATATCCCCCTGCGTCACCCAAGGTGCACCTCAATAGAGAAGGAGAGGTGCACATCTGCAACACAGACCGTAAGAGCAGTGATTGGTCTGCTTTGTCTCCTCCTTAACATTTCCTGGTTCTTGCCGTTGCTCCACTCTGCTTGTTCACAGCGACACAACTTCCAAAGCGAGTCGGTTAAACAATGGTCCAAATTCAAAAGAATATTGAGGAAGTGAGCACATACAGAACATTTTATGGCTCGTCATAACCCCAGTAATTACACAGATTGCCAAATAAGGACAGTGGCGGTTGTGCCATGCTCCGTTTTCTCTGACTTCTCTCTTTCTCTGTGCAGCGATTGTATGATAGGTTGCTTTTTCTTACATTTATTAGCTCCAACTCCATCACAATCTGCTCTTGTCCATTGCTATTTAATAAACAAAAACACACGATGAACACAAATCACTCTACACATCAACTGAAACCCATTTTGGCAACGGAACAATGCATTCCTTCTAACACACAAGAAACTAGAAAAGCACTCGGAGAGCGCAGACCTCCACCAAGCGCCACAGTTCCCCCCATACAGTGTTTGCGTGTACGTTTTCAGATTCCTTGACCATGAAAACATATGACTAGCAATTGGATTCACAATGATAGGATTAGTGGTTCAGCAGTTATTCACGAAAATCGCATTTTCCGTAATGGCAGTTTTCGCCACAGTTCCCCCCATACAGTGTTTGTGTGTATGTTTTCAGATTCCTTGACCATGAAAACATATGACTAGCAATTGGATTCACAATGATAGGATTAGTGGTTCAGTAGTTATTGATGAAAATCGCATTTTCCGTAATGGCGGTTTTCGCCACAGTTCGCCCCATACAGTGTTTGTGTGTACGTTTTCAGATTCCTTGACCATGAAAACATATGATTAGCAATTGGATTCACAATGATAGGATTAGTGGTTCAGTAGTTATTCACGAAAATCGCATTTTCCATAATGGCAGTTTTCTTCTGGACAGTGATCCGGATCACCACCAAAATCTAATCATCTGTAGGATACCCCATTTCTGACAATCTGTGAAAATTTCATGAAAATCCGTCCAGAACTTTTTGAGTTATCTTGCTAACAAACAGACAGACAGACAGACAGACAGACAGACAGACAGACAGACAGACAGACAAACCAACGCCGATGAAAACATAACCTCTTTGGCGGAGGTAAATATTGCCAATCACTGCATCGGTGACATACGTCGGTAATGGGGTCGACGTGATGTGGGTGCATAAATCCAGCTTAAGTGTGTTTAAATATGAAGGAATTTCAAAAAACAAGAACCTGGCTTAGTATCATTACCTCCGCCAAGGAGGTTATGTTTTTACCAGCGTTTGTCTGTTAATAACCTACTGGATGGATTTGCATGAAATTTCCACCAAAGGTGGCCCTTGGCCTAAGGATGAACCTGTAAGATTTAGGTGATGATCTGAGAGTGCATACATCCACCAAGGCCCTAGTTTGTATTTGTGCAGCAGGATAACACAAAAACTACTGGGTGGATTTTGATAAAATTTTCACCAGAGGTGGTCCTTGGGCTGCAGAGGAACCCATTAGATTTTGGTGATGATCTGAGAGTGCATACCTCTACCAAGGCTTTATCTTCTCACAATGTGTTAGCAAGATTACTCAAAAACTACTCAACAGAGGTGAAATTTTCACCAGAGGTGACTCTTGAACTACACATGAACCCATTACATTTTCGAGGTGATCCATGAGTGCATACCTCCACTAAGGCTTAATCTTGTAGCAATGCTTTAAAAGAATTACACAAAAAGTACTAGATGGATTCTGATGAAATTTTCACCAGAGGTGGTCCTTGGGCTACAGACAAATCCATTAGATTTTGAAGGTGATCCATGAGCGCATTCCTCCACTAAGGCCCTATCTTATATTGTATGGAAGGATGGAGGCAGAGAGGTACGGACAGATGGATGGTCAAAGTGAGGGAGGGAAGGAGCCTTGATGAAGGTAAGCACTCTCTGGGTGCTTTTCTAATTTTAGATAAAAATAAAGGAAAGGTGTTATGTGAATGTGTGCTTTCTCCTGCAAACCCACACATATGGTACTGCTCTGCCCATGCAGTAAAGCTGTGCTTAACCAGCCCCAGGGAGCAGGATTATGAAGAACAACCATCTGATTTCTTCTTCCTCCTCAGACCCCCTGCTTCTCTCCAAAACCTCCCACCTCATCACCGCCTCTCACTCACCCCAGTCTCGTCTCGCTCGTATGATTAAGGGTCAAGCGTGCCACCTCGTCTCCAGGCCATCATTAAAAGGGCGACAGAAAAGAGAACGGGAGTGAGGGAGAAAGACACCCTGGCACACAGGGCTAATGAAAGCCATGAATCACAGTGTGGTCTTTAAAGAACATATTAGTGGCATCATTAACTCTGCACAAAGGCCAGAGCCGGGGTGAACAGACAGGTCGCTCCACCAGCCTGCTGCCCCACCCCCTGCCACCCGCCCGTAACACTCCGCCTTTCATATCCCCAAGAGTCGCCTCTCATTAGTGAGGCACCCATACGGATACAACCAGCAGTCCTCAACAGTTCAACCGTCAGATTAGTGAGACATCCAAGGTGTAAAAAATTACCAGTAGAACTGGGCATGAAAAGATGGCTCTCTGTGTTAAACTGCTGTAAAACAGTAACAAAGGAGCTCAGTGAACGTCAAAGTGTGCTTTAGGAGCAGCCCAGACAAACTCCAAAACCAAAAGCTAATTCTGCTCTTATGGGCAAATGGCAGACAGGTTTTCAATAGCCATGCTCTTCTTAACCTGCCACTTCCTGTTTGAACAAAAACAACGCTCCCTCCAGACGCCCTGCAGCAGTGGCCTGTGGGCACTCCTCACGGGCAGTGACCTTTTCACATAGCCCCGGGACAAAGTGGGTCTCCCAGCTCACCCTGGAGCAACACCCACCACCACCACCAGCACCACTTCCCTCCGAGTGCCCCTCTCCCAGCCACTTTCGATATCCAGGACCTGATGGTGTTTGCTGCTGAAGGCTGGAGCCTCTCCTCAAGCAGAGGTGAGTCTGGAGGCCCCCAGCTCAGGGAGTTAGGCTAGGCCTCATTAGGAGCTCGATGATGAAATGATCTGAAAAGCCCCAGCCTCAGTCAGCACCAGCCAGCAATCACAGCAGCCTGAACTGGAAAGGCTCATCTTGTGGCCTCAAAGGCGTTAAATCATGGATAACCTTCTTGTTTCTCTCGCCATCTAACTATCTACACCCCCTAACTTGCTCTGTCTCACTCAGACTATGTATGGCTTGCCTCTTCTCTCTTTTACTTCCACAATGCACCCCGCTCCCCCGCCACACGTAGGCATGGATGGGTCTTCACTCTATTACTCCTACTCCCATACCACGCTGTACTGTACTTTACTGTTTCACCCACCAGAGACATCAAAGTTTAACACCTACAACTTCCAGCTCTCAGTCGCATCTCATCTCTCACTTTCCATGTTCCTCTCCCGGATTGTTTCACCAAGCTTTTCATCATGTGTTATAATTGCAATTCTTTTTTTTCCTTCCTACTTTTTCAACTTTAACTCCAATGCTGTCCTTCTTTGACCACTGTGTTTGGCTAACTTTGACTCTTCCCAATATTTTTCTTAACACTCTTGTCACCAAAAGAAATACTTGAATGTTGTATTTAAAAAAAGTATTGTAAGTAAAGGGCAACATTTGAAAATAAAAACACAAGAGAAGCTCTATCATGATATATCTGCATATGGGAAGCTGGCAGTTGGTACGTAACACAAGCAAATGATTTGCAATGTTATAAACTCTGACACTGGGAAACAAATATTAAATATAAAAATTTATGACTGTATCATTTGCATTACTGTATGCTGTTGTATATCAAGAATAGTACTTGATTTATTACCCATTTAGTAGCAGAGCAAGTAGTAAAATTTAAGTATTGTTACAAGCAAAACCACAGTTTCGTCATCAAAGCGTAATCTTCAAATAATTTCATTGCTGTTAGACTACAAAGATGTGCCCCATATGGCTAAGACTTGAACAGGAACAATGTCACCCATATAGCCTGGGTGCCATGGTCCTGTCTCTGGGGGCAGCAAACTAAAATCAGTAAATGGCACGTCTACTAGGGCCATAGCCAGAAGGGGCTGTGAGGTGTTATGGCCTGAGCGCTGATTCCATCCGCGCTCGGGTTGTTCAGTATTTTCCCTGTTCTCCCATTTTATTTCAGGACTGGCGATGTGGCCTCCTCCAGGGCTTTTATTGTGACAGCGTCACGGCGGGACTTCCGGCTGTCAAAGCCAAGTCGGTGCTGTGACAGATGTATGTCATTTCATTAATTACATTCCCCTTCTGTGATTGGTGTGCGTTCTGCACTTAAGGGAGCAGCTGAGGCTTACTCCTCTCTGCGACCTACAACTCCGTGCACCGCCGTGGATGCGACTGGAGTCCCTTTCCCCGACTCCAGTCTCCTCTGTGATTCATCTTTGTTCGTCCTCCCGTAAGTGTTTATTGTTCAGCGCAGGCTCTGACCTCGCTGCCGTTCATAGTCTAGCTTCTGAGTCTATTATCGTGTGCCTTAGTGTATGTTCATGTTTTTGCCCCACGTGGCTGTTTATTTTGTCATCCTTGTCTTTTGTTAATAAATAAGCTAACTCACTGGTTGGTCTCTAGCGTCTCACTAATGCCCTGCAAGGGGCATGCCATAACAGTAGATTGCAGACAAAACGAGACGCCGGCCACCGTGAGTTTGTTTTTGGGCTGGTAGTTTTCCCCCTTCTTTTTTTTTCCGGGTACCTGTGTGTTTTGGGAAATAGCGTTGCCAAAAAAGGTTATTCTTTGGACTTAGGCTACGAGCTAATTGTGTTCTTGATAGAGGTAGATGGCCTCCTCTCCAACGCTCGTCGCAACGTCACTCCCAACGGCCCACGCTGGTACTTGGACCTCACTGAGGCGGCAATTAAGCGCAATCCTCGCCATGCCGATCACGTCGAGAGCAGGAAGAGGATGGCCGAAATTATGGCACTTCAGGAGAGGATACGTGGGCCGAAGAGGAGTCCCAGCAGGATGTTGAGGGTGAAGCATCCCCGCTCCTCGCCTCAGGGTCAGGTTCTTGTTACCCATCCAGCCCAGGGGCCTGCGCCACCAAAGTGCCGTTCCCATCTGCAGCAGAGGAAGAGGACAGTCGGGACCCTCCGTGAAGAGGCGCAGTGGGCAGCTGAGCTCATCAGGGGTCGTGTGGCTGAAGCATGCTCTTTCTCCCATCCCAGTAAGATTCTGATGAGCGTAGTGGAGGCAGTCAGACTGGTGGAGATCCATCCTGAACTCAAGGATTATTCTGAATACGCCGAGCTGCTGGCCTCCGTTTCTGCGCAGCAGCGGCACTTTCCAGGCTTAAACCTAGCCTCGCCCTCTGCCGGAGGACTTTGCCACCTTGCCGGTGATCAGCCTCTGCGAAATCCCCATCCGGATCCTGTTCCGGGTTGCCGAGAGAACTCTGCCTCTCAGCCAGCTGTTGCCCCTGCGTCACAATGGAAGGGAAAGACAGCAGCCTCAGCCTCCGGGTCATCGGTTCCTGTTGTTCCGTCAGCTCCTCGTTCCCGGACTGCCTCGGCTGGTCCTCCCTCCTCCTCGGCGCTCTCTCCAGCTGCTGCGAGCTCAGCGAGTCCTGCTCTGGCTCCGCCCGTATCCGGTCCGGTGAGAGCGGCTCCTCTTTGTCTTCCCGGGGGGCTCTCCGTCACCATTCATAGGGGAAAGGGGAGAACCAAGCCCGCTGCAGCAGCCACCACCGTCCCTCAGGGGAACAGGCAAGTGTTGTTTCATTCTCACACTCCGTACAATGAATTGCCTTGTCTGACTCCTGGGGATGGAGTTTGGGGTTCACAGTCCCCTGAGCTCCCTCCACCTGCTGCAGCCATAAACAATGAACCTGCAACCTCTATGTCTCCTTCCCCTCTCTGTGAGCGTCCCCTGGTGCCAGGAGTAGACCGTGAGACGAAGGAGGAGCCTGCGGCCCTGAAGAGCCGGATGCCAGCCCCGCAGCTGTGTCACGGGCAGAGGAGGAGGTAAGACTGCCGTTTGGAGCCTGTGCCGACGATGAAGCGTCCCCGGGTCTCCGTGGAGGAACAGTTGAACCCAGCAGGTCACGGATCCCCTGCCACCATGCCCTGCGGGCCATCAGCGTGGTCTTCAGCACCTGGGGGTTCCCAGACTGTGACAACCATCATGCCGTCTGCGGAGGCCGCTGCAGTCGAGCCAGAGCCTCGATTGGACCTCCAGATCATCGAGCCTGGATCGACGGAGTCCTGGACGGTGGTAGAGCCTGAGATCAGGCAAGTGCTCTATTTTGTCTTCTTATTTTCCGTTCTTGAGTATTCTTGCCTGTCTCGGGGAAACGAGCCGGGTGCCACCGACTGCTGCATCCGAGCTCATCTCGCTGCGCTCTGCCGCTGCTAGTGATCCTGATCCCGGTTCTCTTTGTCTGTCTGAGCCTTCTCCCAGGGTCACCGGAGATGAATCAGCTCCGGTTATCGTCGTCGGGGCTCCAGGATCGTGTTCGGAGGTCATCGAGGATGCAGCGCTGGTTCAATTGGGGCTCATTGAGGACACAGCGCCAGTCCAGTTGGGGCTCATCAAGGATGCAGCGCCGGTCCAGTCGGGGCTCATCGAGGATGCAGCGCCGGTCCAATTGGGACCCATCGTGGGTGCTGTGCCGGCCCAATCAGGGCCCATCATGTGTGATGCGCCAGCCCAATCGGGGCCCATCATGGGTGCTGCTTCAGCCCTATTGGGGCCCATCAAGGGTGCTGCGCCGATTCGGTTCGAGGCCAGTGAGGGAGCGGCGGATTCCCTTCGGCTGGACACCATGCTGGCTCCTCCTCTTCCATCCTATTTTTCCCCACTGGGTGCTGCAAGGGTCCCCCTTATTCGGGTCGGCTCTCCCCCACCGTCCCTCTTGGTAGGGAGGCTGCCTCCAAGTTTTCCCCTCCGGTCCTGGTGGTCTGAGGATGCGGGACGGCCGCCTGAAGAACTGCTTCGTTGGTTCAGCCGCCCGAGAAACTGTCTCGCTGGTTCTGCGTTCGGGGTCGGTCGCCTGAAGGACTGCCTTGTTGGCTCGGCGACCTGGTCCGGCCGCTTGAGGTATTGTTTCTCCGGGTCTGGGACTTTGGTAGACAGCCCGAACTGTTCTTTTCCCCTTATGGTAAGGGGATTCGAGATGTGGGTTGGTCTCAGAACTGTTTTTGTGCCGCCGTTCTCAGCCGTCTACCTCCTGATGCCCTTGTAGTTGTGTGGGTTTTTTTTGTGTTTGATTCATGTATTCGGAAGGACTCTTGGTTCATTGTCCAAGTTTTGGTGTTATACTGTATTTGGTTCGGGGTGGAATTTGAGTTTCACTTTTTTTTCCCCCTGGGTTCAGAGGGTGTTTTTTTGTTTGTTTTCTTTTTAGGATTACTTCATGTCAACTCTACGTGCAGTTAACAGCTAAGTTGATCATGTTCTTTGTGGGAATTTGTTTTAAAATACTAGAGGTCAACAGGAGCCATTCTGAACATTTTTGTCCCAGAAGACTGTGCATGGTTGAGTCGTAAATTAATATAAACTGGTAGCTTTCTTACCAGGCAGTATATTACATATATTTTTTGTTTATCCGTTCCGTGGTGTTTGAGTATTTTCTAAGGTGGAGTGCACCTGTATTTTTTGTTTTCCCTCTTCGGTGTACCGAGCTGTACTATGCATATATTTTTGTTGCTATTCTGTATTTCTCCGAGTTTTCTTCTGAGTGTAGTGTATCGACACTTTTGTTTTCTGGAAATGTACCCGTAGCTTGGTTTTCTTGCTCTTGAGGGTTTTTTTTTTCTCTTTTCTCTAGTGTTTATATGGTACTTATGTTTTTGGAAATGTACCTGTATTTTGGTTTTCTTGTGTTTTCTTACCGGGCAGTGCTTTACGTATATTTTATGTTCCAATGGGTTTGACTATTGCTCTGAAGTGTTGGCTGGTTTTGGTCACCCCTGTGTTTAGCTACGTCATTCTTGGTTTATCCATGTTACCTGTTCCTTGTGTTTTTTTTTCCTTCTTTTTTTTCTCTCCCCCTCTGTGGGTCCCTGTAGTTATTCCTTTCCTTTTTGTTTTGGTTCTCTCTCTCCTGGCCTTTTTCCCCTTCCACCCTCCCTGGGTCGGTCCTGGTGGCCTTCTGGTTGGAGGGCTGTGGATGTTACGTCTACGCCTGGAATGATCTTTTGAGCATGGGGTACTGTTATGGCCTGAGCGCTGATTCCATCCACACTCGGGTTGTTCAGTATTTTCCCTGTTCTCCTATTTTATTTCGGGACTGGTAATGTGGCCTCCTCCAAGGCTTTTACTGTGACAGTGTCACGGCGGGACTTCCGGCTGTCAGAGCTGAGTCAGCGCTGTGACAGCTGTATGTCATTTCATTAATTACATTCCCCTTCTGTGATTGGTGTGGGTTCTGCACTTAAGGGAGCAGCTGAGGCTCACTCCTCGCTGCGACCTACAACTCCGTGCACCGCCGTGTATGTGACTGGAGTCCCTTTCCCCAACTCCAGTCTCCTCTGTGATTCATCTTCGTTCATCCTCCCGTAAGTGTTTATTGTTCAGCGCAGGCTCCGACTTCGCTGCCGTTCATAGTCTATCTTCTGAGTCTATTATCGTGTGCCTTAGTGTATGTTCATGTTTTTGCCCCACGTGGCTGTTTATTTAGTTATCCTCGTCTTTTGTTAATAAACAAGCAACTCACTGGTTGGTCTCTAGCGTCTCACTAATGCCCTGCAACGGGCATGCCATAACATGAGGTACCATTTAGATGTACTATGTTTGGTCAATTGGTTTCATCAGTGAGGGGCATCAACATATGGAACAATATACCTTCTACAATAAGGGAACAGCTTACATATAGCACTTTCAAAACACATCTCAAACATTGGCTTAAATCAAATTAACATTGTGATCACTGAAACTAACCACATTCCGTCTCACGGAGCATGATACACATAGGTATGTGTCATGCTTTTTGAGTTTGTAAGATTTATATGTGGTGCATGCCTGCATATATGTATGTGGACATGCACCGCATCTTTATCTTTATTTTTATTTTATTTACTCTATTCTATAATATTGTTGTGCTTGGTCTTCATACGCTGTATTGAATGTACCTTTTCTCTTGATGGTCTGTTTCTTTTTCTCTTTCATCTATTAGTAGACCCCCAAAGGCTTGGTCTTCTCCAGGCGGCATGAGTAGACGAACCCCTTCTAGAAAGAATTATTTATCTTCTCATATACACACACTTAGTGATAAACATACCATATACTGACTTTTATATTCTATCCCAATTATGCACTTAAGCAAATATGTACTCTGCAAACTATGCATTTTATAAACCCACTTGCTGTTATAATTGAATGTGCATTGTCTGTATTGTCTGTCAGAATATGTATTTTTTGTCTTGTTCAAATGACTATACTTATATGTAACGTATTTTTGTTTTTTCACCTGCCAAAAGGACTCAGAATGAAAATTAGCTTCTGCTAACTTTGGCACATTTACATCTGTTGATTTTTTTTAACTGCTGTTCATTAATGTGCACTGTCCCTTTTAAATAAATAAATAAAATAAAATAATCAGACCTTTAGTTTAGAATTTAGTTTAGAATTACAAAAATGTTATTGCAAAACTGGTTGGAAACTAGCTCAAGTAGGTTCATTCTATCGAAATGTCGAAGTGTCCATGAGCAAGACACTGAACCCCCAGTTGCTCCTGGCGGCCAGGCTAGCGCCTGTGTGTGTATGGCAGCTCTGCCGCCATCAGTGTGTGAAAGTATGCGTGAATGGGTGGACAGCAGGATCTGTAAAGCGCTTTGGTCATCCAGAGATGAGAAACACCATTTACCATTTCTTTTTCAATTATTAGGTTTTTTTTTCTTATATCAGACAGGGATGAAAAGGATATGTTAACTTTACCTGTTTCCTGTTTACATGTTTCGACTGGTGTCTGCAGTCTTCCTGAAGAAGGTAAAGTTAACATCTCCTTTTCATCCCTGTCTGATATAAGAAAAAAAAAAAATCATAATGGTTGCAAACTAATTTCAGTAAGAGTTTCGTCATCCCAACCAGTTTTGCAATTAAATTATTACAATTCTGGTTTTACTGCAAAACTGGTTGTAACAAGGCTTGCCTTGAAGAATAAAGAGTTTTACAGGATTTGGTTGCCTCTTGTCTGCTACTTAAGAGACAATCCGCAAAGACAACCTGCAACGAACAGCCTTTGTAAAGCTGTGATTGTGCTTTGTCTTTATTTCTCTTTATACTTATTATTATTAAAAACATTAAATTGAGCAGGAGGGTGGGAGAAGCTGTACGTTTTCTTCTTGTTGGAATGTATTGTTTGCGTTGTAGTTTATTATTATTATATTTATTTAGAATTTAAAAATGAAAATACAAACCTGATCTTGTTGCACATGTGCATAATGTACAGTAATCCTTTTTCAATGAAACATATCTACCCCCCCCCCAAAAAAAATGCAGACAATAAAACATTTTTCTTCTAAACACAGAATATCTAATTGATTTCTTGCATTATGTAGCTGTGTTATGATCACTTGTGCAATGCTCTAAGTGGCTGATGTGAAGATAATTTTTATTCTGTTGGAGAGTTTAATATGCTGCCACATTACATTACAGTCAGTCTATCTGGCCGTGACACTGATGATAGGATCCTATTCGTGTTTTGAAATTATAATCAGAATTCCCTTTAGATGAACTGCACCGGTGATGTGCATGCCTGCAGGTATGCAAGTTTGAGGCACTGTCTGCTGTGCATGCACCTCTAGAACAAGCTGGGAACCTGAAAGTGCAAGTACAACTTAGCAGAGTAGAGGGAAGTGATTTTAGAGGACAGTAAAGAGATATTAGTGCCAAATTCTCATGCATATGAGCAGTAGGGTATCACTTGCAATCAAAAAACACAAGTTGAATACCAGGAGAGGATCACAGAATTCTGCAGCCTTTCCTGAATATGCATTTGAATTATTGAAAGCCACTTAGTCCCATTTGAATGGTTGAGTGTTGTGGATCAACTACACCTATGGAGGGTCAGTGTGGCTTGCAGGGACAGGTATTTACACCCCGGCCTCTAATGTATTCATGAACTGTGAGCAACATATTTCCTCTGAAGTTCTCATGTATGTAAGTCACAATATACACACACAGCGGCCATGGATAATTAAAGATTGTCACAAGCTTTATTTCTGCAGGCAAAATATCCCTCCACTCCACACCTTGTATGAAAAGCATAATTCTATAATAAAGCTGGTTTAGGGAAACCTAATGTTATATTAAAGCAGCACTAATGCATGCAAGGGGAGCCGTTTTACCATACATTATTATGCACTACAGAATGCTTTAATGTGCAAAAAAAAGGCCCTTTTTGGCCAAGTGTAGACACTATATCACTACAGGTTAATAAAACTTTGGGTTTCTTAATTTTTCATAGTGGTTAGTGCATATGTAAATATTTAATGGGGTCTTTATGCTCCAGATATTCCAACAAAAAGGTTAATAAGCTCTAAGATGGAAGATAGGGTATATAATCAGTAGCCTGTCCTACAGAGGAAGGAGGACTGGTAAAGAAGGAGGAGAAGACACAAAAAAAAAGAAACTGAGGGGAAAGCAGAGCCACACTCTACGGAGGAGGAAATATGAGAAAATAATATCGACTGCAGTCATGTCCTTAAAATCAGACCGTTAAGAATTATTGAATTTATAAATTCATTATTTAAGAAATAATGAATTTATGAATTTAACTGAATTCACTGAATTCACTCTCTAATTAGTTTTAACAATAAAAATAGAACAATTTTACAATATATTAAACAAAATCTTCTGGATCTTTTTTATTTTTTTAAAATTGGAAATGCTGTTCTCCTTTTTTGTTTGTTGAATATTATGAACAACAGTTTAAATGAGTAATTCTGACTCAAAAAAGAAAAACAAAATCCCAAATGTTCCACGAACTGTTTCTCTTTAGTGACATAAATCCAAACAAACAAAGAGAACAACAAACAGTTACATGATAGTACTGAATCCACTTATGACACAGCCGCAGGCACTGACAATAACTGTGAAAATTTAAAAACATGATATTGCTACTGTGTTAAAAATACAGATAATAATGTTGTCTTTATGAATTCAGAACTTCTTAACAGTGCAATAAGTTAGATTTTCATTTTTAAAAATTTAATTAAACTAACAACTGAATTCTTCAGCAGTGGCTGAGTCCTACTCAAAACTGCTGTGGCTCTGCACAGTGTTGTTTTTCCCCCAGCTGATTACTTGACCAGTTGCAGCTGCCTAATCACTCTCACTTGAAGCAATCAAGACTATAGGTGTGTTCTGATTGCTCAGTAGTGTACTCTTAAGTGGACTGCACAGGGCATTCCACCATATTAAGTGAGATTCCAAACCAAAGGGAGCGAAGGTCTTCATTTCAAAGGGAACTGAGAACTAAGCAGGGAAGAAGTGAACAACCATACATCACTTCACTGGAAGCTGACAAGAAGATTACCCATAAGCCATTGCACCTCAAATATGAGTGAAGCAAACTCTTGTAGCTACGTTCCAATCCACAATGTACTTCAACTGTATTCTCTACTCCCTGCTCTGTTCTCAGGGAATATCAATTAAGTGAAGTGAATTCCAGTGAAGTGATGTACAATTTTTCACTTCTTCCCTGCTCAGTTCCCTTTGAGCTGAAGACCGTTCGCTCCCTTTGGTTTGGAATCTCACTTAATACGGTGGGATACCCTGTGCAGTCCACTTTGGAATACACTATTGGGTGATCGGAATGCACATTATGCCTTTATAAAAAGGAAGCAGTCTTCACTTCAGCACAAAGTTAGAGGCACTACCTCAGCAGTAGTGTGCCTCAAGGACTTTGTGCAGCCAGAATATTCTTCGTGATTCCAACCTTCCCCTCCAATGTAGGATTTCGCTAGTGATTGAGAAATTGAAGCAGTGAACCACTTTGAGACAATTACTTCAAGAATGACACAGTGTTGTGAAGCATTTAATACAGAGTGACATCTGTTGACTGAGTGTCAGACCTGCATCTGAGTGGAAGACCTGAAAAAGCCTCAATACTATATACAGTGGGGCAAAAAAGTATTTAGTCAGCCACCAATTGTGCAAGTTCTCCCACTTAAAAGATGAGAGAAGATCCATCCATCTTCTTCCGCTTAATCCTTTTCAGGTCGTGGGGGGAGGGCTGGAGCCTATCCCAGCATCTTTGGGCGAGAGGCAGGGTACACTCTGGACAGATCGCCAGTCCATCGCAGGACCAACACAGAAAGACAGACAACCATTCACTCTCACAGTCATACCTAAGGACAATTTAGAATCCCCAGTTTTGATGCCAACCTAACTTGACCTAACTTAACCTAACTTGCATGTTTTTGGCATGTGGGAGAAAACCGGAGAAATCCCGGAGTAAACCCATGCAGACACGGGGAGAACATGCAAACGTCACACAGATCACTGTTGGTCGGCGGCTGGGATTGAACCCAGGATCCCCCGGCCAAGGGTGAGTTGCTGTGCTGCCGCAGTGCTACCCACTCCACCACCGTGCTGCATATAGTGATTTTTAATGTTACTGAACCTAAACCTAATTCTAACTTGTGTAATACTCTCCCTGACTTCTGTTCAAACAGCAAATGCAATAATGACAACAAATCTCCTTCTCTCGAAAAACCTACAGTTTGAGCAGTGAATCAGACCCCTTTTAAATCCTTGACATATGGAAATGCCCAACCTTCTCAAACTTCCCGCAAGGCCTCGAGTCACACGATGTGACCAACGATGCCTTGCTCGCTACGGTCACGTGACTGTGAGCATGTTGAAGCAGTGATTGATACACTGCTTCACAACACTTCTACTTCATATTGCTCGAATCAGTGTCGAGTGGGGAGTGTCGAGTGTAACATCATTAGATTTCTGAAGCTCAACTTGTTTCATCATCTAACAAACAAACTCACCTTAATCTGTTCCAGGATTCCACCTTGTGTACAGGAGGACCGGATCCTTTCCCGGCAGATTAAGGACTCCCATCTACACGCACTGGCCGTAAGTCTCCATACCACTCTTTGCCCTAAGTGACCCTAAGTGACCCCTTTAGAGAGCAGGATCTGGGACCTCAGAGAGCTCTTTTGGACATTCCAGCCCCTCTGGTGGAGTTCAACACCTCAGAACCCACCTGGAAGGAAGTTCAGGAAGTGGTGGCAGCGGCGAGAGCCAGCTCTGCTCCAGGCCCCAGTGGAGTACCTTATAAAGTATACAAGCGTTGCCCAGAGCTCCTGAGAATCCTATGGAAAACACTGAGAGTGATCTGGCGAAGAGGAGCTGTAGCAGAGCAGTGGAGATGGGCAGAGGGAGTGTGGATTCCCAAGGAAGAGAGGTCATCTAAACTGGAGCAGTTCAGGTCTATCTCACTCCTCAGCGTGGAAGGCAAGATCTTCTTTAGTGTCCTGTCTAGGAGAATGACCCACTTCCTTCTGAAGAACAATTATATCGATACATCAGTACAGAAGGGTGGAATCCCAGGTGTACAAGGGTGTTTGGAACACACTGGGGTGGTCACTCAGCTGATCAGAGAGGCACGGGAGGGAAATGGAGATCTAGTGGTGCTTTGGCTGGACCTTGCCAATGCTTATGGGTCAATCCCCCATAAGCTGGTTGATATCACGCTGGACCAACACCACATACCCAGTAAGATCAAGGCTCTCATTCTGAACTATTATGGTCAATTCAGACTCAGAGTCCCCTCTGGCAGCTTGACCTCAGATTGGCACCAGTTGGAGAAAGGGATTATAACAGGTTGTACCATTTCTGTTATCCTTTTTACCCTGTCCATGAACATGCTGGTTAAAGCAGCGGAGGTAGAATGTAGAGGACCCCTTTCAAGGTCAGGAATCCGGCAGCCCCCCATTAGAGCTTTCATGGATGACCTGATAGTTACTACTACATCAGTGCCTGGCAGTAGGTGGATTCTTCAAGGCCTGGAAAAACTTATTTCCTGGGCAAGAATGAACTTTAAGCCTTCAAAGTCTAGATCTATGGTCCTGAAAAGAGGGAAAGTGGTGGATAAGTTCCGTTTCCATCTGGATGGCATTGTGATACCATCTATCACAGAGAAACCTGTCACAAGCCTAGGGAAGGTCTTTGACTGTAGTCTCAGGGACACAGCATCCATCCGAACTACCATCAGGAAACTGGAAACATGGCTGTTAACTGTGGATAAGTCTGGCCTTCCTGGCAGGTTCAAGACTTGGGTGTACCAGCATGGCATTTTGCCCCGTATTCTCTGGCCTCTGCTGGTGTACGAGGTGCCTCTGTCTACAGTGGAGACCTTGGAAAGGAAGATCAGCTCCTACCTTCGAAGATGATTGGGTTTACCACATAGCTTCAGTAGTGTGGCGCTTTATGGCAGGAGCAACAAACTCTAGCTTCCTATTAGTAGTTTGGAAGAGGAGTTCAAGGTTTCCCGCACAAGAGAGGCACTAGCCTATCGCAACTCTAGAGACTCGAGAGTGGCAGCAGCAGGCATTGTGGTGAGGACAGGTCGGAAGTGGAGAGCTCAAGAGGGGTTGGAGCTTGCAGAATCTCGGTTGAGATACAAAGCTCTGGTGGGCACAGTGGCAATAGGACGTGCAGGGCTGGGCTCCATCCCACAGCCGCGCTATGATAAAGTCCAGGGAAAGGACAAACGCAAGTTAATCCTGCAGGAGGTGAGAGCAGGTGTTGAAGAAGTGAGGACTGGTAAGATGGTAGGCATGCGGCAGCAGGGGGTCTGGACAAAATGGGAGGGAGTAGTGGACAAGAAGCTGACCTGGAATGACATCTGGCATGCAGAGCCTCAGCGCATCCAATTTATGCTCCGAGCAGTATATGATGTGCTACCCAGTCCGGCAAACCTGCATACCTGGGGTAAGAACGAGCTGCCAACATGTCCTCTCTGCTCAGGAAAGGGCACGCTTGAACACATCCTTAGCAGTTGCCCAACAGCTCTTGGAGAGGGCCGATATCGCTGGCGCCATGACCAAGTGCTAAAGTGTGTAGCGGAGACAATCTCCAGCGCCATGGCAAACAGTAAGCAGGTCGGTAGTCAAAGGGAAATTACATTCGTTAAAGCTGGAGAGAGGCCCCGACCACAGCTTAGACCATCAGCCAGTCTGCTCTCTTCAGCATCAGACTGGGACCTGCGAATTGACTTGGGAAAGCAGCTTAGGTTCCCCGACTATGTAACATTAACATCTCTTAGGACAGATGTGGTACTTACATCTTCCTCTTCCAGGCAGGTTCTGTTAGTGGAGCTCACAGTTCCCTGGGAGGAGCGCATAGAAGAGGCCAATGAACACAAACGACTCAGATACCAAGAACTGGTAGAACAGTGCCAGAGGAATGGTTGGAGAGCACACTGTGAGCCCATAGAGGTGGGATGTCGAGGCTTTGCTGCCCGCTCCCTGTGCAAAATTTACACTCTCCTTGGTATCAAAGGAGTTGCTAAAAGGAAGGCCATCAAATCTGCCACTGAGGCTGCAGAAAGAGCTTCTCGGCGGCTATGGATTAAGAGGTCCGAATCGTGAGCCAATGCTGCCGGGACACAAGTCAGGGTCTGATCAACCCTGGCTGGGTCGCCTGATTGAGGGTGTTTGATGTTGTGAGACCCGAAACACCCGATGACATCAGGAAACATCACTGATGATGTGTCCCAGCGCATCCATGGATGTATCTATTCATCATCTTTGCCATAAAACTGTACTCACAAGCCGTGGGCTCTTCCTCCACCTTCACCTGCAACTTGGACTCCTGGAGTGTTCCTACTGGGACATCAACTGTAAATTACTCATGGGGCGAGAGCAATTCAATTCAAATGTATTTATATAGTGCCATTTCACAACAACAGTCATCTCATAGCACTTTCAACTGTAGGGGAAACCCCCACAATTGCAAAAAGACCTCAGCAATCAGGCGATCCCCTGTGAGCAAGCACTTGGCGACAGTGGAGAGGAAAAACTCCCTTTTAACAGGAAAAAACCTCCAGCAGAACCAGGCTCAGGGAGGGGCAGTCATCTGCTGCGACTGGCTGGGGGGTGAGGGGATAGAGAAGAAGAAAAGAACAGACATGTAGACAGCAAACAGCACGACAGGGACTCAATCTATGGGAGAGAACAAACAGATGTTAATGACCAGCAACAATATTTGCAGCAACCTGCAGAGGAGGAAGACAGCCACCATCTCCAGATCATCCTGTAAGAAAAGAAATGGTAATAGTGTTCACTTATATAGGGCTTTTCATTCATCTCTGGATGACCAAAGTGCTTTACAGATCCTGCGATCCACCCATTCACACACTGATGGCAGCGGAGCTGCCATGCACCGGTGCTGGCCTGACCCACCAGGAGCAACTGGGGGTTCAGTGTCTTGCTCAAGGACACTTCAACATGCAGACTGCAGACAGAGCAGGAATCGAACCACTGACCCTCCGATTAGTAGTCGGCCACACTACACCTACGCCACAGTCACCCCAACGAAGTAGAAACAATTAATTCACTAGCCCAGTTATTTTCTCCTGAATATTTTCCATCTCTCTCTTCTTTCCCCACAGGGTTGCCAGGTTCTCGACATGCACAGTTCTTTTCTTTTCTATAGCACTTTGTAAATAAACTCACCACAACTGCTATTTTGTCTTCTTGTTTCTGCAACTAGGTCAATACTCTGAAATATGAACTGTCTTCCTCTGGCTGATGTTGTTAACAGACTCTTCCTTGCACAGTTGACCCGGTCACCCACTTTTCGAAACCCTCCCCTTGAAACCTTGGGCCCACTTCTGCTGCTTGGCAACATGATAGCAAGCGCCATAATCTGCAAAGGCTTATGGGAGAGAGTAAGCATATTGCTCAGCTAGTGTGTTCACTTGTTATTAAACAATTAACTATTCAAAATACCACATCATGGGCTGTAATCACTCTGTGAATCACACTGAAACATATGTCTTATGCCCAGTTATTATATGGCTTTTATTATTAAATTATGTGCACAGCCTTAAACCTGCAAAGGAACTGTGGGAGACGTGCTATCAGGAATTGGAGGCCCTTGATTGGCAAAAGGCAACAGAAAAATGTGGGGAGCTGGCCCATCACTATGTCCCTGATAGGGATGTGGTTAACCGTTAGCATGGATTCTGCAAGCAGGGGAAGATGGAAGAAAAAGTGACGGCTGGTGTTAGGTGTGGCCAAACTTCAGTTTTGTTTTGGTTTTAGAGTAGATCTCTAGGGTGCGATCCAGTGGTGGATACAAATCCTAAGTGGTCCTTTGAAGTTTTCTGTTTCATTTGCCACAAGGTGGCGGTACTGTTGGTTGCTCCTCACAAAAAAAAAATGAAGATGATACAGCAAACTGTGGTGTGTAGTAAATACTAACACGGTGACTGAATTGAAGAATTATTTTATGTTGAAAGATTTTTACTATAGAAGCAGAACAAAAAAGACCAAAGTAAACAAGTCTTTTGCCCGAAGAATGAGATTACGTAATTCCTCTTTTACTAACATGCAACTACCTCCTAAAATAAAATCTAGATCCTACCTTCTGCCAAGGGCTGGGAAAGCAAATGCCACTTTCATTTAACTCAACTTGTGCCATTATAGTACACTGAAATCCCTGTCCCATCTACAGCTTATAGCTCCATCCTTAATTAACACACACTGTGGTGTGTTGCAGTATCAAATTAATATTTCAGTGCTGCTTCATTTTATGACCGCTACCATTTGAATGGGCCTTAATAGAGTGACAAGACATTCCCACTGAACACTGTCCCATGAAAAATGCACAAGCCACTTAAAACCAATGGCCAGTCACAAGACGACACTTGGCCCCTCAAGACAAACCATGACTTCTTTCCTGATGAGGGAAAAGCAGGCATATTTTCAGCGCCGGCTGTGGAAAGTAATGCCCTCCCCTGTGCACACATCTGTTATGAAGATTGGATGAAATGGTTTGATAGTGAAACATTAGCTTCTTTTAAATCTCATGCCTGGTGAGCATTCTTCAAGTGTAACGCAGAATTAATAATTAAAATGCCCTTTTCGCTATAGTATTAATTGTCAGAGCCATTTGATCGTCATCCTGCGAAGGGCTTGGATTCAGAGATCGCTGTGTGAACGCATTTGAACTGAACACATGGCTGCACATGAACTCATTATGAATGGAAATACTGTACAACACAAACCAGACGGAGACAAAAAGGTCTGAGCTGAGAGTGTTTTCTTAGGGATGTTATAAGCTTAAAATAATCAATGCATCTGAAAGAAGTGACTGTCAAAAGGTAAAAAGACTTCACCTGGGGTGACTAAAGGTCCCTTTATTCACTTACAAATGCAATTGCTGTTGACCTAATTTAAAAGTCTCTTAGTGTCTGATACACATTTCTGAAAATGCACTTCTCTTCGGCTGTTTGTTTGCCTAGACCTTGATTACCCAGCATCAGTGAATACAACTACAGTATGTTTACAGGGATTTAACATTAATAAGGGTTGCAGGTTCTCTCACTGTGTAAACTGTTGAAATATTAAAGCCAAAAGCCAATAAGAGTCAAAGAACATCTGTAGACGCCTGGCGATAGAAAGAGACACAGGAAGAGGGAGAGTTAAGTTGATTTTTTTTTCTAAAAATAGAAGAACTTTATATAGTACTTTTCACAGATAAAGATCACAAAGTGCTTTGACAACAAAAATGCAGAGTAATATAAAACAAGGAAATAAGATAACAGCAATTTTAAAAAGGAAACAAAAACATATGACTGAAATGATAAAATAATAGAATATAGTAAATAAAAACCAGACCACCAGTCAACTAAAAGTTTGCCTAAATAACAGTGTCTTCAACTGTTTTTTTTAAAAGAGTCAACCGAATCAGTCAGACGCAGAGCAGACGCAGAGACAGAGGGAGAGCATTCCACAAGCGGGGAGCAACAAACTGGAATGACGGATCACCTCTGGTCTCGAGTTTTAGGGACCGATAAAAGATTCTGACCTGAAGACCTGAGTGATTGACCTGAAGAATATGCAGTTAAAAGATCACAAATGTATTTTGGGACTTGGCCATGAATTACTCTAAAGACCAAAACTAGAATTTTAAAATCAGTACGAAATTTAACTGGTAGCCAGTGAAGAGTGACTAAAATTGGAGTGATATGGTCCCATTTGCAAGCTGCCGTTAAAAGCCTGGCCGCAGCATTCTGAACAATCTGCAGTCGGTTTGTCATGAATTGCCCTCTCTGGGCAGAGAAACGAGACCCAGGTGCTGAACTGTGAGCTAGCGAGATTTATTGAAAGCAACAAACATAAAGTTAAACAACGTGCATAAATTCAAAATACCAATAAGGTATTCCACTTACAGATTGTGCACCAGAGTGAAGTAATGCTCTGGCAGAAACGAGGAAGAACAACCAAAGCACCGACAACCAGAATTGAAAAACAGAGCCCTTAAATAGGGCTCAAAACCCATCACATAACTGACAGGTGTGGGAACCTGAACGGGCAGGAGAAGGCAATAATATTTAATCAGGATCAGCTGGCCAGTGAGAGGGAGGCAAACCAGAATCTACAGCTGACAGGGCATGCCCACACGAAGCTTCATGCCCCTGACAGCTGTCAAAATAAAAAGAACAATACTAGAGATATAAAGGAATAAAATATCATACCACAGTATAATAATAAATAAGTACATAAAAATAAAAATATAACACTAACACAAACAGAAAAATGACAAGCAGAACATAAATACATGAACCCAAAGGCACAAAATGCAACAGGTGAGTAACAAACAGGAAAAAAGCCATGAAACCAAGTCTGGTGGAAATCTCCAGCCCTCGGTTCATGACACGGTTTAACAAGCCCTTGTTAAAACAGGTAAAAAGAGAGTTGCAGTAATCGATTCTGGATGAAATAAAAGTGTGAATAATCATCTCTAGATCTGCGCTTGATAATACATTTTTGAGTTTAGAAATGTTCCTCAGTGGACAAAGCAGTTTTTGACCAGTTGCTTTGAATGGCTATCCAAGGCCACTGAACTGTCAAACAGCACCCCCAGGTTTCAGATGCTTAACCGTACCGTGGAGCCCAGAGATCCGAGGTGCTGCTTGATGAGAGAAATTTTCACGTCAGGTGCAATGACCAGTGTCTCAGTTTTATCAGAGTTCAGATGGAGGAAGTTATTGTTTAACCATTTTTTTATGGTAGATAAACAGTCAAGTAGATCAGATAGCTTGTTTAACTCAAATTCATGAAATGAGCAATAGAGCTGAATATCATCTGCATAAAAGTGATGGGACACATCCTTAAAAAGGCTTATAAGCCTTCCAAGAGGGGTCATATACAATAAAAACAGGATAGGTCCTAGGACTGAACCCTGAGGTACACCACATGACAACTCACTTGGCTTAGACATAAAATTGTTTACTGCAACACTAAAAGTTCTACCAGTCAAATAGGAGGCAAACCAATCTAAAACTGACTCAGATAGCCCAAAATCACTATGCAAGTGCTTTAACAAAACTGTATGGTCAACTGTGTCAAACGCAGCTATCAAGTCAAGCAGCACTAAGACTGTGTACTGACCAGTCTGCAGCCATCAGTATGTCATTAGAGACTTTTAAAAAAGCTGGGTGGATTTTCCTAAAACCGGACTGAAAAACGCATCAAATAATTTGTGTTCCTCTAAATAAGAGGTCAGTTGTTCAGCCACAACTTTTTCCAAAATTTTAGACATAAAAGACAGTTTTGAAATAGGCCTAAAATTAATGGGATCACATTGATCTAGATTTGGCTTTTTAAGAATAGGGTTAACAACCGCCTATTTGAAGAAACTGGGAACAGAAGAAAGGTTGATTATCTCAACCAGGAAAGGGCCAATGAGGTCAAACATTTTTAAAAACATAACTGTGGGGACAGGATCAAGAGGACAAGAAGAAGGTTTGACCCTTTTCAACAGAATGTGAATATCCTCAAGGGTGACCAGTGAAAAGATAGACCAGGTATGAGGTGGGAGTGTTGTGTTAATGGGCTGGGCCTCATCAGGTGGACAGATATTTGTTCTTGGATCTTGAACTTTCTTTACAAAGAACAGAGGGAATCTGTTACAGTCAAACACTGAGTACACATGAATCTGAGGGACTGGAGGAGAGATAATATTATTGATGGTCTCAAATAAAATTTTGGGGTTATTTTTGTTAGAAGAAACTAACTGTCGAAAACATGCAGATCTGGATTGTTTTATCATTTCATTCAAGGAAGAAACTAACTCCTTAGGATGGAGTCTGTGTACTTCCAACTTAGTCGATTTCCATAAATGCTCCACTTTACGATAATTTCTTCTACAACAACAGATATCTTCGTTGATCCACGGACAAGATTTTTTAGGGGAAATAACCCTCTGTTTAATGGGAGCTACTATGTTTAAAATAGACTGGCCAGCAAACTTGCCTGATCTAAACCCCATGGAGAATCTATGGGGTACTGTCAAGAGGAAGATGAAGAACCAGACCCAACAATGCAGACAAGCTGAAGGCCGCATTCAAAACAACCTGGGCTTCTCAGCAGAACCACAGGCTGATTGCCTCCATGCCTTGCTGCAGTGATGCAGTAATCCATGCAAAAGGAGCTCCGATCAAGTACTGAGTGCGTACATGGACATACTTTTCAGTCGAAAATTAATTTTTCACTCTGTAATTTATCTGTATAATATATGAGTTTCACTTTTTGAACTGAATTACTGAAATAAATTAACATTTCTCTGATATTCTAATTTATTGAGAAGCACCTGTATAGCCACTTCAAGATGGGCTAGAAACATATACATCTAAGTGGATTATTACCTCCTCCAAAGGAGGACGGAGGTAATGTTTTTAGTGGCCTTGGCTGGTTGGCTTGTCTGTTAGCAACATAACTCAAAACGTTATGAACAGATTTTGATGAAATTTTCAGGAAAGGTGTGTATGTCATGGTACGCAGTGAGCAAGCACACACACACACACACACACACACACACACACACACACACACACACTATCAGTAATCATCTCTCATCTGCTTCAGCTGTACAGCCACTGGGTCTCACCCTACTTAAGGGGTGAAATGGCATCATTTCCCTGTGGGACTGTCTCAACGCTACAGTCTACTATGCTGCCACAAGATCATCTGCTGTACTCTGGACATTGTGCTACATTCTGGGTGTGCGCCAGCTCACTCGCAACCCAGCCTCAGCCCTGACCCGCCTTCCTCCCAGCATCCTTGGAATCATGTAAGCCCATATACAGTGGTGTGAAAAAGTGTTTGCCCCCTACCTGATTTCTCATTTTTTTGTATGCTTGTCACACTTAAATGTTTCAGATCATCAAACAAATTTAAATATTGGACAAAGATAACACAAATAAACACAAAATGCAGTTTTTAAATGAAGGTGTTTATTATTAAGGGGAAAAAAATCCAAACCTACATGGCCCTGTGTGAAAAAGTGATTGCCCCTAAACCTAATAACTGGTTGGGCCACCCTTAGCAGCAACAACTGCAATCAAGCGATTGCAATAACTGGCAATGAGTCTTTTACAGTGCTGTGGAGGAATTGTGGTCCTGTCATCTTTGCAGAATTGTTGTAATCAAGCCACATTGGAGGGTTTTCGAGCATGAACCGCCTTTTTAAGGTCATGCCACAGAATCTCAATCAGATTCAGGTCAGGACTTTGACTAGGCCACTCCAAAGTCTTCATTTTGTTTTTCTTAAGCCATTTAGAGGTGGACTTGCTGGTGTGTTTTGGATCATTGTCCTGTTGCAGAACCCAAGTGCGCTTCAGCTTGAGGTCACAAACAGATGGCTGGACATTCTCGTTCACGATTTTTTGGTAAACAGCAGAATTCATGGTTCCATTAACCACAGCAAGTCTTCCAGGTCCTGAAGCAGCAACATAGCCCCAGACCATCACCCCACTACCACCATATTTTACTGTTAGTATGATGTTCCTTTTCTGAAATGCTGTGTTACTTTTACGCCGGATGTAATGGGACACACACCTTCCAAAAAATTCAACTTTTGTCTTGTCAGGCCACAGAATATTTTACCAAAAGTCCTGGGGATCATCAAAATGTTTTCTGGCAAAACTGAGACAAGCCTTTATGTTCTTTTTGCTTAGCAGTGGTTTTTGTCTTGGAACTCTGCCATGCAGGCCATTTTTGCCCAGTCTCTTTCTTATGGTGGAGTCATGAACACTGACCTTAACTGAGGTAAGTGAAGCCTACAGTTCTTTGGATGTTGTTGTGGGGCCTTTTGTGACCTCTTGGATGAGTCGTCGCTGCACTCTTGGGGTAATTTTGGTCGGCTGGCCACTCCTGGGAAGGTTCACCACTGTTCCATGTTTTTGCCATTTGTGGATAATGGCTCTCACTGTGGTTGGCTGGAGTCCCAAAGCTTTAGAAATGGCTTTATAACCTTTCCACATTGACAGATCTAAATTACTTTGTTTCTCATTTGTTCCTGAATTTCTTTGGATCGCATCATCATGTCTAACTTTTGAGGATCTTTTGGTCTACTTCATTTTGTCAGGCAGGTCATATTTAAGTGATTTCTTAATTGAGAACAGGTGTGGCAGTAATCAGGCCTGGGTGTGGCTAGAAAAAATTGAACTCAGCTTTCCAAAAATGTGATAAACCACAGTTAATTTGTGTTTTAACAGGGGGAGGAGGGCAATCACTTTTTCACACAAAGCCATGTAGGCTTGGATTTTTTCCCCCTTAATAATAAACACCTTCATTTAAAAACTGCATTTTGTGTTTACTTCTAATATTTAAATTTGTTTGATGATCTGAAACATCTGTGTGACAAACATACAAAAAAATGAGAAATCAGGAAGGTGGCAAACACTTTTTCACACCACTGTACTCTCCTGCTTGTTGTGCTCGTCTCTGGATCTCAGTGCCTTGTCTCCTCAGCTTTTCCCCTGGGACTCTGTCAAGCCGTTACCATCCCACCAGCAGTCTCAGCTCTCCTTTCTCCTGAATCTTCACCTGCAAGCAGCTCACGTAATTATAGCCCCCTCACTGTAGCTTTCACAAATACAATTATGTTGCCAGAGACTAATTTGTCATCAACATCTCCTTTCTCCTCTCCCCTTTATAGGGCTCCTGTCCAGGCACAATAACTACATTAATTGTAAATAAAATCATTATTTTGCATCTTACCTGTTAAACTGTTGTGGTCTCTGCTCCTTGGGCCCTGCCTTTCCTTGAAACATGTCATTACAATCCCACCACTCTCAGGACCTGGCAGGCTCCGCATCAGGTTCCCCATTAGAACGTTTCACTGCGGTTGGAGCTAAGATTGGTCAATTAGCGCACCATTCAGCTGAAGCTGAGGCTACATTCAGACCAGGATGGTCTGGGTTCTCGGTTCGACTGGGCGGGGAATGCCAAGCACTTTCACACCTTCGTCTGGTCAAGCAGTTACAGCAACTGCTTGTTTGGGGTGCTGTAGCCAAAACTACCACTGACCAGGAAGAAAAAAATCTCAGTGAAGAAGAAAAATCAGGCTCATCGACTGGCCAGGACCGAAAATGGAAATCCGTCCCTTCAGCCCGGTTGTTTTTCCGCCACAAACGAGACATTTTTTAACTTTTCCCTTCGGCTTTCACCAGTAAAAGGATTTCTCGGATTCATGTGGTTGTCTTTGTTATTTTCTACCTAAAATGTACTATGGTAAATGCCACTTCCTCTTCTCAGATTACGTGTTGCTATGGTTACACAAACACTGACGGGCACTTCCGCCCTTTGGTCTGCTGGATACTCCATTTGGATTCACACTGCAAGCGGAGTGCACCAGACTTCATTTGCAAGAGAACCGAGACCCCCATTTTCAGGGGGGTCCAGGCTTCACTTGTTTGGTGCACATCAGAGTTCCAACGAGCGTTCAGACGGCACCAAATGAACCAAACTATCCGTGGAATCCACTGTTTGGTCCTTTGGCCGTCTGAATGCACCCTGAATGCGCAACTGAACTCTGGTGTGCACCAAACAAGCGAACTCTGGTCCGCTTGAAAACCGGGGGTCTCGGTTCACTTGCAAGTGAACCCTGGTGCAGTTCGCTTGCATTGTGAATGCAAACGGAGAATCAGCTGAGCCAATTTATGAATCAAATCGCGTCTTTTTTTTCATCTGGTTCCGCGGCAGCGGCCCCTCCTCCATTGGCTGCTGCTGCCTCTCGTCTACCGAATTCGTGTCTGCTGGTCGAGCCCTTTTCATCCCAACTCCTGTTCGCTATAGCGGGAGGATGGGGGCTGCAAAGGGTTCCTCTTTCAGTGCCAGTTAGTTTTTCAAAGAACCCCAGCAGATTTTCCGACCGATCAATGCAAAGTAAGTTATATAATCATGCTTTTGGATGGCCTCACCCTTGAATGGACGCAGGCATTTGTTAGCGCTTCCAGCAATCCCGATTTTTCTTATCATGAATTTACCCGTGAGTTTGAGAAGGTTTTTGGCCACACAAGTCGGGAGGGGGATACTTCTAATTGCCTGCTTGGCTACAAACAGGGCACTCAAACAACAGCCGATTATGCGGTACACTCCATATATATCACGGACACACAGATCGCCCCAAATGTCTCCCGAGCCAGTGGACGGAGCCACTGTTTATAGCAGGGGAGATGGTACAGCAGGGAAGAGCTGCTAGCACTCAACCGCCACCCTGTGCTAACGGAAAAACTCGACATACCGCGAGAACTGAGGTGAAAACGACGTGGGTGCCGTGCTGGAGTAAGGCGGCGGGCAAGAAATATGAGGTACAGACCCACCCTCCCATCCGTTGTTATGGGGAATGTACGATCAATACTGGGAAAGGTAGATGAGCTAGTAGCTATCTCCCGCTACGATAGTATATACCGGGAGTGTAGCCTGTTCCTATTCACAGTGACTTGGCTAACAGGACTAGCAGCAGATGCTAACATTGAACTGGAGGGTTTCCACGTGATACGGGCAGACCGAACATCAGACAGTGGCAAAGCAAGGGGCGGTGGAGTGATAATGTATGTTAACAACAACTGGTGCAGACCGGGACATATCACTGTTAAACAACAACACTGCAGCAAAGACATCGAGTTGCTAGCTGTTAGCATGCGGCCTACATATCTCCCGAGGGAGTACTCACACGTGATCTGCATTGTTATTTATGCAAATCCGACGGCGAACGCTGGGACAGCGTGTGACGTCATCCACTCAGTAACTGGCAGGCTGCAGACAGAACACCCAGATGCTCTTCTCCTCATCTCAGGCGATTTCAACCATGTTTCACTGTCTCCCATTCTACCCACATTTACCCAGTATGTCACATGCCACACCAGAGACAATAAAACACTGGACTTATTCTACGCAAACACTAAGGAGGCGTACACCTCATCACAACTCCCCCCACTCGGGAGATCGGATCACATCTTGGTTCATCTCCGGCCGGTGTATAAACCCCTAGTGCACAGACAACCTCCGGCCATGCGCACAGTAAAGTTATGGTCTGAGGAGGCAATGGACGCTCTAAAGGGCTGTTTTGAAACCACCGCCTGGGAGCAGCTCTGCGATCCACATGGTGAGGACATCGATGGCCTCACTCACACCATCACGGACTACATCAGCTTCTGTGTGGACAACACCGTTCCCACCAAGACCATATGGTGTTGCTCAAACAACAAACCCTGGATCAACCCTGAGATAAAAACACTTCTGAGAGAGAAGAAGAGTATCTTCAGGTCGGGGAACAGGGAGATGCTGAAGTCCGTACAGAGGGAGCTGAGGAGAAAGATCAGAGAAGGCAAGGACAGCTTCAGGAAGAAGATGAAGGACAAGCTGCAACAGAGCGACATCAATGGGGTCTGGAGAAACCTTAAAACCATCTCTGGGCTCCAGAATACCTCCCCCCAGGCCACGGGGGGCAGGGAGTGGGCGAACAATCTGAATCTGTTTTTCAATAGGTTTGGCCAACCGCCCTCCCCCCTGACTGCACAACAACCACTGCTGCCTCTGAAGACATCAAGTCCTGCTGCCCACTCCCCACTCCACCAACACTCCCCCCCCCACTCCCAACACACAGCCCCCCAACCTGACCCTCACTAAGACCCAGGTGAGGATGGAGCTGAGGAAGATCAAAGCGAGGAAGGCGTCAGGACCGGACGGCATCAGCGCAAAGCTCCTCAAGTTCTGTGCAGACCAGCTGTGTGGGAGTACATCTTCAAATCTGAGCCTGAAGCTGGGGAGGGTACCACAGCTGTGGAAAACATCTTGTGTGGTACCTGTACCAAAGACTTCCCACCCCAAAGATCTGAACAGCTACAGACCAGTGGCCCTGACGTCCCACATGATGAAGACCCTGGAGAGACTGCTCCTTGTTCACCTCCGCCCCCTGGTGGGACCAGCAATGGATCCACTCCATTTCGCCTACCAGCATGGCATTGGGGTGGAGGATGCGGTGATCTTCCTCCTTCACCGTTCTCTGTCCCACCTGGAGAAGCCCGGGAATGCGGTGAGGATCATGTTCTTTGACTTCTCCAGTGCTTTCAACACCATCCAACCGATGATCCTGAAGGACAAGCTGCTGTGTGCAGGGGTGGACCAGCACCTGTCATCATGGATCCTGGACCACCTCACAAACCGGCCTCAGTTTGTGAGAACCCGGGACTGTGTGTCCGACATGATCATCGGTAGCACGGGGGCCCCCCAGGGAACGGTTTTGGCTCCCTTCCTGTTCACCCTTTATACTGCGGACTTCTCACACAACACAACACACTGCCATCTACAGAAGTTCTCTGACAACTCTGTGATCGTTGGCCTCATCTCCAACGGAGATGAAGCTGAGTACAGAGGGCTTATCCAGGACTTTGTGGACTGGTGCCATCGGAACTGCCTCCAGATCAACGCGAGGAAAACTAAGGAGCTGGTGGTGGACTGCCGCAGGCAAGGACAACCCCTCACAGCACCAGTAAATATACAGGGAACAGACATCGAGATGGTGACATCCTACAAGTACCTGGGTGTTCATCTGAACAATAAACTAGACTGGTCTCACAATACCGACGCACTCTACAAGAAGGGACAGCGCAGGCTGTTCCTACTGAGGAGACTCAGGTTGTTTGGTGTACAAGGGGCGCTGCTGAAGTCATTCTATGACACGGTGGTGGCATCAGCCATCACTTTTGGAGTGGTCTGCTGGGGCAGTGGCATTACCGCAGCCGATAGGAAGAGACTGAACAAACTGATCAAGAAAGCTAGCTCTGTCCTGGGGCAGTGCCTTGACCCAGTGGAGGAGATGGGAGAGAGAAGGATGGTGGCTAAACTGTCATTCCTGCTGGAGTCCGAGTTCCACCCTATGCAGGACATACTGAATGCACTGAGGAGCTCATTTAGCAGCAGACTACATCATCCTAGGTGCACAACCGAGAGGTTTCGCAGGTCCTTCCTACCTACGGCTGTCAGACTGTACAACCTAAGCAGGGCTGCTCGCAGAGATAGCAAAAAGACGTGACAACCTAATAGTATTGAATGCAATAGACGCAATAGACTTACACAATGGTCCCCTCCGGTATACAACTTTGAAAATACCGGTCGCTATGGAGGGTTAGAATATTTATGGGTACATAATCATACCTTGTCGGATAACTAAGTAGACGGTTGTGCTGTTTCATTCCATCTAGCTACAATGCTCCACACTGTATGTGTTTATATATTTATTCCATCTAGCAACAATGCCCCACGTTGTGTGTGTTTATATATTTACGTATTTATTCCATCTAGCTACAATGCTCCGCACTGTGTTTATATATTTACATATTTATTCCATCTAGCTACAATGCTCCGCACTGTGTGTTTATATATCTACATATTTATTCCATCTAGCTACAATGCTCCGCACTGTGTGTTTATATATTCATATATTTATTCCATCTAGCTACAATGCTCCGCACCAAGCAATTTGCGGTACACCAGGACGATTCCAGATCCAATCAGAACGGTCCCAATCACCATTACAACGAAGACGTAAAGATCTTCTACATCTTCGATAAAAAGATCAGTCAGGCACAAGAGCTTCCAATTACTTGTCTCCCGTAAATAGCCCGCTGGAGCCGTTCCTGCTGGGCAAACAACCTCCCCCGGGGCACTTTTCCTCGTTGAAAAGATAGTGTCAATTGCGTTCAAAGCCCAGCTTATTAATTCCATAATTTCTTTCGATAATCAGCAGTAAAGACGCAGACAGACGACAGCAAGCTGGGATCCAGTTAGTTGGGGGGAAGGAAATAAGTCAGAAGCAAGAGAGAAGCAAAAAAGCGTCTGCTCTCTTTGGAGGCGGAAGTGAGAAGCAAAGCACCCTCATTCTCCCCAGTAGGAGCAGGCTTCTTCTTTGTGGGTGAGAAGGATGGTTCTCTCAGGCCCTGTGTTGATTACCATGGGTTAAACACCATCACTATTAAGGACAAATACCTACTACCTTTAATGAACTCTGCCTATGAACTCCTCAAAGGGGCAACAGTTTTCACCAAGTTGGACCTGAGAAATGCATACCATCTGATCCAGATAAGGGAGGAGATGAGTGGATGATCAGTTTCCGACACCCATGGGTCACTTTGAGTATCTGATTATGCCCTTTGGCCTGGCCAGTGCTCCAGCGGTCTTCCAGAGGCTAATCAATGATGTAGTAGTAGTAGTAGTAGATTAGTTTATTTGACAGGGACAGTGCAATAAACAGACAATTAATCAAAGACAATCAATCTGATGTGTTGCACATAGAGTGTATAGCTATTAGCTAATTTGCAACTCTTGTCCCTGGATGGGCTTTAGAAAAAAGAATCAAGATAAAAAATATACACAATAACCACATACATCAATGCAGAAAAATTATAAATACACAATTATAAATATTATAAATACACAAATATAACAGCCTGACTCACATTTAACATAAATATTATAAATATTATAAATACACAAATATAACAGCCTGACTCACATTTAACATAAATATTATAAATATTATAAATACACAAATATAACAGCCTGACTCACATTTAACACATATAACATAACTCACATTTGCCTATTTCAGGCCTTCCTCCCTCCGTCACTCACTATAAACAAACACATTTATTCCTTCCCTTCATTCACTCTCACTTTGCAGACAATTAATTCATACATGAGTACATTCTTGTTTATTTTTCAGCCAGTTTTTAACATTTTTAGTGAATGTTTTAAAGTCCGTTATTATTTTAATTTCATTTGGCATTGTGTTCCAGATGTGACTGCCCTTTATAGAGAAAGCTGTTTGTCCAAATGTGGTTCTGCGGTGGAATATTTTACAGTTATTGTTAACAGAACTCCTGGTGGCTCTGCTGCTGTCCTGTCTTTGGACGAAACCAGCAAGTGGCTCGGGTGCTGATTTATGGAAACATTTGAACGTTAATTTCAGAAGACAGAGGTCAATGAAGCTCTCAAAACTCAATAGGTTGTATTTTTTTTAAAACATTACAGTGATGCCACCTAATGGGCTTTTTGTCCAAGATTTTTAGGGTTTGATTATATAATGAACCTATATGTCTTATTGTGGAAGGGGCTGCTTGAGCCCAGACTGTCAAACAGTATGATATATGAGAAAAAACCATAGAATGCATATACAGTGCAGCTGCTTCGTAAGGTATGTAATATCTAATTAATTTAAAGCAGTTCAGATTTTTTTTTACTGTTTTTGAAATTTTCTTTATATGAAGATTAAATTTGAGTTGAGGATCTAGTACAATGCCAAGGTATTTGAATTCTGTAGCTAAACTGATGTCATGATCATGTATATTAACTTTAAAATGTTGCAGGTTACATTTTTTGATTGAAAAGCACATTGAGACTGTTTTCTGAAGGTTCAGCAATAGATGGTTCTTGAGGAGCCACTCTTGGACATCAACCATACTTGTAGACAGTACATCTGCAGCCTGTGCTGGAGTCTTGGCAGCTGTGTAAATAACTGCATCATCTGCATAAAGTTGGCATGTTGCAGCTGAGCAGTGTAACGGCAAGTCATTAATAAAAATGCTGAAAAGTAAAGGACCAAGAATGGACCCTTGTGGGATACCCATGCGGTTGTTTAAAAATGAGGATTTATCCTGGTGAACTTTTACACACTGTTCTCTATTCTGGAGATAAGATGCAAACCATTCTAATGTTTTGAGAGACTTTCAGAATGTGTTTGTTTTTGTCTACCTAGACGCCATCTTGATCTTCTCTCGCTCCCTGGAGGAACACAAGGTTCATGTCAGGTGGGTGCTGCAGCGGTTATACGTGAAGGCCGAGAAGTGTGAATTCTTTTCCACCACCACATCCTCTCTCGGATTCATCATCGCGGAGGGGGAATTAAGACCCGACCCTGCTGAGATCAAAGCTGTGACGGACTGGCTCATCCCCTTGACCCGCAAGCAGCTGCAGCGCTTCATGGGATTCGCCAACTTTTACAGAAGATTTATCAAGAATTACAGTCGGGTGACAGCCCCACTGACTCATCTGATGTCCCCCAAGAATCCATTCAGATGGTCTGATGCGGCACAGACAGCATTCACCGAGTTGAAGACTCTGTTTACCCAAGCATCTACCCTTGCTCAGATGGACTCAGCTCTCCAGTTTATAGTGGAGGTGAATACATCTGACTGCAGCGTCGGGGCTGTCCTGTCTCAGCGCTTCTCTTCTGACGGCAAGTTGCACCCATGTGCCTTCTTCTCCCGCCGCCTCAGTCCGGCAGAACAGAATTATGGCATGGGGGATCGGGAGCTCCTGGTGATCAAGTTGGCATTAGAGGAGTGGTGTGGAGAGCGTGAAATGAAGAGGCTGAATTTATTTCTCAATTCAGGTTTATTAACAATCACGTGTCTCCAACATCTTCTTAAACAGAAAAAGAGAATGAACTTCCCACATCTCCCCTTTTTATACCCGGGACATCAGAGTACAGAATCACATTGTCATTCACTCCCCAGAGACAATACATCACCCCCCCAAGTCCTCTCTTCTCCACCTAAACCCTGGTGGTCAGGAAGTCTTCTCAGAGCCATTTCTAAAGACACATTTCACACCCTCCTGTCATCCCCAGGAGGTCCAGACATATTGTTCCTTCTAAGACGTGAGGTAACAGTGATATACATATGCAGCCTAAGCATCTCAAAAGTAATATACATATGCAGCTTAAGCATCTCAAATATGTGTGCCACAGTGGCGTCATTGGTTGGAGGGGGCAGCACAACCGTTCCTGGTGTGGCTGAACCACCACAACCTCAAGTATCTCAAATCAGCCAAGCGCTTGAACCCCCACCAAGCCCAGTGGAATTTGTTTTTCAGTAGGCTTAATTTCATGCTGTCTTACCGGCCAGGAACAAAGAATACCAAGCCCGATGCCCTTTCTCATCAGTTCTCCCCCAACGCCAAGTCTTCTGTCATTGAACCCATTCTTCCCCCCTCATGTGTTTTGGGCGCAGTTTCCTTTGAAGTTGAGAAGAAGGTGTGCACTGCTCAGTTAATGGAACCCGTTCCCGGGGGATGGGGGACCCCGGGGCAGACTTTATGTCCCTACATTGGTTCAGGGATACATCCTTCATTGGGTCACACAGCCCGCTTCACCTGCCATCCTGGAGTGGGTCGTACTATTCACCATCTTCGTCGAACCTTCTGGTTGGCCATCCCTCAGCACTGACACTCGGGAGTATATTTGGGCCTGCACCATCTGCGCTGCTGGGAAGTCTGCTAACTCGCCCCTTGCTGTTCTCCTGCAGCAACTGCCCATCCCAAGTCACCCATGGTCATACATAGCCTTGGATTTTGTTATGGGCCTCCCAGTCTCCTAGGGTAACACTGTGGTCCTTACGGTTGTGGACAGATTCACCAAGGCCATGCACTTTCTTGCTTTGCCCAAGCTTCCACCTGCTAAGGAGACTGCTGGTCAGACCGGGGTCCACAATTCACCTCCCATCTAAGGAAGGCCTTCTGCCAAGCCCTCGGAGCGTCCACTAGCCTTACCTCTGGCTACCATCCTCAACGTAATGGACAATGTGAGTGAGCTAATCAGGAGCTAGAGGCATCTCTGCGCTGTGTGGCCTCTCAACACTCTACCACCTGGAGCACATTTCTACATTGGATTGAATACGCCCATAACAGCGCTGTTTCAACTGCCATGGTCGTTACCCCCTTTGAGGCATCAGTAGGATACAACCCCCTCTGCTCCTTATCACCAAAGGACAGACTGCTGTTCCCTCTGTCCAGCATCATGTGCAGTGCTGTCGCCACATCTGGCAACCCACCAGGGCAGCCCTATTATGCACCACCAGCCAGAACTCTGCCATGTTCAACCGGCGAAGGACCCCGGCTCCCAAGTATTCTGTGAGACAGAAGGTATGGCTTTCTACACACAACATTCCATTAAAGACTGATTCTAGAAAGTTGTCTCCCAGGTTCTTTGGTCCCTTTCCCATTACCCGTGTTGTCAATCCATCTTCTGTCCGTCTTGGGTTGCCTCCCACTATGCGCATTCATCCTTCTTTTCATGTCTCCTGCATCAAACCTGTGTTCTCCAGTCTCCTTTGTCCCCCCACCAAACCCCCTCCTCCCCTCAGGTTCTTTGATGGAGGACCTGTGTATACCGTCTGACGCATTCTGGATGTTCGCAGTAGGGGCCGGGGCCTTCAGTATCTGGTTGATTGGGAGGGATATGGCCCTGAGGAACATTCCTGGATCTCTCGCTCCCCGATTTTCAACCCCACCATTGTCAACGAATTCCATCATCGACATCTGGACAAGCCCTGTGGAACGCCAGGAGGCATTCCTTGAGGGAGGGGCACTGTCATGGTACACGGTGAGCACACACACACACACACACACACACACACACACACACACACACACACACACACACATACACACATACAATCAGTAATCATCTGTCATCTGCTTCAGCTGTACAGCCACTGAGTCTCAGCCTACTTAAGGGGTGAACTGGCATCATTTCCCTGTGGGATTGTCTCGATGCTACAGTCTACTATGCTTCCACAAGATCATCCATTGTACTCTGGACACTGTGCTATATTCTGTGTGTGCTCCAGCTCACTCGCAACCCAGCCTCAGCCCTGACCCCCTTCCTCCCAGCATCCTTGGAATCATGTAAGCCAATATACTCTCCTGCTTGTTGTGCTCGTCTCTGGATCTCAGTACCTCGTCTCCTCAGCTTTGCCCCTGGGGCTCTGTCAAGCCGTTACCATCCCACCAGCAGTCTCAGCTCTCCTTTCTCCTGAATCTTCACCTGCAAGCAGCTCACGTAATTATAGCCCCCTCACTGTAGCTTTCACAAATACAATTATGTTCCCAGAGACTAATTTCTCATTAGCAACTCCTTTCTCCTCTCCCCTTTATAGCGCTCCTGTCCTGGCACAATAACTACATTAATTACCTCCGCCAAGGAGGTTATGTTTCCATCGGCGTTGGTTTGTCTGTCTGTCTGTTTGTTAGCAAGATAACTCAAAAAGTTATGGACAGATTTTCATGAAATTTTCACAAATTGTCAGAAATGGGGTATCCTACAGATGATTAGATTTTGGTGGTGATCCGGATCACCGTCCACAAGAAAACCGCCATTACGCAAAATGCCATTTTCGTGAATAACTACTAAACCACTAATCCTATCATTGTCAATCCAATTGCTTGTCATATGTTTTCATGGTCAAGGAATCTGAAAACGTACACACAAACACTGTATGGGGGGAACTGTGGCGCTAAACTGCCATTACGGAAAATGCCATTTTCGTCAATAACTACTGAACCACTAATCCTATCATTGTGAATCCAATTGCTAGTCATGTTTTCATGGTCAATGAATCTGAAAATGTACACACAAACACTGTATGGGGGGAACTGTGGCGCTAAATCGCCATTACGGAAAATGCCATTTTCGTCAATAACTACTGAACCACTAATCCTATCATTGTGAATCCAATTGCTAGTCATATGTTTTCATGGTCAAGGAATCTGAAAATGTACACGCAAACACTGTATGGGGGGGAACTGTGGCGCTTGGCGGAGGTCTGCGCTCTCCGAGTGCTTTTCTAGTTGTAAATAAAATCATTATCTTGCATCTTAACGTTAATCTGTTGTGATCTCTGCTCCTTGGTTCCTGCCTTAGTTTGAAACATGTCAGTGTAATGGCACGGGGAACAGATGATTAGATTTTGGTGGTGATTCAGATCACAATCTGGATGCAGGGAATTTTTTGAATATTATTTTATATATTAATATGGTGCATTTCATGTACTGCTCCTTTAAGACATGTCCACTGAGTTACGTACGTGGTCACGCCATAGTGCCACATGCCTTGGCAACCCAGAAGCCAAATACCGCAGAAAAGGTATTGGGGGCGTATCCACCAAACTCATTTTTTCTGCTGTGGGCGACTATTTTCTATTCATTCTCTATGTAGTCCAGCGTTTACAGCGGTGAGCACCCTCGGCACTAAAACTCTTTGAGCGGTGGCCGCTATTTAACGTGGCGCTCAGGGCTGCAAAAGTTCAACTTTTCAGACTACTAAACAGCTGCGCTCATCAATGTCAGACCTTTCTAAGCAGCCAATCAGAATTAAGGAGGGCGGGACATAAGACACCGGTACAGGAAGATGAGAATGGTAGGTGACAGAAGGTGGAGGCTGAACTTTGCTGCATCAAACAACCCGGTACTCTTTGATCTGACACTAAAAGGATATCATGATCAAAATTTGAAAGCAAATGCTTGGAGGAACATGTCCACATCTGTCGGCGTGCCAGGTGAGCGTTTGTGCCTTTGTCATGGTCATACAGTATTTCTTAAAAGTTTGTTGTGGTAGATAATATGGATACTATGTGAATTTGTAATTGATACCTGCAAAAAAGGTATGATACTGCACTGTTGTGTAATATTGCTTAATAATTATGAACATTGGGGCGGCACGGTGGTGGAGTGGTTAGCACTGTGGCAGCACAGTAACTCACCCTTGGCCGAGGGATCCTGGGTTCGATCCCAGCCCCCGACCAACAGTGATCTGTGCAGAGTTTGCATGTTCTTCCTGTGTCTGCGTGGGTTTACTCCGGGATTTCTCCGGGTTCCTCCCACATGCCAAAAACATGCAAGTTAGGTTAACCTCTTGCACTCCGTTGTACCGCAGACGGGCAAGTCTCTGCGTCCTAGAGAGCACGAGGGTGCACGAGAGCACCCTCGTGCACTCTAGGACGCATGATGGAGATTGTGATGTAGGTGGTGTATGGCGTCCAAGCGCGCACTGAAAATAAAAGCTGCAGACACAGCCGCGAACAGATTAGTTCATCTGATTGACCTCTCATTCAACTAATAAGAGCCTTGAATTGGGTTTCTGAAACCTTGAAGAACCAATGACTGAAAACCTAGCAAGAAGGACCCGCCTCCCAACGCTGTGAATGCAGTGAGCCAATTGAAGCAGAGAAGTTCGTGAGCTGTTTTTTTTAAGGCTGGGTGAAGACTGACTGCTGCAGCGGATCAAAAAAAAGGACCCGCAGGAAGAACCCCACAGACCCAGCAGCACGGAGACCACCCACAAATGCAACCTGTGTGACAGGGAGTGCCATTCGCGCATTGGCATGTTCGGCCACAGGCGGTGCTTATTTTGTTTTTGTTCCAGCAGAGTAGACGTTATGATTTCTTCCATGGTCATAGACCGACGAAGGCTGAGTGACACACATGCCTTCGCCAGTCTTTTTTTAATTACTACTGTTATTTGTTTTGAAAAATCGTTCGTCAAAAACCGCAATCATGGAAGCACAAAACCGCAATAATGGAATTGTGTTTTGATCGGGTCGCGAGACCAGAACCAAGAGCGGACCAGCATCGCGTTCATCTGACAATGGGGAAGAGAAGTTCGCCAGGACACTGCTGTGAAGAGGTAAGGTGTTATAAGCTAAATTATTCTTTATTCCTGAAAATTGTAATCCAAAATGACTTTTGACCGATCGGTAAATTACAACTGTGCGGCGCACGAAGTCTGAAATTCGTGCGCCGCGGTACAAGGGGTTGTTCGCAGCATCCAGACCGTGAACGCCACCCCCCCACCCCCACTATTCTTCTGTAGCAAGGGGGGGGGGGAGCCACGGTGACTGCGCTGCTGTCCCACATCGCCACATGAGGCTAATCCGTTGTGTAGCGATGGCCGATGTCCATCCTCTGTAGCGAGGGGGGGGACAACCCCCACACACACACAGACACAGCCCTGAGTGTGACCTTTCATTAGAGCCCAAAATGAAGCTTCTACATTGAAGCATTCAAAAGTTACAGATGTTTTTCCAAACTGTGCCATTTGGCACAATTTGGCACAGTTCCAAAACGCCTGGGAACTACCTGAGAACAAAGCTGTGTAATATATTCATTTTTTGTGGTATTGTTACAAAATTTGGACCTCAGCTGGATAACACTTGGTTCTACATTTCTGTTGCATTTTCCAACCCGGATCTGAAGCTGTGTGTTATTTGCAAGCATTTGTATCCAAAAAAACACCCAGGCCAAATTTATTTTCTTCAAGTTCACTATGTTTAGATGACTGTAACTCAGTGGCTGGAGCACTTAGAGAGATTATGACTGTTTTGCCAAAAAATTCAAAGTGTTTTCTTTTAAATGAGACCAACCCCATGAAGATGCTGCAAAGGGTTGAAGAACAGCTTTTGATTTAATTTGGGCACGTTAATTTTTGGCGTTTTTAGGGAAATTGACCGGAGTGCAAGGGGTTAATTGGCATCAAACTGGGGATTCTAAATTGTCCTTAGGTATGACTGTGAGAGTGAATGGATGTCTGTCTCTCTGTGTTGGCCCTGCAATGGACTGGCGATCTGTCTAGGGTGTACCCTGCCTCTCGGCCAAAGATGTTGGGATAGGCTCCAGACCCCCCACGACCTGAAAAGGATTAAGCGGAAGAAGATGAATGAATGAATGAATTATGAACATTGCCAGTAAACTATAAAGGAGAAGACAGGAGGGGGAAAAAAAATGAAAACCGACCTGAAAGAGTCAATAAACCATGATGGTGATTTAAGGTGGAATTGCCCAGCCCCAATGTATGGTCAATACAATTATGACAGTCTTCTTCTTATTATTATAATGTAGTCATATAATGTCATTTCTCTGTCTGTTAATAATAATAATAATAATAATAATAATAATAATAATAATAATTGAAAGGAGTCAGTTGAGGTGGTATGGGCATCTGATTAGGATGCCTCCTGGACACCTCCCACTTGAGGTGTTTCGGGCACGTCCCACTGGGAGGAGACCCGGGGCAGACCCAGAACTCAGTGGAGAGACTATGTCTCCCAGCTGGTCTGGGAACGCCTTGGTATCCTCTCTGAAGAGCTGGAGCAGGTGGCTGGGGAGAGGGAAGTCTTCAAAAAAAAAGTAAAGTAAAAAAAAAGAAAGTCTTCAAGCAGAGAAGAGGGCTTCTCTGCTTGAACTGCTGCCTCTGTGACCCGGACCTCCGGAAAAGCGGTAGAAGATGGATGGATGGATGGATGGATGGATGGATGGATGGATTCTTTATATAGCGCCTTTCATTCAAATTTTCAGGAAAGTTGTGTAATGGCACACTGAACAGATGATTAGATTTTTGTGATATCTCAAAATGCATACCTCTGCCAAGGCTCTTATCTTCTCACAGAGTGTTGGTAATAATACTCCAAAACTACTGGATGGATTGGGATGAGATTTTCACCAGAGGTAGCCCTTGGGCTACAGACAAATCCATTTTGGTGATGATCTGAGAATGCATACCTCAGCCAAGGCTCTTATCTTTCACAGTGTGTTAGCAACAATACTCCCAAACTAATGGATAGACTTTGATGCAATTTCCACCACAAGTGGCTCTAGGCCTACACACAAACCCATTATATTTTGGAGTTGATTCTGTCAGAACGTGAGTTGGAGCCATGTCCTCGCTTTGTGTTTTAATTTGCATTTCTTGTCACCAGGACATGGCCTTCAACTCACATCCTCGCATTAAGTTTATTTTCTGGTTTCTGCATTTATTGTTTTTTTAAATCATGGTTCTGTATGTCATCTTGATTTTTATATTCTGTCTTGTTTGCATTTAATATGTTTATTTCTCCTCTTAGTCTTGCCTAGTTTATGTTATTTAGTTCTTGATATATTCACAGCTGTGGTGTGTTCTGTAATTAGTTCACCTGCCTTATTTAAGGGACGCAGCCCCTCTGTTGGGTGCTGTGTCATTCACTCCCTGTTCTGTTGGCGTTTCACATACACTTCTGCCTGCCATGCCCGTGAGTTTCTGCTTGTGAATTTTGTCTGCCCTGCCTAAGCCTGTTTAGTTTTTTTGTGTTCCTGCTTCCGAGCAGCTGCTTTTGAGTTCATTATTAAAATGTTTAACACTCACTACGCATCTGGGTCCTGTTCTTCGCCCCGCCGGGGCACAAACCATGACAGAATGACGCAGCCATCCCAGGACCAAGCGGGCGGGAAAAGAGGAGGAAAGGCAAGAAGAGGTGGAGAATGGAGCAGCTTCAAGTTGCTATCCAGGTACTGGACTGTGCGGCCGCTGTGCAAAGCTGCTCTAACTCAAAGGATGCTGTGAAGCACTGGGAAGCTGCCGCAGCGTTGTTGGAGATGAATCCGGACATCCGTTCTCATCCTTGGGTGCTGGAGCTCCCTCTGCTTCCACTGTTTTCCACCACCTCCTTGCCGGAGTTAGCCGACCCACTGCTAATGTTATCTCCTGCGGAGTCTGCTGTACCACGAGTCCTTTGGGAGAGATCCGCTGCAGAGAGGGAAGAATCTTGAGAATCCTGGTTGGCGTTCGGCAGGTTGGAGTGGAAGAAAGGCGCCGGGAGACACCAGTCCTCTCAATGCTAACTAACTAACTAACTAACCTGCACTTATATAGCGCTTTTCTAGTCACAAAGACCACTCAAAGCGCTTTCATTAATACTAACCCTCTATTCTAAGGGCCTATAGGAAACAGATATCTAGGGACAATTTAGAACAACCAATTAACCTAACATGCATGTTTTTGGCATGTGGGAGGAAACCGGAGAAATCCCGGAGTAAACCCACGCAACACGGGGAGAACATGCAAACTCCACACAGATCACTGTTGGTCGGGGGCTGGGATCGAACCCACGATCCCACGATTCCCACAATCCCCCGGCCAAGGGTAAACTGTGCTGCCGCAGTGCTAACCACTGCGCCACCGTGCAGCCCAATGCTGTGGACCACCACCGGCAGCGGCTCCTCTCCAGACAGCCCCCACTTTCTCCATGACGCACACACCAGCTCCCAACCAGACGATCTCCGGAGCCACCCAGAGGGAGACGTCTGGACATATAGTGGCAGCAGAGGAGGAACTCGGGCAAGTCATCATCACATCGTAGCAGTCTGTCAGGGGCGACAATGACTGCTTCATTTAGGTCTGATCAGACTCCTCCACGCAGCTCTGTCCTTCACCTTCCGCTGCCAGGAACTCCTGACCTTGTTAACCTGGGTGACGTCCAAGCCGGTATGAGTTGCTTTCTCACTGACCATTTCATGAAACTGCTTGCAAAGTATGTGAGTACCGCTAGCTCTTGCTGGACTAGCGGCACATTCTTGACAGATAGAGGTATTATCAGTGGCAAGGACAGGCCAAGACAAACTGGCTCCAGTATCTGTTGCAGTGACTGACCAGATGACAGGTTTGTTTATCTCTGCTCTTTGTGTAGTACATGTCACGATGCACTGACTGGCAAAAGTCCACCATAGACCTTGCAACAGATGTGCTTATCTACCAGGATTTTTTTTTTTTTTTGTTACTTATTTGTACCCGTAGGTAGATTTGGTTTGCAGTCTGGTGACAAGCCACCGGCTGCCGGTCGCTGTGTGCGCGAGCGCCCTAAACCTACATGTTTTTGGTATGCGGGAGGAAACCGGAGAAATCCCGGAGTAAACCCACGCAACACGGGGAGAACATGCAAACTCCACACAGCTCACTGTTGGTCGGGGGCTGGGATCAAACCCACGATCTCATGATCCCCGCGGTCCCCCGGCCGAGGGTAAACTGTGCTGCCACAGTGCTAAACCACTGCGCCACCGTGCAGCCACAGGATGTCCAGTCTCACTCTGTGTAACTGGGAGTTGTCCACCACAGACCTGTGACAGATATTGTTTTAGTTCTGTCAGGATGCCCAGTTTCACCCTCCACGCCCTCGGAAGGGCGGGGTTGCCGGTTGAGTCGCTGACGGCCCAACCCATGAGACAGGTAGTACCGGTTTTCATGGTTATCCAGTAGCAAGCAAACCAATACCTGACTCAGGCAAGTACCTGTTCATTTTTTAACATCTATAAATGATTGGTCTTGTCGGATTCCTGGTGGGAGGGCTTGGCGGTGGCCGGCTAACTCTGCTTAACTCTCACCACCTGCTTCTGCCATTTTGTCTGCTGCTGCTTCCATCCCTCCAGCCTCACCTGCATCCCCTGTGTCTGCTTGTATTTTTTCTGAGGGTTTGCCAATTCTCGGTGGAAACTGGATTGTCTGGGAGGAGTGTGCTGTTCCAGAGGGCCCACAAGCCACAGCTACCTCCACAATGACGCCGCTGGATGCCGAGGCTTGCTGAATTGGGGCTGCAGCTTTGGAACCCCTGTGTAAGGGTGCCAAGGAGGAACAGGAGTGTTGGCAGGCTGTGCAAGCCCAGGAGGAGCTAATGCTGGACTACAAGCTGTGGCTCCTTCCAGAGCATGTGTCCCAGCTGAGTTGGATCCAGCTGGCTATGGACGTTCCAGCTTCTGGACCTGCTGCACGTCGCCACCCAGCCCCAGTGCCTGTTCCATGTCATTCCACAGCCCCAGTGCCTGTTCCATGTCGTTCCCCAGCCCCAGTGCCTGTTCCACAACATCACCCAGCTCCAGAACCTGCTCTACGGTGCTACCCAGCTCCAGTGCCTGCTCCACGTTGTTCCCCAGTTCCAGTACCTGCTCCACACTGTATTTCAGCACCACCACCAGTTCCTGTTCCGGCCCTGCCAGTCTGGGTTCTTGCTTCTGATTCTGAGGTGGTCACCCTGGTGACAGGAGACCAGGAGTTAAGGCAAGTACCCTTTCAATTATACTCAAACATCAATTTTGAAAAGTCTTGCCTTGACCTGGTGGGGGGACCCCTGTGCAGATTCCACCAGCTGCCAAGTCCTCCCCACCAGTCTCTGCTGTTAATGACTGTGGTGTCGCCTCGCTGACCTCCTGTTTCCCTCCATCGTCCTAGGTGGCCATGTCGAGGATGGGGTCCCAGAAGGACCATGTTCTAACTGATGTTCCTGAGGTCAGGAGACCTCTAGCCAATGTTCTTGAGGCCAGGAGACCTCTAGCCGATGTTCCTAAGATCAGGAGACCTCTTGCTACCGCCCCCTTACCCTTACCTTCACCTGCTTTTCCTCTCACCTCTTCCCTGAATTCCACGCCCGAAGACGTTGCTTGCCACCTAGAGCTGCAGGACCTCATCAGAGATATGGGAGAGTGCTACACCTTCTGCCAGTGGATGGATGGTTGGCAGGATGCAGTATGGAGGGACGTGGCATGGAGGCGTACTCATCGGATCGTCGCAGTGAAGCCCCATCTGAGGGAGGACATTCCTGCATTCCTTGATAACTTCCTGCGATCCGACGAGTTCACTTTCACACCAGAGGAAGAGTCTTCATCTGTTTCTGAGTCTGGCGTGCACCTGTCAGCTGTTCCCGTGGACTGTGCATCTCAGGCAACTGTTATGGACCTAATAACGCTCCTGCCATCTGGTTGTGAATTACAGACCCCTGTATGAGCATTTCCTGAACCAGAATTTTCCACTGTTGTGTGTCTTGCACCAGAAATTTCTGCAGAAATGTGTCCTGAATCAGAAATCTCTGCATTCATGTGTCCTGATCCAGAAAATTCGCATTAGTGTGTTTTAAATTAGAAATTTCTGCAGTGGTGTGTGTTGAACAAGAAATTTCTGCACTGGTGTGTTCCGAATCAGAGATTCCTGCACTGGTGTGTTCCGAATCAGAGATTTCTGCAGCAATGTGTCCTGAGCCAGAAATTTCTGCAGCAATGTGTCCCGCACCAGAAATTTCTGCAGTTGAGTGTCCTGTACCAGAAATTTCTGCAGTTGAGTGTCCTGCACCAGAAATTTCTGCAGTAATGTGTCCTGCACCAGAAATTTCTGCAGTTGAGTGTCCTGCAGTAGAAATTTCTGCAATAATGTGTCTGGAATCAGAAAATTCTGAAATTTCTGCATTTGTGTGTCCTGGTCCAGAGGTTAAAGTAGCCATGTTGTCACCTCCAGAGCTTAAAGTAGCTATGTTACCACCTCCAGAGGGTAAAATGTCCATGCTATCATCTCCAGAGGGTGATATGTCTATGTTGCCATCTCCTGAGGTTGATACAGTATGTCCTTGCTGTCATCCCTTGAGTTTTTGGGTTCCTTGTTGTCATCTGATGTCATCATGATGTCAATCATCACTGTTTTCTTCCTGCATTACCGACTGCACTATATGGTTCTCCACAGTATCTGCTGCTCGCTAATATATTTTAACTGCTGACCAGTATACACTTTATTGCATGTATAGTTTATTTCTTTTATTTTATCATGTTTAATGTTGCAGCATTGCACCGAGACAAATTCCTAGTTTGTGTACTACATGAACAATGGAAATAAACCTGATTCTGATTCTGATCTCTTGAGTTTAAAGTTTCTTTGTTATCTTGTGATCTAGAGAATCCTGTGTTTTCTTTTGAACGAAAAAATTCTGTGTGGAAATCCTTGTTATCCTCAGTACAAGAAGATCTTGTGTTATCTTGTGGACGAAAGTACTCTGTATTGAAATCTTTGCTATTCTCGCTATGAGAAGACCTTGTGTTGTTTTCTGAACAAAGGGCTTGTATGTTTTCTCCCATCTGGTGGCCCAGGGACTTTGGTAGGAAACCCGACGCATCGTGTTCACCACTCAGGTGGCTTATGGGTTTGGATAGGCCCCCTGACCCGCCGTGTTCTTGGGTCCGGTGGCCCTGGAACTTTGGCAGGCCACCTGACCCGATTTTGTTTTTGGTTTGGGGCCGTGGACTCTGATTTTGCCCTACAATCTGTAGTTCATGGTTTTGGCTCTGTGGGGGAAAAAAGGAGTTTGTTTTGGCCCACCTGGCCTGGAACCCCCAACACCCATCCTGGGGGGAGGGGGGAGCTTTTGTGTTTTTTTGAGTTTGGTGTTACCTTGGGTTGTCTGGAAGCCGCCCCTTAAGAGGGAGTACTGTCAGGGCGTGAGTTGGAGCCATGTCCTCGCTTTGTGTTTAAATTTAAATTTCTTGTCACCAGGACATGGCCTCCAACTCACATCCTCGCATTCAGTTTATTTTCTTGGTTCTGCATTTATTGTTTTTTTTTTTTTTTTTTATCTTGGTCCTGTTTGTCATATTAATTTTAATATTCTATCTTGTTTGCATTTAATGTGTGTTTGTTTCTCCTCTTAGTCTTGCCTGGTTTGTATGTTATTTAATTCTTGATTTTTCACAGCTGTGGTGTGTTCTGTAATTAGTTCACCTGCCTTATTTAAGGGATGCAGCCCCTCTGTTGTGTGCTGTGTCATTCTCTCCCTGTTCTGTTGGCGTTTCACACACGCTTCTGCCTGCCATGCCTGTGCGTTTCTGCTTGTGAGTTTTGACTGCCCTGCTTAAGCCTGTTTAGTTTATTTTTTGTGTTCTTGCTTCCGAGTAGCTGCTTTTGAGTTCATTATTAAAATGTTTAATGCGCACTATGCATCTGGGTCCTGTTCTTTGCCCCGCCAGGGCACAAACCATGACAAATCCATGAGGGACGGAAGGAGCCTTGGTGGAGGTCTGCGCTCTCTGAGTGCTTTTTCGTTTAGCTATATGACCATTTATAAATAATATATTATATAGAGGCAATTTAAAAATGCAGTATAATATCTGGATTTCAAATTGGATGATTTCTGATACAGTAAAGTATACAAAAACACCCAGCCAGCATGCCCATGTGGGCCCCACCATAGGTTTAATTAAAATGGGCTGTCTTATGGGTCCCATGTGGGTTTGTCCACGGGTTTCTTGTCATTTTCTTTAAAGGTGACGGACAGTGACATTTTTTTATTGAACCAATCAAATGATTGTATGAAAATATTCCATTCTGCCCATTCCCCTGATTTAATATGTGTCACCATCCTCCATAAATGGCATTATTTGGTCATAGCCCATCTTTCACTCAGTGATCCTGCAGTACCGCCATCTCCCGATAGGTGCGGGCAGTCGTGACGTCATTTCGGTTTGGCCGAGAAAATGTCTGAACGAGAGCAAAGTGATTCCGACAGCGATTACTTTCTCGACTTTGACGACCACAATATAAATGATGACATTGACAACGAAGAATCTGATGATGAAGTAGTTTTGGGTGGTGCTGAGAGGGGTATTCAGCCTTATTTGTTCGAGCCAGAGGGAGAGGAGGAAGACGAAACGGCGACGGGAACAGACCACGTTGACCAGGATCGGCTTGAAGTTTTATCTTGGTAAACTACGCTTAGAAATATTTTTCTTTGGCGACATGCATGGTCACACACTTAATTTTCAAACTAAAACTACCCATTGGTCACTCGCTGCCTGATGACATGTTGTTAATCATCATCTTCTCAATACTTTTAACAGCCGCTGATTAGCACCTGCTGGTCTGTGCGCAGCTGGAGCTGATGAGACAGATGACGTCGTCCACACGAGTGAGTTTATAAACAATATTTATTCATTTGATTTAATTTCCCAGATGAATTATGAAGAAATCATTCAATACATTCAATAATCAATGCAAACGGAATAATCAATGCCAGCCCCATATTTTTCAGGCGATACAGATTCATAGCCTACAGGCAACTGGTCCGTTGGTGTTGGGGATTTTTTTGGGGAAGAAGTGAGGGTTATGTTGCCTGCCTGTGCTGTGAGCCTCATCAGAGAAACCTTCCCATCTCATCACTACAAGGGATTTTGCCTACCAAGATTAGATTTGTGAACAATGTTATTTAAATAAAGTTTTGTAAAATCATATATTGAGTTTCTTAATGTTCATGTCAATGTTATAATTCTCATAGTTCAGCATTCATCAAAGTCGCATGTCATATACATTTCAATAATTTTTCTACCATTTTATGGTATAAATTTGGATTTACATAAAAGTCCTGTTCATCAGCTTCCTCTGCTTGGTCAGAAACATCAACACTATTTTAAGGTTGAGTGACAGTTGATAAAATCTGCAAAAAAAGTAGATCATCATAATTTTATCCCAGAGGTCTCAAATTGGATTACATACATAGAAATATAAATTGATCAAACAGGCACAACCACCTCCCTATACAGCACTGAATATTTCATATTTGATGAGTATGAACACCCTAATATGCTAATATTTGATAAGTTGGTAAGGCAATGCAAACCATGGCTTGGAATTCATTTAAGATGTTTAGTAAACATTTGCAGTGAATATTAAAAATAAAAAAACTTACCCTGTTTACTTCTCGTGTTCTGACAGTTGATCGCATCGGTAGATCACCCGTGCTTTTCACGCCACTGTCACTGACCCCTTTCTCAGAGTCACACTTGGAAATCAAGGCATATATAGTTGGAATAGCCGTTTTCTTTATCAGCAATCTTTTTGCAAATTTCATTTCAAATTGACATAATGTCTGGCCCAGGAAACACGCACGCAGGTTCAGGATAGATTTAACAGCTTTATTCAACAAGCAGGTGTGTGTGAATGGATGTATGCGGTATGGGGATGTGCTGACGAGGCGCAGGTGTGCGCGCAGCTGAAGCCGCTGAGGAGCGGCCAGTCGTGACACAAATTGCATCTTATTCTCGAAATCGCTGTCAACGAAATGTCTACTGCACGTTGGGTGTTTTACCGACATCAGTCCATTTTTTTTTGCGTTTTCTGAACGAATTTCACCCATGCCGTTCTGATTTTCCCAGGGACGGGAAATTCAAAAACACTCACAGCATGCTCCTCTGGTATAACGTCGCACCCGTAGACAACACAACGACAAACCATAATTAATTCGATTCCTGAAATCCTAATGTTAATAAATAATCTATTTGTAATCCACAAGTATTCCGAGAAATATCGGAATACTTGGCCATTGACCGTGTGCCTAACCGAAATGACATCACACAGTCAGTGGCCATTTTAGCCGCTGATCTCTTGGCTGGGTCAGACAGCTCTCCACAACAGCGTACTTCAAGAGCGCATTGTCACCTTATGCGACATACGTTGACACCAAAACATGTGGGGTTCAAATTAGCTCGTCTCAGACAACAATTTGAGATATGATTTAGCGATATTGAATTTTCGTCTCTCTGTCGCCTTTAAGTTATACCACCCAAAATTTGTATTGGTTTCCTATAGATTTTTCAAGGGAAACTGATTTAAGAATTTTTTTCCAAGAATTTTAAACACAGGGACATTTAATGCATTTTTGTCTTCCGCTTAGAAAACCAAACAAATATTTGATTTCCTTGCAGCTTACCCATCATCAGTGTATGGATAGCTACAGCCATTACCATATCACATTGCACTTTATTAATATTTTTTGCAGATGTGTGCATTGTTTGCTTTTATTTAAATCATTGAAGACATGTCCTAGTTATTCAACTGTAGATCACTAATAACTAGGACATGTCTTCAATGATTTAAATAAAAGCAAACAATGCACACATCTGCAAAAAATATTAATAAAGTACAGTAAATGGCATTCACCTATATGGTGCTTTTTCTCATCTTTAGATGACCAAAGCGCTTTAAAGATCCTGCTATCCACCCATTCACACACTGCTGGCAGCAGAGATGCCATGCACTGACGCTGGCCTGACCCACCAGGAGCAACTGGGGGTTCAGTGTCTTGCTCAAGGACACTTCGACATGCAGACTGCAGACAGAGTGGGAATCAAACCCCTGACCCTCCGATCAATAGTCAGCCACACTACACCTCCACCACAGCCACAGTAGGTATAGGATCAATTTCAAACACATAAAACCCCAAATAATATATTTGGGGTTATATACAGTATATTATAATAGATGGCGGCAGCGCGCACGGACGCAGCGGCCCCTCTTGGCATCAGCGAGTGTGAGAGTTTTGAGTGTTTTGATCTTCCCAGACGTACATTCTGTAAAACTTACAACCGTGAGACCTTATTAAACATCAAGGTACTGCACGCTGCAAGAATCGCGGCGATCGGTTGTGATTTAGACATTCTACGCCAGCATGGAATTCTGGCGGAGTCCATGCTGGAAGCTATCTGAGAGAGGAGGAGGCGTAAGCGGAGCGAACGCAAGCAAAAGCGTGGAAAAAGGGCCGGGATCCATGCTAGGCTAAAGGCTAACCCCTCCAGGCCAGCGGTACCGTCGCTCATTCTCTCTAACGTCCGCTCCCTCAAAAACAAGCTGGACGAGCCGCGTCTGCTGAGAGAAACCCGGAGAGAGTGGAGAGACTGCTGTGTCTTTGTTTTCACGGAGACATGGCTCCACCACAACATCCCTGACGAGGCCATTCAACTGGAAGATATGGCGATGTTCCGTGCCGACAGGGAAACAGCGAGCTCTGGTAAGAGCCGGGGGGGTGGGCTATGCATCTATGTTAACAAGAACTGGTGCGTCAATGCCACGTTAGTGTCTAAACACTGCTCTCCGTTGGCGGAGTTCCTTATTGTAAATTGTCGGCCATATTATTTGCCGATGGAATTCAGCAACGTGTTTGTAGCTGGTGTTTACATAGCGCCGAGCGCTAATGCTAAAGCTAATGCTAAGAAGGCACTCGGGGAACTGCACAATGCGATTAGTGAAATCCAAACTTCACACCCGGACAGTTTTGTGGTGGTAGCGGGGGATTTTAACCACACCAGCCTAAAGACTGTGCTCCCCAATTTTAAACAATGTGTAGACTTTAAGACCAGAGGACAGAATATGTTGGACTTAGTGTACACAAACACAGATGCATATAAGGCGATACCCCGCCCCCATCTCGGCCTTTCTGATCACATATCCGTGATGCTGCTGCCTGCCTACAAACCTTTATTGAAGAGCAGCAGGCCAGCAGTGAAACAAATTAGAATTTGGCCAGAGAGTGCAACCTCTGCACTGAAAGACTGTTTTCTGCACACAGACTGGGAGGTCTTCAAAATAGCAGCCTCCCAGGAAGACAAGACAGATGTGGAGGAGTATGCTGATACGGTCACCAGCTACATTGCGAAGTGCACAGAGGATGTCACTACAGTGAAGACCATCACTATGTGGGGTAACCATAAGCCCTGGATGACTGCAGAGGTGCGCTCGCTGCTTACAGCCAGAGATGCAGCCTTCAGAGCGAACGACAGGATCGCCCTCCGCTCAGCCAGGTCTGCACTCTCAAAGGGAATTAAGGCGGCAAAGCGCGCCTATGCGGAGAAAATCCAGGGTCACCTCTGTGACACTAGGAACACCAAGCAGATGTGGCAGGGAGTTCGGACACTGACGGGCTATAAGTCTAGGCAGGGGGTCGATGATGACGACACTTCGCTTCCAGACAGGCTTAACGACTTCTTTGCACGTTTTGAAGCATCAAACTCGACAATCAGAGGGAGGGCTGGCCCACCCCCACCATCGGTTGGACCAGCTTTTACCATCAACACAGCGGACACACGGAGGACCCTAACCAGAGTCAGCCCATGCAAAGCTGCAGGTCCGGACAACATTCCGTGACGTGTGCTCCGAGACTGCGCGAGCAAGTTGGTGGATGTCCTGACTGACATTTATAACATCTCCCTGAGTCAGGCCATCGTTCCCAGATGTTTCAAGACCTCTATCATTGTACCGTTGGCAAAGAAACCAGTTGTGTCCTGTTTGAATGACTATTGTCCTGTTGCACTGACACCAATTGTGATGAAGTGTTTTGAACGGCTTGTCAAACCACACATTACAGCCTGCCTCCCTGCATCACACGACCCGCTCCAGTTTGCATATCGTTCAAACCGCTCCACGGAGGATGCTATAGTCACCACCCTGCACTCTGTCATCACCCACCTGGACCAGAAAAACACCTACGCCAGACTCCTGTACATTGATTTCAGTTCAGCATTCAACACCATTATTCCCCAGAGACTGATGGAGAAATTACTCCTTCTCGGTCTGAACACCGCCACATGTCTCTGGATCCTGGATTTCCTGACTGAGAGACCTCAGTCTGTCCGGGTTGGAAACAACATCTCCAACTCTGTCACGCTGAGCACCGGATCCCCTCAAGGCTGTGTACTCAGTCCACTGTTGTTTACACTTCTAACACATGACTGTGTATCCAGACACGAGGGGAACCAGATTATTAAGTTTGCAGACGACACCACGGTGGTGGGAATTATTCAGAAGGATGAGGAATCAATGTACAGGGAAGAAGTGAGAGACCTGGAGGGCTGGTGCAGGGAGAACAATCTGGTGCTCAACGTGGACAAAACGAAGGAGATGATTATCGACTTCCGGCGGTCACAGCCTGAGCACGTCCCCTTCAGCATCGGTGGCCGTTTAGTGGAGCGAGTGGAGAACATCAAGTTCCTCGGAGTGCAGATCTTGCAGGACCTGACCTGGAGCAAGAATTCCTTGGGGATCAGGAAGTGGGCTCAACAGAGACTGCACTTCTTGAGGAAACTCAAACAGGCCTCTCCCCCCATCTGCATCCTCAGGACCTTCTACAGAGGTGTGGTGGAGAGTGTTCTGACGTACTGCATTGCTACATGGTACTCCAACTGCAGTATGTCAGACAAAAAAGCCCTGCAGAGGATAGTCAAGGGGGCTGAGAGGGTAATTGGAGTCTCCCTCCCCTCTGTCCAAGAACTTTTTCAGAACCGTTGTAGGAGCAGGGCACTAAACATTGTCAAGGACCCTTCTCACCCTCTGCATAAACACTTTGAACTTCTTCCATCTGGTAAACGATTCCGGAGCATCAGAGGCAGAACCACCAGACTGATCAACAGCTTCCTTCCACAAGCTGTCAGGATGCTGAACAGTTGACCCGGAATCTCTCATACACACTACTGCACCTACGGACATTTTGTATATTATTTGTATATTATAGTTAGTTAGTTTTTTCCCCAAGTATGACTCAGATGTGTGAATGGATGGGGGGGTGGGGGTGGGGAGGTGAAGCTATGTGGGAGTGTGTCTTAAATCATGCTGCTTCTATTTATATGGATGCCGAGAGAAATGCAATTTCATCTTGCCTGCACTACAGTTGTATGTACAGCAATATGACAATAAAGTTTGATTTGATTTGATAATACTGATAATGGAAATTATCAGTATAGGTGATAGTATAGGCGATACAAGAATACCCACCCCTGCTCGTCGCCTCTCACCCGGGGCAACTCCAGAAAAGGCCAAGCTCCAGCCCCTCTCCAGGAGACTGGTTCCGGAACCGGAGCTGTGTGTTGAGGTGAGGCCGACTATATCTAGCCGGTATCGCTCAACCTCGTACACCAGCTCAGGCTCCTTCCCCGCCAGAGAGGTGACATTCCACGTACCAAAAGCCAGTTTAGAAAGCTTGGGATCGGTCCGCCAATACTCCCGCTCTCGGTGCCCTTTGTCACCGATCCTGTTCATAATTTTTATGGACAGGATTTCTAGGCGCAGCCAGGGAATGGAGGGTGTCATGCTTGATGACCACAGGATCTCATCTCTGTTGTTTGCAGATGATGTTGTCCTGTTGGCTTCATCCAGCAATGACCTACAGCTCTTGCTGGGACGGTTTGCCGCTGAGTGTGAAGCGGCTGGGATGAGAATCAGCACCTCCAAGTCCGAGTCCATGGTCCTCAGCCGGAAAAAGGTGGATTGTCCTCTCCGGGTTGGGGACAGGCTCCTGCCCCAAGTGGAGGAGTTTAAGTATCTTGGGGTCTTGTTCACGAGTGAGGGGAAAATGGAGCGAGAGATCGACAGACGGATTGGAGCAGCATCTGCAGTGATGCGGACGTTGTACCGGTCTGTTGTGGTGAAGAGGGAGCTTAGTTCTAAGGCAAAGCTGTCGATTTACCAGTCAATCTACGTTCCTACTCTCACCTATGGTCACGAGCTTTGGGTAATGACCGAAAGAACGAGATCACGGATACAAGCGGCTGAAATGAGCTTTCTCCGTAGGATTGCTGGACTCACCCTCAGAGATAGGGTGAGGAGCTCAGTCACCGGGAGAGGCTCAGAGTAGAACCGCTGCTCCTCCACATTGAAAGGAGTCAGTTGAGGTGGTATGGGCATCTGATTAGGATGCCTCCTGGACGCCTCCCACTTGAGGTGTTTCAGGCACGTCCCACTGGGAGGAGACCCCAGGGCAGACCCAGGACTCGGTGGAGAGACTATGTCTCCCAGCTGGTCTGGGAACGCCTTGGTATCCCCTCTGAAGAGCTGGAGCAGGTGGCTGGGGAGAGGGAAGTCTGGGCTTCTCTGCTTGAACTGCTGCCTCCGCGACCCGGACCTCCGGAAAAGCGGTAGAAGATGGATGGATGGATGGATGGATGGATGATAATGGAAATGAATACAAAGAATAAATGAAAAAAATATTTTTTTTCTTAAATACTCCTGAAACATTACAAATTCACATTAATTCCAGCATTCCATATTTTTCCATTATAACAAGGACCCAGTAACATTCCTTACTTTTGTTGTCCCATGTATTTTCTTTTTATTTTGTGCTGTGCATGTCCTGATTCTATTAATGCTTGTTGTTGTCTAACAGCTATCCTACCTGATGTTTGCATGTTAGACTAGCTGTCATCATGTACTTTAACTAACTGTGCATTGTGAAATGTTCATGGGTGTGGTCTTCTGTATTTTTAACCTCCTGTTATGCCTTTTCAGCCCTGTTACGGATCCCTCCTCCATAAGAAATAAGTCAGCGGTGCAGTCGCCTGACATCTTAAGGTTCACCTCCACTTTTGGCTCAGTGGTAAGAGTGGGAGGATTCAGATCAGGGTATCAAGGGTTCAAATGCTGACCTGGGATACAAGGTGTCAGTCTACCTTGCTTGAGTGCGGAAAAGACTTCATAGGTGTTAGTCTACCTTTGTCACGACCTGAACGCTATCCTTCTCTGCGTTCAGGTTGTCCAGTGTCGCTCCTGCTCCGTGGTAGTCCGTGCCGGGTCTTCCAAGGCCCGTACTTTGACAGCGCCCAGCTGATTCCCAGCTGTCTAATTCAGCTGCGCTGGGACAGCTGTCTCCTATTATCAATCATCTCCCCCACTTAAGCGAGCAGCCGAGAGTTACTCGTTGCTGCGACCTTGCTATGGAAAGACGTGCCTTGTGTTTCCACGACTGTAGCTCCTACGTCTAGCTTCAGTTCGCCATTACCTCGGCGCTACCCCCCAAAGTAAGTGCTGCGACTCGACGTGTGTTTTTCCCTCGCCGCCTCTCTAGCCTTTCTCCCTGGGTTGTATGTTATCCTTAGTTCTGTGTGTATTTTAGCCCCACGTGGCTCTTTACTTTGCTGTTCGTTATCTAGTGTTGTGTGTGTGTTTTAGCCCCACGTGGCTCCTTACTTTGTTATTTTGTATGCTGTGTGTTTATGTTAATAAATTACGCTAACTCACTGGTCGCCCTCGCATCTCCTTTCTGGCTCGTGAGAGCCAGGGCCTGACAACCTTGTCTGTGGGTGACAGTGACTATAGGTCGGTCCACCTTAACGAGAGGGTTGAAACAGACTGAGATTCCAAGTTAAGTAGGCACATCTGGCCTTGCACCAGTGGGGCCATAACAAACCCTTACTCCCTTTTCTTCATGATGCTTTGCTTTCTATCATCTTTAAATACTGCATTATAGAGTCATGTGAAAAAATTAGGACATCCTATTACATATTCAGTTCTTTATTAATAAATGTTTGCATATCTATGTCTAACCTTGTTTTTGTTTTTATTTGCATTTTTTAACATTTATTTTAGCCATTTTAAGTGGGAATGAATGTGGGGGTGTCCTAATTTATTCCTCACTATCTGTTTAGAATTACATTTTACAGAAAATTTGAGGTCTTTAATTCATTTTTAATTGTTTAGTTGTATTACATGAATCTCCCAGTATTTTTAACATTGATATTAAATATCCATATGTCCAATTATGTAAAAAAAACAACCACAGGCTTATACAGGGTGTCCTAATTTTTTCACAACTGTACACTGAAAAAAATAGTGCATATGTATTTAGTTTTTCAATTTCAGATCTGTTTTTAACATAATTAAAATTAATATACCGAATAACGGATGCACACATACACACTGACACAGCTTCTTCTAAACTCACTTCTATTCATGCATGAACAGATGTGCTTTAACATGTTACACATTTCAGATAACACATAAATACCCTACAGTGAAAGACATTTGAAATCATTTTAATCCTTAAAATTGAGCATTTTGTCCTCACCAGTGGACTATTCACTTAGATGTTCACCTAATCCATTGACTTTTATCAGGTTATATCACTAATGGCATAAAATTGTGTAGCAGATGTCAAATATGAGAAAGAAATGAAGTGAGAAATGTTGCTCTGTGAGTAACTGGTGCGATGATTGAAGGGTTGAGGGAGGAACAGAGGAGGAGATGAAAGGAATCTGGGATGACAGGATGAGATGGGAGAAGAACAGGACCCCACACATTGGGGGGCCTGAGAGGCCGTCTGCTGCGCTGCCTGATTGACACACAATTTCAGCACTGCTGCTGCGGCCCCTCCCAGAGTTTGAAGAAACAGCACAACACAGCTCCCACTGTGAGCAGGAAAATGCACCTGCTCATACAGCCAGAATGACAGATAGGGATACACAGAAAGACGTAAACACGCAGGCATATGGCAAGGAAGAAACGTAAGGCATTCTGTGGCTGTCATGTGAGCACTATCTCTGAATCAAAGACAGGTCAGGTGCGTTATCTATCGATCTGTGGTGGGAATCCGGAGCTAGAAGACAGGCAGCTTAAAAAGATAAAGAAATAAATAACCTTCCGGAGGAGAAGATTAAAGTAAATGCTGGTTTAAAATTAGCTGGCTGGCCCACAGCGTGGAATCTCTAGTACATCTCTGCCACTGGTGATGAAGTGTGTGTGTCGCTGGTTTGACCGGGGGAAGGATGGAGCAACCTGTCAGCCATAATTCACACACAAACTACAGAGTGAGGCCATGCCAGGCCAGCTGCAGTAATACACATATCTGTTTCACACATATCAGCGCAGCATCATCACACAGAGGTTCCCTGAATCCTGAGCAGAAATTTTGGAAAGACAGAGACAACACATTATCTTTTTAATATCTGTGTAAAGAATTGTATTACTTAGACATGTGTCGTGGATTAATATCTTATATCTTAAAGTGATTATTTGAATAGTAATAGTTTGGTGGTGGTCGGAGAGGCTGTTGGTGTGGATTGGCAGCCACGTTTCCATCAGTCTGCCCCAGGGTAGCTGTGGCTACAGTAGTAGCTTACCACTATCAGTGTCTTTGAGTGTCCATGAAAAGCACTATATAAATCTGATGCATTATTATTATTAAAAATAAGTTTTTCATTACCAAAATAAAACAATTTCACATGTAAAAAAAACAGCTTTTTTTAGTCAGTGTAGGCTGCAGCATTTTATTTCATTTCTACTTTACTAATTTTAATAATGACCTTTATTTGAGGTCATAGCAGTCACAGATGCAGAGTAAGTCTTTGGGCCCTGTTTTGACAGTCATCAGTGGACTTTTGCGCCGCACTTCCCGCCATACCCCAGTGTTAGTTTCTGTCAGAGCATTGCCTGTTTTTTACACTTTGCGTCACGCCATCTATTTAGTAGTGAACAGTGCGCTGGTTTTGCACTGGGAGGTGGAGAGTCATTTCAAAGTGGTGGTGCGCAATCTCATGCGCATCAGTATTATAAGATAAGATAAGATAAGATAAGATAAGCCTTTATTAGTCCCACAACGGGGAAATTCCAGGATTGCAACAGCACAGGGATAGCAACACTCAGAGCAACAATCAGAAGGCAAGAAAAAAAACAAGCAAGCAAGAGCAGCTAATAAACATATGTACGTATTACTATAAAATATACAGTATATATATACACACACACACAGACACACAGTGCAGAGCATTGTAGCTGGATGGAATAAATATATGAATATATGAACACACAGTGCAGAGCATTGTAGCTAGATGGAATAAATATGTAAATATATAAACACCCACAGTACGGAGCATTGCAGCTAGGTGGAATAAATATGCAAGTATATAAACACACACAGTGCGGAGCAATGTAGCTAGATGGAATAATATGTAGATATATAAATATATAAACACACCCAGTGCTGAGCATTGTAGCTAGATGGAATAAATATGCAAATATATAAACACACACAGTGCAGAGCATTGTTGCTAGATGGAATGAAACAGCATAACCGTCTACTTAGTTATCCTACATGGTATGATTATGTGCCCATACATATTCTCACCCTCCATAGCGACCGGTATGTTCCTAGTTGTATGCCGGAGGGGACCATTGTGTAAGTCTATTGCATCTTTTGCATTCAAAAAACTATTAGTTTGTTACGTCTTTTTGCTATCTCTGCGAGCAGCCCTGCTTAGGTTGTACAGTCTGACAGCCGTTGGTAGGAAGGACCTACGAAACCTCTCGGTTGTGCACCTGGGATGATGTAGTCTGCTGCTAAATGAGCTCCTCAGTGCATTCAGTATGTCCTGCATAGGGTGGAACTCGGACTCCAGCAGAGATGACAGTTTAGCCACCGTCCTTCTCTCTCCTATCTCCTCCATCGGATCAAGGCGCTGCCCCAGGACAGAGCTAGCTTTCTTAATCAGTTTGTTCAGTCTCTTCCTATCGGCTGCAGTAATGCCACTGCCCCAGCAGACCACTCCAAAAGTGATGGCTGATGCCACCACCGTGTCATAGAATGACTTCAGCAGCGCCCCTTGTACACCAAAAGACCTGAGTCTCCTCAGCAGGAACAGCCTGCGCTGTCCCTTCTTGTAGAGTGCATCAGTATTGTGTGACCAGTCTAGTTTATTGTTCAGATGAATACCCAGGTACTTATAGGATGTCACCATCTCGATGTCTGTTCCCTGTATATTTACTGGTACTGTGAGGGGCTGCCCATGCCTGCGGCAGTCCACCACCAGCTCCTTAGTTTTCCTCGCGTTGATCTGGAGGCAGTTCCGATGGCACCAGTCCACGAAGTCCTGGATAAGCCCTCTGTACTCAGCTTCATCTCCATTGGAGATGAGGCCAACGATCGCAGAGTCATCAGAGAACTTCTGTAGATGGCAGTGTGTTGTGTTGTGTGAGAAGTCCGCAGTATAAAGAGTGAACAGGAAGGGAGCCAGCACCGTTCCCTGGGGGGCCCCCGTGCTACTGATGATCGTGTCGGACACACAGTCCCGGGTTCTCACAAACTGAGGCCGGTTCGTGAGGTAGTCCAGGATCCATGATGACAGGTGCTGGTCCACCCCTGCGCGCAGCAGCTTGTCCTTCAGGATCATCGGTTGGATGGTGTTGAAAGCACTGGAGAAGTCAAAGAACATGATCCTCACCATATTCCCGGGCTTCTCCAGGTGGGACAGAGAACGGTGAAGGAGGAAGATCACCGCATCCTCCACCCCAATGCCATGCTGGTAGGCGAACTGGAGTGGATCCATCGCTGGTTCCACCAGGGGGCGGAGGTGAGCAAGGAGCAGTCTCTCCAGGGTCTTCATCAAGTGGGACGTCAAGGCCACCGGTCTGTAGCTGTTCAGGTCTTTGGGGTGGGAAGTTTTTGGTACAGGTACCACACAAGATGTTTTCCACAGCTGTGGTACCCTCCCCAGTTTCAGGCTCATGTTGAAGATATACGTCACAATCCCACACAGCTGGTCTGCACAGGACTTGAGGAGCTTTGCGCTGATGCCGTCCGGTCCGGTCCGGTCGGTTATGGTGCATTTTATGACAATGTGCTTTTGATCAGGAAAAAGGAGGTCTGTCGTCAGAAGTGCATTGTTTAATCCTATTTCAGCTGCGGTTTTTGAAATTGCACAGCTACGGTGTTCATGAGGAAACCGCATGCACTGGGATTTTCTATTATTTTAATGGCGAGAGTTGTAATAGTTACAATATAATCACCCGTCATTTTAATTATAACATGATGGTGCACCAAGTAGTTTTTTTTATTCCATCCAAATTCTCATTTTAATTGTGTACTTACCATTGGAGTCTGTAGATTACGCATTAATGTATTAATTTTTTAGGAGAATTAATGAATGAACAGGGAGCATGTGGGCGTTCTGGTGTGGATGCGGTGCACGGAGGGGAGGTGTGTCAGTCTGAAGATTTTTATTGAATCCACATTTTTGTTTTCATCATTAGGCATTAATGTGTTTATTTTTAAGGGAATGAATGAATAACTGTGCTTACGGTTGAGGTTCTCCAGCAGTGGGGTCCCCGGGCCACCGGCCCCCAGCAAGCGCCCTGACTGCCACCCGTCAGCCCCCGTGTTTTCTATCTCTTTATATATGTCAATATTATAGTCACATAAATGAACCACACTGTTAATATGCTTTTAAACTTAGACCCTATAGTTTGAAGCAATTTTTGTAACTTGTATTACTGTTGCATTATTTCTACCAGTTTATCCATGTCCATTTTTTTCCAGCTCATACTGTAGAGTACATTTCACATTACTGTAGATATTCTAATCTCACGAGCCTAATGAACCCAGTACAGGATCCATTAGAGTGTTACTATCAATACCCTCTTTAAAAAGTACTTAAATGACTGAAGCAGTGTCTTCTTTTTCATGTTTCAGAGAGACGGTGATGTAATGCTCCTCAAACCACCCAATGGTGAGTTTAGACAAAAAGATATTTGTTTTGCAAGCTATTTTACAACCAGCTGTGCAATAAAACCCGGTTCTGCAATTATTTTATTGCAAAACTGGTTGGGATGACAGAACTGATGAAACTCTTATTGCAATTAGTTTTGCAATAACAGTTTTGCAATAACATTATTATAATTCTAAACTAAATGTCTGATAGTCCATGCTTTGCTACTGTTAGTTAAATTTGTTACATCTGGTTATATGTCTCAGATTTCTAATGTGAGAAACAAAATTAATAATTTTCAGTCATCTTGGTATACATCATCTTGGTGTAGTGTAGAAGCCTATTTGGAACGATTTATAACAAAGACAAATTCATGAATAGGAATTTTCTTCTTCTTGATAAAGTTTAATAATGCAATTCTGGGTTTTATTGCAAAACTGGTTGTAACAAACTGTTACAGTATTTGTTTAAAAATGTTAAATGTCCTAAATTATTATGGACATTCAAAATGAAACATAAAACTACCATCGCAGCAGTTCATCATACCCTGACATGTCAGTAACCATATGAAAATAGGGAGTCTAAGCTTTATAACGGCACCAAGCATGAGATACTCTGAGCCAAATGCTCACATAAGACATGCAGCCAACAATCACATTTTACAGTCAATATTCAAACTTTTTGACTATTTTGCATATGCTTTTTAGGCCGGGAAAATCTCATGAAACCTTTAAGCCATATATTGTTACCTCCGCCAAGGAGGTAATGAAATTGGGGTGGTTTGTCTGTCTGTCTGTCTGTCTGTCTCTTACCAGGATTATGCAAAATACTGGATGGATTTTGACGAAAATTTCACCAGAGGTAGCCCTTGGGCAAAGGATGAACCCATTAAATTTTGGTGATGATCTGAGAGTGCATACCTCCACCAAGAACCTTGTTTGTATTTGTGCAGCAGGATTACACAAAAACTACTGCATGGATTTGGATAAAATTTTGACCAGAGGTGGTCCTTGGGTTAGAGACGAACCCATAACATTTTGGTGATGACCCGAGAACTCATACCTCCACCAAGGCTCTTATCTTCTCACAGTGTGTTTGCAAGAATCCTCCAAAACTAGTGGATAGACTTTGATGCAATTTTCACCAGAAGTGGCCCGTGGCCTACACACGAACCCATTACATTTTGAAGGTGATCCATGAGGGATGGAAGAAGCCTCATGGATCTCTCCCCCATATGGGCTCTCTGAGTGCTTTTCTAGTTTTTATTTTGTTCATTTTGCAGCTCAAATATACAGTACATTTTACATTTATTCTATAGTGTATCTTTCTGTTGGTATTTTAATAGCTTAATCTTGATGCTGTTTTCATTGTTCACATTTTTATGCTTTTATTCCTGACATTTCTGTATCTTTTACCTGCTGTGATGACTAAATTTCCTTGTCTGGGGATCAGTAAAACTATCTTCATATTAATGTTATTTTGATTGACGTTTTTATTTTCTAACATCAGTACACACAGCACCAAAACTTGCATCCTCTAAAATACGAGGCTGGTGGAAACACAGGCTTGAGATGGAGACAGGAAGTCAGTGTCACACCCAAACTCATCACTCCTTGTTTTACTACTATCCAGGGAGGAGTCCTAATGTAATCGCTCTTCATTCCAGGGCTGATTGTGATCATAAATGTGGCTCTTTTCATTCATATCAAGTCTGCTTTTCTCACACTCCAGCACACTGACACCCATTAAGGTTCCCAGAGGTCCACGAGCACTCCTTTGTCTCTAATGGAGGAGTCGACAAAAACAACCTGTGAGCGCGGGTGTTCAGAAAATGCTGATGGAGATGCAAGAAAGCAGCTTGAGTGAAAAGACAGACAGAGAGAGAGAGAAAGCGAGAAAGAGGGAAAGACAACAACTGACATCTCAGGGAATTTCACAGGGATGGCTAATCCAATGTGATCAGCGGAAGATTTTAATATTTAAATAGCCAGTAACGCACCAGAAGTTTCTAATTAAATTATAACTCATGCTTGAAAAGCAAAAGTGCATGTGTTGTGGGAGCTTAAATAATTCAACCCGCCCTATATCTCGTCTTTCTGTTAACCCGGAGACAAATGGCACTTGCTAGGGCTTTTAGACAGGGGGCTGGCACTGTCAGAAACATGAACAACATCGGCTTGTAAAGGGCCTCACCCATCAGGGCCCAAATCCAAACTGACTGGCCCCACTACAGAACGACGTCTCTAACCTCCGAATTAATTTGGTTAATTAATTCATTATTAATTACCTTAAAGGCCACACAACATTGGCAAGGTGTAAAAAGATGACAAGAAAAAGCCTCTTCCTAATGAACTGGGGATGTTAATGAGGCACCAGACAACTATATTCTGGCTCCTCTCACTATATCATCCTACCTGCTTGCTCTTATTAGAAGTTTCCAGCAAAAAAGTATCAGAAATGAGTTTATTAATTAATACACTCTTGAAGGATATATGAGACACTCACAATATCCATGAGAAGCATAAAATATTAAGCATGGTAACATTCATATTAATGGCAAAATTACACATACATCTCAAAAATTAAATTAGAATTCGACCCAACATTGATGGCAGACTCATGTCAAGCATATAAATGTACTTATGGCTTGAGGTTAGAATATCTCTTTTCATTCATTATTTTCCTTTTTTTTTCTCCACCAGGTAGCTTCGCTTTCGGCTACTCTGCCCTTGCGGCATATTTCCAGAAACGAATTACATTTTTGATGGGAACTAATTAGACAGGCCTTTACCTGAAAATCTTCCACACTGTTGCGTGTCCCTGAGTTGGGATGACGATGATGGTGGTATAACTTATTGAGGGGCACCAACTGTTCTAAGTTCTGCTCAGGAACAGAGAGCACTCAGGGGTCTGTTATCTTCGAGGCTGTACTTTGCAGAGAATGAAAGAGACTTTAAAAAACAAACTCCAAAGAGGCAGAAAGTCAACCGGTCAACAAAAACCTTTCACTATTTGATTAAAAAAAAATAATAAATCTGCTCTGTCTCAAATCGTGTACTTCAGTGCTCTCAAGGGCTAATAGACAAGCATTCACATTGACACATAAACGCTTCCCCCTTAAAAAGTCACCATTTGGTCAACTTAACTGTGAAGGATATTACGAGGGCATCTCATTAAAGATTTCCCCTGACCCACCTCCACTTATTGTAGGAGGCTGAAATATGTATAATGATACATGTAATAATACATATCTTTATGGGTCACGTGATAATTTATAGCTCTGAACTTCTAAGAATTTCTGTTTTACAGGTGCTAATGTAACACCTACGAGGGTTAATTACACGGAATGGGCTGTATAATATGTACTAGCATACAACACAGTGTAATAGGCAATGATGATGATAGACCAGCATCAGAGTCACCTAGATTCGACTACAGGAGCAGTAATGAACTTTAGATAAAGAAGAGACCACAGACCAGGAAGTATGTTTAAAATAATGACTTATTATTAAATGGACAAAAGAACAATGACATACATTAACATAGAATAATTCCCCTTTTTGTGTTTAGACCTTTTAGTTAGGTCTAAAAGGATTTAGTTTCGTCTTATTTTAATAGGTTGCAACCTTTAGTTTCTTTTAGTTCAGTTCAAGCTAGTTCTTTAACCTACTTGAGTAATCTCTGTTTTGTTGAAATTAGTTTAGTTCTATTTCATTTCAAGTTCCTTTCAAGTTTGTATAGGTACCCTTTAAGTTTAACCACTACCATTGTTTTGTTGTTTACAACCAAACAATTAACATTGTACTTATGTTATAATATATATGTTTGTATAATATAATATATATGTATGGTCAATCAAATAAAATTGTAAAAAAAAAAATAAAAATACAAAACTCAAAACAATTCAGCAAAAGACTGAATAAATCTGTTAACCACAGAATAAAAGTCTTTTTTTTTTCCAAGTCTACTAATCGTTTAGTTCTTCTGAATTAGCAGTCCAGTGTTTTTATCCTGAATGCATTGTTTTTGGTGGAAATGTGGATGGATCATACCAGTTCAGATGAAAACCATGCAACGTCCAGTAGAGGAGTGGACACCCTCTAGCTTCCTGGCTCATGCACAGTTCACACAATAGGTGAATAGGTCCCATAAGTAGCTCGCCATCACGGTTCAAGCACATGTTCTCCAAATCTTCAAATCCAGTCCTAATTCGACATATGTTCATCCCAACTTAAGTTGGCCTAACGTAAACAACAGAAAATAAGTATACATACTTAACCGCTTGCACTCTGGTCAATTTCCCTAAAAACGCCTAAAAATAACGTACCCAAAGTAAATCAAAAGCTGTTCTTCAACCCTTTGTAGCATCTTCATGGGGTTGGTATCATTTAAAAGAAAACACTTTGAATTTTTTGGCAAAACAGTCATAATCTCTCTAAGTGCTCCTGCCACTGAGTAACAGTCATCTAAACATACTGAACTTGAAGAAAATAAAGTTCGCCTGGGTGGTTTTTTTGGATACAAATGCTTACAAATAACACACAGCTGTCAGATCCGGGCTGGAAAATGCAACAGAAATGTAGAACCAAGTGTTATCCAGCTGAGGTCAAAATTTTGTAACAATAACACAAAAAATGAATATATTACACAGCTTTTTTGTCAGGTTGTTCCCAGGCATTTTTGAACTGTGCCAAATTGTGCCAAATGGCACAGTTTGGAAAAACGTCTGTAACTTTTGAATGATTCAATATAGAAGCTTGATCTTGGGCTCTAATGAAAGGTGACACTCAGGGCTGTGTGTGTGTGTGTGGGGGGGGTTGTTTATTCATTCATGAATGAACGAATGAACAAACAAGCCCCACACACAAAGAAGCATGCCACATAAAAAATGTGTGGCTTTTTTTTTTTTTTACAAGAAAAAATAACCTACAGTGCACTAAAAATTATACTAAAATATCTGTAATGTAGAGGATAACAACTCCCCCCCCCCCCCCGGCTACAGAGGACGGACATCGTCCATCGCCACATGACGGACCGCAGGGACTGTGCGCCGCGGTCTACTACGCACAGTTGTACTAAAATATCTGCAATATATCTGCAATCCGCTACAGAAGAGTAGCGGGGGGGGGAGGGGTTCATGGTCCGGATGCGGCGCATGGACCGGTCTGTCATGTGGCGATGACGCACAGTTGTAATTTACCGATCGGTCAAAAGTCATTTTGATTACAATTTTCAGGGATAAAGAATAATTTAGCTTATAACACTTACCTGTCCACAACAGCAGTGTCGCTGGCGAACATCTCTTCCTCATTGTCAGACGAACATGACGCTGGTCCGCTTGTTACGACTCATGGTTCTGGTCACGCGACCCGGTCAAACCATGATTCCATTATTGCGGTTTTGCGCTTCCATGATTGCGGTTTTGGCGAACGATTTTTCAAAACAAATAAGAACAGTAGTAAGAAAAAAAGACTGGCAAACGCGTGTGTGTCACACAGCGGCTTACACAAAACAGATTTTACGCACGGGACGCACGCTTTCAATCGTCAAACTTCTCTGCTTCAATTGGCTCGCTGTATTCGCAGCCGTTGGTAGGCGGGTCCTTCTTGCTAGGTTTTCAGTCATTGGTTCTTCAAGGTTTCAGAAACTCAATTCAAGGCTCTTATTAGTCGAATGAGAGGTCAATCAAATCTAAACCAATCAAAGCACTCCTTTGGCTTTCTGTCCGCGGCTGTGTCTGTAGTGGAAGAACAGAAATGCAGCTTTTTTTTTTTTCAGTGCGCTCTGAGACACACAGTGTGCGTCCTAGTGCGCACGAGGACGCGCTAGGACGCAGAGACGTGACCGCCTGCGGTATCCCGGAGTGCAAGAGGCTAAAATAAAACACTAGGTAGCTCTAAAACTAAGAAAAAGTCCATTTCCAGTCTTAATTAGTGCTTGTTAAGACGGCGCCAAAATGGCGAACAAAAAAAAAGAAGAAGAAACAAGTCAGGGCATTGACCTATAAGCCCACGCTTCAATTTGGCTGAAAAAGTACCAAAATATTCACCATTTTCACTTAAATTAACAAATTCACAACCTTAGCTTTCCATTTGCATAAAATAACCAATACATTTCATAATTATACTTTACAGAAATAAAATACATGTTTTCAACTCACCAAGTCCCGATAAACACACCAACACAAATCTCCAGAACCCACGACTGGTTGGAAAACCCAATAATACCTTTGTAAAAGGTATTGTTGGTTTGGTATGTGGGCTGTTCAGCCACAGACCGCAAAGCCTTGCAGAGAGTGATCGAGACTGCACAAAAAGCACTGGCTGTTCTCTCCCTTCTCTGGAGGAGATTTCCAGGTCTCGGTACCTCAGCAGAGCTACTGCCATAATTAAGGACTGCACTCATCCAGGTCATGATTTCTTTCACTTGGTCCCCTCAGGAAAGCAGTACAGATCTCATAAAACCCGGACTACCAGGTTTGATCATAGTTTTTTCCCAACAGCAGTACGTATTTTGAATGGACTTATGTAACACATATAGACTGCTGATGTTATTTTAGGTTATTTTGTGGCAATAACCTTGTGTATAAGCTGGTCTTATTTATTTATTGCTCAGTATGTTTTTATTATTGTTATGCACATACTGTATTTAACTTCTTTAGGTATCATTGTTTTAGGCATTATTGTTGTAATTATAAGAATGTTAAATTCATGAATGTGAGTGTGATAGTTGTTTTAGGGAGCAGCATCTCAATTTTGTTGTATTGTTTTTTAACAATGGAATGACAATAAAGTCACTTTGACTTTGACTTAATAACTTTTAGATAACTTTACACTCATTGCTTTACAGAAAAGAAATTATATTTTCCTCACTCACCAAGTTCTGTGACTTCATGGATAACCAGGTCAGGTTAGAAAAGAAAACAAAAAATAAATGCAACCTTCTTCAGAGTGCAAAAATAGCTTTTAGGTTAGTTTAGACTTGTTTCTCTGCTCTATTTTTACTCCTTTTTTTCTCTCTGTGCAGCACTTCTCGTGTGTGTGTAGTATTTCCCTCGGTTTGGGCAGGAAAAGCCTGCAGCAATCCGATTGGCTGTTTGCCTGTTGCACGAGCTATGCAGCTACGTACTCTTCAAAATAAGAGTCTAAATGCATTTCAGCTATCTTAAAATGTAAATGACAATGAATTGGCATGTTTTAACATTTTTTTTTTTTACCCAAATAAAATGTAGTAACATGAAATATAACTTTGTAGACGTTTTCAGTAATATTTAACCATATGAACTTATTTATTGGCTTTTTACATTCAAGCAATTATTGCTGTTTTTATTAGCAGGTTTTTATTCTGATAGCTCTATTAACCTCTGTGTAACCCAGCTGAGAAAATGACCCTTTTTCCTCAGATGTAAATTGTATTAATACAATTGTGTGATTTTATTTTGAAAACCGATTCTCTTGGGGAAGAGGAAGTGCGATCCTCGTCATCCAACTTTTGAATTTCCGGTTCATGGTCACGTTGGGTGATCTGGGTCTTTCTATTCGTTAACAGTAATATTAGCCCCGCCTTCCAAGCAAAGAGCTGAGACGCTATGCTGGAAATCGTTCTTTTCACGATCTGCGAGCAGAAGGAGAGGAACTGTAGGACGATCTGTCCTCACGTTGACACCTCTTCTTGGTAAGCTAATTCAGATAGAATAATATAAATGGATCTAAACACTCTCCAAACGCTAATTTGCAACCTTTATTATCCTAAGTTGATGGGAGCACGAGCTTGAGAGGCCGTGAAGCGGTGACTTCTGCTGTGTTCACCCTGAATCTCATCTTTGGTGAGTCTGCTACATGCTAATGTTATGCTAACATTAGCGCTATGCTAATGCTAGTCGCGAGTGGATTTTTACCTGTTAAAAGCAATGGAAAAGACTGTCTTTATGTCTGTATGGTTTCCCTAAATGTGATTTCAGTTCCCAACAGTATGCTGAAGTACTTTTAGCTCTTATACACCATTTCTGTCGAATGTAATGTGTAGTTGGATGCTAAAAGCACATGGTGTTAGCCCTCTAAGTAAAAGCAAGTAAAAGCATAGGTTAGGCTAAACTCAGTAGCCCAGACAGGGTTTACTGATTTTAAAAAGGAATATTGGATGTGATGGGACATTATATTCCCTGGTTATGTGATAAATTAATTGTATTTCATTTCATGATTTACAGAGACAAGGTTAGAGAGGATTAATCATAATTTCATGGTTAAATGATGTAGAGATAGGAAGAGGATTTCACTTAACTGGTTACATGAAAAAAGGGTATTTCATGTGCTACCAGAGAGATTGTGAGAAAAGAAAAAAAAGAACACATGCATGTAAGATGCAAGATGTGAGATTTAAGATACTACTATATTGCTGGATTGTGATAATAGTAATATGAGAGAAGAATTTAAACACTAAGCTATGGTGTTATATAAGAAGGGATTGGAAGACGAATTACTCTAGCTGTAAACAATAATGCCATTATTGTCGTGCAGGCTAGGTTTTTTTGGTTGCCGATCAAGAACCTTCTGGAACCTGGATTCTCTCCGAATGGAGATGGCGAGCCTGACCCAAGACTGAACCAAGATTGAACTGAGATCTAACCAAGATCTCGAGTGAAGAGCATCTTTCCTCTCTCCAGTGCCCAGGATTGGAAACCTGAGTCTGGAGATACGAGATATCCTGACTGGTCAAACGACTAACCCGAACGGACAAACACTGAGCTCAGTGGGACATCTTTGGGGTTTTATTTCATGCCGGCCGTTGTTATATTTGTACAGTTGTAAATTATCTGTATATTTTGCTCACTTTATCACTGTAAATAATAACCATTATTGCTCATTTCTTGCCTCCAGCTATTTCATTCCACACTCACTTTAATTCCCTATTGTAACCCTTACGAACCTAGCAACTGGTCTACACTTAATTATTTCCCTTACCTAATTAACATAAGGCAAGGGTTACAATAAAAGTGGCGAGCCAGCCAGGAGCCTTTTTCTTCTTTCTCTTAAGTTATTTCAAGCCTATACGTACCAAAATGGATATTGTTGAACGTGAATCTGTGGAAATTCCAAATGCGGTGATAGTGAGTGAAATCGCTGGAGATGAGCAACATGATGAGATGATCAAGTTACATATCACTGATATTAAAAACCTAGCGAAGATGAGTGGCAGAGATTTTGCAGATGTCCTGAAATACGTGATGTTACGGATGTCTGAGGAAATCGAAGAATCTGAAAATGATCAATCGGAGCGAGTTAAGTTACCTGATAACTTACCTGAAGCTTGCTTGGATGAACCTCAACCTCAGCCTTCTGCAGCTGAGTCAAATCACACTGCGAGCACACCAGCTCGAAGTATGCCCACCAATTCTGCACATGATTTAAATCCCTCAGAAGTGCAGCGTGTGGTAGTTGAGCACATTATGAAAAGGGAAGATTTTTCCGAAGCTTGCTTGGATGAACCTCAACCTCAGCCTTCTGCAGCTGAGTCAAATCACACTGCGAGCACACCAGCTCGAAGTATGCCCACCAATTCTGCACATGATTTAAATCCCCCAGAAGTGCAACGTGTGGTAGTTGAGCACATTGTGAAAAGGGAAGATTTTTCCGTGCAGCAGTTTTCACAAAAGCTCAGAGCTTTTTCTGGCAAAGACCCCTGACCAGATACCGTCGTAGTTCCGCCCATAACTGATACCAGGTGGGGGCAATACTGAAAGTGATCACATCACAACTCAACCAATACTGACGATGGACAGTCTTGGTTGCACATGCAATGAGACGTGCATGATAATTAGCAGGGGAGAGTGTAACCCAGCTGAGAAAATGACCCTTTTTCTCAGATGTAAATTGTATTAACACAATTGTGTGATTTTATTTTGAAAACCGATTCTCTTGGGGAAGAGGAAGTGCGATCCTCGTCATCCAACTTTTGAATTTCCGGTTCATGGTCATGTTGGGTGATCTGGGTCTTTCTATTCGTTAAGAGTAATATTAGCCCCGCCTTCCAAGCAAAGAGCTGAGACGCTATGCTGGAAATCGTTCTTTTCACGATCTGCGAGCGGAAGGAGAGGAACTGTAGGACGATCTGTCCTCACGTTGACACCTCTTCTTGGTAAGCTAATTCAAATAGAATAATATAAATGGATCTAAACACTCTCCAAACGCTAATTTGCAACCTTTATTATCCTAAGTTGATGGGAGCACGAGCTTGAGAGGCCGTGAAGCGGTGACTTCTGCTGTGTTCACCCTGAATCTCATCTTTGGCGAGTCCGCTACATGCTAATGTTATGCTAACATTAGCGCTATGCTAATGCTAGTCGCGAGTGGATTTTTACCTGTTAAAAGCAATGGAAAAGGCTGTCTTTATGTCTGTATGGTTTCCCTAAATGTGATTTCAGTTCCCAACAGTATGCTGTCTTTTATTGTAACCCTTGCCTTATGTTAATTAGGTAAGGGAATTAATTAAGTGTAGACCAGTTGCTAGGTTCGTAAGGGTTACAATAGGGAATTAAAGTGAGTGTGGAATGAAATAGCTGGAGGCAAGAAATGAGCAATAATGGTTATTATTTACAGTGATAAAGTGAGCAAAATATATAGATAATTTACAACTGTACAAATATAACAACGGCCGGCATGAAATAAAACCCCAAAGATGTTCCACTGAGCTCAGTGTTTGTCCGTTCGGGTTAGTCGTTTGACCAGTCAGGATATCTCGTATCTCCAGACTCAGGGTTCCAATTCCGGGCACTGGAGAGAGGAAAGATGCTCTTCACTCGAGATCTTGGTTAGATCTCAGTTCAATCTTGGTTCAGTCTTGGGTCAGGCTCGCCATCTCCATTCGGAGAGAATCCAGGTTCCAGAAGGTTCTTGATCGGCAACCAAAAAAACCTAGCCTGCACGACAATAATGGCATTATTGTTTACAGCTAGAGTAATTCGTCTTCCAATCCCTTCTTATATAACACCATAGCTTAGTGTTTAAATTCTTCTCTCGTATTACTATTATCACAATCCAGCAATACAGTAATATCTTACATCTCACATCTTGCATCTTACATGCATGTGTTCTTTTTTTTTCTTTTCTCACAATCTCTCTGGTAGCACATGAAATACCCTTTTTTCATGTAACCAGTTAAATGAAATCCTCTTCCTATCTCTACATCATTTAACCATGAAATTATGATTAGTCCTCTCTAACCTTGTCTCTGTATATCATAAAATGAAATACAATTAATTTATCACATAACCAGGGAATATACTGTCCCATCACATCCAATATTCCCTTTTAAAATCAGTAAACCCTGTCTGGGCTACTGAGTTTAGCCTAACCTATGCTTTTACTTAGAGGGCTAACACCATGTGCTTTTAGCATCAAACTACACATTACATTCGACAGAAATGGTGTATAAGAGCTAAAAGTACTTCAGCATACTGTTGGGAACTGAAATCACATTTAGGGAAACCATACAGACATAAAGACAGCCTTTTCCATTGCTTTTAACAGGTAAAAATCCACTCGCGACTAGCATTAGCATAGCGCTAATGTTAGCATAACATTAGCATGTAGCGGACTCACCAAAGATGAGATTCAGGGTGAACACAGCAGAAGTCACCGCTTCACGGCCTCTCAAGCTCGTGCTCCCATCAACTTAGGATAATAAAGGTTGCAAATTAGCGTTTGGAGAGTGTTTAGATCCATTTATAGTATTCTATCTGAATTAGCTTACCAAGAAGAGGTGTCAACTTGAGGACAGATCGTCCTACAGTTCCTCTCCTTCCGCTCGCAGATCGTGAAAAGAACGATTTCCAGCATAGCGTCTCAGCTCTTTGCTTGGAAGGCGGGGCTAATATTACTCTTAACGAATAGAAAGACCCAGATCACCCAACGTGACCATGAACCGGAAATTCAAAAGTTGGATGACGAGGATCGCACTTCCTCTTCCCCAAGAGAATCGGTTTTCAAAATAAAATCACACAATTGTATTAATACAATTTACATCTGTGAAAAAGGGTCATTTTCTTAGCTGGGTTACATCTGGGTTACACTAAGACGGAGTAAGGCAACCATTCCGGAGTACTGCAGCATAACCGTTTGCCAACTAGACCAAGATGTCAAGATCAGTGTCAGGTCTGTGGAAAAAAAAATCATCTATGGCCATTTGCATATGTGGATATTTTCTGCACGTTGAATCCCCTGGTTGCTCACACTTTGCAGGCAGCAACGAGTCACATGCTCCCAGGCTCTTTTGGTCATGTGCCAAGAAAATGAGAAGGACTTCTCCGACAGACTAATCAAAGCAGGATGAAACATGGATCCATCACTATGATCTGGAGTCTAAAGCCCAGTAGAAGTGATAGAAGCATTATGATTCACCAACACTGAAGAAGGCACGTATCCGACCTTTAGCGGGTAAGGTCATGCTCACAGTCTTTCGGTACCAGTATGAAATACTGATCATGAATTTCCTGGCAATGGGTACCACAATTAAATTAAATTAAATCACCCTTATTGTCATTCAACAGTACAACCAATCATGTACAGGAGAACGAGATTGTGCTTTACCTATCTCTAGTGTAAATCACACACACCCCAAGTGCAGAATCAGAGGGCCGTTGCCATGCAAGGCGCCGCCACAGAGTTCCCTCCTCCATTCCATTTTTATTGCTGAGCACCAAGCTGGATGGCAGGAAGTTCCACTTTTATATGGTCTTCGGCATGACCCGGCCGGGATTTGAACCCCTCTGCCTCCCGGGTGTGGGGCGGATGCTCTACCAACTGAGCCACCACTCCATGCTTTACTGCTGCAGAAATGGGGAAGTCCATCAAAACAGAGAGGTGTGATATGCTGGCCAAAGGTGTCCACCTCCTGCAAGGCAATGCCAAGGTTCACAACTCCCATGTTGCCCAGTCGGAAGCACAGACCTGTGCCTATGAAAATCCTTCCTCACCCAACCTCACACCATCTGAGTTCCACTTCTTTCCAACCATGAAGTCATTTTTGAAGGGCAAGTACTTCTAACAGGATGAATTGCTGATTTCCGAGGTCAAGTTGTGGTGTCTGACGCAACCTGCAGACTACTACAGGTGCGGTCTCACACCTGCATAAAGCAATGGGAGAAATGTGTGACCCTTTTTTGGCACCTACAGTCATGAAAAAATTAGGACAACCCATTAAATATTCAGTTCTTTATTAAGAAATGTTCACATGTCTATGTCTAACCTTTTTTTTGATTTTACTTGCATTTTTTAACATTTATTTTAGCCATTGTAAGTGGGAATGAATGTGGGGATGTCCTAAAAAAGATGGGGGGTGTCCTAATTTATTCCTCACTATTTGTTTAGAATTACATTTTACAGAAAATTTGAAAAAAAGTCTTTAATTAATTTTTAATTGTTTAGTTGTATTACGTGAATCTCCCAGTATTTTTAACATTGATATTAAATATCTATATGTCCAAACATGTAAAAAACAAACAAACCACAGGCTTATACAGGGTGTCCTAATTTTTTCACATGACTGTATGTAGAGAAAGACATAACTGTGCCAAGTCTGGTTCCTCTCAGTCCGTGGGAAATGAGTCACAGGAAGTCTTCAATGAACAGACGGCAAAGAAACACAAACGTCAAAAACTGTACAAAGACTACAGTCTCACTCCGAGAATGTAATATATCACAGCCCAGTGAGAAGTATACTTTCTGGTGTCACAATGCTGTGCACTGGGCTGAAAGATACCACATAAAAATATATATATGGGGTTACAGCCAGGGAGGAAATTAGCATGGGGAAAGGAAAATCATCAAGCTACCATAGACGTACAGTTTTTCAACTTCCTACATTAATAGTGTTGTCACACTCTATAGTTGTACGAGGTGATAACACACTTTGGCACTCTTTTTTTAATGCAAAAGAAGAAGAAACCATAAAGAGTAAGACAATGTAGCATCCTAGCCAGTCATCATCATCATCCGTATTTATTTTTGACAGGACACAATTAGCCCCTCAGTTGGGGTGGGTCCTGCTTGACTGCACTTCTCAGAGTCCCACTCCAGTGGTTCCTGTCCACTGGTTCAACCTGGGCCAGTTGTAGTTTGACCCAGTCCATACGGACACCCTCCAGCCATGTCTTCTTCGGTCTTCCTCTTCCTTGACCTCTGCTGCTCCCAGGATCGACATCCATGACCTTCTTAATCCAGCCGACACGCCTCTCCACATGGCCGAACCAATGCAAATGGCGCATTGGTTTTGAAACCAAAATGCAGTGTGATATTGTGGGTGGAAGGAGAGCAGGCGATGTCAGAGGACTTGTGCAAGAGGATACAACACACATCACAAGCCAAGAGATAAGAAGAAATGTTCTAATTAGAAATACGGCTGACAGTGGGGAGGTACTGTATGTGACTGGCTAGTTTGTTCAAGCTCCGAATTTGATGCCAAAAAATGCTTCACTTTCTGGTTAATAAACTTCACCACAGAGGGGGTGCTGTGGTTTCTGATAATGTGCAGAGTGTGTATCAGGCAGACAGAATCAAAAATGGATAATTATCCAAGGAAGAACCATTTTTATAGGAAATATAGTTTTGTTTTTTCCCCACTCTCTTTTTCAAAACAAGCAAAGCATACACATAAAAACATGAGTGGTGGGAATATTTTAGAATCTGCCAGCTTCTGTGATTGATGAGGGGAAGAAGTTAATTTTGAGCAATGGTTACAGTATGGGGGGGGGGGGGTTTCAGCTGTAAAGTGACATGTTTAACGTAAACCCCACCACCTGTTCCTAATCCTAACTGATCAGCTTTACTGCTTAAACCTAATATGTTTCTTTAATGAGTACACAAAATGCCACAGTGGAAGTGAAACTTCAAAAAGAACCTTGCAAATCAAAAAGTGAACAAATAAGACGGGGGCCAAACTAGCATCCTCGTCTGTGGGGAATAGCTGCTTTAACAAGAAACAGCTCAAGACCATTTCTTTGCTTAGTTAATAGTGGGTCGTCAGCTGTCAGTGTTTACAGGGGTAGCTGTAACTCAATAGCAATATATTACACCCCCGAAATGAGAGCTCAGTGCGCAGGCTTTGCAGCTCTTTAAAACAGGACAGTTTTTTTCTAACAGTACTACACTGACATGTACTAAAAGAAGAAACAAACAATGCCAACACCAGGCATGTGAGGTTATTACGATACTAAAACTGAAGAATACTTTTGACAGAATAACAGTCCCTGCTGTGATTACCACATTAACTGAGAGCACACCTCAGACGTTTCGCTGAGCACCCCTATTTTCTCTTTACCTGCTCTCTTATTTTTCCCCTCCGTTCCTATGTCAATGCACACACAGGCAACTAGCAGAAGGTGGTAAAGTGGTAAAGAGACTGTGGGTGAGGTAGGCAGCATCGTGATCTGAGATGATGAAACAAAACAGCCTGGCTGCTTCCATCTCTTCTCTCGCTGGCAGTTGTGGAAAAGCCGCAGAGCATTTCAGGTAGGAGGGAGACACAGGTATTAGATTTACTGTATGTCAGCTCCAATAGAGTTCAGCACAAAGGAGACCAAACACTGCAACAGGAATTTGTGTCTTGTCCTGAACAACGAGAACAGAAGTGAAGGGCGGATTTCAGTCTCGGCTGTGAGAAGAACGGGTGGTGGGGCGAGCTAAACTTGGGGATGTTTATTTTACAACTTGGCGAGCGCTTTGAGTTCACGGAACAAAGACGTGTGGTTCTGTTCTTTTGTGCTCGCAGTTCACACAGCCTTTGGCCTCGGTCTTCTCATGTCCCCAGTTGTGACTGATGTGAGCCAGTCAAGGCATATAATTCAGATTGCAACAAGAAAGTAGTCCACCCCACTGGGCTCTCTGCATCTCTCTCTCTCTCTCTCTCTCTCTCTCTCTCTCTCTCACACACACACACACACACACACACACACACACACACACACACACACACACACACACACACAGAGTGAATCCTGTATGATTGCTGCTACATTTCTAATTATTCTGATCATAAAGAAATACCTTTCAAGATGCTTCTGTTTCAGACTCGGAGCCTGATTAAAGAATGCATGATACTTCAGTGAAAAGACTGTATTATTTATTCATTGCAAACAGTGGAATTTGGGTGTGTTACTTTGAAAAATGTTCAAAACTGGCAGCCTGTAATAAAAGCACTGAGAGAAATTCCAACTCATTAACATTTAATCACAAAATTCTCTTTCGTATGAAATACCCAATATAGGCTGTCAGAATCAATCAGGTGTCCAGAAAAAGGGAGATGACATGCCAAAAGGATGGGGAATATGTCAATAGTGGCACTTGCCGTTTCTTCTTGCTGTCAAATTGCCAGTGCTGCCTTTAAGTTGAGGTGGTTAGGAAGTGTGGCGCCATTGCGCTGCTTTTACACACTCCGGGAGATAAGGAAGAAAAAAGTGGCTTCAATTGCGGAACCTTTGTATGACAGGAGTCAGCAGTGGAGGCTGTATCCTCTTTTTCTGTGTGGGAGCGGTGTTCAAAGCCAAGGCTGGTGGGTTTAGGGCAACCGGGGATGCAGAGGAACTCTTCACTCATAATTTTATAATTGGCCTGCTGTCCTGGGGATGCATGCCAGTACTCTTGTCTGCACCTTCAACTCAACCCTTTGAAAGCTCGAGGTTGGCCCTCATGTGAAGATGTGTTGTAAGGATACTGAGCAGAGATCAGTAGTGAGGATGATACACATCCCATGGCGCTCTAGGAGTGGGGCACACATCCTAAGCTCAGAGAACTACATTTAAAGTTTGGATGCAAGGTTAAAATATGACAAGTGTGAAATGTGAAGAAACAAGAAAAAGTTCTATTTGTTGCTTCATTTAAATTCTCCTCTTTGTAGGATTCCCTTAAGAATAAAAAAAAATGCATTGAGCTAAAAAACAAACAAAAAATAAAATAAACAACAAAAAATATAAAACAATAAAAAAAATTAAAAATATAAAATATAAAACAAAAACAAAGCTGAGGGCTTTGTTTTGTTCAGAGGATAAATATTCCACACTTGTTTGTATCCTGTGACTTATGCTCAGGATCTCAAAACACAAATACAGTATGCCTATGTACTTCTATCTGTCTGCTGGATAATTTTAAGTAAAAATGTCAAGTAAGCTTTTCAAAGTTGCAACACCAGCACTAAACATCCACCATGTTGTCCTCTAGTCACATGAATCTCAATATCTCCTCAAAAAAAAAAAAAACCCATGAAAATAATTAAAAGGATTAATAAGTAAACTTTTGTAAAATAGCTGCAAAAATGCTAAAAAGGTATTTACTCATAATACTCAAAGATTTGCAAAAATATGTTTAATTTTTCTGAAGTTGTTCAGTAAAACGAGTGCAAAAATAGCGGTTACTCTCAGGACTGCTTCTCCCTCAGCATATGCACTGAGCGTAGGCCCTCGTGGGGGACGCAGTGTTGGGGGAAGCAGCAGCGACTAGCGAGACCCCCGGCTATACTCACACACGCCAAGTCAAATCGGCTGAGTGAGTACGGGCAGGGGAGAGGTTGCAGGCCTGTCACCTGATACCCCACACACTGCTGCAATTATTAACGCTCAGCAGCTGACCAATCGCTGCTCAGTGAACGGCCCTGCTGCAGGTGAAGTGATAGAAAAAGGAAAAAAAAAAACTACAGAAAAGAATGCTCAAGCTTTACTCAGAGGTGTGCGTGCTATCTAAGTAAATGTCAAAATTTGGCTGGTTTTTCATGGTGTGATATGATAGAAATCCAGTGCGATTTTCAGCAGCAGACATGAACCATACCTCTGTGGTGGCTGGTGATCCTTGAAACAGGGGAAGCAGTTTGACTCTGTCCATCCATCCATCCCTTCCTCCCTCCCTCCATCCATGCTAAAAGTGTCATGGTGCGGTCCTGGCGGATCACTAATGAGATGCTATAGGCAACCAGTGAGTTTGTGTATTTATTAAAGGACTGATACAATGTACAAAATAATGAGCCACGTGGGGCAAAACACAAATAAAGACTAAGACTAGGACACACCAACGATAAACTGAGAACTGAGACTGATGGGAGACAAGGATACAACACTTACATGCGAATAGCGAGGGTGGAACCTAACGCTGAAAGGAACAGGCTTCGGACGTAGGGAACCCAGTCTGGTTAAGGTGAGGTCGCAGCCCCGAGTGACAGAAGCAGCTCCCTTAAATAGGGCAAGATAATTAATCAGCTGATGAGGCATCATCAGCTGAATCAAATCAACGTCAGCTGTCACTGCTGAGCTCGGCTCTGACAGCCGGAAGCCCTGCAGAGACGCTGTCAAAATAAGAGCTCAGAGAGCCCTCAAGGAATTAATAAAGAATGGGGAGAAAATACTGCATGACCCGAGCACGGATGAGATCGGCGCTCAGACCATGACAGTACTCCCCCCTGAAGGAACGCACTCTGGGCGTAAACGTAACATCCAAGCCTCCCTCCCCCACCAAAAGGCAAGAAGGCCCACCCAGGGCGGGGGAGGGGGGGGCCAGAAGGGCTAGAACCAGAAATCACTGTAACAAAGGGAAAAAAAACCCCAAAAGAGGGCAACAATGATAATCAAAATGACGAGATAAACACCCAGAAAAACAAGGCAGAACATGATACAACAATCCTTAAACAAAGCTGAAAACAAAAAGAATACCACATTCTGACTAATGAACAAAAATACAGGTACGTACACCGTACCCTAAAACACACTGAGCAGCAAATATTGTCCATATTACAAATAGGTAAAGACAACAAAAAAAAAAACGTTTCTCAGACTACCGAGGGAACAAGAAAACTGAAATACAGGCACATAATAACCAGTAACCCAATACTATCAGGGGGAAAAAAAAAATCACGCTACAGAGCGGCAAACGATACACAGTTCAATAAAGGTCAGATGAAAAAAAAAACAAACACCAAAGCATCCCCAAAGATTACAGAGGAGAGCAAAAAACAGGGATGACAGAGTGGCGATAAATACAGTTCAATATAGTTCAAATGGCAAAGAAAACACAGGAGCATCCCTAATATTATAAAGGAGAGCAAAAATACAGGGATGACGGCAGGCAGAGCACAATGAACAACAAGAACAGACAATTCGGGAGGTCTACCTGCATCCAGCGTCCAAATCGCTAATGGGGAAAGAAGAATGAGTTTGGGCGGACTACCCCAGTCCCAGACCCAGAGAAACAGCACCTCTGGCGGCCGGACCAGGTCGCCGAACGAAAAGTCCAGTTTGTCGGGTGGCCGACCCAGAACGCCAAACCGGCGAAGCAGTTTCCCAGGCGGCTGACCCGCGTCATCAGGCCACCAGGACCGCAGGGGAGAACTCAGAGACGGTCTCCCTATTGCGAGGAATAGCGAGGAAGAGCCGAGCCGATTACGGGGAATCCCCGCGGCACCCGATGGAGGGAAAAAGGAAACGGAGAAAAGAGGGACCAGTCCGGCGTCAATCGGCGGAGGATCTGCAGCTCCTTCTCTGAACTCCACATGGACTGGTGCTGCGCTCTCGTTGGATCCCAAGCGGGACCGTGCTGCACCCACGACGGACCCCAATTGGGCCAGAACAGCGTCCACGACGGACCCCGATTGGGTCCGCGTTGCACCCACATTGGACCCTGATTGGGACAATGCTGCACCCACGACGGACCCCGACCGGGCCGGAGCAGCACCAGGAGCAACCTCCAAACCCGAACTCGGAACCTCCAGAACAGCGACCGGAGCCGACTCATCACCGGTGACCCTGGGAGAAGGCTCAGGAGAAGAAAGAGAACCAGGATCAGGACAACCGGTAGCGGCAGAGCCCGGCGAAACAAGCTTGGATGCAGCTGATGGCTGCACCCGACTCGTCTCCCCGAGAGACAAGCAAAAATGCTCCAGAATAGAAAGGAGAAAGACAAAATAGAGCACTTGCTTGGTCTCGGGTTCCACCGCCGTCCAGGACTTCGGCGATCCAGGTTCGGCAAGTTGAAGGTCCACTTCTGGCTCCCACTCAACTGCGGCGGACTCTGCAGCTGGCATGATGGTGTCCTGAGTCTGGGGATTCCCTGACGCTGACGTCCACGCCGAAAACCCTCACGGCATGGTGGCAGGAGATCCTTGACCTGCTGGGTCGAACCACTCCTCCTTGGAGACCCGGGGACGTTTAGTCGTTGACACAGGCTCCAGTTGGTAGTCCGCCCTTCTCCTCTGCCCGTGACGTGGCTGGGGGGCTGGAACCAGGCTCTCCGGGGCCGCAGGCTCCCTCCTTGTCCGGCGGTGTAGTTCTGACCATGGGGAACGCTCAGGGGAAGGAGACACAGAAGTAGCAGGGTCACAATTAATAACTGCAGCAGGTGGAGGAAGCTCGGGGGACTGAGAACCCTGGACTTCACCCCCAGGAATCGAACAAGGCAATTTACCCAGTGGAGGAAAAGAATGAAAAGCCACTTGCCTGATCCGCTGAGGGCCAATGGAAGATGCTGCGGTGGGCTTAATTTTCTCCCTTCCCCTTTGGATGGTGATGGAGGGCCCCCCAGGAAGACGAGGAGGAGCCACTCGCACCAGATCGATGACGGGCACAGCTGGAGCAGGACTCGTGGCGTTCTCAGCAGCTGGAGAGAGCGTCGAGGAGGTGGGAGGAACAGCCGAGGCAGGCCGGGGATGAGGCACATGCAACCTGGAGGCGGCGGCGGCTGTCTTACCCCTCTGACGAGACGCAGAAGCTACAGCTGGCTGGGAGACAGAGTTCGTGCGGCTACCCGGAACTGGGTCTGGACGGGGTTCCCGCTGAGGATTCACGGAGGCAATCCAGGCTGACGTCTTTCTCTGCTGGGGATGACCCCTGGGTGGTGCAAACTCCTGGACTGGACGGGGGACAGGAATGGGATCCCGAGATGAGGAGCGAGGATGTCTCCTCTTCGGCTTCCTGCCGGAGTTTCCCTTCAGCCTACGGAACTTCTCCCAGAAAGCAGAGATGTCCGCCATCCTCGCCGTGATTTCAGGGTGGTCAGCGTAGCGAGGATGGCGGTTAATAGTTGCCTCAGCGAGGTCCAGGTACCAGCGTGAGGCACTGGGGACGGTGTGATAGCGAGCACTGGAAATGATCCCGTCGATCTCAATAAGGGCCATCACCAGCTCGTAGCCCAGGCTCATGGTGTAGCCCTTGCGTGGCGACGCCATCTCCCAGCACACTGGTACACGGAAAGGGGAAAACTACAAGCCCAAATTAAGCAAACTCATGGTCACCAGCATCTCGTTTTGGCTGCGACCTACTGTCATGGTGCGGTCCTGTTGTACCACTAATGAAACGCTATAGGCAACCAGTGAGTTTGTGTATTTATTAAAGGACTGATACAATGTACAAAATAATGAGCCACGTGGGGCAAAACACAAATAAAGACTAAGACTAGGACACACCAACGATAAACCGGGAACTAGGAAGACTGATAGAAGACAAGGATACAACACTTACATGCGAATAGCGAGGGCGGAACCTAACGCTGAAAGGAACTGGCTTCGGACGTAGGGAACCCAATCTGGCTAAGGTGAGGTCGCAGCCCCGAGTGACAGAAGCAGCTCCCTTAAATAGGGCAAGACAATTAATCAGCTGATGAGGCGTCATCAGCTGAATCAAATCAACATCAGCTGTCACTACTGAGCTCGGCTCTGACAGCCGGAAGCCCCGCAGAGACGCTGTCAAAATAAGAGCTCAGAGAGCCCTCAAGGAATTAATAAAGAATAGGGAGAAAATACTGCATGACCCAAGCACGGATGAGATCGGCGCTCAGACCATGACAAAAAGTGTTAAAACTAACTGATAGGTTATTGCTCCCTCCTGCTGCAACTCTTTTCTTCTTGGAAAGACCATCACAAGCTATTTGAAGTTGCTTTTAAAAGGTAAGCATTATTTGTTTTAAAAAATGTTTGCCGAGTTGTTTTGTAACTCATTTGTTTTAGATGTATTTATTCTTTTTAAGTTGAATTTTTTTTAAGGAAAACATTTTTGTTGAAATTATTTAGCTGTTAATGTGTTTTGTGAGACATACTCATAACAAAATTTGAGTTAGGGATTCAGTTTGAGCAGACGCAGTCCTGATTCTTCTCAAACCACAAAACTTGAAATACAACATCATTAGACATTAGGGGAACATATAGGCTCCACAGTGTTTGTACTTTTATAAATAATGTTTTAATTTTCATGCCATCCATGTACTGTGACACAATGATTACCAACACAACTTTATAGGGAGTCAATCTCTTATCAGACTTTGTGATTTACTCTCTGACTTTGTCATTTTTATTACACATCCCATTTATACACCAGTATTTCTATTGCTTTAAGTGCTCATTTGTGTCTTTTATGAAAATATCATTTTATTTTTATTCATTTGCTTCAGTTTTTTTTAATGGTCTTTATTATGCAATCAAAGAGAAACCGGAGTGGTGGCCTAGTGGTAGAGCATCCACCCCAACCAAAGGGAGGTCATGGTAAATAGTGTTCACTTATGTAGCACTTTTTCATCTCTGGATGACCAGAGCACTTTACAGATCCTGCTATCCATCTATTCACACACTGACGGCAGAGCTGCCATGCAAGGCGCTGGCCTGACCCACCAGGAGCAACTGGGGGTTCAGTGTCTTGCTCAAGGACACTTTGATTGCAGAGAGAGCAGGACTCGAACCGCTGACCCTCTGATCAGTAGTCAGCCACACTACACCTGCGCCACAGCCATTCAAAGACTGTTCCAAGACTATTAAGCAACTGAAGTCGAACATCAAGCAAGAATGAGAAAGAATTCCACCTACAGAGCTTCAACAATTAGTGTCCTCAGTTCTTACACAATTATTGAGTGTTGTTAAAAGGAAAGGTGATGTAACACAGTGGTAAACAGGCCCCTGTCCCAGCTTTTTTGGAATGTGATGCAGGCATCAAATTCAAAATGAGTGAATATTTACAAAAACACAATAAAGTTTATCAGTTTGAACATTAAATATCTTGTCTTTGTAGAGTACTATATTGACTATAGGTTAAAAAGGATTTTTTAAACAATTTAATTTTGTTTTTATTTACGTTTTACACAACATCCCAACTCCATTGGAATTGGGGCTGTAATTTTGATCTTAGTAACATTAAGACTATTATGTTTAATAATGTATTTATATTATGCCGTCGCATCACATCACAGCAATCTGCATTCATGAGTTACAGGGGCATGTTTACTACTGTGTTACATCACCTCCTTTTAACACTGAAGTGAGGGGACCAGCTGCCGTGACTAAGAGCACAAGATTGCACCAACATAAGCGAGATTTTGTTTGTCATACAGTTTCACACTGTGGTAAATGTTACAGAGAGGTGAAAGTTAGACTGCGGGCAGTGGCAGTTTAGCACATGGACTCGACTTGTGTTGAATAGAGTTTGATGTGTTGCTCAAATAAGCAAGAGTCAAACTATGCCCAAAAAGGTCATCTTTTAGATGGAACCAGATGTTGCTCCAAAAGTTGTACATATTATTAAGGATAATTGGGGCTTTCACAGATGTGCAAGTTACCTATTCTATTTAAAATAGTACACACTCATACCATAACAGGTGCTAGATTTTTAATGTGCACCAATATCAAATAGAGTGGTGGTTTCAGAACATCGAAAAACAGTTTTTGAGGTCTGCCCACCTAAATGAGCTTAGGTCCAGAAAACCTGGCTGCATTTCTGTCTTTGCAGAGTAAAGTTTCAATATTTCTGGATGGAGCCAAACTGTTCTCACTGACACGCTACATTTATGATGTTAGAAAAAATTATACCAGACTTTTTAAAATACATGTAAACATCTTAGTCTAACTGGAATCACTCTAAATCTAATTTCTCAAAGTCAGACTAACACAGGTAAACAGGAATTGATACATGTATCAGCCACAATCTTGGAGAAACCCGTCAATAAGCCTTGGATGATGGTGTACCGCTAATCTCAAAGATTCTAAGCAAGTGGAACAATTCAGGCAGGACACACTCAATGGCCTGAAGAAAACTGACAGCACTGCACTCCCCTGTAAACACGAAGCTGTGTTGCTTCCTGTTTGGCCTGATATCACACCTCACATGGCCAATAACAATCTATGAGGTCACACTCTTTCATGCAAAATGGCTAGAGACGTTGGTGAGTGCACAGAAGAGAAAGTGGCTCAGGCTGCCAAGATGCCTCAGCGGCATAGGACTGTATGGGAATGGAGCCCTCTCCCTGCAAACATCAAGTCTTGTGGAGGATTTCAAGCGCACCAAAGCAAGACTGGAGATGACATCGTAGGGCACATCCAACATGGCAGAGGAGGATTTGGCCTGGGAACAGCAAGACCAACGTGGCAAAAGGCTATACCCTTGGAACATCGGCATCTGGTGGTGGAGGAGATGCATCATTAGGTGGAAGTAACCAGATGTGCCAAAGCAATCTCCCAAGCCCAACAAGGCTGCTGGATGAGGTGGGAAGGCACTGAGTGGCATAAAATCAAATGGTCTGTGCTATGGAATATGGAAACAAACAGGATGAGTTTTATCATTTGAGCAACATATGATGTGCTGCCCTCTCCAGCAAATCTACATCTTTGGCTCGGAGAGGATCCTACATGTCATCTGTGCGCAGCTCTGGAAACCTTTAAACATATCCTGGTGGGTTCCAAAGCAGTCTTACACAAGGAAGATGCACTTGGCACCATAACCAAGTACTCAGGACCCTGGTTTCAGAACTGGAGCACAAGAGAGTATCAATTAATCATAGCTCACCAGAACTGCATGACACCTTTCTGCAACAAAAAAAACCCCTTTCATCTGGGAAGGTGAGAAACACCATCCTAAGCCCTCACCTCTGGAAACAGAAATAATGCAGTTGGCTGGGGATTGCAAAAGGAGGGTTGACCTCAAAAACTCACCCTTCCACCTGAAACTGCAGTCACCATCCTGCACACAGATCTGGTGCTCTGGTCCAGTTCTTGCCAATATGTCTTGGATGTTGAACTAACCGTTCTTTGGGAGGATGCAACTGAGGAAACATATGACAGAAAGAAACTGCATTATGCAACCATTGCAACTGAAGCAGGGGACTGGGGCTGGAAAGAAAAGGTCAGCCCTGTGGAAGTGGGCTGCTGGGACTTTGTAGCCAGCTCCATGGTAAGGCTGCTGAAGGTGGTGGGCAAAAGACTGCAGGCCCAGTAAACACTAAACAAAAAACTCACCATTACAGCCGAAAAAAGCAGTCATTGCCTATGGCTGAAGCACAAGGAGGCAATGTGAGCTGCTAATTGACCTATGAGCATCATGCAACACATACTCAGGTCTGATCAACCTGTGGTGGGCCTGCCTCAGCTGAGGGCATCTTGTGGTAAAGCTGTCACACCTTGACGATTTGGGCAGCATATGCTGACGTTTAAAAAAATTGGCAAATACACTGGCGTACGTCTAATAAGTTAAGGGTAAGTTGTGCATAAGTTAAGAGCATGATGAAGCACACTGGTATACGTTGTAGCATGACAAAGTCGTCTAAAAATTTTGTGCATGCACAATCCAGCATATGGATCATACATCCCGCATACATGAGCCATGAGTTATATGTAAGTTATGTGATCGTTCACACACGTTACTTGTAAGTTACTCATAAGATGAAATATGTCGAGATAATGTCTAGCATACCCAAAACTTATTTCTAACCTATGAGTAACATGCTTTGAACCTAACTTACCAAATGGGTTTCTAACTTACAGGTGCCGTATAATGGTGTATTGGCAGTGTTGGTTCACAGGAGGAAACCGTCAAGACTATGGTGAGCAGATGTCCAGGTCAAACTGGTCTTGTTCTTCTATTCAGACAAAGTAAAGAGATATTTCATACCTTGTATGTTTCGACTGTCATCTGATGTTTGTGCCGTGTCACCTCAACTGTTTTATCCTTTCCATAGGTGTGACCGACCTGACAGATTTGATAGCTCTGCCAGGTCAGTCACGCCCCCCACCGTACGATGGTCTTAGGAGGAGAGAATCATCTCAGTTGAACCGAGACTGACTTTTTTATTAACTTTTTTATGTGCCTGTGAGTGAGATGATGAAGCCTTCATGCTCTCGCACATCTAGGATTCATGGCTCAGGAGGCAACGGCATTTTAGCATGACCGCACCTGTGGTGTTCCGAGCGCGGATTAGCTCCACACTCATGTCACTCAGTATTTTCCCTTTTTTCCTCTGTAGTCGAGCCGGCCCTGTCACAGCTGATCTTGATTCTGTGATTATGTTTTCTCTTCACCTGTTTGGCCCTTAGCTTTTGTGTGTTAGTATTTAAGGGAGCAGCTGAGGCTCACTCCTCGCTGTGAAGTCGTCATCGTCGTCGTTCCAGGCTGGGATCCCTATCCCCGGTTCCAGTAGTCTTTCTTCAGCGTGGGTCTGGACCTCGCTTCGTGTATTTGTAAGTGTTCATTCTACAGCGTTAGGTTTCGCCCTTGCTCTCTGTACGCAAGTGTTTAATGTCTCTTTTTTTCTCTCCCTAGTTCACCCTCCGGGGCCGCATGTATAGATATTTGTATTTTGCCCCACGAGGCTTGTTATTTTGTCACTCTCCTTTAATAAATATACACAAACTCTCTGTTGGCACCTGGCGCCTCATTAATACCCTGAAAGGGGCGAACATGACAGTAGGTCACAGCCAAATGAGGTGCCAGCCACAGTGAGTTTTGTTGGACTCTGTTTTTCTCTTTTACAAGGTGCCTGCATTTTTTTTCCCAGAAGGAGGTTATGGCATCACTTTGGAGCCTCCTATGTAGCACTCGCCAACGCTCCCCCGAAGACGTTGTACGGTACCTGGGCCTCGCGATGGCAGCTAAATGCCATCCTCACCTTGCTGACCACGTCGAGGGCAGTGAGAGGATGGTTGAGGGATTGACGCTTCTCCAGAGGAACCGGGAGTGGGATAAGGAACCCTCCAGGAAGCCTAGTTCGGCGCCGTTGGGAAGGCACTCCCGTGGCCCGATTCAAGCGACTCCTCACCAGGCTCCTGCTCCAGCCCCCGCTTCACTGCCTAATAAACACCGCCCCCTGGCACAGAACTCTACTCCTCCCCGTGACACAGCTGTACCTAAGCGGGTGGAGGAGAATAACAGGGTGAAAGCGCCACGGAGCTCCCGCCATTACCCAGCCACGGACGGCCAGAAGAATTTCTCCATCTCCCAGCCAGCAACTTGTTCTACGCCATTGCAGAGAGGAAAATCAGCAGCTGCAGCCCGTGGGTTTCCCTCGTCGGCTGTTTCGCCAGCCTCCTGTTCCCGGGTCTTCACAGCTGTTACTCTGTCCTCCATGACGTCATCCTTCACTGCTGAGAGCCCAGCTGTTTTTTCCCTGGCCCCACCTGTGACCGTGACTGTGGGAGCAGCTCCTCTCGATCCACCAGAGGGGTGCACATCCTCCACAGTCACAGAGAGGGAGAGATCTGAGCCCACTGCAGCAGTCACCATCATTCCCCGGGGAAGCAGGCAAGTGTTTTTTCATTCTAATTCTCATTTTGATGAATTATCTTGTCTGATTCCTGGAGGTGGAGCTCAGGTTTTTCAGTCCACTGAGCTTCCACCACTTGCTACAGCCATTAAAATTAATCCTGCTACCCCTGTGTCTCCTCCTATTCTCTTCGAGCGTTCCCCGGTCCCAGGATTAGACCGCCGGATGGAAGAGGAACCTGCGGCTCTGGAGAACATGGCTCCAGCCCCACAGCTATGCCATGGGCAGAGGAGGAGGGCTGTTTGCCGTTTGGAGCCTGTGCCGACAACTAAGTGTCCCCGGGTCTCTGCGGAGCAGCATTCAGCCCCTGCAGGCAACAGATCTCCTGCCACCACGCCGAGTGAGCCAGCGGCGTGGGTTTCAGCGCCAGGGAGTCCGTGGACTGTTGTGACCATCATGCCTCTGCAGCCGAGTGGGAGCCTGGAATCGACCTTCTGATCGCTGAGCCTGGATCGTCGGAGTCCTGGACGGCGGTAGAGCTCGAGATTAGGCAAGTCCTCTATTTTGTCTTCCTGTTTTCTGTATTAGAGCAATCGTGCCTGTCTCTTGGGGAAGAGAGCCGGGTGCAGCTGGCCGCTGCATCCGAGCTCATCTCACCGGGCTCTGCCGCTGCCAGTGACCCTGACCCCTGTTTTCCTTGCTTTCCCGAGCCTTCTTCCAGGGTCACCGGAGAGGAGTCAGCTCCACCCGATGTCGCCAAGGCTCCAGGTTCGCTTCTGGAGGTCATCCCAGGTGCAACCTCAGCCTGGTCGGGGTCCACCGTGGGTGCTGCACTGGCCCAGTTCGAGGACGGTGAGACAGCTGCAGATCCTCCACTGCTAGACACCGGGCTGGTTCCCTTTTCTCCCCCCTTTTCCCCTTATTCTCCACCACCAGACGCCGCTGGGGTCCCTCTCATCCGGTCCGGTTTCCTCTTATTGAGCCTCTCGGTTGGGAAGCCGCCTCCAAGCTCACCCCTCCGGCCCTGGTGGCCCAAGGACGTAGGTCGGCCGCCTGAAGGACTGTCTCACCGGTTCTGCAACCTGGGTTGGCCACCTGAAGGGCTGTTTTGCCAGTTCGGAGACTTCGGTAGGCTGCCTGAATGGTTCTCCTTGGGTTGGAGTATAGATGCTGGTAGGCCACCAGAACTATTTTTTGCCTTACCTGCCGGTTTCCCCCACACTAGTGCATTGCATTAAAGTCTGAGCGGTCTTTTTGCATTGCATTAAAGTCTTTTCCACTCTGAGGCCCTGGGGTTGAACATGAGGATGGCTTTTGTCGGGTGTTCTGGTGGGAGGTAGAGGACATAGCCAAACCAGTGGATACGCCGCTGTGTAATAAGGTGGGATGCTGTAGGCTGATGTGTGCGGGTTCAGAGTGTGTCATTTGATGTGTACTAGGGCCACCTGATGTTCTTGATGGTTCTGAGGGCCCGACTATCAAACCCATCCACTTCCGAGATCAAAGTCTTATTCGGTGGCCATGTCTTTGACCCATAGAGTAGGATGGAGAGGACTGATGCATTATACATGTGGAGCTTCATCTTTCGGGAGATTGAACAATGGCACCAGAGAGGTTTCCATAGTGCCTGCAGGGCTGATGCAACAAGGCCACATCTGCGTTTGATCTCTGGTTTCATGTTCCCATTGCTGGTCACTGTGGAGCCCAGGCACACAAACAAATTGACAAACTTGACAGCATCATTCCCGAGCTGTAACAGGGGTGGGTCCAGTCCGTTGCTGACATGCATTAGCTTAGTCTTCGTCCAGTTCACCTGAAGGCCCAACTTTGCTGCCTCTTCATGGTAGACAACTAGAGAATCTCTCAGCTGACTGTAGGATGGGCTGACCAGGATGGTATCGTCAGCATATTCAAGATCACCCAGATGTTAGTTCAATTCAATTCAATTCAACTTTATTTATATAGCGCCATTTCACAACAACAGTCATCTCATAGCACTTTCAACTGTAGGGGGAACCCCCACAGTTGCAGAAAGACCCCAGCAATCGGGCGATCCCCTGTGAGCAAGCACTTGGCGATGGTGGAGAGGAAAATCTCCCTTTTAACGGGAAGAAACCTCCAGCAGAACCCGGCTCAGGGAGGGGCAGTCATCTGCTGCGACTGGCTGGGGGGTGAGGGGACAGAAAAGATGAAAAGAACAGACATGTAGAGAGCAAACAGCATGATGGGGACTCAGTCTATGGGAGAGAACAAACAGATGTTAATGACGAGCAAAAAAAAAAAAAAAAAAAATCTCATTGAGAGTGAAGAAAAGAGTGAAGTCCAGTGCAATTATTGGAGGTCCCCTGGCTGTCTAAACCTATTAGCAGTATAACTAAGGGAGGGTTCAGAAACACATGATCCCTCCCTAATTGTAGGCTATATCAAAAAGGAAGGTTTTAACCCTATTCTGAAAAACAGAGATTGAGTCTGACTCCCGAATCCAGATTGGCAGCTGGTTCCACAAGAGAGGAGCTTGATAACTGAAGGCTCTGCCCCCCATTGTACTTTTGGAGATTCTAGGTATTACAAGTAATCCTGCATTTTGGGAGCATAGTGCTCTGTTAGGATAATAGGGTAGTATCAGATCTTTTAAATAAAAAGGGCCTGATTGTTTAGAGCTTTAAAAGTGAGAAGAAGGATTTTAAACTTAATTCTAAACTCTATGGGAAGCCAATGAAGGGAGGCCAGAACCGGAGAGATATGATCTCTCTTTCTAGTACCTGTTAAAACTCTTGCAGCAGCATTTTGGATCAACTGAAGACTTTTTAGAGATGTTTTAGGACAACCTGATAATAAAGAGTTACAATAATCTAATCTAGAGCTAACAAAAGCGTGGATCAGTTTCTCAGCATCACTCTGAGACAAGATGCTCCTAATCTTGGCAATATTACGCAAATGATAGAAGACAGTCTTTGAAACGAATTTAATATATGAATTGAAAAACAGATCTTGATCAAAAATAACTCCAAGGTTCCTCATAGAGCTATTAAGAGAAAGAGTAACTGCATTCAAACTAAAGGTTTGATGTGGAAAGGTATTTCTAAGGTTTTTTGGATCAACAAGAATGACTTCAGTCTTATCTGAATTTAATAGCAGGAAATTACAAGTCATCCAAGCTTTGATTTCCTTAAGACAGGGTTCTAACTTGGCTAATTGATTACTATCATCTGGCTTCATTGACAGGTATAATTGTGTGTCATCTGCATAACAATGAAAATGCATATAGTGCTTCCTAATAATGTTGCCTAACGGAAGTATATATAAACTAAAAAGAGTAGGGCCTAGCACAGATCCCTGTGGAACTCCATGACTGAGCTTTGAGTTGAAAGAAAACTCTTTATTGACATGAACAAACTGGAACCTATCAGATAAATAAGATCTAAATCACTGCAATGAAATTCCATTAAGTCCAACATAGTGTTCTAATCTATCATGCTATCTATCATGCTATCATGCTATCTAATCTAGCCCTTTTTTTTTGTTCCCGGTTCTGGTTCCGCCGGACCGGCGGCGCCACACGAGTTGGCTGCCTTTTGCAACTGCCTTTTTTTTTATCTTCCTTCTTCTTTCTACACCTTTCACTCTATATATATATCACGGACACACAGATCGCCCCAAAGGTCTCCCGAGTCGGCGGACGGAGCCACTGTTTACAGCAGGAGACGATACAGCAGGGAAGAGCTAGCTAGCACTCAACCGCCACCCGGTGCTAACGGAGAAACTCGACATACCGAGGAAATGTAGCGAAAACGACGCGGGTGCCGGGCTGGAGTTTAGGCGACGTGCAAGAAATATAAGACAGAATAATAAAGAGCGATGGCAAGAACCAAGCAGACCGCCCGTAAATCTACTGGAGGAAAAAGCCCCCCAGGAAGCAGCTAGCAACCAAGGCTGCTCGGAAAAAGCGCTCCGGCCACCGGCGGAGTGAAGAAGCCTCACCGTTACAGGCCCGGTACCGTGGCTCTGAGAGAGATACGTCGCTACCAGAAATCCACGGAGCTGCTCATCCGTAAGCTGCCCTTCCAGCGCCTGGTGAGGGAGATCGCTCAGGACTTCAAGACCGACCTGCGCTTCCAGAGCTCCGCCGTCATGGCTCTGCAGGAGGCCAGCGAGGCCTACCTGGTGGGTCTCTTCGTGGACACCAACCTGTGCGCCATCCACGCCAAGAGGGTCACCATCATGCCCAAAGACATCGAGCTGGCCCGCCGCATCCGCGGAGAGAGAGCTTAGACTTTCTGCTGCACATCCACCAACCACAATGCTCCGCACTGTGTGTCTATATACACTACCGTTCAAAAGTTTGGGGTCACTTAGAAAATTCCTTATTTTTGAAAGAAAAGCACTTTTTTTCAATGAAGATAACTTTAAACTAATAAGAAATACACTCTATACATTGCTAATGTGGTAAATGACTATTCTAGCTGCAAATGTCTGGTTTTTGGTGCAATATCTAGATAGGTGTATAGAGGCCCATTTCCAGCAACTATCACTCCAGTGTTCTAATGGTACAATGTGTTTGCTCATTGCATCAGAAGGCTAATGGATGATTAGAAAACCCTTGTGCAATCATGTTAGGTCTGCAATGCTGTAATTGCTGCAAATGGAGGATTCTTTGACGAATGCAAAGTTTGAAGGAAAAAATTATTATTTCAAATACAAATCATTATTTCTAACCTTGTCAATGTCTTGACTATATTTTGTATTCATTTTACAACTCATGGTGGTAAATAAGTGTGACTTTTCATGGAAAACACAAAATAATTGTCTGGGTGATCCCAAACTTTTGAACGGTAGTGTATATATATATATATATATATATATATATATATATACACACATACACACGGTAGTGTATATATATATACGTATATATATATATATATATATATATATATATAGCTTCAGCTGTGACATTTGCAGGTGTATCGGAGTGAAGTGGTTAACCAAAGGATTACAAAAGGCGTGTAAAAAGAAAAATTTATTACATAAAGCTTTCCTAAAGAAAAGGACAAAAGAAGCAGAGCAGCGGTATAAAACATACAAAAATAAGTTAACATATACACTACCGTTCAAAAGTTTGGGGTCACCCAGACAATTATTTTGTGTGACAGCAGGTTGATGCAGCAGTATCGTCGTCAAACACCGTCAGACATCGTGACAGATTCCTGGTGTGTTATCAACATTCATGTCAAGGTTCGTGTCTTTATTCATGTCCATGTTCTCGGTTAAGATCGTAAGTGGCTGGGTGTAGCCTTACGATCCCATGCATCCTGTATAGAGTGTTTTGCCCACAGCGGCTCATAGTTTTGTGTTCATGTCTTGTGTTCTCGTTAATTAAACATCAATGCAAAACTCACTGGCGACTTTTGCCGTCTTATGGTGGCCTGCGAGGGTCACCACGTGACAATATTAAGGAATCAGAATCAGAATCAGATTTATTGCCATTGTTCATGTAATACACAAACTAGGAATTTGTCTCGGTGCCATGCTGCAACATTAAAAACATAATGAGAAAAAGGGATAAACTAAAAAACTAAAGGACTAGAAACGTGCTATAAGTGTAGAAAAATAAGTAATAATAAGTAATAATAATAATAATACTAGTAATAATGAGTAGTACTAGTCAAGGCAGTTTTTAAAAAATTAGCATGTAGCAGATAATGGGAAGTACCACATAGTGCAGACAATAATGCAACAGAAAAACAGTGATGATTGACATGAGTCTGGTTGAGCTGCTGTACATAGTGCACGAGAGTCAAAAGTCACTTAGTGTTCAGCAGTCTGATAGCAGAGGGGAAAAAGCTGTTCATGTGCCGGGAGGTTTTAGTCCGAATGGACCGAAGCCTTCTACCTGAGGGGAGGGGGGCAAACAGCACGTGACCAGGATGTGAAGGATCGGCTATGATCCGGCCAGCACGCCTCCGGATCCTGGAGATGTACAGGTCCTGGAGAGATGGGAGCTTGCAGCCTATCACCTTCTCAGCAGTGTGCACGACGCGCTGCAGCCTTAGTCTGTCCCTGGCAGTGGCTCCTGCATACCACACAGTTATGGAGGAGGTGAGGATGGACTCGATGATGGCCGTGTAGAACTGCACTAACATCTTGGTGGGTAGCTTGAGCTTTCTCAGCTGCCGCAGAAAGAACATCCTCTGCTGGGCCTTTTTGATGAGGGAGCTGATGGTTGGCTCCCATTTGAGGTCCCGGGTGATGGTGGTGCCCAAGAAGCGGAAGGAATCTGCAGTGGTGATGGGAGAGCCTGTGATGGTGAGGGGGGGCAGGGGGGATGTGACTTTCCTGAAGTCCACAATCATCTCCGCTGTCTTCAGAGCATTCAGCTGCAGGTTGTTGTGGCTGCACCAGGACACCAGCTGGGCCACCTCTTCCCTGTAGGCGGACTCGTCGCCGTTGGAGATGAGCCTGATGAGGGTGGTGTCGTCCGCAAACTTAATCAGCTTAACAGACTGGTGGGAGGAGGTGCAGGAGTTGGTATAAAGGGAGAAGAGTAGGGGGGAAAGTACACAGCCCTGGGGTGATCCAATGCTGATGCTAACAGAGTCTGAGACAGACTTCCCCAGCCGCACATGCTGTCTCCGGTCCGTCAGGAAGTCGGTGATCCACCTGCAGAGGGAGTCAGGCACGTTGAGCAGGGACAGCTTGTCCTGGAGCAGATCGGGGCGGATGGTGTTGAATGCGGAGCTGAAGTCCACAAACAGAATCCTGGCGTAGGTCCCCGGGGAGTCCAGGTGCTGCAGGATGGAGTGGAGGGCCAGGTTGACTGCGTCGTCCACAGACCTGTTAGCACGGTAGGCAAACTGCAGCGGGTCTAGGAGGGGTGTGGTGATGGACTTGAGGTGAGACAGGACCAGGCGCTCAAAGGACTTCATGACTACAGAGGTGAGCGCTACAGGTCTGTAGTCGTTAAGTCCAGTAATCCGTGGCTTCTTGGGGACAGGGATGATGGTGGAGGATTTGAGGCAGGTCGGCACGTGACATTGCTTAAGGGAGGTGTTAAAAATGTCTGTGAAGACAGGAGCCAGCTCTTTCGCACAGTGTCTCAGGGTGGAGGGAGACACACCGTCCGGCCCGGGGGCCTTGCGCGGGTTCAGTCTGGAGAACTGTCTGTGCACGTCCTGCTCACTGATGACAAGGGGAGGGGGGGAGGAGGAGGAGGAGGAGGGGGGAACCGCTTTTGATGAATTAGGGGCTGAGGAGGCAGTGGAGCTGGGTGGAGTGGGTGAGTTAGACACAGCTGACGAGGTGTCAAAACGGGCGTAATGTTGGGACAGTCTTTGACAAAGGGCTTTGTCATCCTGACCTTTAGAAGCCTGAGGCCGATAGTTGGTGATTTGCCTCAGTCCTCTCCACACAGAAGCCGAGTCATTAGCAGTGAACTGCTGCTGGAGTTTCTCAGAATACACAGATTTAGCTTTCCTCAGCTCTCTGTTAAACCGATATTTGACCTCTCTGTAGCAGTCCCTGTCTCCACTTTTCAACGCTGCTTCCTTCTCCTTCCTGATCCGTCTGAGCTTAGCTGTGAACCAGGGCTTGTCATTAGAATATCTTACCCTGGTGCGCGATGGGAGGATGTCCTCCTCACAGAAGTTGATATACGAGTTCACAGTGTCTGTGTACTCATTAAGATCATGTGTGGCTCTTTTAAACATGCCCCAGTCAGTTATTTCCATGCATGTGTTCAGTTTCTCTCCAGCTTCACTGGTCAATTTCTTTGTGGTGGTCACAACAGGTTTAGTGAGTTTCAGTCTTTGTTTGTATGTGGGGATGAGGTGGACCATCACGTGATCAGATAGTCCCAGCGCAGCGCGGGGAACAGCGCGATATGCGTCCTTTACTGAAGTATAACAGTGATCCAGCGTGTTATTTCCTCTGGTTGGACATTTAATACACTGTTTGTAGCGGGGGAGCTCGTGACTCAGATTGCTCTGGTTAAAATCGCCCACCACGATAACCAGGGAGTCTGGAAAGTTCCGCTCCGTAAGTTGGATGTGATCTGCGAGCACGCGCTGAGCTTCGCGCGTGTCCGCGTCGGGAGGGGCATACACAGCGACGAGGATGAATGAGGCAAACTCCCGCGGGGAATAAAATGGCTTGCAGTTAATAGAAAGAAATTCCAGGGCGGGAGAACAGTGTTTGGAAATCACCGTTACATCAGAGCACCAGCTGTTGTTAATATAGAAGCACACTCCTCCTCCAATAGACTTACCGGACAGCTCTGTGACACGGTCAGCACGAATCAGCTGGAATCCCTCGAGGCTGATTGCGCAATCTGGAATGTTCTCATTAAGCCAGGTCTCAGAGAAGCAGATGACAGACGAGGAAGCGAGGTCCTTGAAACGCATCAGCAGTCTTAATTCTTCTACCTTGTTCAGGAGAGAATTGGCATTGGATAGAAATATGCCAGGCAAGGCTGTTGGCGTGCCTCTTTTTCGTAGTCGAGTGAGAATCCCCCCTCTCTTCCCTCTTTTCCGCCGTCTAGCTCTTTTGGCCAAACAATGGATCAGATCGGCGGCAGGAGCTAAAAAAACTGGAAGAAGGTCCATGGGGGTGAGAGTCCTGATATTTAATAGTTCTTCATGGGTGTATGAACCGGCAGATGCACAATCAGTGAACAAAAACAGACAAATTATAAAAATTAAAGGGCAGCGATACACCACGGCGGCCGCTGTGGGCGCCATCTTGTTTTTTTTTTTTTTTTTTTTTAAGGCAATCACTAGCTACATCTACATGTATATTAAAGGTCCCTACTATAATTATTCTATCTGATTTCAGCACTAAATCAGCTAAGAATTTGGCAAATTCGGACAAAAACTGTGAGTAGGTTGATGGGGGACGATAAACTATGGCATATAAAATTGGGTTTAGCCTAAAATTGCTAAAATGCCCAATACTGAGGACCAGGCCCTCAAAGGAATTATAACGTATTTTTTGCTTTACATTAACTAGTAATTTGGAATGGTAAATTGTTGCTACTCCTCCTCCACGACCAGAACTTCTGGGATTTTGACAGTTTAAATAACCAGAGGGAGTTGATTCATTCAAACCAACTAACTAACTAACTAACTAACTAACCTGCACTTATATAGCGCTTTTCTAGTCACAAAGACCACTCAAACCAACATAATCCTCTTGCCCTAACCAAGTCTCTGTAAGGGATATTAAATCAAGCTGATGATCAATTAACAGATCATGGACTAGCAGAGACTTGGGAGTTAGAGACCTAATATTTAACAAACCACATTTAATTTTTAAATTATGAGGAGGAACAGAAGCCAAGTCATTCAATTTCGAGGCTTCATGTTTCATTTGAGTTTTACCAACTTTTCGTTTAATCACTCTGGGATACTTATACATTATATTTTTATTTACTTTGAAGGGAGCAGACAATGATTCTCTGATGGGGAAGATAGGGGCTAAGTTGAGGGGTGGCGGATGAAGAGGAGCTGCAGAGAGGTGTGTAAGACTGCGACTCTGCTAGTTGCCAAACTGCATGCCAAGGACCCGTTCGCAGATCTTGGTCATCAGATAGTCTATGACACAATTGAAGAGATCAGGAGCAGCCATACAACCTTGTTGGACCCCACTGTTGATTGGGAACCAGCCGGACTCCTTTCCGTTCACAAGGACACAGCTCTCCAAGCTGCTGTAGAGCTGCTTAAACAGAGCTACCATCTTGGGTGGGGCTCCGAGGGTCTGCAGGATACTCCAAAGAGAAGTGTGGTCCACGGTCTCGAAGGCAGCCTTAAGATTTATAAAGGCTATATAGAGATGGCGGTCCTTGCGGAATTCATAGGCTTTATCTATTAATAGGCGAACAGCAGAGATGTGGTTTGAGATCGAGTGGTTGGGCATGAAGCCTGCCTGCTGAAGGCAACAGCGGCTTCTGATAGCTGGAAGGGCATGACTGAGGAGGATCCTGGTGAAGAGCTTACCAGGAATGGACAAAAGGGTGATGCCTCTGTGATTGCTGTAGACAAGTTTGTCGCCCTTTCCCTTCCAGAAGGGGAGGATGTTGTTCCTGGTCCAGTCACTGGGGAGCTGCTCTGTCACCCAAACATGATTGATGATATGGGTGAGCCACTGGATTGTGCAATTTCCACCCATCTTCAGCATTTTGACAGTTATAGCACAAGTTCCAGGGGCTTTCCTGTTGTTTATCATGGTCAGGGCAGCCACAACTTCTTCGGGGATGACTAGATCGGTTCTGCAGGAATCACAGGAAGCATTGGCAAGTATTGGCAGTGGCTAAGAGATTGGGGTCAACAGGAACAGCAGGATGATGCAGGAGTTGACTGAAGTGCTCTTTCCAGCGGTCTGTTTCAGTGGTGATGAGATTGTCGTTGACGTCCTTCACCTGGGCTGTCTTGGTGTGTGGGCCATTGCATGCTTGACGGAGCTTACTGAACTCTGCTGATGTTGTTATTTCTGGCCGCTGACTCCAGGCGCTTGGCTTCTTCCGACCAGTACCTCTCTTTGTCCTCTCCGATGGCCACATTGCGTAGATGGTTTAATCTGCAGTACTCCATCAGGTTGCCTCAGAGGCAGGCCTCTTGGTGATGGGCGATGATGTCCAGAGTCCACCGAGAGATCCAAGGGCATTTTGGGGAAGAATGTGAACGTCCCAGGGCATTGCCGGCAGACTGGATGATGTTTTTCTTGAAAATCTCCCAGTCGCCCATTTTGTCCGTGGCCAGGGCACTGAAGTGGTTGTTGATAGAATATCAGAACTCAGTGACGATGTTGGGATCATAGAGCTGGGAGAAGTCCAGGCAAGACTGGCACTTGACAGAAGGATTGGCCCATAGCTTCAGCTTAAGCTGCACAACCAGCAAGCGATGGTCAGTGTTACCAAGCTCTGCTTCTCTGAACCCACGACAGTTTGTCACAAATGACTTCCAGCGATGGGAGATGATGATGTGGTCGATGGCCTTTTGGGTTGTGCCATCCGGGCTGTACCAAGTCCAGTGATGGATGAGTTTCAGAGGAAACCAGGTGTCGGCTATGCAGAGATTGTGGGAGTGACAGAGCAGAAGGAGACGGCTATCATTGTCGTTCGTAGATGGGTTGGCAAAGGTGGTGCCCACAGGTGGACTGGGACACTGGGCTGGGAGCAGATCTCTGGAGGAGAGGGTAGCGTTGGCATTGGATAAGAATGATGGTGATGTCATGCAGTGGAACCTGTCCAACAACCTGATGAAGCTGGTCAAAGAAAGCATCCTTCTCTTCCTCATCTGCAACATCAGTGGGGGCATAGGCGACAATAACTCATCCTTCTGTGCCGGTGAAGAAAGCAGACTGAAAGTAGTCTGTCGCTCACCGGTATCCAGCTGATGAGTGACTTGCAGATGGGCTTTGGCATGGCAAGTGCCACACCATACAGGCCCATCCGCTTTTCAAGGCCACTCCAAATGAAACATAATCGCCTACAATGGTTTCACCACCGCTTTGCCACCATAATTCGCAGAGACCCGCCAGGGTGATGTTATAGTAGGCGAGCTCTCGGGACAGCAGTGTGGCTGCTCCAGGGCGAAGGAGTGTCAGGACATTCTATGTAGTAACATGGGTGCTGTGGTGAACGTCAATCTGTACTCGTTGGTCGGGGGCATGCTGGGGTCCAATTCCGAAATGGGCAGGCCGGTTTCTTCTGATTCATTTCGTAACAAAGTAGGTTTCTTCTGGGTGGGTTGTTAGCCCTCCGCAGGATAGTTGGATGATGAGGCTGCCATCTAACAGCACGCCGACATGCCGTGGGTCACCGTTTGTCTACAACCTCCCCGAGAGACCGGCCCGCCAAAGGTGACCCTACCAGGAGCAAGCTCCAGGCGGTAACGCTCTTCGGATCATTGGAACACACAAGCTCCCTCGCCACGATAAGGCCAGACCCAGGAGAGAGTCTGGCCTTAACAGAGGTCCAAGTCAATTGTCTTGACAGAGGTCCAAGTTAATTGTCTATTTGCATTATAATTACCTCCCCCAAATGAGGAGGTAATACAGCCGTGAACAGAATTGTTGGTACCCCTCTGTTAATGAAAGAAAAACCCACAATGGTCACAGAAATAACTTGAATCTGACAAAAGTGGTAATAAATAAAAATTCTATGAAAATTAACCAATGAAAATCAGACAATGCTTTTGAATTGTGGTTCAACAGAATTATTTTAAAAAACAAACTCATGAAACAGGCCTGGACAAAAATGATGGTGGTATGGGGGACCCATGCTGTGGTATTCATCTCAGACTGGAAGGTTGGGAGATGCAGTAAATTCCTCTGACGGAAGAGCATGGGGATTAAGGGGCTGGGGGACAATAGGAATTGTGATGCGAGAATGAATTGTGATGCAAGACCTCAGGCAGCAGAGGGTGTGAGTGTTGTAATATAAAGGAGAGTCCCTGCAACATGAGGTCAATGTTTTTCTGATTCTGAGAGATGTGAGAGAGTGAATAAAGTTCATCTGCCTTGAGTGCTTGGCCTGATTATTCCTCTCTCCACAGTACCCTTAACTTAATATTTTGTTGCACAACCTTTTGAGGCAATCACTACAATCAAACGATTTCTGTAACTGTCAAAAGAGACTTCTGCACCTCTCAGCAGGTATTTTGGCCCACTCCTCATGAGCAAACTGCTCCAGTTGTCTCAGGTTTGAAGGGTGCCTTCTCCAGACGGCATGTTTCAGCTCCTTCCACAGATGTCCAATAGGATTTAGATCAGGGCTCATAGAAGGCCACTTTAGAATAGCCCAATGTTTCGCTCTTAGCCATTCTTGGGTGTTTAACTGTGTGTTTTGGGTCATTATCCTGTTGCGAGACCCATGACCTGCGACTGAGACCAAGCTGTCTGACACTGAGCAGCACATTTCTCTCTACAATACCTTGATAGTCTTGAGATTTCATTGTACCCTGCACAGATTCAAGACACCCTGTGCCAGATGCAGCAAAGCAGCCCCAGAACATAACAGAACCTCCTCCATGTTTCACAGTAGGGACAGTGTTCTTTTCTTGGCATGCTTCATTTTTGCGTCTGTGAACATAGAGCTGATGTGCCTTGCCAAAAAGTTCCAGTTTTGTCTCGTCTGTCCATAGGACATTCTCCCAGAAGCTTTGTGGCTTGTCAACATGCAGTTTGACAAATTCCAGTCTGGCTTTTTATGATTTGTTTTCAACAGTGGTGTCCTCCTTGGTCGTCTCCCATGAAGTCCACTTTGGCTCAAACAACGATGGATGGTGCGATCTGACACTGATGTACCTTGACCTTGGAGTTCACCATGAATGTGTTTAGAGGTTGTTCTGGGCTCTTTTGTTACCATTCGTATTATCCGTCTCCTCCTGCAGCCACGTCCAGGGAGGTTGGCTACAGTCCAGTGGATCTTAAATTTCTGAATAATATGTGCAACTGTAGTCACAGGAACATCAAGCTGCTTGGAGATGGTCTTATAGCCTTTTCCTTTAACATGCTTGTCTATAATTTTCTTTCTAATCTCCTGAGACAACTCTCTCCTTTGCTTCCTCTGGTCCATGTTTAGTGTGGTACACACCATGTCACCAAACAGCACAGTGACTACTTGTCACCCTTTAAATAAGCCGACTGACTGATTACAAGTTTGTAGACACCTGTGATGTTAATTAGAGGACACATCTTGGTTGAACATGTCCCTATGGTCACATTATTTTCAATCTTTTCTAGGGGTACCATCATTTTTGTCCAGGCTTGTTTCATGAGTTTGTTTTTTAAAATAATTCTGTTGAACCACAATTCAAAAGCATTGTCTGATTTTCCATCCATCCATCCATCCATCTTCTTCCGCTTAATCCTTTTCGGGTCACGGGGGGGGGGGGGATGGAGCCTATCCCAGCATCTTTGGGCGAGAGGCAGGGTACACCCTGGACAGATCGCCAGTCCATCGCAGGGCCAACACAGAGACAGACAACCATTCACTCTCACAGTCATACCTAAGGACAATTTAGAATCCCCAGTTTGATGCCAATTAACCTAACTTGCATGTTTTTGGCATGTGGGAGGAAACCGGAGAAATCCCGGAGTAAACCCACGCAGACACGGGGAGAACATGCAAACTCCACACAGATCACTGTTGGTCAGGGGCTGGGATCGAACCCAGGATTCCCCGGCCAAGGGTGAGTTGCTGTGCTGCCGCAGTGCTAACCACTCCACCACCGCGCTGCCCTTGTCTGATTTTCATTGGTTAATTTTCATAGAATTTAAATTTTTTTTCCTTTTATTAACAGAGGGGTACCAACAATTTTGTCCACGTATTTTTGCCAGTGTTGGCTGGTTTGTCTGTCTGTTAGCAACATTACTCCAAAAGTCACAAACAGATTTTGATGAAATTTTCAGGAAAGATGTGTAATGGTATGGGGAATAGATGATTAGATTTTGGTGGTAATCTGGATCACAATCTGGATCCAGGAATTTTTTGAAAATTATTTTATATATTAATATTGAGCTTTTCATGTACTCCCCTTTAAGCCGTCTCTGCGGAGTTACGTACCTCTGCACCCCGGAAGCAGTGCACTCAAGTAAAATGCCTTGGAAAAAAAGAAATGTGGTCTCCATCCACATAGTATGTGATGGTCGACATGATTTTATCTGAAGACGCCAAAAAAAGCAAGCAAAGCGTGCGGTTTAAGACAGGATTCAGAGTGAGTGCGGACGTGTACTGGCAGACAAGCCAAGGATGTTGTTGCGAGCCATGTCACCCACACGGTATGTAAACACACAGCACTGGACAATGTTTAATTTTTTTATTACCTTCATCAAGAGGAAGAGGTAATGTTTTTGCCGGCGTTGGTTTGTCTGTCTGTCTGTTAGCAACATTACTCCAAAAGTTACGAATGGCTTTTGATGAAATTTTCAGGAAAGGTGTGTAATGGCAGATTTTGGTGGTATTCTGGATCACGTGATACATGCGGTCAAGACGGACACAGGGGGAAACGTCCACTGGCGAATCGGGGGAGACAGAGGAAGGGATGGAGTGGGAAAACTCGCAGGTGAGTGTTTTTTTAAATCACATTTTGTTTTTACCTCCACCAAGGAGGTTATGTTTTTGTCAGCGTTGGTTTGTCTGTCTGTTAGCAACATTACTCAAAAAGTTATGAACAGATTTTGATGAAATTTTCAGGAAAGGTGTGTAATGGTATGGGGAACAGAATAATTGATTGATACTATTTTATTTTGAACAAGACAACATAAAAAACAAGAATAAAAACAAAATTTACATGCAGTCCGAAAAGGAACAGGATTGAAGCCAAAAGCTTATCTTGTCCTGTCCTATCATTAACTAATTAATATACCTATATACCTGCTTGCTCCTATAACAAATGGAAACTTAATGAGCAAGGATGTGAATGCACGAATCTCTGCACGCATTTCAAAATCTTATTACTTATTAAAAACTAGTGCATACCTGGGCATGCCCGTAGAAACCAAGTATAAGCAAATATTTCTGCATGCACGTAGAAAGCAGGTGTAAGCAACTCTTCTTCTTCTTCTTTTGATTGGTGGTTGGCAACCAGCTTACAGGTGCATTACCGCCACTTACTTCACTTCTTCTTCTTCTTCTAGACATGATTGACAGCTGGAAACCAGCCCACAGGTGTACCACTGCCACGTACTTCACTCTATATTATCATTCTATGCTCGTGTGTCCTATCCATGTACTTCACTTCTTCTTTAGATTTGATTGGCGGTTGGCAACCAGCCTACAGGTGCATTACCCACTCTCTATATCATCACTCTATGTATCTTGGCCGTGGCAACTTCTTTCTTCTTCTTTTAGATTTGACTGGCGGTTGGCAACCAGCTTACAGGTGCATTACCGCCACTGACTTAAGATAAGATAAGCCTTTATTAGTCCCACAACGGGGAAATTCCAGGATTGCAACAGCACAGGGATAGCAACACTCAGAGCAACAATCAGAAGGCAAGAAAAAAACAAGCAAGCAAGAGCAGCTAATATACATATGTACATATTACTATAAAATATATATATACACACACACAGACACACAGTGCAGAGCATTGTAGCTGGATGGAATAAATATATGAATATATAAACACACAGTGCGGAGCATTGTAGCTAGATGGAAACTAGAACGCCATAAACGTCATGTGGGAGTTTTAAGCAGGTCATCTTTGCAGCATTCTTGTCCAGATTGTAGAAAAAAGATGTTGGGGCATCCATGTCCTGCAGGCGAGTAAACCGTGACCTTGTAGTCCGTGCAAAGAAGAGCCGGGCAGCAGAGATAGTATGCGCCCCGGCAGGAGACCGGTAAAGATCCAGTTCTGTAACAGTCAATTAGAATGTCATAAAAGTCTGATCCAACAATATCCCAAAAATGCCTAAAAAAGTCAGAGTAAAGACTGCCATTTATTCCTTCTGTCGGGCACGCTTGACCTTTTGTCCTCCCGCTGCTTTACGCAGGGCTGTTAGGTGCTTTTTGAGGCGAAAACGTTTCCTTTCATCCAGGAAGTCAAGACCAACCTGCTTTTTTAGCACATTAACAGACTTAATAAATTTATCAGTGTCACTGAAGTAATCAGTAACTTTAATGGCCCTGTAATAGGTTTCATCCAGAAAAGCATTTATTTCTTCCAGTGAATACAAACTCGTGTTTGTACTGCAAGTTGCTCCAATAGACTCAGTATTAGACACAGTGTCGGAATCAGAATCCATTTCCTCGTCAGCGCAACTCAGCTGACTGTTTGATTCAGCTGGCCCAGCGGATTCATCATGAGCCACATTTTCCTGGACGCCACTCACAGCAGCTGATTGGCGTTGTTCCGTCTGCTGCTCTGAAACGGTAGCAGCCACCGAAAGCACAGCCGCTGATGTCAGACAGCGAGATTCTGACGCATCATCAGTGACTTTTTGGGCGCCATCACCAGCGATGCTCCCAGCCGTAAGCTGGGCTGCAGGCGCCACAGCCGGGCTGTCCACAGACACAGCGGCAGGCTCCGGAGCAGGACCGGTGGAAGGCCCTGCAACGTCGTCCGTAGTAGCGGCGGGAGCGGAGGCCGTACCACCGGCTCCAGCCGTGGCTCCATCAGAGCCCCCCGCCCGCTGCCTGTGCGGACAGGCGAACTGCTTATGGCCCACGTCTCCACATTCAAAACACTTCATCTGTCCCGAGCTCGCATACACCATATAGGAGCCGTCCCCGTGTTTGACCCGGAAGGACACTTCCAGAGTTTGAGTGGGCGAGTCCAAAAACATGAACACCTGTCGCCTGAGTGATTTTACATGTTTTAACTTGGTATCCTTGCACCCCAAAGTCACAGTTCTAAACGGGCCCGCAAACTTCCCAAATCTGCGGAGCTCCGTCTCCAACTGCTCATCAGTGATGAAAGGGGGAACACCTGAGACGGTGATACGCGTTGATGGGACAGATAAGGGGGACACCTGTACATACGCATCCCTGACAACAACACCGCTCCCAATCAGAGCGTGGACATCCTCCTCAGCAGCCAGAAACACAACTACAGCTCTATTCATTCGGGACGCAAAGCAGATCGCATCATGGCCCACCTGCTCACCCACAGCCAGAAGCACCTCCTCCACAGTAACGCTGCTGTCCGGGGGAACGATCCGCACCCCCTGGCGGATAGACGGAGGTGGCATTTCCAAGGTTGCCATCCTCCACCCAAAAAAACAAAAACTGAATATGCGGGCAGTAATAGAAAATCGAAAAAAAAGTCCAAACAAAACACGGAGTTCCCTATTTCCGCCCTCGTCCTTCAGCCGCCGGAAACAGAGAAAAAGAAGAAGAAGAAGAAGAAGAAGAAGAAGAAGAAGAAGAAGAATGTAGACATGGAAATCTCACTGTTTGAAGAAGAAGAAGATTGTTCAGAACTCCTTATAAGAACTTGTAGAGTACCAGGGATGGATGGTTTTTTTCGCACATGGTGGAGTTGTTCGGAGCTCTTTGTAAGAACTCCTTATACGAAGAATCAAGTCAGTAATGATATAGAGTGAAGTACGTAGCGGTAATGCACCTGTAAGCTGGTTGTCAACCACCAATCAAATCTAAAGAAGAAGAATGACCAGATAGAGTGTTATAGACATCATGTATATCATATTTTTTTTTCCCAAGATGGTGCCCACAGTGGTCGCCATGGTGCTTCGCTGCGCTTTTCTTTATTTGTTTTTGTTTGTCAATTGTGTGTCTGCCTGCTCTTACACCCTTGAAGAGCTACTAAATATCAGGACTTTCACTCCCACGGACCTACTCCCAGTTTTTTTAGCTCCGGCCGCCGACCTGATTCACTGTTTAGCTCAAAAAGTGAGACGGCAAAAAAGAGGTAGGCGAGTGGGTGCTCTCGTCCAGCTCCGCAGGAGAGGCACGCGCACGCCTTTGCCTGGCATATTTCTCTCCAATGCCAACTCTCTCTCAAACAAGGTAGATGAATTGAGACTGCTGATGCGATTTAAGGACCTCGCTTCCTCGTCTGCTCTCTTGTTTCTCTGAGACCTGGCTCAGGGGGAATATACCGGACAGCGCGCTTCACCTAGAGGGATTTCAGCTGTTTCGTGCTGATCGCGTCACAGAGCTCTCCGGTAAGTCCTCGGGAGGAGGAGTCTGCTTTTACATCAACAGCAGCTGGTGCTCTGATGTAACGGTGATTTCCCAACACTGTTCTCCCGCTCTGGAATTTTTATTCATCAACTGCAAGCCATTTTATTCCCCGCGGGAGTTCGCCTCATTCATCCTGGCCGCTGTCTACGTCCCGCCCGACGCGGACGCGCGTGAGGCTCAGCGCGCGCTTGCGGATCACATCCAACATACGGAGCGGACTTTCCCGGACTCTCTGGTTATTGTGGTTGGCGACTTTAACCAGTGCAATCTGAGCCACGATCTCCCCCGATACAAACAGTTTATTAAATGCCCAACCAGAGGAAAAAACACGCTGGATCACTGTTACACTACAGTGAAGGACGCGTATCGCGCTGTTCCCCGCGCTGCGCTCGGACTATCTGATCACGTGATGGTCCACCTCATTCCCACATACAGACAGAGACTGAAGCTCACAAAACATGTTGTGACCACTACGAAGAAATGGACCAGTGAAGCTGAGGAGAAGCTGGAAACGTGCATGGAAATAACTGACTGGGGCATGTTTAAAGGAGCCACGCATGATCTGGATGAGTACATGGACACTGTGAACTCATATATCCACTTTTGTGAGGAGAGCATTCTTCCATCGCGCACCAGGGTGAGTTACTCTAATGATAAGCCCTGGTTCACTGCTAAGCTCAGACAGATCAGGAAGGAGAAGGAAGCAGCGTTGAAAAGTGGAGACAGGGACTGCTACAGGGAGGTTAAATATCGGTTTAACAGAGAGCCGAGGAGAGCTAAATCTGTGTATTCTGAGAGACTCCAGCAGCAGTTCACTGCTAACGACTCGGCTTCTGTGTGGAGAGGACTGAGGCAAATCACCAACTATCGGCCTCAGGCTTCTAAAGGTCAGGATGACAAAGCCCTTTGTCAAAGACTGTCCCAACATTACGCCTGTTTTGACACCTCGTCAGCTGTGTCCAACTCCCCCCTCCCCCCAGCTCCACTGCCTCCTCGGTCCCTACTTCATCAAAAGCGGTCCCCCCTCCTCCCCCCCTGCCCTTGTCATCAGCGAGCAGGATGTGCACAGACAATTCTCCAGACTGAACCTGCGCAAGGCCCCCGGTCCGGATGGCGTGTCTCCCTCCACCCTGAGACACTGTGCGAAAGAGCTGGCTCCTGTCTTCACAGACATTTTTAACACCTCCCTTAAGCTATGCCACGTGCCGACCTGCGTCAAATCCTCCACCATCATCCCTGTCCCCAAGAAGCCACGGATCACTGGACTTAATGACTACAGACCTGTAGCACTCACCTCTGTAGTCATGAAGTCCTTTGAGTGCCTGGTCCTGCCCCACCTCAAGTCCATCACCACTCCCCTCCTGGACCCACTGCAGTTTGCCTACCGAGCCAACAGGTCTGTGGACGACGCAGTCAACCTGGCCCTCCACTCCATCCTGCAGCACCTGGACTCCCTGGGAACCTACGCCAGGATCCTGTTTGTGGACTTCCGCTCTGCATTCAACACCATCCGCCCCGCTCTGCTCCAGGACAAGCTGTCCCTGCTCGGCGTACCTGACTCCCTCTGCAGGTGGATCACCGACTTCCTGACAGACCGGAGGCAGCATGTGCGGCTGGGGAAGACTGTCTCAGACTCTGTCAGCATCAGCACCGGATCACCCCAGGGTTGTGTACTTTCCCCCCTACTCTTCTCCCTTTATACCAACTCCTGCACCTCCAGCCACCAGTCTGTTAAGCTGATCAAGTTTGCGGACGACACCACCCTCATCGGGCTCATCTCCAACGGCGACGAGTCCGTCTACAGGAGAGAGGTGGCCCAGCTGGCGTCCTGGTGCAGCCACAACAACCTGCAGCTGAACGCTCTGAAGACAGTGGAGATGATTGTGGACTTCAGGAAAGTCACAACCCCTCTGCCCCCCCCCCCTCACCCTCACAGGCTCTCCCATCACCACTGCAGATTCCTTCCGCTTCTTGGGCACCACCATCACCCAGGACCTCAAATGGGAGCCGACCATCAGCTCCCTCATCAAAAAGGCCCAGCAGAGGATGTTCTTCCTGCGGCCGCTGAGGAAGCTCAAGCTACCCACCAAGATGTTAGTGCAGTTCTACACAGCCATCATCGAGTCCATCCTCACCACCTCCATAACCGTGTGGTACGCAGGAGCCACTGCCAGGGACAGACTAAGGCTGCAGCGCATCGTGCACACTGCTGAGAAGGTGATCGGCTGCAAGCTCCCATCTCTCCAGGACCTGTACATCTCCAGGACCCGGAGGCGTGCAGGCCGGATCATAGCCGATCCTTCACACCCTGGTCACGTACTGTTTGCCCCCCTCCCCTCAGGTAGAAGACTTTGGTCCATTCAGACTAAAACCTCCCGGCACATGAACAGCTTCTTCCCCTCTGCCATCAGACTGCTGAACACTAAGTGACTTATTGACTCTCGTGCACTACGTACAGCAGCTCAACCGGTCTCATTACAATTATCACTGTTTTCTTTTGCACTACCGACTGCACTATGTGGTACTCCACAATATCTGCTGCTCGCTAATATATTTAAAAACTGCTTTGACTAGTATTACTCATTCTTATTTTACACTTATTGCATGTATAGTTTTTTATTCTTTTATCTTATCATGTTTAATGTTGCAGCATTGCACCGAGACAAATTCCTAGTTTGTGTACTACATGAACAATGGCAATAAATCTGATTCTGATTCTGATGTAGACATGGAAATCTCACTGTTTGAAGAAGAAGAAGATTGTTCAGAACTCCTTATAAGAACTTGTAGAGTACCAGGGACAGATGTTTTTTTTCGCACATGGTGGAGTTGTTCGGAGCTCTTTGTAAGAACTCCTTATACGAAGAATCAAGTCAGTAATGATATAGAGTGAAGTACGTGGTGGTAATGCACCTGTAAGCTGGTTGTCAACCACCAATCAAATCTAAAGAAGAAGAATGACCAGATAGATTGTTATAGACATCATGTAGAAATGGAAATCTCACTGTTTGAAGAAGAAGAAGATTGTTCAGAACTCCTTATAAGAACTTTTTACACAAAGATATAGAGTGAAGAAGATGAAGAGGTTGCCAACCGAGAAGAATTCTGACTTTTGATACATATAGAGTGATGTTTATTGAGTGAAGTACATGGCGGTAAGGATTACAGCTCCTGACCAGATAGAGTGATGTGACGTGGTGGTAATGCACCTGTAAGCTGGTTGCCAACCGCCAATCAAATCTAAAAGAAGAAGGAGAAGAAGACAGACACACACAGAAAGACAGACACACAGACAGAGATTTCTTGAATTATATATAGAGTGATGATAATAGAAGTCGACTTTGGATAATTTTTTTCACACATAGGTTGTTCAGAACTCCTTATAAGAACTCCTTATACAAAGATATAGAGTGATGAGAATCAAGTCAGTGGCGGTAATGCACCTGTAAGCTGGTTGCCAACCACCAATCAAATCTAAAAGAAGAAGAAGAAAGAAATTCAAAAATGAAACATGAGTAAACAACTTCCCATTGATCATACAACACACGAGTGATTCATAGACTTTCACCCAACCAACCCTAGTGATTAACAGAACCATCTTCCTCCCTGTATTTATCTAATTTCTCATTTTTGTACTTGTTTTAAAACTCAGAATGTTTGGACATTGTTTTAACTCCATATTTAATCCATTCCATAACTTAACCCCACAGATCGAAACACAAAAGCTTCTCCTAGTTGTTCGTACACCCACTGTCTTTAAAAGTAACTCTCCCCTGCTGAGAGGACACAGTCCAAGGACGGATAATTTTTTCACACATAAGGAGTTGTTCAGAACTCCTGATAAGAACTCCTTATACAAAGATAAAGAGTGATGATAATCAAGTCAGTGGCAGTAATGCACCTGTAAGCTGGTTGCCATCGGCCAATCAAATCTAAAAGAAGAAATGATATCCCTTTAGTCTTTTGTTCGTCTTTCAGCAAACATGTTTTGGATGTTAACTGGCTGTAAATTGTTCCTTACTTTGTATATTATTTTGGCAGTTTTATATTTCACCAGATCAAAAAATTTCAAACTTTTAGACTGTAAAAATAAACCATTTGTGCGATCACAGAAACCAGTACCATGGATGATTCCGGGGGAGACAGAGGAAGGGACGGTGCGGAAAAACTTGTGGGTGAGTGTTTTTATAAAATCACACATTCTGTTTTTACCTCCGCCAAGGAGGTTATGTTTTTGCCAGCGTTGGATGATTAGATTCTGGTGATGATCTGAGAGTGCATACCTCCACCAAGGGCTTTGTTTGTATTTCTGCAACAAGATTACACAAAAACTACTGGATGGATTTGGATGAAATTTTCACCAGAAATGGTTCGTGGGCTAAAGACGAACCCATTACATTTTGGTGATGATCTGAGAATGCATACCTCAGCCAAGACTCTATCTTCTCCCAGCGTGTTAGCAACAATGCTCCAAAACTAATGGACAGACTTTGATTCAGTTTTCACCAGAAATGCCTCTAGGCCTAACCACAAACTTTACACATTACATGTTGGAGGTCATCCATGAGGGGCCGAAGGCGCCTTGGCAGAAGTACATGTATGTGCTCTCTAAGTGCTTTTCTAGTTGCAACTTGACTTAATTTTACATAATGTCTGTTCTTCTTCTTTTAGATTTGATTGGCGGTTGGCAACCAGCTTACAGGTCCATTATCGCCACTGACTTGATTATCATCACTCTATACAGTATCTTTCTATAAGGAGTTTTGAACAACTCCCTATGTGCGAAAAAATGATCCATCCTTGCACTGCGTCCTCGGCAGCGTATCGGCCACAAAGCCAAATCATTCCTGAGCCATCATGACTTTGAGATAGCCATCCATGCTTTAATCACTTCTAGACGTGATTACTCCAGTGCACTTTATGTTGGCGTCTCTCAGACCTCTCTCAGCCACCTTCAACTTGGGCAAAATGCAGCGGCCCATCTTTGAACCAACACAACTAGACAAGAGCACATTACACCTATTCTTTTTTCACTCCACTGGCTTCTAGTCCATTTTAGAATTAATTTTAAACTTTTACTCTTTGTTTTTAAAGCTCTTAATGGCCTTGCTCCAGCTTATTTATCTGAGATTTTAACTGTCCGTGACCAAGGCACAGTTTTGAGGTCATCCAATCAGCTTTTGCTGAATGTGCCCAGGTCAAGGTATAAGTACTGGGGCAACTGAGCCTTTTCTGCTGTTGCTCCATCTCTGATCTGGCACTTTTTAAATCAAAACTTAAAACGTATTTATTCAAGGTAGCTTTTAATACCCAGTAGTGGTGACACTTATTCTTTTTATTCCTTTCATCTTTTTTATTTTGCTTTTATTTTTAGGTATTTATGCTTATCTTTTTGTTTATGTAATTTGTTTTAATGCTGTGTGTGTTTCTAGTGCTGTTCAATGTTTCTGTAAAGCACTGTGCTTCCCTATGGGTTGTTTTAAAGGGCTATATAAATAAAGTACATTACATTACAGGACACAGGATGGCGGCCCGCATGGACGCTGCGGCCCCTCTAGGCATCAGTGAGTGTGAGAGTTTTGAGTGTTTTAATCATCCCAGATGTACATTCTGTAAAACTTACAACCGTGAGACCTTATTAAACATCAAGGTAATGCATGCTGCAAGAATTGCGGCGCTCGGGTGTGACTTGGACATTCTACGCCAGCATGGAATACTATCGGAGGTTTCGCTGGCAGCTATCCGGGAGAAGAGGAAGCGTAAGCGGCGCAAACGCAAACAAAGGAGAGGAAAGAGAGCCGGGATTCATGCTAGGCTAAAGGCTAACCCCTCCAGACCAGCAGTACCATCGCTCCTACTTTCCAATGTCCACTCCCTCGACAACAAGCTGGATGAGCTGCATCTGCTGAGAGAAACCCGGAGAGAGAGGAGGGCTGCTGTGTGTTTGCATTTACGGAGACATGGCTCCACGACAACATCCCTGACGCGGCCATTCAGCTGGAAGGGATGACATCGTTTCGGGCGGACAGGGAGGCTGCTAGCTCTGGTAAGAGCCGGGGGTGGGGGTGGGGGTCTATGTATCTATATTAACAAGAACTGGTGTGCTAACGCCACGTTAGCAACTAAACACTGCTCTCCGTTGGCGGAGTTCCTTATCGTGAATTGCTGGTCATTCTACCTGCCGAGGGAATTCACCAACGTGTTTGTAGCTGCTGTTTACATAGTTCCTAGCGCTAATACTAAAGCTAATGCTAACGAGGCACTCTGAGAGCTGCACGACGCTATCAGTGAATTTCAAACTTCACACCCGGACAGTTTTGTGGTGGTTGCAGGGGATTTTAATCACACCAGTTTAAAGACTGTGCTCCCCAAGTTTAAACAATGTATGGACTTTAAGACCAGAGGACAGAATATGTTGGACTTAGTGTATACAAACTTCCCAGATGCATATAAGGCAACATCTTGCCCCCACCTCGGCCATTCTGACCACCTATCCATGATGCTGGTGCCTGCCTACAAACCTTTACTGAAGCGCAGCAGGCCAGTAGAGAAACAAATCAGGATTTGGCCAGAGGGTGCAGCCTTGGCACTTCAGGACTGTTTTCTGCACACAGACTGGGAGGTTTTCAAAATAGCAGCCTCCCAGGGAGACAGGACAGATGTGGAGGAGTACGCTGAAATGGTCACCAGCTACATCGCAAAGTGCAGAGAGGATGTCACTATAGTGAAGACTTTCACTGTACGGCGCAACAATAAACCCTGGATGACTGCAGAGATGCGCTCGCTGCTCACAGGCAGAGATGCAGCCTTCAGAGCGAAGGACAGGATCGCCCTCCGCTCAGCCAGGTCTGCGCTTTCAAAGGGAATTAAGACGGCGAAACGCGCCTATGCGGAGAAAATCCAGGGACACCTCTGTGACACAAGGAACACCAAATGGATGTGGCAGGGAGTTCGGGCGCTGACGGATTATAAGTCTAGGCAGGGGGTCGATGATGATGACGCTTCGCTTCCAGACAGGCTCAATAACTTCTTTGCACATTTTGAAGCATCAAACCCCACAATCAGAGGAAGGGCTGGCCCATCTCCACCATCTATTGGGCCAGTTATCATCATCAACACAGCGGACACACGGAGGACCCTAATTAGGGTCAACCCATGTAAAGCTGCAGGTCCGGACAACATCCCAGGACGTGTGCTCCGAGTCTGCGCGAACGAGTTGCCGGATGTCCTGACTGACATTTATAACATTTCCCTGAGTCAGGCCATCGTTCCCAGATGCTTTAAGACCTCTACCATAGAACCGGTGGCAAAGAAATCAGTTGTGTTCTGTCTGAATGACTATCGTCCTGTTGCACTGACTCCAATTGTGATTAAGTGTTTTGAACAGCTTGTCAAACCACACATCACAGCTTGCCTCCCTGCATCACATAACCCGCTCCAGTTTGCGTATTGTTCAAATTGCTCCACGGAGGATGCTATAGTCACCACCCTGCACTCTGTCATCACCCACCTGGATCAGAAAGACACCTACGCCAGACTCCTGTACATTGATTTCAGTTCAGCATTCAACACCATTATTCCCCAGAGACTGATGGAGAAATTACTCCTTCTCGGTCTGAACACCGCCACATGTCTCTGGATCCTGGACTTCCTGACCGAGAGACCTCAGTCTGTTCGTGTTGGAAACAACATCTCCAACTCTATCATGCTGAGCACCGGATCCCGTCAAGGCTGCGTACTCAGTCCACTGTTGTTTACACTTCTAACACATGACTGTGTATCCAGACACAAGGGGAACCAGATTATTAAGTTTGTGGATGACACCACAGTGGTGGGACTTATTCAGAGGGATGAGGAATCAATGTACAGGGAAGAAGTTAGAGACCTGGAGGGCTGGTGCAGGGAGAACAATGTGGTGCTCAACGTGGTCAAAACAAAGGAGATGATTATCGACTTCCGGCGGTTATGGCCTGAACACGCCCCTCTCAGCATCGGCGGCCGTTTGGTGGAGAGAGTGGAGAACATCAAGTTCCTAGGAGTGCAGATCTCGCAGGACCTGACCTGGAGCAAGAATTCCTTGGGGATTAATTCAATTCAATTCAACTTTATTTATATAGCGCCATTTCACAACAACAGTCATCTCATAGCACTATCAACTGTAGGGGGAACCCCCACAGTTGCAGAAAGACCCCAGCAATCAGGCGATCCCCTGTGAGCAAGCACTTGGCGACGGTGGAGAGGAAAAACTCCCTTTTAACAGGAAGAAACCTCCAGCAGAACCAGGCTCAGGGAGAAGCAGTCATCTGCTGCGACTGGCTGGCGGGTGAGGGGATAGAGAAGATGAAAAGAACAGACATGTAGAGAGCAAACAGCACGATGGGGACTCAATCTATGGGAGAGAACAAACAAATGTTAATGACCAGCAAAAAAAATATTTCATTGAGAGTGAGGAAAGAAGTGAGGCCCAGTGCATTACTGGAGGTCCCCCAGCTGACTAAACCTATTAGCAGCATAACTAAGGGAGGGTTCAGAAACACATGATCCCTCCCCAACTGTAGGCTATATCAAAAAGGTAGGTTTTAGCCCTATTCTTAAAAACAGAGATTGAGTCTGACTCCCGAATCCAGATTGGCAGCTGGTTCCACAGGAGAGGAGCTTGATAACTGAAGGCTCTGCCTCCATTGTACTTTTGGAGATTCTAGGTATTACAAGTAATCCTGCATTTTGGGAGCGTAGTGCTCTGTTAGGATAATACGGTTGTATCAGATCTTTTAGATAAAAAGGAGCCTGATTGTTTAGAGCTTTGTAAGTAACAAGAAGGATTTTAAACTTAATTCTAAACTCTATGGGAAGCCAATGAAGGGAGGCCAGAACCGGAGAGATATGATCTCTCTTTCTAGTACCTGTTAAAACTCTTGCTACAGCATTTTGGATCAGCTGAAGACTTTTTAAAGATGTTTTAGGACAGCCTGAAAATAAAGAATTACAATAATCTAATCTTGAGCTAACAAAAGCGTGGATCAGTTTCTCAGCATCACTCTGAGACAAGATGCTCCTAATCTTGGCAATATTACGCAAATGATAGAAGGCAGTCTTAGAAACAAATTTAATATGTGAATTGAAGGACAGATCTTGATAAAAAATAATTCCAAGGTTCCTCACAGAGCTATTAAGAGAAACAGTAACCGCATCCAAACTGAAAGTTTGATTTGGAAAGGTATTTCTAAGGTTTTCTGGACCAACAAGAATGACTTCAGTCTTATCTGAATTTAATAGCAGGAAATTACAAGTCATCCAAGCTTTGATTTCCTTAAGACAGGCTTCTAACTTGGCTAATTGATTACTATCATCTGGCTTCACTGACAGGTATAATTGTGTGTCATCTGCATAACAATGAAAATGTATACAGTGCTTTCTAATAATGTTGCCTAACGGAAGCATATATAAACTAAAAAGAGTAGGGCCTAGCACAGATCCCTGTGGAACTCCATGACTAAGCTTTGAGTTGAAAGAAAACTCATTATTTACATGAACAAACTGGAACCTATCAGATAAATAAGATCTAAATCACTGCAACGAAGTTCCATTAAGTCCAACATAGTGTTCTAATCTATCAAGTAGAATATTATGACCGATAGTATCAAAAGCTACACTAAGGTCTAAAAGGACAAGTACAGAAACCAGTCCATTATCAGATGCGATGAGGAGGTCGTTAGTGACCTTCGCTAAGGCTGTTTCAGTACTATGATGGATTCTAAACCCAGATTGAAACTCTTCAAGTAAACCATTTCCCTGCAGGTGGTCAAATAATTGCGTAGCAACAACTCTAAGATTTTTGAAATGAAAGGGAGATTAGAGATTGGTCTATAGTTAGCTAAAGCTCCTGGATCTAGCGTTGGCTTTTTGAGTAAGGTTTTAATTACAGCCATTTTAAAAGCCTGCGGTACATGGCCTAAAGTTAATGAAGAATTGATTATATGAAGAATAAAGCTACCAATAAGTGGAAAGACTTCTTTAAATAACCTGGTAGGAATAGGGTCTAAAAGACAAGTTGAAGGTTTGGATGAGGAAACTATTTTGTCTAACTCACAAAGGTCGATTGGAGTAAACTCATCAAGGCAGACATCAACTGAAGGAGTTGTAGTAGTTACAGTATTTAAGTTAACTGTGGGAAGAATCTCATTGATTTTATCTCTGATGGATGAAATTTTATTATTGAAAAAGTTCATAAAGTCCTGACTAGTAAGCTCTAAGGGAATGCTAGGATTGACAGAGTCCTGACTCTTTGTCAACCTGGCTACAGTGCTGAAAAGAAACCTGAGATTATTCTTGTTCTCTTCTATTAATGCAGAGTAATAACTCGTTCTAGCTTTTCTAAGAGATTTTTTATAAATTAAAAGATGATTTCTCCAAGCTAAATAGATTTCATCTAAATTAGTGGAGCGCCATTTTCTTTCTAATTGATGAGTCTTTTGTTTTAAGCTACGAGTTTCTGTGTTGAACCAAGGAGTTAGAAATCTCTGATTAGACTTTTTCTTTTTTAAGGGGGCCACCAAGTCTAGAGTCTGATGCAGAGAAGCTGTAACACTATCCACCATGTTATCAATTACAGAAGGAGCAAGCTGTCTATAGCTTATTTCCGTTGTGTTGACACATGGCATAGAGGAAACAATCTGCATAAATTTGGTAACAGCATCATCTGAGAGGCATCTACTGTAATAATATTTTTCTTTAGGAGCCAAATAGTCAGAAATAGTAAAATCAAAGGTTAACAGACAATGGTCTGACAGTACAGGGTTATGAGGAGACACTACAAGATTTTCTATTTCTATGCCATATGTCAGAACAAGGTCCAATGTATGGTGGAGGTAATGAGTAGAATTTCCTACTTTCTGAGAAAACCCAATCGAGTCTAATATTGAATTAAATGCCACATTAAGGCAGTCACTATCTAAATCCACATGTATATTAAAGTCCCCTACAATAATTATTCTATCAGATTTCAGCAATAAATCAGCTAAGAAATCAGCAAATTCGGATAAAAATTCTGAGTAGGTTGATGGGGGACGATAAACTATGGCAAATAAAATTGAGTTTAACCTAAAATTGCTGCACGGTGGCGCAGTGGTTTAGCACTGTGGCAGCACAGTTTACCCTCGACCAGGGGACCGCGGGGATCATGAGATCGTGGGTTCGATCCCAACCCCCGACCAACAGTGAGCTGTGTGGAGTTTGCATGTTCTCCCCGTGTTGCGTGGGTTTACTCCGGGATTTCTCCGGTTTCCTCCCACATACCAAAAACATGTAGGTTTAGGGCGCTCGCGCACGCAGCGACCGGCAGCCGGTGGCTTGTCACCAGACTGCAAACCAAATCTACCTATGGGTACAAATAAGTAACAAAAAAAAAAAAAATTGCTAAAGTGCCCAATACTGAGGACCAGGCCCTCAAAGGAATTATAACATGTTTTTTGCTTTACATTAACTAGTAATTTGGAATGGTAAATTGTTGCTACTCCTCCTCCACGACCAGAACTTCTGGGATTTTGACAGTTTAAATAACCAGAGGGAGTTGATTCATTCAAACCAACATAATCCTCTTGCCCTAACCAAGTCTCTGTAAGGGAAATTAAATCAATCTGATGATCAATTAACAGATCATGGACTAACAGAGACTTGGGAGTTAGAGACCTAATATTTAATAAACCACATTTAATTTTTAAATTATGAGGAGGAACAGAGGCCAAATCATTCAATTTAGAGGCTTTATGTTTAATTTGAGTTTTACCAATATTTTGCTTAATCACTTTGGGATGCTTATATATTATATTTTTATTTACTTTGGAAGGAGCAGACAATGATTCTCTGATGGGGAAGACAGGGGCTAAGTTGAGGGGTGGCGGATGAAGTGGAGCTGCAGAGAGGGGTGTAAGACTGCGACTCTGCTTCCTGGTCCCAACTCTGAGTTGTCAATGTTTTGGAAATTTGGATAAAAAAGATGCCAGATTGTTAGATAAATGAGAAGCACCATCCAAAGTGGGATGAATGCTGTCTCGTCTCATAAGACCAGGTTTTCCCCAAAAAGAGCTCCAATTGTCAATGTAGCCCACGTCATTTGCAGGATTAGGAAGTGGGCCCAGCAGAGACTGCACTTCTTGAGGAAACTCAAACAGGCTTCTCTCTCCATCTGCATCCTTAGGACCTTCTACAGAGGTGTGGTGGAGAGTGTTCTGACGTACTGCATTGCAACATGGTACTCCAGCTGCAGTATGTCAGACAAAAAAAAGCCCTGCAGAGGATAGTTAAGGGAGCTGAGATGGTAAGTGGAGTTTCCCTCCCCTCTGTTCAATAACTTTTTCAGAACCGTTGTAGGAACAGAGCACTGAACATTGTCAAGGACCATTCTCACCCTCTGCATAAACACTTTGAACTGCTGCCATCTGGCAAATGATTCCGGAGCATCAGAGGCAGAACCACCAGACTGATTAACAGCTTCCTTCCACAAGCTGTTAGGATGCTGAACAGTTGATCCGGATTCTTTCATACATACTACTGCACCATATGGACATTATGTATATTATATGTATATAGTTCTATTTAGTTTCAAGTATGTCTCAGGGATGTGTGAATGGCTGTGTTGGGGTGGGGGGTGGGGGTGTGTGTGAATGTGTCTTAAATTATGTTCTTTTTACTTATATGGATGCCTAGAGAAACGTAATTTCATCTTGCCTGCACTACAGTTGCATGTACAGCAACATGACAATAAAGGTTGATTTGATTTGATTTGATTGCATAAAAAATACTAGATGTCTTTACTGCAGTCCAGTGCCGCCTGATGGCATGACAATCTTTGCCATTAATATTATTGGTTTTTTTTGACCTCATCTATCAAGATTCTTAAAATTCAGAAAATTTTACTGCTCCAAATAAAACTACAGCTACATTATTTAAATTTTTTGCATTGAGAAACTTGTTCAGTGCACTAGTTAAGTGCCATGTTGCCATATACGACTGTTTTCTTATTCCATGTCACAACATTTCATAGTGCGTGTCACTTTCTTGGGGATTGGAAAAGAAAACTGTGCCAAAAGCATGTTACAAAGTGACAAATGTCATACAGAAATAAATTGCATGCAACAAGTTTTACATTTGCAAAATGGAAACAGAATGCATCTGTAATTTTGCAAGATGATTTTTAAAAATATTCATAAAGGAATATGTGCCACCTTGTGAATCTGTTTCTAAGAGTGGCACCGCCTCCTGTGAGTTTGTGTTTTGACATCATCACCTTCATGTCATTCTAACAGAAATGTCAGTGCCTCTGGAGGGGACCGTAAGTACTGTCTGTGATGCTATCAAAATGGGAACGTGAAATTCAGACTGGAGCGTGTAAGGGGAGAGGGGAGAAAAATGTTCCTTGTTGTCTGGTACCTGTTTGTTTTCTCTTCTATTATAGAATGGCTTTAGTTGGAAATCCCACCCTGTCTTGATACTGTCATTCTTCTTTTTTTTTAGATTTGATTGGCGGTTGGCAACCAGCTTACAGGTGCATTACCGCCATGTACTTCATTCTATATCATCACTCTATATATCTTGGCCGTAACATCTGACGTGCAATCTTGTATCAGTCGTAATTGTGTTTATTTTCAACATCAAGGGATATTTATAAACACTTCAACATGACCTTCTCTAGTGAATGGACTCCTTATTAACGGACCTTTATTCATACAACAAATTATTCAGTTAAAGTAAATTTTGAAGGATCTACAGTGGTGTGAGAAAGTGTTTGCTCCCTTCCTGATTTCTCATTTTTTTGTATGTTTGTCACACTTAAATGTTTCAGATCATCAGACAAATTTAAACATTAAAGAAAACACAAATAAACACAAAATGCAGTTTTTAAATGAAGGTGTTTATTATTAAGGGGAAAAAAAATCCAAACCTACATGGCCCTGTGTGATAAAGTGATTGCCCCGTAAACCTAATAACTGGTTGGGCCACCCTTAGCAGCAACAACTACAATCAAGCGTTTGCCATAACTGGCAATGAGTTTTACAATGGTGTGGAGGAATTTTGGCCCACTCATCTTTGCAGAACTGCTGTAATTCAGCCACATTGGAGGGTTTTCAAGCATGAACCGCCTTTTTAAGGCTTTTTAAGTTTCTCAGTCGGATTCAGGTCAGGACTTTGACTAGGCCACTCCAAAGTCTTCATTTTGTTTTTCGTAAGCCATTTAGAGGTGGACTTGCTGGTGTCTTTTGGATCATTGTCCTGCTGCAGAATCCAAGTGCACTTCAGCTTGAGGTCACAAACAGATGGTCGGACATTCTCCTTCAGGATTTTTTTGGTAGACAGCAGAATTCATGGTTCCATCGACCACAGCAAGTCTTCCAGGTCCTGAAGCAGCAAAACAGCCCCAGACCATCACACTACCACCACCACCATATTTACCTCCGCCAGGCCGCAGGAGGTTATGTTTTTGCCAGCGTTTGGCTGTCTGTTTGTCTGTCTGTCTGTTGGTTAGCAAGATAACTCAAAAAGTTTTGGACGGATTTCCATGAAACTTTCAGGCGTTGTTGGAAATGGTACAAGGAAGAACTGATTAAATTTTGGGGATGATCCGGATCACCGTCTGGATCCAGGAATTTTTTAAAGGATTCTTTAACATTGTCAGATAGGGCCATTTTCATCATGTGTGCAGGCGCAATGGAGGGCGCTGGTCGTCGTGTCTGACGAACACGAACTCCGCGTTCTTCAAAGTTTTAGGCACAAAAGCACGCGGAAAACAGTGGTGGGCCGGACCCGGCAGCGTGCCTGTGTTTGCGCTACGCTGCAAAAGCTGAGATGGGCAGCTGTCCGGCGCGGGATTATTTGGCAGAAATTCCCCGGGCAGCCATAGGGGCTGCGCAAAAACAAGCTCTCTTCCGGGGAAGCTTCCAAATCCTCTTTTGCCGCGGAGCGCAACCCCAATAAAACCCACGGCAACCTGTCTACCCAATTTGCATCCGTCGGTGAACCCCTGAGTGCTGCTTTCAGTGATCTATGAAAACGCTTGCATAACCCATTGGTCTGTGGGTTGTAAGCGGTTGTGCGATGAATTGCAACGCCCGAAGCCTGGGAGTTTGGAGATGGAGGAGATGGACACAACAGCAACACTTGACTTTATTACCTCCGCCAAGGAGGTAATGCTTTTACTGGCATTTGTCTGTTTGTCTGTCTGTCTGTTATCAACATAACTCAAAAAGTTATGACTGGATTTTGACGAAATTTTCAGGAAAGGTGTGTAATGGCACAGGGAACAGATGATTACATTTTGGTGATGATCTGAGAGTGCATACCTCCACCAAGGGCTTTGTTTGTATTTGTGCAGCAGGATTACACAAAAACTACTGGATGGATTTGGATGACATTTTCACCAGAGGTGGTTCTTGGCCTAGAGAGGAACCCATTACATTTTGGGGATGATCTGGGAATGCATACCTCAGCCAAGGCTCTTCTCACAGTCTGTCAGCCACAAAACTCCAAAACTAATGGACAGACTTCGATGCAATTTTCACGACAAGTGGCGATAGGCCTACACACAAGCCCATTACATTTTGGAGGTGATCCATGAGAAACAGAAGGAGCCTTGGCGGAGGTATGCGCTCTATGAGCGCTTTTCTAGTTTACTGTTGGTATGATGTTCTTTTTCTGAAATGCTGTGTTTGTCATGATCCAGGGCATGGGTGGGTGCCGTGCCAAGTCTCCAGTTTTAGTTAGTCTTTTTCTGTCTGTTTGTTTCATTGTTTTTCCTGTTTGCTGTGTTTGGCTCCTGTTTAATTATTGTCATTCTGTATTTGTAGTGTTAGTATTTACATTTTGGGGTTGCGTTGCTCTTGTGTCATTATGGTTTCTGGTTATTGCTTTATTTTGACAATGCTGCGCAGCGCCCAGCTGTCAAACTGGTTTGGGGCTGCGCAGCTGTCACTGATTGTAGTTCTTTCACCACTCATGTTCCACACCTGCTGCCTGTCTAGAATACGGTATTTAAGGGCACGACAACCTGTTCCTGTTGTCATGTCTTTCTATACTGCTGGATGTCCTCAAGTGTTCCAGACGCTAAGTGTTTTGGGTTTGCTGTTGAGGAGAACGGGAGAGCTCCGTCCAGGTCAGTCTTTTCTCCCTTTTTCCCGGCGTTCTCAGGCTTCAGGTTACCTGTCGACGTTGAGTACCGCTCTCCTACAGCACCCACATTATCCGCTATTTGTATGTGTAGTGCCGTTATTTGTCTGTCTTTATGTTAATAAATGTGCAAACCACAGTGAGCGTTTGGTGACCTCCAACAGCCCTTAAAAAGGGCAATTTATGACAGAAGGACAAAACCAGGGTGTGGACACCAGCCACTGTGTGCTTGCTGTTTTTCCCTCCCTCTTTCTTTTCTTTTTTCCTGCACCTAGCCCATTTTTTTTTGTCCGGCATGCCTGGCCGCATGGACTGTGGGAGAGTCAGGTTGGACAAGGAGGAGTGTTGGGTGGTTGGACTGTTGCAGGACATTATATGAGATGTTAATCTAACCCACACTCCCGAGGAGGAGCTGCAGGTTTGGGACAGCGCGGCACAGGTGATTGAGGCATTTCCCAGTCTGTGGGGCTACCCGGAACTGGCAGGCCTCCTCGCCTCCGTCTGCCATGCTCAACACCAGCTCTTCAGGCTGGGGAGAGCCCCTCCACCAACAGAACCTGTGCCCGCAGCCAGCCGCATTGGGTATGCAGCCGTCGTGCCCCCTGATGGGCCAAGCGCGGAGGAGCTGGAGGAGTGCCAACGGGTGGTTGCAGCTGAGAAGGAGCTCGTTTTGGACTACAAGCCCTGGCTCCTCCCTGAGTTTCTGCCACAACTGGAAGGAGTATCACCAGCCCAAATGGAGTCTGAGCCGACGACAGAACATTCCCTGACTCCGGTGCTCCGCCCATCGCACCAGATGACCTTCACAGCTTCCGAGGAGACATCGTCCAACCTCACAACAGCCACCACCAAGCCCCAGGAATTAAGGCAAGTATCTTTTCACTTTTCAACACCGTATAATGAAATGTCTTGCCTTAATCCCAGTGGTGAAGCTCGGCAGCAGCAGCCCACCTTGGCTGAGCTTTCACCATCAGTTGCTGTAATTCTCTCCTCACCTGTTTCTCCCGCTCCTCCTCTTATATCCCGAGGGTCCGACAGTTCTGGAAGAGAGCCGTTGACCGAGGGAAAGGCCTGCAGTTCTGGAGAGTCCAGCCCAAGCCCTGCAGCTGCGCCCAGGATGGGAGGAGAGTGCCACCTATGCTCCAGAACCTGAGCCAACAGTGGAGTGTCCCCTGGGCCTGGCAGCATGGGACGTGGCGTCAGTGGTCGGAGGGTCTCCTGCTGCAGCCGCCGTGTCAGGAGGTGCGCCAGCTGCCCCATTGGGGGTTCCGCCAGCCTTCCAGCCAGAGGTCTGGGTCGTTGCAGAGGCATAATAGAGTCCTGGATGGCGGTGGAGCTCGGGCTCAGGCAAGGTTCCTCGTTTAGCCTAGAGAAATCTTGCATGGCTCTTGGCTGGGGGAACCAACTGCTGCCGTCAGCTGCACTTGAGCTTCCCCTGCTAGGCTCCACTGCTGCTGGTGACTCTGAACTGGTGTATGTTTGTGTTTCCTCTGACTCTTCTCCTGAGGTCTTCGGGGGCCCTGCCTTCCTGCCAGAGGTCACCACGGGTGCAACGTCCCTGTTTGGGGTCGCTATGGGTGCTACGCCTCTGGCTAAGGCCACCATGGGTGCGATGCCTCTGTTTGAGGTCTCTGTGGGTGCTACGCCCCAGCCCGGGGCCTCCGTGGGTGCTTTGTCCCAGCCCGGGACCTCCGTGGGTGCAATGCCTCGGTCCGGAGCCTCCGTGGGTGCTATGCCTCAGTCTGAGGCCACTGTGGGCCCTCCTTCCTCGCCCTCGGCTGGTGCTCCACTGGTTGATCGCCTCCGTGGCATCGTTCTGTCGTGGGTCAGCCTTTTCGCCGTGGGCGCTATGCTCCAGTCTGGGGCCGTCGTTGGTGCTGTGCCCCAGTCCGAGGCCTCCATGGGTGCTGCGCCTCAGCCTGAGGCCTCCGTGGGTGCCATGCCTCAGCCCGAGGCCTCCGTGGGTGCCGTGCCTCAGCCTAAGGCCACCACGGGTGTTAGGCCTCTGCCTGAGGCCGCCATGGGTGATACGCCTTCGTCTGAGGTTGTCTTGGATCCCCTGTCCTTGTCGAAGGGCCCCGCTAAGCAGCCTCTTCCCTCATCTGGTTCCTTTGCTGGTCAACCAACATGATCATTGGGTGCTACCGCTGGCCAGCAGTCATGGTTGGGGGCTAACCTGCCGCCTCTGGGGGAAGGGGGTGTGTGGGGCTTGGCGGTTCGATGGCCCATGAAGTCTGGGAGGTCACTCGATGGGCTATACCATCTGTGCAGCTGGCTCCGGAACTCAGGAAGATCGCCAGACGGACTGTGCCGTTTGGCTCGGTGGCTCATGAACTCAGGGAGGCCACCCAACGTGTTGTACTGTTTGCACAGCTGGCTCCGAGACTCAGGGAGACTGCCAGACGGTTTGTGTCGTGGGGCTGCCCGAGGTGCCGCTGCGGTCAGCCAGGGGTCATTGAGACCTGGCCACCACATTGGTTCAGGTTGTGGGTCATGAGTGTTTTTGGTTTCTTTTGTCTTTTTTGTTGTGTCTCGGTCCCTCCATGCCTGCCCCCCCCCCAGGGTGGGTTGTTTTTCTTGTTGGGGGAGGGTCTGCTTTGTGGTGGGGGAGTCTTTTTGTTGTTGCCCTGGGGTGTCTGGGTTCCACCCCTTTGGGGGGAGCACTGTCATGATCCAGGGCACGGATGGGTGCGGTGCCCAGTCGCCAGTTTTAGTTAGTCTTTTTCTGTCTGTTCGTTTCATTGTTTTTCCTGTTTGCTGTGTTTGGTTACTGTTTAATTATTGTCATTCCTTTTTTAAATTTAAGTTTTTGTAAAGGGTATACATGTCATTACAGGATTCCATTGTTTACATTTTCATCACATATTCCCCCCTTTTTTTGTTTTTTGACAACATTGGAAAAAAATTATTACAACACCCTTTTTAAGTGAAAGAAAAAGAGAAATTAAAAAAGAACAAAAAAAACAAAAAACAAACAAACCAAAAAAAACAAACAAACAAGAGAGCAGAAAAATAAAAGAGAATTTGAGTGGCATTGGAACAAAGAGAGGTGCCATTATTGAAATGGTATTTGTCAAAGATTAGATCTGATGGAAGACACATGCGTTCCAGGGTTGCCAAAAGTTCAAGAACCCATCCATGTCCTGTCTCAGTGCAAATGTCAACTTTTCCATCGAATAAATGTCCTGAATCACGTTACTCCAATCTTCAAGTGTAGGACAGTCTTTCAACATCCATTTTTTTGTTAGAGCTTTTTTACTTGCCAATATTAAAACAGTGAATAAGTATTTTTCTCCTTGTCTTTCCAGTGATTCCGGTAGTAAACCCAAATACAAAGTTACAAAAGAAAAGGGAACTGTTACTTTGAATATTTTCCCCAATATTGTCTGTACATTGGTCCAATATTGGTGGATAACTGGGCATGACCAAAACACATGAAAATGATTTGCAGTCTTTTCACCACACAAGTGCCAACAATTCAACCCTTTACGAGTAAATTTGTTTTGTGCAGGTGTTCTGAAAAATCTTACCAAATTTTTCCATCCAAATTCTCTCCACAGAAGGGATGAGGTACTTTTCCATTGTTGTTTATTTAGCTTTTCCCATATTTCCAGTTGTAAAGTGAAATTCCCCTCTTTTTCCCATCTCTCTTTTATATATGATGTGTTGTCTCCTTTTAAGTCTTGAAGACCTTGGTATATTTTAGAAATGTATCTGATCCCTGGGATCCCTTTTTATATGCCATTAAGAAAACCTTCAGAACACCTGACTGGGCCCTTTCCAAATCCTCCTTTTTAAGTATTTTGTTTATGTGGTGTCTAAGCTGAAAGAACCTGTAAAGGTCTTGATTTACTAGACCTTTTTCAAATCTTCAAAACATCTTAGTTTGCCCTTTAAAAAAATCGTAATATTTTATCAGTCCGTTCTCTTTCCACTTTTTAAATCTAGTGTCTGTTTTATTAGGAGTAAAGTTCTGATCATAGGAAATCCACTGCAATAATCGATAGGGTTCTTTAGTTTGATTCTCTCTGACTATCTTAAACCAAATTTTTAGCGGGGTCTCTATCCAAGGGTTAGTGTTATTCAAAAGTTTAGGTAAGGCATTGTTCCCTATTATTGCCTGTAGGGGAATGTCACTTGTTATTTGGCATTCCATCTCCTTCCATTGTGCAGTGTAGACTGGGTTACATATCTCTACTGAAGTTTTAATTTGTGCGGCTTTAAAATAGTCCCTGATATTTGGCAGCGCGAGACCACCTTTGTCTTTGTTTAGCTGTAGGGTTCTATATCTGATTCTAGGTCTCTTGCCCTGCCATATGAATCTTGAGATCCTTCTGTCCAGTTCTTGCCATGTTTTTTTGGGAGGTTCTACCGGTATTGTTTGGAAAAGGTATAGAAGACATGGAAGTATATTCATTTTGACTGCTTCAGTTCTTTGTGCAGTACCCAAGAATGGTATCATATTCCATCTTGCTAGATCAGATTTTATTTTTTCCATCAGTGGATCATAGTTTAGTGTTATAATTTTGTTGAGTTGTTTCGGGATATTGACACCCAGATATTTCATAGATTCCATCTCCCAGTTAGTTTTGAGTTTGCTTTGTAAATATTGATTTGGGTCATAGTTGAATGTTAAAATTTGGGTTTTATGCATGTTTAATTCGTACCCTGATAACTCTCCATACTCTGAAAAAACTGAGATTAGTTCTGGAAAAGAGGTGTCCGGCTGCCCCAGGTATATTAAAATGTCATCAGCAAAGAGTGCTATTTTATGTTCCTTCTGACCAAGTGTAATACCTTGAATTTTTTGATTCTGTCTTATCCTTTGGCTCAGAGGTTCTATGAAGATTGCAAAGAGCAGTGGAGACAAGGGGCAGCCCCGACGACATCCTCTTTCCAGTTCAAAAGATGAAGATAATTTACCATTAATCCTTATTTTAGCTGTTGGTTTTTTATATAATACCTGGATAGTTCTAATGAAGTTGTTATGAAAATTGAAACTGGATAAGATTCTATATAGGAAAGATGAGTCAACCGAATCAAATGCTTTTTCAGCATCTAATCCCAATATGGCTGCATTTAAATTATATTTTTTTATATGATGAATTATGTGTAAAGTGCGTCTAATGTTATCATGTGTCTGTCTTTGTCTTATAAAACCTGTTTGGTCTAAATGAATTAAGTCTGTCAGTATATTTTCTAACCTTTTGGCAAGGATAGCGGTAAAAAGTTTATAGTCCTGATTTAACACACTGATTGGTCTGTAGTTGGAGCAGTCTAGTTTAACCTTTTCAGGTTTAGGTATGACTGCAATGACCCCTTCTCTCCAGGAGGGGGGGATTTCCCCTGTGCGGACGACATACAGTGGGGTAAAAAAGTATTTAGTCAGCCACCAATTGTGCAAATTCTCCCACTTAAAAGATGAGAGAGGTCTCCAATTTTCATCATAGGTATACCTCAACTATGAGAGACAAAATAAGAAAAAAAAAATCCAGAAAATCACATTGAAGGATTTTTAATGAATTAATTGGTAAATTCCTCTGTAAAATAAGTATTTGGTCAATAACAAAAGTTCATCTCAGTACTTTGTTATATACCCTTTGCTGGCAATGACAGAGGTCAAACGTTTTCTGTAAGTTTTCACAAGGTTTTCACACACTGTTGCTGGTATTTTGGCCCATTCCTCCATGCAGGTCTCCTCTAGAGCAATGATGTTTTGGGGCTGTTGCTGGGCAACACGGACTTTCAACTTCCTCCAAAGATTTTCTATGGGGTTGAGATCTGGAGACTGGCTAGGCCACTCCAGGACCTTGAAATGCTTCTTACGAAGCCACTCCTTCGTTGCCCGGGCGGTGTGTTTGGGATCATTGTCATGCTGAAAGACCCAGCCGCGTTTCATCTTCAATGCCCTTGCTGGTGGAAGGAGGTTTTCACTCAAAATCTCACGATACATGGCCCCATTCATTATTTCCTTTACACGGATCAGTTGTCCTGGTCCTTTTGCAGAAAAACAGCCCCAAAGTATGATGTTTCCACTCCCATGCTTCACAGTAGGTATGGTGTTCTTTCTCCTCCAAACACGACAAGTTGAGTTTTTACCAAAAAGTTCTATTTTGGTTTCATCTGACCATATGACATTCTCCCAATCCTCTTCTGGATCATCCAAATGCTCTCTAGCAAACTTCAGATGGGCCTGGACATGTACTGGCTTAAGCAGGGGGACGCATCTGGCACTGCGGGATTTCAGTCCCTGGCAGCGTAGTGTGTTTCTGATGTAGCCTTTGTTACTTTGGTCCCAGCTCTCTACAGGTCATTCACTAGGTCCCCCCATGTGGTTCTGGGATTTTTGCTCACCGTTCTCGTGATAATTTTGTCCCCACGGGATGAGATCTTGCGTGGAGCCCCAGATCGAGGGAGATTATCAGTGGTCTTGTATGTCTTCCATTTTCTAATAATTGCTCCCACAGTTGATTTCTTCACACCAAGCTGCTTACCTATTGCAGATTCAGTCTTCCCAGCCTGATGCAGGTCTACAATTTTGTTTCTGGTGTCCTTTGACAGCTCTTTGGTCTTGGCCATAGTGGAGTTTGGAGTCTGACTGTTTGAGGTTGTGGACAGGTGTCTTTTATACTGATAACGAGTTCAAACAGGTGCCATTAATACAGGTAAGGAGTGGAGGACAGAGGAGCCTCTTAAAGAAGAAGTTACAGGTCTGTGAGAGCCAGAAATCTTGCTTGTTTGTAGGTGACCAAATACTTATTTTACTGAGGAATTTACCAATTAATTCATTAAAAATCCTTCAATGTGATTTTCTGGATTTTTTTTCTCATTTTGTCTCTCATAGTTGAGGTATACCTATGATGAAAATTGGAGACCTCTCTCATCTTTTAAGTAGGAGAACTTGCACAATTGGTGGCTGACTAAATACTTTTTTGCCCCACTGTAGTTAAGTGTTTTCAGGAGGAGAGGAGATAGTTGCTGTTTAAAGGTTTTGTACCACTCTGCTGTATAGCCATCTGCTCCTGGGGATTTGTTAGCTTTAAGTTTCATAATTGCTTTTTCTAATTCTTTAGGTTGTATTTCTGACAGTAGTGTTTTATTTTGTGACTCAGTAAGTTGGGAAAAATTTAATGTATTTAGGAAGGCTTCGGATGCGTTTTTGTGTTTTTTGAGGGAGTATAAGTTCTTGTAGCAATTCTCGAAGCTTTTAAGAATTTCCTGAATTCTAAATTTTATTTCCTTTGATACTGGGTCTCTGATTTTGTAGATTGCTCTCTCCGTTTGTTGTTTCCTCAATTTACAGGCTAGTAATTTTGCCGATTTGCTACCTGTTTCATAGTATTTTTGTTTCAGAAATATAAGTTTCTTCTGGATTTCTATTGTGTAGATCTCGTTTATTTGTTTTTTAATTTCCTTAATTTTGAGCGAGTCAGAATGAGTGTTGTCTTTGTGCTCTTTTTCTAGTTTCTTAAGTTCTGACTCTAATGTGATTAGTTTTTCTTGTCTCAGTTTCTTTTGGATTGCGAGTTTTGTGATAATCTTTCCCCTTATTACAGCTTTGCATGCGTCCCACAGTATTAAAGAGGATACTTCTCCATTATCATTTTCTTCCAAATATCTGAGAATATCTGATTCCAATTCATCTTTCAGTGGTCCTTTCAGCACATTTGAATTTAACCTCCAAGAAAATGTATTATTTGTGTATTTTTGGATATTTAAGTCCATATAGATCGGACTGTGGTCAGAGAGATCCATCAGTCCTATTTTACATGTTTTTACTCTTCCAATGTCTCTATTAAACATAAAAAAAATAGTCAATCCTTGAGTATGATGAATGTGGTGCTGAGTAAAATGTATAATCTTTTACACTGGGGTTGAATTCCCTCCACATGTCACAGATTCCCATTTCTTTTAGTAGCATCTGAGTTTTTCTACTTTGAGTGTTATTTTGATGTGGAGAATTACCTGATGCATCCCAGTATGGATTCAGTCTTAGATTGAAGTCTCCACCACATATCACTAAACCTTGGGCTTTAGTTATCATTAGGTCAAATACATTTTTATAAAATTTCCACTTAGACCCTGGAGGTGCATATACTGTACATTCAGCAGGGTGATATCTTCTCCCTCTAGCCGACCAAGTACCATGCTAAATCTCCCTTCTTTATCTTTGTGTTCTGAATTTTTTTCAAACATAATTTTGGTTGAGATCAATGTCGCTACCCCCCTCCTCCTCCCTGACTTATATGAAGATGAAGAGATCAGTTTAAACCCTTGTCTACTAAGTTTAGTGTGCTCCAAGTCTGTTAGGTGGGTTTCCTGTAAAAATATTATTCCTGCTTTGTCTTTTTTCATTTTGCCTAGAATCTTGGATCTTTTAACTGGATTCAGGATCCCTTTTACATTATATGAGATTATTTTGGTTACACCCTGTTTCTCCATTGTGTTGTCTTATTTAGTATAACAGTGTAGTGGCCCTCTTTTATGCTACTCAGAAACTGAAAGAACATTAAGAACATAAAAAACATTAAAAACATAGTATATAAAACTTTAAAACAAAAAACTGTCAAAAGAACTTCCTGGACTTCCGGTCTGGACGCCATGGCGACTGCAGCTTAACACTGAAGTTCTCAGACCCAATCCAGGATAACACATTGAAAATCAAACTTAACGGATTTTTGGAGGAGTGAAAATCAAAAGACAAAATCATCATGTCTAAAGGAAAACAGAAGAAACTGAAATTCTCCAGGCCAGGACACGTATCGGCCGGAGAATCCGAACTGGAAGATCTCCGTTCAGAAGACGAGGAACTGGTGATAGCTAACAAAAGGGTTAGCCTGAAATCACTATTTGAGGAGCTACGACGATTTCGCCGAGATGTTACGGCCGAATTTCGGGAATTCAGAGAAGAATTGAAAAGGACAAACAGCAGAGTGGACCAGGCCGAGAACCGAATCTTGGAAACAGAGGATCGAATAAAAGTGCTCGAAGATTCTGTGCTAGACCTACGCAAAAGACAAGCAGCTATAGAGGCTAAGCTAACCGACCAAGAAGGAAAACAAAGAAGAGACAACATAAGAATTCATGGTCTGATAGAAGGAACCGAAAATGGTTTTAACTCAATGGCAGAATGCGTGGAATCCTTACTAAGAGAGAAATTGGATATTCCACAAACCACCGACTTGAAGATAGAAAAGGCACATCGTTCATTAGCCGCTAGGCCGGCGGCGGAAGCACCCCCACGTTCGGTGTTGGTAAGATTTTCCAATTTCAAAATAAAACAAGAGGTTGTAAGACTGGCCTGGCAGAAAAAAGGATTTATGCACCAGGAGAGAAAAGTCTACGTGGAACACGATTACGCCCCGGAGGTCCTTAAAAAGCGCAGGGAATACAATGACGCGAAAAAGGTGTTAAGAGAGAAGAAATTGCGCTTTCAGACACCATTTCCTGCGAAGTTAAGGGTCTTCTACGGCGATGAAACGTGTCTCTATAATTCGGCGGAAGAAGCAACAGCTGACATGGCGAAAAGAGGCCTCCCGGTAACGGTATTTAAACCCGCAACAGACCCGAGTGAGAAGATCAAAACGCAAACATGGACAACACAAAGACCTTCAAAATCCACGGACCAGCAGCGGGAAACCCAGCACCAGAGCGTCGCGGATAAACTATCCGTTTTCAGGTTGGAATAGCGACCTTTTTTTTTTTTTTTTTTTCTCTTGAATCAATCCGCACATCCAACCCCCCTCATACAAGGTAACAAACATTAAAGGAGATGCATATTCAGCATGTGGTAAAACATTTCATGGAACAATCATATTATTTGAAACAAATAAGTCTTTGTAATAAAAAAAAAAAAAAACTTGTTAAAATAGAAATGTGACAATAATCCACATGTTCTCCTCATACTAACAAATACTGTTTTTGCGTGAATGTTTGATGTGATGGGGGTGGGAGGGTGCACACAATTTCACAGGGTTTAGGCATAAAAGGAAAAAAAAAAAAATCATTACAAGTTTGGATTGGGTTCTGAAACTCACGTTAAAAGCATGGGACTACTTTCAGTGGTAAGAGAGGGCCCTCAACACGTAACAGAGTTTGAGGAATTTCCCTCAGAGCCTTCACTCCATCAAGGCTCTTACAGGGTCTTTAAAAAGACCTCAGCTCAGGAAGTTCTTATGACAGCTTTTTGTTTTAAAGTTTTTTACACTATGTTCTTAATGTTTTTCTTGTTTTTAATGTTCTTTCAGTTTCTGAGTAGCACAAAAGAGGGCCACCACACAGTTATACTAAACAAAACAACACAATGGAGAAACAGGGTGTAACCAAAATAATTTCATATAATGTAAAAGGAATCCTGAATCCAGTTAAAAGATCCAAGATTCTAGGCAAAATGAAAAAAGACAAAGCAGGAATAATACTTTTACAAGAAACCCACCTAACAGATGTGGAACACAATAAACTCAGTAGACAAGGGTTTAAAATGATCTCTTCATCTTCATATAAATCAGGGAGGAGGAGGGGAGTAGCGACATTGATATCAACCAAAATTACATTTGAAAAAAAATCAGAACACAAAGATAAAGAAGGGAGATACAGTTTGGTAACTGGGCGGCTAGAGGGAGAAGATATCACCCTGCTGAATGTGTATGCTCCCCCAGGGGCTAACTGGAAATTTTATAAAAATGTATTCGACCTAATGATAACTAAAGCTCAAGGTTTAGTGATATGTGGTGGGGACTTCAATCTTAGACTGAATCCATACTGGGATGCTTCTGGTAATTCCCCACATCAAAATAACACCCAAAACAGGAAGACTCGGATGCTACTAAAAGAATTGGGAATCTGTGACGTGTGGAGGGAACTCAACCCCAGTGTAAAAGACTATACATTTTACTCAACTCCACATTCATCTTACTCAAGGATTGACTATTTTTTTATGTTTAATAGAGACATTGGAAGAGTAAAAACATGTAAAATAGGACTGATGGATCTCTCCGACCACAGTCCGATCTACATGGACTTAAATATCCAAAAATACACAAATAATACATTTTCTTGGAGGTTAAATTCAAATGTCCTGAAAGGACCATTGAAAGATGAATTGGAATCAGATATTCTCAGATATTTGGAAGATAACGATAATGGAGAAGTATCCCCTTTAATACTGTGGGATGCATGTAAAGCTGTAATAAGAGGAAAGATTATTGCAAAACTGGCAACCCAAAAGAAACTAAGACAAGAAAAACTATCCACATTAGAGTCAGAACTTAGGAACCTAGAAAAAGAACACAAAGGCAACACTCATTCTACTGACTCGCTCAAGATTAAGGAAATTAAAAACCAAATAAATGAGATCTACACAATAGAAATCCAGAAGAAACTTACATTTCTGAAACAAAAATACTATGAAGCAGGCAGTAAATCGGCAAAATTGCTAGCCTATAAATTGAGGAAACATCAAACAGAAAGAGCAATCTACAAAATCAGAGACCCAGTATCAAAGGAAATAAAATTCAGAATTCAGGATATTCTTAAAAACTTCAAGAATTACTATAAGAACTTATACTCCCACAAAAAACATAAAAACGCATCCGAGGCATTCCTAAACACATTAAACCTTCCCCAACTTACGGAGTCACAAAATAAAACACTACTGTCAGAAATACATCCTAAAGAATTGGAAAAAGCAATTATGAAACTTAAAGCTAACAAATCCCCAGGAGCTGATGGCTATACAGCAGAGTGGTACAAAACCTTTAAACAGCAACTATCTCCTCTCCTCCTGAAAACATTTAATTATGTCCTCCACACAGGGGAAATCCCCCCCTCCTGGAGAGAAGGGGTCATTGCAGTTATACCTAAACCTGAAAAGGATAAACTAGAGTGCTCCAACTACAGACCAATCAGTGTACTAAATCAGGACTATAAGCTTTTTACCATTATCCTTGCCAAAAGGTTAGAAAATATACTGACAGACCTAATTCATTTAAACCAAACAGGTTTTATAAGACAAAGACAGACACAAGACAACATTCGACGCACTTTACACATAATTCATCATATAAAAAAATATAACTTAAATGCAGTCATATTGGGATTAGATGCTGAAAAAGCATTCGATTCGGTTGACTGGTCTTTTCTATATAGAATCTTATCCAGTTTCAATTTTCATAACAACTTCATTAGAACTATACAGGCATTATATAAAAAACCAACAGCTAAAATAAGGATTAACGGTAATTTATCATCATCTTTTGAACTGGAAAGAGGATGTCGTCAGGGCTGCCCCCTGTCTCCACTGCTCTTTGCAATCTTCATAGAACCTCTGAGCCAATGGATAAGACAAAACCAAAAAATTCAAGGTATTACACTTGGTCAGAAGGAACATAAAATAGCACTCTTTGCTGATGACATTTTAATATACCTAGGGCAGCTGGACACTTCTTTACCAGAACTAACCTCAGTTTTTTCAGAGTATGGAGATTTATCGGGGTACAAATTAAATATGCATAAAACCCAAGTTTTAACATTCAACTATGACCCAAATCATTATTCACTAAGCAAACTCAAAACTAACTGGGAGTCGGAATCTATGAAATATCTGGGGGTCAATATCCCGAAACAACTCAACAAAATTATATCACTAAACTATGATCCACTGGTGACAAAAATAAAATCTGACCTAGCAAGATGGAATATGATACCATTCTTGGGTACTGCACAAAGAATTGAAGCAGTCAAAATGAATATACTTCCACGTCTTCTATACCTTTTCCAAACAATACCGGTAGAACCTCCCAAAAAAACATGGCAGGAGCTGGACAGAAGGATCTCAAGATTCATATGGCAGGGCAAGAGACCTAGAATCAGATATAGAACCCTACAGCTAAACAAAGACAAAGGTGGGCTCGCGCTGCCAAATATCAGGGACTACTTTAAAGCCGCACAAATTAAAACTTTAGTAGAGATATGTAACCCAGTCTACACTGCACAATGGAAGGAGATCGAATACCAAATAACAAATGACATCCCCCTACAGGCGATAATAGGGAACAATGTCTTACCTAAGCTTTTGAATAACACTAACCCGTGGATAGAGACCCCGCTAAAAATTTGGTTTAAGATAGTCAGAGAGAATCAAACTAAAGAGCCCTATCGACTTCTGCAATGGATCGCCTATGATCAGGACTTTACTCCTAATAAAACAGACACCAGATTTAAAAAGTGGAAGGAGAAAGGGCTGATAAAATATTACGATTTTTTTAAAGGGCAAATCTTAAGAAGTTTTGAAGATTTGAAAAAACAAGGCCTAATAAATCAAGACCTTTACAGGTTCTTCCAGCTTAGACACCACATAAACAATATACTTAAAAAGGAGGTTTTGGAAAGGGCCCAGTCAGGTGTTCTGAAGGTCTTCTTAATGGCATATAAAGGGATCCCAGGGATCAGATACATTTCTAAAATATACCAAGGTCTTCAAGACTTAAAAGGAGACAACACATCTTATATAAAAGAGAGATGGGAAAAAGAGGGGAATTTCACTTTACAACTGGAAATATGGGAAAAGCTAAATAAACAGCAATGGAAAAGTACCTCATCCCTGCAGTGGAGAGAATTTGGATGGAAAAACTTGGCAAGATTTTTCAGAACACCTGCACAAAACAAATTTACCCATAAGGGATTGAACTGTTGGCGCTTGTGTGGTGAAAAGACTGCAAATCATTTTCATGTGTTTTGGTCATGCCCAGTTATCCACCAATATTGGACCAAGGTACAGACAATATTGGGGAAAATATTCAAAATTACAGTTCCCTTTTCTTTTGTAACTTTGTATTTGGGTTTACTACCGGACTCACTGGAAAGACGAGGAGAAAAATACTTATTCAATGTTTTAATATTGGCAAGCAAAAAAGCTCTAACTAAAAAATGGATGTTGAAGGACTGTCCTACACCTGAAGATTGGACTAACGTGATCCAAGACATTTACTCGATGGAAAAGTTGACATTCGCACTGAGACAGGACATGGATGTGTTCATGAACTTTTGGCAACCCTGGACCGCATATGTGTCTTCCATTAGATCTAATCTTTGACAAATACCATTTCAGTAATGGTTCCGCTCTTTGTTCCAACGCTACTCAGATGCTCTTTTATCTTTATTTACTTACTTTTTCTTTTTGTTTGTTTTTTACTGGTTTGTTTGTTTTTTTTTTTGTTATTTGTTTCTTGTTTTTTTTTCTCTTTAATTTCACTTTTTCTTTCACTTTAAAAAAAAAAAAAAAGGGGTGTTGTAAGAATTAATCTTCCAATGTTGTCAGATATCAGAAAATAAGGGAACATGTGATGAAAATGTAAACACTGCATTGCTGTAACGACCTGTATACCCTTTACAAAAACTTAAATAAAAAAAAAAAAAAAAAAAAAAAGAACTTCCTGAGCTGAGGTCTTTTTAGCGACCTTACAAGAGCCTTGTTGGTGTGTTGGCTCTGAGGGAAATTCCTCAAACTCTGCTACGTATTGAGGGCCCTCTCTTACCCCTGTAAGTTGTCCCATGTTTTTAACGTGAATTTCAGATCCCAATCTGAACTTGTAATGATTTTTTTTTTTTTATGCCTATACACTATGAAATTGTGCGCAACCTCCCACCACCATCACAGCAAACAATCACGTTAATACAGTATTTGTTAGTGTGGAGAGTTCATGTGGTTCATTGTCACATTTCTATTTTAACAAGTTTTTTTTTTTTTTTAAAGACTTACTTGTTTCTAATATTATGACTGTTCCATGAAATGTTTTACCACTTCATACTTGCTGATTCTGCATCTCCTTTAATGTTTGTTACCTTGTAGGAGGAGGATTTGATGTGCAGATTGATTAAAAATATCGTTATTCCCTCCTGAAAGTGTTCAGTTTTTGCTTATAGCCCTGGCGCTGGGTTTCCCGCTGCTGGCCCGTGGATTTTGAGGGTCTCTGTGTGCACCATGTTTGAGCCTTGATTCTTTCGATCGGGTCTGCTGTGGGTTTATACACCGTTACCGGGAGCCCTCTTCTCGCCATATCCTTGGTTGTTTCTTCCGCCGAGTTGTAGAGATACGTCTCTTCCCCGTAAAAAACCCGCAGCTTCACCGGAAATGGAGTTTGAAAGCGCAGTTTCTTCTCTCTTAGTACCTTTTTAGCGTTGTTGTATTCCCAACGCTTTTTAAGGACCTCCGTGGCGTAGTCGTGCTCCACAAAAATTTTTCTTTCTTGGTGCATAAATCCTTTTTTCTGCCAAGCCAGTCTCAAAACCTCTTCTTTTGTTCTGAAGTTGGAAAACTTCACCACCACCAATCGTGGGGGAGCTTCCGCCGACAGCCTTGGGGCTAATGAACAGTGCGCCCTTTCTATCTTCAAGTCGGTGGATTGGGGAATTTCCAACTTCTCTCTCAGTATGGTTTCCACACATGCATTGTGGTGAAACCGTCCTCGACTCCTTCTTTCAGACCATGAATTCTTATGTTGTCCCTTCTTAGTCTTCCTTCCTGGTCGGTTAGCTTAGCCTCCAGTCTTGTCTGTTGTTTGAGTAATTCCAGCATGGTTTCTTCCAGCCCTTTTATTCTTTCCTCTGCTTCCATGATTCGGTCCTCAGCCTGGACCACTCTGTTGTTTGTCCTTTTTATTTCGTCTTTAATTTCACGAAATTTGGCCCAACACTCAAGGCGAAATTCTCTTAATTCTTGAAATATCATTTTTAAGCTAACCGTGTTGCTAGCCTCATTCTGCTCCTCTGTTTCCGAGTGGTTGTTGTCCTCCAGGTCAGATTCTCTGGCCGATGCTTGTCGTGGCCTGGCAAATGTCGATCTCTTCTGTTTTCCTTTAGGCATAATGACTTTGTCTTTTGATTTTCACTCTTCCAAAAATCCGTTAAATCTGATTTTCAAGGTATTTTCACGGATGGGGTCTGGGAGCTTCAGCGTTAAGCTGCTATCACCATGGTGTCCAGACCGCTAATTATTGTCATTCTGTATTTGTAATGTTATTATTTACATTTTGGGGTTGCATTGCTCTTGTGTCATTATGGTTTCTGGTTATTGCTTTATTTTGACAATGCTGCACAGCTCCCAGCTGTCAAACTGGTTTGGGGGCTGCACAGCTGTCACTGATTGTAGTTCTTTCACCACTCATGTTCCACACCTGCTGCCTGTCTAGAATACGGTATTTAAGGGCACGACAACCTATTCCTGCTGTCGTGTCTTTCTATACTGCCAGATGTCCTCAGGTGTTCCAGACGCTAAGTGTTTTGGGTTTGCTGTTGAGGAGAACAGGATAGCTCCATCCAGGTCAGTCTTTTCCCCCTTTTTCCCCGCATCCCCAGGCTTCAGGCTACCTGTCGATGTTGAGCCCCGCTCTCCTCCAGCACCCACATTTTCTGCCATTTGCACGTGTAGTGTTGTTATTTGTCTGTCTTTATGTTAATAAATGTGCAAACCACAGTGAGTGTTTGGTATCCTTCAACAGCCCTGAAAAAGGGCAATTTATGATAGTGTTACTTTTACGCCAGATGTAATGGGACACACACCTTCCAAAAAGTTCAACTTTTGTCTTGTCAGTCCACAGAGTATTTTCCCAAAAGTCTTGGGGTTCATCAAGATGTTTTCTGGTGAAACTGAGATGAGCCTTTATGGTCTTTTTGCTCAGAAGTGGTTTTCGTCTTGGAAGTCTGCCATGCAGGCCATTTTCACCCAGTCTCTTTCTTATGGTGGAGTCATCAACACTGACCTTAACTGAGGCAAGTGAGGCCTGTAGTTCTTTGGATGATGTTGTGGGGTCTTTTGTGACCTCTTGGATGAGTTGTCGCTCCACTCTTGGGGTAATTTTGGTCGGCTGGCCACTCCTGGAAAGGTTCACCACTGTTTCATGTTTTTGCCATTTGTGGATAATGCCTCTCACTGTGGTTTGCTGGAGTCCCAAAGCTTTAGAAATGGCTTTATAACCTTTTCTAGACTGATAGTTACTTTGTTTCTGATTTGCTCTTGCATTTCTTTGGATCACAGCCCAATGTCTAGCTTTTGAGGATCTTTTGGTCTACTTCACTTTGTCAGGCAGGTCCTATTTAAGTGATTTCGGATCACAGACTCATTCTCTCAAAGGTCAACATTCACATCCAGTCAAAATGGTGTCCACAGGGGAAAAAAGGCAAACAAGCGACTCAATGTCAGCAAGCTGGAACAACAGTTTGTGCGACAGAACCTCAGTGAGGACCTGGACAGCAAGCTTAGTCAGCTTGACCTCGGGGCGTATGGAGCAGATGAAAACTGAGCAGCTTTCAAAGACATGGTGTATGACACCTCACTCAGTCATCTGGGCCAGAACACGCACAAACACCAAGACTGGTTAAATGAAAACGATGAGGACATCCAAAAGCTGCTTGATGAGAAGCATGAAGCCCACAGAGCATACCAGCAAGACAGCAGATCTGCCTCTAAGAAGGCAACCTTCAACTCCATCAAAGGAAAGGCGCAGGCAAAGCTCAGAGAGATACAGGACTTCTGGCTCAGCAAAAAGGCAGATGAAATACAGCAGTACGCTGTCAGCAACAACTCCAAATGCTTCTATGATGCCCTTAAGACCATCTACGGGCCTCAGTCTTCTGGAACATCATCACTGCTCAGTGCTGATTCGTCCACTCTCCTCACCAACAAGAATGCAATCCTGGAAAGATAGGCAGAGCATTTCAGTAGCGTCCTGAACAGACCTCCGTCCATCAATGCAGAAGCCATCGCTCGCATGCCCGAAGTAGAGGTGAACACATCTCTGGCAGAACCTCCAACAGAATCAGAAGTCCAAAAAGTGATCAAACTCCTTTCGAACGGCAAAGCACTAGGCTCTGATTCCATCCCAGCTGAAATCTACAAGGCAGGAGGGCCAGTTCTAATACAGAAACTCACCGAGCTCTTTCAGACCATGTGGCAGCAGGAAGTTACCCCCCAGGAGCTCAAGGATGCCTCCATTGTCCATCTCAACAAGAGAAAAGGAAACTGGCAGTCCTGTGACAACCACTTTGGGATCTCTCTCCTCACCATCACCGGCAAGATCCTAGCAAGAGTCTTTCTCAACCACCTCATTCAGCACACGGAAGGCGGTCACCTACCGGAGAGCCAGTGTGGCTTCAGAGAGGGTCGTGGAACTGCTGACATGATCTTCGCTGTACGCCAACCCCAGGAGAAGTGTCAAGAGCAGAACAGGGACCTCTACACAACATTTGTAGATCTGACCCAGGCTTTTGATACCATCAGTCGTGAGGGGCTGTGGAAGATCATGGCGAAGTTCGGCTGCCCAGACAAGTTCATCAGCATGGTGCGCCAGTTCCACGATGGCATGCATGCTTGAGTACTGGACGATGGAGACGCCTCCAAAGTTTTCCCAGTCACCAACGGGGTCAAGCAGGGCTGTGTACTCACGCCCACACTTTTCAGCATGATGTTCACAGCCATGCTGTCTGATGCATTCTGCAACGATGAAGAAAGCACCATCAGGATCAGATACAGGATGGACGGCAGGCTCTTCAACCTATGGAGGCTCCCAGCCAAAACCAAGGTGGAAGGGGACTCAGTGCGCAACTTCCTGTTCGCAGATGACTGCGCACTCAATGCTGCTACAGAGGCCCAGATGCAGCAGAGCATGAACTGCTTCTCCATTGCTTGCGACAACTTTGGGCCCACAATCAGTACGAAGAAAACCGAAGTCCTGCACCAACCTGCACCACAGAAGACTTACGTGGAACCAGCCATCACTGTCAATGGGGAGACCCTCAAGGCTGTCGACAAGTTCACGTACCTCAGCAGCACATTCTCCAGGTCTGTCAACATTGACGATGAGATTGATTCACGCATTGCCAAGGCAAGCTCAGCATTCAGACGGCTACATACAACAGTGTGGGAAAGGAGAGGCATCAGGCTGACCACAAAACTGAAGGTGTACAAGGCAGTAGTCCTGCCTTCCCTACTGTATGCCTGCGAGACCTGGACAGTCTACAAGTACCATGCCAGAAAGCTAAACCGCTTCCACCTGAACTGCCTCGGAAAGCTCCTGAAGATCACCTGGCAGGACAAAATCCCTGACACAGAGGTCCTCTCCCGAGCTGAGCTGCCTAGCATCCACACCCTGCTCAAGAGAGCCCAGATCAGGTGGGCTGGCCACCTTGTTCGTATGCCTGACTCACGCCTACAGCGAACTAGCAGAGGGCAAGTGCTCACAAGGTGGTCAGAAGAAGCACTACAAAGACACTCTTAAGGCCTCCCTGAAGAGCTTTGACATCAGTCTTGACACCTGGGAGACCCTAGTGCTAGACCGACCATACTGGCGTAGCCGTACCAGCAAAGGCGCTGCCTCCTTTGAGCTGAACAGGATTGCCAAGACCCAGAGAAAATGTGAGCTTGGCAAGTCCAGAGCCACCCCTGTATCTTCTACCCACGCAGACCACCTGTGCCCGACCTGTGGCAGAGCCTTCCGCGCCCACATCGGACTGATGAGCCACAGCCGGACACACCACACCCAGTCCTCTTCCCTGTGATGTCCTTGGTCATTGTTGAGAATGACGGATGAACAACATTTAAGTGATTTCTTTATTGAGAAAAGGTGTGGCAGTAATCAGGCCTGGGTGTGGCTAGAGAAATTGAACTCAGCTTTCCAAAGATGTGATAAACCACAGTTAATTTATGTTTTAACGAGGGGGGGGGGTCACTTTTTCCCCACAGGGCCATGTAGGTTTGGATTTTTTTCCCCTTAATAATAAACACCTTCATTTAAAAACTGCATTTTGTGTTTACTTGTATTACACACGTGAACAAAATTGTTGGTACCCCTCTGTTAATGAAAGAAAAACCCACAATGGTCTCAGAAATATCTTGAATCTGACAAAAGTGGTAATAAATAAAAATTCTATGAAAATTAACCAATGAAAATCAGACAATGCTTTTGAATTGTGGTTCAACAGAATTATTTTAAAAAACAAACTCATGAAACAGGCCTGGACAAAAATGATGGTACCCTTAAATTAAATATTTTGTTGCACAACCTTTTGAGGCAATCACTGCAATCAAACGATTTCTGTAACTGTTAATGAGACTTCTGCACCCCTCAGCAGGTATTTTGGCCCACTCCTCATGAGCAAACTGCTCCAGTTGTCTCAGGTTTGAAGGGTGCCTTCTCCAGACGGCATGTTTCAGCTCCTTCCGCAGATGTTCAATAGGATTTAGATCAGGGCTCATAGAAGGCCACTTTAGAATAGCCCAATGTTTCGTTCTTAGCCATTCTTGGGTGTTTAACTGTGTGCTTTGGGTCATTATCCTGTTGCGAGACCCATGACCTGCGACTGAGACCAAGCTGTCTGACACTGAGCAGCACATTTCTCTCTACAATACCTTGATAGTCTTGAGATTTCATTGTACCCTGCACAGATTCAAGACACCCTGTGCCAGATGCAGCAAAGCAGCCCCAGAACATAACAGAACCTCCTCCATGTTTCACAGTAGGGACAGTGTTCTTTTCTTGGCATGCTTCATTTTTGCGTCTGTGAACATAGAGCTGATGTGCCTTGCCAAAAAGTTCCAGTTTTGTCTCGTCTGTCCATAGGACATTCTCCCAGAAGCTTTGTGGCTTGTCAACATGCAGTTTGACAAATTCCAGTCTGGCTTTTTTATGATTTGTTTTCAACAGTGGTGTCCTCCTTGGTCGTCTCCCATGAAGTCCACTTTGGCTCAAACAACGATGGATGGTGCGATCTGACACTGATGTACCTTGACCTTGGAGTTCACTATGAATGTGTTTAGAGGTTGTTCTGGGCTCTTTTATTACCATTCGTATTATCCGTCTCCTCCTGCGGCCACATCCAGGGAGGTTGGCTACAGTTCCGTGGATCTTAAATTTCTGAATAATATGTGCAACTGTAGTCACAGGAACATCAAGCTGCTTGGAGATGGTCTTATAGCCTTTACCTTTAACATGCTTGTCTATGATTTTCTTTCTAATCTCCTGAGACAACTCTCTCCTTTGCTTCCTCTGGTCCATGTTTGGTGTGGTACACACAATGTCAACAAACAGCACAGTGACTACTTGTCACCCTTTAAATAGGCCGACTGACTGATTACAAGTTTGTAGACACCTGTGATGTTAATTAGAGGACACATCTTGGTTGAACATGTCCCTATGGTCACATTATTTTCAATCTTTTCTAGGGGTACCATCATTTTTGTCCAGGCCTGTTTCATGAGTTTGTTTTTTAAAGTAATTCTGTTGAACCACAATTCAAAAGCATTGTCTGATTTTTATTGGTTAATTTTCATAGAATTTTTATTTATTACCACTTTTGTCAGATTCAAGTTATTTCTGTGACCATTGTGGGTTTTTCTTTCTTTAACAGAGGGGTACCAACAATTTTGTCCACGGCTGTATCTTCGTCTTGTGGGGGCACAGTTTGGGAGTTCTCTCACACCCAGAAGCCAGGGGGAAGGGGAGAATAATGGACAGTAGGAGGAGTTGTCACCGGGGGTATCAAATGGGACAGCAAAGACTATGCGCCTCCCGGGGAGATGAGTAAATGTCGGAGAGAAGGAGTGTGTTTGTGCAGAACCCGCATATATTATGTTAATGTGCTGCATTTCTCTTTGTTCACACAACAATGTATGATGGTCGGAAGCTCTGGGTCACTGCGTATGGAAATAAGGATATAAAAGAGGAATTTACAGAGACCCAGATAGCACAGTAGCTCAGTCGAGCCCAGAAGCGTGTTTGCTGTTATGCTGTTGGAGAATGATAAAGCCTTGTGTCATCCAGCTCGCTGCCTTCGCCTAATCCTTTTCTCCACACTGGTGACCCCTGACGTGCCATGGCGCGCCAATCCCTTTCTCCACACTTGTAACCCTTGACGTGCCATGAAGAGCGCTCGCCTATTCCTTTCTCGACACTGGTGACCTGACGGGCCAGGGAGAGTGAGCCACACTGGAACCCAAGACGCACCATGGATAGTGAGCCAAGCACCGCCCCGGAGACTCCTGGAGGGAGAACACCAGCGCCGCATGTGCTGTTTCAGTCAAGCTCCTGAACTTCTGACTTCACAACCCGGCAGCGTGGTCTTCACAGATGGAAGCCCAATTCGCACTTCGCGGGATAACTATGGATGACACAAAATGCTACTACGTGGTTGCTGCGCCGGACGCACACACCACGCAACAGGCGACAAGCCTGCTCCAGGAACCCCGGCCCACTCGCATCTTCCCCAGCTTAGGGCTGCGCTCCGCACCTAGAAGGATTTGGCCGCCTTACCAGCCAAACTAATTTTTTCTCAGCCGCTGCTGATCCCCAGAGAGATCCACCGGGAAACCCCGCACCGAGGCTGATCTGTCTGTGTAATTTTTACACAAATTAGGTCGACCGCCTGTCCAGAGTTCCTTTTAGGGCTGCGCTCAACACCTAAGGAGGATTTGATGGCCCCCAACGGATCCACCATCAGGACATTTCGCTCATGGACACAAATTGGGTCAACCTCCTGTCCAGAGTTTCTTTAAGGGCTGCGCTCCGCACCTAAAAGGAGGATTTGGCAGAACATGTTTTTCTTAGCCGCTGCAGATCACCGGAGAGTTTTTACCAGAAAATCCCGCACCCGAGGCTGATCCGCCCATACAATTTTTGCGCGGCCCGGAGGCTTTTAACATACCGGGCTGGCCCACCATTGCTTTCCCTGCACCTTCGTCCCAAAAAGTCTGCAAGATGTCAGTTTTGTTTCCATCAGGCATGATGTGCACCGGACCCTGCTGCGCCCACCGTACAAAGGACCATTCAATGTACTGGAACCTGGGGAAAAGAATAAGGTGCTTTCCCACCCTCCCCCTTTCCCTCCACAGATTGACATGCCCTCTGATACTCTTCACCAGCAGGACGGTTCTACTGGATCGGCAACCCCCCGCTACAGTCGCTATGAGCGCTGGTTCGGGCCCAAAGGACCGGGGGGGTTAGAGCCCCTTCTGGGTGTTCGGGGAGCGGGGGGGGGCTGTGTGGGGGCACAGTTTGGGAGTTCTCTCACACCCAGAAGCCAGGGGGAAGGGGAGAATAATGGACAGTCGGAGGAGGTGCCACCGGGGGTATCAAACAGGACAGCAAAGACTATGCGCCCCCCGGGGAGAGGAGTAAATGCCGGAGAGAAGAAGTGTTTGTGCAGAACCCATGTATATTATGTTACCGTTAATGTGTTGCATTTCTCTTTGTTCACACAACAATGTAGGATGGTCGGAAGCTCTGGGTCTACGTATGGAGGGCGTATTGGAGGGTGCATGCGCACGCAGCGACCGGCAGCTGGTGAAAAAGTACGTCGTCTGTGTGTCTGTTTTTATGTACTTTTATATGTTTTTACGAAATCCTCTGTGTCGTTTCTGCCATGGAGTGTTTGTGGACTGTATGGCGAAGCGCTCCCTGGTTCCTACAACATGGACCTCCTCCCCTCTCTTGCACTGCTGCTACTTTTCCTCCGGCTCTTTGTCTATGAGGTAAACGCGTTCGGCACCATGGTGGGCAGAATACATTATTCCATTGACATGTTGCTGCATTTAAACACGGTTGATGCAGCGGCTGTGATTGAGCCTAAGCCACAACTGCCGGACTTTATTTTGAGAGACGGACACAGCGGTGAAAAGAGAGATGGGAGAAGGAAGCGCGGAAGGTGTGGAGGTGTGAAATTGCACCTGAGGAGATGTCAGTTTGGTAACACTCCTCTTCCTTCGATGATTTTTGGGAACGTACAGTCTCTGAGAAACAAGGTGGATGAAATTCAAGGGAATGTACGCTACCAGAAGGACTTTAAGAACTGCTGTGTCATGGCTTTCACGGAATCTTGGCTTACTGCGCATGACCGAGACGCAGACCTGTGGATTGACGGCTTTGAAGCCCCGCTGCGCTCGGATCGGCAGGAAGAGGTAACGGGGAAACGTCAGGTGGGCGGCGTATGTTTATACATTAATAAGCAGTACTGCACATCTGTCACGGTCAGAGAGCGCATCTGTACACCCAATGTGGAGCTGCTGTCTGTGTCACTACGCCCCTTTTATTTGCCTCGCGAGTTCCCCCAACTTTTCATCACAATTGTGTACATTCCTCCGAGGGCAGACGCTGACTCCGCCTGCAGCACCATCTTTGATGTGATCCAGCAGCTGCAATCAATTTCTCCAGAGGCGCCAAACTTCATTCTTGGGGATTTGAACCATGTTTCTTTAAAGAAGACACTTAAAAACTTTTATCAGTATGTCTCCTGCCCAACCAGGTGAAAAAAGACATTGGACCTGTGCTATGGATCCACTGAGAGGGCCTATAAATCACTCCCCCTTCCTCCTTTAGGATCCTCAGATCACAACTGTGTACATTTGCTGCCCACATATAAAACTGCTCTCAGAAGAGGCAAGGTGGAGATGAGAGACATTGATGTGTGGACAGAAGATTCAGTGCACAGCCTCCAGGAATGCTTTGACTGTACAGACTGGGAGATGTTCACACTGTCCTTCGGGGATGATTTGGACTCTTTGGTGGACGTCACATGCTCATACATGGCTTTCTGTAAAAATAAGATTGTTCCACGTAAACGTGTCAAAATATATCCCATCAACAAACCATGGGTTACAAAATCAGTTAAATCCTGCTTACAGAGGAAAGCACTTGCCTTTAAACAGGGGTCTGTTTCTGAGCTACAGGTTGCCACAAAGGAGCTGAAGGCCGAAATTTTAAGAGCAAAACAGAATTATAAATCAGAGTTGGAAAGCAAGATGGCAGCAAAGAAACTTGGTTCAGCCTGGGCCAGTATGAAAACTATTGCAGGCCTTCAGAGCACAGAGCGCAGTAATCGTGTGTTTTTAGATGGTTTTAATTCAGACACAGAGCTGGCTAATGCTCTTAATTGTTTTTATGGTCGTTTTGACTCCCCTGATTTTAGCACTGAAACCCAAGATTTGAAACAGAAACTCAAAGACAATCAGCACTTTAATATTGAGGTGCAGGATGTTAAAAGGGAGTTCTGCGCTGTAAAAGTGAACAAAAGTCAGGGCCCTGATAATATATGTGGACGCTTGGTAAAGTCCTGTGCACATGAACTGAGTCCTATATTTCATCACATTTTCAACAAGTCCTTACAGACACAACATGTGCCTAAGATCTGGAAAGAAGCCGTGGTTGTTCCTGTTCCAAAATCCAGCTGTCCTAAAACGGTAAACGACTTTAGACCAGTTGCTTTGACTTCAATTTTAATGAAAATTTTTGAAAAATTGGTCAGATGTGAGGTCCTAAAGCAGACTGAGCATGCATTGGATCCTCTGCAGTTTGCCTATAGGCCTCACAGAGGAGTGGAGGATGCCACTGTCACTCTGTTTAACATGCTTTTTAAACATCTGGATTTTAATGGGACACATGCCAGACTTTTATTTGTGGACTTTTCCTCCACCTTCAATACAATCCAACCTCATATCTTAGTTGAAAGGCTCCTGCAGCAATTTGATTTGAGCAATAATCTGGTGGGTTGGATTCTGGATTTCTTAACCAACAGGACGCAGAGAGTAAGGGTCAATGGTACATTGTCGGACCTAAAATGCTCTTCTACTGGCTCTCCTCAGGGGTGTGTGTTGTCACCACTACTCTTCATCCTGTACACAAACATGTGTCGGAGCAGACATGACAACAGACACATTATAAAGTATGCTGATGACTCAGTTATTGTCAGTCTCCTCCAGGATGGTGAGAGTGGCCACGGCCCAGTAGTTGATGATTTTGTTCACTGGTGTGAGGATTCCTACCTGCAGCTGAATACGACAAAAACTAAAGACATGATTATTGACTTTTGGAGGAAAAATCCCAGGCACAAAGTCACCGTACTAAAAGGCCAGACCACCGAATGTGTACAATCCTACAAATATCTTGGGACGATTATTGATAGTAATTTAAACTTTGAAGAGCACTGTGAAAGGGTGTGCAAAAAGGGTCGGCAACATTTGCATTGCTTGAGAAAACTTGCACGCTTCCAAGATGACCGAACCATAATGACAATGTTTTATCGGGCTTTTATTGAATCTGTTTTATCCTTTTCTTTAGTGTCATGGTTTGGTCAGATAAAACTGAAACAGAGGAAATCCTTGGATCAGGTAGTTAGATGGTCCAGTCGTTTGCTTGGTGAGCCACAGCTGAGCCTGACATCCCTGTTCACCAGACAAGTACAGAGGATGGCTACCTCCATTTTAAATGATGACTCCCACCCTTTGCACTGCCACTTTCAGCTTCTTCCCTCAAGACGGAGGTTTGCTGTCCCAAAAAGTAGAACCCAGCACTACAAAAACAGCTTTGTCCCTGCTGCTGTCAAAGAGTTGAACAAGCTGTAAAAATATATTGCACATAATTTAGGTACCTATTTATTAACTCCATTTTATATTTACTTATTTTTGTAGGATGCCACTTGGGTTCTAAATATTTTATTGGGTTTTAGACCTTTGAGTTTTTAACCTCTTTGACTAGTTTTTAACTTTTAATATGACCCTTCTCTCTTACCTCTGGTTTTTCTCCCATCTCTTTGTCTTTTTATACCCTGATTGATGGAGCCTTGAGTATTTTTATCATGATTATAGTCAGCTTCATATGTGCCTGTGTTTGTGTCTATGTTGAATGTAATTTGTGGCTTGTATATATGGATGTCACCAGACTGCAAAACAAATCTACCTACGGGTACAAATAAAGTAACCTGAACCTGAACCTGGAAATAAGGATATAAAAGAGGAATGTACAGAGACCCAGATAGCGCAGTAGCTCAGTAGAGCTCAGAAGCGTGTTTGCTGTTATGCTGTTGGAGAATGAATAAAGCCTTGTCATCCAGCTCATTGCCTTCACCTAATCCCTTTCTCCAGAGTCTAATATTTAAATTTGTTTGATGATCTGAAACATTTAAGTGTGACAAACATACAAAAAAATGAGAAATCAGGAAGGGGGCAAACACTTTTTCACACCACTGTATAAGTTTTTTTTCCCATATTTTCTGTTAATATACTGTATGCAGCATTGTTATACGGCATAGTCATGTGAAAAAATTTGGACACCCCTTTAAATATTCAATTCTTTAAGAAATGTTCACATATCTATGTCTAACTTTGTTTTTGTTTTTATTTAGATTTTTTAGAATTTACTTTAGCCATTGTAAGTGAGAATGAATGTGGGGGTGTCCTAAAAAAGATGGGGGGGTTGTCCTAATTTATTCCTCACTATTTGTTTAGAATTACATTTTACAGAAAATCTGAAAAAAGTCTTTAATTCATTTTTAATTGTTTAGTTGTATTATATGAGCCTCCCAGTATTTTTAACATTGATATTAAATATCCATATGTCCAAATATGTTAAAAAAAAAACAGGCTTATACAGGGTGTCTTAATTTTTTCACATGACTGTATGTGGATGCTCATTGCCAAACACTGTCAAAGTCTAGTACAAGCAACCTTGTTTCCACCTGTTTAGTGATTATGTTACACAGTTATTTGTGTTCCATTTCTCAAAAGTTGTTAAGGGTACCAAAAATAAACCTCTACAGTCTCGGGGTTTGGTATCCATCTGTAGGGGTACCAAATACAGTGGTCCAGTACCTAAAGGGAGGTACTAGACACACTAAGTTTGCTGACTTGTTGATAGAGAAGTATTATGATATTTATAGCTGATGAAATATCATCATCCAGTCTATACATCCAAATCAGACGTTGTGTTTGATTATTGATTCTGTTGAACAATTTTTACAATTAAACAAATTAAAATGTCCTGGACAAAAAAAAGATGGCACCTTCAAATTCAATATTTTGTGGGACCACCTTCTGCAGCAGTCACTGCCAACAAGCAATTATTAGTATCACAGGTGACTTCAAGCTTTGCATCAGCAATTCAGTCTATTTAAAGAGGGGAAATAAGCTACTGTGTAGTTTGGTATCACTGTGTGCACTACACAGAACATAGACCACAGAAAGCAAAGGAGAGAGCTGTCTGAGGAGCTCAGAAAGAAGATTATAGAAAACCATGTTAAAAGTAACGGCTGTAAGACCATCTCAAAGCAGCTTCATGTTCCTGTGACCACAGTTGCCAATAATATTAAATTACTATAAGTACCAAGTATAATAGAATAGAATTTCATTTAAATAGGGACGGTACAGTGTAACATAGTTCCAATACAAAAAAAGGCAACTGATGTGCTGTACAGAGTTTATAGCTATTGCTAATTTTCAACTCTTGTCCCTAGTTGGGCTTATACATGAATATAATTAAGACAATAAAATTTAAATGATCAACATACTATGTTTCCAAGGTTCATGGGACTAGATCCAACCTCCCCAGGGAGTATGTTTCCCCCCAGAATGCTTTGGTAGACTTGAGACATTATTGTGCCCTGCACAGATTCAGGGCCCTATTTTGATGGTCATCCGCACGCTTTTCGGACAGACTTTCCGCCGTGCGCCAGTGTTTTTGTTAGTTTCTGTCAGTGCGTGGTCTGTTTTTTACACCTTGTGCCATGCCACCAAATTACCAGCAGAAAGAGCACTTGCTATGAGCTCGGAAGAGGTGCCTCATTTCAAAGAGGTGTGGCAGCATGCAATCTAATGTGCATTACAATTATAGTGCATTCCATGAGAATGTCATGATGCTGGTCTTGCCCGCGCTCGGGTTACGTATACTCGCTGCCGGCTTTGACAGCTGTGGGTTATATTTTGGCTTCACCGGGCTCTTATTGTAAAGGCGCTCCGTGGGGCTTCCGTCTGTCAAGGCCCGTCAGCTGTTTGTCATTACTGCTCGTTAGCGTCCGGCTTTATTAGGCGGGCGCTGACGGCAGTTTGGTTGCGGGAGTATCGTCAAACCCTTGTCAAGTCATTGTCAAGCTTGGTCGGCGCACTAACCTCGTCAGGCCTTCATGTCAGGTTTGTTATATTCTTGTTATGACATAGTTAAGCTCGTTGTGGCTGGGGTTAGCCCTACGAGCCCCCTGTACTTTGTAGTGTGTGCTTTAGCTCTTAGCTGCTCATAGTCTTGTGCCACGTCTTGTCTTGTAAATAAACATCATTGCAAAACTCTCCGGTGACTCCTGGCATCTTATGGTGATCCGCGAGGGTCACCGCATGACAGTATACTCCCGCCCGGTCGTCTAAACGGAGACGCCACACCAAGACGCCTTTTCACCGGTGAGTTTTTGCGTTAATTGGACTATTGTTCTTCCCTGTCTGGGTGTCATTGCTGGGAGAATGCCGTCATCCAGGGGCTGTGGTCGGCGCCTGGGCAAGGAGCTAGTGGAGGCGCTGGAGTTTGTGGATGGAACTCTGTTCACCGCTACGCTATACGACACTCCCAGCGACATACGCTGGCACCTGGACTGCGCTGAGGTTCTTCTCGACAACCTTCTTCTCCTCGAAGACGATCACCCAAAGGTGATGATGAGGAGAGATGAACTCACCACACAGCACGAGATACTCCGTGGGCTGGAGGAGGAAGAAAGCAGGAAGCAGAGGAGGAGGCATCCTCGCTCCCCGCGTTGGGATCCCGTTCCTGTCCCTGACCCGGTCCAGGAGGTCGTGCCATCTGGAGGTCGTTGACGATGTCGGCGCCACGGCCAAGGAGAACCTCGGCAGAATCCCCGGCTGGATCCGCTGCCGGCAAAGCCCGTCAGCGAGCCTCTGAGAGCAGCTCCACCTCGTCCTTCCAGGGGGCCCTCTGTCGCCATCCAGCGGGGAGAGGGAGGAACAGCGTCCCCTACAGCAGGCACCATCTTTCCTCCAGGAGAAAGGCAAGTGCAAGTTAATTTATTACACCATAATTGTAGCCTGCCTTGTCTGACTCCTGGGGGCAGAGTTCGGGGTTCGCAGCCCCCCAGAGCTTCTTCCACCTGCTGTAGTCATAATAACTAAACTTGCTGCCTCTGTGTTCCCCTCTGTTGAGCGGTCCGCGACGCCAGGCCTACGTCGTCGGATGAGGAGGGGCCCTGCACTGCTGGAAAACCTGGATCCGGCCCTGCAGCCACGTCGTGGACGGAGGAGAAAAGCGGACTGCGGCCCGGAGCCTGAGCCGACGATGAAGCGTCCCCGGGTCTCCTCGCCGGAGCGGTCTGAGCCAGTGGGTCGAGTGTCTCCTGCCCCCACGTCATATGGGTCATCGGGTGGACATCAGTGCGGGAGGAACCTCAAGCTGCAGACGTCATCTTGCCAGGTGCGGAGCCCGACGCAGCTGAGTTGGAGCCTGCTGATGAAAGTCGCCGCCCTGAACCTGGATCGTCGGAGTCCTGGGCGGCAACAGAACCCGAGTGCAGACAAGTGCTCCCTCTAGTGTCTCTGTCCCCTGTTTTGGAGCATTTTTGCCTGCCTCTCGGGAAAGCGAGTGAGGGGCAGCCGCCTGCTGCGCCTGAGCTCATCTCGCTGGGTTCTGTTGCTGCCGGTGATATTGATCCCGGTTTTTCTGTTCCTTGTGAGCTTCTTTGCAGTGTCGCTGGCATGGAGCCAGTCGGAGTCGCTGAATTGGAGGTTCCGGGTTCAGGGGTGGAGGTCGCCAGCGGAGCTGCACCGACCCAGTCGGGGTCCGACGTGGTTGCGCCCGAGACCCAATCGGGGTCCATCGCGGGAGCTGCTTTGGTCCAATCGGGGTCCGACGTGGGTGCGCCAGAGGCCCAATCGGGGTCCACCGCAGGTGCGGTTCTGGCCCAATCGGGGTCCGACGTGGGTACAGCCGGGACCCAATCGGGGTCCGGCGGAGGTGCAGTGCCGGTGTGGTCCGCGGATGGTGGAGGAGCTGCAGACCCTTCGCCGTCGGACGGAGTACGGGCTCATCCTTGCTTCCCAGTCCCTTGTCAGAGTCATCGCCCCTGCTCTTTATCGCCGGGGGCCGTGGGGGTCCTGCTATGCTCACCCCGGCTCTCCCATGTTTTGTCTTCGCCAGGGAGGCCGCTGCAGGCTATTTTCCCCCGGTACTGGTGGCTGAGGGACGCGGGTCGGCCGCCTGAGGAACTGCTTCGCTGGTTCGGCACCTTGGGTCGGCCACCCGATGCGTTATGTGTTCTTCTGGGCGACCTGGTTCGGACTCCGGGGAAGGGGACTTTCCGGGCCTAGGACTTTGACAAGCCGCCCGATCATGTTCCGCCTCCCATGACCACCCGCCGGCTGTTGGACGTGGGGAGACCGCCCGAACTGTTCCTGGGGCGCTGGGTCTCCGCCGTTCGGCATGAACTGTTGGGGGGGGGAAGTAGAGGTCACTTTTTTGGTGGGGGTTTGATCCAGTAGTTGTCCTGTTTGTTTTTTTTTTTGCCCTGCTACCCTGTGTGTGTGTGTGTTCTTGTAATGGTTATTTGGGTATCTGTGGGAATTTGTGTTTATGTCTTGCAGATTGCCTTATTTTGTTCTGTGTGTAGTTAGGTGTGAGCCAGTAATTGTTCTGTTTTTCTGTACATGGTTATTTGAAAGCTCATGAGAATTCACACAGGTGAGAAGCCGTTTTCTTGTGAAACATGTGGACAAAGATCTAATCAGCATGGTAATTTGAAAATTCACATGAGAATTCACATGGGTGAGAAGCCATTTTCTTGTGAAACATGTGGGCAAAGATTTAATTTTCTCTTGCTGTCCTGTGCTGTTTTCCGTAATCGTTATTTGGGTATACGGTATTTTGGTCAATGTTCTGTGTTTAGTTTTTTTTCCCCCTGCCTGGTCTGGATTTTGTTTCTGTACTGATTCTGGGTTTGGTCTCTCTCTCCCTCTGGACCTACCCCCATCCGCCCACGCTGGAGGGGGTGGGGGGGGCATGGGTGTCAATGGGCGTACTGGAAGCCCGCCCTCGGAGGGAGGGTACTGTCACGATCCGAGCGCCAGTCTTGCCCGCGCTCGGGTTATGTATACTCGCTGCCGGCTTTGACAGCTGTGGGTTATATTCTGGCTTCACCGGGCTCTTATTGTGAAGGCGCTCGGTGGGGCTTCCGGCTGTCAAGGCCGGTCAGCTGTTTGTCATTACTGCTCGTTAGCGTCCGGCTTTATTAGGCGGGCACTGACAGCAGTTTAGTTGCGGGATTATCGTCAAACCCTTGTCAAGTCATTGTCAAGCTTGGTCGGTGCACTAACCTTGTCAGACGTTCATGTCAGGTTCGTTTATATTCTTGTTATGTCATAGTTAAGCTTGTTGTGGCTGGGGATAGCCCTACAAGCCCCCTGTACCTTGTAGTGTGTGCTTTTGCCCTTAGCAGCTCATAGTCTTGTGTCACGTCTTGTCTTGTAAATAAACATCATTGCAAAACTCTCCGGTGACTCCTGGCGTCTTATGGTGATCCGCGAGGGTCACCGCATGACAGAGAACCCACTTTTGATCAGGAAAAAGGAGCTCTATCATCAGAAGCACACTGTTTAATGATATTTCAGTGGGGTGTTTTGACATTGCGCAGCTCCGGAGCTCAGGAAACTGAGCTCGGGACTACTTTATGCAGATGATGCAGTTATTTACACAGCTGCCAAGACTCCAGCACAGGCTGCAGATGTACTGTCTACAAGTATGGTTGATGTCCAAGAGTGGCTCCTCAAGAACCATCTATTGCTGAACCTTCAGAAAACAGTCTCAATGTGCTTTTCAATCAAAAAATGTAACCTGCAACATTTTAAAGTTAATATACATGATCATGACATCAGTTTAGTTACAGAATTCAAATACCTTGGCATTGTACTAGATCCTCAACTCAAATTTAATCTTCATATAAAGAAAATTTCAAAAACAGTAAAAAAAAATCTGAACTGCTTTAAATTAATTAGATATTACATACCTTACGAAGCAGCTGCACTGTATATGCATTCTATGGTTTTTTCTCATATATCATACTGTTTGACAGTCTGGGCTCAAGCAGCCCCTTCCACAATAAGACATATAGGTTCATTATATAATCAAACCCTAAAAATCTTGGACAAAAAGCCCATTAGGTGGCATCACTGTAATGTTTTAAAAAAATACAACCTATTGAGTTTTGAGAGCTTCATTGACCTCTGTCTTCTGAAATTAACGTTCAAATGTTTTCATAAATCAGCACCCGAGCCACTTGCTGGTTTTGTCCAAAGACAGGACAGCAGCAGAGCCACCAGGAGTTCTGTTAACAATAACTGTAAAATATTCCACCGCAGAACCACATTTGGACAAACAGCTTTCTCTATAAAGGGCAGTCACATCTGGAACACAATGCCAAATGAAATTAAAATAATAACGGACTTTAAAACATTCACTAAAAATGTTAAAAACTGGCTGAAAAATAAACAAGAATGTACTCATGTATGAATTAATTGTCTGCAAAGTGAGAGTGAATGAAGGGAAGGAATAAATGTGTTTGTTTATAGTGAGTGACGGAGGGAGGAAGGCCTGAAATAGGCAAATGTGAGTTATGTTATATGTGTTAAATGTGAGTCAGGCTGTTATATTTGTGTATTTATAATATTTATAATATTTATGTTAAATGTGAGTCAGGCTGTTATATTTGTGTATTTATAATATTTATAATATTTATAATTGTGTATTTATAATTTTTCTGCATTGATGTATGTGGTTATTGTGTATATTTTTTATCTTGATTCTTTTTTCTAAAGCCCATCCAGGGACAAGAGTTGCAAATTAGCTAATAGCTATACACTCTATGTGCAACACATCAGATTGATTGTCTTTGATTAATTGTCTATGTTTATTGCACTGTCCCTGTCAAATAAACTAATCTACTACTACTACTACTGAACTCAGGGATCTTGTAACAGTCATAATCGCTGATCACACACTAGATTTTTTTTTTATTCCATCCACACTCTCATTTTAATTGTGTAATTACCGTTGGAGTGTATAGATTAGGCATTAATGTATGATTTTTTTTAGGGGAATGAATGAATGAACAAGGAGCATGTGTGTCATGAGCCTGGGTTTGGCAGTTCCAAACCCAGTCCTGTACCATGGGTTTTGGCCCGCTTTCTTATTTATTTTCCATGTGGCGCTTCAGGGAGCCCTTGGGGTCCTTGCTCCCTGACAGCTCAGCCACGCCTCCTCCTCCTGTCAATATCACCAGCTGATCCACATTATGGGTGTTCACACACATACATGCACACACTTCATTCATTCTCATTCACATGCTTTTACACTTACTCAAGCACACATGTCAATTATGTCCAGCCCTCTCATCTTCACACAGGTGGTCTCTTTCCTCATTAGTGTTATGATTATTTAAGATAAGATAAGATAAGATAAGCCTTTATTAGTCCCACAACGGGGAAATTCTAGGATTGCAACAGCACAGGGATAGCAACACTCAGAGCAACAATCAGAAGGCAAGAAAAAAAAAACAAGCAAGCAAGAGCAGCTAATATACATATGTACATATTACTATAAAATATATATATATACACACACACAGACACACAGTGCAGAGCATTGTAGCTGGATGGAATAAATATATGAATATATAAACACACAGTGCAGAGCATTGTAGCTAGATGGAATAAATATGTAAATATATAAACACCCACAGTACGGAGCATTGCAGCTAGGTGGAATAAATATATTTACGGTAGCGTGTTCCTCCGTGAATGTAAGTTGTCATTCCCTTCATTACTTTCAGCATGACTATATTGTCTTGTCTTGCGTTTCATGACTGTTTCAGTTTGTTGGTGTAAGCGGCTGTTCCTGCCTTTTTTCCCCTCATCCATCAGACTGCACGGACCGCTCCGGATCGCTCCAGCTCGATAAGCCTTTGTTGCCTTTCTCCCCGTGCCGACAGCAGTCCTGTGGCACTAGGCATTCCTCTCCTCGGGCTGTAGAGTGTCCAGGCGGCGTCCCTGTATGTCTGGTGGCCAAACTCATCATTTTCATTACCTATTCTTTGTGGGACTGTTTGCTGGACATGGTTGGGGGTTTTTGCTAATAAAGTGCACAAACTAATCTCTGCTCATGGGCTTGTCATTCCTCCCTCCGTGCACTGCGTAATAGCGCACGGGGGATTATAACAATGTGTGCCAGTGCTCCAATGTGATGTGCAGTGCATGGGGAAGGGGGTGGGGGTCCTACACCAAGGAGCCAATAACTTTAATTTTGAACATTTAGTATTTTTCTTCTTTTTATCACCTAAGATGATGACACATGTGGAACAGGCAGTTTACCATTTAAAGCTATATAAACTGAGATATAGACATAAAGCAGGATTATTCTAAAATAGAAATAAACAAACTTCTCTTTTTATGTTGGGGTGTGTGGGGCATCAGTGAAAATTGTTGATGAGGCCACAGCCTGACCCCATTTGTAGATATCAGACTACTGACCTATTGTGCCTTCATCATGAAGCTGCAGACCAGTATCTGTATATTTTCAATGACATCATACTGAATCATTCTGCCTTTGATTTTTGTAATAGCTGCAACAGTCAGCCAATCAAACCATCAAGTTAGAACAATTCCTACAAAATCCATCATACTTCAGTATAAAGATCCTCTGATATTAGACAAGTTCATTGGACATAGTGTATTTTTTAAATAGCGACTGTACTAAAGATTATTTTCAACTCTTCTCTACCTATACAGTTATTCTACGAGTAACTACATATTGTCTAGAAATTAAAAGGAAAAAAGTGGCACACTCCCAAAATGGTGTTTGTACCCAAAGGGATCAATAAGACATTAGCCTGAAAAAAGTCTCAGCATGTATGTATTCCCGTTTACAGACCGTAGTCCTGTAGCCCTACCTCAATACCTACTTGACCTTAGTGAGAACTTCATCTGCAGGATCATGCACCACATGGAGAGGCTATAGTTTAGCGGACCCCAGAGCTATATGAGGGTGCTATTACAACTGTATGGGCTGTTGATCTCTAATGGCTGTATGCTGCACTGTAATGACGTTTGGCGAGAGTGGAAAAGAGAAAATAAGGAGTAGTAATCGCAGAAAATGCTGACCTCCAAGCCACAAAAAGTACGTGAGAAGTGTTAACGGCTGTTTGCCACTAGCGCCGATTCTTTTTTTTTTTTTTAAATAACCCTTGGCCTTTCCTCTCTGTAGACTCCAGAGTGCAAGCCCTGTTTTATCTTCATCCTGCAGTACCCTTAGCCTTTTCGCAGGGTCAAATAAAACAGACATGCTCTCAGTGTTGCATATATTTTTGGACTAATTTTTTTACATACACGTAAACATATGCAGGATACACCTTTGATAAAGCACTGAAATCATTGCAGATGCTGACATTAATGATGCTAACAGCTCTATCAATATCTAAAATCTATCATGTAAAGCAAGTATGTATGAATAGATATACTGGATTCTTATGTGGGGAAAAAAGGGAAAATGTATATGATTTTTCCCCTAGTCTCCAAAATAGTAAATGTGGAAACATCAGTAAAACACAATTTACAATTAAGAGCCTGTCAAAATAATCTTTTAGAAGATGTACAGGTATAATACACAAATATAGTCGAATGCAAAAATCCTGTCATCCCTTGACAAATAACATACTGTATTTTAATTGAAAAGATGCAAACACAGTCTATGTAGCATGTGAAAAATACTGTATTACTAGCAAACACAAATGCATAATTACTTTTTATTTAATACATTAAATAAACCACACTAGGGGGGAAGGCGTGTTAGGAGGGAGAGAGAGAAAAAAAAAGGTAGAAGTGTGGCGGTGAGAGTAGGTATGTTAAATGTAGGGACTATGACTGGTAAAGGCAGAGAGTTGGCTGATATGATGGAGAGAAGAAAAGTAGATATACTGTGTGTTCAAGAAACCAGATAGAACAGAAGCAAGGCTAGGAGCATTGGAGGTGGATTTAAACTGTTCTACCATGGTGTAGACAGGAAGAGAAATGCAGTAGGAGTAATCTTGAAGGAAGAGTATGTGAAGAGTGTTCAGGACGTAAAGAGAGAGTCAGACAGAATTATGAGTTTGAAGCTAGAAGTCAAACGTGTGATGTTAAATGTTGTCAGTGCATATGCCCCACAAGTTAGATGTCAGGTAGAAGAGAAAGAGGAATTCTGGAGTAAGCTGGATGAAGCGGCAGAGTGTTCTCAGCGGGGAGAAAGTGGTGATTGGAGCAGATACTTGGTGGTGGAATGAGGAGGTACAGGAAAGTATCCAAAGGAAGAGGTTAGCAAAGAAAAAGTGGGATAGTCAGGCAGATGAAGAAAGAAGACAGGAGTATTTGGAATCTAGACGCATGGCAAAGAGAGAGGTGGCAAAGGCAAACGATAAGTCATATAGTGAGTTGTATGAGAGGCTGGACACTAAGGAAGGAGAAAAGGACTTGTATTGGGTGGCTAGACAGAGAGATCGAGCTGGAAAGGATGTGCAGGAGGTTAGACTGATTAAGAACAGAAATTGTAATGTACTAACAAATGACGAGAGTGTGTTGAGAAGGTAGAAGGAGTACTTTGAAGAGCTGATGAATAAAGAAAATGAGAGAGAGAGGAGGATGCATGAAGGAAAGATGGTGAACAAGGAAGTCCCGAGGATTAGCAAGGCAGAAGTGAGGGCAGCTTTGAAGAGGATGAAGAATGGCAAGGCAGTTGGTCCAGATGACATACCTGTGGAGGTATGGCGATGTTTAGGAGAGAAGGCAGTGGACTTTTTAATCAGATTGTTTAACACAATCTTGGAGAATGAAAGTATGCCTGAGGAGTGGAGATGAATTGTTTTGGTACCAATTTTCAAGAACAAAGGTGATGCTCAGAGCTGTAGTAACTACAGAGGCATAAAGTTGATCAGCCAAACTATGAAGATATGGGAAAGAGTTGTTGAAGCCAAGTTAAGAGGAGAGGTGACTATCAGTGAGGAGCAGTATGGTTCATGCCAAGAAAGAGTACTACAGATGCAATGTTTGCTCTAAAAGTGTTGATAGAGAAGTATAGAGAAGGTCAGAAGGAGTTACACAGCGTCTTTGTGGATCTAGAGAAAGCATATGATAGGGTGTCAAGAGAGGAAGTATGGTACTGTATGAGAAAGTCAGGAGTGGCAGAGAAGTATGTGAGGGTGGTGCAGGACATTTATGAGGACAGCAAAATGTGGTAAAATGTACTGTAGGAGTGACGGATGGATTCAAGGTTGGGGTGGGATTACATCAGGGATCGGATCTGAGCCCCTTCTTGTTTGCCATGGTGATGGACAGGCTGATAGACAAGGTCAGGCAGGAGTCTCTGAGAACCATGATGTTTGCAGACAACACTGTGATCTGCAGTGAGAGTAGGAAGCAAGTGGAAGAGAACCTGGAGAGGTGGAGGAATGCTCTGGAGAGAAGAGGAACGAAAGTCAGTAAAAGCAAGACAGAATACATGAGTGTGAATGAGAGGGAGGCACGTGCAACAGTAAAGATGGAAGGAGTAGCGGTAGTGAAAGTAGATGAGTTTAAATACCTGGGGTCAACCATCCAAAGCAATGGAAAATGCACAAGAGAGGTCAATAGGTGGAATAGGGTGAGATGCAGACAGATGATCTGCTGTGAAGACCCTTAAAGGCAGCAGCCGAAAGAAGAAGAAGAAATAAAAAACACAACTGCAGCATTTGCAAATGTCTGGGCACCCGACACAATTAATTAAGCACGCCAATTAAAAAAAAAAAAAAATCACTAAAACATGCTATTGTAACAGGGTGGCCACATTTTTTTGCATAACACTATACAGTATATCATACTTGCTATACATATATAGGGCTGTTATGATATCGTAATTTCACTGCACTATCAAAGCAGGGAAATACTATGATAATGGTATTACCATGGTAACTATAGATGAATCTGAAATATAATATAATAACAACAATAATAAGAACATGAAATACCGAAATAATGAGTACAGAGATTTTTCCTCTCTGGTATAATTTGCATAGTATAAGTTTCACATTGGTTTTGTGCAACCAACAAGTAGTGAAAGTAAGCCTAAAAAAGTGGCTTCAAAAGAAAATAATTCTTGAGGCACTGAATAGAAATATGGAAGAAAGGAAAACAAAAATAACAAGAGGAGCGGGATTACTATGAGGGTATTATCATATGTAAGTAAGCAAGTAAAGTTTATTTATAGAGCACCTTTCATAGATAAAAATCACAAGTGCTTCACAGTAAAACCAAAACAATAAAAAGACAGTGAACAAATAAAAGACAAAGCAAAATATGAAGGAGAGAATAAAAACACAAGCATAAATTCAAGAAACCATAAAACAGCCAAGAAGCAGCAATAAAAACTCTTATCTAAAATATAAGCCTTGTTGAATAATGACTTCAACTGCTTTTTGAAAGATTAAAAATGCAGTTGAAGTGTGTATTATTAACATGATATCAATACAATGAGCTTTTAAAGTCATGGTTAACGTCAATATCGGCTATTGTTAATACCCATAACATACAGTACATATATATTTACTTTATACTTTTGTTTTTTCTTTTAAAAAACACTTAATTCAGACAAGCACCTTTTAGTTACCCCTAGTAACTAAAAGTAACTGCCTAGTGGTGGCCTAGTTGGTAGAGCATCTGCCCCACAACTGGGAGGTCATGGGTTCAAATCCCAGCTGGGTCATCAAAGACCATATAAAAATGGTATTTTCCGCCTTCTAGCTCGATGCTCAGCATAATAGAACGGAGGAAGGAAAGTTAATGCACAGAGCTACATACACCACATGTTGTGGAAGGGGGTTAACCCCCTTCAGTGTGTGTTTAAGCATATGCAATTACTATACACACTGTTAAAGACAACTGTCAGAAAACTGTTTAAGATGACTCACTAATTATGATAATTAAGTGTAAATTATTTTGAAGAGATGGTTCTTTTTCTGTAAACATACGACATGAAGCACACAATATACATGTATATAAAACCCAGGTATTTCCTTTTCTATATGGGGCTATACCAGACAGACATAGCCCCATAGGCTCAACGCTGACATTCAATAAAAAGAAGTACCAGCTATCTGCAAGACAAAATGAGGACAAATGACATATTTCATCTGAAAAGTTGGTGTCACCTTGTCACCAACATGTCGTGACCCATCCTCACTCAATCCAGGCCTCCATCACACCCCTCCAGCCATTAACACAGTTTGGGGGCATCCTGGGGAATAAGCCTGCATTAGTACACACCAGTGTACTTGTGTGGTATGGCAGGCCCTCACTTTCTGCTGGCTGTTTGGACCACGACGGGAGAGAATCAGAGGAGCATTTTCAGAGCAGAGGAAACACGTCCCGTTCTATATTCAACCTGACATTATTATTATCTACCTGACTACAAAGGATTTTTATTGACTAAACACATCATTAATAGCAACAGAGCAGAAATAGAAATGAAGATATCCTCATGCACAATACAAACTCAATCAAGACCACACGCATGCACACATGCACTCTCACAGATCTCCTGATTAAGACTAACTCGGTTGTTGCGTACCTCATCAACCCTCTGCGACAACTCTCCGGAGAGAACAGGCCTCATTATGCCAGAACAAAAACAATGACACCCAGTGTTAGCCGTGACTCTTTTGCTAATGGACGAGCCGACTCAAGAGGGAGGAGGAGGCAGATAGGTTCTCCCCGAGTAACGCCTCGCACCGGGAGCACACGAAACCTGATGTGATAGCGTGCCTCGTGGGCAAGTATTATTCCAACTGTATATCATTAGCAGGGAGCATTTTCTAATTAGCAATAGGGCAGAATAATGAATACAGCTCCATTAATCAAAAGGTAATATATGTAAAAGTACTGTTTTATGGCCTCGGGGAAGAGCGTGAAAGGTATGAGAAAACACAAAAATGAGGTGGAATGTGAAAACAGCTATCGCTGGCTCACTGGAAAGAATATTGCTTTTTATATTCTTTTACACACATCCTCTCATACAATTTATGGTGCTTGCTCTTTAGAGCCCAAACAGAGCAGATTAGAAGTAAAGAGAACCAATGAGGAAAAAAATAGGGTCTAGGAGTCCTCTGCTTACATTATAGCACAAATTATTTCATTACATTATAATTCAGGAGGTAAAATCTGTTGAAATTAGAGGCAGGCTCTGGTTCCTGGCTCGTTTGTGAGTGGAAGTAAAGTCAAGAGTATCGAAGTCTTGCTTTAAATTTTCAGACTGCTACACCTACATACTTAACTTTGCTTTAACGTATTACAACAACCCTTCAATAAATCCTACTTTGATGAAGTTTGTTTTTTGTTCAATTTAAGATCCTGAGTTGGATTTCATGACTGCAGGTGCTGCTGCTGTTACCCATCCCATTCATATCTGTCAGTATAGTCAAATGGCAGAAACAACCAACTCAACACCTCTCTAAATAGAAAACAAGGGCATGCATGGTGGTGTAGTGCAGTGTTTTTCAACCGGGAAGGGGGGGGGGGTGTCTCCTGGAAGTTCAAGTTTCCATGGGAAACCTCTTAATTTCACTTCTTAATTGGTCCAAAAAATGAAAATAAACTGCCGGTGTTGTGCACATCAATGGCAAGTTATTAGCACTACTGCCTCACAGTAACAAGGTCATGGGTTAAAATCCATCAGCCAGCGGGGCCTAGTTTACTCCAGGGGTTCCAGTTTCCTCCCATGTTCCAAAAACATTCAAGATTGGTTAACTGTTGACTCTAAAGTGGCCCAAGGTGTGAAAGGTGAAGGGACTGGCACCGCACCGTGGATGCCCTTAAATGTCCCTCTGGGATTAATAAACTATAACAAACATGTGACTTTCCCAGAGAAAGAAGACTGTGAGGAATTACTGTATTGGTTCAAAATGGTTTAGCTCCCAGTACCTGATAAATGGCTTTAGGCTTTCAGGCGAATCAAACAGGAAAAGGGAAGTCCAGAAGTTCTCTAAGTCAGAGTAAGCCTTTTTTGATTACTTCATCATATTTGTTGATATCTAGAAAAACTGTGACTGTAAACATAAAGATAAACTTGTGTATATAGTATATACAGTACTGTGAAAAAGTATTTGCCCCCTTACTGATTTCTTATATTTTTGCAGAATTGTTTTAATTCAGCCACAGTGGAGGGTTTGAGCTTGAGATTCTCTTCAGGATTTTCTGGTAGAGAGCAGAATTCATGGTTCCATCAGTTAGGCAAGTCATCCAGGTCCTGAAGCAGAAAAGCAGCCCCAGACCATCACACTACCACCACCATGTTTGACTGTTGGTATGATGTTCTTTTTGATGCTCTTTTAAATGTGTTCTTTTAAATGCTGTGTTAGTTTTACAGCAGATGTAACGGGACGCACAACTTCCAAAAAGTTCAACTTTTGTCTTGTCAGTCCACAGAATATTTTCCAAAAAGTTTTGGGGATCATCAAGATGTTTTTTTGGCAAATGTGAGACGAGCCTCTGTGTTCTTTTTGGTCAGCAGAGGTTTTCGCCTTGGAACTCTGCAGTTCTTTAGACGCTGTTCTGTTTTTTTGTTTCTCATCTGTTCTTGATCTTCTTTAGATTCTGGTATGACATGTCACTTTTTGAGATCTTTTAGCCTACCTCATTTTGTCAGACAGGTTCTATTTAAGTGATTTCTTGATCCAACAGGTCTGGCGGTAATCAGCCTGGGTGTGGCTAGTGAAATTGTACTCAGCTTTCCAAAAAAAATGTGATGATGTAACAAGGGGGCAGTTACTTTTTCACACAGGGCCAGGTAGGATTGTACAGCTTTTTCCTTAATAAATGAAATCATCATTTAAAAACTGCATTTTGTATTTACTGTATTTTGTCTAATATTGAAATTTATTTAATAATCTGAAACATTTAAGTGTGACAATTAAGCAAAAATATAAGAAATCAGGAAGGTGGAAAATACTTTTTTACAGCATTGTACAATTGAAGAATATTTTAAAACGTGTGCCCACTGTCATTACTTACTGGGACTCTTCTTTACTGATATCTGTTGTAAGTTCAGTACAATAAGTCACTGTTACAAAAAAATCATCTGTCCAATGTATTTAAAATAAGATGAAATTTACATTAACATGATTATCTTCTGTTTTGTTTTGTTTTTTAGTTTAAGTTAGATTTTGATTTTCTTTTCAAATCAAAACAATGCCCAGGGTCATATTAAATGACAATATTTTGTACCAGAATGAAAACATGATGATGATGAACCACTATAAAAGATAGAGGGAAATGTCAGAAATAAAAACTGCAATTAAAACTGGAAATATTAACCAATCCTTTGCCTCTTATCAAGCAGCAAGCATAATGCCAACTCGTCCCTCGGAGTGCAGACAGAGAGGGAGGTAGAGACATTAAAAGATGGGAAACAGGCAGAAAGAAAACAGATCAGAATAGTCAGAAGTTGATCTCAGTGCCTCTTGGAGAAACGCTTGAGAAAGCGTTTAAGTGATCTGATATTTCTGCTGCCGCAACACTCCCAGCTACTTTGTGCCGAATCTCCAGCTTGAACCTTTTTTCATACATTTGCACCTCGCAGTCCAATGTGAGCAGAACTCGTCTTCCCTGTGACAGCAGCCCGGGCTTTTAAATGCGTCCCGAGATATAAATAAACTTTTGCCGAGTGGAATGTGCAAATGCATTTATCCATCCCTCCAAGAAGTATAAAGATGAATGCCGTATTTTTCTAAAATAGAAAAGTCATTAAATTCCTCTGAAATATAGATCACTTTTCACAAGGAAAAAGCAAGATGGCATGGTCAAAGCCAAGTTTAGTTATTTCAGTTTGGTACTGAAACAACCTGATAGTTTTAAGTTTAGAATAATTTAGCAAATGCATTAACTCAAATAAACCATTTTTAATATTTAGTTTTTTTTTCATTATATCTAATTAAACAGGGCAATTTTAGTTGGGGTACTGTATATAATTATGTTTTCAATTTTATTTTGCTGACAGTTTACCTAAAACCATGTATAGAGCCGTATTATATCTGCTTAACATATGTTAAATACCTTAAAATCAATAATAGAAATATAAAAGGAAAATAATTTCACATATGATTTAAAAAAAAATCAAACTTTGTCCACAGCTGTTATCTTAAGTGAAGGTAGGACTGAGTTCAGGTTTTAGAAGGTAAAGCAGCGAGCGTGTTTCTGACGCGCATAAAATTCTCTGTGATTTGACATGTTGTCTCAACCATGATTTGCTGCCACTCCCCGGAGAGAGGAGTTAAAAGACTCGGAGTGACTTGAGGAAGACGTACACTTTAATCACGTTAGCGAAGTTTCATGAAAATTTCAGATCAAGATGCCAACATCTGCTTTCCATTATTAATCACTATTGTCACCACAAAGAAGATCGCGGCAACATGATACACTTGACTTCTGAAGTTACTTACTTTCAACTGCAGCACAGGTATTACTGTCACACATTCTTGCACCCACACAACACAATCACATGGAAGCCCAAAAAAAAAAAAAGCAGCACAAAAACACACAATAGCGCCCACAGACCAGTTAAAATTGAATGAAAATTGTTTAAAAAATGAAAATAGACAATATTAAATAAGTAAATTGGAGTGAAAGAGACAGAAGTGAGGAAGCGGGGATGAAAGAGAATTAAATGATGTGGCTCTTTGCATTCTTCTCCTCACTTAAACATCACACTCCTCCCAGCACTTAAAAGCAGGCCTTCCATGTCTATTTTCCCATTCTATCTTATCAGTGGCATTTACCTCCTAACGAGGGTAATGATATCAGCAATATCAAAGTAGCACTTTTGTCATGTTGCATTAGAGGCCCTCCCCCTCTACCTGCTTACACACCTCTGATCACTGATTGTTTGCCGAGATACAGAGTGAAAGACAACTATTTATGTATAAAAGAGCGCAGCCTGTCGTCTGCTTGGCAGCTGATCGTTCTTAAGCAGCTCACCACCTTCTAACACCTCGCACATGCTTTCATTCCACCTTTTCCTTCTTCCTTTTTCAAAAAAAAAAAAAAAAACAACTTAGCCTGGGCTGTCTTTCACTCCTCTCTTCATGTGGACTGGGTTATCCGATCAGACTGTGAAACAAGCCTGCAAAGGGATGCCTGACAGCGCCAATTAGAGCGGACAGAGCAGCCATCCCTTTCTACATGCATTACTCCAAATAAGCCTTTTGTGTGCCAAGAATTGCCGTGAACGGTGTGGGCAAGCTTTGCCGGCTATTCTGCAAACAAATGGATTTGCAGTGATGCCACAAATGTGACAAGTTTACTTTACACAAGCAATTTAATCTGAACATAAACAAGTTACAAGTTCACTGTAACAGTAGAAATTTATATCAACGTAGAATGAAATGTGGGTTGATGGAGAACAACTGATTTTATTGTTTTTAAGTCAAACACTTGCAGTTTTTTTTAAGCAATTCTACAGCTTAGTACTTAATATTTTGGTGAGAACTTTGTTTCATTTATCCAAAATCTTAAGAAGTCCATCAAAATATTTTTTTCTCCAGCTTGATTTTACTTCTTAACACAAGTTTCTCTGGGAAATCTGAGGGCGCAGCTTTACACTATAGAGCAACAGGATAAGGAACCTAACAACCTTGAAAATAAGAGTTAGCTTTCAGGAAACTTTAACATAACTTTAAAGCCTTTGTTGTCAAGTCTGTAGTTACATCTTAAGCAGATAATGAAGAAGCTCATTTAGTGAATGGAAAACACTGAGTGCTGCATTCCCACCAGATGGCGCCTTAGCCTTTCAGATTCCTCATCACCACTGCACATGCAGCCTGTGCTAATGGACTGATTAGACACCATGTAAACAGGCTAAACCTACACTGCTACTATTGAACTCTGATATTTGGGCATCACGGTTGAAGAGTTAGATTTTATTTATAGCAATGCCAGTTGCCTGCACTTTCTAATAAATGTTGCTGAGACTATAGCAGTTCAATAAAATATTTCACATTACATGTACATTTAGTAAGTTCTCTGCACAGTTATGTGTAAAGGTTCAACAATTACATTTTCAGCTGAATCAAAATGCAGCTTCCTTTATCTAAAAAAAAATGCAATTTAAAAGATGATTCCAACTTGTTTTTAAAATTAATCCAAATAAAGCCACATGGACAGTGTATATATATATATATATATATATATATATATATATATATATATATATATATATTAGAGCACACACAAGCCCCTCACTTGCTGCCGTTCATGACAGCACATTAGAGTACAGCACAGTGAGAGCAGAAAAAAGCACACAGAGGCGGTTGGCTTAAAGGAAACAATACAAGATCGATATGCTCGTGCCTCTCTGCCTCTCCAAGGTGTGTGGGGCCAGAATGACTGGCGGTGCTGCTCTTCTAACACAGCCTTCATTACCACACTCGCAACACGGGCTCTCTTATCAAATACAATAAGAGCAGGAATGAAGTGAGACAACAAGGAGACGCACTGGGGAAGGCCACTGAAAGGCAAGGCCAATCCTGCTCAACATCCGCATGCAGGGAATGCCATTTGATCTTAATCGAAATTATGTCAGAGCAGCGGGGTGTGCAAAGAGGCAATCAAAAATAAACGGAAAGAACTACCTTGCACGTAAAATCCACAGAAGAAAGCCACTATAAGTGCTTGATGAGACCAAGACATCAGTATTCTTATATAAGAAGCCGTTTGAGCTTCAGCACTGCAGTGCTGCCCAAGTGAAAGACCAATATTCTGTGGGAAAGACCTGCCTCAGCCCTTCACGCTCCTCTGCTCATCGCTCAGCCACCCAGGGAGTTGTGTCCTTCACGGGACCTCCACCTTACACTGCCCTGATGGCGCCTCGCTACCTTTCTGCCTCTCCACACCTCCACCTCTGCATCTGCACGGGGAAAGAGTCCGGCCCTGTTAATTGGTGATCTGGGGATGGGTGTCACATCAGTGGGCAGCCTCTTGCTGATTGAGGACCAAAGGGCTAGAATTAAATGTGGTAGGGCGCAGGCAGGTGCTGAAAGGTGAAAGTGAAATGTGAATGACAAAGGCAGGTTTAGAGCCAACAGTGCATGGTCATGGATGATTTCACCTGCGTGCTCATACCTTCAGATGACTGCAAACTTTCAATGATATCGACTCATTTAAATGCTTAGTTGGGGTTGATCCAATATGCAAACACTACATCTGACCTCCTGCTCCACCTCAAGTATCGTCTGCCTCTGCCACTCCTGCAAGTAGAATAAACATTTGCACAGTGCAGGACAGCAGATAAATTAATAAAATAAAAGAAACCTTCTGAATCCACACTTCAAATGGACAAACAGCTGTGTTGCTGCTGGAGCAATACAGAGGCATCGAGCCGTGTGGCCGGCCCCCTGCCCTTTCCCTGTTGCCTTAGCTGGCTGTAAACAGACTGAGAGGCAGGGAGGTCGAGCCACACTGTTTGGGAGCCTGAGCTCCACCGAGGCACGCTAATTACAACAATAATGGTGCCCGATCACAGGTCCTCGCAGGCCATGTCTCCCAGCAAAGCACTGCTCTGTGCACTAGCTGCCGATGTATTTTCCAGTTGTTTGAGATTAGCACGTAGCTGTTCTCTGCACCCCACATGGGGGATGCCTGTGCTGGTTAGAGCATGTTAAAAAGCTCCAGCTCAGGCAGCAGGCCCTGGCCTAGCCTAGTTAGGCCTAATGAGCAGGCGTTTGCGTAAACACACGTTAATGCTGTGGGGAGACAGGCTGGGTCGGGTCAGGGAAGTGATGTTACCAGTAGGGTGGCTAGCACACCAGTGCTGGGGTCCTGATTAGTGATCATAAATAATGCAGCGTGCAAGGCTGGCTGGAGAACAGGATTGGCTGAAGCGGGGTGAGGCTACATAACGATGACAGGAGACCAGTGTGTGGTCGCTGTGAGTCAGGCACAGCGGGTAGAGATTACAGCATGACTGAAGCAGAACCACGACAGCTACGGAAGATGTCGTCATTTACGTTGCGTCACCGCTGCAGTTTTCTGTTTCAACAGTGATGGCTTTAACTGTGCATGTGAGCGCATTCACTTAGGTGACATATGCCACAGCAGAGCAAATCATTAACCCATGAGTGGTAGGTATGTGGAGTGAAATGTGGCGGATACGGCTGCAGGCTACAGCCGATAGGGCTTCACACTTGGCTATGTGTCAGTCAGAGGGGCAGTGGGAGACGGAGTTCAAAGGTCAAATCCATTATGGAGAATTGAGAGGAGTTTCAGTTTGAGGGCGACAAGTCATATGTTGCTATGGGAACGTGGGGTATGAACTCTGCCCTCCGTGAACTTCAGATGAGACCAGAGGAGAGAGTGTGACTCAAGCCTAAGTCCATTAAATGATCGAGTCAATCAGACTCACAGAATTAATGTTGGAGGAAGTAAGCCATTATATGATGACTTAATATGAATTAAATCAAATTAACTAAAAGAATCAGAGGTAATCAGACCATTCAAACCTCCAAAAAGGCATCTCCTTTTTTTCTCCTCCATATTTGAATTTCTCGTTGCCGTCTGTTAGCTGCTGTCTCTCTGATGGTGGCCATCACAACTTTTTTTTGCATTGCAAATTCCTTTGGAATTAAAAAAGATCCTGGAGGAGGATTCAGATAAAATTCTACTCAGAGCTCATCACTAAATAACAGATTAAAGACTTAAACTGAGTTTCATTTATTTATTTTTAGATCTGTTACTATTTGCATTGCTAACACATCACAACACACAGTAAACACAGGGGCAGAGGTTAAAAATAAAACTTAAAAAATGATATCATCTGTATTTATCTCGTATCACTGTATGTTTGTCCTGTTTCCATGTGATGTTTTTAAGTGTTTGCCTGACAATTCGACATAAACTGGAAATACATACTTGAGGCACTACAGTTTCATTTTATTTCTTTTACTTCACAAGTTCCCAAACTGTATCTAACAGTACTGCAACAGCAGTATGAGAAAGAGTTAATCAGAGAAGAGGTGTATGTTTAACCGTTTTAAGGCATGAGTCACAGGTGAGGCACCACCCGATGCAAATTTTTGTTTTCTGATGTTTTTTTCCCCTCATTCTAATTCTCTCTCCACAGCTATGTCCCATTCTTCAAAGACATATTCTTAAAAAAAGACTGGAAGAAATGTTATAGTCAGCCATTCCTTTTGTCTTATTGCAACTAATAAGTAAGTTCTCATGGCTGTGCTATTTACAGCTGCTATGGTTTCGAGTTGACAAAGTAAAGCTATGGTCACAAAGATTCTTACAACTTAAAGTGTTCCTGAGGCATTCTTACGGCCAACATCTTGCGTAGTTCTTATGTTGTTCCTATGACATTCGTACGGCTGCCCTACGATGAGGGGTTTTCGTGGGGAGTTCGTGGACAAGACCATCGACCTAGCCACGAACTTACGAACGGTCTGCGAATGCTGGATTCTCCTATGGCTTCCTTAAGAATGCCATAGGAAATGGTCCAAAAATCATTCGTATGGTGTTGGCAGCCGTTCATAAGGGTGTTTGTGGCTGTAGCTTGAACTATGTGTGTTAACAGGTTTTAGCGCACACCCACCAGTCAATCAGAAAAGAGTACTCAGTAAGCAGTAAATAACCATGTCTGAAGCAGTGTACAACTGCTCAAATGGAGACAAAAATCAGTTAACCCCCCCACCACCACATTTTTAACACTCATACACTACAATAGTAGATCATTTTACATTAGGGGTCAGACAAATCAGTAGGGATTTTAAGAAACAAGATATTCCACAAGTAAACCATCACTGAAATAGGTGAAAGCACTAAAGTGAGACCAAACAAACACCCCAGGACATAGATACCTGATCAATTAGTCCCCAGGAATCCACAAAGCTAACAGCTAACCCGCTGTGCTTGTGTCTGTCTCAATGCTTCTTAGGTGCACCAAAACAAACAAAAAAAAAAAGTGTAAAACAAAAAACAGCTCGTAAGAAATCAAAGTAATCATTCCATAAACTAGAAAAGCAAACCTGGAATCAAAACACAAGCCAAACTTGAGCTGGAGAACACACGGTCGGTCTATTACACTTTTTTGGTTGTAACAGCTATATCACACACACACACACACACACGTGCACACACCCACCTTTCCCTCTTCGCTCTTGCTCCGCACACAATGATGGCTCAGAGTCAAGTCCAGACGAGGGCATGCATCTGAAACCAAGAGTGAATCCATATTACATGTGTAGCGTGCTGTCTGTCTGGGTCCGGGTCATCAATTATGAATAGAAATATACAGCCTGCACAGCCCTGGCCCTGGTGTCTCACCACTTGTAAAGGATTTCTTAAAAGGGGGACAGACATACAGGTTTGTCATTCAGATGCATACCCGGGACTTAAGAGACGAACGCCAAGGAGGTTTCCTGTTCTCTTACACTTCTCGCCTGGGGAACTTTCTTCTACTCTTTGTTTAGGCCATTCCCTGCTGTACTTACAGTTTCTCTTTGTCGCGATTCGCTTAGGTACTTTTTTCACTTCAGAAATTAAATCCTCAAACCCACCTGTTCTGCCAAAAGGTAATTTAGTCACCTGTGCACACAATAACAGAAAATTTTGTATTTTTTTTTAAACAAATCATAAATATTTTGGTATCTCTTGCAACATGAATTCAATTAAACAAAGCAGAATTGGTGCCATTCCATGCTTAAAAAGTTGTAATTGGTCAATGATATTTTCCATATACTTGATTTTCACTCTTTCTTAATATTTGGCCTTTATTTGATTGTGACAATGAAGCATGGAAGAAGAAAAGAGAAATACTATGTAACAGCTGTTCTGGATGTCCAGGGAGTAAACCCAAATGAGTTACAAATTTAGGTTAGGGATGAGGTAACGTTTTGCCACATACATAAGACAGCAAGGCGTCTATTGTATGACGTATGTCAGGGCTATGTCGGTACTTAAATGGCTCAGTAGCACACCCTAGAAAATCTGGCCCCAGACATGCTTACCTATGCCAAAACTAGTATACACATGTCAGCAGCTACAAAGAAGTCTGTTGGTACCATACCCTGTCGTGGACAAAGGCACGGGCCCAGGTTTTACTTCACTTCTGGGTTGCCAATTCACTTGTCGTACTCGTTAATATATTTTTGCACATCATTACAGTAATAATTAAGTCTTGCCACTAAAACAATTAAAGTTAACCCTTTAACTGCCCTAGGTGCCATGTGGCACCTGGGGCAATGCAAGGCAACTCAGCCCCCCCCCCCAGTGGTCAAGAGTGGTAAAAAATTTGTCAAAATAATTCAGATTTCCAAGGCTATAACTTGATAGTTACAAGAGATAATGGTTTACTGTCAATTAGAAAGATGTAGAATACAGTGATCCCTCGCTACTTCGCGCCTCACCTTTCGCGCCCTCAGTGCATCGCGGATTTTTCAAAAATATTCATCAAAAATTCAAAATTGAGAAAAAAGTTGCCCGGGCGCTAGCAGAAGGCAGGGAGACTACACGGAGAGCCGGCACAACTCAAAATCCACCTCTCTGATTCGCTGGCCAGCATCCCCCCCCCCCACTAAGAGATTTTGTTCTCGTGTTGGCTCGGCTCGGGAATCTCGCAAGCTGATTGGCCGAGACGTCGCTGCTGCCTCTACGCCTTCCCGTCGAGAGAGAGAGTGAGAGAATGAACGTACGTATTATTTATATTATTTATACATTATTTTATGTATATTATTTATATTATTAATATTTTATTTACATGTTTCAAACTATTCTTTAATGTTCTAATGATAGCATATGCATTTATAGGGTTAATATACACTTATTGATATTATATATACACAAAAAAAAATGTATGTAAAAAATGGGGGGGGGTGACGCTACTTCGCGGTTTTTCACTTTTCGCGGTCGGTTCTGGACCCCATTAACCGCGATAAGTGAGGGATCACTGTATGATCCAAAGTTTCAGATAGGAATAAATTTACACATCTAATTTGCATAATGTCGTGGCAGCTATATAAATTACATAACTCAGTCAAAAGTGGACTTTGGACACATTTACATAAAGAATGGTCTAGTTTTTTTGACGCCGATTTGTCTACAGGGGTATGTTTTTATCTAATCTTCAAAGTGTATGAACCAGAAAATCAATAAAATGTCAGAAAAACCCAACATATTTCTCTCTTACCTGTCACTGGAAGGGGGGCTCACCCGCCCATGTGACTGGTCCGTTTTTGTCCATCGTAGCCGATGTTTGTGTGTTTGCTCAGCCATTTAAACCGTGTACCACATCTACAAACTGTTATGATTACCCCACGTGAATTTTGTTTGTATTACGTGGCTATTTTTTCTGTTTGGTGTATTATTCCTGTGGGAATCCATGCCGCCCATGGGCGCCGCCATCTTGGTACTGGGAGCTCAGTTTTTCATTACATCAACCTCGATGTAACACGTTTACTTAGTAATTTACACCTGTGTACCACATCTACAGACTCTTATGATTATCCCATGTGAATTTCGTTTGTATTATGCGGCTATTTTTCCCGTTTCATGCAGTTTCCATCATCACCGCTGTCGCGATGACCAAACATGGCGGCATCCACATTGGTGTGTGAGCTCAAAGCGGAAAAAGGAAGAATAATAATGAGGATTTCTCTTTCTTTGCTATATTCCATGTCAGCCATGATTCCTTCGGCGCGTGTCTGACACCTTCTAAACTGTCAGATCAATAGAGATTAGTACAAATTCTCAGTATAGCTGGGGGACGTCAATAAGTTGACACGTGCAGTTGCTGCGCTGTGCCACTGGGGGCGTGCAACCCATCCATTTAATCTAGGCAGTTAAAGGGTTAAACTCCTCACTCATTAAAACTCCCACCCACATTACCTGAATGAATAAAAACTGCATTCAACCTCAAACAGACCATAGCCCAAAAACACCCAAAACGGAACTAAAAGTGTCAAAAAATGATTCAGTAGTGAGTAGCCCCACTGTTCTTGTTAGTTTAGTTAATTTCCTTCCACAGCATGTGGGACACCATATGGTGTATAGGGGCGGCGCCTATCTCCGTTTCACTGACCTTAGGCCACACAGCTACTGTAAGTAGTGAAAGCTACAGTGGGAGGTCAGTCCTTTGGTAGCTCTGTGCATAACTTTACTTTCCCCATTCTACTATGCTGAGCACCAAACTAGAAGGTGTAAATTACCATTTTTATATGGTCTTTGGTCTGACCGGGCTGGGATTTGAACCCTGGCCTCCCGGATGTGGGGCAGATGCTCTACCAACTAGGCCACCACTCTGGTACCATTCTTGTTGATGACTTCTAAAATTCGTTTAGGCATGCTTGAAGTGAGCGTCTCCAGGAGGTTGGTGGGAACATTGCTCCATGTAGTGAAGAATGCTTCACAAAGGGCATCCACGGTCTAAAACTAATGACCCAGTCATTACCGCACAGATGAGGGTCCTCAGTCAAGAGGTATTCCTGCTGCAACGTCTCCACATAGCTAGCTGCCATTTGATGCCCCTTCACAACCTTCAGTGCCATTGTTCCATTGAAGGAAAAAGCACCCCAGATCATGGTGGAGCCTCCTCCACCGCGCTGCATAGAAATCATCTCCAGTGGGATCTCCTTGTCATGCCTGTACCGCTGGAAACCATCAGGACTGTCCAGGTTAAATTTTCTTCCACCCTTCAATATCCCATGTTTGGTGTCCCTTGCAAAGTCCAAACAGGCAAGCTATTGGCGTGGGAAGAGACGTGGCCTTTGGACATTTTGCTCTTTAAGCCCTTCTTTTGTAGATGCTGTCTTATGGTTATTGAGCTGCAGTCAGCATCAGTAAGGACCTTAACTTGGGTTGAGGATCAGCCTGTGTCTTCTAGATCCTCCGGCTGGGCTATGTGCCATCCTGCGAGTTCCCCTGATCTAAATCCCACTGAGAATGTTTGGGGATGGATGGCAAGGGAAGTTTACAAAAACAGACATCAGTTGCAGACTGTGGATGCCCTTTATGAAGCCATCTTCAGCACATAGAGCAACGTTCCCACCAGCCTCCTGGAAACACTCACATCAAGCATGGTGAAACAAATTTTAGAAGTGATCAACAACAACGGTGGGGTTACTCACTAACGAGTCCTTTTTTGACACTTTTAATAACATTATTGCATCAGATTTATAAAGCGCTTTATCATAGACACTTAACAAATAGATACATTATTCATTCACTCCAGACAGACAATGTAGTGGCAAGCTACTACTGTAGCCACAGCTGCCCCGGGGCAGGCTGACAGAAATGTGGCTGCCAATCCACACCAACGGCCTCTCCGGCCACCACCAAACATTTATACCCAATGTTATGGGCGCTGAAGGCAAGGTGGGTAAAGTGTCTTGCCCAGGGACACAACGGCAGGATATCTGGGGAGAGCAGGATTTGAACCGCCAATCATCTGGTTACTGGATGGCTTGCTCTACCCCCTGAGCCACTGCCACCCTTTTATGTTTTTTTTGTGGTTGTGGTTGTGGTGGTGGTGGTCTTAAATTTTTGATCAGCTGATGAACAGTTGTTTGAGTTTAAATGTAGTTTTCAATAAATTGCCTACTCTCTATCTTTTGTCTCTTTCTTTTGTTTCTTCTTTTTGCATTTTGAAGCTCTAGATAGATATACTTTATTGATCCCAAACTGGGAAATTACAGAGGGAAACTGGGAAATTTTGTACAGGAGTATGTATTATATATCACAATTTATAACCATGTCCAAATACACTAACCTCATACATCTAACTTAAATTCCTTTTGTAAATGCAGGCATGTTTTTTTCCAACACTCACAGGAGTGGAGGTTCAGCACAAATACTGTATGTAGGTAAGAGGCTATGCATGCATGCTGTACTTACTGATCAAAAATCAATACAATAATAGATAAATAATTATATCAGTAAGCAGAAATTAGCATTAATAAATTCCTGTTTGGCTCATGAATAATCTAGAAGCTTCATGTCTGTCTGGTTATAGTTGCTGCTGCTGTAAGTGTCTCAATACCAGTTAAAATCATAATCATATTCTATGTCTAGTATCCTTTGCTAATCCAGTGGGACATATACAAACCTTTTACATGTGTTTGTATTACTCTGTAGATGTTCACAGGCAAGAAACAAACAAAACAAAAACAGCAACAACCAAAACAACACAGTGGTACATCATATTTAGTGTCTGCATAATCTTCCTGCTGTGGAGAAGTCATTAATCAAAACGAAACATCCCAAACCTTCAAAGAATTAAACACAACATTCCACCTTTGTGCGTGTGTTTATGTAAAAATCTAACAATGCAGTAGACTTCGAATTACAGAGCACATGTAGCTGGCAAAACAAATTTGCAATTCTCCTTGTCTATTCTCAAACCCCAAGTGCACATGCCCTCTAGAGACAGAACAAACAGCAGTTAAGATGTTTAAAAGGCTTTTCTTTCTTAGATACCTGTGCAGCTGAATACCAATAGACTGCTCCTACATTAAAGGGGGTTGGTGACAAGGTACTACATTTAGAGCTAGCGGGGAAGTGCTAACTACTCTGGTTTCCTCAAGGGCAAAAATGCGCTTAATGCCTTTTCGTGATGTTGTATGAAGGCGTGCCTTGTGCTTGTGTGGCTCATTCTGTCAGCCTGTTCAGGGCATGAGCCGAGGTAAACACAAGGCTCCACAAGTGCTGTGTGTGTGTGGACTCATTTCCACTAGTGGGACATATCCCACTGATTTCTCAAAGGTCATTGTCATTATAGTTGCTTAGCAACCTTGTGTAGAGCCATAGGTGTAAACGTTACAGTAATCTTGGATGTGTATGCTGAGGAGGATGGAAGAATAAAAAGAAAGTATGATGAAGACCAAATATAAAACAAAATGTATTTTATGAGTCAGATAAATGCCACCAGCTGAGTGCATTTGAAGTATCAAATACTTTCCTGTGGTTGTAAAATGTGCAAAAAAAAAAAATGGAAAAGAACAACAACAACAAAAAACAATTCCTATAAAGTTTTTCATTGGACTAAGATGAAAACATAAAAAATAGGCTGAAATAAAATGTGATTATTTTTTCAGTGCCGCTATACTAGGCTCTGCTTCCAGTTTTTAACAGTTAGTGTAGCAACAATAATGTTTTACTGCTTGTTTTATTTTCCCACAAAAATGTAAATGATACTACAGGTATGGTGTGTGTGTGTTTGTAAGAGGAAACCCCAAAGTCATCCACACACAAATGCTCTAATGCTATATTTTGATATATTCTTTTTTATGGCCAGAAAAGGGTGACTCCTCTGGTTCCAAAAAAGAAATCTGAAAAATGACCCTACCTCAGCCTTAATATGATTAACTTTTACAAATTAGTTTGAGGTTTAAATGTTAGCTAATGTAATCTGCTACTTGTATTTTAAATTCAACAAATCTTCTAACTAATGCATAAAAACACCATAGGTTGTTCACCTCAGCATGGCCGTATGTACCACCTCCAGCATGATATAGCCATTCTTTCACACCATTTCCTACTGTAAAAATGCTTGAATTCAAGTATGTTAGGTGAGGATGGTATCAAAAATAGCATTGCCAGACATTCAAATCCTGCTGTTCCCTTTCATTTACGTCTGGGATGCCGATTCAAATGATTTACTCATTAAATGTACATTATTAAGTGCCTAAAACTGCAGCAATCGTTAAGGCTTGTGACAAGATAAGGTTAGGGTAAAGGAAGATGAGAACTATTTTCAAGAGATTACTGTGGTGATCTGAGCGCGGAGCGGATCCGCGCTAGAGTCACTCAGTATTTTCCCTGTTTTCTTTGTATTTCTAGTTCTGTTATTATTTGTCTCTCCGGTGCTTTTACTGTGACAGCGCCGCGGCCGGACTTCCGGCTGTCAAGTCGAGCCGGCCCTGTCACAGCTGACTATGATTTGGTGATTATGCTTTCTCTTCACCTGTTTGGCCCTTAGCTTTTGTGCTTAGTATTTAAGGTGGCAGCTGAAGCTCACTCCTTGCTGCAACCTCGTCTCCCCTCACTGGAATCCCTAAGTCCGGTTCCAGTCTTTGTTCAGCGTTAGGTTTCGCCCTCGCTCTTTGTACGCAAGTGAGTGGTGACTTTTTATTTATCGCTTTATTTCACCCTTCGGGGTTGCATGCATAGTTATTTGTATTTTGCCCCACGTGGCTTGTTATTTTGTTATCTTCCTTTAATAAATACACAAACTCACTGTCGGCATTTGGCGCCTCATTTATGCCCTGAAAGGGGCATTTATGACAATTACAGCTATCACCCTCCTTCATCTCACTGCAGCTATTGTCACAACAACTTGCGATATTTTTGAAAATAAAATATTTTTAAAAACAAAATTTAAAAAAAAAAAAAAAAGCAGAATTCCTGCTGGAAAAATGCTATATATGGTTGTTTTCTGTTGGAAGACAGGCCTGCAAACTGTGGCCCATTTATGCATGGTTGTTTTGGGTGTGGCCACCTTTTGTTTGACACGTTGCTGTTGTGTGTATTCTGTATTGAGTATTTGATGGTCTAACTCTGAGGTTATCATGATTATCATATGTATGAAATGTAATGTTTTTCTTCCATTTTATGTTTTTTTTTAAACATGAACTTTTTGTGTATGTCTTTTCTAAAAAGGCTTGAGTTGAGTAACCATACTGTGGGCATGTGAAATGAAATGATGTCGATGTGAATTTTCAACCTGTCAAATAAATGCAATCAACGCTCACCTTACTATTAACGTCATCCTGTTTTTTTGTAGAATTCCCGTTATTGACGATCTTTTCTGGCAATATTGGAAGGGGTGTGAAGACAAAGGCTCAGTGATGTGCACAGCACCTGTAATGTGGATAAAATATATTAACAAGTTCATCATTCCTGGCTCAAACAATGCTTGTCTTCTTTTTTCTTCTTTAAAAAGAAAAAAAGCAAGCAGCAATTTAATGAATTTCTTCAAAAAGTGGCAATCTAAGTAAGTGGTAGGAGAATAAGGATAAGGACCTGTACTTATATAGTGCTTTTCTAGTCTCAAAGACCACTCAAAGCACTTCACTAGTACTAACCCTGTATTCTAATGGCCTATCAGAAATAGATACCTAGGGACAATTTAGAATCACCAATTAACCTAACATGCATGTCTTTGTATTGTAGGAGGAAACCGGAGGTCCCAAAGTAATCCCACGCAGCACAGGGAGCTCCCGGAGTAAACTCCACACAGAAAGGTTCCCACCCCTGCCAGCCTGGGGATTCAAACCTGGAACTGTCTAGCTGTTAGGCAACAGTGCTAGCCACTGTAACACCGTGCTGTCAGATTACTGCACTGAAGAAATAAAACAATTAGAGATCAGAAATCCTTCATCTTTGTTATAGTCTATTTTTCATCAGTTATCATTATTGTAACAATCACTAATGTTTAAAGCAGTGTTGCCAGGTTTCACGAGAGAAACAAGCAACCAGCTCTATGGAAACAAGCCCAAAACAAGCCCAACAGGCAACCTACCACATTGTAAAAGAGAGCCTGCTTGATAAGATATATCAATATATAGATTTATTTTTGTTTGCAGTGAATTGACTGTAAACACAGTCAGCATTGAATAATGGAATTTTGTAAACTCTAATTAAAGGAAAATACATATGCATTCTGCATAAGCAACAGCAAATTTATAGTAAACACAGTCAACATAAAAACTTTGAATAAATTCAATTTTTAAACTCTGTGTCACGAGCTGAGCACTGGAGGTTTCCGCCATGCTCAGTCTCGTGGCTTTTCTCTGTATTTATGTTTATTTGTTGTATTTTTTGCGCTTTTTGGTTTTTGTTATCCCTGCATGTTTTCTATTTTCCTGTTTGTCTTCGTTCCACTATATTCTGATTCTGTATTATTGGTACTTATTTCTCAGTTGCACTTATTTATAATTTATTATACTCCTCATTATTTGAGGCTGACAACTGTCATGAAATTTCCTGATTGGTGCCCCGTGTGGTCGTAGCCCTGTCAGCTGCCAGCTGGTGTGGCCTCATCTCATTACTTCCAGCTGATCCCAGTCACTATTCATTGTTACCTTTTTGCCCGCTCATGTGAACCCACACCTGTCACTACTTATGTAATGGTTTTCTGACCCCATTTAAGGGGAGTTATTTTCTTTTCCATTTGCCACTGTCTTAACTCTACAAGCTACTCCTCGTCTCCACCAGAGCTCTGCCCTGCTCTGGTGCACAATATCTGTAAGGTTTCTCCCTCGTTTGTGTTTTCTATTAGAGCACCGTGTTGAACTTTATGTTGGTTGCTTTTTTAAATAAATTACCCAAACTCACAGTCCAGCGCGTGGGTCTCCCCTTCCTGCCCCGTAGGGCAATTCATGACAGAAGACAGCGGCCAGTAGAGACCCAGCTGCTGTGAGGTTGCAGATTTTTTTTTTTCTTTCACTCACCCATTTTGTGGAGCTCGATATATCCCCAGCTCGCTGATGTTCAGTGATCAAATGGAGATTGGCAGTGGGTTCCTCGAGCGTAGAGGAGGAGTGGGCTGCTGAATTCATCCAAGGCTTCGTGGATGAAGCCCTTGCCTCCTGGAGACTGAAAACGATCTGGGAAAAGGTGGATTCAGCAACTGCCATCATCGAGGCGCACCCAGGGTTATGAAGGCACGCCCAGTTCACTGACTTGTTGGCCACGCTCTCTGTGTTGCAGCAATCTTTCCCCGGGCAGACGTGGGGGCCGCCTCCAAAGAGCCCGGAACCTACACGGAGACGCGCTCCATGGAAGATGCCCTGCCTCGCCTCCAGTACGCCCACTCCTGCTCCTGATTCATCAACTCCACAACAAATTCTCCTTTGCCGAGGCAGAAGCCTCCCTCAGAAGTGCACACTCTGTGTTTTTCATCTCCAGCTGAATCGTCAGCTCCTCCCCTCTCTGCAGCTGCTATTCTCTGCTTCTCTTCGGCGCTCTCATCCGCTGCCGAGAGGTCATCTGTTTTTCTCCCGGCTTTGGCTACCTCCGTGCCCACTGGGGCTGCTCCTCCATGATCCTCTGAGGAGCCAGTATCCACTGTAGCCACGGAGAGGGACAACGCTACACCCGCTGCAGCAGGCAACATTGAAACCTGGGAACACAGGCAAGTGGTAGTGAGGCTCAGGGTTTGCAGTCCCCTGAGTCCTCACCACCTGTTGCAGCTATTAGCTTCTCACTTGCCATCTCCGTGTCTCCGCCTAGCCTCCCTGAGGGTCTGCCGATGACAGGGTTGAGCTGCCGGACGATGGAAGAACCTGCGGCCCTGGAGGACCTGGTCCCAGCCCCACAGCCACAGTCTGGACAGAGGGAGAGCGCTTCCTGTGACCCAAAGCCTGTGCCAATGGCAGAGTGTCCCCTGGCTTTGGCTACGCGGAATCCAGCGCCAGCGGTGAGCCGACCCCCAGCCACTACGCCGGACAAGCCACCTGCGTGGGTCACTTCGCCTGGGGGCCCTGAGACTGCATCTACCACCGTGTCTGCTGCAGGGGCTGCTGCAGCAGAGTTGGACCTGGACCTCCAAAGGACCAGACCTGAAACATCGTTGCCTGGATCGACGGAGTCCTGGACAACGGTGGAGCTCTAGCTCAAGCAAGTGCCCTCCTTTGTTTTTATTGTCTCAGTTTTGGAGAGTTCTTGTCGGGCTGTTGGTGGGGAGAGCCAAGTGCAACTGTCAGTTGCACCTGAGCTCACCTCACCGGGCTCCACTGCTGCCGGTGACCCTGAATCTGTTTCTCCGCCTGTTTTGTCTGAGCTCTCTCCCAGGGTCGCCGAGGTTATTCTAGATCTGCCAGATGTCTCCGTGGGTCCAGGTTCGCTGCCAGAGATCATCGTGGGTCCAGCTCCTCCCACTGAGGCCGTCACAGGCACTCCGTCCCAGCCCAGGACCTCCGTGGGTGCTGCTCCACATCCGGCTGAGGTCATCGCGGGTGCTCCGTCCCAGTCCGGGCCCACCGCGGGTGCAGCTCAGCTCCAGCCCGGAGCCACCGCGGGTGCAACTATGTCTCAGTCCGGGACCTCCGAGGGTGCAACTGGCCAGTCCGCGGGTGTCATGGTCCCCTCTCCTTTGCCAGACACCGTTGTGGTTCCCCCTCCTGTGCCAGACGCCGCCATGGTTCCCCTTCCTCTGTCTGATGCCATCGTGGTTCCCCCTCCTCTGCCCGACATCGTCATGGTTTCCCCGACTCCTCCATCCTGCCCTCCATTGACTCTTCCTGCTGGGCAGTCGCCCCCTGGACCACCCTTACTGTTCAGGTGGCTAAAAAACTCTGGTTGATCGCCTGACGGACTGAGCCGTTGGGTTGGGGGGGGGGCCATATTTTCCGGCAGACCACCCGACTCGTACCACCTTGCCGTCCGTCAGGCCTGAGACTTTGGTCGCCCACCTGAACTTTCTAGCTCTTTGGTCCGGGGTGCCTAAGTCATTGATTTTGACTGGTGTGGGTCACGAGTGGGGTTGTTTCGTTCCCTCCTAGCCTGTTCCCCCCACCACCCACCCTGGGTGGGTTATTGTTGTGCCCCTGTTGGGGGGGGGGGGGGTTCCTTCTTTTTCTTTTGATGTTACCCTGGGGTGCCTGGGTTCCAGGGGGGCTCTGTCACAAGCTGTGCACTGGAGGTTTCTGCCATGCTCAGTCTTGTGGCTTTTCTCTGTATTTATATATATTTGCTGTATTTTTTGTTTTGTTATCCCTGCATGTTTTCTATTTTCCTGTTTATGTCTTAGTTCCACCATATTCTGATTCTGTATTATTGGTACCTATTTCTCAGTTGTACTTGTTTATAATTTATTCTACTCATTATTTGAGGTAGACAGCTGTCAGGGCATTTCCTGATTGGTGCCCCGTGTGGTCGTAGCCCTGTCAGCTGCCAGCCGGTGTGGCCTCATCTCATTACTTCCAGCTGATCCCAATCACTATTCATAGTGATAGCAAAAAGACGTAACAAACTAATAGTTTTTTTTGAATGCAAAAGATGCAATAGACTTACACAATGGTCCTCTCCGGCATACAACTAGGAACATACCGGTCGCTATGGAGGGTGAGAATATGTATGGGCACATAATCATACCATGTAGGATAACTAAATAGACGGTTATGCTGTTTCATCCCACCTAGCAACAATGCTCTGCACTGTGTGTGTTTATATATTTACATATTTATTCCATCTAGCTACAATGCTCTGCACTGGGTGTGTTTATATTTATATATTTATTCCATCTAGCTACAATGCTCAGCACTGGGTGTGTTTATATTTATATATCTATATATTTATTCCATCTAGCTACAATGTTCCGCACTGTGTTTTTATATATCTACATATTATTCCATCTAGCTACATTGCTCCGCACTGTGTGTGTTTATATACTTGCATATTTATTCCACCTAGCTGCAATGCTCCGTACTGTGGGTGTTTATATATTTACATATTTATTCCATCTAGCTACAATGCTCTGCACTGTGTGTTCATATATTCATATATTTATTCCATCCAGCTACAATGCTCTGCACTGTGTGTCTGTGTGTGTGTGTGTGTGTATATATATATATATTTTATAGTAATATGTACATATGTATATTAGCTGCTCTTGCTTGCTTGTTTTTTTTTTTTTTCTTGCCTTCTGATTGTTGCTCTGAGTGTTGCTATCCCTGTGCTGTTGCAATCCTGGAATTTCCCAGTTGTGGGACTAATAAAGGCTTATCTTATCTTATCTTATCTTATTGTTACCTTTTTGCCCGCTCATGTGAATCCACACCTGTCACTACTTATGTAATGGTTTTTTGACCCTGTTTAAGGGGAGTTATTTTCTTTTCCATTTGCCACTGTCTTGACTCTACAAGCTACTCCTCGTCTCCACCAGAACCCTGCCCTGCTCTGGTGCACAATATCTGTAAGTTTTCTCCCTCGTTTGTATTTTGTGTTAGAGCACTGTGTTGGACTTTGTTTGTTGCTTTTTTTCAATAAATTACCCAAACTCACAGGCTAGCGCGTGGGTCTCCCCTTCCTGCTCCGTAGGCCAATTCACGACACTCTGATCAAAAGAAAAGACATGTGCATTCTGCATAAGTAACAGCACTAAACACGATTACAGTTTAGTGATGTGGGATGATGGGAGTTGTTCTCTACTCGTCCTTTAAACAAAAACTAAATATTACATGACAGCCAACAACTTTAATTATGCAGAAAATTATCTTTTAAATTGACAAACATCATATGTGTAACTCGTGGCAAAATTTGATCGGGATGAAAAGATAATTTTGCTCTTGTCATTCATTTCAGTGGAGAATTTTTTTCAATTTAAGGTCCCATAAGCACTGATTTGTATTTAAAAAAAACTGGATATCTCACGCCCCATTAGTGAGTACAGAGCCGAGTGGAGTCGGGCGGGCCACTGATCTCTAAAGAAAAACTGGATGGATCATTGGCCTCCAGAAGTGAAGCTCCTGGCCGGCCACTTCCACCTCAATAAGTTCCCCAAAAATGAACAGATTTTGAACTTCTTGGTATGGAGACACAGCTGTCACACAGACAGCAAAGCAAGCCCAAATAAGCAACAACACGTTAAAAAACAAGCCCAAAAACCCGCAACCCGTGACTGATTACATTTGCAAGTGACTTTAGAAAAAAACAAGCCCAAAGTCGCTTATAATAAGCGGACCTGGCAATTATGGTTTAAAAGTGAACTAGACAGCATTTTCCCGAAAACATTTTTTAAAAAATATATATCAACAAAATGTTTAGAAATGTGCAGATTTAAAGTCTTTATATTCTCCAAAAAATAATATATTGAAGGAAAAAATACTTTAACAAATTATTATGGGTCCAAAATAATCATTTACATATGAGCAGTTGGATGACAAGACTCCAGTGGCTGCTGAAACAGATATATAAAAACACCAGATAGGACATGGCTGACATTTTCATGGCAAATGGAGGTGCCATATTCTGTAGGTAATTCTAGTCATTGACAGCACCTGCTGCATTGTGATTACAGGATATACAAACAATTGTTTATTGTATTTATTGTAATCATACATGTAAACTATGAATATGGAACATGTGTCCTATCTAGTGTTTATAAATATCTATGGTCAGTAAGGCCATCACAGCCAAAAGCATAACTGGGTTGATGTCGGATATCTCTATCAACCAGATGGAGCAAGAGTAAGTGCGACACCTATTGGCCAGGAGGTCAGAATGTTGTCTCTATCACCTTTCACTGCTACACGTTAAGTAACCTATAAGTGATGAATGCTTATTATCTGTCATTTGGAATGGTATTATGGGATAGTGGAAAAGTGGATTATGTGGATACGGAACATGAAACTCACTAATTTACATCAATCAATCTTTATTTCGGATAGATTAAAAGTACAGATTAAAAGAAACAGAATAATATAACAAAGGGGGAAGAAAATCCAACAAGGTCAAATTAGACAATAACTCCTCTGATTATACAGTTCAACATAAGTTATCCGAAATGAGTGATGGCTGAAGCCGCAGCTTATATTGCCCACCCATATTCCATCCAAGAATTCGAAAGAAAAACAAAACAAGAGCGATTACAATTCAGAACAAAGCTAAGACAAAATGTGACAAAAAAATATATACAGTATATATATGTATAAAAAATATGTATGTATAATATATAAATATACAGTATATTCGTGTATTAAAAATATACATGAAAAAGTAATAAGTTTATGAGGAAAAAAGTCACACATTTGCCAGTCAAAAGCTGTAAATTAAGGAAAAAGTCATTAGCTTAAATGAAAAATTTGCAAACTAATGTAGAAAAGCTGCAAATTTAGAAAAAAGATGCAAATTTTCTGAAAATGCGCTTAAGTCCTGCATCACTTTCAAAATCTTTCTGTACACTTCCAAGACCATTCATAATCTTGCTCCTCTGTATCTGTTAAACCTGGCCCACATTGCCACGCCCCTTTGGTCCCTCAGAGCCTCCTCTTCTCTTCACCTCATTGTCCCCTCCACCCGCCTTGTCACTATGGGAAGCAGGGCATTTGGTTTCTCTACTCCCCATCTCTGGAACTCCTTACCACCTGACATCAGAAATAGTGAGTCTCTCTCTCCTCACATCCAGACTCAAGACCCATCTGTTTAAACGAGCCTACTTCTCTTAACTGCCTGCGCTGTCTCATTTTAATATGTTTTAAATTGTTGTTTTATTTGCGTTTTGATTTTATTGTATGGTGTCCTTGAGTGTTTTGAAAGGCGCCTATAAATTAAATGTATTATTACTATTATTATTTTTAAAAAAAGTCAGAGTTATAGTAAACTCCACTCACCTTCCATTATACAAAAATTCAAAAATAGTAGCTACAGATTTTTGGAATATGAGAATTTACCCCCCCAGTGCAAGAAAACGCTTTAATTTTTTTAAGTGTTGCATTTCAACATTAATAACTCAAAAGTAAAAAAAAAGTCAAGTTACCTGAGCAAGAGTAAGAAAGTATCAATGAAAAGTTACTTGAGTAGTGCATACTGACTTTCACCAATTTATGTGAATTATATTCTTCAATTTTTGTTTCTTTACTATGAATTTAGGAATTTTTATAGTAAATGAATTACCTCCCCCCACAAAAAAATTCTCTTGCCTAGTAATTTTCTTTTAAATTTGTGACACTTTCACTATATATTAGACTTTTTCCTCATGAATTTGCAGTTTTCTTCACTGATAAATGTTTATTTCCAGTAGATTTACTTTTTGTGCTATATTTGTGACTGGCTTCACATAAATCTGGAACTTTTACTAAAGAAAAAAAATTCGATTTATACTTTTTTCTAAAAAATGCACCTTTTTTTCTTGTCAATTTGTGATTGATTTGTGAGGTTTTTCTCTTAGATACCTCAAAAATAATTTAAATAATACAAAGAAACTATAAGGACCATCCATCCATCTTCTTCCGCTTAATCCTTTTTGGGTCGCGGGGGGAGTGGGGGGGGGGGGCTGGAGCCTATCCCAGCATCTTTGGGCGAGAGGCAGGGTACACCCTGGACAGATGGCCAGTCCATTGCAGGGCCAACACAGAGAGACAGACAACCATTCACTCTCACAGTCATACCTAAGGACAATTTAGAATCCCCAGTTTGATGCCAATTAACCTAACCTGCATGTTTTGGCATGTGGGAGGAAACCGGAGAAATCCCGGAGTAAACCCACACAGACACGGGGAGAACATGCAAACTCCACACAGATCACTGTTGGTTGGGGGCTGGGATCGAACCCAGGATCCCCCGGCCAAGGGTGAGTTGCTGTGCTGCCGCACTGCTAACCACTCCACCACCGTGCTGCTCCACTGTAAGAACCAAAATATTTATATATTATAAAGGCAAAAGCAGTAATTTTGAAGTCTGATAGGATGAAACAACCGATGAGAGAAAAACATGACTCAAATTCAAATCAAATCTGTAAAATCAAAAGTAACTTAACCCCTTGCACTCTGGTCAATTTCCCTAAAAACGCCAAAAAATAACGTACCCAAAGTAAATCAAGAGCTGTTCTTCAACCCTTTGCAGCATCTTCATGGGGTTGGTCTCATTTAAAAGAAAACACTTTGAATTTTTTGGCAAAACAGTCATAATCTCTCTAAGTGCTCCTGCCACTGAGTAACAGTCATCTAAACATAGTGAACTTGAAGACAATAAATTTCGCCTGGGTGTTTTTTTGGATACAAATGCTTGCAAATAACACACAGCTTCAGATCCGGGCTGGAAAATGCAACAGAAATGTAGAACCAAGTGTTATCCAGCTGAGGTCAAAATTTTGTAACAATACCACAAAAAGTGAATATATTACACAACTTTGTTCTCAGGTAGTTCCCAGGCATTTTTGAACTGTGCCAAATTGTGCCAAATGGCACAGTTTGGAAAAACGTCTATAACTTTTGAATGATTCAATATAGAAGCTTCATCTTGGGATCTAATGAAAGGTGACACTCAGGGCTGTGTGTGTGTGGGGGGGGGGGTTGTTTATTCATTCATTCATGAATGAATGAACAAACAAGCCCCCACACACAAAGAAGCATGCCACGTAAAAAGTGTGTGGCTTTTTTTTTTACAAGAAAAAAATAACCTACAGTGCACTAAAAATTATTCTAAAATATTTGTAATGTAGAAGATAACACCCCCCCCCCCCCGCTACAGAGGACGGACATCGGCCATCGCTACATGACGGAACAGTCATGTGGTGATGTGGCGACCGCGGCGCACAGTCCCCACGGTCCCCGCAGCTCCCGTGGCCCCCCCCGCTACAGAAGAGTAGCGGGGGGGGGGGCGTTCACGGTCCAGACGCGGCGCACAGTTGTACGCACAGTTGTAATTTACCGATCGGTCAAAAGTCATTTTTGATTACAATTTTCAGGGATAAAGAATAATTTAGCTTATAACACTTACCTGTCCACAACAGCATGTGGACGTCTATGATGACCATGGAAGAGAATCCTAAACGTCTACTCTGCTGGGACAGCACCGCCTGTGGCTGAACAGGCCAATGTGCGAATGGCAGTCCCTGTCACACAGGTCGCACTTGTGGGTGGTCTCCGTGCTGCTGGGTCTGTGGCGGTTCTTCCTGCAGGTCCTTTTTTCATCTGCTGCAGCAGTCAGTCTCTCTTCACCCAGCCTTACACAAAACAGCTTTCGAACTTCTGTGCTTCAATTGGCTCGCTGCATTCGCAGCCGTTGGTAGGCAGGTCCTTCTTGCTAGGTTTTCAGTCATTGGTTCTTCAAGGTTTCAGAAACCCAATTCAAGGCTCTTATTAGTCGAATGAGAGGTCAATCACATCTAAACCAATCAAAGCACTCCTTTGGCTTTCTGTTCGCGGCTGGGTCTGTAGTGGAAGAACGGAAATGCAGCTTTTTTTTTTCTTCAGTGCGCCCTAGTACGCACAGTGTGCGTACTAGGGCGCCCTCGTGCGCTCTAGGACGCAGAGACGTGCCCGCCCGTGGTACACCGAAGTGCAACAGGTTAAAGAGTATGACCAAATGTACCTGAGTAAAAGTACAGATATTCCTTTAAAAAGTATTTAAGCCAGAAAAAAAGTATTCAACCATGACACTACTCAAGAAAGTAAAATTTTGTAAAAGATTTACTTGAGTGAATGTCTCATTACTACCCACCTCTGCTATGGTGTTTATAAGACCTTTGAAAAGCTGATTTAAGGATTGATGGTCATTTTATGAAATAAATATGGCCTCAATTTTGGCTAAATAAATCTAAGACTTTTTTATGAATCTGAGGACACCCAACATACAGTCTGCAAAGAATCTGCCTGAATTTACTGTTGGATGTGGAATTCTGATGTCCTCCCTGAGCCCAGATGGAAGTTGGTCTGAGTTATAATACAAGGTTAAAGCCAGTGTAAGGTATGTACAGAGGCCAGCACAGAGGCAGAGTGATCTCTGAGTCATGTCCCATTTGTGGAGGTTGATGGATTTCCCCTTGCTCTGCTCCCTGAGCTCAGTGGGGAGAAGGCAGGGCTGATAAGGTGATTTATCTGCACCTTTCCACCTCCTGTAATGGATGGCACATCCACCTTTCCCTGAAACTTCATCATCTTGCAGCTGCACCCCCTCTTACACGAAGAGGTGTGAGAAAGAAAGGAAACAGACATGCTACACAGGAAGAAATAAAATGAAAACAGATAGTGAGTTCTTTTCCACACTTTCTCATTAAGGAGAGTGTGGGAACATGACACTTAGCGCTCAGAAGCCACTAAATCACTCTCCAATGTCAAGAAGAACCAAAATATAGACTAGACCTCAGCTTTAGCTTGTTGCTAGCAGCGATTTGATCGATTCCTCCATTCCTTCATCTGGCCTCAGCCCTTTGGGGTTCTGCTTAGTTTCCACGCGCTGTTATAAGCACTGGACTAAATCACGGCGCGTCAAACAGCACATCTGTGCAAAGTATGAAGAAGAGCTTTATTGCTATAACTGTAATTTTTATTCCTAATTCTTATGCTGCACTCTACAGAAAATGCGGAGTTAAAAAATAGCTAAACCAGAGAATGACTCCTATTCACGTCAAAAAAGTGTGGAATCACCGGTCTTCAAGGCTGTTAATTCAGCTACTGTAAATAGGGAAAACATATCTTTAACAAAAATTAAATTATTGTAATTAATAGCAAATTTTTCTAGATTAATAAGAGGAAAACTATGGACTCATTAACCTAAAACATCACAATTAAGACTTAGACGCACCTCTACTGGATTGATTTTTTTCAGGCACTGACTTCTCCAAAGTAAAACAATATTCTTCCTCATTCAGGTTCCAACTTTTTCTTACAGGAGGACTGAACACTGCCACAGACTAGACTGAGAAATTGTGAGCAATTAGGCCAATTTCTGATCTTTCAGTTGTTTCACAACAATCTCTGTGCTGTGTAAAGGGGCCTTACGGGGCAGATCTGTATCAGTGAGTATATTCTGAATAACTTTTTAGTTTAAAAAAAACCCTGTTCTTTTTCCGGCTGCTCCCTTTAGGGGTCGTCACAGCAGCTCATCTACCTCCATCTCACCCTATCCCTTCATCTTCCTCTGTAACACCAACCCTCTCCATGTTCTCCTTCATTGCATCCATGAATATACTCTGAGGTCTTCCTCTTTTTCTCCTGCCTAGCAGCTCCATCCTCAACATCTTTTGCCAATAACTCCACAATCCCTCCTCTGCACATGTCCAAGCCATCTCAGTCTTGCCTCTCTCACTTTGTCTTCAAACCGCTCAACCTGAGCTGTCCCTCTGATATACTAATTTCTAATCTTGTCCCTCTTAGCCACTCCCAGTGAGAACCTTAGCATCTTGAACTCCATCACCTCCAACTCCGCCTCCTGTCTTTTTGTCAGTGCCACTGTCTCCAAACCATACATTATTGCAGGTCTCACTACCCTCTATTGTAAATCTTCCATTTCACTCTAGCTGCTATCCTTTTGTCACAAATCACTCCTGACATTCGTCTCCACCCTGAATGCATTCTCTTCTTCACCTCTCTTGTGCGTTTTCCATTGCATTGGATGGTTGACCTTGCAACTTGTGAGATTTAAAATATCTCCCTTTACTACCTCTACTCCTTGCATACTCACTGTTACACCTGCCTCCCTCTCATTCACACACCTGTATCAGCCCCTCCAGGATTTCGTGGGATATTTTTTATGATTGTTGCAGCCCAAAAAGCCTGAATTCGCGGGAGCTTGTTTAAAAAGTTGTGTTAAAAGTTGTGATGTTTTGAGAGGTTTTTTTTGCACTAAAAGTTGTGAGAAGAATTACAAATTTTATAGCAAATGTTTTTTTTTCTAGTTGACTGCAGTAATATTATATATAACAATACAAGAAAAGCACAGGACTGTCAAAAATTTCCAATTAAACAGTGATTTGTAAATTAAGCAGAAACTTCTGCTGTACAGAAAAAACTCTTGTGCAACAGCACATACAGACTTTAACACAATATCCATTACAACAGCTAAACTGCACTGAATGCATGTTAAAGAGTAGAGACTTGGAAATTATTGGCTGCACCTTCATTTGAAAACTCCTTATGGTCCCCAACCACTCAGTACCGAGTGGAGAGGAAAAAATAAATAATTTATTCTGCTGCTCTGTATTGTTTATTGAAGTCTGTGTTTTTCTGAAAAAAAAAACAAAAAAAAATTACAGACAATATTCTCTCTCTGTCCATGCCTAGCTCCTACCTGTCTATCTGCTGCCCATCTTGACGCACACACCTGTCTCTTCAGACACACATCTTTCTTTTACAGTGGGGGTATGTGTGTTTGTCCGTGTCCAGACCAGGGATTCACAGCTTTAAAGCTCAATGACAAGATGAAGTAATAATTTTACCTCTAAAGATGTATAAAATGTTCAAACACTGGCTGTAGTGTTAGATTTGCTTGTTTTGTTTGTGGTTTTATGGCATCTGTCCTCACGTGCGCTTCCGCAATGGGGTGCTTTTGGGGCAGGCGGACATTTTTCAACACAAACCCAGCACCTCATACACACGGTCAGGGCGGAGATGTGGCGAGACGTCCCCTGGCAGGCTGGGAGAGACGGATGAAGGGACGTGTTGGAAACCTCGCGGGTGAGTGCTTTTTTAAAATCACACACTGTTTTTGCTGATGTGTTCCATTAATAGTCAATGTAAACACAGAAGTGAACGCGGTGCAGCCATGCATTTGATTGTTAGATTGAGCATTTGCATGCCACTCAAAGACAAATTTGATTGGTGAAATTAGCGGAAGTTGACAAGTATTGGCCAAAATTGTGGGAAAGTTGGGGTGATTGGACAAAGTTGCAAGGTCGCGTAATAGTCGCACTGATTGGCTGATTTTGCACAAGTTGACGCGATCGCAACATCGCAAAATCCTGGAGGGACTGATGTATTCTGTCTTGCTTCTACTGACTTTCATTCCTCTTCTCTCCAGAGCATACCGCCACCTCTCCAGGTTCTCTTCCACCTGCTCCCTACTCTCACTGCAGATCACAATGTCATCTGCAAACATCACGGTCACGAAGACTCCTGCCTGACCTTGTCTATCAGCCTGTCCATCTCTGTGGCAAACAAGAAGGGGCTCAGAGCTGATCTCTGATGTAATTCCACCCCTACCCTGAATCCATCTGTCACTCCTACAGTACACTTCACCACCGCTCCACTGTCCTCATACATGTCCTGCACTACCCTCACATACTTCTCTGCCACTACTGACTTTCTTATACAGTGCCACACTTCCTCTCTTGGCATCCTATCATATGCTTTCTGTAGATCCACAGACACAGTGCAACTCCTTCTGACCTTCTCTATACTTCTCCATCAACACTCTTAAAGCAAACACTGCATCTGTAGTACTCTTTCTTGGCATGAAACATACAGTAGTGTGAAAAAGTGTTTGCCCCCTTCCTGATTTCTCTCTTTTTGTATGTTTGTCACACTTAAATGTTTCAAATCATCAAACAAATTTAAATATTAGACAAAGATAACACAAGAAAACACAAAATGCAGTTTTCAGTTGAAGGTGTTTATTATTAAGGGTAAAAAAAAAAATTCCAAACCTACATGGCCCTGTGTGAAAAAAATGATTGCTCCCCAGTTAAAACATGACTTAACTGTGGTTTATCACATCTTTGGAAAGCTGAGTTCAATTTTCTAGCCATTTCTAAAGCTTTGGGACTCTAGTGAACCACAGTGAGCGCCATTATCCACAAATGGCAAAAACAGAACAGTGGTGAACCTTCCCAGGAGTGGCCAACTGACCAAAATTACCCCAAGAGGGCAGCGACAACTCATCCATGAGGTCACAAAAGACCCCACAACAACATCCAAAGAACTGCTGGCCTCACTTGCCTCAGTTAAGATCAGTGTTCATGACTCCACCATAAGAAAGAGAGTGGGCAAAAATGACCTGCATGGCAGAGTTCCAAGACGAAAACCACTGCTGAGCAAAAACAACATAAAGGCTTATCTTAGTTTTGCCAGAAAACATCTTGATGATCCCCAAGACTTTTGGCAAAATACTCTGTGGACTGACAAGACAAAAGTTGAACTTTTTGGAAGGTGTGTGTCCCATCACATCCTGCATAAAAGTAACAGCATTTCAGAAAAGGAACATCATACCAACAGTAAAATATGGTGGTGGTAGTGTGATGTTCTGGGGCTGTTTTGCTGCTTCAGGACCTGGAAGACTTGTTGTGGTAAATGGAACCATGAATTCTGCTGTCTACAAAAAATTCCTGAAGGAGAATGTCCGGCCATCTGTTTGTGACCTCAAGCTGAAGCGCACTTGAGTTCTGCAGCAGGACAATGATCCAAAACACACCAGCAAGTCCACCTCTGAATGGCTTAAGAAAAACAAAATGAAGACTTTGGAGTGGCCTAGTCAATGTCCTGACCTGAATCTGATTAAAATGCTGTGGCATGACCTTAAAAAGGTGGTTCATGCTCAAAAACCCTCCAATGTGGCTGAATTACAACAATTGTGCAAAGATGAGAGGGCCAAAATTCCTCCACAGCGCTGTAAAGGACTCATTGCCAGTTATCGCAAATGCTTGATTGCAGTTGTTGCTGCTCAGGGTGGCCGGAGGCAATCACTTTTTCACACAGGGGCATGCAGGTTTGGATTTTTTTCCCCTTAATAATAAACACCTTCATTTAAAAACTGCATTTTGTGTTTACTTTTGTTATCTTTGTCTAATACTTAAATTTGTTTGATAATCTGAAACATTTAAGTGTGACAAACGTACAAAAAAATGAGAAATCAGGAAGGGGGCAAACACTTTTCACACCACTGTATATGCTCTCTGGGTACCATCTAGTTTTATAGTGTTATTACATTTCAAACAAGACTATCTGCTTTGAAATGGACAGATGTACTCTATAATAAATTGCCACTCACTTCATGGTTCCTCTGAAACTCTATTGGTATTCATTTCTGTAAACAGTTCCACAGCTTTCCTTAAACATAATCATAATTTTCACACCACAGAGACAGTATCAATTAACCTCAGTGGTCAGCATTAGGAACACAGCAGCATGCTCGCCAATTTATGCCTCAGTGCCTCAGGCCGCTGGCTGGCTCACCTATGTATTAATGGCAGTGAGGAAGGAGGGAGGAGGGATAACGAGAAGGAGGGAGACAATCAATAGCAGATCAAAGTGTTTTAGCTTACCTTGGGCTGCAGAGAGAGAGGCGTTGTAATCAGCAAAGACACTTCACTCGCTAAGCCTTCCCAAGGCGGAGGGGAGGACTCTAGACACTGCATAGGCTAGCTGAAATATTTTCAACAACCTATCCTGAATTAGAGAGGGAAATAGAAGAGAACGATGAAAAACAATGAGCTGGTTTATGCTGCAACTGTTCGTAGCAAACAGAAGACATTTAAAGCATCCATTGCTACTTTTATATTAATGACAAAGCAAGGCAAAAACGATGTCTTCACAGTCGGCAACACTGGACTTTAATGCTATGACCTTCTACAACTATGGCATCACACATGACCTGTTGATGCTTAGACCTTAAAATGAAATCAACATGTCTGTATTCTTACAAAAGCAGTGCAGTAAGTTTTGTTTCTGACCATGTTTGAGGTGAGCTATAAGGTGTATGATTCAGTCTTTAAGACTGTCAAAAGCTGCTTTCAATGCATTTTTCCTTCTTTTTCTGTAGAGGTGGCCCAACATGATGAATATATGAAGAAAACTGAAAGTAAATCAAACTATTTCCTACACTACTACAACACATTCAATGACTTATACTCCAGCATTAATTATAATGACAAACCATTGAAATGATGGGTTCTTTAAAAACAGACTATTCAGCATAATATACTGAAAATCAAAGTGTAGCCATGTGGACATTTTCAACATATGATACTTACAATGGCATTTAACACCATTATTCCCCAGAGACTGATGGAGAAATTACTCCTTCTTGGTCTGAACACCGCCACATGTCTCTGGATCCTGGATTTCCTGACTGAGAGACCTCAGTCTGTCCGGGTTGGAAACAACATCTCCAACTCTGTCACGCTGAGCACCAGAGCCCCTCAAGGCTGCGTACTCAGTCCACTGTTGTTTACATTTCTAACACATGACTGTGTATCCAGACATGAGGGGAACCAGATTATTAAGTTTGCAGACGACACCATGGTGGTGGGACTTATTCAGAAGGATGAGGAATCAATGTACAGGGAAGAAGTGAGAGCTGGAGGGCTGGTGCAGGGAGAACAATCTGGTGCTCAACGTGGACAAAACGAAGGGGATGATTATCAACTTCCGGCGGTCACAGCCTGAACACGTCCCCCTCAGCATCGGCGGCCGTTTAGTGGAGAGAGTGGAGAACATCAAGTTCCTCGGAGTGCAGATCTCGCAGGACCTGACCTGGAGCAAAAATTCCTTGGGGATCAGGAAGCGGGCCCAGCAGAGACTGCACTTCTTGAGGAAACTCAAACAGGTCTCTCTCCCCATCTGCATCCTCAGGACCTTCTACAGAGGTGTGGTGGAGAGTGTGCTGACGTACTGCATTGCTACATGGTACTCCAGCTGCAGTATGTCAGACAAAAAAGCCCTGCAGAGGATAGTTAAGGGAGCTGAGAGGGTAATTGGAGTCTCCCTCCCCTCTGTCCAAGAACTTTTTCAGAACCGTTGTAGGAGCAGGGCACTGAACATTGTCAAGGACCGTTCTCACCCTCTGCATAAACACTTTGAACTTCTGCCATCTGGCAAACGATTCCGGCGCATCAGAGGCAGAACCACCAGACTGATTAACAGCTTCCTTCCACAAGCTGTTAGGATGCTGAACAGTTGATCCGGAATCTCTCGTATACACTACTGCACCTACAGACATTATGTACATTATCTGTATATTATAGTTAGTTTTTCAAGTATGTCTCAGGGATGCGTAAATGGATGTGGTGGGGTGGGGGGTGAAGATATGTGTGAGTGTATCTTAAATCATGCACTAGTGTTGTATGTACAGCAATATGACAATAAAGGTTGATTTGATTTAATTTGATTTGATTCGATCCAAGTTCCGAAACACACCATTATCATAATGCAGCATGCTCTGATGGACAATTTCATTCAAATGTGTAAGGTATTTCATTAACCTGCTGCATCTACAGTATCTCACAAAAGTGAGTACACCCCTCACATTTTTGTAAATATTTTATTATATCTTTTCATGGGACAACACTGAAGATATGGCACTTTGATACAATGTAAAGTAGTCAGTGTACAGTTTGTATAACAGTGTAAATTTGTGTCCCCTCAAAATAACTCAGCACACTGCCATTAATGTCTAAACCGCTGGCAACAAAAGTGAGTACACCCCTAAATGAAAATGTCCAAATTGTACCCACAGTGTCAATATTTTGTGTGGCCACCATTATTTTCCAGCACTGCCTTAACTCTCTTGGGCATGGAATTCACTAAAGCTTCACAGGTTGCCACTGGAATCCTCTTCCACTCTTCCATGACAAGATCATGGAGCTCGTGGATGTTAGAGACCTTGAGCTCCTCCACCTTTCGTTTGAGGATGCCCCACAGATGCTCAACAAGGTTTAGGTCTGGAGACATGTGTCACAGGACTGAGCACAGGTTCTACCATGCTCAGTCTCTCAATTTATTTATGTATTTTTCCTGTGTTTTCTCCAAGCATTGTGCTTCTTTTTGTGTTGTGTCCTGATTATTTATCGCTCTATTTATTATTGATTGATTCATTCATTCATCTTCTTCCGCTTAATCCTTTTCAGGTCGCAGGGGGGCTGGAGCCTATCCCAGCATCTTTGGGCGAGAGGCAGGGTACACCCTGGACAGATCGCCAGTCCATCACAGGGCCAACACGGAGAAACAGACAACCATTCACTCTCACAGTCATACCTAAGGACAATTTAGAATCCCCAGTTTTGATGCCAATTAACCTAACTTGCATGTTTTTGGCATGTGGGAGGAAACCGGAGAAATCCTGGAGTAAACCCACGCAGACACGGGGAGAACATGCAAACTCCACACAGATCACTGTTGGTCGGGGGCTGGGATCGAACCCAGGATCCCCCAGGCAAGGGTGAGTTGCTGTACTGCCGCAGTGCTAACCACTTCACCACCGTGCCGCCCTCTATTTATTATTGATGTTTCAATATTATTACGTTGTCTATTCATGTACTTTGAGACTGTTTCACCTTCTTCTGTGACAGGGCCATTATTTCTACTGTTCCCAGACACGCCTTCCTCTCACAGCCTGTTTCCCCAGGTTACCTCAGCTGTGAGAGATTTTGGTATTAGCTCTGCTCACTCCTGGCCACACCTGTTGCTCCTCACTCCACATTCACCGCCTGTTATTTAAGCCATACGCTGTCACTATGCTGTACAGCTAAATTACTTTATCTACATTGTCTTGCTGTGTCTACTGCCTACACGTTTAGCCTTTGAAGTTTTCCCTTCTTCAGAGCGCGTCTAGCTCTGAGGTCACCGTGTAAGTCTCTCTTGTTTGCGTTTTTGTTTTGTGGGCACTTTTGGATGTTTATGTTGCCTTTTTGTTAATAAATGTCTTCAACACACCCTGCGCGTGGATCTGTCCTCTCTGCGCCTCATAGAGGCACACATGACAGAATTTAGCCGTCAGGTAATAGATCCAGCGGGTGTGTTTTTGCCCTTTTCCTTTTTTTGTCTTTTTCACTCACCTCACCAGTGGAGCTCATTCTGTCATTGGCGTGCTGGCCTCGTAAGATCATTAGAGGGTTGGCAGCGAGGGCCCCAATGGTAGAGGAGGAATGGGCGGCGAAGTTCATCTGAGATTTTATGGATGAAGCGCTTGAGGCCCGAGGACCCAAAAAGGTATGGGAATGTGTGTGCCCAACGATGGGAATCCTGGAGGTGCACCCTGGCCTGTGGAGGTGTCCTGCATACTCTGAACTCTTATCCTCGGTATCTGCGCTCCAGCAATCATTCCCAGACTTGAAGATAGGAGCATTCTCGGCGGAGCCGAAGCGGAGGCACTCTCCATGGCTGAAGCCCATCCTCTCTCCCGTTTCGCCATCACCAGCTCCAGTAGGTGCGCCGCTAGTTTCAAGACGGTGCCGTTGTTCCGTGCCAGACTGCCGGAGGAATTACTCCGCCTCTCCTACAGCCTCTTCTACACCGAAGCAGGAGTTCCCCTCAGCAGTGCAGCCCTCCCTCCTCTCTTCTCCGGCTGCATCCTCAGCTCTCCCTGGGTCTGAAGCTGCTGTTTCTCCCTTGCCTTCGGCGTTTTCCCCCGCTGACGAGAGGTTCTATATTTGTTCCCTGGCTGCGTTGGTCCTCGTGACTACTGAAGTGGCTCCTCTACAACCCTCAGAGGGGCCCATGCCCACCAGAGCCACGCAGGGGGGATGACCACTCAACCGCTGCAGCAGATAGCATCAACGGCCAGAAGAACAGGCAAGTGTCATTTTATTCTCCTTCTATTTATGACCATATGCCTTGCCTGATTCCCGGTAGGGAAGCTCAGGAAATGCAGTCCCCTGAGCTCTCCCCACCTGCTGCAGCAATTAGCTGCTCACCAAATCTCTCCTTGTTCTCACCCTCGGTTCCTGAGCGTCCGCTGGCCACGGAGCAGAACCGCTGAACAACGGAGGAACCTATGGCCCTGGAGGACCCAATTCCAGCGCCAGTGGTGAGCCAACCCCCAGCTGCCACGTCAAATAAGCCACCTGCGTGGGTTGCTCCGCCTGGGGGCATTCAGACTGCAACGACCATCATGCCTGCTGCGGAGGCCACCACAGCAGAGTGCGCGACTGAGCTGGACCTCCCTGAGACCTAGCCCGTATTGTCATCTTCACCTGGATTGTCTGAGTCCTGGATGGCGGTGGAGCTCAAGATCAGGCAAGTGCTTTCTTTTGTCTTTCTATTTTCTGTCTTTGAGCAATCTTGCCTGACTCTTGGTGAGGACAGCCAGGTGCAGCCGTCCGCTACATCTGAGCTTCCCTCGCCGGGCTCTGCCACTGCCGTTGAACCTGACCTCTCTTCTGTTTGTGCTGTGTCTGAGCTCTCCCTCAGGGTCGGCGGAGAGGATTCTTCACCATCTGATGACTCTGAAGATCCAGGTCTGCCGCTGGAGGTCCCCCCAGATCCGGCTTCTCCTGTCGAGGTCGTCGCGGGTGTCCTGGACCAGGCCGGGTCCTCCGTGGGTGCAGCCCATCCCCTGCTGGAGGCCATCATCTGGGTTCCTCCGCTGCCATCCAGGGACCATCGTGGGTGCTGCGTCCCGTCTGGGGACCATTGTGGGTGCTGTGCCCCAGCATAGAGCTGACGTGGGTGTTGCGCTCCAGCTTAGAGCCGACGTGGGTGCTGCGTTCTGGTATGGGTCCACCAAGGGTGCAGCATTGGTCCAGCCCGGGTCCACCAAGGGTGCAGCGTTGGTCCAGCCCGGGTCCACCGAGGGTGCAGCGTTGGTTCAGCCCGGGTCCACCGAGGGTGCTGCAGTGCTCCAGCCCGTGTCCACCGGGGGGTGCTGCAGTGCCCCAGGCCGGAGCCACCGAGGGTGCAACGAAGCTCTGGCCCGGAGCCACAGCGGGTGCTACTCAACCTCAACCCGAGACCACCGAAGGCGTCGTGGTCCCCTCTCCTTCCCCGTCAGATGCCGTTGTGGTCCCTTCTCCTTCCCTGCCAGGCGCCATCAGGGTCCCCCTTCTTCCTCTGCCTGACGACGTCACGATTCCCTCTCCTACACTCTCCTCTCCAGTAGTGGGTCTCCCTGTGGGGGAGCTGCCTCCCAGGTCGCCTCTCTTGGGCTGGTGACTGAAAAACTCAGGCCGGCCGGCCGCCCGATAGACTGTATTGTTGGGTTGGGTGGCCAATTTTTCCTGGCAGGCAACCTGACTCATTCTACCTGACTGTCCGGCTGGTCTGGGACTTCAGCAGGCCATCAGACTGGGTGCACCATGCATCCACAGGACTCTGGGTGGCCTCACGAGTCTCCTAGCTCCTGGACTTGGGGGATGTAACTCTGGGGTTTTTTCTGGTGTGGGTCCTGAGCGGGCTTTTGTTTAGTGCCCTCCTGGCCTGTTCCCCCACCGCCCACTCTGGATGGGTTGTTGTTGTGCTCTGCCGGGGAGGTGGCAAGTTTTTCCTTTTTTTTTTTTTTTTGGTGTTACGTTGGGGTGTCTGGGATCCACCCCTTAAAGGGGGGGGGGCTCTGTCACAGGACTGAGCATGGATTCTACAAGGCTCAGTCTCTCAATTTATTTATGTATCTTTCCTGTGTTTTCTCCAAGCGTAGTGGTGTCTTTTTGTGTTCTGTGTCCTGATTATCTATCGCTCTATTTATTATTGATGTTTCAATATTATTATGTTGTCTATTCATGTACTTTGAGACTGTTTTATCTTCTTCTGTGACAGGGCCATTATTTCTACTGTTCCCAGACACACCTTCCTCTCACAGCCTGTTTCCCCAGGTTACCTCAGCTGTGAGAGATTTTGGTATTAGCTCTGCTCGCTCCTGGCCACACCTGTTGTTCATCACTCCCCATTCACCTCCTGTTATTTAAGCTGTACGCGGTCACTGTGTTGTGTGGCTAAATTACTTTGTCTACATTGTCTTGCTGTGTCTACTCCCTACACGTTTAGCCTCTGAAGTTTTCCCTTCTCCAGAGCACGTCTAGCTCTGAAGTCATCGTGTAAGTCTCTCTTGTTTGCATTTTTGTTTTGTGGGCACTTTTGGACGTTTATGTTGCCTTTTTGTTAATAAATGTCTTCAACACACCCTGCACATGGATCTGTCCTCTCTGCGCCTCGCAGAGGCGCACATGACAACATGCTTGGCCAGTCCATCACCTTTACCCTCAGTTTCTTTAGCAAGGCAGTGGCTGTCTTGGAGATGTGTTTGGGGTCGTTATCATGTTGGAATACTGCCCTGCAGCCCAGTTTCCGAAGGGAGGGGATCATGCCCTGTTTCAGTATGTCACAGTACACGCTGGCATTCATGGTTCCCTCAATGAACTGTAGCTCCCCAGAGGCCGGCAGCACTCATGTGGCCCCAAACCATGACACTCCCACCACTATGCTTGACTGTAGGCAAGACACATTTATCTTTGTACTCCTCACCTGGTTGCTGTCACACATGCTTGACACCATCTGAATCAAACAAGTTTATCTTGGTCTCATCAGACCACAGGACATGGTTCCAGTAATCCATGTCCTTAGTCTGCTTGTCTTCAGCAAACTATTTGCGGGCTTTCTTGTGCATCATCTTTAAAAGGGGCTTCCTTCTGGGATGACAGCCATGCATACCAATTTCAGAATCAGAATCAGCTTTATTGGCCAAGTATGCACAACACATACAAGGAATTTGACTTTGGCTAAAAACTTGCTCTCGTTGTTCAGGTGGAGGATTTAAATAAGATTTAAATAAGGATTCAATGACAGTATGTACAGTAAATTACAGTCCACATTTCTATAAAAGGATGCAAATATATACAGGAATATATGCAGTTATTTACTCAGACTATCCACACTTTGCAGAAATATATGAAAAAATATACAGTCACACAGTATTTCAATGTGAACTCAGATTCAGTGATATAGTGTGAAAGAAGTAAAAAGCAGTGTGAGAGTTATGTGCAATGTAAGAATGGATGAAAAGTCATGAGTACATCAACAGGTAGGACTAGGTGAATGTTAGGAGTTCATCAGAGTGATGGCTTGAGGAAAGAAACTGTTCCTGTGACGGGTGGTTTTGACCTTCAGTGATCTGTAACGACGACCAGAAGATAGAAGTTCAAACAGTTTGTGGCCGGGGTGTGACGGGTCAGCACAGATGTTTCCCGCCCGTTTCCTGGTTATGGACCGATATAAGTTCTCAATGGAGGGTAGGTCGGTACCAATGATCCTCTCCGCAGACTTAATGATCCGCTGCAGTCTGGTCTTGTCCTGTTTAGTGGCAGATCCAAACCAGACAGTGATGGAAAAGCAGAGGACAGATTGGATGATGGCGGTGTAGAAGACAACCAGCAGCTCCTGACGCAAATCAAACTTCTTGAGCTGACACAGAAAAAACAACCTCTGCTGGGCCTTTTTCCGGACAGTGTCTATATGGGAGGACCACTTCAGGTTCCGGGAGATTGTGGTACCCAGAAACTTGCCTCAACAGCACAGTGGACACTGTGCTGTTGAGGATGGTGAGTGGGGGGAATGAAGGAGGGTGTCGCCTGAAATCCACAGTCATCTCCACCGTTTTGGCTGGGTTAAGTTCAAGATGGTTCTGGCCGCACCAGAGGATCAGCTGCTCCACCTCCCGCCTGTATGCAGACTCATCACCATCCCGGATCAAACCGATGACTGTGGTGTCATCCGCAAACTTCAGGAGCTTCACCGAAGGGTCCTCTGAGGTGCAGTCGTTGGAGTAGAGGGAGAAGAGCAGTGGGGAAAGGACACATCCTTGGGGGGCGCCAGTACTAATTTTTCAGGAGCTGGATGTAAATCTCCCTAGCTTCACCTGTTGCCACCTGTCAGTCAGAAAGCTGGAGATCCACTGGCAGGTGGAGGGGGGCACCTTGAACTGGAGGAGTTTCTGATGAAGAATGCCTGGGATGATGGTGTTGAACGCTGAGCTGAAGTCGACAAACAGGATCCTGGCGTACGTCCCTGGGGAGTCGAGGTGTTGCAGGATGTAATGTAGTCCCATATTCACTGCATCATCCACTGATTTGTTTGACCGGTAGGTAAACTGCAGTGGGTCCATCAGGGGGCCTGTGACGACCTTCAGGTGGTTCAGCACCAATCTCTCCAAGGATTTCATGACCACAGAGGTCAAGGCAACAGGTCTGTAGTCGTTTAATCCTGTAACAGAGGGTTTCTTGGGAACTGGAATGATGATGGAGCATTTGAAGCAGGAAGGCACTTCACACAGCTCCAGTGATCTATTAAAGATCCAGGTGAAGATGGGGGCCAACTCGTTGGAGCAGACTCTCAGGCAGGACGGAGACACACCATCAGGCCCTGCAGCCTTCTTGATCTTTTGTCTCTGAAAGACCCAGCGCACCTCCTCTTCACAGATCGTTAGTGCTGGTGGGAGGTCAGAGTGGAGGAGGGATGGAGTTCCTGGGGCTGCAGATAATCCTTTTGTGTGGGTGGGAGGTGAGAACTGTAGGTTCTTTTCAAACCTACAGTAAAAGCTGTTTAGGTCGTTAGCCAGCTGGAGGTTTTCCAAAGGGTGGGGGGATGGTCTCCTGTAGTTGGTGATATTCTGCAGGCCTCTCCAAACAGAAGCAGAGTTGTTGGCTGAGAAGTTTTGTTGTAACTTCTCACTGTAGCTCCTCTTAGCAAGCCTGGTCTCCTTCGTCAGCATGTTTCTGGCCCGCTTGTACAGAGTCCAGTCACCAGTCCTGTAGGCCTCCTCCTTGGTCTGATGTAGCTGCTTCAGTTTAGGAGTGAACCAGGGTTTATTGTTGTTGTATGTGCAGAAGGTCTTGGTCTGCACACACATGTCCTCACAAAAACTGATGTATGATGTCACAGTGTCAGTGAGTTCATTTAGGTTAATGGCTGCATCTTCAAAAACACTCCAGTCTGTGCAGTCAAAGCAGGCTTGTAACTCCAGCTTTGATTCCTCAGTCCATTTCTTCACAGTCCTTACAACAGACTTGGAAGTTTTTAGTTTCTGTCTGTATGTTGGAATAAGATGGAGCAGACAGTGGTCAGAAAAACCCAGAGCTGCACGGGGGACAGCATGATAGGCGTTTCTTAAAACTGTGTAACAGTGGTCAAGTGTATTTGTGTCCCTGGTGGGACATTTAATATGCTGTCTGTATTTAGGAAGCTCATTTGTGAGATTAGCTCTATTGAAATCACCCAGAATGATAAGCAGAGAGTCTGGATGTTTTTCCTCCACCTCTGCTATCTGGTCAGCAAGGTGCTGCAGTGCCTCCGTTGTACAAGCAGCAGGCGGGATATAAATTCCGACCAGAATAAACGAGGAGAACTCTCGTGGTGAATAAAAGGGTTTACAGTTTATGAACAGTGACTCTAGGTTAGGGCTACAAAACTTCTTCAACACTGTGACATCAGTACACCAACCTTCGTTTATGTAGAAGCAGATTCCACCACCTTTAGTCTTTCCAGAGAATTCTCGGCTGCAATCAGCGCGAAACAGTTGGAATCCGTCCAGGCGAACCGCGCTGTCTGGGATGTGTTCACTCAGCCAGGACTCCGTGAAACACAGGGCGCCAGATCTGCTAAAATCCAGGTTTTTGTGAGTCAGGAGCAGCAGTTCGTCCATTTTGTTCACCAAAGAGCGGACATTGGTCAGATGGATCGATGGGAGCGGCGTGCGATATCCTCGTTTCTTCAGCCTGACTAGTGCACCGGCACGTTTACCAAGCCGCCTTCGTTTCCGGCCAGTGCCAATAGCCGCTGCTCCCACAACTAAGATCGACTGAAAAAACTTCAGATCAGCAGCAGAAACTGGCGGAGAAGTTGCATTGGGAGATAGTCTGAATGAAAGTAGTACCTCCCTTGAATAGGTGACTCGGACGGAAGAGCAGAAGTCCAAAAACACACACAAAATTATCAAAAACATCAGAGAGCAGAAGCCAGTGGCTGCCATCCGCGACGCCATCTTGGATCATGCAAGTGTATAGCGCAGTGCTTTGATGCAGTGTATAGCGTATGGACTGAGCACTGACAGGCTGACGCCCCACCCCTTCAACCTCTGCAGCAATCCTGGCAGCACTCATACGATTTTCAAAAGTAACCTCTGGATATGACGCTGAGCACATGCACTCAACTTCTTTGGTTGACCATGGCGAAGCTTGTTCTGAGTGAAACCTGTCCTGTTAAACTGCTGTATGGTCTTGGCCACCGTGCTGCAGCTCAGTTTCAGGGTGTTGGAAATCGTTTTATAGCCTAGGCCATCTTTATGTAGAGCAACAATTCTTTTTTTCAGATCCTCAGAGAGTTCTTTGCCATGAGGTGCCATGTTGAACTTCCAGTGACCAGTATGAGAGAGTGTGAGAGCGATAACACCAAAATTAACACATCTGCTTCCCATTCACACCTGAGACGTTGTAACACTAAAGAGTTACATGACACTGGGGAGGGAAAGTGACTAATTGGGCACAATTTGGACAGTTTCACTTAAGGGTGTACTCACTTTTGTTGCCAGCGGTTTAGACATTAATGGTTGTGTGTTGAGTTATTTTGAGGAGACAGTAAATTTACACTGTTATTCAAGCTATACACTGACTATTTTACATTGTATCAAAGTGTCATATCTTCAGTGTTATCCCATGAAAAGATGTACTAAAATATTTACAAACGTGAGGGGTGTACTCACTTTTGTGAGATACTGTATTCTACACAAGCTGATATGTAAAGGTCAGTCTTGTACATTTATTGTTGAGAAATGAAATCCATAACACCAGACTATGTTGTTGTATATGTAGCAATATTATGAAAAGATTTTCACAAAGTTAGTTTCAAACCCATTAATGCTCAAATAGTCTAACAAAATGTGCAATTTAAAGCACTTCAAAGAATTTTTCAACTTTGTTGGTCATTAAACTGACACTGTCCTCTAAGAGAAAATGACCTATGGTTGTTGTTACTTGCAGATGCTATACTTTATATGTGCGTTTTGGCATTAAGAAGTAATTGATGCTCAAGGGCACATGACAAGTTATTGCGACACTGACATTTTTTGTTGTGGTATACCCACCACTGTTGTTGGTTTTTGTTTCAATAAATTGTTTGAAACGAGGAAATTACCATTGCATGCTTCTATTTAAATGCCCTACTTGTATGATATAATATCACTGTAGTGTGAACTTTTTACATTTTCCATAAATTTCCATAAATAAGGTAAATATCTGCTGATACCAATGTTGTTAGGCCAATATATCGGTGCATCCCTAAATAGAACCTTAATTAAAGGATAAATCCTCATTTTTAAACAACCGCATGGGTATCCCACAAGGGTCCATTCTTGGTCCATTACTTTTCAGCATTTTTATTAATGACTTGCCGTTACACTGCTCAGCTGCAACATGCCAACTTTATGCAGATGATGCAGTTATTTACACAGCTGCCAAGACTCCAGCACAGGCTGCAGATGTACTATCTACAAGTATGGTTGATGTCCAAGAGTGGCTCCTCCAGAACCATCTATTGCTAAACCTTCAGAAAACAGTCTCAATGTGCTTTTCAATCAAAAAATGTAACCTGCAACGTTTTAAAGTTAATATACATGATCATGACATCAGTTTAGCTACAGAATTCAAATACCTTGGCATTGTACTAGATCCTCAACTCAAATTTAATCTTCATATAAAGAAAATTTCAAAAACAGTAAAAAAAAATCTGAACTGCTTTAAATTAATTAGATATTACATACCTTACGAAGCAGCTGTACTGTACATGCATTCTATGGTTTTTTTCTCATATATCATACTGTTTGACAGTCTGGGCTCAAGCAGCCCCTTCCACAATAAGACATATAGGTTCATTATATAATCAAACCCTAAAAATCTTGGACAAAAAGCCCATTAGGTGGCATCACTGTAATGTTTTAAAAAAATACAACCTATTGAGTTTTGAGAGTTTCATTGACCTCTGTTTTCTGAAATTAACGTTCAAATGTCTCCATAAATCAGCACCCGAGCCACTTGCTGGTTTCATTCAAAGACAGGACAGCAGCAGAGCCACCAGGAGTTCTGTTAACAATAACTGTAAAATATTCCACCGCAGAACCACATTTGGACAAACAGCTTTCTCTATAAAGGGCAGTCACATCTGGAACACAATGCCAAATGAAATTAAAATAATAACGGACTTTAAAACATTCACTAAAAAGGTTAAAAACTGGCTGAAAAATAAACAAGAATGTACTCATGTATGAATTGATTGTCTACAAGGTGAGAGTGAATGAAGGGAAGGAATGAATGTGTTTGTTTATAGTGAGTGACGAAGGGAGGGAGGCCTGAAATAGGCAAATGTGAGTCAGGTTGTTATATTTGTGTATTTATAATATTTATAATTGTGTATTTATAGTATTTATAATATTTATAATATTTATAATTGTGTATTTATAATCTTTTTGCATTGATGTATGTGGTTATTGTGTATTTTCTTTATTTCTTTTCTTTTTTTTATTTGATTCTCTTTTCAAAAGCCCATCCAGGGACAAGAGTTGCAAATTAGCTAATAGCTATACACTCCATGTGCAACACATCAGATTGATTGTCATTGATTAATTGTCTATGTTTATTGCACTGTCCCTGTCAAATAAACTAATCTATCTAATTTTTCTTAACTCTTACTGTCATGGCTCCCTCTGGGCCGTCATCTGCTACAGCTGCATGCACACCTGCTGCCAATCTCCAGCGGGCTTTATAATTGGTCCTGCCTGAGACTCGGCACGGAGCCGTCTGTCATTCTCCTACAGATACACCTCTCGTCTACGGCCAAATCCCAGGCCTCTTTGTCTGAGATCCTAATCTCCTCTTCGCCTCAAGTAAGCTCAATATTACTCACCTTGTCAGTCGTCTTCCCCTGTGCACAGGTGGATTCCCCCGGCGGCGGAATCAACTCCTCCTGGCGGCGGTTCAAGCCTCCATCTCCGCTACAGGGCTACCTGCCCTATTCTCGGCACGGACCCAGAACGCTGTCTCCCTGGCTGCAGCCGTTAGGCCAACCTGAGCACCCCACGTCCATCTGCAAAGTAAGCATCTGTTATCATCAAGCTCTGTGCTCAGTGGACTGTGCTAACATCTGTGCTCTGTCATTATAGGGTTGCCAGGCTGAACGGCGTTCTGCTCTCCCCCGGGCACAATTCCTGCACAACCCTTCATCACTACACACACAACACAAGCACGCACTCATACACTCACTGTTATCAATAAAAGGATAACTGTATTCACTTGAGTCTGAGCATTTGTTCCCTGGATCTGATAATTATGTCAGTAGGGCTCCGTCAGAGCGACCCAGCGAACAGCGTGCTAGCATGCCAGGTTAACAACTTAGAGGCTCGGGTGGATCAATTAGCTTACCAGCAGCAGGTAATCCTTAGCCAGCTAGCACAGATCAACAACCGGCTGGATCGTCTGGATGGGCAACGGACGTTTTCTCCGGCCTCCGGGAGTATGCCGACTCCCGTTAGCGCCCCTCCTAGCCAGGCTAGTCAAGTCCCCTTGGCTCGGCTTACACCAGTTCCCACGCCCGCTCGCTTCAGTGGCAAGCTCGGGGAGGCCCGTGGGTTCATTCTCCAGTGTGAGGTGGTCTTCCAGCGGGTTCCGGGGGATTTTCCCACAGATCATAGCCGGATAGGCTATGTGGCTAACCTGTTAGAGGGCAGGGCGCTAGCTTGGGCATATGCCGTAATGGCTAAACCTAGCTATGCTAGTTTAACCTACCAGCAGTTCATCTCCGATTTCCACAAGGTATTCGACCATTCCGACCGTGATAGTGTGATCACCACTCGGCTGCTAAATCTTCGACAGGGGGACAGGTCCGTCGCGGACTATGCTGTCGATTTCCAGGTGGTGGCAGCGGAGGTCAGATGGGAGGATGCCTCGCTCTGTAGTATATTCATTCGGAGCTTAAGCCCTAGGCTGCAGGACAAGCTAGCCCGCCTAGATAAGCCAGAGAGACTCACAGAGCTAATTTCCTTAGCTATCAATTTGGATAACAGGCTGAAGGAGCGGGCAGCCGAGCGAAGAGCTTCCGGTCGCTCAAGCGCCCAGTTTCACCGCTCCTCTCGGTCGTCTCAATTGGCCCTGCCTTCATCTGAAGCGCTAGACGGGCAGGAAGCTGTGGTGGTTGGGCGCTCCAAGACCTCTTTAGCTGAAAAGCAGTGCTGCAGGGAGCTAGGACTATGTATGTACTGCGGTAGTGAGTGAGCATGAGGTTGAGAGTTGCCCCGTTTGGCCAAAAAGAGGGGGTCCGTGCGTTGCAGTAGGGGGACTCACGGACTCGTCTCGGCCTAATCCCCTCACTAAATATCTCTTGCCTATCAGATTTATTTACAAACAGACTGAATATGCCACACATGCACTGATTGACTCGGGGGCTGAGCAGAGCTTCATATCGGGGGACCTGGCAACCCGACTGGGGCTTCCCTGCCATCCACTCCAGTCTCCCATTAAGTTTGTTGCCTTATCTAAGGCCCCTCTGGCAACGGTCTCCCAACAAACTGCCCCAGTGTCAGTCATCGTCTCTGGCAACCATCGGGAGGACCTGCGCTTGTTGGTGTTGCCCTCCTCTACATCTCCGGTCATTCTGGGCTACCCCTGGCTTCGGCTCCACAATCCCTCCTTTGATTGGTGAACAGGGAGTGTCATTTCATGGAGTTCGTTCTGCCTCAGTGCATGCTTGCAGTCTGCAGCATGCGCCCTGTCAGTGTCTCTGGCCCCTCACGCCCCTCCTCCTCCTGACTTGTCCAAGGTGCCATCTGAATACCACGACCTGGGGGCGGTATTTAGTAAGTCGCAGGCGCTGTCTCTCCCCCCCACCGCCCTTATGATTGTGCCATCAATCTCGGGGCTGGCGCCCCGCTGCCATCAACCCACCTCTACAGCCTTTCGGCCCCAGAGCGGGAGGCGATGGATACTTACATCAAGGAGTCTCTCAGCTTGGGCATCATTCGACCTTCCTCTTCAGCGGTGGGGGTGGGATTCTATTTCGTGGGTAAGAAGGATGGCTCCCTGCGGCCATGTATCGACTTCAGGAGTTTCAATGACATCACCGTGAAAGACAAATATACCCTCCCTCTTATGGACACGGCGTTCAACTCCCTCCAGGGGGCCTCCTGGTTCACCAAGTTCGACCTCCGCAACGCATACCACCTCGTGCGGATCAAGGAGGGGGACGAGTGGAAGATGGGATTCTGGACCCCAAGTAGCCACTTCGAGTACCTTGTGATGCCGTTTGGGTTGACCAACGCTCCGGCCGTCTTCCAGCGCCTCATCAATGACGTTCTCCGGGATTTTCTCGGCTCCTTCATCTTCGTGTACCTGGATGATATCCTCATCTTCTCTCAGTCACTGGATGAACATCGGGTCCACGTGAGATGGGTCCTCCAACGGCTCCTGGAGAACAAGTTATTTGTAAAGGCCGAGAAGTGTGAGTTCCATGCCAACACAACCTCGTTTCTCGGTTTTATCATCTCCCACAACCAGATTCTCCAATGACCTGGAGAATCCACCACTGCCTTGACCTCCTGAGAAGGTCAAGGCAGTGGTGGATTGCCCCCCCCCCCCGTCAAGGAAGCAACTCCAGCAGTTCCTGGGGTTCGCCAATTTTACCGCCACTTTGTGCCTAACTACAGCATGATCACTCTCCCCTTGACCCGTCTCACGTCCCCCCAAGGTGACCTTCCGGTGGACGGAGGAGGCTGCAGCAGCATTCACCACCCTCAAGGGGGAGTTCTCGTCCTCCCGTGTCCTGATGCAGGTGGATCCTTCCCTTCAGTGCCTGGTCGAGGCGGACACTTCTGACTCCGGGGTGGGGGCAGTTCTCTCCCAGCGCTCTCCCGTGGACGGGGTGGTCCTTCCCTGTGCATTCTTCTCACGTCGTCTGTCCCCGGCGGAGAGGAACTACGACATCAGTGACAGGGAGCTCCTGGCGGTGAAGCTCGCCCTAGAGGAGTGGCGTCACTGGTTGGAGGGTGCCGCCCAACCCTTCGTAGTATGGACTGATCATCAAAATTTGGAATACCCGAGGACCGCCAAGCAGCTGAATTCCCATCAGGTCCGTTGGTTGCTATTTTTTGGGCGCTTCAACTTTACGATTACCTATCGCCCCGAGGCTAAGAATGCCAAACCAGACGCCCTCTCCAGGCAGTTCGCTGCGGATGTGGCTGAGGGGCACGAACACACCATCCTCCCAGCTTCGTGTGTCATCGGTGCCCTCTCGTGGGGCATCAGGGAGAGAGTCTTGAAGGCGAAGGAGGCTGACCCCGATCCGGGGGGAGGACCTACGGAACGGCTGTTTGTTCCCACATCAACCCGGGGTGAGGTGATCCATTGGGCCCACTCCTCCAAGTTTTCGTACCATCCAGGGGTGACTCGCACGGTGGAGCTCCTGCAGAGGCCGTTCTGGTGGTCGGGGCTCCGAAAGGATGTCATCACCTATGTCCGTGCCTGTGCTCAGTGCGCCACCGGGAAGACATCTTCCTCTCTGCCGGCCGGTCTCCTTCGCCCGTTGCTGGTCCCCAGCAGACCTTGGTCTCACATAGCGCTGGACTTTGTGACTGGGCTCCCTTCCTCCAACCACTTCACCGCAGTCCTCACCATCGTGGATCAATTTTCCAAGGCCGCTCACTTTGTTCCACTCCAGGGGCTGCCTACGGCACGGGAGACGGTGGACTTACTAGTGCAGCATGTCGTACGCCTCCATGGGATCCCCACCGACATTGTGTCCGATCGTGGGCCCCAGTTCGTGTCCCAGGTTTGGAAGGCATTCTGCAACGCACTAGGGGCAACGGTGAGCTTGTCTTCCGGTTACCATCCGCAGAGCAACGGGCAGTGCGAGTGAGCCAATCAAGAATTGGAGGCCGCTCTGCATTGTGTCATCGCCTCCAGTCCATCGTCCTGGAGCAGCCACCTCCCCTGGATCGAGTATGCCCATAACTGAACTGTTTCCTTGGCGATCGGCATGTCTCCCTTCAGGGTCTCATTGGGTTACGACCCCCCACTTTTTCCCGAGGAGGAGAAGGAAGTGGCGATGCCATCTGTCCACGCCCACTTGAGGCGCTGTCACCGGCTCTGGGCTGCCACCCGCAGAGCTCTCCTTCGCATGGCTGAGCGCAACACCAGGACGGCAAATCGCCGCAGGAGACCGGCTCCCCAGTACCAGGTGGGTCAGCAGGTTTGGCTGTCTACTCAGCACATTGCATTGAAAGCTGAAAAACGGAAGCTGGCCCAGCGCTTCATTGGCCCCTTCCCTATTGTATGCATTATTAACCCTGTGGCTGTACGCCTGGCTCTCTCCCCCTCTCTCCGCATCTGTCCCACATTCCATGTCTCCCAGGTGAAGCCCGCCTGTTCCAGCCCCCTCTGCCCCCCTCCCAAGACTCCACCTCCACCAGTGTTGATTGATGGCGACCCGGCTTGGAGAGTCAACGCCATCCTGGACGTCCGCCGTTGGGGTCGCAGTCTGCAGTACCTGGTGGACTGGGAGGAGTATGGCCCCAAGTGGAGGTCCTGGGTATGTCCGTCATTCGTGCTAGACAAGCATCTCATCAGGGACTTCCACTGGACGCACCCGGGTAGGCTGGGTCAGGTGCCAGGAGGCACCTCTCGGGGGGGGGGGGGGTACTGTCATGGCTCCCTCTGGGCTGTCATCTGCTACAGCTGCATGCACACCTGCTGCCAATCTCCAGCGGGCTTTATAATCGGCCCTGCCTGAGACTTGGCACGGAGCCGTCTGTCATTCTCCTACAGATACGCCTCTCGTCTACAGCCAAATCCCTGGCCTCTTCGTCTGAGATCCTAATCTCCTCTTCGCCTCAATTAAGCTCAATATTACTCACCTTGTCAGTCATCTTCCCCTGCGCACAGGTGGACTCCCCTGGCGGTGGAATCAACTCCTCCTGGCGGCGGTTCAAGCCTCCATCTCCGCTACAGGGCTACCTGCCCTATTCTCGGCACGGACCCAGAACGCTGTGTCCCTGGCCACAGCCGTTAGGCCAACCTGAGCACCCCACGTCCATCTGCAAAGTAAGCGTCTGTTATCATCAAGCTCTGTGCTCAGTGGACTGTGCAAACATCTGTGCTCGGTCATTATAGGGTTGCCAGGCTGAACGGCGTTCTGCTCTCCCCCGGGCACGATTCCTGCACAACCCTTCACCACTACACACACAACACGCACAGCGCAAACACGCACTCATACACTCACTGTTATCAATAAAAGGATAATTGTATTCACTTGAGTCTGAGCATTTGTTCCCTGGGTCTGATAATTATGTCACTTACTCTAACCATTACCCTAACTACCTAAAAATGTATGTTCAATGCTGAAACAAATGACAAAACCAGAAGTGAATCATAATGGAGGAAGCAAAAGTAAACACAGACGACAAAGGTAAAAACAAGACGAGGAACACAAACTTATGGTTACAGGGTAGGATTACCATTTTTAGTTGCACCCTCCTTGCCCAGTCCACCTCCCAACAATAAATTTAATAGTTTTTCCACCTTTTTCAAGACATTTGGATTGTGTTTTTGAGTTTACAAATGTATTTATTTTTACTCACTATTCAGAGGACTTGTTGATAACTATGTGTATATGTATGTACAGTATACTGTATGTATGTGTATGTATGTATGCATGTACAGGTATGTATGTATGTATATATGTGTGTGTGTGTGTGTGTGTGTATATATATATATATATATATATATATATATATGTACACTACCGTTCAAAAGTTTGGGGTCACCCAGACAATTATTTTGTGTTTTCCATGAAAAGTCACACTTATTTACCACCATGAGTTGTAAAATGAATAGAAAATATAGTCAAGACATTGACAAGGTTAGAAATAATGATTTCTATCTGAAATAATAATTTTTTCCTTCAAACTTTGCTTTCGTCAAAGAATCCTCCATTTGCAGCAATTACAGCATTGCAGACCTAACATGATTGCACAGGGGTTTTCTAATCATCCATTAGCCTTCTGACACAATGAGCAAACACATTGTACCATTAGAACACTGAAGTGATAGTTGCTGGAAATGGGCCTCTATACACCTATGTAGATATTGCACCAAAAACCAGACATTTGCAGCTAGAATAGTCATTTACCACATTAGCAATGTATAGAGTGTATTTCTGATTAGTTTAAAGTTATCTTCTTTGAAAAAAAGTGCTTTTCTTTCAAAAATAAGGAAATTTTTAAGTGACCCCAAACTTTTGAACGGTAGTGTATATATAGCCTTTCCAGTTAATTAATAGTAACTCATTTTAACATGAATTTTGTCTGTATGACAGGAGGTGTGTGAGGGAGAGGCAGATTCCATATAGGCTTCAGGCTCTTTGAAGGACTTAATGATGTTTGTCCATTTTAAGCCTTAAGCACTAAAAGTAATTTTTGGTCCACAGTTTAGCTCTAATCACCAATTTAATGATGAAACTAGTCCTCATCTTGTGTATAAACATGTGGGAAAATGTTTTCATACAGAATACATCCATCCATCTTCTTCCGCTTAATCCTTTTCGGGTCGCAGGGGGGCTGGAGCCTATCCCAGCATCTTTGGGCGAGAGGCAGGGTACACCCTGGACAGATCGCCAGTCCATCACAGGGCCAACACAGAGAGACAGACAACCATTCACTCTCACAGTCATACCTAAGGACAATTGAGAATCCCCAATTTGATGCCAATTAACCTAACTTGCATGTTTTTGGCATGTGGGAGGAAACTGGAGAAATCCTGGAGTAAACCCACGCATGGGACATGGGAAGAACATACAAACTCCACACAGAATTAAACTTTATTCAATATTTACCCAAAGCCGGTTGAGTTGGCGGTGACTGTTTATCTTTAATGTGGAGACCATAAGAGAGAGGGAAGGTCAGATATTTGGAGGTCTCATCCCAGTGATTCATATATCTGAGGAGAATGCCTGCAAGATGGCGCCCATCGAAGCGGACGTCTTTGCTCGTTCCATTCTCGAATGCCGACTTTTTCTCTTTTTTTGCATGTTTGCTCTTCTTTCTACAGTGCATAAAGGTTATGCGCTGCTAACATAAGACCGACAGACACCACTGGACATGGCCAAGACAAGCAGTCATACGGAATTTACTGGATTCATACCACCCAATCTGCAATGCATTGTGCGGCCACACAATGATCAGCACCACCCCCAGGAAGGCCCCGAAGCACCGAGCCCGCATGAGCACGCTGACCCCAAGAGAGCATGTTGGCGGCAGCACCGGAGACGAGGTAAAAGAGGAGGGCTATATGCTAGGCTAAAGGCTCACACCAGCCGACCACCATTGCCCAGCCTCTTGCTGGCGAACGTATGGTCTCTGGAAAACAAGCTAGACGAACTAAGAGCAAGGATTGAAGACCAGTGGGAGATAAGAGAGTGCTGCGCCCTAATTTTCTGTGAGACCTGGCTCTTGGATAGAATCCCGGAGTGCGCCATTCAGCTGCAGAACCACTCAACACATCGGGCAGACAGAACTGGAGCTTTGGGTAAGAAGAGGGGAGGGGGTGTATGCGTGTTTATAAACAACTCGTGGTGTGGAGATGTACAGACTGTTTACAAGCACTGTTCGCCTGATGTGGAGTTTTTACTGCTAAAATGCCATCTCTATTATCTACTGAGGGAATTTACCGCTGTGTTTCTGGCCGCTGTTTACATTCGCCCGCAAAGCAACTACACAGTAGCGCTAAGTAAACTCCATGACATCATCAGCACAGTAGAGATGACCCATCCCAATGCTGTTTTTATTGTTGCTGATGACTTGCAATGGACTGGCGATCTGTCCAGGGTGTACCCTGCCTCTCGTTCAAAGATGCTGGGATAGGCTCCAGCCCCCCCGCGACCTGAAAAGGATTAAGCGGAAGAAGATGGATGGATGGATGGACTTTAACCAGTGCAATCTATGGACTGTACTCCCCAAATATTACCAGCATGTGGACATTCCCACCCGCGATAAAAGCACACTGGATCATGTTTACTCTAACAAACGCAGTGCTTACAGAGCGGTACCCCGCCTCCACTTCGGGCAGTCAGATCACATCTCCTTGTTTATGTACCCAGCCTACAGACAAAAGCTGAAACAAACAAACCCTGCTATTAAGCAAATTAAACACTGGACTCCAGAGGCTGAGAGCACCCTGCAAGACTGTTTTGCCTGTACAGACTGGGATGTGTTTAAAGCTGCAGCCATGCAGGAGGACTCTTCTGTAAACATACAGGAATATGCTGAGTATGTGACTGGGAACATCAGCACATGTGCTGATACCATCATACCCACCATACAAGTCAGGAAGTTTCCCAACCAGAAGCCCTGGATTAACAGTCAAGTACGTCAGATGCTGCGTGCTCGCTCTCTTGCATTTAAATCAGGCAATGAGGTCGAGAACAAAGTTGCAAAGTATGGACTGAGCAAGGCTATAACAACAGCCAAGCGGCAGTACAGGGAAAAGCTGGACAGCCTCTACTCCACTCCTGACCTGGGGCGCATGTGGCAAGGCCTGCAACACATTACAGACTACAAGAGGACCAACAGCAGCACCACAAGCTCCACAGCCAGCCTGTCAGACAATCTCAACATCTTTTACACCCGCTTTGAAACCATCAGCTACAGTGCAGAGAGGAGACACACACCCACACACCCTCCCCCTCCACTAACAGTCTCACCAGGTCAGGTAACCAAAGCACTGAAGAATATCAACCCCTGCAAGGCAGCAGAACCAGACAACATCCCTGGGTGGGCCCTCAGAGCATGCGCTGCCGAGCTGACAGACGTTCTCACATCCATCTTCAACCTCTCCCTCAACCAGAACATAGTCCCCTTCTGCTTCAAATCCACAACCATCATCCCTCTCCCCAAAAGGAGCCCACCGACCTGTCTGAATGATTACAGACCGGTAGCACTCACTCCAATCATCATGAAGTGCTTCAAGAGAGTGGTGCTGCCCCTCATTCAGGACAGCATACCAGATACCCTGGACTCCTTGCAGTACGCCTGCCGGCACAACAGGTCCACCTCAGATGCCATTGCTGCAGCACTCCATTATTCTCTCTCCCACCTGGAAGATAAAGACTCCTACATTAGAATGCTCTCTGTCGACTACAGCTCCGCCTTCAACACGGTCATCCCCCACAAACTCACCGACAAACTGTCTTCACTTGGCCTGCACCCCACCCTCTGTGACTGGCTACTGGACAAACCTTTATTGAAGCGCAGCAGGCCAGCAGTGAAACAAATCAGGATTTGACCAGAGAGTGCAACCTCTGCACTGAAAGACTTTTCTGCACACAGACTGGGAGGTTTTCAAAATAGCAGCCTCCCAGGAAGACAAGACAGATGTGGAGGAGTATGCTGAAACGGTCACCAGCTACATCGCGAAGTGCACAGAGGATGTCACTACAGTGAAGACCATCACTCTGCGGGGTAGCCATAAGCCCTGGATGACTGCAGAGGTGCGCTCGCTGCTTACAGCCAGAGATGCAGCCTTCAGAGCGGAGAACAGGATCGCTCTTCGCTCAGCCAGGTCTGCGCTCTCAAAGGGAATTAAGGCGGCGAAGTGCGCCTATGCGGAGAAAATCCAGGGACACCTCTGTGACACTAGGAACACCAAGCAGATGTGGCAGGGAGTTCGGACACTGATGAGCTATAAGTCTAGGCAGGGGGTCGATGATGACGATGCTTCGCTTCCAGACAGGCTCAAAGACTTCTTTGCACGTTTTGAAGCATCTAAACTGACAACCAGAGGGAGGGCTGGCCCACCCCCACCATCGGTCGGACCAGCTTTTACCATCAACACAGTGGACACACGGAGGACCCTAACCAGAGTCAACCCACGTAAAGCTGCAGGTCCGGACAACATCCTGGGACGTGTACTCCGAGACTGCGCGCGAGTTGGCGGATGTCCTGACTGACATTTATAACATCTCCCTGAGTCAGGCCATTGTTCCCAGATGCTTCAAGACCTCTATCATTGTACCGGTGGCAAAGAAACCAATTGTGTCCTGTTTGAATGACTATCGTCCTGTTGCACTGACACCAATTGTGATGAAGTGTTTTGAACGGCTTGTCAAACCACACATTACAGCCTGCCTTCCTGCATCACACGACCTGCTCCAGTTTGCATATCGTTCAAACCGCTCCACGGAGGATGCTATAGTCACCACCCTGCACTCTGTCATCACCCACCTGGACCAGAAAGACACCTACGCCAGACTCCTGTACATTGATTTCAGTTCAGCATTCAACACCATTATTCCCCAGAGACTGATGGAGAAATTACTCCTTCTTGGTCTGAACACCGCCACATGTCTCTGGATCCTGGATTTCCTGACTGAGAGACCTCAGTCTGTCTGGGTTGGAAACAACATCTCCAACTCTGTCACGCTGAGCACCGGACCCCCTCAAGGCTGCGTACTCAGTCCACTGTTGTTTACACTTCTAACACATGACTGTGCATCCAGACACGAGGGGAACCAGATTATTAAGTTTGCAGATGACACCACGGTGGTGGGACTTATTCAAAGGGATGAGGAATCAATGTACAGGGAAGAAGTGAGAGACCTGGAGGGCTGGTGCAGGGAGAACAATCTGGTGCTCAACGTGGACAAAACAAAGGAGATGATTATCGACTTCCTGCGGTCACAGCCTGAACACATCCCCCTCAGCATCGGCGGCCGTTTAGTGGAGAGGGTGGAGAACATCAAGTTCCTCGGAGTGCAGATCTCGCAGGACCTGACCTGGAGCAAGAATTCCTTGGGGATCAGGAAGCGGGCTCAGCAGAGACTGCACTTCTTGAGGAAACTCAAACTGGCCTCTCTCCCCATCTGCATCCTCAGGACCTTCTACAGAGGTGTGGTGGAGAGTGTTCTGACGTACTGCATTGCTACATGGTACTCCAGTTGCAGTATGTCAGACAAAAAAGCCCTGCAGAGGATAGTTAAGGGAGCTGAGAGGGTAATTGGAGTCTCCCTCCCCTCTGTCCAAGAACTTTTTCAGAACCGTTGTAGGAGCAGGGCACTGAACATTGTCAAGGACCGTTCTCACCCTCTGCATAAACACTTTGAACTTCTGCCATCTGGTAAACGATTCCGGAGCATCAGAGGCAGAACCACCAGACTGATCAACAGCTTCCTTCCACAAGCTGTCAGGATGCTGAACAGTTGACCCGGAATCTCTCATACACACTACTGCACCTACGGACATTATGTATATTATTTGTATATTATAGTTAGTTGGTTTTTCCCAAGTATGTCTCAGGGATGTGTGAATGGATGGGGGGGTGGGGGTGAAGATATGTGTGAGTGTGTCTTATATCATGCTGCTTCTATTTATATGGATGCCGAGAGAAACGCAATTTCATCTTGCTTGCACTACAGTTGTATGTACAGCAATATGACAATAAAGTTTGATTTGATTTGATTTGGACTTTCTAACTTGCAGGCCCTAGACTGTCAGGATGGGCAACAGGACCTCAGCCAGTATCATCACGAACACAAGTGTCCCACAGGGTTGTGTTCTCAGCTCCATCCTCTACAGCCTCTTCACCCATGACTGTGTTGCCTCCCACAAGGACAATGACATCTTAAAGTTTGCGGATGACACAGCAGTGATAAGATGCATTACTGGTGACGACGAAACATCCTACAGGAGGGAAGTGGCCAGCCTGGTGTCATGGTATGAGGACAACAACCTCACCCTCAACACGGACAAGACAAAGGAGATGATAGTGGACATGAGGAAGAGGAGGCTGAGACCCCATCGGCCGCTGTTCATCCGGAAGCTTGAGGTGGAAAGAGTGAGCAGCTTTAAATACCTGGGCATCCACATCAGCGAGGACCTCACGTGGACACACAACACCACAGAGCTGGTTAAGAGAGCTCAACAGCAGCTGTACTTTCTGAGGAGGCTGAAGAAGTCTGGCATGTCCCCCAGGATCCTCAACAACTTCTACAGCTGCATTATCGAGAGCATCCCGACCAACTGCATCACTGCGTGGTACGGCAGCACTACTGCCCTGGGCCGCAAACGCCTGCAGAGAGTGGTGAAGACAGCGGAGAAAATCATCAGGACTCCACTCCCGTTTCTGCAGAGCATCTATCACCACAGAGGCCAAAGGAGAGCTGACGCCATCCTCCGGGACCCCACCCACCCCCAGCACAGACTGTTCACACTTCTACTCTCAGGCCGGAGGTACAGAAGTGTGAAATACAGGACAACCAGACTGAAAAACTCCTTCTTTCCCACTGCCATTAGACTCCTGAACAAATAATAAACTCCCAAAACTTCGCAACACAGCTTTGCAAATAGGAACTCACACACCGGTTGCTAAATTTGCACATTGCTCATTTGTACAGTGTACATAGTCTCATTCCGTCTGATGTCCATATCAACTCTGCTGCTAATTATCATGTACAGTCTACTGGTATTATCATTACAGAGAAATTTGCACACTGGGTGCTAATTTGTAATTTGTATACTGCGCATTTGCACACTGGTCATTTGCACACTGTACATAGGCTTATGCCATCTCAGGTTCATATCATCTCTGATATCAATATACCACTGTCCACTATAGTCACCCAGGGAATTTCAAATTTCATTCTTCTTGTTTCCTCTAGCTATTCTGTGGTTTGGTTCTGTGTTATTACCTCATTAGTATTGTTGTGTACCTATTACCTTGGCATTCGTTTGGAGAGCAGAGTAAGAATTTTATTGCTCAGGAAATGTTGCATTTCTTAACTGTGCACATGATACAGTAATAAAGCCTCTGAATCTTGAGAAGACTGCCTGAATGACACTGACCCATGGCACCAGTCTCCATCCACTGCCACGTCTTCTGAGCTGTAAAAAGCATGTCTGAATCAAGAGGGGAGGGGGGGCCAAGAGGGAGTGAAATGCCAAAGAAGGGAAGGGGGGTGTTATGTTGAGTGTCTATTGAGGAAAGGCTAAGATTTGTGAATGAATTAAAAAAAAAACTCTGCTGATTAAACCTTATCAAACGAAAAGTAAAAACTGGCATGAATCTTCTTTGCTTTCAACCTTTTCAATTTCATTTGACTCATGTTTTGCGTTGGTCAGCCGACCTGCTGCTTTCTCTGCCTTTCTGTTGCCAAGCTAAAGTGACCACACACCACACGTGTCACAGGCCCACCAGACGGAGGAAAAACCAGCAGTGATTTAGCAAACAAGCGCTCAATCAATGGTGCAGTGAAGTGTGTAACACATGCCAGTCAAAACCTATTACGTTCAAACAGCCCTCTTCAACTTCCACTCCACTGGTCTGACCCTTGGGCTGCTAGTCAAAGAGACAGGCCTGAGGACAGCACAGTCAAGTGGAGTCATACACTTAAAGAGAAAAAAAGGTTTGATTTACTGGCAACAACTCATGCTTATTAGTAGAGGTGGTATTTAAAAGAAAAAATATTTTTGCCAACAAATCTAAATGAAAATTTAAGAAATCTTTAAATCCAGGCAGCATTGGATGGATGGTGATGAATCCACAGTATCTCTGAAGGATACAAAACTAAGGCAATAAAAAAGGTAATTAGAAGTTTTCAAATGCAAAGTTAATTCAAAGCATGTGGACATATAAAATGTTCATGATATATTCTAGTTGAGGTACGTCTAAAACAAATAAAACCATAAGCACATATACTCTGATGATAAACCACCAGTGTGGTTTTGCAAGCTGAGCGAAACCTGGCTAACTGATATACAGTATGAAGGCTGTTCATTTCCATGGCCTAAGAAGAACCAAGCTTGGCAAAGTTATTAGTCTTTCTCTCCATAGATACCACTAAGATTCACACGCTTCTCCTATCGCTTTATGAAGCTGTGGAGACCTCACCTGTAGAAGTTTGCAGGTTGTGTCAGAAGCCATGACTTACCCTGGCAAATCAGCATTTCATCGTCTTGGAAATGCTCGCCTTTCAAAAATAACTTCATGGTTGGAAAGAGGTGGAAGTCAGATGGTGCGATGCTGGGAGAGTAAGGAAGGATTTCATAGCCATCTTCCATCTGGGCAACATGCGAGTTGTGAACCAGGGCATTGTCTTGCAGGATGTGGACATCATCCAGCATGCCACACCTCTCTGTTTTGATGGCCTTCTGCAATTTCTGCAGCAGTGAAACATAGTAAATCCTGGTAACTGTGGTACCCTTTGCCAAGTAATACCCCATGCTGGTCCCAAAAGACCATGAGTATTACCCAAGGAGGTTTGGACACATGCCTTCTTCGGAAGTGGTGAATCATAATGCTTCCATTGCTTCGACTTGGGTTTTGTCTCTGGATCACAGCGATGGACCCATGGTTCATGTTGCTTGATAAGTCTGTCGAAGAAGTCTTCCTGGTTTTATTGGTACACAGCCAAAAGAGCCTGAGAGCACCTGACTCATTCCTCCTTCTGGAAAGGTGTGAGCAATCGGGGAATCCATTGTAAAGAAAACTTCCGCATGTTCAAATGGCCATGGATGATTTTTTCCAGATCCCACATTGAACTTGACATCTTGGCCTAGTTGACGAATGGTTATGAGGTGATCCTCCAAAATGATGGGCTCCATTTGCTGGATGATGTCTTCATCAATGGTGCACTGTGGTCACCTGATAATGGGTGCCATTTCCAGCAATGTCTGACCACACTTGTACCGTCGATGCCAGTCCTTGACTACATCATACGATGAGGCATCCTCCCCATAAGTCTCTTTCATCTCATCAAACGTCTCTTGTGGCATAAAGGAACCTAATGACCGCTCTGCATTCAGCTGGTTCCATTATCACACCTTACTCCACTCTAGCACCTGTAAAAGAAAAACTTTTAAAAGTTCAGAGCTGCAAATTACCAGGTGACCTAAAGAGATATGTGTTATTATAAATGTGCAGTTTCAGCCTCCTATAATAACCAGAAGTGAGTCAGGGGAAATCTTTAAAAAGCAGCCATTGTATAAAGATCTGCCACCCTGTTATTTCCTAGTGAGGTATTGCTTGGCCAGTATAATCACTATATTTGAAAGATTATTGAAACAGAGAATGATAATCTGAATATTAAAGTGTATGCAGTAACCGTACATACTGGTGGGTCGCCAGTGAGGCACATCACCTCAGTGTTTTGGATCATCAGGTGGCAGAAAGAAGACAAAGAAAAAAAGACACGATTCAAAGATCTGTCTGATGTGTGCCTCCACACGACATGAGGTTGGTCATTAGCATGCTAATGTCCAGTTGAAATTACTGGCCACCAAGAAGTCATTATCCCATGCTTAATTGCCATAACAAAAGGTTGTGATTTTTGGTATGAAGATTAACAAAATTTTTCTCAGTGATTCAGAAAATTATTTTGGCTTTGAAAATATTCAGAGCACAGTTAGCATGAAGGCTTCATATAAATGAATACTGATGATTAAAAAACTGTCAGAGGTAAAACTGTAATAGGACTTACAGTATGTCTATTTAATCCACAATGTGTGCAGACACAAGAAGACGCAAGGATATTGATAGATTTTTTTAATCTGTAATTGGATTCTGGTGATACATTAGTGAAAACAAGCTGACTGTGATTTTTTAGAACAAAGATCACAGTTTGGTTTATGCCAATATTGCTTAAAATGTGTCGGTCTCTTTCAGTGTTCCTGTCACTGCTGTTCTCTTGGCCTCAGTGCAACAGCAAGGATGCCAGCATCACCGTTTTCATTTGCACATGCGTGCATCTCCACGTTTGTGTAAAAACCATATGCACGCCCCTCCACACACAGACATGCAAGCACCTGAAAAATCAGAAACACACTCCATCTGAAAAAAGCATAAGCACGCTCACGCACACAGACACACACACACACACACACACAGAAGAGGCAGGCTGCGAGCAAGCTGAGTTTTTGTGTAGCAGCACCACATGCGAATGAGGCTAAAAGAAGTGAAATGAACCCTTTGAGTCAAAGAGGAGCTTGGGGCGTGCTGCAGGCAGAGAGCTCAGTCAGAGAGGGAGCTTGGCAGGCAAATGCGCCTTCTGTTGACAGCTACCACTGAACATCTAATGGCAAGAGATGGGGGCCCACAACGGCTTTCTTCCATGCCATTGGTTTCCCATTTTATCACATTTAGTAGGGCGCCTCTCAGCACATTTGTAAATATGTCAAGTCACCATTCATATTTTACTGTTATTAGCATTGTCTCACAATTCTTTCTTGAGCGATGTTGTTTTTCTTTTTTTTTTTCCCTCGGAAAGTTCTTTGTTTCTGCTTTTTCTGTTCAGACTTGGAGAACAGGGCTAGGCGCTGATGCCTTGGAGACTAGGTTCTTTTTTTTTTGAGAAGGGGGTTTATGTATTCTTTATGATGTGATATACAGCCCGAGAGAGGGAACATTGAGTAAGAACGTACCAATGCCAGGCTACGTTCTCAGCATGATATGAGGATGAAAATGATATGAGAATTTCTGAGTGGTTGCTCTCTTTCTGTCAATACCTGAGGCTGCCATTGTAACTCAATTGCCCATCAAGATTTTCAAGGTGTTCTAGTACAGTTTCTGATTTCCTAATATAGGAAAACAATGAACAAGCTGAAAGTATGAATGTAGATACCATTTAACTACAGTCAATAGCCAATACTATCCTTTAAAACTTCTACTTCAGGAGTATTCTTATGTGTATATACAATTATGTGAAAAAATTAGAACACCCTGAACAAGCCCATGTGTTTTTTTTTAACATATTTGGACATATGGACATTTAATATCAATGTTAAAAACACTGGGAGATGCATGTAATACAACTAAACAATTAAAAATGAATTAAAGACTTTTTCCAAATTTTCTGTAAAATGTAATGATAGGCTCAACCCCCCCCCCCCCCCGACCTGAAAAGGATTAAGCGGAAGAAGATGAATGAATGAATGAATGTAATTCTAAACAAATAGTGAGGAATAAATTAGGACCCCCCCATCTTTTTTAGGACACCCCGACATTCATTCCCACTTAAAATGGTTACAATAAATAAAAAAAATGCAAATAAAACAAAAACAAGGTTAGACATAGATATGTGAACATTTCTTAATAAAGAACTGAATATTTAATGGGGTGTCCTAATTTTTTCACGACTGTATATACATATACATATATACACATACACACATACATATATGGTATATACATACATACATACATACATATACTGTATATTTTAGTGGTGTTGGCATTATCGTGGTAAAAGCCTGTTAATGCTTCACCCCCATTAACGGTGACAAATTTTGTGATTGCGGTTAACTACAGTTAATGGCAGAAAGTGCAAACAGTACGTTTTTGGCCTAGCCGAAGCCGCTCTGGCCATACAGACAATATGCGCACCATGCAGACATTGTGAAGTCAAACAAGGTTGATCACTGCCATGGAAATCCCCAAAATGCTGTCATGTTTAAATTTACGTTATCTGTCAGAGCTCTCACCTGGAGATTTGTCACAGCCTCCTCCAAAACTTTGCCTGGATGTCGGCTGTTCTTCTTTGGAAGCCGGCTAGCTGGCTAGAAGTATAAACAGCTACATGCTATGGATGTAGCGACAGCCAGGAGCTGACATGGACAGACGCTCGCCTGTTTCATCTTCATAGCTTTGGGTCCAACTGTCGGTAGGTGAGTAGCAGTCTAAAATTCTCAAGCTGTGTTCGTAATGTCCACTCACTCCCACGCCCTGTTTTGCTGCGTGGTTGGTGACGTCACAGGCGAGATAGTTGTTTATGTTTACAATTTTTCTATTAAAAGGGAAATTGTGTCTGTTGTGACACACGGGGTCCATTGTTTTGTGTTAAGCTCCTTAAAAGCGATGGATGTTTGCTATGGGAGTGTAGATGCCAAGTTGTGTTGCAGTGACGTTAATGAGTCCTGACATTCTGTTGTTTGCACATGCAGTAGTACTTGTGAGGATTATGAGGAGTATGAGAAACTTGAAAAATGACCAACTTAAGGTACATTGTATCTGAATGGAAAAACACGTGATTAACTCAACATTCCAAAGGATTAATCATGATTAGAATTTTTAATTGTCCAGCACCACTAATATACAGTATATACATCATTAAATGACTACATTGCAAATATATAATAAGAAATGACACAATCTTGACCAGAAACAAACATTTATCAACAAATTTAAGTGTTCTGGTAATTCTTTTGATATTTTTCAAATTTCTTATTCAGTCTCACTTGTTTATGCCAGTCCAGGTTTTGGTCTCAGCAGGCAGCAAAAAACCAAACAAGCAAACCTACAATCACAACAACCAAAAAAAGAAAAACCTAACCCAGCAGCCCTCAGCAGGGAGCTGCTTTCAGAGAGAAAAAGAAGAACTTATTCAACAGCCCAGCATCAAACACAGACGGACAAAGTTAGCAACTAGCTGCTGAAACATTGTGAAGTGTTTAGTAATTTGGTTGCTGAACAGCCCAATATTTTCATCTTTAATTGGTGGAGATTAACCTTGAGCAAAAACTTTGAGCACCCCCCCACCAAAAAAAACCCAAAAAAACAAAACTTGAAATTGTTCAGTAACTGAGGGGTATCTTATTTGCTTCTATATAATTAGTATCTTGTTTTAAGAGTTATGAACTACAGTGAAGCTGACAATAATTTGCCAGAGAAGACAAAGTATTAACGGTAGTGGTGCTGGATGATTAAAATTTCTAATCACAATTAATCTTTTGGAATGTTGAGTTGATCACAATTAATAGCACGTTAATCGTGTTTTTCCATTCAGATACAGTGTACCTTCAGTTGGTCATTTTTCAAGTTTCTCATACTATTATATAATACATATTATATATGTATTATTAATACATAAACATGAGAGTGGACAAATATGCTTGCTTTCTTCACCTGCAGGTTTATTAAAGCTCTCGGCATATCCAAAATGATAAAAACTATCCAGAATATTCTCCAGAAAATCTTCAAAAGTACTACTGCATGTGCAAACAACAGAATGTCAGGGCTCATTAACGCCACTGCAACACAACTTGGCATCTATACTCCCATAGCAAACATCCATCGCTTTTAAGCAGCTCAACACAAAACAATGGACCTTGTGTGTCACAACAGACACAATTTCGGTTTTAATAGAAAAATTGTAAACATAAACAAACAACTACCTTGCCCGTGATGTCACCAACGATGCAGCAAAAACAGGGCGTGGGAGTGAGTGGGCATTACAAACACAACTTGAGAATTTTAGACTACTACTCACCTACCGACAGTTGGACCCAAACCTATGAAGATGAAACAGGTGAGTGTCTGTCCATGTCAGCTGCTGGCAGCTGCTACATCTGTAACACATAGCTGTTTATACTTCTGCCGTTAACTGCGGTTAACCGTAATCACACAATATGTCGCCGTTAAGGGAAGCAAAGCATTAATGGGTGATTAACACGATAACGCCAACACCACTAATAGTCATGAAAAAAGTGGCATTTTAAAAAAATAAAAAGTAGACTGTAAATAAAGATGAATGACATGAGAGTTTTTCATAATCATAATCTTGATCACCCTTTGGTGGCTGGCTGCAGTAAGACATCAACTCCCCCCCCCCCCCCCAAAAAAAAACAGTTGTGGCAGATGACTGCCCCTCCCTAAGCCTGGTTCTGCTGGAGGTTTCTTCCTGTAAGGGAGTTTTTCCTTCCCACTGTCACTTAGTGCTTGCTCATAGGGGCTCATTTGATTGTTGGGGGTTTTCTCTGAATTACTAATGATTTGTGCTTATGTATCTAGTGCCTTGAGATGACTTTGGTTGTGATTAGGTGCTATACCAATAAAGCTGAATTAAATTGAACTCTTTTCTCATTATTATGTGCAGCATTCTGCCAAACGAAAAGCTAAAAACGCTCTCCAAATTTTTCTAAATGATGGTTCCTGTCCTCAGGATAATGCAGATGCAAGTGTCCGCTTTTCAGGTCAGTTTGGTTTTAATTAGCTATTTGATGCTATAAAAGGGAATGTGGTCTTGATTGATTGCGACTGACAGTGCTGCCGATGGGCTTCCACATAGATGATTGATAGATGACCGTATGGACAGAAACTTGATGCTGGGCTCTGCTTAACGGTGGCTACTGCTACTACTCTGGTTGCAAAAGTGAAAGATGGCAGCACCCAAAATCCAGAAAGTAGAGCTTCACGTTGGACAACAAATGCCCGTGGTCATCTATCTTTACAGTCTATGTAAAACAAACGTGCAACATGACTATTTTTATGTGCGACTTTAAAAAACATTTTTCTTTTATAGTTGTGTTAGTCAGATGCACTAGAGATTATGCGAGGAGATTTTTTTTCTGACCTCCCAAAAACCACTTTCATATTACATTACAATTACATGGTCCTGCTAAAATACTCAATACAATTAGGTCATGAAAACATACAACTGACTTTCTTAATAAATATACACCTTTTATAGTTACTTCCTCATAGAGTGCATTGTAAAGAATGACATCATTACTTGGAATTACTATACTGCTTTCGTCCTCTGTCTAACAACCTTTAGAGGAAAGGCCACATCTCTGCCTATATTCCAATTAAAATTTTTACCTCGTCTGTGTATGTATACATCACACTGATGTGTCCACTGCTTTGAATGCACTGAGGGAAATGAAGCAAGAAAGTGCTGTTCTTTAATGCTTGAAAATGATAAACATGTTGTTCCTCGGCTATCTAATTTGCCGTAATGGCATTAATCAGTGTTGCACGGCAGGCGACGGAAAAGCGGAAAGGACAAAATGAACCAGAACATTAGTCAATGAGAAGAATGATGTATTACCTGTTCACTCATAAAGTCATTGAGTGGGGAAATTAGAGAAAGAAGTTACAGTTGACTTAGACTCCCTGTGTAGGTGTTACACTGCAGCACAATAACAGGTGCACTAAAATAAGCCCTGAAAAGCACCTATTAGTCCATTTTTGCTTATCAAGTAGAAACTGTTAGTATCTGAGAATCTAAATCAAAATGCTCTTTTTTAAAAATCAAATTTGGAACTACAGAGAGCTTTTGTACTAGTGATATAAGTGCAGCACCACCTGAGAGATTGTTATCCTCCACTTACAGGTGTAAACTGTCCTGTCACCACATTAGATGAACATGATGTCCTCTTCTTCAGAACATGTGGCACCTGTTTATGGTTTCCACCTTCTATGACTGTAAAAAAAAAAAAGACTTATGTCACACAATTTTAAAAACATAAACAAACAAACAAAAAAAGATATTTATGATGATCATCCAATAAATAAAGATTTATTTACTGAACTGCAATTGATAGTTCTTTTGGTTAAATCTTTATAATCACTATTCTTAGAGCTAAGATGTGTACTACTGGGGAAAAACATACCCACATGTATAATAAAATATTAATTTCTTACATGTGCGGGGGGGGGGGGAGGGGGTTGAAAAGTTCATAGTGGTCGAATTTGACCAAATGTGGTTTATTTTTCAACATAGTCTTCCCTTCAGTCCACACACTTCTTCCATCAGTGTTGCAGCGCTTGGATCCCTGCGGTTGAAAAATAAACCACATTTGGTCAAATTTGACCATTATGAACTTTTCAGCCCCCCCCCCCCCCAATATTGTAGGCAGACTACAGAGACTACAAGGTTGGGGGGGGGGGGAAGATTGCTGCAGAAAAGACCCTTAAAATCTGACAGTTTCTGCATTTTTACTAAGTATATTTATACAATAACATGTCTCTTATTTATGATTGGTAGTACTGTAAATTCTGGCCTGTACTCAGGTAAAGTTTTTCTTATTGCTCTATAAGTTCTTCTCAACTTTATGGGGTGTTTCCTTCTGCCATAATTATAGAATCATTACAACCACTTGGATAAAGAAAGTATTTTCAGCAACAGTAAAGTTAAACATGGTAAATCAACCAGCTCACAGTGACACACACGCTCAGGCCATTTCACATCAAGAGTGAATTTTTGTAAAAAACAAAATTTTCTTCAGGAGCACCCCTTGTAGACCAAAAGACCTGAGCCTCCTCAGTAGGAACAGCCTGCGCTGGCTGGAGACAAGCTGCGCTGGCGTCTGTCCTCTCCTACATGCCGCAGCTCGTTAAGGTGCCTCCTGGATCCTTCAGAAAGCCCTAAGTAGCCATCCTCGCGGGTTGACACCAACTGCAACTGCCCTGGTCATCTCATAGCTCCCGTGATTTGTGGATTCCTCTGAGCTGAGCTTCAACCCTAGGGCAGACCTCGTCGCCAATACGCAGGGGAGCTCTAACTGGCTTCTTCAATCCATCACGTCGTGACCGGGATTCCCTTCAGTGTTGGAGAGTCCCGCCGACCCAGTCCGAGATACACCTCGGAGCCTGCTTGTAGGTGCGTCTGGAGCTTGCACCACTCAGTCTCACCCCGCTCTCTTTCATTTCCTGTGCTGAAGCAGCTATGGCAGCGCCCTGTTGTCCGGTAGTACTCGGCTGAACTCCGAAACCAGGAGGTGCCTGCAAGCTGGCTCTATCTGCCACCGCAGGCGTCCCTCCCCGCTGTTCGGTTCCCTCGTCCAGGGTAACTTGAACTCTGGCGCCAGGATCACCCCGCGGTGACACCCCATAGTGCTGGTCCAGCCCGTCTTCCCTTGACCCGGGCCAATTGTTGTCCCACATTTTGTCGTCCTCCACTGTTGGAAAGGGCCGGTCCCACAGCCCACAGCCGGACCACTCCTCACCAACGCCGCTGGCTATTGTGAAACCAAGCCCATAGAACATGTCACATCCCATCAGATTTGACCCTTCGGCAGACACCATGAAATGGACATCACACATTCCTGCTGACCTGTATCTCACCGACAGCTCCTACGATGTTAAACGGGTTACCGCCGTAGGCATAACAGGTTGCCTCTAACTTGCCCACTCTGTAGTGTGGAAACAAACTCTTCACCGTGCCCCAATTCAGTATGGAGATCGCTGAATCCTGTGTCCACTAGTAATGGAACCTTGACTCTGTCCAATTCAACATTACAGTAGATTCGTCCATCTGTATTCGGCGAGACTGTGTGAACCACTGTAGGCTCTTTTGAAGAGGAGCCCCCCTCCGGCTTCCGGTCTCCTCGTTCAAAGTTTCTGCAGGCCCTGGCGAAGTGATGAAACAGACCGCACTTTCCACAGTGCTTCCCTTTGGCTGCACACTCTCTTGGCTTGTATCCGTCCTAGCAGACCCACAGCCATAACACCATGGTGTTCCCGGGGTGGATCTAATACTCCTCATCATTCGTGCCAGCTTTGCCGTCCGGGTCCGCGGCCAGTGCCTTCCACTGTTGTTGATTCTTCTGTGGCACTTCCTTTTCGCTGAGATTTTTGGCCAGCCTGTCTGCTGCCTCGTACTGTTGTGCCAACTCCACAACCGTGGTCAGCGATAGTTCTCCGGCAAATGTCAGGAGCCGTGCTCTCGCAGAGGAGCTAAGGATATGCTCCGCTAGTTGGTTGCGGACCATCTCTTCCTCCAAAGCTCTAAATTGGCACTCCCCCGCCAGCTGGCGCAGATCGGCCATGAAGTGTTGTACTGACTCTTCCTGTCGCTGGCAGCGCTGCCGAAACTGAATTCACCGCACAATGATGTTTTCCGGGGCGTGAAAATAGCATGCCATTAGCTGCACCACTTCTTGGAAACTATCACCACCTCCTAACATACTAAGGATCCTCTGGCCCTCCATCCCGAGATTGTGGACCAGAATTGCCTTTGCATGCAGCTTTTCGAGCTCACCGAGGTTGAGAGCCACCAGATAGTTCTCAAAGGCTGCGCACCACCTGGCCCACGGCACGGGTGGCTCCCTCGGAACTTCTATAAACAGCCGAAAAGCGGTGGCAACTCGCTCCATACCTGTTCTCCTCATCGCCAAATGTTATGTCTGGGAACCGGTGTTCAAAGGCGGAGGCGAGGGTGACAGGTTAACTCACTTTATTAACTATATACAAACACCAACAGGAGTCGCTCTGTACAGGTGAAATGGGTCTACAGCCAAAAGAGAGAGAGCCTCTTCCGCTGCCGCCCTTTATACTCCCTGTGACGCCACCACCGGAAAGGCGGGGCGTCACCTCCTACTACATCCAGGATGCTGCCATATTAGTACACCCAATCTAATATACAACATTCAGATTGTGACAAAACCTGGAATTTCCACATTGTGGGACTAATAAAGGCTTATCTTATCTTAATTATAAATTCGGCTGTAAGATTGGAGTGATATTCAGTGGTGTTTTACTTTATTTTATTTACTTATTTTGCTCAGTAACATCACGTCTGTCTATATGAAAGCTTTCTTTCACAGCATTTTTTTTCCCGTGTCAACCCCCCACCATGATACTGTAGTGATCCGTCTATAGACTTTAACTTTAATGCCATTTTATTTTGTTTCAGCCTGAGCCAGCTGCATTAACTGAGGTGTTGGCACAAGTTGTTGCTTCAACCTACACCCTTGACACTGCTGCTGTCAAGCTGCCAACTGTCACCTGGTCCGGCCAGAGGTTTTAAACTGGCATTGGCGCCAGTTTCAGCCAATCCCCAGCAACTTCTGTCCAGCTGTGGCGCGCTGTGCTGGCGAAGAGCCTCTACGGAGAAGATAATTCACTGCAGCAGAAAAAACACCAAACAGAACACAGGAAAGAAAAACACAAACAAACGGCCAGGGCCGTAACACTCTCTGTGTGGAGAAGCTCAGCTCTTGGATCTGGAACTCCTGCAAACAAACTGTACCTACCCGGACTTTGTCAGCTCCCCTTGTGAACTATACTTCTCTAGCCCACCATCTACCTACCCGGAATCTTCACCAGCTTTCCAGCCAGCCCCTGCCTGTAAGTCACTACCAAGTTCTAAATTACAATTATATTTCATCACTGAACTCCCGTCACTCCTGTTCTCTCTCCTTTCCCCTGCAGGTAAATCTTTCACGGTATGGTTTCCAATTGCCTATTACTTACCTGTTTTGATAAAAACCAATAACTCCTTTGTCTCAATCACTAGCCACGTTTACATGGACACAAGTAACCGGATTAAAAGCCTGATCGGAATAAAAATGCTTCATGTAAACACGCCAATCTGAATATTCTGACCCGTTAACACTCATTCGGATCAAAATTTCCTTCCGATTGAGATGGGTGGGTTATGCCAATTGTTAATCCGATTGGTGTGCATATAAACACTTATTCCGAAGTTTGGGTAGAAAATATGTTTACTGCGCATGTATGTACATCAGCCACGCGTTGACGTGATGTATTTCCACCTTTACAACAGCTAGCAGAAGACATGGCAGGTGTAAAACATATCTGGTCCGTGTCATCCTGCTGTCTCCCTCTGTTCGTCATCTGCAGAAGTATGTACTGCTGGGCTTGTAGCTTCATTACGGAGACCAACAGAAGCAAAAGTATAGTCTGGATAACACAATACAGGTCCATTTCAAAAAGAGAAAGACATGAAACGGGGTTTGTTTACACTGGAAGTTGCTTCTTCTTCTACTATTTCTGGAATGTCGGATAATTGTGCGCATGTCAAAATGATTTAGTCCGTTCAAACATGTGACACATAGAAACGCACGTCCTAATCAGATCAACTTTTTCAGGATCCATGTAAGCAGTAAAGTTCTAGATCTGAAATGTAATCAGATTGAAGAAATTTTGCACATGTAACCGTGGCTGTCTCCTGGTCTCTGTACTCTGAATTTGGATCTCTGTCTCAGAAAGTCATGACTGTCTTCCTGTACTGGGGCATGGAGAGCCAATCATGACAGACTAATGAGAGTGCACATTGTCATAAGACAGCCCTTTCAGTGCCGGATTGAGGACACCAAATGCAAGCTGTGAGTTTGTACATTTAATAACAGAACACAGAATATAACAAAAACAACACTTACAGGAACAGGCAGAGGGAAGAGAATAACCCAACACGGAGACTGAACTCACGACTAGGTAGGAACAACGAACTCCCAGCTCAGAGGCTGAGCATATAGATAACACAGGAAACTACGGAATCGCAGCACGAAGGCTGAGCATATCGAAGATGAAGGAGACGTAAGATATACGTCTGCACTTTGGGTGAAGAGCATTGCAACACTCTTTTAAAAGGCACAGGGGAAAATGATAACAATGAATGACAGCTGTGGGTCACATGAGTGAGAGTAATTAAGACAACCGATGACAGCTGCCAAAGCCTGTGAACACAGTTTGACAGGAGGAAGTAACAAAGGTGACTATCAAAGTAAAAGCACATACTGGAAACCCAAAAACAGAAGAAACACAAAGCAACCAATAATAACTCATCAAACAAAGACAACGGCCAGATAACAGTAAATGACAAAACTACAAAATGGTGAGGATGAGGGAAGCTCTTAAACAACACAGGCAGAAATATAAAATACAAAACCGGATAATCATGGCACACAAACTAAAGGGATCAGACTAATAGTGACAAAACTAGGAATACAGGGCAACTCATGAACAAACAGACAAATAGCAACTCAGAGAACATAATACAGAAATACATGAAATAACCAAATTAAGATAAACAGGAAACTAAGAACAGGAACAAAAGTACAAACTCAGATACCAAAATACACCAAACCATACTAAATACAAAATAAGCAGAGATACAGAAATGCAGAAAAAGACTTAAACAACTTAAAGGCTGAGCACGGGAGAGCCGTGGAAAAACCAGCCCACATAAAAATCAATGAGTAACAGAGGTAACAGAGAAAAATAGGTTTGGAATTCTTGCTATTCCTCGGTGTGTAAAGCCCAACCTAGACAAACAGTAGTGTACTGATGCAACTGTGTATCTGTTTGTTACCAGGTTTTCAGCTCACCTGGTTAAAATCAAATGGAACTAAAGGCTTGTATCAATGTATCACCATGCTTTCTAAGACACTTTTACTTACCAGAATTTTGAGATAAGGTGCTATTGTCAAGACAAACAAACCAAAACAACACATGTTCACTCACTGAAGCTGTGAAAAAGTTGTACTAACTATGCCAGGCAACTGGCTGGAAGTGCGACTTTTCTACAGTATCATATATGACTTGCTGTCAACCGTCGATTACGTGCTGAACTTTTTAAAATAGTGGTTGTTACTAAAAAGGAGTTTTAGTGGTTTGGGCGTCTAAATAGGATGCCTCCTGGACACCTCCCACTTCAGGTGTTTCAGGCATGTCCCACTGGGAGGAGACCCCAGGGCATGCACAGAACTGCTGGAAAGACTATGTCTCCCAGCTGGCATGGGGACACCTTCGTGCACCCTCTGAAGAGCTGGAAGAGGTGGCTGGGGAAAGGGAAGTCTGCGCTTACTTGAACTGCTGCAACCACAACCTCACTCCCCAGCAAAGTGGTAGAAAATGAATGGATGGATGAACTAAAAAGTAAACACATTCACCATCTACACTATTTATTTCTCGAATTTACTTGTTTAAAAAAACAAGTCTCACTGTTTAGTTTTGAAGACATAAGACAATGTTTTGAACACCATCTTGGATGGGGATCAACACACTTCAGCACATGTTCTTTAACATCCTTGCGCCATCTTGGATGGGAATAAACAGACTTTAACAGACTGTCTTCCAGGGGAAGCATCGACCAATGAGGTGCATCTCTTTTTTGAAATAACTTTATTCACAAATTAGAAATAAAGTTAAATCAATCAATGTGCCAAGGATTAGCCACATATATAAAAACAATAAAGAAAAGAAGACAATGGGAAATTTAAAACCTAGTGATTTAGATATTTCAAAATCTTCAAGCAAATACAGTCTTTAGGGCTTCCGGGTTTATGGAGCACTGAATAGTTTCCATGTATTGCTGCCACTTCACCATAAATATTTAATGAGATGCACCTCATTTGTGTTGAAACAGTGACATCAGCATCATACTGTATGTGCATAAACAAATAGCAAGCATTTGAAAAGCTTGCATGCATGGACCGACACAACACTTAGCTATCCCACACTACCATGCAACAAGGAGCGAGGCATCGGGACTTATGGTACTTTCATTTAAGTTTGCAAACATATCACTCTATAAATTCAAGAAATCTCTGTGTGTGCGTGTGTGACTGTCTGTCTATCCACGATCATAGGACATCATAGGACGGCCTATGATGTGCCTATGATGTCCCTATGATGTCTGCATCATAGGACATCAAGCCTGCCTTCATGTCTTTATGACGTCATATACATCAAGCCTGCCTTCATGTCTTTATGATGTCATATACAGTGATGCCTGCCTGACAGCGTATGATAAGATGCTGCCCTTGATGTCATATACAGTGAACATCAGGACTCGCGATGCCGTCATGTAGACAAAAGGACCACGTCGTCATATACACAATAGGACACAGCACTTTAAAGCACACCCATTCGAAGCAGTAAATCTGGAAATCTTAAAAAATATCACTCGATAAATTCAAGAAATCTCTGTCTGCGTGCAAATCTGGAAATCTTACACCCATTTGAAGCAGTACATCATCGCTATGCCATCATCAAAGATCATAGGACATAGGACATCTTGTTTATTCATTCATTCATTCATCTTCTTCCGCTTAATCCTTTTCTGGTCGCAGGGGGGCTGGAGCCTATCCCAGCATCTTTGGGCGAGAGGCAGGGTCAGATCGCCAGTCCATCGCAGGGCCAACACAGAGAGACAGACAGCCATTCACTCTCGCAGTCATACCTAAGGACAATTTAGAATCCCCAGTTTGATGCCAATTAACGTAACTTGCATGTTTTTGGCATGTGGGAGGAAACCGGAGAAATCCCGGAGTAAACCCACGCAGACACGGGGAGAACATGCAAACTCCACACAGATCACTGTTGGTCGGGGGCTGGGATCGAACCCAGGATCCCCCGGTCAAGGGTGAGTTGCTGTGCTGCCACAGTGCTAACCACTCCACCACCGTATATTTATTCCATCTAGCTACAATGCTCCGCACTGTGTGTCTATATATATATATATATATATATTTATATTTATATGTACATATATATACTCGCTGCTCTTGTTTTTCTCTTGCCTTCTGATTGTTGCTCTGAGTGTTGCTATCCCTGTGCTGTTGAAATCCTGGAATTTCAATGTGGTGGCATGCAGAGCCCAAATCATGAAGATTGTGTCACTGTCCAAATATTTCTGGGCCTAACTGTGTGAAGACTGCGTCGCGCTGCTGGCCAAACATTTCACGGCTCAACAGAGCATGATAGCCCAGAGGTTTGTGTTTTACCAGTGCTGACAGTGACCGGACGAGTCGTTCCTATAGTACGTAGGCGCCCTTTGTTTGACTAGAATGTGCAAGTTCAGACACATGGAGGACAGGCTGATACAGTTGCAGTTGAAGTGGTACGCCACAGATCCGACGATATGGTACGTGCTGCAGGAGGAGCCGGACGACCACCTGGTGGCAGTCACAGTGAAAAGGCAACAGCCGAAGAGCAGAACACGGAGAGATAACGCAGCACGGAGAGAAGGCAAAAACCAGATTCACCTCCAATCCTCACCCGGCATGAGCTTCAAGGAGCTGCCGTGGAGCCGCAGGAGAGGGAGTTCATGGAAAAAGGGGACCCTGGTGAATGACGACAACCTGGCGTGCATCTTGTCGCCACGACACATCACTGTGGTCACAACCAGCACCAGGAGAGAGAGGGCAGAAGCCGGACTCATCTCGTATCTTCGCCAAGCATCAGCCTCAGGAAGCCACTGCAGCACAGCAGGACAGAGAGTTCGTGGCCCAGCAGGATCCAGCAGAGCAACGCCAACCGAGGGCACGTCCTGCCACTGGCGTGGATTGCACGCCGCCACAACAGCAACCAGCATCCAGGATGAGATAGCAGCAGTGACGAGTGCAGCCGAACAGATCGCCGCTCACACTGCTTGATTGGGTTCAGGTCCAATGATCCGACCGCCTGGACCCACAGACGGTCCCGTCATCACAGATGAAAATCACTGCACAAAACAGGCCAGCCGCTGTCCAGATAGCGGATGGTTCGAGATGGCACACCAGCCATTTGAAAAAAGTAAGAGCAGCTGCCTCGGATCAAGACGTGGCACTGGAACTGACCCAGCTGGTGTGGGACCCAGGCTGAGACATTGCTGACGAGCGAGCCATGACTCCAGTGAGATGGCACCCAGGTCTGCTGCAGCCGGCGCCTCCAGGGGTGCGCCCACCGTGGGCTCGACTGAGGCCCCGGAAGTTGAACTGCAACAGTGACTCTGTTTTGAGGTGTTTAGCAGAGCATGACTGGTGCACAGTAGGAGAATAATCCACTCGGTCATGCAGGGTCAACCGATGGTCCACCTGGTGGCCCAGGTTCAGTACAAAAAAAAGTCACTGTTGTGAGCTTGAATGTCTGAAATGTTCATAATGTTGTGGGTTTTTCCGGGGTGTGTGTGTGTGTTAGATATTCCTCATATTAATAACATACGCCACAGGCGTGGGGACGTATACACGGGATGGCATCATCACGCCGTGGCTATAAAGGAGGACTAACAACGGGAGTCGTCCTCTTTGGCGCTCCGCCTCCGTGTAAGTAGCCTGTATCTGCTAGCAGTTAGCTTGTAAGCTCATACACTGCAACACATGCATCAACCACAGTGTTTGTAATAAGTTCTTGTTCAGTACAACTCCTGCCTCCGCTGTCCTGTTTCCAGACATAACAGGCAGCACATATTATAGTAAATTGCCTTTCACATCTGATAAGCAATATAAGAGTCAGCCTGATAGGTGGTGTTTAAAATCAAAGAAGGAAGAAGAGAAGATAGAAATTATGGAGCAAAGAAAGTGATACTGTACAGGCTGGTGGATGGACAGAACTGTTGGGGGAGGGAGAAAAAAAAAAGGGGAGAATTCGGTGGGGGACACAGCCAGACCTCTAACAAGTGATTATTCTGAACCCCCCCAATCCTCTCCCTCTTCTCCCCCTCAGGGCATGGGGACAAGAGAGCAGGAGGCTGGCGGTGTGTGTGCACATATGTGTGTGAGTGTGTGTGTGCTTGCACCCTGCCTGTTTCAGCATATTGTGCCCTCAAACACAAAAAGATGATTAGTGGGATTTTCTGTTGGCTGAACAGCATGCCTTTAAGACTGAGACAGCTGGTAAAGGATGTTCAAGATGAAATGGTCCTGGGGTCTCCTCGCAGCCATTCCACTTGAAGAAAAGACGCAAAATAAAACCTGTTTTGGGCCAACATACCACACATGGCTCTATTCATGCCTTGTTTTATTTATTAAAATGTAGTCATCCCATTCAGGTAGCTGAGAGTTATTATGGCAAAGGACTGGTTGGAACAACTGTAAACACGTCTCATTTCCCCCTCACTTTTCCATCACAATCCCACACATCTAAGTACACTCCATTACGCACACACTAAGGTGTCCCTTTTGCCCCAAGGTTAAACAAATATATTGACTTTAATCAAACTAAGCACATAAAGTCTGGCTCATATTAAAACAAAGGGCAAATCTCTGCATTCCCCTCAAAGCTCATATAAATCCAACCAACAATATCTATTTATTCCTTTATGCAATATGCCTTTAATAAACATAGTGTCAGAGGGAAACCAAATCATCCACAGCTGAGAGCATGTAAGAAAATCAATTAAAACGAAGTCACCGAGCCGGCTGCCCAATTGTCTGTGGCAGTTATTTGATATAATATGGTTAATACTAGTGGCTGGGTAAATTAACGCAATTTTTCCATGGTATATTCTCTCTGTGTGTATGTGGGGGCAAGAGGGGGGGGGTTGACGGAGGGCACTTAGCCCCCAGGGGACCTCTGGGAGTCAGAGTAATACAGCACTTGAAGTAAACAATAGCCAAAGCTGACCGGAGCAGATCTCAGATGCTTGGATAATCTACTGAGCGGTAATTAAAGCACTGACAAATATTCTGTTCTTTAAATCATAAGCTGCAACTGAATTATATGCATATTTCACAACACATGCAACACATTTCAAAGACCCACAATGCTACTGGATAAATGCACATTTAATATTTCTCTAAGCTGTGGGAGGTAAAGAAGTTTGCTAGCAACTGTTAATGCCAAATTTTCTGGTTTGACATGTTGGGAAATACACTTGGTTAAATGGGCACTCACATGCTTATGGACACAGAAGGAAAAGATATGGTATGATGTTATCTAGTATATATACCTGCCTGTCACTGGAGCCGCACGGGTTTTTGTTTCTTATTCTAGTTGTGCACTAGTTGTCTTGCTTAATTAAACAAACTAGAGGGCATTCAGAGGCTTCGTCCCTCCCTTCCTTCCGTCCAACTGTCCCTCCATACCGCCATCCATTCATCCCTTCGTACCGCCATCTGTCTATCCCGCTGTCCTTCCATCCTTCGGTACATTGCGAGATAGGGCCTTGGTGGAGGTACCTATGTGCCCATGGACCTCCAAACTCTAACGGGTTCATCCAAAGCCCAAGGGCCACCTCTGTTGAAAATTTCATCCACATCCATCCAGTAATTTTGCATAATCCTGCTAACAAAAAGACAAACAAACAAACAAACTGCCCCATCACATTACCTCCTTGGCAGGGGTAAAAAAAAATATATCCTATCATGCTTGTTCATTAAGCAGAACTCTCCAGGCCGTAGTTTCTCCAATAACTAATTTTTCTCTTCAGATTAATTTCTTTTTTATGTGAAGCAGTTTTTTTGTTAGATCGTCTATACCATATTTAATAGGTAATTGTTCTTTTTCTTCACTATGGTTGTTCCCTTCTTCATGAGAACAAGAAGTAGCAAACTTTTTTCTGTTTCAGCCATCTTCCACATATATGATCCTTGTCATCCACTAGAGCTGTAAGAATCTTGGGTTTGCTTTTTTAAACGGGCAAACATTAACTAATCAAATGTACCAGGTGAAAATCTTAAGCAGTTTAATTATAAACAATGTCTTATTATCTATACTGTGATGTGCCTAAAATGTATAGGGTGCAAATAAAAAAAAAATAAACTGGACTATCAAAAGACTAAACCTGTATAAGTTTGCAGCTAATGCTAACGAGACTGGTTAACAAGCAGCATTCAGAGAAGATATTTATGGCTGTTTATTTCACAGATATCTTGATTAGTGCCAACTATAGTGCATTATATAGTAAAATCTTACTTACTCAAAACACAGGCACAGACCTGGATCCTGGACAGCTGGGCCTTCTAACAGCCCCACTTCAGGATCATATCTGACTGTAGCTCAGACTGCTGCCAGCCTCAGCATCCACATGTCAGTCACCACAGCACCTAAAGAATTCCAAAGGAGTAAAAGAAAGAAAGAAAAATTTGATATACAGTTGCAATTAAAATCATTCAACCCCCACTGTAAATTAGGTTTATTGGCAAAATGTACAAACAAGCAGCTGTTTACAATCAACAAATCAAGCAAGAACAATTTAAATAGCTCAACACAACTAATATTATTTATTTATTTTTTATTTATTTTACCATTATTTAACCAGGAAAGATCCCACTGAGATTGCAGATCTCTTTTGCAAGGAAGTCCAGGCCAAGAGGCAACTTCACAACCCACAGCACAGAGCGAAGAGACTATAGTTAAAACAGCTAAGAAAATCATAAAAACAAATGAAATAGAATAGTTTTTTTAATCTAAAAACAAGAAGTCATTGATTGTATTTTTATGTCCTTCAGAAAAAAATTGAAATGATCCAGAGAACCAAGATTTCTAAGTTTTAAAGTGCCTTGTAAATTGTTCCAGTCAGAAGGAGCACGATACTGAAATGCCATTTTCCCACTCTCTGTGCGAACACTGGGGATATTCAGAATATAAAAGTCCTGTGGTCGTAGTCCATAAACTATGTCCTCCAAATTCAACACAAAATGCCATTTTTAATGACTAGTGCAGTTTCAAAATTATTCAACCCTTTCATGACAAGCATCTTTAATACTTAATCGAGCACCTTCTTGTTCTTATGATGTGCTGCAAACGTGATGCATAACCAGACACCAGCTTCTGACACCGTGCTTCATGGGCAAAGGCCTCCAGTTCACCAATATTCTTGGGTTTCTGTGCTGCAACCACCTTTTTCAAATCCCACCAGAGATTTTCAATGGGGTTCAAGTAGGGCCACTGTGGTGGCCAGTCTAATATCTTCCAGGACTTCTTTTGAAACAAAACCTTGGTGGACTTTGATTTATGCTTGGGATCATTGTCTTGTTGGAAGGTCCAATGACGCTCAAGCTTCAGCTTCCTCACAGACAGCATGATATTTTCTCCCAGGATTTCTTGATATTTGATTGAATCCATCTGACCCACCACACGCTGTAGATTTCCAGTGCCAGAGGAAGTAAGCAGCCCAGAGCATCACTGAGCCACCACCATGCTTCACTTTAGGTGTGGTGTTCTTCTCAGCATGCTTCATTTTTTGTCCTCCAGACATACTGCTGATCCACAGGCTCAAAAAGTTGGCTTCAATTTGCTCACAACTATATAAATAAGCCAAAGAGGTTTTAGGATTCTGTTCTGTGGAGCAACGAAACAAAGTTGGAACTTTTCGGGTTCCACGCCCCACAATGGAAATAATGAAGGGTGCATTCTGAACAGCAGGCCCAACTCCAAAGAACTGGCCAGATGACTCTCCTGACAAGAGCAAAGCAACCAGTTTCCACTGTCGACCCAAAGCCAGCCATTACCCAAGCCGCAAACACCACCAGCCAGCAAAACACATGGCTGACATGAAGAGACTGCAACAGAGACGGTGGAACAACTTCACCACCAACAAACCTCAACGGCGATTGCCGGATGGTCAGTTGCCCCTTGTTGAAACAATACATACCATGAGGAACTAAGATCCACCAGGGACAAAGTGGCCTGACGCATGACTAACACCACCCTGCCAGCTGCAGCCAAGCTGAATGGGCCAAGGAGGACGGGGACCCCACTGGAGCACCACAAGTAGTTTGATACTTCCCTTTATAGTCTTGTTTTATTTAATCAAAGTGGTTCTTTGCCAGATGTGCTGAGAGTGTGAGGCATGTGTTAAAGAGAGGGGGCTAATTGTGTCTGTTGTGACGTCTGAGGTCCATTGTTTTGTGTTCAGCTGCGTAAATAAACAGGAACAAGAGTAAAGTTGGACAATGAATTGTGTTTAGTAAGTAATGCTACAATGAGTCCAGTATGCCCTGTCTGTTGTTTGCGCATACAGTATTTCTGCAGTACTTATGAGATTTTTGGGAGAATATTATGGACAGTTTTTATTTTTGACATCTTGAAAAAAAAAATCTGCAGCCGCAGAAAGCAAGCATATTTGTCCACTCCCATGTTAGTAAAAGTATGGAAAAACTTGAAAATGACCAATTTATGGTACATTATATTGAAAAAGAAAGTTGTGATTAAAGTACAATTAATAATAGTTAACTAGCAATTTCAAAAGATCAAATGCAATTAAAATTTGTACTCATCTTTCACCACTAATAGAAACACATGCAGAAAGTCACAACATAATTGAAATGGCTCCTGGGGACATAGCCTTAGTCATTTGCAATTATCCTGCAAATCCATCATCTGTTGAAACACAAAGTTTTCGTTTGGCTGCCACTTCTGTAGATAAAACAAATTGCTAAAATCAAACAGCTTACACAAGTAATGGAGCTTTTTGATCTGTCACTTTATTGTGCCTCTGGAGTCATTTCTGTTGTGTTATGACTTTCTGAAGCATGCTTCTCTGTTTGCAAGTGTTGTGACTTTTTGCAACACTATTTTGATGAAGATGTTTTCTTAATTTGTTTTGTCTATTTACAGTTGTTTCCTCAAGTTGCAGTGCATTGAGCCTTCTTTGTAGTGTGAGTTTTTTTTTGGTACTCATTACAAATTTGCTCCTTAAGCCAGTACTGATACCACTTTAACTCACAACACATCACGTTTCAATTTATTATGCACAACAGAGTTTTAAAACATTTTATTGGTTGTAAAAAACTGAAAATGGTCATTTGTTGAATTTGCAGCATTATGAGGTCATATTTACTGAAATCAAAAGCCATTTCAATCAAAAACAGCTTAACAGGCCAAGTTACATGTTAACATAGGACCCCTTCTTTGATACAACCTTCACAATTCTTGCAGCCATTGAACTTGTGAGTTTCTGGAGAGTTTCTGCTTGAATTTCTTTGCAAGATGTCAGAATAGCCTCCTACACCTACTACTACTACTGTTTTGATGTGAACTACCTCCCACCCTCATAGATCTTTTGCTTGAGGATGCTCCAAAGGTTCTCAATAGGGTTGAGGTCAGGGGAGAATGGGGGCCACACCATGAGAGGCATTCTTTGCAGCATGAGATGGTGCATTGTCATGCATGAAGATAATTTTGCTACAGAACGCACGGTTCTTCTTTTTGTACCATGGAAGAAAGTGGTCAGTCAGAAACTCTATATACTTTGCCGTTATGTTCACGGCTTCAGGGACCCTAAGGGGCCTTCCAGCTCTCTCCCCATGATTCCGGCCTAAAGCATGACTCCGCCACCTCCTTGCTGATGTCACAGCCTTGTTGGGACAAAAAAGAAAAAAAAAAAGAAACTCTATATACTTTGCCGAGGTCATTTTCACACCTTCAGGGACCCTAAAGGGGCCTACCAGCTCTCTCCCCATGATTCCGGTCCAAAACATGACTCCGCCACCTCCTTGTTGGGACATGGTGGCCATCCACCAACCATCCACTACTCCATCCACCTGGACTGTCCAGGGTTGCATGGCACTCATCAGTAAACAAGACTGTTTGAAAATTAGTCCATGTATTTCTGGGCCCACTGCAACCGTTTCTGCTGGTGAGCATTGGTTAGGGGTGGCCAAATAGTAGATTTAGGCAAAACTGCAAGCCTCTGGAGGATCCGACACCTTGGGGCTCGTGGGACTCCAGAGGCACCAGCAGCTTCAAATACCTGTTTGCTGCTTTGTAATGGCATTTTAGCAGCTGCTTTCTTAAGCTGATGAATTTGTCTGGAAGAAACCTTCCTCATTATGCCTTTATCTGCATGAACCCGTCTGTGCTCTGAATCAGCCACAAATTTCTTCACAGTACGATGATCACGCTTAAGTTTTCGTGAAATATCTAATGTTTTCACACCTTGTCCAAGGCATTGCACTATTTGATGCTTTTTGGCAGCAGAGAGATCCTTCTTTCCCATATTGCTTGAAACCTGTGGCATGCTTAATAATGTGGAACATCCTTCTTAAGTGGTTTTCCTTTAATTGGGTTCACCTGGCAAACTAATTATGACAGGTGTCTGAGACTGATATCAGTGATCCAAAGCGCCCGGAGACACAACACCATCCATGAGTTTAATTGAAAAAAAAAATTAATGTTTATGACACTAAAATCCTGTTTGCATAATAATTTGGAACGTGGTGTACATAGAGGCCTACAGGAATCACTTCCTACTTTTTCCACTGCTCTTTGTCTAGTGTCTAGAGCAGTGAAGGAGAAATGTCAGATGTGTGGAAGTGCTTTACAGTAAAAGAAAATGATAAACAAAAAGCAGGATGTAAACACACAGTGTAACATTTTATTAAATAGTGGTGTTGGTGCTCAATATTGGCATACTTAAATTGAAGTACTCACTTGGTTTAAAAAGGACTCTTTCCTCCATCAGAAAATGACAGAAAAATTGTGTTTTTCCACCAGCAGGCATTACAACCTAGTGTGTTGAAAAAAGCGACCTGTAGTGGTTGTGAAAACAATTACATGAAGTGACAGCTGGGGATTAGAGGTGTAATGTCAACCTCACCCTACTTTAACCCGATCTATAACCACACAAAATTGTGCATTTAAAGGGGTCATTGACTGCCCTTTTTTCATATTTTAACAGCTCACAAAGATATTAATAATAATGTTTGTGACCTATTTTGGTCAAATTTTCTTTAATTATTGCAGCATCATTGTGAATCATCTTTTGCAGGATTTCTCAGAATGCCTGGTTTCAGTGCATGTCTCTTTACATCTCTAAGACTGCATTTAACTTTGCCCTCCCTCTTACGTCACTATTGGTAATCATAGCTGCTAGCTTCCTTTGAGCCTGAGCCAAATAATGTACATTTGTCAGAAAGAATGAATGAAGTAAAGCATCACTGGTGGACCGGGTGTGTGGTTTCAGTGGTCGATAGGATATGACCAGTGCCTGGACAAGCACAAAAAACATATGTGAATGAGTGGCTAAACTGCTAGCTTCAGATGACCGTCTTCAGTGCCAACTCATAGGAGGAGACAAGGGAGGCAGAGTTTCCTCAGGAATTTGAGAAGAAAAAAAGAAGAAATGATTCAAACACTGTGATAATAAAAGCATTTTATATTATATGTTTATTTTTGTGTAATGTAGTCAGAATCCTGTCAGAAGTCCATAGGAGGAAAAAAAACGGGCTTGCCACTGTAGGAACATTAATCAGCCAATCAGAAATTAGTTTGTTTTTGTTGCTATGTAAAATGTAAGGAGGCAAGCCTCCTTTCTGAAATTATTTAGCCAATCAGAAATCAGTTTATATATGTTGCGATGGAAAAATTCACTATCTCCTTGCACTGAAGAAAAAAAAATGAAGGTGTGGCTCTAGCCAATCAGTCAGTCTTTTGACAACATCACTCTGCTAACAAGTTTTGGAAACTACAATTTGAACACCAGCTTTAGCTAAAAAACAGTCCAAGGCCTTCTCCTAAACTTGAATTTATAAAGAAGTCAGGATTCAGCATGATGGCACTCAGGATATCTGGATGAGTGGAGATGCTAACCCTCTTAGCAACGTTAGTCTTGGCCTTGCATTTTGCAACCATAACAACTGGATTTGATAATGTGAAGAATTTATCCAGAGCCATGTAAATACACTTTAACTGGTGAGCTAAAATCTGTTTCTCTCCTGTATGCTGTTTTATTTTCAAGTCTTTATATGATTGTGGAGAATATTTTTCATTGGACCTCCATTCATCTTCTTCCACTTAATCCTTTTCGGGTCGCGGGTGGGTGGGGGTGGGGGGGCTGGAGCCTATCCCAGCATCTTTGGACGAGAGGCAGTGCACACCCTGGACAGACCGCCAGTCCATTGCAGGGCCAACACAGAGAGACAGACAAAAATTCACTCTCATAGTCATACCTAAGAACATTTTAGAATCCCCAGTTTGATGCCAACTAACCTAACTTGCATGTTTTTTTGGCATGTGGGAGGAAACTGGAGAAATCCTGAAGTAAACCCACACAGACATGGGGAGAACATGCAAACTCCACACAGATCACTGTTGGTTGGGGGCTGGGGCTGGGCTCGAACCCAGGATCCCCCAGCCAAGGGTAAGTTGCTGTGCTGCCGCAGTGCTAACCACTCCGCCACCGCATTTGACTAAATAATGAACAGCACCGAACAGGACCAAATGGGACACCAAACATCCAAATAATTAACTAGAAAAGCACTCGGAGAGCGCAGACCTCCGCCAAGCGGCACAGTTCCGCCCATACAGTGTTTGTGTGTACGTTTTCAGATTCCTTGACCATGAAAACATATGATAGCAATTGGATTGACAATGATAGGATTAGCGGTTCAGTAGTTATTCACGAAAATGGCATTTTCCGTAATGGCGGCGACAGTTCCCCCCATACAGTGTTTGTGTGTACGTTTTGAGATTCCTTGACCATGAAAACATATGACTAGCAATAGCACGGTGATTCTCCGCATCGTCTGTGTTATCTCCTTGCCTTTTTTTCTTTGTCATGCACTCTGCACTCTGTTGCCTTCTGTGTTTCACACTTTTAGACTTTGAACGAGGCATGACTGGCAATATCGAGCAGATCTTTTAAAAAAACAAAAAACAAAACAATCTCCTGGCGGAGGTAATGGACAGGCAGGTGGACTGCCGCAGGCATGGGCAGCCCCTCACAGCACCAGTAAATATACAGGGAACAGACATCGAGATGGTGACATCCTATAAGTACCTGGGTATTCATCTGAACAATAAACTAGACTGGTCACACAATACTGACGCACTCTACAAGAAGGGACAGCGCAGGCTGTTCCTGCTGAGGAGACTCAGGTCTTTTGGTGTACAAGGGGCGCTGCTGAAGTCATTCTATGACACGGTGGTGGCATCAGCCATCACTTTTGGAGTGGTCTGCTGGGGCAGTGGCATTACTGCAGCCGATAGGAAGAGACTGAACAAACTGATTAAGAAAGCTAGCTCTGTCCTGGGGCAGCGCCTTGATCCGATGGAGGAGATAGGAGAGAGAAGGACGGTGGCTAAACTGTCATCTCTGCTGGAGTCCGAGTTCCACCCTATGCAGGACATACTGGATGCACTGAGGAGCTCATTTAGCAGCAGACTACATCATCCCAGGTGCACAACCGAGAGGTTTCGTAGGTCCTTCCTACCAACGGCTGTCAGACTGTACAACCTAAGCAGGGCTGCTCACAGAGATAGCAAAAAGACGTAACAAACTAATAGTTTTTTGAATGCAAAAGATGCAATAGACTTACACAATGGTCCTCTCCGGCATACAACTAGGAACATACCGGTCGCTATGGAGGGTGAGAATATGTATGGGCACATAATCATACCATGTAGGATAACTAAGTAGACGGTTATGCTGTTTCATCCCACCTAGCAACAATGCTCTGCACTGTGTGTGTTTGTATATTTACATATTTATTCCATCTAGCTACAATGCTCCGCACTGGGTGTGTTTATATTTATATATCTATATATTTATTCCATCTAGCTACAATGCTCCGCACTGGGTGTGTTTATATTTATATATCTACATATTATTCCATCTAGCTACATTGCTCCGCACTGTGTGTGTTTATATACTTGCATATTTATTCCACCTAGCTGCAATGCTCCGTACTGTGGGTGTTTATATATTTACATATTTATTCCATCTAGCTACAATGCTCTGCACTGTGTGTTCATATATTCATATATTTATTCCATCCAGCTACAATGCTCTGCACTGTGTGTGTGTGTGTGTGTATATATATATTTTATAGTAATATGTACATATGTATATTAGCTGCTCTTGCTTGCTTGTTTTTTTTTTTTTTTTTTTGTTTTTTTTTTCTTGCCTTCTGATTGTTGCTCTGAGTGTTGCTATCCCTGTGCTGTTGCAATCCTGGAATTTCCCCGTTGTGGGACTAATAAAGGCTTATCTTATCTTAATAAGAAAAAAAAATAAATTAAAAAAAATAAAAGTAAGCTCGATGAGCTTCAATAGCGGCCGAGTCGCTGCATTTCTTCTGTCGCTGCAGCACGGTGATTCTCCGCATCCTGTGTGTTGAAAATGGCCCTATGTCACAATGTTAAAGAATCCTATAAAAAATTCCTGTATCCAGACGGTGATCCGGATCATCCCCAAAATTTAATCAGTTCTTCCTTGTACCATTTGCAACAACGCCTGAAAGTTTCATCGAAATCCGTCCAAAACTTGAGTTATCTTGCTAACCAATAGACAGACAGACAAACAGACAAACCCCGGCAAAAACATAACCTCCTGGCCTGCGGCCTGGCGGAGGTAATGAAATCATTTTTATGGGACACCAAAAGCCCACCAAGCCCCCCCCCAAAAAAAAAAAAAATCAATTAAAGCTTTTTTATGTCAATATTTAATGACAAATGGCCATTCTTGTAGTAACTAAGTGGTTTAGATCTTATTTATCTGATAGGTTCCAGTTTGTTCATGTCAATAATGAGTTTTCTTTCAACTCAAAGCTCAGTCATGGAGTTCCACAGGGATCTGTGCTAGGCCCTACTCTTTTTAGTTTATACTGTATATGCTTCCATTAGGCAACATTATTAGAAAGCACTATACATTTTCATTGTTTTGCAGATGACACACAATTATACCTGTCAATGAAGCCAGATGACAGTAATCAATTAGCCAAGTTAGAAGCCTGTCTTAAGGAAATCAAAGCTTGGATGACTTGTAATTTCCTGCTATTAAATTCAGATAAGAAGTCATTCTTGTTGGTCCAAAAAAACCTTAGAAATACCTTTCCAAATAAAACTTTTAGTTTGGATGCGGTTACTCTTTCTCTTAATAGCTCTGTGAGGAACCTTGGAGTTATTTTTAATCAAGATCTTTCTTTCAATTCACATATTAAATTCGTTTCTAAGACTGCCTTCTATCATTTGCGTAATATTGCCAAGATTAGGAGCATCTTGTCTCAGAGTGATGCTGAGAAACTGATCCACGCTTTTGTTAGCTCTAGATTAGATTATTGTAATTCTTTATTATCAGGTTGTCCTAAAACATCTTTAAAAAAGTCTTCAGTTGATCCAAAATGCTGCAGCAACAGTTTTAACAGGTACTAGAAAGAGAGATCTTATCTCTCCGGTTCTGGCCTCCCTTCATTGGTTTCCCATAGAGCGCAGAATTAAGTTTAAAATCCTTCTTCTTACTTTCAAAGCTCTAAACAATCAGGTCCCTTTTTATTTAAAAGATCTGATACTACCCTATTATCCTAACAGAGCACTATGCTCCCAAAATGCTGGATTACTTGTAATACCTAGAATCTCCAAAAGTACAATGGGAGGCAGAACCTTCAGGTATCAAGCTCCTCTCCTGTGGAACCAGCTGCCAATCTGGATTCAGGAGTCACACTCGATCTCTGTTTTTAAGAATAGGGTTAAAACCTTCCTTTTTGATATAGCCTATAATTAGGGAGGGATCATGTGTCTCTGAACCCTCCCTTAGTTATGCTGATAATAGGTTTAGACAGCCGGGGGACCTCCAATAATGCACTGGGCTTCACTCCTTTCTTCACTCTCAATGAATTTTTTTTTTGCTGGTCATTAACATCTGTTTGTTCTCTCTCATAGATCGAGTCCCCATCGTGCTGTTTGCTCTCTACATGTCTGTTCTTTTTATCTTCTCTGTCCCCTCACCCCCCAGCCAGTCACAGCAGATGACTGCCCCTCCCTTAGCCTGGTTCTGCTGGAGGTTTCTTTCTGTTAAAAGGGAGTTTTTCCTCTCCACCGTCACCAAGCACTTGCTCACAGGGGATCACCTGATTGCTGGGATTTTTCTGCAACTGTGGGGGTTTCCCCTACAGTTGAAAGTGCTATGAGATGACTGTTGTGAAATGGCGCTATATAAATAAAGTTGAATTGAACTAATGAGACAACTCCTAAATAATAAGTGACATCAAGTTAACAAATGGGACACTTTTACAAATACTTGTAACCCATTGTAAAGCATTCCTTTCAGATTGATTTAATTATTTTAGTGCTTTTGTGTCCCATTTGGTCCTGTTCATTGTTGGTAATGGGATTAGGATGTGTTGTCGACTTTTCTTGGTCAGATTTTATCATGCTGAGTGAGGCTGGTGTAGTGTTGTCTTGAATAGAATGTTGGCCAGCATAGTGATGTTTTCTTGGGGCTTTGCAAGAGCTGCATTTAACATCTGTGGAGCTAAAGACTTGGGGTCCTCGCAAATATAGGTGTGTGTCTGTTCATGAGTAATTTGCCTCCTCAGCGGGATCATGGCCGCTACTGGCCGTCTTGGATCCGGTTCTAAAAATAAAACTTTAACTACGCTAAAGTAATGTCTGAGAATGAAATATATGGTCAACTGTTGCCAGATGAACAAGGATTCCAGTGGGGGTGAACAGAATTTATAGAAAATAGTGATCAAAACCTGCTGGATCAATAGTGAAGCTAATGCCAGGCGGCCTGTCTGTCACTTCCTCCCTGCCAAGGGGAGCTGAATCCGGTTACAGTGATCGACTCCAACCACCTAGCACGCTAATGTTAATGGTTCAACATGGCATAGTGGCAAAAATCAGAGCTATATTACCGATTGTGGTTTAGTGATCCCTGTGGAAACAGAAATGCCTATGCCTATTAGGGTGACTGAAATCTAAAGAAAATAATCTAAACCGTCCTTGGTGCGAGCTTCCTAGTACCAATGTTAGCTCTGTCTCTCCATCCATCCACATGACAGACAGCTAGACTGGCCAATAATAGAGCACCGGGTGAGTATCAAGAATGGCGCTGGGCTGGGCTTACCATTTACGACATCCCGAAGCAAACCCAGAAGAATAGCTTCTTGGAGAGGTAAGTGATATAAAGGCTGTGTTTTTTCAGGAGAAGTGAGTGTTTTGATATGTTTTCGATAATCATGAGACCAATCATAATTTCAAAAGGTTAAAACCTACAAAAACAAATTTTCAGTCAGCGACCCCTTTAATGCACAAAGTCAGTGAAACATGAAGTTGATGTGACCTGAGAACCCAGTCAGAACAGCAGTAAAAAAAAAAAAAAAAAAGAACAATTGGATTTGAACACACCTCCTCATGGATCGTCACCTTATCGTGGTGGGGGGGTTTGCGTGCCCCAGTGATCCTAGGAGCTATGTTGTCCGGGGGCAATTTGCCTCTGATAGGGTCTCCCAAGACAAACTGGTCCTGGGTGAAGGGCCAGACTAAGAACGATCCAACAGACTCTCATGATAAATTGTATATCAAGGATTCAGTGTACCCCGCCCGGTATGGGGTTACCGGGGCCCCACCCTGGAGCCAGGCCTGGGGGAGGGGCTCGAAGGCTAGCGTCTGGTGGCCGGGTTTCCACCCATGGGACCCGGCCGGGCTCAGCCCGAAGGAGTTACATGGGTCCGCCCTCCAGTGGATCCACCACCTGCAGGAGGGATCATGGGGGTCCGGTGCTATGTGGATTAGGTGGCGGTCAAAGGCGGAGACCTTGGCGGACTGATCCCAAGCTTTCTAAACTGGCTTTTGGTACGTGGAATGTCACCTCTCTGGTGGGGAAGGAGCCTGAGCTGGTGTACGAGGTTGAGCGATACCGGCTAGATATAGTCGGCCTCACCTCAACACACAGCTCCGGTTCCGGAACCAGTCTCCTGGAGAGGGGCTGGAGCTTGGCCTTTTCTGGAGTTGCCCCGGGTGAGAGGCGACGAGCAGGGGTGGGTATTCTTGTATCGCCCCACCTTGCTGCCTCTATATTGGAGTTTTCCCCGGTGGACGAAAGGGTTGCTTCCCTGCGCCTTCGGGTTGGGAAACGGGTCCTGACCATCATTTGTGCCTATGCACCAAATGATGTTTCAGAGTACCCACCCTTTTTGGAGTCTGTGACTGGGGTGCTGGAGGGTACTCCTCCTGGAGACTCCATTGTCCTACTGGGGGACTTCAATGCGCACGTGGGCAACGACAGTGAAACCTGGAGGGGGGTGATTGGGAGGAATGGCCTGCCCGATCTGAACCCGAGTGGTGTTCAGTTATTGGACTTCTGTGCTAACCACAGTCTGTCCATAACGAACACCATGTTCAAGCATAAGGGTGTACATATGTGCACCTGGCACCAGGACACCCTAGGTCGCAGGTCGATGATCGATTTTGTTATCGTATCATCAGACCTGCGACCATATGTCTTGGACACTCGAGTAAAGAGAGGTGCAGAGCTGTCAACTGATCACCACCTGGTGGTGAGTTGGATCCGATGGCAGGGGAGGAAGCCATTCAGACCTGGTAGACCCAAACGTATAGTGAGGGTGTGCTGGGAGCGTCTGGCTGAGGCCCCTGTCCGGGAGATCTTCAACTCCCACCTCCGGAAGAACTTCATCCACATTCCGAGGGAGTCTGGAGACATGGAGTCTGAATGGGCCATGTTCTCCACCTCTGTTGTTGAAGCGGCGGCCCAGAGCTGCGGCCGCAAGGTCGTCGGTGCATCTCGTGGTGGCAACCTCCGAACCAAGTGGTGGACACCAGTGGTGAGGGGGGCCATTAAGCTGAAGAAGGAGTCCTATCAAGCTTGGTTGGCTTGTGGGACTCCCGAAGCAGCTGAGGTGTACCGGCAGGCCAAGCGGAGTGCAGCTCGGGTGGTTGCTGAAGCAAAAACGCGGGTATGGGAGGAGTTCGGTGAGGCCATGGAACAAGACTTTCGGTCGGCTTCAAAGAGATTCTGGCAAACTGTTCGGCGGCTCAGGAGGGGAAAGCAGCTCCCCGTCCACACTGTGTATGGTGCGGATGGGACACTGTTGACTTCAACTGGGGATATCGTCGGGCGGTGGAAGGAATACTTCGAGGATCTCCTCAATCCCACTGATACGCCTTCCACAGAGGAAGCAGGGTTTGGGGACGAGGGGGATGACTCGCCTATCACAGGGGCTGAGGTCGCCAAGGTGGTTAAAAATCTCCTTGGTGGCCGGGCCCCGAGGGTGGACGAGATTCGCCCTGAGTACCTCAAGGCCCTGGATGTTGTTGGGTTGTCATGGTTGACACGCCTCTGCAACATTGCGTGGAGGTCGGGGGCAGTGCCTTTGGCATGGCAAACCGGGGTGGTGGTTCCTCTCTTCAAAAAAGGGGACCGGAGGGTGTGATCCAACTTTAGAGGGATCATACTCCTCAGCCTCCCTGGGAAGGTCTATGCCAAGGTACTGGAGAGGAGAGTCCGGCCGTTGGTCGAACCTCGGATTCAGGAGGAGCAATGTGGTTTTCGTCCTGGCCGTGGCATATCGGACCAGCTCTTTACCCTCTCGAGAATTCTTGAGGGTTCGTGGGAGTTTGCCCAACCAGTTTACATGTGTTTTGTGGACTTGGAGAAGGCATTTGACCGCGTCCCTCGTGGATTTTTGTGGGGGGGTGCTTCGGGAGTATGGGGTATCGGGCTTGTTGTTACGAGCTATTCGGTCTCTGTACGACTGTTGTGAGAGTTTGGTTCGTATTGCCAACACTCGGTCGGAGTCATTCCCAGTGAGAGTTGGACTCCGCCAGGGCTGCCCTTTGTCACCGATCCTGTTCATAATTTTTATGGACAGGATTTCTAGGCGCAGCCAGGGAATGGAGGGTATCATGCTTGGTGACCACAGGATCTCATCTCTGTTGTTTGCAGATGATGTTGTCCTGTTGGCTTCATCCAGCAATGACCTACAGCTCTTGCTGGGACGGTTTGCCGCTGAGTGTGAAGCGGCTGGGATGAGAATCAGCACCTCCAAGTCCGAGTCCATGGTCCTCAGCCGGAAAAAGGTGGATTGTCCTCTCCGGGTTGGGGACAGGCTCCTGCCCCAAGTGGAGGAGTTTAAGTATCTTGGGGTCTTGTTCACGAGTGAGGGGAAAATGGAGCGAGAGATCGACAGACGGATTGGAGCAGCATCTGCAGTGATGCGGACGTTGTACCGGTCTGTTGTGGTGAAGAGGGAGCTTAGTTCTAAGACAAAGCTGTCGATTTACCAGTCAATCTACGTTCCTACTCTCACCTATGGTCACGAGCTTTGGGTAATGACCGAAAGAACGAGATCGCGGATACAAGCGGCTGAAATGAGCTTTCTCCGTAGGATTGCTGGACTCACCCTCAGAGATAGGGTGAGGAGCTCAGTCATCCGGGAGAGGCTCAGAGTAGAACCGCTGTTCCTCCGCATTGAAAGGAGTCAGTTGAGGTGGTATGGGCATCTGATTAGGATGCCTCCTGGACGCCTCCCACTTGAGGTGTTTCAGGTATGTCCCACTGGGAGGAGACCCCGGGGCAGACCCAGGACTCGGTGGAGAGACTATGTCTCCCAGCTGGTCTGGGAACGCCTTGGTATCCCCTCTGAAGAGCTGGAGCAGGTGGCTGGGGAGAGGGAAGTCTGGGCTTCTCTGCTTGAACTGCTGCCTCCGCGACCCGGACCTCCGGAAAAGCGGTAGAAGATGGATGGATGGATTTGAACATGGCTTTCTCACAGAGAAATACAGTGTGTTTAATACCATTCAGTTAATAGCAGACTTACTACAGTTTTGGCATTTCTACACTGATGGAAAAACAGAGAATTTCAACATTTTGTCAGAATCAGAAGCAAGTTAACAGTGTTTCTAATTCTGTTTAAGTTAGTCTTTTTTATTACCTTTCTCCTCCTCTACTTCATTTTTGTATTTACCCTTAAGAACTCTCCATCTTACTCTGGCTCCTACTTTCTCCCTTCTCAACCACACGGCCAGTCATTGTTGGTGGTGCACTGTACTGTGATGCATGGACTTCAGCGGATCGTTTGTATGGTGTCGCAGAGCAATTGATTCTGGTGGTGAAAAGTGAGGGAAGTCAGGCAGAGGGGCGGTGTCCAGGTCCCCCATGGCCTGCTGGGAGAAGGAGTCGAAGCCAGGCACTGAGCTGGAGGGCGGTACTGAGGGTCACAACACATTGTTCTCCACTCTCAACCCGTCTGGAAACTGTCACACACTTGTAATAGATGGTGAAAGAAAGACTGTGAGGAAAAGAAAGGGGGAGGAAGTGAAAAAAAGAGCAGTTTGAGGTACTTTTTTTCTGAGATTGTGACAAATTGATTCTTCAATCAAAGCCTTAAGACATCAGCAACAAACCAGACAGCTGTGCATCTATTTACAAAAGAATTTCAGAGAAGCAAGTGTAAACCAGAAATATTTTTATTTTTGCACTTTGGAGATTACAGTAGGGCAGCGCGGTGGGGGAGTGGTTAGGACTGCGGCAGCACATCAACTCACCCTTGGCCGGGGGATCCTGGGTTTGATCCCAGCCCCCAACCAACAGTGATCTGTGTGGAGTTTGCATGTTCTCCCCGTGTCTGTGTAGGTTTACTCCGGGATTTCTCCAGTTTCCTCCCACATGCCAAAAACATGCAAGTTAGGTTAACTGGCATCAAACTAGGGATTCTAAATTGTCCTTGGGTATGAATGTGAGAGTGAATGGTTGTCTGTCTCTCTGTGTTGGCCCTGCGATGGACTGGCGATCTGTCCAGGGTGTACCCTGCCTCTCGCCCAAAGATGCTGGGATAGGCTCCAGCCCCCCCCGCAACCCGAAAAGGATTAAGCGGAAGAAGATGGATGGAGATTACAGTAGTTTTTAAGCAATCATTTAGTCTACAAGAAAAATAATTTATTCATCAAGTTGTTTATTTACTCATTTATTTTTATTTCTAAGACATGAAATGTGATTGCGATACACCATATATTCTTATAAAAAAAGTATTTTATGTTTTAAAAGTAAAAAGATTAAATGTGAATTGGTACTTTTGATGAATTTTAAGACAGATTTCAACCTGCCTGCACTGAAGAAAACAATACCTACTGTACTACAGCATTTAATATTTCCAAGACAGTTTAGGAAAAGGTTAGGTTAAGCTTTAAGTAAAGGATTTAGAGAAAGGTAAATAGTGCTTACTAAAAGGTCTCTGATGTGACATGTGCTCCAACCACACGGAAATCCACACAAGTGTATGTCTTCCCTGTAACATAAAGGGGACACACACACGTACACGCAAAACACTGGGCTCTTAAACTGCAAAAATCATAATCACGTTCATTAGTGCACATTCACTTTCCATTTATGCATAACTGATGTACACTGATTATATCACGAGTCAGAGTACACAGCCTCATCATGATTTAAACCCCTGAGTCTTTAATAAACTGACCATAAATGCTTATAATTGTAACTGTTAATTGTTGTTATTGTGTATTTGTACAAAATGTATTGTCATTTTCCTCTGCTTTGTATGACCTGCTCATTTGTCTTGTCACCGTCTGTTATGTTTAAGTGATTATTAGAACGCCGGCACATTTGCAGTAGTACTGATCAATGCATTGTCCTGATCTCACTATTGTTCTTGTGTCTGGATCTCCAGAGGAAGTTTAATATTGATTTGACCCAAGTCCTCTGCAATACTGTCCACATATTTTGGGTACAGACAAGTGAAGGTAGTTTACTACAGCTTATCATGACTCACTAGGAGTTAGTATGTTAAGCAGTGGTGGGTAATAACAAATTACATTTACTCAGGAGCTATCATGTATGCTCCTTTAGAGTAGAAGGACAGACCCAGACGCCGGATTGTGTCTGTGCAATTTATTAAAGAAAAGAACAAACACAAGGTGCTCCAACAACCAAACTGGTGAGCACAGAAAAATAAGGAATTTACATAGAGCGCTCCAACAAACTGACTGTCGAGCGAGACAAGAATTACTTACAGAATGATGCACCAGAGTGGCTGGAGCTCTGGTGGAGATGTGGGTTGACAATATAAAACAGCCACACTGCAACAGTGAAACGGCAGTGCTTAAATACACACAGAAAGATGAGCTGCAGGTGTGAATCATTGAGCGAGCAGGAGCCTAATTAACCAGCTGCCCACAGCTGAGCTGAGAGGGTAGGCTGTGGGCAGTGGAAGGAAAGCACAAGTGAAACCAATTCCAAAGTTTATACAGAAAACTAACAAAATTAAACTAACCAAACATACAATACTTAAAATAGCGTGAGGGTCTGAGCTCAGTGAAAACTTGAGCTCAGACACATGACAAGAACATGTATTCAGGTAACTTCACAAAATGGTACTTTGAGTAGTTTTATTGTCGGATATTTTTGACTCTTATTTGAGTGAATTTATAAAGAAAATCCTTAGCTTTTACTTGGATACTCTGATAATTTAAAACAACACTGAAATGTGGCTTTGTATGGCAGAATCAAACCTTTATAGTTAACATGGCTATTCATAAAAATGCTGCACAGAGAAAACAGGTTAGAAATGAGCTTGAAATGTACAAGTGGAGAGATTATATTTTATTTTACTCAGACTAACACATTTAAGAAAAATCCTCACAAAAAGGGGAAGGGAAAGTTGTATAATTGCAAGAACAAATTTGCCATTTTACAAATAAAAAGTTGCAAATGTATCAGATTTTTTTTCTTTTAGCTTCTCCCTTTTGGGGTCACCACAGCGTGTCATCACCTGATATCGTGATGATCCACATGTCGATTTGGCAAGGATTTTTACACCGGATGCCCTCCCTGACACATCCCTCTCTATTTATCCGGGCTTGGGACCGGCACACGGAGTACACAGGTTTGTGTTCCCCCTGTGCTGGGTAACCAACTTTCCTTCCCCAATTCTATTATGCTGAGCACCACGCTAGAAGGCAGGAAGTACCATTTTTATATGGTCTTTGATGTGACACAGCCAGGACTTGAACCCACAACCTCCCGGTTGTTGGGGTGGATGCTCTACCATAAGGTCACCACTCTGGTTGTGCAAATGATAAAGCTGATAATTAATGAGAAAAAAGTGGCAAATATGAGTAACAAGTTGCAAGTTTACCTGAAAAAAAAGAAAGAAAATTTATAGGGGAAAAAATGGTAAATGGATTTGAAAAATAAAAAAAAAATTCCTGTGAAAACTTGCAAATTTATGAGAAAAAACTCCCATATTTACAAGAAAATGTCAAGAGTCACAAACTGGTGAGAACAAAGTCATTATGCAATACTTATAAGGAACATTTTTACTGATTATATTCTTACCAGTATCAAGTTATTTTTTGGAGACTACTTGTACTTACAAGGGATGGTCATTAAAGATTTCCCCTTACTCATTTTTCATGGACTGAGAGGAACCAAACTTGGCACAGTTATTAGTTTTTCTCTACACTGGTACCACCGAGGGTCACACACTTCTGCCATTGCTTTATGCAGGTGTGGAAAAAAGTGTTTCATCATTTTGGAAGTGCTTGCCCTTCAAAAATGACTTCATGGTTGGCAAGAGGTGGATGTCAGTGGGAGGTTAGGAGAGTAAAGGGGGTGAGGAAGACTTCATAGCCACAGGACTGTGCTTCCGTCTGAGCAACATGCGACTTGTGAATCAAGGTGTTGTCTTGCACGAGGTGGACGTCTTTGGTCAGCATGTCACACCTCTCAGTTTTGATGGCCTTCTGCAATTTCTGCAGAATGAAGCATGGTAAGTCCTGGTAATTGTGGTACCCTTTGCCAGGAAATCCATCATCAATACTCCATGCTGGTCCCAAAAGACCGTGAGCATGACTTTGCCCGCCAAGAGTTCTAAACATGCCTTCTTCAGAGGTGGTGAGTCATTATGCTTCCATTGCTTTGACTGGGCTTTCTTCTCTGGATCGTAGTGATGGATTCATGTTTCGTCCTGTGTGATTAGTCTGTCGAAGAAATCCTCCTGGTTTTCTTAGCACATGGCCAAAAGAGCCTGGGAGCATGTGACTTGTTCTTGCTTCTGGAAAGGTGTAAGCAACCAGGGAATCCATCGCGTAGACAACTTCTGCATGTGCAAATAAATAGTCATGGATGATTTTTTCCACAGACCCCACACTGATCTTGACATCCTAGGTTAGTTTGCGATGATTGTGCAGCGATCCTCCAAAATGGTGGCCAATGGTGGCCATTTGCTGGATGACATCTTCATTAATGGTGCACTTTGGTCACCCGGGAATGGGTGCCGTTTTCACTGTTGTCCGACCACACTTGATCTGTCGATGTCAGCGCTTGACTATGATGGGGCATCCTCGTCATAAGTGTCTTTCATCTCATCGAGTGTCTCCCGTGGTGTGCGGCCTCTTGAGTACAGGAACCTAATGACCGCTCTGCATTCAACTGGTTCCATTATCACACCTTACGTCCCCTTAGCGCCTGTAAAAAAGAAACTCTTAGGAGTTCAGAGCTGCAAAATACCACCTGACCTATAAAGATGTGTACTATTATACATGTGCACTTTCAGCCTCCTACAGTCACCAAAAGTGGGTCAGGGGAAATCTATAATGAGCAGTCCTTGTATATGCAAACTAATATTATTTTTACTATACAATTTCTGGATGCTCTACTACCTGCGATGCTAAGTCTGTCACAACAACCACAGTCCAGACAATTTCCTGTCAATTAAACCGTAGACATGACAAAAAATATCTCATCTGAAGCCCCAGAATAAAAACCTAGTACAGGACACTGGGATGACAGAGCATGCCTTGGTATGTGCGATTGCATGTAGGGTGACCTTGGCTCTTTGGACCTGGTATGAATGGCACATTTCAGAACGTCTGCAGCACTTCTACATTAACGAGGAAAAGGTGTGCAAAACATGGAAATGATGACAGATCAGAGAGGCTGCTCACTGCCTGCTCTCTCCTCTGAGCCACTGAACAATAGTAAAATCCCTACAGCACGGCAGTATAATAGAATGACACTACATGTCGGAGAGTGTGACATGTTTCACAGACATACTATATCACATGGGTCAGCGTGCACACATTAAGCCCAGCTTATTTCCTTTTCTCTCACACAGCATTTCTTTTGCCTGGCAGTGTTTCTGAGGCCTATTTGAAAGGAGGCATACAGCACAAAAGGCAACGAGGCTTAATTAAGACACTTTAGCAAGTGATCACAGTGGGCAGATGGCTTTCTGTTGTGGATCCAAGCTCAACCACGGGACGCTAGGAAGTTGAAAAGAACTGCCAAAGGGGGCACTGCAAGTGGGCTTCCCTTCTCATCAGCCAGACGGGTGGAGGGTCAGGGGATGGATGGATAAAGATGTGAGGGTGAGAGGGGTGAGCTATGAAAGGGAAACCTTCCTGCTTTCTTTTACTAACAGAAAATGCATCCTTTAAGAAAAAGATTGATGACTGTTATTTAAAAGGCTATAAACTGAGTGGTGACCACAGACCTCATGATGCTGTGGGGTTTATAATTTAGAGCAGGCATCCTCACAGACAGTGTTGCCACTCACAACGGCTGTCGTCACGAAACTCTCCCTCTCTCAGCCCTGTAAGACGGCATGGTGTGTCTCATTTCTCGCTCGGTGTGTTTGTCAATCCTCAGCTGGCCCGGCTCCAGCAGCAGACAGATCAGAGGATTATGTAAGCTGGAGGGGCCTTGAGCTAAGTGTGCTGAGTTACTCAGAGGTGTGATTTGACAATCTACGTGCCAAACCATCGCCCAGCCCTCAATACATGCAATAGATGTTAGTGATCACATAACCAGAGGGGTAGAGCAAGCAGAAAGAAAGCAAACCAATATTTTTGCTCTGTTTACACTCTATGCTCTTCTTCTCAAGTGTTGCTTGGTTTACGTGAGCTGAAGGGAGGTGGGCAGAATGAAAAACAGACAGAAGCAGGTAAAAAAAAACAATCTAACTTCAGGAAATTGACCTTGGAAGGGTAAACACCTTTTTGTTTGTTTTTTTGTGGTATTTTGGTAAAGATAAAATACTGTATATTAATACTGGCTCTTTGAATATTAATTTATCATTGGAAACATGAATCCACTTCAAAATCTTATAGGTTCTTTCTTGGTCCAAGCTCCATGATTCTACTAAAATTCATTGATACCAGTTCAGTAGCATTTGCATAATTCTGCTAAGAGACAGACAGACAAACGGCACTGAAAATGCAACTTTCTTGGTGAAAGTAAAGCTGACAGTTTGAGAATGTCTCACAAAAATGTGTACATTTCCCTTTTACCCACCAATAAGAACATGTATGCAGAAAAATGTCTTTTTTCTGAGTATAACATACAGTATATCTTGTAAGGGTGGGTAAAGTGGATACCCTGGCAGAGAGAAGGAAAGAAGTAAAAACAGCACCAACTAGTGGTTGGGAAAAGAACTACATCCAGAAAAAGCATACAGATGAGGGAAGTGAGATGAAAGGAGTTAAAAAAAAAACGCTTGAAAATAAGCCACTCTCCCAAGAATTAACCATTAAAGCAATGAAAGCCCCTCACCCTGGATGCAGACAGGACAGCATCCCATAATCCTCAAATCTCTGAATCGAGTAGCAGTGATATTAACAGTTGAGTAATGATGGAAATAATTTTAAAGAGTTATTCTAAAAAAAAATCTGCTTCTTCTTCTTAGACAGGCATTGTCAGTACCTGATATTTTCATGTGACAAGATACTACAATATTTGTGTCACAGATATCACCAATAATCTGCAGTTATGAGTACAACACTGTATCAATAAATTCCTCTTAACAACAGTTCCTGTCAGAAACAACATGAACATAAAATAGCTTTGCCAGTGAATATTTGGCAAAAAACCCTAAAACAAAACCAAAAAACCCCCCAACCTCCAAGCATGTCTTCAATCCGTTAGTTCATTGTAAATAAAAGCTCAGTGGAACTGGATTCTTTCGTGAATGACTGCGCACTACTAAAGGTGACCAAGGTACAGGTACACACCGCGTGTAATGGCATACACATGATGAAATCAAAGTACAGAAATGGACCTAAGCAGGTACAAATGCTTGTCACTCCATCAGTACCCTAAAAAGGTATGAGAACTGTACTTTGAAAGAACATATCTGGAGCCCCAGTGGCAACTATGGACCTTTGTTTGGATTTAAAGGTACATTTTTATCACCCATGACACCTGCTTAGAATAAGAAGTGTATAAAATTTGAGATGTAAATAAATTTAACTTCCACTATCATGCTGAAAAATGGCTGGACACCACTACAAACTTACAGTACATTTTGAGCAACTTTAAAAGCTGACTTGTTATACTGGGCCTTGGTGCAGCTCTAAAACTAACTGCTTTAACTTTCTTTCCAAACTTATATCCCAGCACATGTATAAGTTCTTGCATTCCACACTGTAGGAGACTGTATCTGATGAGCATGGATTCAATGTATTGAGACTGTGCAAAGTAGACTTCAGCTGAATCATGGGGAATTACAAGCTTGCATCCTGTGGTATTTTATTATACAACAGTGTACATTCATACTAACTATAGCAGCAAATTTCTTACAAGTGAGTTACTGCTGCCATAACTTGATCAGTTTTAATTTGAAGTTGAAACCAAGCACATATTTCCTATTTCTGTTTTTAAATAGAATTATTATTTGTATTCTCGTTTTGCAAATCACTGATTGATCAGTGTTGCTGCATTCAGATGAATAAAACAGCTGATTTTAAAGGTCTCTCACTTTAACCTCTTGCACTCCGGTGTACCGCGGGCGGGCACATCTCTGCGTCCTAGAGCGCACGAGGGTGCACGAGTGCGCACGAGGGCGCTGCGTCCTAGGAGGCACTGAAAAAAAAAGCTGCATTTCCGTTCTTCCACTACAGACCCAGCCACGAACAGAAAGCCAAAGGAGTGCTTTGATTGGTTTAGATGTGACTGACCTCTCATTCGACTAATAAGAGCCTTGAATTGGGTTTCTGAAACCTTGAAGAACCAATGACTGAAAACCTAGCAAGAAGGACCCGCCTACCAACGGCTGCGAATGCAGCCAGCCAATTGAAGCACAGAAGTTCGAAAGCTGTTTTGTGTAAGGCTGGGTGAAGAGAGACTGACTACTGCAGCAGATGAAAAAAGGACCCACAGGAAGAACCGCCACAGACCCAGCAGCACAGAGACCACCCACAAGTGCAACCTGTGTGAGAGGGACTGCCATTTGCGCATCGGCCTGTTCAGCCACAGGCGGTGCTGTTCCAGCAGAGTAGACGTTTAGGATTCTCTTCTATGGTCATCATAGACCGTCCATATGCTGTTGTGAACAGGTAAGTGTTATAAGCTAAATTATTCTTTATCCCTGAAAATTGTAATCAAAAATGACTTTTGACCGATCGGTAAATTACAACTGTGCGGCGCACAAAGTCCGAAGTCCGTGCGCCGCGGTCCCCCCCCCCGCTACTCTTTTGTGGTGGGGGGGGGGGCACGGGGACCGCGGGGACTGTGCGCCACGGTACACGGTTCATGCGCCGCGTCTGGACCGTGACCGGACGCGACTGCGGGGACTGTGTGCCGCGGTCGCCACATCGCCACATGACTGATCCGTCATGTAGCGATGGCCGATGTCCGTCCTCTGTAGCGGGGGGGTGGGGGGGAGTTGTTATCTTCTACATTACAAATATTTTAGAATAATTTTTAGTGCACTGTAGGTTATTTTTTCTTGTAAAAAAAAGCCACACATTTTTTACGTGGCATGCTTCTTTGTGTGTGGGGGCTTGTTTGTTCATTCATTCATGAATGAATGAATAAACAACCCCCCCCCCCCACACACACACACACAGCCCTGAGTGTCACCTTTCATTAGAGCCCAAGATGAAGCTTCTATATTGAATCATTCAAAGGTTACAGACGTTTTTCCAAACTGTGCCATTTGGCACAATTTGGCACAGTTCAAAAACGCCTGGGAACTACCTGAGAACAAAGCTGTGTAATATATTCATTTTTTGTGGTATTATTACAAAATTTTGACCTCAGCTGGATAACACTTGGTTCTATATTTCTGTTGCATTTTCCAGCCCGGATCTGAAGCTGTGTGTTATTTGCAAGCATTTGTATCCAAAAAAACACCCAGGCGAAATTTATTTTCTTCAAGTTCACTATGTTTAGATGACTGCTATTCAGTGGCAGGAGCACTTAGAGAGATTATGACTGTTTTGCCAAAAAATTCAAAGTGTTTTCTTTTAAATGAGACCAACCCCACGAAGATGCTGCAAAGGGTTGAAGAACAGCTTTTGATTTACTTTGGGCACGTTATTTTTTGGCGTTTTTAGGGAAATTGACCAGAGTGCAAGGGGTTAAATGACCTATGGCCATTGTTTTTGAGCCATACCTACTGATTGTTAGTTAACTTTTTTGATGCCACATCATTAGCTTAACCCCCAGAAATGAGTCAACCTCTGTTGCAGCAGCAATGTAGGGAGATACATATTAGAAAACCATATAACATGAATTTAAAACTAGGACTCCAGGACACCAGGACTCTGGTGGCAATCGTTGATATCTTCCTCTTTCTGCCACGTCCATGTAGTGTTGCCACTGAACTATGCTTCCAACTGTATCTCCAGGAACACTGAGTGCCTTTGCTATCTATTTGTATTCTTTCCCTTGTTTGTGCAAGGCAATGATCTCTTCTCTGAACGTTTTGGACAATTCTCTTGATTTAGCTATATTTCTAACATGCAGTCAAACGTCACTGTTATAAGTCCAGGTATCTGAGATGTTCTATTTCAAGCACACCTAAAGGTAAAGGTAAAGCCAACTTTATTTTCATTCCATCCATACAGCCAATCATGTACAGTAGAACAAAATCACATTTCTCTTATCTACAATGTTAATCTCATCTAGAATCAGAGGGATCACTGCCATGCAAGGCACCGCCACAAATTTCCCTCTTCTGTTCCATTATTGCTGAGCACCAAGCTGGATGGCAGGAAGTTTCACTTTTATATGGTCTTTGGCATGACCCGGCTGGGATTTGAACCCTGGTCTCCCGGGTGTGGGGTGGATGCTCTACCAACTGAGCCACCACTCCGGTGTGGATGTGGGTGTGGACCTGATGCAACTAATGAATCCCTTGATTGGTTGCATCAGGTGTGCTTGAGACCACACCTGATTTGCAAATGTGTGCTTTTATAAGGAATTCTGTTCTGCTTCTGTTCAGGAGGTTGAAGAATTTTGAGACTGCGTTAGTCATTGAAAGTAGGATTTAGTGTTGAATTTGGATAAAAATCCTTGTAATATTAGTTGTATTTAATTATTTAAACTGTTCTTGTGTAAGTTGTTTATTGCTAACACCTAAAAATGTTTTAAGTTTTGCCAATAAACCAAAAATGCAATTGGGGTTGAATGATTTTGATTGCAACTGTATACTTTGCTCATCAAAACTAATCAACACTGCAGCTGCTGTTATATACTATATGAATGAGTTCTACTGAAACACAATTAAATGTTTTTGAGTTTTAGCATGCTTGATGGTTGAAACAGTGTATTCAAAGATGATACTACCTTTGGCTGAGGCAAATCAGAATAGATATTTTTTCAGTTTTACTACAGTCAGATAATAATTGGCTGAAGAAAAAGAGCGGGATAATAATCTATGAAAATAGCTGTTCAATTCTCAAAAATATTAATATGTCTGTACAACTGGAAGCAATAATAATTTAGAAAACATAACTAAAATTCAGTTTGAGTTCTTATGGTAAATCATTTATCAATGAAGGGAAGTCTTTGGTATTTTGGTTGGAGAGGAAAATTTCAAGCTTTTAATCACAGTGATCCTCTAATGCCTTTAAGGTCAATGCATATTATCTTCATACCGTTCTGTGGTGTAAATCAGTGATCATGGGTCCCAAATCTGTGTTGACTGCATTGTTTGTTGATGCTGATGGCTGTTGTGACTTGAAAATGCTCCTTTGAAGCTTTGACCGTGACAAACCCCTGAGCTGTGGATGAATGGATGAACATGGGCATCGGCAGCTCTGCCAGCGTGGTGCCCGCTCCTTTGAAACAGCCAAGGTAAACGTATGCAGCGTGCTATTTTCATCCCTCCGTGGCTGTCAACCTAAATCTGCCTCTGCAACCGGTCATTTTCATCACTTGCCAGAACTGCCAACTGGTGATAAACTTTTAAGTTAGTTTTTAAATTTCATTTCCCTAGAGTCAAACCGAGCAGGAGTCAGCTAGAATTTGGAATGAATTGCCCAAGGGCAAAAATGTTTAGTTTTTTCCCCACTGCACCCACTCACACAGAAAAAGAAACAAATAAAATGGAAAAAAAGAAGAGAAGAAGAATACAGCAAGGCAAATGTACAGAGATCTATCTCTCTCTCTATCTATCTATCTATCTATCTATCTATCTATCTATCTATCTATCTATCTGTCTGTCTATCTATCCATCTATGAGTCAGGCAGTCGTAGCAGCAAGGCAGCACTTGTTAGAGAGGTAATATCAGGGTATAAATAAATCCTCTGTATCACAGATGGGGGAAAGAAAGAGAGTGAGCATAAAGAGAGCCATTCATCAGTCTCCCGAGGGAGCGGGACAAATTAAAGCCCATAAAAGGGTCTCATTACTGGGGGCAGCTCTCCTGTCTCAGTCTCCTTCATCCTTCCACACCACCTCTCTCACTCTTATTCTCTCTCTCTAATTCTGCTTTTCATTCTCATTCTCTCTCTCTCACACTTGCATCTATACACACACGTGCTCTCTCTCTCTCTCTCACACACACACCCATACACACGCACGCACACACACACACACACACACACACACACACACACACACACGCACACTCAAACACCATAACCACCACCACTATCAGGGGGAAATTATACACATAAAACACTAGGAATCCAGTGCTCTGCTAATATGTCCATATGACAATGTCCACGGGCACTCACTGATTCATTCCACTGTGTAGTGCTCACACACAGACACACAGGCACAACCGCACATTCTTTGCATATTGTGTTTTAATTGATTGTTATAGCGGGTGATGAAGCCACTCTACGACTGTTTTTGTGCTTGCTCAGAGTACCTTTTGATCATTCTGACTTATGGGGGCTCATGCATTTGCATTTTAATTATTTTACTTAGTGTTGTGGAAAGGTGCAAAACACAGAGCAGTTAAACCTTCATACCTACAGCAAGACTTAATGAAAGGGTAATTTTCCACATATTATGCACCCGTATAACATCTTCTTCAGTGGTGGGGCCCAGCTGATGAGGAGATAATGTTACTGTTGCCACGTGAGGGATTACATTATCCTCAATCAGGCTGAAGAATGCCTCGCTGAAAAAACATTAAGCGCGATAGAAAGTTTAACCTACAATAAAATCTGTTTAATGGGTCACCAAGCAGCCTGGCATAGTAAAAAAATGAAGTTTATTTCTATTATTTAGTTTTGGTAAATGGACTGAACTTTGTATGGTTTTGCAAATCCTTGTTTTGGTTCATATTTTGCATTCTGGTGGGAAAGGATAAATATGTAGAAATGGATGAAAACAAAAATGCGTGCTTGTTACCACAAACATGCATACACTAAATAAACAAAACAGGCGTCATTATTCATTATTCTCACATATTTCTTGTGTACTGGGTAGCTGGCAATCCTGCAGGTATCACACAAGGAGAACCACAGAAGACTAAAAAATATCATTAGCTGACATTTGTGGCTAAAGTAGCTGTGAGGGCAGTGAATGTGAACCAAAACTATGAAGCTGCATGCTGAACAGTTCAACATGAATTGGAAACTGTATTTGTTGCTGGTACAGCTCTGTAATCCACTTATTTTTCTTTAGCTTTGGAAAACATTTAACTATAACATTTAATACGTTAATTTTAAGGTTATTTAGGTCATCAAGATTTGATGTGGTCATCTTTAAGACGGGAAATAGTCTCTCCCAATGCATTTTGTTGAGTTGTTCTGAACAACTCAACTGAGAAAATTTATGGATAAATGTCCCTGTAATCACGTGGATGGAGAATAAATCCTTCTCGATTGGACCTACTGGACCCCTGCCAGTGAAACAGGACTGGATTTGTTGGATATTCATCAATTCTGCAAATGCAAGCGTCATTGTTGAGTCACTGCTAGCTGGTTTGATGCGCTATTTACTTCTGCTGTTGTGACTGTATGTCATATCTGTTTTAATAACCAAATAGATGAAGTTCTAAGTTGTCAAACGATGTAGGGTATAACTACCAACACCATACGGGTTTACTACACTTCAATGTGTGATAGCAAAAACATTCCTTAGGGAACGCATAGAGCTCGCAGCGGCTGTTAATGGACGTCATGAGGTTACACCATCGGCTGCTGCCATCAGTAAATATGTTTTTTACTGATAAGTGGATGATAGTTGACCACATGACTATCAGCAGATATATTGGTGCATCCTTAATAAAAACAGGTGCTAGCTTGATAAAACATTGCTCTATAGTATTAGCAAGCAAAACTAAACTGGTTGACTACGGCTACAAACAAAGCCTTCACATTAATCTTTTGCAGGAGTATAACAACACCTGAGGACTTTTTGTTTTTTTTTTTACCAAAGAACAAAATATGACCGGAGTGGTGGCCTAGAGGTAGAGCATCCACCCCGCAACAGGGAGGCCGGGGTTCAAGTCCCAGCCAGGTCACGCCATAAAAAAAATGGAACTTCCTGCCGTCCAGCTTGGTGCTCAGCAGTAATGGAACGGAGGAGGGAAATGTTAGTTACCCAGCCACAGGGGGTGCACAAGCCAGTGTACTCCCTGTGCCAGTCCCAAGCCTGGATAAAATGGGCAGAGTTGTGTAAGGAAGAGCATTTGGCATAATAACTCTTGCCAAATCAACATGCAGATTATCGCAATATAAGGTGATGATATGCTGCGGCGACCCCGAAAGGAAGTAGCCGAGAGACAAACAAACAAAGAAAAAACCCAGAGAACAAAATATCCAGGCAACTATCCACTTCAAAATATATCTAGAAGAGAAAATCATTATTATGGAAGTGGGACATATAGGAGGTTTGGTTAATATATTGTACATGTGTACTAAATGGCAAAGTGGAAGTGACTTTTTTCCTCCACATAGTTAATTGGCATCAGCTGGGGATTTTAAATTCTCCTCAGGTATGACTGTGAGAGTGAATGGTTGTCTCTCTCTCTCTGTGTTGGCCCTGTGATGGCCTGGCGATTTGTCCAGGGTGTACCCTGCCTCTC